>CM020216.1:4381579-5725832 GCA_009819775.1 Phoenicopterus ruber ruber | reverse complement strand
TCCAATGCCCGACAGCCCTTTCGGTAAAGAAATTTTTATGAATATCCAATCTAAACCTCCCCTGGCGCAACTTGAGGCCATTTCCTCTTGTTCTGTTGTCTGTTACTAGGGAGAAGAGTCCAACCCCCATCTCTCTACAACCTCCTTTCAGGTAGTTGTAGAGAGCAATAAGGTCTCCCCTCAGCCTCCTTTTCTCCAGGCTGAACATCCCCAGTTCCCTCAGCCGCTCCTCATAGGACTTGTGTTCTAGACCCTTCCCCAGCTCCGTTGCCCGTCTCTGGACACGCTCCAGCACCTCAGTGTCTGTCTTGGAGTGAGGGGCCCAGAACTGACCCCAGCACTCGAGGTGCGGCCTCACCAGGGCCAAGTACAGGGGGACGATCCCTTCCCTACTCCTGCTGGCCGCGCTATTTCTGATACAGGCCAGGATGCCGTTGGCCTTCTTGGCCACCTGGGCACACTGCTGGCTCATATTCAGCCACTGTCGACCAACACCCCCAGGCCCTTTCCCGCCGGGCACTTTCCAGCCGCTCCCCCCAAGCCTGTAGCGCTGCCTGGGGTTGGTGTGACCCAAGGGCAGGACCCGGCACTTGGCCTTGTTGAATCTCATACAATTGGCCTTGGCCCATCGGTCCAGCCTCCAACCACCTCCGCCTTACAGAGAGGGAGGTGGAGGTCCAGGCTCAGCTGGTGGGAGAGGCAGGGAGGGGAGGCAGGTCCCCTGCGGGGTGCAGGCACCAGCCCCAGGGATGCGCAGCCCCGGCGCGCTCGCAACGCTCGCCGGCTCCGCACAGCTGCTCCCCTCATCTGTGTGCATTCAGAGCGGCTCCATTCAGCAGCACCGCTTCCTGGTGCTTGAAAGGGCTCCTGATTATTTTTAATGAGCCTTCGCCTTGCTGGAGGTTTGTTTCACACTGATTGCGTGGGCAGCACCGTAGCCTCATCCCACCAGGCAGGTTCGCTTGCCACGCGCTCCCCGGCGTTGCTCGGCACCTATGGGGAGCTGGTGGGGGGAACCCAACAGGTTTGGGGAGCAAATATGCAGGTTATGGAGTGATTACTCCTGTACGCCACCTGAGGATGGAGGTGTACAGGACCCCTATAGGAATGCAGAGTCCCGAAAGGGAGGAAGGCAGCTTACCCTCCAGCCTCGCTCTTGGAGAAGGTTTGACCTCCACAACGTTTGCACAGCATCCAGGGCATGGCACAATGCCCACCCGGCTTGGACCTCCTCCCTCCCACCTAGCAGCAAGGTTAGGATATTTGGGAGGTTCCTCCCTTGCCCTGTAGCCTTCTTGCATGCCTGGCCCAAGAGCCCGGGGCATGATTCAGCTCATCTCAAAGCATGGCAGATGATTCACATCCTACAAGTGCCTGTATCTCTCCATCAGCTGCAAAGGGAGCCCAGGACGGAGAGCTGAGCTGACTGTCTTCGGATGCTGGATCAGGCCCTTTATACTCTGGAAAACTGAGTAGCATCCTGGCCTTCCAGGAATTAAAACTGATTGATTGAGGGTGATCTTGCAGCGATAGCAGCGCAAGGTGCAGCGCTTGGGGCTGTCACTGGAAAACCACCGGTTCTGCTGAACGTGGGGCTGCTCCATGCAGGAACTGCCTCATTCATGAGTCCATGTAATCTGGTGGGATACACCCTGTTGAAACCTGCTACCTAGCTTTATTTTTTCACGTTACTCTTGCTGCAATTTTTTTTTTCCCCTGAGAAATTATTTAAACAGATGGCTGAGCTTGATATTAATATACTTATTTCAACATTTGCATAGAGCATCTGTTAGGGGGGAAAAAAAGTTTTGCAGGTTTAAAAAAATAAATTTTTTTCATCTTTGACTTGAATTCCAAGAATCTGAGACGACGACTACCTCTTCCAAGAATGTATAAAAGCTTCATTTATATACCAGTAGGATGCCACTCCACTGAAATGTCACTCACTGGCATATGATTTGGAAGGGGAGAGGGAAATGAATGTGTATATTACAGAACTGATCAAGTCTAGACCAAAAAAAGGGGAAACTTTTAAAAGCAAGCTCCCAACCTAGTCTTTCGGCCGTTATTTGGGTCAGTCAAATAAATTAGAGCCAATTGTCTCATTTTCTTCCTTAAATAGTTCCTCATTTAGCTGTTCTGCCTGCATCGCTGATCTGGCATGTGGTGGTCATCTCCTGGCCATGTCCGGAGTTCACCGCGGGCTGAGCCCCCCTTCCCCTCTGCTCCTGCTCCCTTCTGCCGTCCTTGGAAGGGGAGGCAGGGGGCACAGCCCGGGTGGGACCACCAATGCATCCCTCCTGTCTTGGCTTGGCTGTTCAGAGGGTCGGGATCTCAAGGTACACGTGGTGTGTCCTCGAAAGGTGGTCTAGATGAAGCCGTTGAGAAATCGCATCTTTTTCCCTTAGAGGAGATCTGACAGTATTTCAGAATCCTGTATACCTCTGTCTTCCCCAGTAAAACAGTCTCCTACCATCATTTTGGATTATTAATTTTTGGACTAGCTCTCAGAGGGTCCACAATAAAAATAAAACCTCATGAAGACCCATGTGGTTGATCACTGCACATTAACAAGGGGTCATTCCCTTCTGTCCAAACTCTCCGGGTCACCTCCTTGTTAAACCTGCAGGGCCAACGTTCTTCTTCCACCCAAAGGACTAGTCTGATGCTGAGTTACTTTATTTCTCCCTTTTCTGACTGTATGGAGCAAAGCTGAGTAGTAAACATCTTTCTGATGTTTTCAGCTGGCCTCCACAGCATGGGGTCTGGTCTGATGAACTTTAATAACGATGTCTGCCCATCACTGAAAGCTGCAGGTTGGGTAAACTCTCAATCCATATGTGCATTTGTGTATGTCGTGGTTTGGCCCCAGCCAGCAACGAAATACGACACAGCCGCTCACTCACTCCCCCCCTCCTGAGTGGGGTGGGGAGGAGAATGGGAAAGAAAAGGAAACTCGTGGGTTGAGATAAAGACAGTTCACCAGGACATCAAATTTTTTTTTAAAATTTATATATTAATAATTATAATAATAATAAAAATAATGATAATAGAATATACAAAACGAACGATGCACAGTTTCTCACCGCCCGACGACTCGATGACTGGTACAGCCTGTCCCAAGTAGTGATCACAGAGCAAAACAGAGAGCGATCTCAGAACGACCCCCAGCAGCGATCTCGGAACAGCGATTTCCCCAGCGGCGATCTCGGAGCTGCAAGTTCCAGAGAGAGCAAGCGAGGGAGGGAACGAACAGCCGAATGAACGAAAGCATGAACGAACGAAAGGCGCCCGGCCCACCAGCCGACCCCCGCTTATATACCGGGCATGCCGTCTATGGTATGGAATACTTCCTTTGGCCAGTTTGGGTCACCTGCACTGGCTACACCCCTCCCAGGTTTTCGCACCAGCCCATTGGCAAAACCTGGGAAGCTGGAAGACGTCCTTGATCTCTTAGCAGCAACTAATAACATCAGTGTGTTATCAACATTCTTCCCGTACCAAATCCCGTACTAAATCCAAACCACAGTAGCTACTGGGAAGAAAATCAGCTCCATCCTGGCTGAAACCAGGACAGTGTAATTGCCTCCGCAACTGGATTTCCCGCTAGTTTAATACCGTATGTTTTTAAGAAGGTGGCTATTCGTGCCTTCAGTTTTTACTCTGTCTGCTCCAGTCAGTAGCACGGAGGATGCAGCCAAGGCGACCGATCTTTGTCTCACACGATGGAGACTGATCTCAGCAGACCTCAGCGGTAACGGAGTCACCCAACCTACGCAGCGTTGATTCCAGCAGTACCTTTGATCCAGAGTTGTACTGGATTCAAGGTTTCACGTTGCAAGGGCACCGTATCTCAGACTGGTTTTCCCTTGGTTTTATACTTCCCTGTATCCAGAGGCACTATGGTCTAGGGTATTGCAGGCGAGAGGCTGTATTATAAATCACAGCACATACATGCTTTAATTATTTTGTCAAAATGATTTATAAGCTCTAACTTACCAGAAAGTACCAGGCTGTACCTGTGGACCATTTTTTTCTGGTCATTACCTGCGTTAGCTCTGAGGACCTGCTCCTCATCTTTTCCTCCCACACTTGTGCTCAGGGGATGGTACATTTTGGAGTCAAGCAGCCCCTTAGCTCGACGGTGACTATGGAAATGGACCGGAGACTACACGGATATTTTCCAGCTCAAGCCGATATGACATACACAGCCCCTGCCATCCCCCCCCGCCAGGCACCAGCCACCCGCTCCACATCCCCACACCGGAGTAACTCAGTTTATCCCATAACAAACTTTTCTGGCAGGGTGTCAGCTCAGCCAGAGCAATAAGAATTTACAGCCATAGCGGAGGCAATGCCAAAAATACCTGGCATAAATAACCTCATCCGAGCACACAGGTAACGTGGTTGCGCTTTAGGTCCCTTGCAGTGAAGGAGGAGGGAGAGGAAGGGATGCTGCTTTTTGAACATTTTTCCAGTGTTTTCACTTTTTAATGACCTCCTTAGCCCATTGCTGAAGAGCGTAATTTATGGCTCCGAAATATAACTGGGGGGTTTGCAGCCTCCACGCTTTGGCTCTGGCTGGTTTATCACTCGGTTCATTCCTCACAGTTTTGCATGACAGCACAAGGGCTGAGCGCGATGAATGGTATGCAGATAATAATAGAGGAGAAAGGCTTTCCCTCAAAGTCTGAGCGCTGGTGGAAGAGCAAAGGGGAGGAGGGATGGAGGGGAACGTGCTTGGGGGAGGCCTGGGAGAAGCTGTGAAATGCCTCTGGAGCAGGCGGTGCGAGATACAGGGAAAGAGCGATGTCGGAGGCCGTGGGATGGAAACCAAGGGCTGGATGCAACCCTGCAGGCACTGAGGGGCAGGGAAATCACGTCCTCTTGCACTGGGATGATGGGGTCGGAGGTGACGATGGTCATGAAGGGGTGTCCCATCTTCCACGGTCTCTGTGCAGACCCTGGCTGCTGAGACTGAACCCAGGCACATGTGTAAGTGTGCACATGGGTCCTGCTCCCCTCCTGCGCCGTGAGGGCTTTGCTCTGGCCTTACGTGCTCCAGCCTCAGACCCCGGAAAGTGAAGAGACCCTGCAGGAAAGCTGAATGCTGTGCGTGAAAAGGCAAGGAGGCACACACAGCTTCCTTCATCGCAGCAGTTTTGGAGGTGTGGAGTGAAGACGTGCCCCTTTCCCTTTCCCTTTGGTGGAGGGAGGGTGGGGGGAGCAGGGAGGAGGAACTCCTGCCTGCTCTGCTCCTCTGCGCTGAGCTGCCTTCCCTGCACGATCCAGTGCTATATTTAGATGAGAGGTAACATGAGGGAGGGTTGACATGGCAGAGGACTTGTTTCTTCCTGGCTGGGGTTTCCAGTCGGGAGCAGAGCAGTGAAGCCTTGGGGCCGGTTATCTCCCTGCAGATGGACCCGGAGGAGGCTCTTGCTCAGGTCCGGAGGCTGGAGCTGTGGTCCTGCACCTCGGTGGCCTTCCAACCCGATGGGATCCAGGTTTTGTCAGCAATAGTGGGGCCAGAGCTGGGTCACAGCCCTCGGCTCTGAGCTGAAGGATGAGGTTAGAGTCCCTGTATTTCTCACCTCAGCTTCACCACAGACACAATTTAACACTGCTAGAAAACGCTGAGTTGTGGATTCCCTTTAAGTCCATGCTAAATCTTTGGGGAAGGTCTGAGCCAGGTTGTGCAGAGGCATCCACGCCCATTCCTGTTCCTGATCTCTGTATACCCGCTCAGAAAATAAAACCATGCAGCTTTGCCTCCCTCCTGCTTTTCATGAGAGTCTGGCTCCAGAAATGTGCTCCCTTGCTCTGGCCATTTCCATAATTAAAGCAATAAGCAGTGGATGTGATTTAAATCAAGCCTGAGCTCTTGAAAAGCCACCTGTGGTGTTAAAAGCAAGTCAATAAAGTGTGTTAATAGAAGCGTTAACATTTCAGCAGCGTACAGGCAGCGTTAATTATGACATTCCTCGTTGAGGGGGTCGTTCCAGTGTCCCTCAAGGAACCAGCAGTGGTGACGGGTTTTGGGTCTGAGTGTTGGGCTCAGCAGGAGCGCAGGTCATGAGGGGAACAGTACCAGGCTGGGCAGGCAGAAAACATGGGAGAGGCAGTCTGATTTGCTGGTTAGGCCCCTTAAATGCAGGCTGGAATCCCACCCTGGATCCCAGGGCCACCGGGATTGAAACACATATCTTCTGCACATGGCCAAGGGCTGGCTTGAAATCACCCCAGGACGAGAGAGTAGACTGAAGCATCCTTCTGGGCATCGGTACCATCACCCTGGGGAGCAGTCTCTGCAGGCTGTTTGCAGCTTTTGCCATCTGTCCCACGCGTTGTCTGTCCTGCTGTAGGCTCCTGGTGGTCTTCTCTGGCATGACCATGCAGCTGGTCCTTTGCTTATGAGATTGAGTCCAAATTATTAATTCCATTTATCTCCTCCTTGGCAGCTGGAGGTCCTCTCTGACAGGCATGAGCCATTAAAGGTCCGGGAAGAGGTATTCTAGGAGCAGAATGACCACAGGACCCTCTGCCACCAGCCCCTGTTATCCCAGGGCTGGTGCATTGGGATACTTGGGAACAATTTGGACCCACCCTGGCTCCAGAAGCAGTGCAGATACAGATGTGTTAAGAAGTGCTGGGCCCAACTCTGTCTTGGGCTATTGCAAATCCCTTTGCCCACTTATAGCCTTACTTTACCCAAAGACTGGAGAGCTCAGTCCACGAACAGCTTGATGTTGATATTGTTCTAAGTGGAAAGCAGAGGAAAATGGAAACAGGAGAATTTTACATTTGCAACTGCCAAAATATTCAAACCAAATAAATTTGTCCTGAATTTACTGTCTGGAAAAGCATTGCAAAATGCTTTGCTCTTCCAGACTGTTGTGATGTGTCTGCTCACATGTGCGCGGGGACAGGCTCCAAGGAGAAACAATGACACCAGCACCTTCTCAGAAAAGCCCTGAATTAGCAAGATGCTTGACAAGTACTTAATATTAAGCATGTGCTTAAATCCATCCCCCAACAGCACAGCCCTTAAACATGGTGGGGAATCCACGCTGGAGCCAGCCAGTAGCTGATACTCCAGAGCCGTCAGCTGGGACTGAAAACATGTCCTCAAGTGCTCTGCAAGGCAGGGGCCAAAGTCCCACTGAGTCAGCTGAGGCTCTGTCTCTCCATTTTTAATTAAATTCCATTTTTACAGTAGGAAAAAAGTACTCACGAGCATTTGATTAGAGCTTTTTCAGGTTTTTCGATCAGCATGGGACAGAGGACATGTTCAGTCTGTCATTAAACATCCTCTAATGGCTTCTAGAAGTCAAATACTTATCTTAAAAAAATGTCTTATATTAGATTTCTCTCTTCCATGCTTGCTGCTTCATGATTTTGCCTTCTCCAAGTGAGCCCTCGGTGTGTATGGAGGACAGAGAAGCATTTCTGCTTGCACTGCCCCATATAGTGTGTGCTTTACACAGCACAGACCCTGTTTCTGCAGAGCTTCAGGGGAGGTGGCATCCTTACCCCCCGTTATACATGGGGAAAACAAGGTGAAGAATTTGAGTGAATAGACCAAGGGCACGTAACAAGTTGGCAGCACAGCTGGAAATTGGGATACTTTCGCCCTGGCTCCTTGGACTGTGCCCTCTAATAGAAACTGAACTCAGGATGCAGGTATTTCTCTCTGAGGATGAAACTCTTCTCTTAGTGCATCAACCAAAATGGCAGGGTCCGACTTGATTTTTGTCAAATGAGTGTGTGGTTCAGAAATTCCCAGACACAGGAGCCTGGGAGAGCCTGTGGACATGGAGAGCAGCTGGTGGCAGAGTCAGAGGATGATCCTGGCAACATCCCAGCAGGACTATGTCCTCTCCTTCTCCCAGACAGGGTGGATAACGCAAAGGGGTGACACAACCTGCTCCCGAGGCAGGTCAGCATCCACACGCCGCCTGGGGCTGTAACACCCCAAGGATGTTTCGCCTGGTCCGTGTGACCTGCAGATCCACGCAGGATCGATTTACTGGTGCTGCGGCGGCTCACGGACATCTCCAAGGGAACAGCAGCTCAAGAGGAGCTCCCTGGGGAGGAAGTTTGGGGGACAGCAGGATGTGCTGGTTGTGTCCTTCAGCACCGTGGGTCCTGCCAGCAGACGGGGAGAGAGCGCATCTCTGTGCTAAGCTCTTTCCCAGCCCCTGTGATGAAGCAGATCGTGGGTGGATGAAAGAACCAAGGAGGGAGTGAAGGAGCTGTGGAAAAAGGTTAGCTCTGCATCCGTCCAGGACACCCGCACAGTGTGCTGTTCACTGCGATCACAGGAGATGCCATCTCTTTCTTCAGGCCTCTGCCTCTTGGGGGTTCATGGCTGGTGCCAAATTCCCTTTGCTTTTCTCCTCTCTTTAAGAGCATTGCAATCTCCTGAGTGGCTTCTCCCCTCCGTCTTTCCTATCAACACTTTCATCTGCTGTGGTTGGGTCCCTCGCTGTTGCCTAAAACAACTCCTTGCTTGCAAATGTGGCCTCTCAACGTATCCTAAGCTCCCAAGGTTGTCCTGAATATGGAAGAAGGGGTCCAGAGAAGTGGGATGGATGCCTGGATGCCCCCAGGACTAGGGCTGCAGGTCTCCCTCCCCCGGCCTAGATGGGTGCCGGCTCACCCCATGTCATTCCCTGAGCTCTGCAAGAGGAGGAGCGGAGCGCTGGGAGGAGAGGGTACGGTGCAGGTAAGTCATCGCAATGGACACGCTGGTCCTTCCTTTTCAGATCATCGCACAAGTATCTTCCCTGCTCCCTCTCACTGCGGGAGGAAGGAGATCTGCCCAAGCAAATAATTTTTGCCCTCTATTAAGGTTCCTTGCCCGGGGCTTGACAGCAAAGCCCACTGCCTGCTGCAGTGCAAGAGCTGCCCGGTCCTCCCTCGTAAGACCCCGGTGTCTGCCTGTCTCCATCCCTCACCTTTCATTCGATACCTTAAAGTACCAATTTTTACTGCAGGGAAAATCTTGCAGGATGTATAGAGCCTGGTACTCTGGGCTTTGATTGTTTCTTTGGTACTACTTTAACATGAATGATTAAAGCCCTGTGATAAGCCATCCCTGCCATTCACCACAAAGGCAAACTTACTGTTTCCATCCTGGCTGCTTTGTCTGTGTTCAGACTCTTCAGGCATTTCCTTACTTGGCATTTATCACTTCCAGTGTATCTACATGGACTTTATTTTTCTTACTAAGACAGATTGAAAAACGATCAGTTTCTTGACTGCTGTCCCCTTGGCCTGTCACTAAATATTCTTCATCTTAGGATATGCTCTTGAAAAACATATAGATTCAAGTTCTGCCTCTCATGGCTGCCATTTAGCTAAGATATATATGTTATTATTCATCTCTCCAGTCTCTCCTAAGAAGCCAGTCCTTCTCCTCACCACCGTGGCTGGATTCCCCTGTTACATATAATGTCTGCCTTTTCCCTGGATGGAGATGTTATTTACTGCCTTTTGCTCACTTGGCTACAGAGAGAATAAAACCATCCCCGCAGTTACCACACTGCTTTGAAAGGTGCAATGGCCTCATTTCTCCGGACTCCAGCGTGAACTATGGCTGCCAGTGAAAACTAACGTCAGCGGCCGCCGGCGGAGATGAGCTGCGAACACGCAGCGCGCCAGACCTGCAGAGCTCAGCAGGTTTTCTCTGGAGATCTAGCGGTGATGGAGCGTGGTGGAGACCATGAATCACCCCTCACCCTGAGGGCGAGGCAAGGGCTGACGGTGATGATGGGATGGACAGCAGCACCAGAGGGAACTTCTGCCACGGCTGCTGACCACAAAATGGGGTGAGAGCTCACGCCGCTATCTGTTAAGCACTTCTTTGATTTTCATTGATGTGCAGTAATAAATTCACTCCATTCAGCTCAATTAGCAAACTTCTGGGACCCCTGAATGTGTGCAGCAGAGTGTGCAAGCTTGGTGGACCAAGCATGGTGGTCAGAGTGGGGCCACAGGGGAAGATGAACCCACCTCCCTTTCTCTCCCACTTGTTCCAGTTATCTCCTTGGTACCTCCACCTACAATGGGGGAAATGACAGTCAAGCTGCAGGCAGTGACTCCCCTGAGGACTTTGCTCCATGGGGCACCCCAGTGGGGCAGGGACAGGCTTTTCGGTGCAGGAGGAGGATGGCAGGTGGCTGAGAGCTGCAGGGTCAGCAGAGCATCCTTGTCTCAGCTGTGGGGTGAGGGCAGGCACCCGGCCCTTCCTCCGCAGGCAGCAGGAGCAGACGTGGGCATGGCTGGAGGGCAGAGCAGCAGCTCCTGCCGCTGCCCTGGGAACCTGCCTGCGCTGCTGTGCGTTCAATTTAAGCATCCTTCTGTCATCTCCCCAACTTCACTAGGGGCCAATTCACAGGCCTCTTGCTGGCTTCCTTCTCCCAGAACCTTTGAACCACCCAAAAATCATAAGTTAAGTCAGACCCCACAGTATGTTGCGATTAAGTGGACTGGGAAAAAACATCTCCATCAATGTTTTTTTAAACCAAACATTTGTGGGGTACTTTTCCCGGCTGGCTGCACTACGTAGTGTTGGACTGTGTAGTGCTTTTCACTTTTTCAGTGTTCCTTGCAGTGATGAGAGACTCATAAAATTGTCTTAAAAACCAAAGAGAGATTTTGCATACAGTTTACAGCTCCAGGAGCCATGGGCTTATTTAAAGAAAAGAACAAATAGATTTCTGACGTGATTTGGGGGAGCTGGGAAAGCAGACTCCGAATCGTGCACAGGCTTGTTATCGAATGTCACCATCATCAAAACAGGCCAAAAGAAGGAAAACCCCAGGAGAGTTAAGTCCCTTTGCAGAGCTGAGAAAGCCAGGGCTGCAGAGCCCGTTGTTGCGCTAGTGCGTCGATTTGGGATGAATACTTAGAGATACAGTCATTTTCCTAAGCAGGACGTCAGTTGCTTGACGCTCGTTAGTGCTAATGAAAATCATACAGCCCGAGTTTGTGCTCCAGCCAGTAATTCCTCCAAGCGCTGCCATTTTCACTGTCATCTCGGGGAAGAAGCTGGAGCAGAGTCTGAGATATTGAACTTTAAACCAGTGCCAGTTTTAAGCGAAGCAAAGCCATCGCAGGGTGTGCAGACGGGTTTATTAGGTTGCCCTTGAATTTTATCCAGCTGGATAGGAAGGGACAAAAGCACCTGCCTTTATAATAGTCCTAATAAAAATAAAATAAAAATGCAGAAGTCTCCACCAGACTCCTAAGATAATTGCTTTGGGACGCCTGCACGGGGAGAGCTCTCATCCTGCCATGTGCCCATGGGGTCCGTGTCCCACCGTCCTCTACAAGGATGGTGACACACCAGCCCCGTACTGCTCTATGCATGGGCCAGTAAAGCTGCTCCTCCATGTCATGGTGGAAAGTCTCCCTTAAAAGCGTGACTCAAACCTTTCCACTTTCTTATCCACCGCAGGCAAGAAGCCAGGTTAAGGTTTTGTTGGTCAGGAGTGTCCAGAGCACAAGGATCACACATTTCCTATGTGGTCTTGGCCAGTCTATTCACCTCTCGGCCTTAGCTTCCTTACTTTTAAAGTCTAGGCAATAACAGCCTCTTAGAGGAAGGAAGCGTGAGGATCCGTACGTTAATATTTGTAAGACACTCGAGGGATATGTTGAGAAGGCTCATAAAAATGTCTAGCAGCAATGAGTAATGTTTTTTCTGGGCATATCTTGAATTCAGCCAGGCTGCTATTGTTCCCAGAGCACCTGTGGGTACTAAGCCTCGGGGACACTTTCCTCAGCTCCATAAAGATGGAGAAAACAGGAAGAAAAAAGAAAATTTCACATTGCTCCGATGGGTAGAGCCTTCACTCACAACTATGTATATCAAAACTGCACTGAATTCTGGATTCATTCCCAAAGATTTTTCCATTTTTGGTCTATTTCTTCAATGTTTCCTTTGGTGACCATGCTAGTAGCTGGCTGGATCTGAAGTATTCACTCATTTGTTCCGTAATTAGCAATCAGTGAAGTGTGTGACTCTCTTGACAGGTCTCAGCAACAGCTTTCATTTCATGCAGGCCTGGGGCTGAGAGTCCCCGCTTGGTTTGGTTGCTCCACTGGAAACGCAGCCTGAATGGCAAAGGCGTCAAGGGGGAGAAACCTAAAGTTTACACTCACGTAACCAGGAAGAGAATTTATTCTGAAACATGCTATTTTAGGCCTTATTTCGACATTGAAAGAATAAGACCACTGTGGGGAAAAAAAAAAGCTTTTACGGAAAAGTGGCTGCCTGATGGTGGGCAGCAGAAGGTGATCCATGACTTTACTAATGAATAGGGTGGTGTTCATGAAACTAAATTTGAAAGTGTTTTCCATTCTAGGAAAGCACTGGAAAAGCCTGGCTCTTGTAATAAAACATTACTTCACTTGCTTTGCCGGTGTAATCTGTTGCTTTGCAAAGCCACACAGTCTTGCCTGTGCGTGCAACTACTAGCATGGTGTTGGGAGGACTTCTCTGGTTGTCTTTCTGGATGGGTCGTCTTTTCACACACTGATTAAATATGTAGCACTGTGGAAAGCCCGCTTTTCTGCTTGGGAGTCTGGAAGTCTTAGGTCCGGGGAATAAGAGGAAGAGCCTTTATTGATGACATCTATTTTATCAGGACTCCTGGTGGAGGGATTTGCTCCTGGGTGCAAATGCAAGAGTTTGGGAGAAGCCGAAGAAGTGCAGCGGGGCCAAAAGCAAAGCACAGGACCTTGTGATTTTGCCCATCTACAATGAGAAGCCCTGCTTGAGCAGTAAGAAACGGAGAGGCTGTCGCTGCAGGTGGCTTGCAACGGCACCTTTGCATTCTGTCCTGGTTTCGGCTGGGGTAGAGTTAATTTTCTTCCTAGTAGCTGACGTAGTGCTGGCGTTTGAATTTAGTATGAGAATAATGTTGATAACACACTGATGTTTTTAGTTGTTACTAAGTAGTGCTTATACTAAGTCAAGGACTTTTTAGCTTCCCATGTTCTGCCAGCAAGGAGGGGCACAAGGAGGTGGCCAAAAGGATATTCCATACCATATGATGTCATGCTCAGTATATAAACTGGGGGGAGTTGGCTGGGGGGGATCACTGCTCCGGTATGGGCTGGGCATCGGTCAGCGGGTGGTGAGCAATTGCATTGTGCATCACTTGTTTTGTATATTCTTTTATCATTATTATTATTATTCTCTCTTCCTTTGCTATCCTATTAAACGGTCTTTATCCCAAACCATGAGGGTTTTTTTCCTGTTCTCTCCCCCATCCCACTGGGAGGAGGGGGTGAGTGAGTGGCTGTGTGGTGCTTGGTTGCCGACTGGGGTGAAACCACGACACGCTCCCTGCCTCCCTGCTGGATACAGGGATGCCAACAACCAGCCACTTATCCGTTCCCGTGCTGCCTGGATTGCACCCGGATGGCTTGCAAACCGGTGTAAGAGCTCAGCCCTGGCGTGGTTACAGGGGCAGTAAAGCCACGGTGACACCATCCTTGAAAGAAAGAGCTGCTGAGGACATGGGAATTGCTATAAATAACTTCTGGTTCGGTTGTAAGCAGTGCAGCCCCCACGCAGACGGGTAGAGACGTGCCTCAGGCCGGCGTGCTGAGACTCACGATTCTTCAGGCTTACCTCTTACAAAGCCAGGAGAGAGAGGAGAGCTGGATTAGGCCGGATCGTTGATTTTTAAGGCTTGTGAAATGTGGCCGTCAAGCCTTCTGTATGCATATTTGCATGGTGCAGAAGCAAACATCAAGCCAACTGAAGCCCAGGGCAGCCCAAATAGGAGTCCTGGAGGGTACAAGACAAGGTCTTCTTGCACTTCTGGGAGACAGCTTGTGAAAACAGATGTGCTCTGACAGAGCCTGGTTTCTGTAGCTGGGAAAAGAGTGTGAATCCCAAAGCAGAGGGCCCTCGACAAAGCGCAGCTTGCTGCCAAGGATTCCTCCTCCCTCCCCCTCTCCCTCCTCCGAGACACTGACACTGGAAATGGTCCTGCTGATTAGACAGCGTCTGAGCTGACGAGCCCTGTGCTGGAACACGGAGTACTGTTCTGATGCCCACGTTTTCAGAAGGAAGTTGAAAAATTGAGGAAGGTGCCAAAAACAGCCACAAAAATCGTACAATCATAGAATCGTTTAGGTTGGAAAAGACCTTTAAGATCATGAAGTCCAACCGTTACCCAAACAACGCAGCCTGAAACAGACAACTCATACCGTTAGTTAGGTATAGTTACAGTTGACTGAAAAAGGGACTTAGAATGGAAATTGTTGTGCAACTGCTACTTTATGAATCGCTGTCAAAGCTGAAGATAATACTAAAAGCAGCCATTTTCTTCTGATCGATTTGGTACTCTTTTATCCTTCCGTGGAATGACAATAGTAACCTCTAAAACATGGAATAGAATCATAGAATCGTTTGGGTTGGAAAAGACCTTTAAGATCATCAAGTCCAACTGTTAACCCAGCACTGCCAAGGCCACCACTAAACCATGTCCCGTAGCGCCACATCTACACGTCTTTTAAATACCTCCAGGGACGGTGACTCCACCACTGCCCTGGGCAGCCTGTGCCAGGGCCTGACAGCCCTTTCGGGGAAGAAATGTTTCCGGATATCCAATCTAAACCTCCCCTGGCACAACTTGAGGCCATTCTTCTTGTCCTGTCACCTGTTCCTTGGGAGAAGAGACCGACCCCCCCTGGCTCCAACCTCCTTTCAGGGAGTTGTAGAGAGTGAGAAGGTCTCCCCTCAGCCTCCTTTTCTCCAGACTAAACATCCCCAGGTCCCTCAGCTGCTCCTCACAGCACTTGTGCTCCAGACCCTTCCCCAGCTCTGTTGCCCGTCTCTGGATATGCTCCAGCACCCCAAAATGATCAAAATGATATGAGGGCTGGAAGAAATGGCTTACAAGAGACTTAAAGAACTTGTGCTGTTTAGCTCATTGGAAAGAAGATTGAGAGGACATTATAGCACATAAGTACCTTCTCCTGAAAAAAAAATAATACCAGGTACTAAAGGGGTCTTTAATCTATCCGAGCAAGGCATCGCAAGAACCGGTGCTGGAGGGCAAAGCCAGACAAACTCCAGCCAGGAAAAAGGATTTGTGTTTTCTCCCTAACTGTGAAGGTAATAAACTGTTCCGGGGACGGGACCACGCTTCATCTCCTCGGATCCAGGCAGATTGTTTTCTGATGCTGCCATCAGTTCCCGGGTGCTGGACCTCAAACAGATGTGGTCTGCCGTATCCTGGACCTTGAAGGTGAAAATGTAACGATCCCTTCTGGCTTGTGGCTTTCTCATCGTTCACAGCAAGGCAGGAAGGAAGAGACCTGCTGTTGGGTAGCCACAACCCAAAACACAGATTTACCCCTCAGAAGCAGCTTCACCTCCTCTGGCGAAAAAGTACCAAGGTCTAATCCGCAGCTGTGGACCATCCCCCGATGACTGAAGCAGTAGTGCCCAGGGAGTCAAACGTGATGGGACGTGACACTGGCTGTTTTTCTCCTTTGTGTGCTGAGAGACAGCAAATATCAGGTGAGCCTTGGTCATGCCGTGGGGGATCTCAGGCCAGACAGACCCTTGACCTATGAGATCTTTCTCTGGTGGGACTTCCAAGCTGATGCCCTCCTAAGAGGCTGTGCATGGAAAGCCCTTGCCTTTTCTCTGTGGCCAAAAGTGTATCGAAAATAGTTCCAGGCTTCGCATGATGCAAACTCAGAAGCAGCCCCCAGAAATAGGCAAGAGCCAGTGGCGTGGTTGCACATACCTTCGTGGGGCAGGGCTGGCCTAAATTAAGGGCTGACCGGAACAAAAAATGATCTACTGGAAATAGCCCGGCCCTGCTCTACCCGTGTGCCATTTCCACCTGCGTAACGAGGTGTAAAACATTCCCCAGTCAAAACATTAGCTTGTTTTTACGCTGTCTCTGACTAGGTGTAAATACTTACTCAAGGCATGGACAAGAAAGAAAATAAAACTTTAAATGCTTTAACATTCAAGAAAAGTACTCTGTGTACCAGGAGTTTTAGTGATCACTTTGGGAGAGCCAAGTGTCTGAGCAAATTAGCCTTGGATCTGAACAGCCTTGCAAACGGCTGTCTAAGAGTGAGCAAATACCATATTATTAAAGACAAATGAAAGTAGCAATTGAACTGAAGAAGACAAAGAGTTTTGCTCATGTAGATGCTTAACAATTTTTTCCTGGGAGCGCTTCTGAGATCAAACCTGATAAGAGCCAAGCCTCTTCTATATTCATTGGCCTCCTAACGATTATTTAGTGAAGGTCTTATGCAAATTACACATGTCACAATCCCCAGTGCTATCGGGAGCCAGTGGTTCATTTCAGTTTAAAGATTATGGTGCAGTGTGAGACTTGTTTGTTCAAGAAATGCTCCCACTCTAACCTCCTCGAAGGGCTCCATTAAACACAGCGCTTCCACGTTCGTCAGGAATGTGTCTCCTATTTCCAATAAACACAACAGCTAATTAGTTAGGGAGAGGGACCCAAAGAAAACAAACACAGTTGGAGCAGGGACTGGAATTTCTGTAGCCTTTGAAATCCAGAGGAGGGTTTTGCAGCACGATACCAGCCAAGGACCATCTTACACCATTCGGCTGGGTAAGAGCCAAGACCAAGCTGCTGTGGCAGAGCAGAGATACCCTCCCCACGAGCCCAGATTGCTCCGTATGTAGCCAGAAGCCCATGCAGACTTGTGCAAATGTGTTCCAGAAGGGCTTTAGCCCCCCCTGGGGTACGATATGAATTTCCTTTCATGAGATAATGAAGAGGCGACATGCTACCTACTTTCCCTTCAGTGTGCTTTCTCCCTGAACCTGCTGTCAAGGGAATTATTTCTATCCAGCTGAGTCCTAAGTCCTTCCCACATCAGCACGGATAGGATCTGGCCATCATCACACAGAGCATTACCCCTAGAGCATTTGCCAAGTGGTCAAAGAGGCCACATCTAGGCTTGCGTGAAACAGGGCATTCAAAACCCCGTGTGCTCATATGAAAGCTATTGCTGTGCAGTCCTAATTCCCTGGCAGGCTGCCTGAGCAGCCAGATGTGCCTGACACATGGCGGGACTGATGGCATCACACCATGCGAAGATCCCTGAGCAAGCCCGGAGGGCAGTACCGACAGAGAGAAATTAGCTCGATGCGCGGAGACCCAAGGGATACCAGCTGCAGCAAGGCAGTGACTCCTCTGCTGCTGCTGCCATCCACAGAGCAAGGTCGTTCAACGCAGACTAGACATTTCTGTGCTGTGGTCTGTAGATGCGGCCTTTGGAAAGTTCCCCGAGGCTGTTGTGTGGCCGCTCCCTCGTGGCTAATTTGGAAGGCTCCTTGCTGCCTACCTGACTCCTGCAAGGTTTAGCATCAGGGGACCAAGTTTGGCCGTGGGTTGCACAGGAACTGCAGGAACACGGGCTGCAGACTTCACTGACACTGCAAATTTTGGTGCTCAGAGCCTGACTCCTCCATGTGGATCTGGTGCTGAGTCCTCGTCCCATCAGCCCTAAATTTCTAGTCGAAGCAATCTCTGCATTGAGCCTGCTCTGCTCTGGCCCTCTAGATAGCTAATCTTGCCTGGGACTCCTCCTAGCAACTAATATGTTTGTGCCCAACATGATAGTAAACACGAGAGGTGGAGCCAAGAGAACTGAAAGAGGGGGCTCCCTATCTCGAGCCGAGTAGCTGGCTTGGTTTCTTTTTTTTTTTTTTAAGCTTGGACTGACTTCATGAGCAGAACAAGGCATCAGATGTTTGCCCCCTCCTTGTCCGCACGGTGTGTCATCTGCTCTGTAAGGCTGGGTCGGCTCTGCCAGAGGCAGCAGTGACTGCCATAGCCAAGTGCGGAGTGTGGGGCATTCAGCAAACACGCAAAACTCTTCTCACAACTTTGCACACTGTCAGCATCCCGCACTTGTATTTGAACTGTCCTTCTTCCATGGCTTTTTTAATGTGGTGGTCAGGAAGGGCCAGAAGCTGGAATCACTCCCTTTTTATGCACCCCAGTCTGAATATATTGCAGTATTTGTTATATATTCTCTTATTACATATATATAAAGATGCAGCCTGTGAACATCTAAAATGCAAAACTGTGATTTATGTTTTCAGTGCAGCTGGATCCGAAAAGTGGAGAATGCGGCACACGCTGTCAAACCCAGGCTCTCAAAGTCCGCCCCCTGAGTCTCTGCTCTGTGCTGATGAAGTTGTGGCTAATGCATCGGGATTGAAGAGGGTCAAGGTCAGATTTACACCCACTGGGCCAAATCAATACCCAGCTAAGACCATTGATTTAAATGGCTGTTCAGCATAGTGGGATCCGAGAGGCATTGGAGTAGACAGGTTCTCTCTCACACTTACTACACGAAGTGACTCAGGGATCTGTTCAGATCTTTATAACAAAGGTCCTCAACTGCTTTTTTGCAGCCTTCTTTAGGAATAGCATCCGAGGAAGAAGTATAAGCCAGACTCCAATAAGCTGAACCCGTGTGCTCTCTGGCATACACCTGGCTCCTTCCCTCCCTGCCCTGAAATCACGCCGACAGCGAATCTCCATGAGGTCTTGTGGGCACCTGATCATCTGCCACTGTTCACACCGGGCAGCCCAGATCCTTCCTTCGTGGCACGGCCACTCTTCGAGGTTTGGCTGAGCCAGTTCAACCCATGACGTTGGAAGAAAACTATTCCTGTGTTTTTTCCTGGCGAAGTTAGTTTTCCCTCTGGAGCCGGTCACAGTGGGGTTCAGCAGCCACAAAGGAAGAGGTAGGACAGCAGAGCTGGGCGTGAGGGATAGGAGGAGGAGCAGGACCTTTGTCTCGTCCCTGGGTCCCAGGATACTGCACATGGGTTAGCACTTGCAAGTAATTTCCTTGGGTCCTTATCTGTGTTCAACACGGGAATCCTCACTCCAGGCTACTTCACCTCTTCAGGTTGTGTGGAGAAGAGTTATTCACTTGTCCCCTGCAGAAGAAGCTCCGTTTGGCTGCTGCCGTGATGGAGCTGCTCCCTGGGGCCAGCTGGTCTCGCCGCAACGCAGAGCTTGCCGGGACACCGGCCCAAGTCTCAGCCATCAGCCCCGTGCTTTCCCATGGGAGAGGACAGACACCCATCATAGAATCATAGAATCATAGAATTGTTCTGGTTGGAAGAGACCTCCAAGATCATCGGGTCCAACCATTAACCTATCACTACCAAGTCCCCCACTAAATCATATCCCTTAGGGCCTCATCTAAACGCCTTTTGAATACCCCCAGGGATGGGGACTCCACCACCTCCCTGGGCAGCCTGTTCCAATGCCTGACAACCCTTTCGGTAAAGAAGTTTTTACGAATGTCCAATCTAAACCTCCCCTGGCGCAACTTGAGGCCATTTCCTCTTGTTTTGTTGTCTGTTACTAGGGAGAAGAGACCGACCCCCATCTCTCTACAACCTCCTTTCAGGTAGTTGTAGAGAGCAATAAGGTCTCCCCTCAGCCTCCTTTTCTCCAGGCTAAACATCCCCAGTTCCCTCAGCCGCTCCTCATAGGACTTGTGTTCCAGACCCTTCACCAGCCTCGTTGCCCATCTCTGGACACGCTCCAGCACCTCAATGTCTTTCTTGTAGTGAGGGGCCCAAAACTGAACACAGTACTCGAGGTGCGGCCTCACCAGGGCCGAGTACAGGGGGACAATCACCTCCCTACTCCTGCTGGCCACACTATTTCTGATACAGGCCAGGATGCCGTTGGCCTTCTTGGCCACCTGGGCACACTGCTGGCTCATATTCAGCCGGCCGTCAACCAACACCCCCAGGTCCTTTTCCACCGGGCAGCTTTCCAGCCACTCCCCCCCAAGCCTGTAGCGCTGCCTGGGGTTGTTGTGACCCAAGTGCAGGACCCGGCACTTGGCCTTGTTGAACCTCATACATTGGCCTCGGCCCATCGATCCAGCCTGTCCAGGTCCCGCTGTAGCGCCTGCCTGCCCTCCAGCAGATCAACACTATCTCTGCTTCTGCTTGCCATGAACTACAGTGTCCTGTGGAGGTGCTGGGTGATGTTAAGGAAAGAGGGGTGCAGCGCCATGCCTACAGCCCAGCAGCAAACCCCTACTTATTAGCTCCAGCCTGTGCCAGCCTGCCTCCCGTTTCCAACTGGGAAGCCGTGTGCTTCATGCTCGTCTGCGAGCAAATCTATTCACTGTAGCGTCTCCTCTTTGCATCATTAGACCTCAAGCAAGACTTGCAACTCAGACTATAGTAATTTGCAGTCACAACTCCCCCCCGCTCCACCCAAGTGCCTCCTCCCTCTGGACATATTGTCATTAAAAATCTTTCTAACTTTTGGCTAATTGGCAGAGGTTATGTGCATGCTTCAGAAAAAGGGTAAATCATTATAACCTCATGCCTCTGTAGTCAATTATAGATTGTTTTCCCAGCTCAGCCGATTTGGCAGGCAGCGGCATTGCAGTAAAAAATGAAAGCCTTTAGCCAGCGTGCCTGACGTCTCTGCTTGAGAGCAGCTCAAACCAGAACCCTGTATCTCAGTCCGCACCCCAGTCTGGGAAGAGATGAGCTTTGGAATTGAGCCTGGCCCAGGACTATGCAGATTGGGGTAGGCTCTTATTCATTCATTTGTTCCTTTTTGGCCAGGTCAGAGACGCTGCTTCTCAAATGCAGCCAGGCTGGTTTGCTCCAGCATGCGGGGTCAGCCCTGCAGGACCATCTCTGCAGGAGAGGATGCTCAGGTGGACCCTCACCACTGCTTTGATCCTACCCCTTGGCCCTTGGTTTCCCTCCTCTAGTGCAGAGGGGAGATTCCCTCCCACCTGGGCTCCCACGTCGACCTCGGGTGCTCTTGAAGGACAACATGATGTAGTTTCCAACCAGTGCAGTGCACACACAGACACGGGCACTTGCATTTTCTCTGATGGCTCAGCCTTGCCCAAGCAGCGCAACCTTTGTGTCCTGGAACAAATGTTTGAGGAATGTCTGGGATTCGTGTTCACAAAAACACTCGTTATCTAGCATACTTCAAGAATTAATTTACAAGAGCACTGCAATTTCTTGTCTAGACACTACCAGGGACTGTGCAGGGGCGCAAAACCCAGAGAAGCGACTGTGGACTGAAGAGTCTGAGTGTCCCTTCGGCCACTGTTGCAAAACAGAAGCTGAAGTATTTCTTTTCTCTTTAGAAACTTCAGCAAAACAAGCTGTTTGTACAAAAAGGAGGACTCTGGAGCATGCGTCGGAGCATCACTAGGCAATGTCCAAGTGCTCTGTTTACCAGTCCACCACCTGCTAGGGCAGCGCTGATTGTGCAGCCATCAGGGAATTACAGAGGAGAGCGCTTTGGGAGGTGGCTCAAACCAAGGGCAGCCAGACAGCGCCTTCTCGACCATCTGCTCCGGAGCTCGGTACGGTGCAGCACAGAAACGTGGCTGCATTCATGGTGAGTTAGGATAAGGCAGGTCTTTCAACCTGTTTCCCTCCATGCCTACTTTTACAAATCAGTTCTGGCTTTCACATCACATCCTGAGCGTTGTTTGTGGTTGCAAACCACCTGTCTTGCATTTCCCTTTCACACCCCCATGGAAAGGGCTGTCTCACATTTTGGGGGTTCCTAGGACACACCACCAAGGTAGTGCTGGGTCAACAGGTTGTCGTGGTGCCACAGAAGATGTTTCTGGATGGTCTAGTCCTGAGGTTGCATGGTGAAACCTGAAGAAGAACATAAATCACAGCGGGTCTCAAAGGCTGCTGTACTTGGGATCTTCCAGTTAAGATGGACAAACTGGAAAATGGCTCCTAACCTGTGATCTTCTGCTTCTTTTGATAATCTTATAGATGAAAAACCTCAAGTTTCTGCTTGGCTGTGAAAACAAAGGCATATGTCCTTCATCCTACTTGGGGTTCAAGATTTTCATTGACATAGAAGACCCAAGGGCTCAGCTATTTGGCAGCCTGTAACAGTGCTAAATGTGCCTCTAGCCCCTGGGAGAGGACCAAAACCAAGCCTCTGAGACTGTTTGTGAGCAGCCATCTGCTCCATAACAGGAGTGAAGAATTAAGTTGTTTGGTCCACTTGGCTTATCCAACAGAAAATTAAAAGGCATTTAATATCTTAATATTTAATGCCTGCCAGTATCTGTGTAAGGAACAGATTTTTGAGAACAGGTAGCTCTGTCACCTTGCTGGGGCAGTGACCAGAGGGTGAGAGCTAGCGCCAGAAAAACTGGAAGCAGAAATAAGGCACAATTTTTAACAGCGTGAGTGATTAAGCGGTGAAAGTGCTTCCTTATGACCTGTACGTGAAGCCTTTAAATCACGTCTGGATGTTTTTCTAGCTGATAGACTGTAACTCATCCAGAGGTTACGAGCTGGTTGAAGATAAAAGGCCCAGATAAAAGGCCTGAGTGGGTAGAAGAGATGGGCTGCAAACAGCAGCTCCATCTGCGGCTCCTGGTCCCAAACACGGAGAGGAGCAGACCAGACACCGTAACCTCCCCTGCAGTCTGGCTATGGGTTTCCTCTTCCATCCCCAAACTCTTCCCTGGTGCTGACATGAGATGCTGAACAACCATCCCTTTCCTCCTACCCAGGGCTCTGTGTGTCACCTGGGGTGAAACAACCAAATATTTCTGGAAGAGCGGGACCTGGTTTGTGGTTTCTCGATGGAGTCATTCCTCGCGCCTCAAGGGACAGCAGAAACGGGCTTTTACACTGCAGTAGCATCAATTTCCAGGAAACTCGACAAGATTAAGCAGGGTGCTGCCCGCCTGCACCGCCTGACCTGCAGAAGTGGTGGCACTGAAGGTGGAGAGCACCATATCTCACTCCCATGGGGAGCTCAAGTCGGATGAGTTATTCCCAGACACGATCCCCACTGAGCTCAGCGCGAGTAGCCACGCTGGCAAAGCTGAGCACGGGCATTTCGATTCACGAGCAAACTTGGACAGGGCCGAAGATATTAGTGTTACGAGTAGGGGTCACCCAGCCAAGCGCTGGTGTCTCCGCCAAACCTGGTCACCCTGGGCTGCCTCCACGGTCAATGAGCCCAAGGTGAGTTTCTTCTCCTCCTAAATCTATCAGTCAATTTAGGGCAGAAAAACCTCATCCTAATAGTGTCTCTTTTTCTTCACTGATCATAGAGGGTGCCTGGGGCGAACGGGTCGGAGACGCACGGCAGCTTGCGGGGATCTGACCTTAGGTGAGGGGCACCCCGTCCGTGTCCGGAGCACGTGGCTCTGCCGCTGCTCTGCAGCGAGAAGGGTCTCGTCCTCTCCTCCCCCTCAATTCAATCCTCTCTCTGAGCTTTACCGGTGCTTTGAAGAAAGTCTTCCTTTGCAAAGGGGCTCGGTAAGGCCCTGAGCTCGGTTTGGGATTTTTCCTGCGGGACAGCAACGTCCTAATAATATCCTCAGCACAAAGCACGGGGAGACTTTAGGAGGAAGGAACACGAGGTTCTCCCCTCTCTCTTATTCAAACAGACCTAAATTGCAGCGCTAGTTTTTTTAGCCAAACCTTTTTTTAGAAAAAAAAAGGGAATTCAGCTACCCAGAAACGCCGTGCAGATTTGCGTCAGCTTTTGTTGAATTGCCCAAAAATAATATAAAAAAAAGAGCCTGTAGGAATTATGTTCAATAAAGTCTGAGGTTTTCATTTCAGGATTATAAAATCAAGAAAAAATAATTCGCTTACAAATAGTTTCTTGTTTTTCACATCGCCTCAATTTTATCTTTTACAAGATTTTAAATCTCTCAAAGTCGAAAAAACCCCCGTAGTTCCCAGCTGAAACAAATGCTTTCTTCAGCAAGTTTTTTTCCTTATCAATTGATTGATTCTCTTCAAATTTTAAAGGAATTGCATTTCTGGTCAGCTTAAATCTGAACTTTCAATGAACTATACCAGTCACTGAGCCGCTTTATAAGCTTAATTAGTTAATGAAGTGCTTGTTATCAGTGCCAAAGATGTCTTTGACGCAAATTACTGACACCTAGGAATGTAAATAAACCCCCCAAATCAGTTCTCAGAAAATCACATCGACTAATTTATTTTAAACACAACTAATGGGTTATATTGCTTGGCCAGTTAGTATCGATTTATTCTAAGCAGTAATTAACCACTCCGTGAGTAAGAAATATATTATCTTTTGCCTGTAAGAATATGTAGTTATAAAGAAGGATCAATACCGGTCCGGCTAAACCCCGCTGCACTGATAAATTGCTGCTGTTTGCATTTATTATTTATACTGTTTTGTAGGTATCCAAGCACATTGGATATACAAGTGCCTTGTTAATTAAAAAGTGATAAAATACCCGGTTAATTATGGGCTGTGGTGAACCCCACTGAGAGAGGCTGGCACAGGGTGCAGGGGAGGAGACCTCCTCTCCCTGCAGAGCACGCGCGCAGTTATCACAGCGGTGAGCACAGCCTGACCTCCCTCCTGCCCCTGATGTTCTCTCACCTGGTCTGATTTCCAGAAAAACGCTGCTCACAAGTCTCCCCGCCGGGCTGCGCGCGGGGGTCAAGCCTGCCTCTTGCATGCGGCACGAACCCCAACCGCTCCGGTTCCCCCCCCCAGCACCTGCCACCAGCCCACCCTGCCCACCGGAGCACCCAAAAACGTGCTTTGGGGGCAGGTGGGAGGCATGGACCTGGTGTACCGCCCGCGCCTGTAATTTCACTGTTCTGGGTACCGCCATCTCCACGTGATGCTGGAGTGCACCAGCTCCACGCGGCCCCGCACCTCCCTATAACCTAGCGGGCAAGCACCGTATATCCTTAAGAAGCCCATATAACCTAGCGGGCAAGCACTGTATATCCTTAAGAAGCCCATATAACCTAGCGGGCAAGCACCGTATATCCTTAAGAAGCCCATATAACCTAGTGGGCAAGCACCATATATCCTTAAGAAGCCCGTATAACCTAGCGGGCAAGCAGCATGTATCCTAAAAGAGCCTCTATAACCTAGCAGGAAAGCACCATGTATACTAAAAAAGCCCGTATAACCTAGCAGGCAAGCACCACATAACCTAAAACAGCCCCTGAAGGTGCACACCACTTTTTCTATACGCTGCCTTTTATGTATCTATGGGTTTGCTGCAGAGCCCAGGTTGCAGCGATCGCCGCCGCTGCTGGGGAGCTTCCCTCTCCTGACGAGATCTCGCAAGCAACTCCCCTGGCCTCCAGCGACAAAATGCCTTTTTCTTTTTTCCCCCTTCTTTTTCTTTAAATACAGCATTTGGCTGTTCTAATCAGATGGTATCAGATGGTTTAAGGTTGTATTTTTTTAAAAAGCACATTATTTATTTATGGTGGTTTTTGCCGCGTCTTCCAGCTAGGCAGGATTTTGCCTGAGGGTCGAGCGCGCAGGCCTGATGCGACGGCCTGCATAGTGTGTCTCGCAACCAGGCTCACACAAGGAGCAGGCAGACGCAAGAGTATACTGTTGCCACATGTTTTGGTCTTCGTATTTTAGTGTTGTGGGATCAGAGTGTTTACGTTAGAATTTTTTTTTGTTATTATCTTCGATGCGTAGAGTGGTTAGACACCTGCAGTATTGCTTAATCCCACGATACGTCCTACATAACTTACCTTCTACCCGTGCCCTCTTGTGGTGTCTACTCAAAAGCCCCAGCTCCTGGAGCCCGGTGATTATTCAGCAGTTTAGGAACTTTTTTGCTTCTTAAATTTAAAAAAAAAAATAAAGTTTCTCTCCCTCGTGACTGGAGAAAGCTGCTTGAATGAAACTCATCTGTGAAAACAACTAACACGCATGGTTTTTAAAACCCTGTGGTTTTTTCCAAATCCAGTCTTATGATTTTTCATGTTGGCTGAGGAGAGGGGAAATCTGCCTCGTGATCGTTGGTTCTCGTTAGCAGCACTGTCTTCATGGTTACGTGTGGGAATGCGGCTGGTGAATCTGTGCAGCTCTACTACGAAACACCAATGCAGCATCCATCGCAGGGCTGGGATGACCGAGGAACCCCCGCGGGACGCTCGGCACATCCAGGGGGATCGAGCCGTGGCACAGGGCAGCCACCTCCGGCAGACTCAAGCCGTGGCTCACCGAAACTTTGGGGACCGTCAAACGCTGGGTTTTGACACTTTGGAAGTTGTGTATGTTCAGTGTATCTAATTAACGCTCTTCTATTCGTCTATGATATTTATATCAGTATCACAGTTAATTACAAGTAATATTTATAGTGTTACACCATGCTATGTATGCATTTATAAATAGAACAAGGTAATTTTATATTTACCAGAAATGCAGAGGGGGAAAAAAATGACAGGGATCTAATGGTTGTGAACAAAATATGTCTAAAAATATGTTGAGAAACTGGAATTGTTATATGGAAGAAATATCAACATAATGACAGTTGTCTTAATAATAGCAGGAAAACATCAGAATAGCAGAAGTTTTTGCAAGTTAATATGTGGGAGGCCTGCAGTGAGACCTTCCAGAATTTGGGATTTTGCCTCAGTTTTCAGAGGTGGGGAGTGAACAGAAAAGCTGAAGAGGGGAGCAGTGAGGAGCCGGTCTAAAATTCCTGAACCAAAGGAAATGTTTCTGAGTGCCTAGAGCTGCATCAAGGCAAGACGCCGGGAAGTTTCTCATGGATAAGTTCTGCTGAAATTGCCGAGTCCTTGCAGATGACTTGGATCCCAGCGAAACCTCCCTGTCCTATGGTAAATCTTGTTTCCAGACAACATCCATCTCCAGCCATAGCGTGCAAGTCTCTCAGTGCGATGAGTAGATGGTACCCTTAGCTGATGCCAGACTGCTCTTCTCTGCGTGTCCATCCTCGGGTGATCCTCTCGGGCTCTCCAGGGCGGCCGCGGAGCCTGTCCCCCTCGGCATCACAGCAATGCCGCCGTGCTCCTCTCCGTTTGCCAGCCCTGCTAGCGGCCGGCTGGGCATCCCAGCCCGAGAAAACCCCGGCTCGTTCCCTGGAGAGCGGAGGTGAACTCGTGGAGATGCAGCGCCCGAGCCCCACAGTCCAGGAGCAAAGGGCCAAACCTTTCCCCTGGGAGAGGTTTCATGGACCAGATTGTTTGGTGGAAAAAGTTTAAGAAATAACAGCTTTGAAGTCAGTGGGACCGATTTACACCATTATGTGGCCTTACTTCTAACTCAAACAGCGTGAGAGAGAGCTACCTAGAGTGGTTTGATTCCATTTTCTTTTAGGGCAGATGAATGTTATTACTGAAAAACGTCAGCAAAATTTCAGGGGCACAAGGACATCTTCAGGCTTCCAGGTCTGAAACCTTTCTTTAATTTTTCCAGTTGTCCCAGCTAAATAATGCAAATATTTGAAACATTAAAATATCTGAAACTTAAATAATAACACTTCAGTTATAAATAAACTTGTGTATGGTATATATTCTATAATTCTAGAATTAAATTATTAAAAATATTGTTTATATTATTAGAAAACAAAAATGCTTTATTAAAAAAAAATACATATATCCTCCAGGTAAAAGCTGTCCCTGTTTTTCCCTCCACACCAAAGAGCTTTGAAAACTTTGGGGCCTAGACCTGAGGGATGCCCATCAGCAACATCCTTCGAAGCTGTTGAGGACTGAGGACACTTGAATCCCTGTAGGAAAAGGCCCCAAAAGTTTCTGGACCTCAGTTACAGAGGGAACCTGGAGGGAGCTGGGAGTACTCAGCAGCTCTGCAAACCAGGCAGGGTCACCAGTGGAGGTTCTGGGGCAAAGTCATATAGAATCATAGAATCGTTTAGGTTGGAAGAGACCTTTAAGATCATCGAGTCCAAGTGTTTATATGCTTTGGGCTTTGGAGAAATGAAGATAAAATGAAAGAAATAAAATCTGGGGTAAGTGTTTTTATCATAAACTCCTGTCCTCAAAATGCTGTGGCAATAACAAATGCATCCTCCAGCACATGAAAGAGATGAAATAAAGGTTAAAGCTGGGTGGAACTTCATCGTGTTTTTTTTTTTTTTTAAACCTTTTTACTTTAATTGCCAGTTGTGATGGCAGGAAAAAAAATATGTAAAAAGCAAGAATAGCTAAAAATAGGTCAGATAAAAGGCAGCATATCTAGCCATAAATTATCCAGAGCCCAATAAAAGCTCAGTGAATGAGACAGTGGAATGTGTGGGGGCATGAAGACATAATGATATTAAATTAGAGCTTGCCTTCAAAACTGAAGAGGGTTGTGAATTACTCTCATTTAAGAGCCTTGCAGTAATCGATAGCGGCTTTTGCTGCCTGTGGACAAAATCTCATAAATTCCCTTTTATTTTAGATGTCTGTGCAGGAGGAATGTGTGCCATGGAGGCTTCAAGAAAGGCGAGCGGAGCGGGTCCCCGTGCGGCGTGAGATCCTGGCAGCGCCCGGACTCTTCGTTTCAACTCGGATTTGCTCCTCCTTCCCACCCCCGCTCCCAAGGGGAAAGCAGGGTGCTAAATGCTGGATGTGCTAATTGCTGTGCCATCGCACTTAAGAGGTAAAACACTGTTAAGCTGGGCTCCCTTTGGAGAAATGAAACCTCCCTGAAATCCTCTGCATACACGGTGTGCACCATCCGGCTGGACGGCATCTCCACGATGCATCGCCGGGCCTGATTCTCTTCTCACTGTGTTTAGACCAGTGTAATCCTCATATGTAGGAACAACATAATTTTCCATCACGTAATTTGCAGATCTTCTAGTGAGTGCCCAAGGCATCCCAAATTATTCGCTTCTGCAGCCTCCTGAATTTAGCAGAGCTGCCGCGTACGTCTCCTCATAAGCCCTGTCCCTTTGTAGATGGGTACCATTTGTAGACTGGTACAATTTCCATGCTTAGAAGTTCCTCATATTCTGAAACCTGCCAAGAATTGCTGGTGTCTTGATTTCTAGGGTGGGAGACAATGGTGTGACAGATGTCTCTGGGCACAGAATGTCTGCAGAACCTGTTATCCCATAGCCAAGACTTCTTATGGGCCACAAAACTCTTCCTAAGACCTTCTAACACACTTAAGACCTACAATAAAAGACCACAAGTACAATGTGCCACAGGAAGAGAGGAAGATGCACAGAGGGCATCTCCCATGTCCCAAGTCCCAAGGGGATTCATTACAGGCCTCCCAGAGGAACCTAGAAAATGAGCCATGCCTCAGACTATGGGACAAGGTAACAAACGCCAGCATTTCCAATGAAGTCCCGGGATGAGCCAAGCTTCTTCACCTTCCCTTGATATTTGCTTTGCCTCTTGCATGTTAATAATTAACAGGACTCTGCTGCTGGAGCCAGTCTCTTCCTGGTGGGCTTTAGAAAACAAGCCTTCACCACAGATGGACGTGATCCTTAGAGGCACAGATGGACATGATCCTCAGAGGAGATGAGTAAGGACAGGGCTTAGCTTGGCAATGAGGAGGAAAACAAACGCCTGCTTTCGGCAATGGCCCTGGCCAAAGGAGTTATCAGGGCTGTTATCAGGATCTTTGGAAGGAAATTGCCCTGCCATGAAGCCCAGCATCCCTTGTCCAGCCGGCGTTTCTCAGGCCTACGTGTGAGAAAGCAGAGGCCAGCAGTTATCTGCATTCCTCTCATTCCACCAACAAAGTCTCCCCGCAGTTCATTTCCTCTAGAAAGGTATTAAGGAATATTAAAGGGTTAGGAATCTGCTCATTAAAGACACGTCCGGCAGATCCCTTGCTCGCAAAAGGAAAGACTGCAGGGTTTAATTTACCCAATTGTTGATGATTGATTAGCAAGGCCATTTGAAAATGCTTTTGATCCCCCAGTCCCCTCATTACAAGCATGGCTGGGGCTGGAGCATTGGACTATTCCCAAGTAATCTTGGAAGCCGAGGGAGCTTTGAACAAGTTTTTATTAATATTCCAATCGATAAGCACAAAGGAGCAGATGAAGAAAAGCATTTTGCTGTATTGCATCCACTGCGCCAGGTTTTCAGCAGGCTTGGACGGCTCGCTTGGCTGCATAGCTGAGCTGCTGGGTGCCTTCCACGGCTGCATGCTGGGGGTGCAACAGGACCTTTGCGTGTGCACTTGGCCGTGGCAGCCTGTGCAGCTGCAGCAATTGTGCAACACGCTTGAGATCTGCCGTTGCAGTCACGGCTGCTTGGTTGTTGGAAACGTGTCTGAAACACTGGGCTACAGGGGAAGGGCACGTGTGGCAAGGCAGGCTAGGCTAGACCTGCTCTGGAATACGTGGAGGCCCCTAGGTTGTAATGTTTTTAAATGAGTCTTTTCATCTGATGTGCTAAAATTTTATGTCTCTCATTATGAGAAGGTGAAGAAGTTCAGCAACAGCAGACCAACCCAAGGAGAGCCTGTTCTCCAAGAAGAAATGTCATCTCTCCAACCTGAGTCCCCAGTCGTGCAATGAGCATCGCAGGCAGCATGGCAGTGAGAGGAGGGTGGAGAACAGGCAGAGGAACGGCAGGACCAGTCCTGCCACTGGAGGCAGGGCAAAGGCCAGGAGTTTGGCATGGAGAGAAACCCTGCACGAAGCTGTCCCTGGCATGTCTCTCGTGCTTCAGGCTATCCCTATGTGAACAGTCATGTCCCAGTCTGATCCCAGCCCTGACTTTGAATTTGCATCCAGACAGCCTCCAGATCTGACTCCAAAATTATGCATTTGAAGGCTGGTTGGAGGCTGGGCTACTCAGATGACACATGTGGTGCCGATTTGGGGTTGGGACTCCGGAGACTTGTTTGGCTGCAAAGTGATCACAGGTAACTTCTCAGACATCGATGACCATGTGAGGCATGTTGAGATCTGCTGATGAGAAGCCTTCTGTACAGAGTAGGCATTCATATTGTTATTAAGCAAGGTCTCACATCTTACCATCTGGTTCTGATTCTCAGCCTGGCTTCCAGGTGGCAGCAAGCTGTTCAGATGGGCTTGCTCCTACCCATGGTAGTCTTCTGGGCTGCAGTGCCCATCAGCGTGAACGTGCAGGAGATCCCTCCTGAGCTGTGCTTGCAGCCCTGCCTTATTCATTCACATGCTTGAGGGTAGGGGTGGTTCAGAAATCAGAGTTGGCATCCAGCTCACCTCGCTTTAGATGGCTCCAGCGCAAACGTCTGTCTCTGAACTCATTGTCGCAGGTTCCTCTTTCAGTCAGTGGACTGAAACAGGCACTTTTAAGACATGATTCATCTCCTCTGTTTTAGATGCCAGCTCCAGGATGAACTGTGTGCTAGTCTCCGTTGCCCAGACTGTTTAGATAGGTCTGAATTGTTAAAAAAGATGCCCAGGCTGACAAGCTTAGAGGTAGACACCTACAAGGGAGATCAACCAAACGAGATGCCTCCTAGCACAGGCATGTGAAAATGTTTCCTGTAGCTGGAGACTAGCAAGGTCTACTTTGGACCAGAGGACTTGACTCTTCTCAGCAGAGGTTCCCATGAATAATACTAATGACAAGCCCCACACTTCCCTGGGTGCAGTCATCCCCTCTGCAGATTGAGCAATAACTACACGTGGAGCCACATGATTGCAATGCAGTGACCAAATTAAACACCTGAATTTAGGTCTTTGCATGTGGGTTTCTCCACGTGAGCAAGGTGTCTCACCTGCTGTGACAGTCAATGGAGATGAAGGTCATAGTTTGCAGTGGTTAGGTGTGATGCAGATGACCAGCCATTAAAGGGTGATTCAGTTGCCTAACATAAAAGACGATGGCATTTTTAGTGTCATAAGATGTCATACTTGGGCTCTTGCTACAGCTCCAGACAAGTCACCTGTAAACCCAGTGTCATCTGGGTCTGGTGACTGCCAGGTGCATGTGGACGACTTGGATACTCTGGGACATCTTAAATGGCACAAGCCATCTATATTTAGGCAACTCAATTGCTCCGCTGTGACAATGTGAGTCCACAGGCTGAATTCCAGCCCAGGTCACTGCCACAGTGGGGACTTAGGCAAAGCCACCAAACTCCTCTGAAAGAAAGTATTGCCTTGCTCTTCATTGCTCCTTTCAGCCCGATGATGGTGTTCTGCAAAAACTGCATGGTCCCAGGGCAAAGGTGTGTGCTCTGCTCCTGGGCGTAGCCACACAGGTTACTTGTGCTTTCCTGTTGGTCTGTCCACTAACATCTCCCTCCTGGGATGACATGTGGAACGAACGGCAGCCAAGGGAAAAACCACAGAAGTAGCAATGTCTGGCAGGGATGTGGTGGCCTTAGAGAAAATTTCAGACAATCACGTCGGACCTGAGTTAGTTGTCATGCTTGTTTTTGTAGCTTGGCGAAGTTGTAACAGCAGACATTAGCACTACTAGGCCTTTCAATGTTAACATAATTTTAAAGAACTTAATGTCTAAGAGCTGAACCCCATGGTGCTGGACATCAATGCAGAGCAAGGGCAGAAACAGAACTGGAAAGATAAGTTGCACGTTTTTGCAGCGTGAAGGAGCCAGGCAATGACTGAAGCTTTTTTGGTAACTTTAAACCTGGGTCTTCATTGGGGTCACCCCTAAAGTTGATATTGAACTTCATAGGCATTCATTGAAATAAGTTACTTACTCCAGGGATGGTCTTGGTGGAAGATTGGAGTCCTTAGCTCCCCAGGCTCATCCTTCTGAGGTTTTCTGAGCATTTAGCTCTGTGGGGCTCGCTGGTTTATCAAAAAACACATCACTGGAGGGTCATATGTAAATTGGGGCTACACTATTTGCTTTCTGGTCTTACTGGAAGCTAAGAGTACTTTCCATATTCAGTAAGGGTTTTGAAACAAGCTTGAGGAATCCTTCCTAATTTCTCCAGAGACTGGCTTGGAAACGCTGTAAAGCATCGGTATGGATATATCAAGGTAGTATTCATTTTCTTGTATCTATAGTGACTAAAGTCAACATACAGTAGCCTTTATATGAGAATAAAATGGGAAGCAGAAGAAATGAATTGCTGAAAAACACCAGAAAGCTCTTTTGACTCAAGAAGAAAATACAGCTAAACAGAATAGGTAAAGGTCAGCACATTCAACCTTTGGGTCAGTTCTCCTTCAGATTTCATCAAGAGTTGCATGTCTATAGTGGATGTGGCATTTTAGGTACCATTCACCAGAGACAAAGGAAAACACACCTCCCAGCTCTCCTTGGTAGAGCCATGAGGTTTACTGCTGTTCTTCCATTTCCCTGGAGTCAGGCGATTACCAGACCCTTTTGGTTTTCATTTTTTTTTGACAAATACGTTTCAAGCTCCTACATTGATGAAGAAAAAGGTCAAGGTTGAAGATTTAGAAAAATCAGTTTTTATCAATGTAAACATCTAGCTTTCTTGGGGCTGCGTGGGATTTGAATCATCATTTTAAATGGTGGATTGCCAATTCTGGACCAGCACTGCCTAAATCAGCGTCCTGCCCCCCGTCACTCAGCAGGTCTATAGAGATGGCTGACTGAAGGGGAAAAAAAGGTCAGGTTTGAGCTGGGGAAATACGGGTGAGGGCAGACCTGAGGAAGATGATAGTCACTGTGCCTTGTCTCCATGCCTGTGACACCCTTGTAGGGAGTTGTGAGGGCAGACACATCGCATACTGTCAGGTGCTCTGGAAAGCACTCAGAGCAAGATGGGTAGCTTGACTATCAACAGACTGACTGTCCTCTTTGACCTCTTTTATGTCGTTTCCCACCAAAACACTGTTTTATCCTCCCTTCAGCTTGGAAAGCTGATTCCGGCCCTTCCTCACGTGCAACTCAGCTCTCAGTCTCAGCAAGATATCCTGATAGCTCATATTAGGTGATTAAGAGAGAACGTACGCTGCAGCATTTCTTCGTGGCACACACGCATCTGATGCACGGATCCATCTGCCAGCTGGCCAGCAGGACAAGGATGGCCAGTAAAACTTCCAGCCTGCTTTTCTAGATCAAGGTGGTGTCTGCAAGTTATATTCACTCTGGGACAAGTTCTGCCCTGGGAGACTCATGGGCAATTCCCATTTGCAGTACCCTCTCTGGCCTGGTGGAGTTTAGCTCGCCCTACATGTCACCGTGAAACCTATCGCTCACTGGTTGCATCCCAGCGCGTTTCAGTTCACAATCCATTCCAGCGTGCAGGAAACCTATGGCTACCTTTTCTTCCCCTCAGACAGAGCATTTAGGTTAGGAAAGGAGTTGTAAAGATGACCATTACTCAAGAGAAAGGGTCCATTATCCTGTGCTGGGTGCAAATTTGTAGGAAGAAGTTTCTCCTGACCCAAGGAACTATTTGCCTGGACAAAAGGAGGTTATATGAGATGGAGGAACATGCAACATGCAAGGCAGGACATGGCCCCTGGACTTTGGTCCTCCAAAGTTCAAATCCTCTGAAAATATTCCCAGGTTTGCTCCTCTGAACCTGAAATCCTACTCTGGCTGTGACCTGGGCAAGTGGCTGGTTCCAAACAAGCTTCCGTTCCCTCTCTGCAATAACAGGGGCACCAGTACTTTTTTGTGCCACTGAAGCTCTCCAAGGGTTTGCAAATTGTTCAGACATCGTATATGATCCAAACAGACAGAGCTGGGGATTGTATAGACTAGCTACGCACATAAATCGTGAGTTTTAAAAGGGGAAGAATGAAGGTTTTGTTTGTATATTTTTTATTACAGGATATAAACAGGCAAATAAATAATTTACCATGTGGTCCATGCTTTAAGGCAGCCCAAATCCTTTCCTGCTGTTTCTTTCAGAGCCCTATTCAAAGTCAGAGACAGGCAAGGGATCAGCTATGCGTTTATTTTATTGCTCTGCAAAAAGCAAATGGGCTCAAATTAGTTGAAAGTGAGGATGGGAAAGAATGGGGCCATTCTCATCTCCTAGGTCCTACAGTGGTGTAGTCTCTCTGTATCGCTTGGACTAGGGCTCATCTCACCAGCCTTTACATGTCCACAGCATGGATGTCTCCAAAAGGACTGATCATGGAAGGCTCCCTTTATGCAGAGGATGGGTCATTTCTACAGCATGAGTCATCTGATATTGTCTGAACTATTTTAGACAGATAAGCATCATCCTCTGTCTTCTGGGATATATGTGCTGCAGACTCGCAGCGCACTTGGACTTTTGGGACGAGATCAAGAGAAGACAAGTTTCTGTTTGTTATCAGATGGCTCCGAAATCACAGAAGTGGACCCCTGGGGACTGCAAATTTCAGGGCATTAAGTTTCAGCACACCCAGGTGGTGCTACATTTGTGCAAGAAGCCAACCAGAAAAAGTAAGATGTTTAAAGATGCTTTAAAAGGTGGTGGGAATGAATACACAACCTGAAAACATGGCTGAGCAGACTTTTGTTAGATCACTTGGTCTCCTCCTCCTGGGACTAGAGCTAGGCTTCAGTCAGCTACATGCTGTGATCTCCACCTAGATTCGTCTGCCTGGGATCCCACTGCAGTCAACAGAGGTCCCAGTGTGGGTTCAGCTCATCACCACTATGAGCTGGCATTGCATCATTTCAGCCCTAAATTAATTGTGAGACATGATCATGTACAAGAACCATCTAATCTCCTACTCTGAATCAAGCCAAGAAGGAAGGGACGCTTGGACATATACCCTTAAAGCTGTTAACGCAGAGTTTGGCTCAGCCTTGATATTTGTGTAAAATTGTCCATCGCCTCCCCAAGGTGTCTCGGCATCAATGTTCACAAAATCTAAGCTTTTCTTAACTATATTAGGGAAAACAAAGCCCCTTCCCCCCCACCTCTGACTTACCATCTGGACTAGGAAATTTGCTGCTCTAGAAAAGACACAAAATGAAAGCCACGAAATAGGTAGGAGTTTTCCCTGGAAAATTCAGGCTCATCAGGACAAACTTCTGGGCCTGGAGACAACTATTGTGTTGAAAGGAAACTCAGTGAAATACAGGGAAGGGAGAAGCCTTGTTCATGTTTCAGCAGGTCACAAGGTGCAATAAATGACCATATTATTGAATGCAAATATGTACTCTGCATCAGTTGAATGGCTCTTTGAATTTGGTTAATCAGTTACAGAACGATGTTGCTTGCTCTTGCTTTTTCAACAGACTTCAGAAGGAAAGTCTTGTTTTTTTAATCCAGACCAGATTTGTCTCTTTTTAGGAAAAAAAAGCCCATAGTATGTATGGTACATGGAACTGCCAAACCTATTTTGTATGGATTCCCACCTTCATCAGGCCCTTTGAGGAGAGGGGACCAAAGCCTGGCAGGATAGTGGATTGATGAGGTGTCTCACCAGATCTCTGACCTAAAGGTCAAAACTCTGCAGCCTACTGCATTTTAGCAGCTCCAGAATTCAGCTTCCACCTAGATACAGCAAATGATATCACAGGGCCGCAGAATCATAGAAAAAAATAGCTTGGAAGGGACCTCTGGAGATAATCCAACCCACTCCCCTGCTCAACGCAGGGCCAACTTCAACAGTTGCTCATATCTTTACACTTCTTCAGCCTGTGTTCAGAAATACGGTCTGTGAGTGAGCCTGCTCTCGTTTAGCAGGAACTGTGCAAAAATTGTGCTTTCCAAGACCTTTGCTAGGGAGATCTTGGCAGTACAGCAAACTGGGTGATTTTTCCCTATAGATTTCCTTACTGGTGCTCTAGACATCATCTAAAGTCCAGCCCCATGACCTTGACTTCAGTGGGAGCTATTTCCTTTTTCTCCATGTAAAAGTAGCTGATTGCTCTCCAGAACCGGCCCAGAGGTCTCAATATCTCACTTAAAGTTGCTAGGAGTTAATACACAAAAGAAGACCAAACTGCCCAGTATGTTGCAAGAAGATAATGAAAAAGTTTTCAAAGAACATATTCCAACACTCAAAAGACAGGGCTGCTGGGAGATTGTCATGGAGGCAGGAGGACACTTTCTGACACATTTTGACATGTTTAGGCCTGTATTAATTCTCCATTTCCAGGCAAAGCTGGTGCATGCTGTGGCAAGAATTATATAAGTTGGTATCCCCAGCACCTGATTTTTGCACTGAAAGAGAAAAAACCCACAACATTAGAGGTTGAAAATTGTGGTTTATACTCAGGGGGACAGTAGCGCGTAGTCCAGCAGACTTGCTTTCTCTTGCTGTCCCACTGAAAGTAACAGCCCTGCTTCCATGGCACTTCCTTCTACCTTCACTCAGATTTGAGGTAGCGATGATCCCCCATGGCTGTGCCCCACGAGTGGCACTCATGGTCCATCTCCTCCTTCTGTCCAGCTGCCAAGTGAAGATCATACGCAGGGTGACACATGGGAGCACAACTTGCCAACAGACCGCAGCACAAAACGTTTCCTACAGATATCTCGGTCTTTCTGGGTAGCTAATGATGTGGTGGGTGGAAATACTTGACTTACGTTGAGGAAGCAAAGGGGTCAAGCTGAAGGGGTTTATGGTGTTAATCACGTATTTTCCTGGAGCCACTGGAAGTGAAACTCCGAAAAGTTTGAGTCAATTCCTGAAGCTTTGCTAACTTCATCTTCTGGGTTCCATCAGCAAAGCTGGTGTCTCAGGTCAGGACTTGGCCCATACTCAGCGTGGTCAGTTCAAGGTCAGGCTAGACCCATCTCAAAGAAATTTTGCTGCTCGTTCCCCTCTGCTGTAATTTATCAATATAGCAATCTCATTGAGGACAGACATCATTCTCAGTTTTAATTAAGCAACCAGCTCTGAAGATACTAGGGTACGCAGTGTTGCTGGATATATGGTAGTGCTCTGGGGGCTCAGAAGTCCTCGGTAAAGGCAACACTGCAGCGGTTGGAACAAAGGATCAAGAGCAAAGCTAGTAACACACCATAAATGTCCCCTCCAAACTCTGAATTAAACACCCACTCAGCTGAAACGTTTGAATGATGAATATCATCATCTGGGAGTGGGGGGGAGGGAAATCTAGGCGGCTTTATTTTTTCCAGCGTTACAGAAAGTATTTCCTTCCTCCTGCAGATGTGCAGCTCGGCGCTGGAAACAGTTACCCGTCAAGTTCAAGCAGCTGTACTCATGTGTCACCAGGCAATGAGACTCCAGGCCCGAGCTGTCAGCTCCACTATTGAAATTAATGGGCCAGACTGTTTACGTTAGTGGAAATCATCCCATTTAAATACATATATATATATATATGTTATGCTGAATACATAACGCAACTGTAAATTGGCAGCACAGAGAGAAGGGGAGCGGGTCTGGAGAAGGCAAGACAGAGAGGGAAATGACAGGGTGTAAAAAGAGAAAACCCGGGAGAGGGAGAAAACATCCTCTGGGGAAAAATATTAATTCGATGAAAGAAGTGTAAGGAAAGCCAAGAACTGATCAGATGATAGCACTGGAATGAGACAGAGAAAAAGGAAGATAGTTATGTGTATGGATAGATGGATGGATAGATACATACGATCCGTGCAAGAATAAACTTGGTGTGGGACTGTATCAGTGTCCCAAACATCAGAGGTCACTTGGATCAAGTATCTCCAAGGGTCACAAGAGCTTTCATCAGTAACAGCAAACTTCAAACCAGAGAACAAACACAGTCCGGGAAGGGAATGTGCCTTTTTTTTTTTTCTTCCTTACTTAGTATTCAGGAAAAGCAGCATTTTTCTTCAGCATTTGAAGAGAGTAAATAATCAGGAACATGCTGCTGGAAGAGCTGGGAAGAGGCCAGAGAACATGGGTGTGAGGCAGGGGAATGGCTAGATGCTGGCAAGATTTCCCATGTGCAGAGGAGGAGGATGAGGACTTCTCCATCCGAGCTGGAGGAGAGGAGGGGGCGGAGGTTTGCAGCCCGTCTGCGCATGGATCCCATCTTGGGACAAGGCGATAGCCTGGATCCCTTCCCAGCGGTTTGCCCATGCTCCAAGTGCGGGCAGCCGGGATGGGAACCTCTTGCCTCCATCAAAGGATCCCTGTTAATTTCTCCTTGCAAGCGTTTGGCTTGCCTGGGCTTCCTGTGGAGGAATCGCGTCCCCCGGGGCTTCAAAGAGCCTGTGGCCATAGCTGTTTGGGACGTCCAAGTTGACACTGGGCTGGGGGGACCTCCAAGGTCAGGCTGAGCTGGGGGACAGTTCAAGGCTTGGCAGAAACATGTGTCACTCCACCAGAAGGGATTCTGGGGACTTCTCCCTGCATTTGATGCATCAACAAGAACCAGGAACCATTTTTTCAGATGTTGATAAAATTCTTATTTTGATGAAAAGAAACAAAGAGAGGGGAAGAGACCTTATCTTGAGATCAGAAGCACCGTCTTTCAAAAGTGAGGTTAAAACCAGAGATAACCCAGAATTTGGTGATCACTTGAATTATAAGGGAAATGGTTTCTTCGTCAAGAAAAAAGATCGTTCCGTTCAGCCCCCCCCATTTTTTTTTCTGCAATCAGAAACATGAAGCTTCCGATCTGAAAAAGAATGTGCCTTTTTGTGTGTGTGCATGTAAAAAGTTGCATTCATTAACAGCTCTTTTTCAGTGGTGCTGCTGCAGTGAAAGAAATCCCCTTCTCATGCCTGCACCCGTGTGGCAGTGGGATGAGGTCAGGGGCTGGGAGACGTCGTGTGTCCCTGCACTGCCCCACAGCGAAGCCGTGCAGGGGAAAGCAGAAATGATTCAGAGGTTAAACATTGCCGTGAAGAAAACATCAGCCTTGCCTGCATGCGTAAGCTCGCAACTCCAGGAGTGTGTAAATGCGTTTTTGTTTTGAAGGAGTTTGTGTCACAGCGGTTATCTCAGCTCCGGGGTGCTGCGAGGGGCGGTCGCTGGAGAGAGAAGAGTGTGATGTGAACAGATCCCAGTATTCAACTGTCAAGTATTAATGGGCCAGGAATGCTGCAGCTGTGAAATGTGAAAACAAAATAATCCTGTTTTGCAGAAGGACCTCGCCGAAGATGACTCCACCAGCACACGCTCCACCAATCCATCACCTCCCAGAATCCCACATGAGAAGGTGGGATAATTACTATAATTTTAATGTACTCCAAGATGATTTAAATACACTGGGTAAACTAAAAATATCCTGCTTTTCCGTGAAGGCGATGACTTTCTGAGGTAATGCTGCCCCAGAGCTGCTGACGGTTCATGTGCCAGCCCCTTCTACTACCCCTCAGGGCTCCATAAACCATGTCACAGCTCTTTCCCCTTCGCCCGCTGGAAAGTCTTTGCCTCCTGCATTTTGCATACCTCTCCTTTGGAAAAAAAGAAAAACCCTCTGCTGTTTCACTTGCAGCCTGGAGATCAGGCAGGGAACTACGTATCCCATGGCTGTGGCGGAGCTGCAGAAGGGACAGAGGATGGAGAAGAGGATGTTAGCAGAAAGGGTGGGGAGCAGGGAGCCTGGGCCAGATGAATGCTACAGTATGCTTGGAAGTGTCAGTGAAGCGAACAGTGTGTTTCTAACACGGTCCTGAGCGTTGAAAAATACTTCTTTAAATCGCCTCCAGAACTGACGTGAAGTCTGAAGATTTGGAAATATCTCCTGTGATTGATTGAGTGACTGATTGATTTGATTATATATATTTTATATGTGTGCGTTAGGGCTTGATTCAGCTGTCTAAACATAGTTTCCTAGAGCCAAGTTAGATGCTATAGGGTATCCAGCCCCAGACTCTAGCTCTTGCTTCTGAGGAGAGCTCGTCTTCTCTCGGCTCCGTGTCACTTTGCCAGCACAGTGGGATGTCCCAGATATACAAGGGCATCTCAGATGGCACCAGGCTCCTGTGCGTAGGCAACTGAATCCCACCCTCTGAGTCATTAAGGCTCGCAGAGATCATGTTTTCAATGTTTTTCTCTGCAGTCACTGGGACCAGAACTTTACCTTAAAAATAAATAACATCCAATGCCAAGATTCTTGGATAGTCAATTAGTTTTGTGGGGGCTGGTTTGGAAATATTCTGAAACCTGATCCTCGCTGTAAAGTTGGGAATCTTGGCAGCAGTGTCAAGAAACAAACTGTGTATATTTTGCCTAGAACTGTTTCTAGTATACAACCAGGAAATAACAATAAAAAGGAGCCTCTTCTCCTTTAATTTATTTTCAGAGGTCTTCACGGGTCCCTTGCTTGTCTCCTGTCCTGCTGGAAGGCAGGAAACCTAAGACGAGGTTGGCTTTTGCATTTGTGCAAATGTAAAGTCCTTAGATGGCCTCTCATGACTGTTGACGTTAATCAAAGTGTGTTTAGTAACACAGAAGTTCACTGGACCATTCCTATGGATAACTCATTTAATAAATGAGTTGAAACATGCTTCTTCCCTGGATGAGGATCTGAGTTGGGCTTCGACCAGCGCTAGGGAGGTTTCTGATTTGGAACGGCACAGTTCTTTGGTCTTGAGCAAAGAATGGGGGCAAGTGGGTCAGTCTGGACTGCCAGGTTTTTGCATTCATTTGTAGGGTCTCCTGCATGAGTCCTGCAGGGCAAGCTCACACTAAAGGAAACAAAGGATTTCACAAACTCCAGCTGATACGAAACCGATGACCTTTGTTCTGCTCCTTGGTTGACCACTATGAAATTATTATTGCAGAGATAAAGATCATAAATTTTTGTGGCTGGCTTTTTTCCTAGATCCTGTTTAACAGTGTTTCTTGGCAGTTTCTTAGTAGATACTTTTTAGCCCTGGCTCTGTTCCTAGAGTACTGGCAATTAAACATATTAACATTCATCTTTAAAAATAGCGAGGAGTGGGTATCCAGCCTCTCCAGATGAACAGCCCTGAACGTGAGGAGAGCCTGCAATGGAGCAGAACCCAGAACCGAACCACACAGACGGTGGAGAGACTACGTGGTATCTCAACGTCCTGTCCAGGCTTTGTTTCTAGGATGTCCTCACCCTCTTTGCTTCTCCCTGGTAAATTCACGTCCATCACTTCTAGACTTTGCAACCCCTGGCTGGTTTGTACAGAAACCACTGTGTTGAGAGGAAGAGGTCTTTATCTTTAAATGAGTGCTATGGTTTGGGCTGTTTCACTCCCGGATAGAGCGATCTGCATCTGACGTGTTTTCCAGGCTGCTGCAGTGTCAGTGTGCCTGTTGAGCTGGGAAGGAAAAACCAACAAACACTCCTTCTCCTCCCTCTGCTTGAGCTCTGACAGCTTGAAGTGGAAATGACCTGGCTGGTAATTTAGTTTTGAGCTTCCCTGCCTGAACCTCTCTCGGCCTCTCTAAAACGCAGAGGAAACATATTGTTATCTCCAGATTCTGACGGCTGCCCAAGAAGAAACAGACCCCTCCGGGAGGCACATTTTCATCTCTGCGTCTCTCCCCTCTTCTCCATCAGCAAGAAGAGCTGGCAAAAAACGGTATGGGAAAAGACTTAACTGTTAAGTGAGCACAGAGAGGTAGGGCTATATGCTGTACTTCCACCTCACCTTTCATGGTGAGTCCTTGATATGATACTGGGTGAAGCTTTTCCTCCAGCTTGTTCCAGGGCAGTTTCCTGCACTGAAGAGATGCTCTGGGCTCTCACCCAGGGGCACTGTGGTGATGCTTTCTCCATTGAGAACCATAAAGCTCAAATCTCTCCCTCGCAGAAGATTTGGACAGGTCTGAGAGTGGGAAGAAACCCAGGCCAGGACATTGCAAATAGAGGGCAACACAATGGCTGCACACCATGACCCCAAAGGGAGCTCATGGGGCTGAACCACTGCAGGAGACACACTCCGGTCCATGGACAAAGAAGATGTCCAAGGGCAGGGAAAAGAGGAGTCTGAGCAGAGAACTGGAGAAGAGAGGGGTCTGCAGCAGATATTCACGGATAATTAGCAAAGGAAAGCAGCAGCCTAGGAGGTTGCTTCCCTCTGGGACCCTGCAAGAACCAGCTGCCAAGGACAGCCCTGCAGAACCAGGACTGGCCTTTGGGTAGCGCAGGTATTTTGATTTGGGGTCCATGACAGCCAGGACACAACCAAGCTGAATTAGAATGTAAGAATAAGCTTGTGAAATATGGAGTGAGGACACTGGAAGTGATATGTCTTAAAGGACAAGAAAAGTCCCGCTCCTTCCTACTGAATCACCCCACAAAAACGTGGGTCCCTCACACCCTCCCAGCCCGCAGAGCTCCCAGCTACTGGGATCTCAGGGATTGTTTTTGGGGGCAGGTCAAAGGCACCAGCTAGGCAGATCGCTACATGCAGGACTGGGCTCCGTATGGGGCACAGCAGAACCACTTCCAGCGTGGGGGTAGCTTGTGCCCCTCTCCCTCCAGCCAGGCAGACTGGCATGGGGTCATAAAGCAAAATGTGGAGGAAGAAACCCAAGGAGATATTGTCACTGCTGTTTCCAAAACCTGGGCCCAAACCTGGACGTTCTCCATGCTATACAAAGGCCATAGTTCAACACATTGGTGAGGGCCAATCTACAGCCAATCTACATGGTGGTAACAGTAATGAGGGGTGGATTTGGGGTCTCTAACGTAGGACTAGGAGGCAGCAGTCGTGCAAATACTGATGAGCTGGGTGAGTGTAAAGGAAGAGGGGTTGCTGTAGTCACCCTCTTTTGGGGAGCGACAAGGTTCCCATGTCCTGGAGATGTCTTTACCCCTCTCTGTGACGGGCGGTGATGATGGCTGTCCCATAATTTTTTAAAATGAATTATTTGGTCTTGAAAGCTTGACCCTTTTAGCTCTCAATTCTTTCAAATCAACAGGAAGACTGTGGCACTATCTCAGAATAGCCAGTCCTTGAGGCGATGCCTTCCACCAGACATTTTGAGGTTTTAATCATTTTTGGTGTTCCTCATCATTTCAGTTAATAAATCCAGGGTGGTTACAGTGATGATTCATGCAGGATGCATCCCGTTTCTTCTCTCCCACATCTCTCTGGCAAAAAGCTGCTATGGATTAGGAACTTTGCCCTTCATTTTTGGAAATTGCTCTCCCACTATAGACTTCAAATGAGAATTGCTGTGGTATTTCACTGTGTGCTATTTCAGAGCGCTGGCTCCTTTGATGCAGTCATCATCTATATGGAAAAGAGGTGTGTGCATGAATCAATGGTATAGTTCAGCTGCATCTGCATTAGAAAGGCATAAAAATGAATGAAATGCAGTAACTGAAATGTGCTCTCCTAGGATGCTATGCCAAATTGGCACTTCAGATATACGCCAAGACACTTCTCAGGCGCGGGCTGCAGAACAAATAAGGTCCTACAATTTCACACCACAGTTTCTACATTTCCATTTTCACCTCTGGTGACTGGAGCATGTCAAGGTTTGGGTGAGTTCCCCAAAAGTTGCATGATATGTCTTTCATCTGCAATTTAAAAAAAACAATAACAATAAAATGGATGCTTTTCTACATCCGTGTTCTTTTTTATTGCCCACTTCTAGAAAATGCAGATGTTTTTCAGCCTAGACTGGAGGAAGGCTGCTCTTTTCTGTAAAAGAGGCAACAGAGCAAACTGTGCCCAATCATCTTAATACAAAACGGTTGGTCCGTGCAGCTTCAGGCAGTCTTAGGGGGTCTTCGGGGTCCTTTGCAGGAGAAAGACCTGTTTTCTGCTTTGGGTCTGCCCAGCTCACCAGCTGGGATAGTAGAGCCACCCAACCCAAGACCTCTTCTGCTGCTCTATTTGATCAATTAATAAACAAAGCAGTTAAAAGACAAAGCCAAAAATCCTCAAAGGAGCAGATGATCTTAGCTGCCTTCCTTGTTCTTCAGTAACAGCGAGGGAAAAGGCAAATATCCTTACTCTTGCCCAGCCTAATCCCATCACCTGTCGCACCTCACGTGCCAGAAGCCTACACATCAACTCAGCCTACATGTCACTGAGAGAGGGGACCGCAGCCCCCAAAGCAGGCACTGGTGGTGGGCTTCTGCCCCTGGGACGTTCAAGACTCTGCTTGTAACAGTCGACAGCAATAGGAACCGCTGGAACATGATTCATTTCATTCTAAAACTGATGTTTAAAATAGGCCAGACGAATCCCCCTCAGGGACTGCCATTTTCTCACCGCTGGCTCTGAAGGGAGCCTGGGGCACAGCTGTAGATAACTACTGTGAAAACATTAGGTGAGATGAATCTCACCCCTTTATTAGAGGGATCTGAATATGTACTTTACTTCCCTCTATGGACTGTGTAAAGGGGGCAAGCCCAAAGAAGAGGCTTTATCATTATTCCCTCAATCTCCTAATCAACCAACAAATTCTGGAGACAGCAGAGACTGGATTTGGCATCTCTTTGCTTTTGCAAACCATGCTTTAATGGCTGAGCTCCTCTTTGCCCTGGTGCTTTCAGGTTCTGAGTCAATGGGAACATCCTCACTTCAAGTTTTAGAAGGACGAAGCATGTATTTCTGCTCATTGACAAAAGCACAAAAGATCGCAGGTAGCAGAGGAAATGAGCAGCCAGCTCTATTCAATATTAACAGCTCTGCAACTCGGGAGGCATGTTTAAACGAGTTTATCTCCCCCTGCCCCCCCAAAAAAAACCCGCAACCTGGCAGATTGAGTAAAAGCACTTGGTAGAAGAGTGACCCCAGGGAGGATGAGATACCTTCTACATAATTATCTCCAGTCAGGGTTTGGCTCTGCTATCGTAGATGTTAATCTTTCACGCCCACTGCCGAATGGCCACATAACAGCCCTTGTGGTGAAATACGTGAATAGAAGGTAAAGGAATGCAATGTTCTTCTTGTTTCGCATGGTTCAGGATCAAATACATCAAACACCGGTAGCACGTATCGCGTCACATAGAGCTGTGCCTTATCGCAAGGCTGTATCCTGTTGGCAGCACAACACCCCCAGCCTCACAGCCGAAACTCCTATCAAGCGATCTCTGCCCTGAGGATCTTGTAACTAAAAGGTGAATGGGGGGAAAAAAAAAGAAGAAAAAAAAAAGCAAAAAAAAAAAGCAGCACAATGTGCTGGGAGAGCTCTAAGCTTTGATTCAGCAAAGGCTTTGAGGACATGTTTCATTTAAATGAGCCCTGAAGTACACTCCCGTCAATAAGCTTTAAGAACATTCTTATGAAAATAAGCCATGTTTATTTCTCTCCTTAAAAAAGATAATAAACTAGAGCCAACTCCAAAGTTATGAAAATAATCACCATTCATTTACAGCCTAATCAACTGTGGGAGATACTATTGGTTTCTAAGGATGTTCACAAGGCTGTTATCTACTGGGATCAATAACCACCTTGTAGTGAAGCCCCAAGGTGCTGGTAGAGGCAACCACAGTATTCCCTGCAGTTTTTGCTCATCTCATATTTATGGGAGCGTGGTCACAGAAACCAGCTGCAGGAACAAATTCAGACCTGGCCTAACCTGACACAGTATTTTGGAGAGAGGCACACACTCCTGACGAACCTGAACCTTCGAATAATAAAAGCCCACTTAGGAGAATACATTTTTTTTCCAAACTGCTGATTTACAGGGCACTTAGGTGATCCTGGTTTTAGCACAGGTTTGGGATTTAGTATCAACGTCATCGTTGCGACTTTTATTTCTACAGGTACTAGTGACTGCACCTATTATGCTGAGAGATCCCCTTTCAGATGTCCCTCAACCTTGGTCTTCATGCTCGGGCTTATATGGGCCTTAAAGGCAAAAAGCATGGGCAACCGTAGCTGTAATCAAAAAAAAATTAAGTGAATGGGTTACCTTGCATTTGTGAGGAACACCTAGCACTAAAAAAGATAGTAACCGTGGCACAGCTAGCACTCAGTAACTCTTTACACCGCAAGAATTGTATCCTTGAACCCGAGACAGCAGGGTAAAATGGAAGGGAGCGTGGCAGTGATCCAAGCCCTAGTGTGATAAAGCACTGCCTGTTTGGAGTCTCGTAAATCCAGCAAGGAAGCAGAGTCCTAAAAGGCAAGAAGGTGTGGAGCAGGTAATCACAGCTCTTGGATCGATTACTGTCACTTGCAGGGTGTACATCAATGCTCGATGCCCTTCCAGATGGCGGGGTCCGGCTGAGGAGCTTGCAAGTCCTGCAGCAAGCCTTCACCCAGAGGAGGTCCCTCCTGGTCTTTAAGCTGGTGACCCAACATTTTGGCTCTCTGGAGCACCGGCAATATTGACTCTTTGGTGGTGGCCAGCGCATTTCCCTGCTTCCTGCCAGATCTGCCTCTTCTGTTTCCAGGCTACCTGCAGGCAGAGGAGGCCGGGAGCTTTCCCTCTCCCTCCTTTCCCTTTTCCTATAACATCAGGCTCTTGCACAAAGGCGCTGGGGATCTCAGGAGGCTCATCCTTCTCTTCCAGGGGAAGGAAAGGCCTTGTGCTGCCCTTGTGCTCTTTGGTGCTGTTTTCCTTATGCCTCTACTAAATCTGTCCGTAGGGCTTGGCGTGGCTGTAGCAGCTATACGGCTTGGCACCGGGGTCTGTTTTAAGGTTGCCGCGGTGACTGTGATGGCAGCATTTAAAAATGGCACAGGCCGTCATTTAATGCCAGCTGGGTAGGGATTGCAGGGAAGGTCGGTCAGTGACCCGGCGTGACCCGTTATGGATTGGCAGCCCTTTGCAGCAGGAACGTCGTGGGGGGTGACCGGGGAGGGGGATTCACATCTGCCTGCACCCGCGGGGAGTCGAGCATTTTGGCTGAGGTTCGGAGGAGTTTCTGTAAGCGAGAGGCACTGAAAGCTCAGGCCAAGCACCACCATAACCGAAACTGGTCTTGAAGAACAAGGCGCTTCATCTTATAGCAGATAAACCTGCTTTAATTACACATATGTAGTAAGCAGGGGAGTAAGAACTGATGGTAAGAGAGATGCAACAGCCCCAGCAGAATTAGCTTAATTTCTCCTGTGCACTTAATTATCTTAGAGGAGGAAGGGCTTGAGGGATATAAAATGCTTGGGGAGACGAGGGGGAAGGGGAGGTATCACGATCAGCCCGCAAGGCTCTCCCAGGCTGCCCCGGTCCCCTGGCTCCTGCAGTCATAGTCCCAGCGTTCCCCAGGGACAGTGTTGTCATTGCCGGGGACACCATCATCCTCCATAACGTGGGATGGCCACAAACAACCTGCAAGGTCACCCTAGGGCTGTACCCGAGTGGAGTGCTCTGTGCTCAGAGGGGGTTTTGCACCTCAAAAGCAATGGGATCTGGTCAGCGATGGACATCATTTCGGTAGCACCACAACTAGCAAAGGGCAGACACTGGCCAGTGTCAAACAGAATAATAATAAACCGTCACTTCAATGGCTTGGTGGGCTTTGCACATCCGCGTATGCAGGCGAGTTGCTCGTTATGAGGGTGCATTAATAAGCACGACTCCCCGGCTGTGGCTGCGGGCAGAGGAGAGGACACAGCTGCCCCACGAGGGGGAGGACGGGTTTTGCAGCTGCTTTCCTCCCAAGTCAGCCAGGCCATGCACATGGCGGTTGGGCTACTGGCCCTTTGGCCTTCTCAGGAAACGGCCCCGATGTCTGGGAATGAGCAATCTACCCCTATTTCTCAGTTTAAGGTCCAGTTTAATCCCACCTGCCTGTTCCCTTACAAGTCTTCCTCTCCCCTCCAGTGGGGACCATCTCCTCATTCAGCTCTTCCACAGTCCCTTGGAGCTTTCCCAGGAGAGGAAAAAGACCTATTTTTTCTGTAATTGCGCTGGGGTGAGGCCATTTCTCCAGGCAGCATCCGGATGGGAGGCTCTGGGTGACACAAACCTCGGTGTGTCCCTACCTTAGGGTCTTTGCTGACTCTTCCAGGCAGGAGGAAGACCTCGTGATGCAAGTGGCCTCTTAGATACCTCTTTTGAGATCAGCCGTCCTCCACTGAGCAGGTGCTGAGGCGATGGGCATGCTCATAATTAAGTGATTCCAGGAAATGTTTCTGGGACCTACATTCAACCAGCCATAGTGTTAGTTGTGGCCCTGGTGCAGCTCTGGTCTGCACCGCCAGCATCTCCCAGGCAGACCTTGGGCATGGCTCAGGGGCCAACAGGGACAGGGAACATCTCCAACGCGGGTGACTGTGAGTATCCATTGGGTTGGGTGTAAGGGCAAGAGCCATGCTGTCATTTCTGGACACAGAGTTTAAAAAAAAAAAAAAAGGAAAAGGTCAGAAAATAGCCCTTAGCCTATGGAGTACTCTTATAGTGTGTCCTAAATGATCTGCTAGGATGTTTTTAGGCAGCTAAAACGAGATGAAATGAATTCTGCCATAAGCACCCGTTGGTGATCATCCTGAAGTCTTTGCCAGCTAAGGTGCATTGCAAGGCTCCTACCTACCGTACCTCCAGCCCACCGTGTAGTGGCTTGGCTCTCCAAAGACAGCCGTGATAAACAAGCCACCCTGCCATCTCTTTGGTGGGAATCTTTATCTGCATCCTCCAGCCTTGGTAGTAAACTCCTCCTGAGCTGGAGGTACCAGCTTTACCCTCCCAGTTAACCCATGCCGTGCAGCTGAGTCATTTAATAGTGACTCCAGCCCCGGCCAAGCTATGAGAGCCTGAGCCTTCAGAGACCCGGTACCAACGCTAGCTGCTCTGCTCAGTGCCCCGCAGGGCGGGAGGGTCCGCGAGGGGAGGGGAGCATCACTCCCCGATCATGAAGACAAGAAATTCAAGACAGTTTTCTCCAAGACCACCCAGGAAATAAGTGGCGATACAAGATCAGGATTTGGGCTCCCAGCTCCAGCTCCCAGCCCCAGCCTTAAACCACGAAACCAAAAAAAAAAAAGCATCTGCAAACCACGCAGTCTCCTGTTAAAATAATTTGACGAGATTAAGTGATGTTAAACTCTTAATCCTTCAGTCTTTTCTCAGGCCAAACTCCAGTTAAAATCAAATATGCAAAGACTTTACCATTGAGCCATAAGGCAAACAAACTACTGCGATCCTTTTTTTTAACCCACAAAACTGCAAGAACAAGTAATTGCCCTAAATCTACAGCATTCTCAGGAAGAGAGCTGTATATAAAATAGGTTCCTTATGACTTTTTGGGCCAGCTTTGTAGTTTTCCTTTTGGAATCTCTGACACACTGCAAGGAAAAGGAAAATTTTAACCATATCTGTGAGATGATGGTATGACTTTCAATTTCCAGAGTAGAAGTTTGAAAATAAAAAATTCCATGTGAGCTGATAAAGCTTTAACTTTGCATATCTATCCTGATTCTCTCCATGAGTACACCCATAAAATCCTTACAGCTGGGGAAAGATAGACCTTTAAATAAAAATACTGAAAAAAATTCTTAGTGAAGGAAAGAATACACTTAATCACTGAATTTTGTTTATCGCAACAGATTATGGACTTGAGAAGAAAAAAATTTGAAGAATAATTATGGGTTAGGATATAATAGGACAACCGTTATGAAATGCCATTCTAGTTGCCATTACTAAAACTTGGTGGGACGAATCCATGACTGGAGTGCAGCTGTCAATGGCTACAGGCTGTTCAGAAGGGACGGGCGAGGAAGGAGGGGCGGAGGGGTGGCCCTCTACATCAAGAAGTGGATAGAGTGTGAGGAGCTGCCTCTGAAGAATTGCCATGAGCAGGTTGAAAGTTTATGGGTAAGAATCAGAGACCGAGGCAACAAAGGGAACCTGGTGGTTGGGGTCTACCATGGGCCGCCCAATCAAGGGGAGCCTATTGACGAAGCCTTCTTGCTCCAGCTACGGCAGGCATCACGCTCGCAGGCTCTCGTCCTGCTGGGGGACTTCAACCACCCCCACATCTGCTGGAATAGCAGCATGGTGAGCTGTGGGCAATCCAGGAGACTCCTGGAGCGCATGGAGCATAACTTCTTAAGCCAGGTAATAGACAGCCCTTCCAGAGGGGATGCAATACTGGACCTGATGGTCACCAATACAAGCGAGCTAATTGGTGACATCAAGATTGGAGGCAGCCTGGGCTGCAGCGATCATGCGCTGGTGGAGTTCAGAGTCCTGAGGGATATGGGTCAGGTGAAGAGTAAAGTCAGGACCCTGAATTTTAGGAAAGCAAAATTCCAGCTCTTCAGGGAGTCAGTCAGTAGGACCCCCTGGGAAACTGCCCTCAGGGACAGGGGAGCAGAACAGAGCTGGCAGATCTTTAAGGAGGCTTTCCATAGAGCACAGGAGCTCCCAATCCCCAGGTGTAAGAAATCAGGCAAGGAGGGCAAGAGACCGGCATGGCTGAGCCAAGACCTGCTGGTCAAACTAAAGCGCAAGAAGGAAATGCAGAGGCAGTGGAAGCAGGGACAGGTGTCCTGGGAAGAGTATAGGGATGCTGCCTGATGTGTAGGGATGGGGTCAGGAAGGCCAAGGCGCAGATGGAGCTGAACTTGGCAAAGGATGCAAAGAATAACAAGAAGGGCTTCTACAGGTCTGTCATCCAGAAAAGGAAGGTCAAAGAAAGCGTACCCTTCTGATGAGCAGGAGTGGCAAACTGGTAACAACGGATGAGGAGAAGGCCAAGGTACTCAACAACTTTTTTGCCTCAGTCTTCGCTGGTAACCTCTTTTTCACACTGAGGGTGGTGAAGCCCTGGCACAGGTTGCCCAGAGAGGTGGGAGATGCCCCATCCCTGGAAACATTCAAGGTCAGGCTGGACGGGGCTCTGGGCAACCCGATCTAGTTGAGGACGTCCCTGCTCATTGCAGTGGGGATGGACTAGATGGCCTTTAAAGGTCCCTTCCAACCCAAACTATTCCATGATTCTAAATACATAGAAGGTTGCTGTTTACACGGGAGGTTGTCTTAAAATTATTATTACCAGGTTTTCAGCTGAAGGAGAGATGGGTAACTCAGTCCTGTGAAATACGATGTAGTTTATTTCAGGAGGAGAGGCAGCCACTTCCAGCAAAGAGGAATATGTGAAACACGATGGGGCAGTTTGTTACAGCATATTTATGGAGACAGCCTTTTTTTAGGACCTTAGCCGAGGCAAGAGTCCAAGTCAACGTCCCACAGAAGCCTTAATTCTCATGTTGGAGCAACAAAGCCTGCAGGTGCTCAAGACAATGAGCCGTAAAGCGGGAAGGCATGCTTCTTTACTTGTTTGCACCAGCGTAAATCAGGAGCAGCTCTGTTGATGTCCTGGATTTCAGGGCTTCCTCCATGCAGTGCGTAGAAGCAAAGGATCAGACCCAGCCACAGACCGTGGCTTTAGGCTTTGTGGGAATGTTTTAAAATATGTGCTTTATTGTACTGCAGCAGAACATCCTATAAAAGGCCTTGACTGAAAAGAATCATTTTAATAATGGGGAAAAAAGATCTGAGTTTGAGTCAACAAAAAGACAGGCTGTATTGGGACTGTCAAGGGAAAATGACTGTTCAGCCTTATTCTTCGCTCGCGTAACTGACATAAAGGGGGAGTTGCTCAGGTGAAGTGAATGAGGTCATAGTGGGACTGAATCATCGTAAGTGTCAGGCCTGAGATTTCATTTCTCCGAGCCTCAAAACCCACTGCTTCCCACGGGCTAGATTGTGCCTGTGTAAAACTCTCCTTCTTGGCTTTTCATAGTGATTTATGTTTACTTGCAGGGTGCTGTTTAGCTGTAAGTTATACCTTTGTGCTATATGATTTCTGCGCAGGATGCATCCCCTGGTAAACAATGAGACAAATCAGGTACTCAAGAGATGTAGAAACCTTTTTGTTGTCTGTAGTGACTGGAATAAGTGTTTTCTCCATATTTCCTGGAATTTCTTGGGGGCTCGTAAGATGCAGGTTTGCAAGTTCTCATGCCTAGCTGGAAACAGGAGCAGAAACTCCTGGTCCCAGGAACCAGGGCTCCTCTGTACATGGAGGCCACTCTCCAGGTACTAGAGTATGTTACCTACTGTTCTCCAGAATGAACCTTAACCATAAAAAAGGAAATATTCAAGGTTTTTTATTGACACATTGCACCCTGCTTCTTCACATTCGATTGTTGCGCTTGTTCGTCAGTGAGGTCTCCAAACCAGATCCAGATCCTTCAGCATCTAAAAGCTGGGTTGACAATACAGGGAGTAAAATAGCTGTATCATAAACTCATGTAATGATTTGTGTTGGAGGAGATCTCTGGAGGTCACCTTGTCCAACTCCCTGCTCAAAGCAGGGCTGTAACAGTGGACAGCTTTGAAGTTACACTGCATTGCTCAGGGCCTTAACTGTGAAACTGTTCAGCCATTGCGGAGGGTGACTGTGATTCCCATACTTTATTATTCTTTTCTTTAAGTCATCTGAGGATAAAAAAATCTTATCTTTTAATTAAGAATCAGTTTAGCTTCAAATTGCAGCATAATTTAATTTATTCAGAATGTTCCTAGAGTTAATTGACACCAACCCATATACAATGGTGCTTTCTGTCTTGGTGCATTTCCCAATCTCCACCACACTGTGGTTTGTGCAGTCCAGATAGCACAGATACAGAACGAGGAGATCAGTTGTGCCTCGAGGCGGCTTCTTGCACCCTGAAGTCACATTGACTTCAAAGGAATCAGATGGTTTGGTGCAAGCTGAGACACTTCACAAAAGGACACCTACTGACGTCAATGGAGAGTGAAGAACATCCACACATGCTGGTCTCATGGCCCATCTAGCTCAGGTCCTGTCTCCACCAAGGGATCAAGAGTCGAGGGATTAAGATGAAGGGATCAAGAGCCTGAAGAAGAGTATAAGAGCAGCACAAACATACAGTAGTATTGCCTTGAATACCAGTTCCTAGTCTCATTTTGTGGCTCTTAGAGTTCCAGAAGTGCTCTTTCTGCATTTAATAGCCCTTCAGGAATTTCTCTCCCATGAATCAGCTGAGCACTGTTTTCAACCCGTGTAAACCTTTAGCATTCACTCCGCGATAAAAAAGCGCTGCCATCTGACAGAGACAGTACAAGCTGCAAGTGCAAAGATATTCAGGGATTTTATTGTATGTGCAGATGCGAGAGCCTGAGCCCTGTGCTGAGGTCAGTTGTCAACAGCGACCTGAGTTAAATCTATCAGCACAGGGTAGCAAGCAGGTCATTCCCTTTCATGCCACTGTTTTTAAAAAGCCTGCAGTTTGCAGCCACATCTGCCCTATCAGCCACCATGGCTTGGCATGGCGTTTTGTAAAACACTGAACAGAAATTGCTGCAGAAATCAATCAATCAGTACAGAAATCAATACCGAACAGCTCAGGCAGGCAAGGACCCAGGAGACAGCACAAGCACTCAAGAGTGTAGATGATCCCCAGATTTGTGCTGGCAGGGTGGAAATCCAGTGCTGAAGAGGTACAAAGATGGGTCGCAGAGTCAGCTCTCACTTTTCAGCAGGAGCCGGATGATTGACTTCTGTCCTGAGTGAACCAAGTCCCTGTGCGATGTGCAGAGAGATGGAAGAAAACAGTGATAAAATGGCTGGATACATTCCCACCTGCTTCTAGTCTCTTTGGCATATTAGTTTCTCTATGTTCAAGTCAGGTTGCAGTTCCAGAGTTGGACATCATGCATGGGACACAGTTGGCCTTGCACACAACCACATGCATATCTCTTAGTGCTGCGATGCCCTGGAGTATCTCTCCTGACCTCCCTCTGCAACTCCAGGGCGCTGGAGATGTCCTGTAGCTCTTGCATCGTACCAACATGGATGTTGCAGATCCCTGGTGGCATCTCAACCGCACCCCTATGCTTAAGCAGCAGAATCAAGCCCCTAAATCTGGGGAGAGGATTAGCACAGGAGCAGCAGATGAAGTCAGCAGGATTTGGGTCTTCTCTCCACTTTGGTGATGGCTGGTTGCCTTGGTTCCACTGCCTAATTTATTAACGTGGCTTGTCCTGGCTTATGCAGGTGTGAGGTGAAAATGTGCACGGTACAGGCCACTCGACCATTTTGACGATGGATTGAATTCCTCTATCAACACTAACCTTGTGGAAGCATCCCTGCTGTGTGCCCACTCCCCATCGGACGTGCGCGGGCTGGGGGGATGCTGCGGTAGCTCCAGCTGTGCACCCCGAACATGTGTCCCACAACACATCTGTCAAGCTCACCTATTTTTTTCAGCTTGTATGACTTCGTGCATCAGGACAGAGGCCTCAGTGACGAGACGAGGTTGTGGCGAGCCTAAGCACCCTGGTTTTAACCCAAATAATTTCTCTGATTCTGTTCCTGGTGTGGCTACATAAACACCTGGGCTGTCACAAGGCAAGAGGCAGGATGAGGCCAGAAGCAAATGGACAGGCCTTGGGGGGGATGAGGACTACTTTCGGTGCTGGTAGAGTTTTATACTAGCTACAAGTGCTTGTGAATCAATGGTCCGATTTAAACCATTAATATCATTAAGTATTTAATTAAGTGAATAATTAATTACATATGTTCATACAATAATAGTCATGATAATATTATTGCTAATGAACAATAATTAACAATGGATTCTATTTTGAGAGGCAGTAATAGCGCTGACACCGCTGTGATTAGGAATGTGCTCTGGGGACGGTCGCGGGAGCTGATCAGTCCTGGCTGTCCCCGAGGCGGGTTGGGGAACCTTCCCACCACCACGTCCAGCCTTTCTGTGCCTTCCTTGCCTTGGCATCACTGAGATCCTCCAAGGACTGTGGATTTGTGAAGGCTTCTGGTTTGGGCAGAGCATGGACGTATTATCACGGCTTAGGAGCAACGGGGGTGAAGGGGGTATGTTCCAGGGCTCCTGCACTTTCTCCCGTTACGCTGCCAGGGGCTGGTTCCCTTTGCCCCATCGCTCGCCGTGCCCAAACACACATCTTCTTCTGTGCTCCCCCCAGCAGAGGTTAGAGAAACTCGACAACAAAAGCTGGAAAACCACCCTTATCCATTGCTGTGCACCTTGTGTCGGGCACTGCAAGAACATGGAAAATGGTGCTGGTTTCTTCCCCCAAATATAGGAGTGGTGAGTCCTGCCAGGGACTTTTAACTTGTTGGTTATCACCAGCCATTTATAGTTGCTCTGTGTATGTACTAATGCCAGCAGCTCCTATCTGAGCTGAGTCCTATAAATAAGAATTAAATAACGGCAACTGCAGTAGAGATGATGATGGCAACGTTATTGTGATATATATCCACGCCAGACCCTCTGTGAGCTTTGGGATGAAATGTGAGCTTTCTACACAGTCAGGAACAGCCCAGAGAGTGTTTGGAAAATTCAGGGGGAAAAACTGGTTTGATTTTTGGCCTTCTTAAGGGAGGAAACTTGCAGGAAATATTTTCCTGGCTGTGGGAGTAGCCGGTGCGATGGGTAACACGTTCGCCGTACATACGTTCCCGTCTCACTTTGCATCCTCAGGAATGCAAGGTTAGCAGGAAAATGCAGCTGGGAATCTGCAATGAAAATTTCTGCCGACTCTTCAAAGAGCATCTCTGATCGCTTTCACAGGCACGTTCAGCTTTTGAGGCGATGCTGCTGACGTGAGGGGCTTCGGCTCTGAAAGCTGCAGGACCACCCTCCGCACGGAGGGGCAATGCCAGAGTCGGGGAAAGAAGTGCTGAGGCTGTTGGGAGGGGAAGAAATGTGTAACTGTGGCGTGACAATGGCAAAGGGTGTTGTTGCTGCTGGGGTACTGTCACGATATTTTGGGTGTTGCACCCAAATAGGTTCTTCCCTGTCCAGCAGCGCTGTGACAGCCATCCCTGCCCCATCCATCCATCCAGCAAGCCCTGCAACCCCCAGCACCGTGCGGAACCGCCCTCCCCAGGGGATGCTGAGGCTCTCAATGACTTGTGCTGTCCTTTTTAATCTCTTCAGTCTGCTCTCTTCGATTCCTCTGAGGTTTCCTCCCTCTTTCATTATTCAGTGGCCAAGGCCGTTGCTCGGTGCAGGAAGCAGTAAGGACGGGAGAGGAGAAGACAGGGCCAGCTGGAAAGATAAATTCTTGGCAAGAAAGCCGCCTCGCTCCTGCTCCCCGTGCACCGAACCGCTCAGTGCTCAGACACCCGCAGAAACGAATCCGCTGCCAGGTGCCAGCCGGGGGAGATGGCTCCGTCTGCAAGGGCCCGAGGTGAGCGGGAGGGACAGTGATGCCACATTTAATCCACCAACATCCGGACGAGCCAGCAAGGGAAAGATAAAGGGCTGGGGAGCTGGAAGGGACTTGCAGAGACATCCAGGCACTGTGTTAAACCAGCAAAGGTTTTTTGGCCCCTTCTCCTTTCCCAAGAGGCTGTCCCGTAACATTACTGCTCTGGTAGTCAGAAACCTTCGTGTAACGACGAGGTTTCATTGACTCACTTTCAGTTCATTTGCCCTTAATTTTGCTCTGCTTGATCTTTCATGTTTACCCCTGAGACGAATGTGCAGACGGCAGCTGTATCCCATCTTGGCTCCCATTTCGGTAGACTAAGCAAGCTTGGGGAGCTATTCTTGTGGGGCAAAAGGTTCATGGATCAAAGGCTTTGCTTTCACTTGCGTCAAGCGATTTGCCCTAAGAGCAGATTTGTCTTGATGTTATTAAACATAGCTCACGAGAGGAAAAAAATGATGGAATGTCCTTAGTCCTGGTGATGCCAAACACATACACATAAATACATGGTTTTTTCAAATTAATTGAAAAGGAAGATCCATCATGATATCAAGGCTTGTGGAAAAAAACCCTGTGTGTTTTTGCATGAGCAATCCCATTTGTGGGCTGGTGCTAAAAGAGCTGCTGGAGGATGAGGGCTTTCAAAAGTTAATTGATTAGAGGAAAATCCCACCTCCTTAATAGTTATTCAGACTCATTTCATATTTTACGGCTATTACATAGTTATAAACTAGCTGATAGAAATGCCCCTGGATTACAGATGGGAAAACTATTTCTCATGAAAAGATCAAAGTCACAGTTTCCATATTTGAGCACCTCTACTAATAAATCACATGCCAGGATACTAAATTTCAGCGTCAGCTTTCTGCTTTCAGACCAACAAGACTGCACAACTACTCAAAAGCAGAGAGTTGAATTTTATTAGATTATCAAGTGTTTTTGAAATTAGGTACATATGAAGATATTGACAATTAATATGCTGTTTGGCTCTGTCATTTAACCAACCTTTGCAAAGAGATTACCCATGGCTTGGGATCAGCTGCGGATGGTCACTCTTAGAAGCATTTCTTTACAAAATAGTAGTTTATTCATTGCGGAGTTACTCTCTTGTGGTGACAATACATCATGCTCACAGGACTGGCGTTGTCGGTAAAACCTTATTTACTGCTCCTCTGACCAACTAAAAGCTTTCCAAATGGGCAAGAATACACATCTCTGGAGAAAATGAGAGACCTTCGCTTCTGGGAACACTCAGCTGATCCCCAAAAGTCTGAAAGCACTTTTACAGACCTGTGCTGCTGCAGAGAATAAATCCAACCCAGAGAACCCTAAGCTTGATCTGCCAACAGGACCAACAAAGTACCAGCAAAATCAGTGAAAACTGAGTGAGTGTGACTTTCTCTGGAAGGAGAAAATACGGGATTTTCCTGATCCCCAAGGCTATTTAGAGAGAGCTTTTTTTGGCTTAGCTCTGGGACAAAGCTAGGCAAGATGCTGCAACTTGGCCCTTACATTTCTCATGATTTTTTCTACAGTCTCTGCTACTGTGGCGGTGGGAAGTCAATGGTGGTCCCCTGGAAGGCAATGGGAATTTACCTTTGACTTTCATGAAGGTCACGGGTTTTCTTCTTGAATGCTTTTACAAATCTCCAGCCGTAGGAGTCCTAGGAGGATGTGAGAAGCACAGCTTTCCATTTTCAGCTAAAAGTCTCTAAATGTAACACCTAGATATGCAAGCATAGATGCTAATAAGAAGTCACAATTACTAATTTAATATCTCAGCCTTTTTTACAGAAGGAGGTGGAGTGGGACTGAGGACTGGCCCTTGATTTTTGTCTGGTCAAGGTCAGCAAAACTGCTGAGGGAAGTTCATTTTTGACCCTTCTGTGGAGTGCTCTAATAGTCAGGAGATGTGGGGTGGGGTTTAGCTGCTTCACTTGTTATCTAGCTGTATGTCTATGATGTAAATGCTGGTATGTGAGATAGGGTCACAACCCACCCCTAGGTGTCTGGTGCCACTTGAGGTGGCCCAGGGTGACCCATCTGGCCTCCAACTGGGCCAGAACGGCATGGGTCTTCTGCAGGTCCTATGCCAGACTTGTCAGCCCCCTGTCTTGAATGCTCTGGAGCTTCTCAAAAGCATTGGCTGCTTATGTTTAGGCACTGAATCATGCTCCTATGTCAAGGTCAACCTGTTCTTGATGTGTTGCCTGCAGCTAATAGGGGCAATAACCTAATCTGTGTCTTACTGTGCCCATCCAGCCTCTCAAGGTTGAGTATGAACAACGAAGGAATCTCTGGATCTTGCCTCTTTGATCAATAATTCACTGGGTGTGAGCAATGAAGGACATCCCGAGCTTTCCTCAGTGGTCAGATGTGAGAAGGGAAACCAAGGGCTCAGCAGTGGCCTTGACAGGGCTCTATAAGCAGAAGGATGAGAGAAATGTGAAGAGACGAAAAAAAGGGAACTAAAATCCCCATCCTTTTCAAGAGGATCTGCTCAGCCTTTTCATTTGCCTGCCAGCTGTAAAGCCTTCTCTTCCCTTCTCCATCACATTCTCCTGCTCATAATTATTTCATCAAGTCAACTTCTTCTTCTCTCTTTTTTCTCCTGCAAGTTTCAAACTGCCCAACCCCACTCTGTGATAAATCTGTCTAAAACCACAGCTGCTTCTGCATCCCTCATGCCTGGGTGCCTGTTTTTATTGCGTGCTTACTATTAGACATATATATGTATACATAATACATATATTTTACGTGCCTTTCTTTTCCTCCCAGTGCTATTTGTTTCCACTGTCTTGTTTTGCTCCCTCTCTGGCCTCATGTGGTCATTTGTCACTCTTGGACGTTTTTTCTTTTATCAAGATGTTTTCTCCGGAATGTTTCCGCCAACGCAAGCTGCCTGGCCCATTAACTTCCCGAGTTCAGCTGACAGCCTGGACTCCAACTCCCATTGCCTTGTGATACCGAGTGCTTCTGAGATGCAGGAATTGGTTGGTAAAATAACACAGTCACATGCATAAGAGGAAGAAGAAATGCTGTTTCAGGCAAAAAAGAGAATAAATTTTACAGCTGTGCTTTGGTCCGTGTCCTACCTCCCCCCCCCTGTTTATTTTCCTGCCTCTTGCATGATAATCTGATAAATAGTTGTGAAAGTTTGACTGTTCCTTAACGGGAGCTTTATTGAAGGATTTGCTGCTGCAGACAAATTTGTGTTAAATTTCTCACGAACACGCCAAACAGTCCAATCCATTGTCGTTCATGAAGATCGATCAGGCTCGTGTCATATGAGTGACACAGAGAAAGGCCTTTGAAATCTGTGTTAAGCACTCAACTGGTGCCATGAATTATCTGTATTTAAATTAGCAAGCTTGCATTTGAGGATTCATTCGGCTTCCCTGCTAATTGGGTCTTGCTAATGATGAGAGCATCATTAAACCGACGTTGTCCCCGCCATCTTGTTAGCTGACGATTTAAGGGACTGTAAAAGGCAGCCAGCAGGGAGGCTGCGTGACTCCAGAGGTTGTTAGTTAATGGCTCTGGAGCTCGTTCAGCTCCAAATCGGTGGTTTGGTGCCAGCTCGACATGCGTCTGTGTCACAAAAATAATCACCGCGGTAGATGCCGCGTTAAAGCGCTGCCGGAGGAGGACACGCGCAGGGCAGGAGGTGATGGTTTCTCGGCCCCGTGTAGCCGAGGAATGCTGCTGCGGATGTTTGGACGTCGTTGTTAATGGTTTATATGCAGACAAACTGAAGCCTTCCTGGAGAGAGAAGAATGCAGGCTAAAAGGCCTTGGTTAAGGGTTTTTTTGTCATTGTCCCACCATGCAGCTCACTGCAAAGTTAATTATTTAGCTCCTCTGTCTACCCTCAGGGTAGGGGACATTGCTATGAACGTGCACAGCAGAGGCGTGTGGGGGTTTGCAGGTCCAAACCCATGGAGAGCCCAGATGGGCGCAGCTACGTGCGGGTGATGGCTGACCCTGTCTCCTCTGGAGAAGCATTTTCTTACAGCTAATGCAGCCCCGGGGGGGATCCGACCTTCCATTGTCCGTCCCACGACTGCTGTGGATCATTGACCGCTGCTTAGCCTCTTCTTAAGATGAAATGCTGTCTTCGTGCTTTGTTAGCAGGGGGGACCCGAGGGCCGGGGCGTGCACCCGCTCTGTTTACCGATTGCTTTTGTAAAGGGAAAAAATAGGCTGGGTTTTTGAGCAACGGTGTTTTTAATTTTGAGCCACAGTAGTTTTAAGTTAGCGCAATTAATGGCATTTGACTGTGGTTATCTCCTCTGAACCTGGTTATTCGCAGACCCGGGCACCCTCACGCGGTTGCACCGTGCATACAGCCTTCCTGGATGTCGGGTCCCAACAGCCGATGTAGCAAGAGTGCCAAGGGGCAACGACAGTAAATGAATTAGGCAGTTAAACCTCCCACCTCGATGATTTAGTGATAATTACATATTGAAAGCAAAACGAGCGGCTGTTTGCATGGCAACTGCAATATAACTACACTCTAATTACAGTTCTGTCACAGACAAAGCTGGCCATTTAGAAAGCTCCTGCCCTACCTCTGTGTCTTCTCCAGCGTGCGTGCTCCATCCCCCCGTGGTGGAGCAGGGGAAGGTGAAATGTGCAGCAGCAAACAGATGCACAAACCCACCCCAGGGTGTAGGATTCATGATGGGGTTTTCAAAGCATGTTACAAGGGGCCGGCACCCGTGCGACAGGATGCTGGAAGCACCCGTGACCCCACCGCTAGAGGAGAAGACCTGTGTGGTGGTGTGGGGTTTCTCCTTTTTTGGTTGAGTTTCAGTGCGGCTGGAAAGGCCAGGAATATATATGACTGAAAACCCATCAGAGGTGGCCAGGGCATGCTCCAGATTCACAGGGAGTATGTACTTGAGCCTGAAAAAAAGTGGTATTGCTGTCAAGCAACCCCACAGATAGACTGGGGTGGATTTGTAGTTATTAATTCCCACAGAACTTTCCACGGATGAGTTTGGCTCCATGGCCCATTTAGAGCCAAACAATCATGTTATAGATACTTTTTTCTCCCACAAAGGGATGCATCTTCCTCTCCCTCTGCCAAATGATCTGATTTGAGTGTCAATCTGAAAGAGTCCTGCATGTTCCTAAACCTTTCCTGGGGTTCTCACACAGAATGAAGCACCAAGCACTTAAGCAACAGCCTCCCCTTGGCCTAAAGAGGGCTAAGACACAGTGGGGACAAGCAGCTGAATACCTTCTTCTATCAATTCTGAGCTGAATCTGACCACCTTGGAGAATTCGTACCAGTATTAAGTGATAAAGCTCCGAGATTGTAGGTGTCACAACTTTAATAAGGCAAAAATGAGAAGCCATGCAGGCTCGCAGGCCTCTCGTGCCCTCTCGATCACCTGAGGAACCAGAAGCATCCCCGCAGTGGGGACGACGGTGGGTCTGGAGAGGAGCGCACCCTGGGAGCAGAAGATGGAGGACTGGGGGACCCAGGACATCTCCAAGTACAGTGTATTGGGGACAGGTGGATGAGGCCTTAATTGGCAGGCTCGGACTTCTGGTTGCAATCATCACAACCCAGCACAGATGTGTGAAAATAGGGCAGATGAATCATGCCCTAAAGTGCGTTTTTCTGCTGACTACAAAGGGAGCCTGGGGTGACCGGCTCTGCTGGAAATGTCTGCATTGTGGATATATGAAGTCAGGTGAGAGAAATCCCACATCTCCCACTGCTTCCTCTCGTTTCTTACCTGGAACAGTCACTTTTCAAGATAAAAGGCTGTCCAGGCTCCAGGGCTACTTAATCCTGTACTGAGCTGCTTAAATAAATACAGCGGCTCAGCTGGGGTAGAAATTCCTGCAGACTTGTTTGCAAAGTCCGAAGTCAATTTTGAAGCAAGGCGGTTTACTTCAGTGCAGGGACAAGAATTCAGCAGAAATTTCAGAGCTAAATTAAAGGTTTTTAGTGCAGCAACAAGGAAAACGAGTGATGCAATCGGCCCACTCTTCCTCGTCTGGCTTATTCTGAGATTAAATTCAAACTATTTGTATTCCACCCTGACAGTTTGTGCTTCCCACAGTTTCGTGTGCTGACTACGCGTATTTCCCTTATGAGGAAATTATGTGGTGGGGTAATGGGAGGAATTTGGGTTCTTATCTCTCTCCACCCTAAATAATCAAGATCCTGTGCCTTCCCAGGAGCAAGCAACTCATCGGAAGGTTTTCCATCAAACTGACCCCGGGCAAATTGTTGATAAAAATGATATGTTTAAATATCATCAAATGGAACCCCAGGCAAACTGTTGATAGAAATAATATGTTTAATGTCATCATTAGGTTTCATTGTTATCAACTTGCTAAGAACAGCAGCATCACTCCACTAAAATTTGCAACTGAAGGGAACATCAATGAATTGGTTTCCTACGGTCTTCTATGCGACCATAAGGCTCAGATTGATAGTGAAATCAAATTAAATTTATGGTGGGTAGTGGATTGTTGTGTTTTTTTTTTTTTTCCTGGAGAAGAAAGGAGTTTGACAAAGGAAGAAACTGCAAAAAAATCAGCAGCGAAGGCTGGTTTGACCACGCAGGCTTGAGACGGTGCGGGTTGTGATGTATACACTTGTGCAGTAGGAAATGGACTGGAGCCATGACGAGCATCTGTCAGATGATAACTTGCAGTCACTTGCAATCTGTGCTGGAGGCAGACGCAAAGTGCCCGAGCCAATGCTTCGAGTTTAGTCCAGGCCTTATCTTGGTCTTAACTCCATCTTCTTTACATCCCATAGAATAAGACTCTTCTGCTGCTCTACTGTAGCACAGCAGTGACCTCCAGGGGCCATTTCATTTGCTGTTGAGATCAGCCTACTGAATCCAAGAGCGTATGTACCTAAGCCAAAACCCCACTGAAATCGCTTGGAAAGATCCCCATCAATGTCAACAAGCTTTTGATCCATCTGTTTTACTCCATGTTTTTTAACAGTTAGCAAAAAAAGAGCTTTCGTGCCCAATTACCTTGGTTGCTACCTCTTTGGCTGAGTAATCTAAGAAAAGTCTCCCTCAGTCAGCCTTCTGTTCAACACACAAGGTGACATTGTGTGCTGTGATTCACCCAGTCCCACCACATCTCCCAAGAACGATGATCTATAGGGTTAGTAGTAGGTCATCCACATCTCTGGATCATACCAATAGCACAGCCTCAAGCTTTTACGCCAAAAGCCAGTCCTATTTACTCCTCTAAACACAGGGTCAGGAAAGTACCAAGTCGAAGGCAATCAGACACGATCTTAGCCACCTTGATGAGCAGTTGGCACCAAAAACCTGCCAACCTTTGGCCATGTTGGATGATGGGTGGTCATCTGGACTTGGCAGAGGAAACCTGACCTCAGCACGACTGTTCAGATCTCTCACCTGGATTTAATCTGAGGTTCTCAGACTCCATCTCATTACAACTTTTCTTGGATGTAGGTTCCAGCCTTATACCGGTGCAGATATTGGGAACCTGGAGTAAGTCACTTCTTCATTTTTTTTCTTGGATATGTTTTTCGCCCTAAAGCAGGTTTTCAATGCCTGAACTCACTCTGGCAGGATTTCTCCAAACTCTGCTGTTTCCTTAAGATCTTTTTTTGACATGTGAACACCAGGACTAGACATAACTTTTCAGAATGGTCTCACTAATGCTGTTTACAGAGATAATCTCACTTCAGCACTCCCACTTTGCATGTTTTGCTGCTGTGCAGCCAGGATTACTCCAACCTTCTTGGCTAAGGCATTGCTGGAGTTCATATGTGAGCAACTGTCTACCAGGACCATTCGATTCGGTTCTGAGTCACTGCTTTCGCGGATGTATCCCCCCATCTCCCTAGGTGTGACCCACATCCTTTGCTCCAAAACATCTGACTTTTCCCGTAGCTGCACTGAAATAGGTTGCCCAGAGGTTCCCTCTTCATCAGCACCTGCCTGCACAACCAGCCCGCGCCGTTGCTACTTACCACCAATCTCGTTTTCATACCGTCTGCAAATTTTACCAGCTCTACTGGGTTTTTTTGCCATCTGCAAATAGAAGCTGCTGCTTTGTGGTTATTGGATCATTCTCCAGCTATTTGCTCTTCGGCATTTTCTTCCTCCCACTTTCTCTCAGCTTACATTTCACCACCCGTGGCTTTACTCCTTTTCGCTAACATCAGTCGGGTCTGTTTTTGTTTTCTAAAGGTGGCTCATTTGCTCAAATCACTGACACGACGGCAGATGTTTGGTTCGAGGGGTGTCATGAAAGAGGATCACACTGAGGACATGCCCTGCACGTCTCTGCTCTGCGTAGACCAGACACGCGCTGCGTGGCCCAATGCGACAGTCGTCCTGCATTGAAAATGAGAATATGAAATGCTCCTCAAAACAGGAGAAGTACATAAAGCTACTGGAGGCAGCTCTCCAAAAATCCCTTATTCTCAGCAAAAAAAAGTTTTCCCATGGTCCAGGAACTGTTTTGATAACCCTGTCCCTGGTGTACCAGAATACTAATAAATAGGTAGCAAAGGAAATATTTTGCTACAGCCTTAACTACAGCACTTCTCCATTTTCATTTTTCTCCTTTTCTCAGCTAGCAGGCCCTTTTGGGGGGGTTTCCCCAGTTCGGACAGGGCAGGGTGGAGAGCTAGAGAGTGCTCATAGGAAGGGAATCAAAGAACAAGTGGAAGTTTTGCATTTGTATCCTAATTCCTGGTTGGGTTGTATTGGGCAGTGAGAGGAAACTAGGGGAAAAAATTAAATTCTCTATGTAAATAATAGGCTATCTACCCAGCTTGCACAGAACAGGTAGCAAGAAGCCTCTCACCAGAGCCTTGTTAAAGCACAAGCAGAGGTTGAGTTTAGGGTTTTATTAATGAAAAAGTTATTTTCTTCCTCAATTTCAGTCATTTTGCTGGTTGCACAGTCTTTTATAGAGCTTCTTCCCCATGGTACCGGAGAAGTTCATCATCGTTTAATGGCTGTAAAATCATAACATCTGTGCACGTTGCTCTTTTTCCCTTTTTGCAGTTGGAGAGCTGAGACAGGGCAGGTTAAGCCCAGCGTCACGCAGCAGCCGATGGCGGGAGATGCGTGAGCAGAAGTTGGTGCCGTAACCGCTGCACCGTCCTCCTCCGCCCCAAGTGACCCCTCAGCAGCGCGTGGCAGGGACTTGGCTGTCACGGGGGGATGCTGTAGATCATCTCTTGATTGGAGACTGAACCAAACATTTCCAAGGAGTACTCTTCTGTTTAAAACCAGCACTTCCTTGGATCTCTTACGCAAAGGATAAAAAGCTTTTCAAAATAGCCACCATGATTATTCATGACTACTCATTTGCAGCAGTGCTTGTTTTCCATGGCAGCGCTGATGAGCTCACCTGAATAAAGATTTAGGGGGAGAATTAATGGCTGGAGTTTTGCACAAGCAAAGATGTGGCTGGCAGTCTGTCTGCATCGGGCACTGGGTGCACGCTCTCCTTGACCAGAGACCCCGTCCCCATCCCGGTGCCGTCCTGGCCCTGCCATGCCCTCCCACGGCTGTGCTGTGCCGGCTGGCGCGGTGAACTCATCCCTGCGTGTTTTATTTACTAGTATCCACATGGGGAAAGGGTTTGGGGGTGAACTGGGTTTCCTAAGGAAGCTCTTGATGGATGGGCACACCTAATGGAGGGTGATGGTTCCTACCAAAACAACGTGAAGAGATATGCCCCAGGCTGCACGAGGAGGATGTGGCAGTGCTGGGGAGGGAGCCCAAATCACTCTGGTCCCAGCCTAACTCAGACCGTCTCCCAGCAGGCAGCCTGTCCTGGCCCCTCCTGCCCACGGCTGCCCTCCATGTGCTCCGACCGGCGCCTGCAGGGACTGGAATTTCCTGACTCCTGAGACCTCGACTGCGCTGCCTTAACACCCACTGAAGTCTCCTTTGCTCCCTCTCCCCGCCCCCCCGATTTTGTTTGTCTGTGGTTTTGCACAGGGAAAAAACTAAGTAACCGGAGGTTTCCGGGAGGCCGTACTCTGCGCCGCCCATCAGAGAGCAGACAATAATATTTAGCTGCTTTGAACAGTTTATTGTTACAGTATATTTAGATGGCAAGCTGCAAATTCCAGCGCAGCGGCAGCAGCTGCGAGCAATGTGGTGCGTGTGGCGCAGCCCGAAACACAGGCAGGATTTGTCAGCGCAGCCGAGCGCCGGTTGGGCTGTCTGCTGCGTGATGTAACCCCTCCTTTAATTTGTTTTCCAGAAAATTCATTTTGAGAAGTGCTCTGCCAATGGCTTGGCAGCAGCCGGAGGAAATGGGCTCGGGAGGACGTCAGCTGTCAGCCCGCAGCCCCCGCTGCCAAGCCCCGGCCGGCGGGACAGCGTGGGGGCTTGCAGGGCTGCCTTCCCTGCCCGGGAGGCCTTTGGGTCGGTCCACGTCGAGTTACTCTCGGTCAGCTGGTGCTGCAAGCTCTAGTGCAGGAACTCTACTTATTTGTATGCTTCCACAGCACCCGGCACAGAACAGTCTGCACCTGTGGATGCGACAGTAAAACAAATGATAAATAATAAGCCGAGAAGGAGCCAGTGCAATTTAATCTGTATAAGTGAATACAGTTAACTGGGGAAGGATGCTCCGGCTGGCTGAGGACGTCCTTCCTTTCCTCTGCGGCTCTGAGGATGCACATCCAGGCTAAAGCCTCGCAGCATTTAGAGGATACGGCACAGAGAGCGTTGCCTGCTCTGTTTTGCTCCACTTGACTTTTCAGTTTATCTGTAGGAGATGGAGGGAGCATGGGTGAGACGGGGAAGTACAAGGTGTGCCAGCTGCAGCAGGAGAGGGATAAAGTGGCGAGCGGTCCGCCTGTCCTTGACTCGCTTTCCTTCCTTCCTTCCTTCCTTCCTTCCTTCCTCCTTCCTTCCTTCCTTCTTCTTCTTCTTCTTCCCCTGCTCATGTTTATTTGCACAGAAGATCCCACTGACTTGCTCTGAGGTTCAAAGCCCTGTTACACCTCCTTCTCCTTCTCTTGGAAGGCAAGGAAAGACGGGTTGTTCTCTCCCATGGACTCAGAGCTGCAAGGGACCTCCAAGGCCATTGTGCCCATCTGTGGCTTCAAGCAGAACCTCACCAGGACCAGCCCTAACAGATATCGCTATAGAAGAAGCAACTTCTAGTGCTTGCTCTAAGAGACCTCCACAACCTCCTGGCAATGTGTCCTGGTGACTGCTCACCCCCTCCAGCAGGAAGCTTTGCCTGATGCGTAGCCTAGATTTCCCTTGGTGCAATGTAGCAATGACGTCCCTTACTTGTCCTGCCCTTCAGGGACAGGGAGAACAGATTGTCCCCTAGTGCCCTCAGCAGCCTTTCAGAAGCAGACCTTGACCCGTGTGCTGTGCCCCAAAAGGGATGGTGAAGTCAGTTCTGCATTTCCAGGCAGTGAATACAGGAAGGAGTTTACTTTCTTTCTGGAAAGGAGGTTCACGCATCTTTTCCTTCCTTCTGCCCCCCGTAAGTCTCACTAGGGCCATCAGGGAGAAGACTACTGGGATTAAGGCCACTGGAAATCAGCTGCCTAACTTCTTCCACAACTGCTGACCCTAAGGCCAAAACTGGGCACTGTGCAGCAAAAATGGGTACAGGTGATGATCTTACTGGCTTCAACAGGATTCACTTAACATATGCCTAAATGCTTTGCTGGAGGAGGTCAGGCATCGGTAGTGGTCACTGTGAGATGGGATAAGAGAGCACCTGATGACTCCCCTGGGCTTCGGAGCATGGCAGTTCTGAGCGTTACGGCTTAGCGCTGTAGGTGAGCAGAAGGGCAGTGCAAACTCCCTCGCTGCAGGTCACCTACTCCATAACTCACTGGAGTCATTTTCTCCCTGCAAAGAAGGGCGAGCGGAAGAATTTGGTTGGCCAGACTGGATTTTTTTTTTTTTTTTTTTGGTGTCCTTTTGGAAAAATAACAGCATAGCAATTCCTTTGCCTTGCCCTCTCCCGTGCGTACTGGTAGCTGCACTGAAGCTGATTGATTAGTTTAATAACCGGCAGTTGATATGCAGCCATAAAATTATGCACTTTTACTCATCAGCCTGATTGAACTCCTCTGCTGACTGTACAGGAGCAGAATGGCAGCGTTATAATAGAGGAAACAGCCAAGGGAAAAGCAAGCGCGGTGGTGGTATTGTTGTTGTTTTAAAGCTGAGGAAGAAATGACTCCAGGGAGGAGCTTTTCCAAAATAAATATCAAAATACAGAGGGAAAATGTTAAGATGTAATTAGCACCGGTACAAGTGCCATTAAATGTCTACTGGGGTTGGAGGCGTCAGCAGAGCTTCTTTTACACCCACTTGGCCTATGTTGGGGTTTCAGGAGGTTGGGGCTGACCCTGCTGAACACCCCCAGTCCCTGCGTCCTCAGAAAGGGTGAGAGGGGCTGAGCCCTTTGTAGGATGAGTCAACTCAATGGGAAAAAGATGAGAATTCAGCGTTTTGGTTTTTTTTTTTCTGAATCTGGCTGAGGAGGAAGGATGAGAGGATGAAGCTGGGAAGAACATATCTGGGAAGGGTTTGTCCCCTCTGACTCCATGGTAATGGCATCAGTGGAGAGAAGATAGCATGATGGAGATGCGGGAAGCACCAGGGCTCTTGCAGCCTGGCCCGGTGAGGACATGACTCCTGTCAGCGATGTCCCTACGGCCCTGAGCTCTGCTCTCTGTGTTTCTGGGCACCGGAGGAGCTGCAGTCAGACTCTGTCCTGTGGGGTGTCAATCACGCTCTCTGAAGCCACCAAAGGGAATTGAAGGTTCCCGTTCAGCCATGAATCAATATGCAGGAGCAGGCAGCGGGGAGGGCAGGCAGGCAAGGGCTCGCTGATGGAAAGCCACACAGCCCCCATCCATGCGTGGAGAATGGCATTTAAGACTTTATTTCCCAATAAAATATTTCCCAGCACTCCAGCACGGCTTGTTCGGTTTGACAGCCTCACTGTTTGTCCTGCACACATTCATTTTATTATAAGACTAATTTGTCTGCGAATAGGTCAGCCTGCTTCTCGCGCCTCTGATCCCCGCTGGTCTCACTGCTGCGAAACATTTTAATTGAACATGCTGCGTCCCCAGCACGGGTATCACGCAGAGGGCTGGCTGCCTTGCCGCCAGGTCCAGTCTCCATCCGGAGGCCCAATCCCAAACTATCAGATTTTCCCTTTGGGGCAGATCTCCCTGAAGGAGGGGATGGGAACAGGGGAACAAGCACCGCTTGGCATTATTTTCTCCCAGAGAAACGCTCGGCAGGTGGTTGCACAACTCTTCTTGCCCTTCTCCCTGATTGCACCCCATCCATTTTTCTTGGAAGCAACGCTCTTCTTATTCGCTCCAAAGGGCTTTGGGTCAGGCCAAGCGTGGCTTGTACGATGCTGTTGGAGATCATACACAGCTGCGCTGACATACGCAAGGGCGCTGCTTCTCCAACCACCCCCCTGTTTATTATGGGTGCCCTCGCCTGTGGTTCTTGGGTGGGCTTTCCTCCTGGGCTCCTCCTATGCCACCTCCTGTTTCCCATCTCCCTCTGGACAGGAGTAACTGGGTTGCTGATGGTGTATGTTATCTTGTCCAGATGATCTCTCCAAGAGCCACAGTCAGGAAACTCCTCCACAGCCCCTGATAGTCAAGTGCTGACTGGCATAGTCACCCCGTCTGGCTGAGGTAAGTGTCCCCCGAGGCCAGAGGGTACAGTTTAGAGTCATGGCAGGATCCTTGATGTCACCTCCAACAGACCTCATACTACCTACCATGGGCCCCTGAATCCTGCCCAGGTCCCCAGTGACCATCATGGGAAGGCAGACCCTGAGCTTATGTACAGCCCTTCGGACTCTGCAGGGACAGGACTCAGTTTCTGTCCTCGTGCAGGGTTGACTCAACCTGTGTCACTCCTGATGGACATTTCTTCTCCTTATCCTTAGAAACCTCTGTGATGGAGATCCATGATCTTCCTTGTGGTGACTCCAGAGCTTCACCACCCTCAGCCAGAGGCGGGGTTCAGCTGCTTCTCACAGACATCTGGTATCACTTTAGGCACCCTGTTTTCTGTGATTCCATGAGATGTCTGTGAAACCACAACCCAAGTAACCTCCCAGCGACAGCATAGTTAGGATTTCAAAGCTGAAGCCTTGGTGAACTTCGTGTCCCTCAAGGCAATGCCCATAATCATCTGGCTGCTCCTGGCAGGCGTCAGTGCTAGCTGCAGCACATCTCTCCTGGGCATTTCAGGTCTGCTGAAAGTGGGGGAAGTCTTTCGATATATAGCACAGGGACGGATCAGGCATGGGAAGAGCATCCTCACACTAGCCCGGGAAGCAGAAGTGAGGTCCTGGGTTGCAGTTTGGAGCTGGAAGCCCTGAACTCTATTTTCGCTCTCTACTGTTGTGTGCCCGCTTCCCTCCTGGCAGCCTGCAGTCTTCCTTAGACTTAGCAAAGGACGATGTGGAGTACGAACCTGAATTCGGAGTACTGCTGGTGCTAAAGCAATACCTTGCTCCACTGCTAAGGCCTGCCTGCAGCTCCTCGTCCTCCGGGCTGGCACGCTGATAAGCACACTGCTGGAGCAAAGACTTTGCTTTTATTCTTCTTCATCTAAAGTAAAAACAGACCCCACAGATCATTGACAAATTGTCTTTCTGCAAAAAATATTGGTAGAGCTGTCAGGTTTCTTTATGCAATAAAGTTGGAAAACAAAATTACACTGTCCTTCAGGCTTCCCTTCCCCTTCTTTTTCTGGCAAAACCCCCATTACCAGGATGGAAAGCTTCAGTATTGAAATTTGCCATTAAAGTTTTAAAAGGTACAACCACCACAAACTTTCCAAATACTTTGGAGAAAAAAGCAACAGTAAACCTACCAAAGCTTTTTTCTCCCTCCTTACTTTGAGAAGCTGCAAAGAAGAGCCCCTTCCAAGGTAAAATACGTCTCAAGGAGAAAGCATAGGAGGAGGCAAGAGGAAGGTAACACACGGACAGAGGTTGCAACAACAATGTTCTGACTCAAGGGATGTTGCAAACACATTGTATATACTTGGAAATATTTTTAAAACCATTTTTAAACCAGAGAGAAGTTGAGGAGAAGGTAGCCCAGGGCAGGGGGAGAAAGACGTGCAGTTTGAGTTCGGAGTTCAGGGAGAGCGAATGATCCTCAGCCGTGAGAGGGAGCTTCAGGGCAGCATGGAAGGGGGCAGGAGCAGGCAGAGGCTGGGAAAGCCACCGCATGGAGCAGGCCGGCGTGGGACGTGGCGAGCCACTAATGCAAGAATGGGTCATGATGTAGTCCGTCTTGAAGTCACCCGAGCGTGCAGAATTGGCACAGCAGCTTGCGAGGCGTCAGGGCCAGAGTCTGTCTGTACAGCTCGAGGTACAGCCTGAAACAGCGGATACACATTTTAATAACATGAACATCCGTATAGCAGTTCTTGCCAAGGAGAGGGGAAGCCTACCTAACCACAAGAGCCTGGTGATTCCCTGCTCTGGGCAGAACATTTGGCTAGGTGACCTCCTGCGGTCCCTTCCAACCTGATCTGTTCTCTGATCCTGTGAGCACAAGTCAGTGTGCTCACCAGGGTCCTTGCACGTATCGCGTTAAGGATGATGAGGAGGATGTGGCAAGCAAAGATCGGAATGAATTCATCCACGGTGATATCTTTCTTCAGACTTGAATACAACCCCAAGGATCCTACAGCGGGGTCTCAGTCCCCCTTACAGTGCTGGGTTTTTACAGAGAAGGGAAGGGAAGGAAGGGAAGGGAAGGAAAAGGGAAGGGAAGGAAGGGAAGGGAAGGAAGGGAAGGAAGGGAAGGGAAGGGAAGGGAAGGGAAGGGAAGGGAAGGGAAGGAAGGAAGGGAAGGAAGGGAAGGAAGGAAGGGAAGGGAAGGAAGGGAAGGAAGGAAGGGGAAGGAAGAAAGGAAGGAAAGGAAAGGAAAGGAAAGGAAAGGAAAGGAAAGGAAGGAAAGAAAGGAAAGGAAAGAAGGAAGAAAGGAAAGAAAGAAAGAAAGGAAGAAAGGAAAGAAAGAAAAGGAAAGGAAGGAAAGAAAAGAGAAAAGAAAGAAACGAAGGAAAAAGGAAAAGAAAAGGAAGAAAGAAAAGAAAAGAAAAGAAAAGAAAAGAAAAGAAAGAAAAGAAAGAAAAAGAAAAAAAGAAAAGAAAAGAAAAGAGAAAAGGAAAGGAGAAGAAAAGACGAAAAAGAAAAAAAGAAGAAAGAAAAGAAAGAAAAGAAAAAAAAGAAAAGAAAAAAGAACAAAGAACAGGAAAGAAAAGAACAAAACAGAAGAAAACAGAACAGAACGAAAAAAGAAAAGAAAAAGAAAACTAAAGATTACCAGTGATTTTAAAAAATATTTTATGGAAAGTAGAAGGAATGTGGTGTGAAGCAAAATGCAGGTCTTAAATGCAGTGCCTGTGTTTTCCCCTGTGCAGGGCAGCTCTGTGGCTGCCGAGCTCCGCGGGACGGTCGCTGCCTTTGTTTTTCCCGGCGGAGCGACCTCCGGCCACTCCAAATGTCACGGCGGAGCCGCGGCGCCCGGCTGCAGCCCCTTCCGGACGGGGGACGCTCCGTCACCGGATGAGAAACTTGGCTTCAAACACCAGAGAGCAGATCGGTGTCAGAAACGACAGAGCCGCCGGGAACAAGAGGGAGAAGCGGTGCAAAGCTGGGGGCTTGGTCTCCGTGATCGTTATCAATCAGCATGGCCAATACTAATATTCCATGGACTGCTACAGCAGCCACAACGCACCAAAATGCCCCAAATTCCCCTCAAACACCACCCTTGGAAATAGAGGGTTTCATGTTTCTTCACTATCGGATTTTGCACTTGACATACTGATAAAACCTCGAGCTGCACCAGCACACGCGCGGCAGAGAGCGGGGTCTGTCCCAGGCAGCGCTGCTTTGGTTTGTGGTTGACGTTTAGCTGTCACTGAGATGGGGCACATTAAAACCAATTATAAGAGAAATATTTGCTCAGCGTGAAGAGCTGGTCGATAGGTAAATTGCCTGGCATTACCTCCAGCAACGTCTCACGCAGTGTGAGGGGGGGATGCACGGGCTGGAGCCAGGAAAATCCCAACCTCTGACTGTTCATTGGGCTATTAAAGATACTGGTTACTCCTCTGGGGAGCCTCTCTTCTGGCTTAAAGCTCAACTTGCCGTGTGCTCTGTGGAGAAGGACCTGGGAGTCCTGATAGATGACAAATTCACCACGAGCCAGCAATGTGTCCTTGGGCCAGGAAGGCCAACGGCATCCTGGGGTGCATGAAGAAGAGTGTGGCCAGCAGGTCGAGGGAGGTTCTCCTCCCCCTCTGCTCTGCCCTAGTGAGGCCCCATCTGGAGTCCTGCGTCCAGTTCTGGGCTCCCCAGTTCAAGAGAGACGAGGAGCTACTGGAGAGAGTCCAGCGGAGGGTACAGAGATGGTGAGGGGACTGGAGCATCTCTCCTGTGGGGAAAGGCTGAGGGAGCTGGGGCTGTTCAGCCTGAGGAAGAGAAGACTGAGAGGGGACCTCACCAATGCTTATCAATATCTCAAGGGCGGGGTGTCAAGAGGACGGGCCAGACTCTTCTCAGTGGTGCCCAGCGACAGGACAGGGGCAACGGGCACAAACTGGAACACGGGAAGTTCCACCTGAACATGAGGAAAAACTTCTTCGCTGTGAGGTGCCAGAGCCCTGGCACAGGCTGCCCAGGGAGGGTGTTGAGTCTCCTTCTCTGGAGAGATTCCAACCCGCCTGGACGCGGCCCTGTGCAGCCTGCGCTGGTTGACCCTGCTCTGGCAGGGCTGGGCTGGGTGGTCTCCAGAGGTCCCTGCCAACCCCACCATTCTGTGATTCTGTGATTCTGTGAGTAGCCTTGCTTGAAAGTATCAGGTGCTGGATTGATCTACCTAAATCTGTTGAAAATCCTGATGGAGCAGTTGATGGAGGCCAGGACACACTTGTCCCATCTTCCAGCAGAAATCCAAAATGAACCAAGGAGCCTCTTTCCCTCCATGGCCTGCCAAGGGGTCTGGGTAGCTGCACACAAGGTTTGGTGTGGGGGAACACATACTGCTGCCCTTTAAGTGTGTCCTAATCAGTTGTCACCATCCCTGTTAAAAAAAACCTGCCTCCTTTCTAATGCAAATTCTCCTGGACCTCAGCTTTCCAAATCTCTGCTATTGTCACATTTTTCTCCGATAGATTAGGCAGCCCTCTACCTTGTGTTCTCACCCTTCGGAGGCAATTCTTAGCTGTAATCAAGTCCACTCCCCATTTTAGCTTGTGTTGGTTAACCCTCTCCCTGTGATAATTACTTCCAGCTCTCAGATTATTTTGGTGACTCACCACCCCCAATTTCTCAGCATTGTTTTCAATGGGAACTTCGCGGTACCTGTTTTCATTAACCACCTGCGTGGAATCAACCTTACCTCTGCATCCCTCTCCTATTGACTCAGCCCTCCACCTCCAAGACGAAACCAGTCCTTTGTGACCCTCCTTGGGGTGAGCTCATGGCCTGCTGCTCGTCCACGGTGATCGCTTTATCTTTTTGCACCGTCGCTGCTCTCCCCGTGACCAGATGGGACTGTCCTTTCTTTGAATGTCACTAGCTAGTAAACACTGGTCCCAAGGCAACCATTAATTTTTTGTCCAGCATTGAATTCATCCATAGCCACCACACTGAGGTCCCCGACCGAGTGATTTCATTTTCGATGCATGATATTGCGTGTTCAGAAGTGACCAGCTGTGTTTTTCGAAGCACTAATGCTGTGCTGCTATTACAGCGCAGGTTCTCAGACCGAATCTCTATTAACCAAAGTCTTTTCATTTCTGCATATTAAAGGCTGGAGCTCTTCTCCGCTTGAATTCAATGGCTCATAACGGATCCCCGCCACTACCCACTCTTGGGTAATGTTAGCTCAAAGATGCAAAGGCATGAAAGCCTCTCTGGCTCTGAGCTATCAATAAATCTTAAATGGAATGTGTTTTTTTTATTAATAGGTGTCCTCTGCTCCCTTTCCTCCCTTCCATCTTCCTCCACACGTAACAGCCCATGATTGCAGCACTCCACTCGCCTGAATCCCTTGTCTGTCACCCCAGACTCCCTGCAGTACTATATAAACTACTGAAAAAGGTCTCCTCCTTCTCTGTCACATCACTTCAATCTGCTCTTGTCACAAAAAATCTGGTTTTGTTTTGCATTTGCCTGCTTTACTCCTGCCCTTTTCGTTATCAGTTTAACACCTTTTTGCTTGCATTCTCTAGTCTCCAGCCAAAGGAAAAAACAAAAACTTTCCTACCCAGGAGCTGTCGGCTTGCTTTGTTATCTGCCCATCTTTGTCTTCTTCCACAGGAGGCAGCTCGCACCAGTATTTTTTGCTTGCTTTCTCAATCTCTCACCATAATCTCCCAGCTGCTCCCCCTCCAAATTATTTCTTCTTCAGACTCATGGGTTCTCTGAAGTCTGTGCTGACCTGCATAACTCCATGTGATACTCCATCTGTTGTTGACTTCTATGTGTTTACGTATTAAGGGGAAAACTGAAAATGTGACTTCAAGATCTGGCCAGCGTCACTGTCGTTTCTCAAAAATAAGGTCTGCCATGATTGAGCTCTGATTTGATCTGCTCAAGCCTGCTCTGGTTCAGGCCCAGGGATGCTGATTGAGGGAGAGACCCGTGAAATGCTTCCTGTGCAGTGCTTCATCTTGCGTAGGGCCACCTCAGCCCATGGAGAACCAAGGGTGCGAGCCAGGGACACCACCAGACTTGGTGTGCATGGCCACCAGCAGCGAGTTATGGCTCTTTAGCTCAGAAGGGTCCCCAGAGTAATCTGTTCTGTACCCCCTGCTCCACCATGGGGTGCAAAGCACTTCCCAGCACGGGCATCACGGCGGTCACCCTCCCTAAGGACACCACAGGAAGAAGCAGCTCTCCAGGACAGACCATAACCCTCTGCTGTGAGCTTGGACCTGTACACGTGAACCTGTTTTAATGGGAGCCAGACCCCGGTATCTCAGCATAGCCAGAGACTCTGCATTCAGATGCAGACTGGCCTGAAAGCTGCGTCCGGGTTTACGGATACGTAATTCTCTCTGTGTTTCTGTCTCCATAGAGGCATACCTGATGCCAGCAGCTGGACCTCCAGTTCAAGTATATTTAGACATACGTGTATGCGTGCATGGGCGTGAGGTGTATTAAAAACAGTTTATTTCAGAAATAGCATCATTTTCCTGGCGAGGGAGAACAGCTTCTCTTATTTTCTGTGCCACTTGTATTTTTGGGCTTAGTAAGGCAAAATGCCAAGGAGCGACAGCATGTTTACCTAAGAGCAGCTAAAAGAGCTGTGTAGCAATCAAGGTATTGAGTGGGTTGGGGCTGAAAATAGATCGGCTTGGAAGACTTTGATCAAAAATGTTCAGCAGGGACTGGATGGCCGTGAGCACCGCGTAACAACCATCTTTGGGAATATATCCCCAACTTGCCGCAGCTAATTAGGTGCAATGCTTTGTGCAGCGCGTCCGTGGTCTGCCTCGCTGACTCATTGTGCTATAGTTACCCCCGGCTGTGGGGACTGAATCGCCCTCTCCCATCCTTTGAGGTTTAACTTTCTAGGTCAACACTGAGGTGAAGAGACACGTGGAGGATCCTCCTGCACAAACATTGAGCAAGGTGCACGCTCCTTCCTCCAGTCACTCCTGAAAATTGTCATGAAATGGGATTCACTATTGGGAATGTGACCTTTTTTTCTGGGGAAAACCTCTTTTGAAAAGGTGTTTGTCACTGAGGGACATCACTGAGTCCTTCACCACAACCTTTCCGGGGCAATTATTTTTGTTTAACCCCTTGAAGCTCTCCTGAGCTCCCACTAAAACAGGCTCCAGCCCTTTCCCAAGCTGATAAAATTTTGCCTCTTCCTTTCTTGATGAGCAGACGTGCTCTGCCCTCTGCCAAGCCTAACCTACCCGTGCGATTACCAAACTATTTGCCTGCAGCTTCACATATCTCACTTTATACAATACCTTGTGCCAGCTCTCCTTTCTGGCATGTCTACATCGCTATTTGGCCCAGGGTCTAGGTCTGGCATGTGTCTTGGCATCCTGACAGTCATGACAGATTACAGAAGAAAGTGTTCGGGTTCTTTCGGCGGCTCCAGGAAAGCTCTCACCCTGCGATAGGAGAACATGGACACAGCCCAGGCTCTGGCTTTGAAGGTGGGGGGATATGACAGGTCTAGTCACAGGCCCTGGGCTCAAGTCCAGACAAAATGAACAACATCATCATGTCTCTGTAGCACTTTGGAAGTGTTCTGGTCCTTAATTGCCTTATTTTGTAGCAAATGGGTTAGGATATTGCACTAGGAGGGTTTTTTCCTTCGTGTTTTCCAGCTGCAGACATCAGGGAGAACTGGTCACCGTGTAGGGCTGGGAGAAATTTGCCCACCAGATACAACACTGTAAAACCAAGGGCTCTCCTCAAGCTGCCAGCTGGGGACCTTGTTACAGAGTTTGGTACCTACTGTTATCATGAAAACCAGGGTTACTTCAGGACTTGGCATTTCCAGAGCTGCCACAACCCCTAGTTCTGTACGCCGTCAGTGGGAAGAAATAAAAGCACCATCTAAGGGTTGTTTGAACGGGGTCCTGCAGCTCCCCACCAGCTGCAGAGCACGCCAGGTCCGTCGCTGTTCTGGATGATACTGCTCGCACCCGTCCCCCCAGCCCCGTTGATGTTTCAGGCTTTATCAGACTCCATAGGAAGCGGTTTGAAGCTGTCCAAGCGATTACCTGAGGTCTTCCAGCCTCTGCGTCACACCTGGCACAACCGAGCTGAGGGTGTCAGGGTTGCTGGCTCCAGCTCTCCTCCTCCATGTCACACATCCCAAGTCTTCTGATGGCCGGGATAGTATTTTAGCACTCTATAAGAGGCTTAGAAACCAAATTACTATTTGAACACAATGATACTGGCCATGCAATTCTCCTTGCAGATCTTGAAACTTGCCTTGCTATCCACGTCAGTCCTTTCCTGGATCAACAACAGCACAAACCTCATCGGTTCCCATACACACTGCTGCATGCCTATGGCTCTGAAAAAACTTAGGGAGGAAAAAACTCAATCATCGTCACTTTTGGGTTTAGAAAGAGGAAATCAGAGTGAAAAATAAAAAATGACAGACCTTTGCAGTGCCACTATTTTCATCCTGGGCTCGTGATGCTGTGCTGGTTTCCTGCTTTCTCGTAAAGCTGAACAGATTTCCAAACACGCAAGCGGTACGAGGACCAGCAGCTTGCCGGCTGACTTCTCCTCATCAGAGAAACCTGCGGATGGCAGCAAGTCTGTGACATCTCCTGAGAGAGCCCAGAGGGGCTGGGTCCTCAGCCTTGGGAAGCAGCGGGCTGTAGTTTTCACGGAAAACAAGACAGCAATGAAATATGTGACCTTCCAACGTCAATCTGAAGGTCGTTCCTGTCTGATGGAGGAGGCAGTAATGGGACTTTTCTGTCCAGCAGCGAATATTTTGGGGACTGTCCTTTAGGATGCTCCTTATACCGCCGGGTCACAGCCCAGGCATTGGGGTTTTGGGAATTACTGGTTTAAGGGAGATGATTTCAGAAACTGAGGCAGAAGGTTAGGAGGCATTGGCATTACTCCTGCATGAACTGGGTTAGTTACTGTGGATCAGCTGATACTCCTCAATTTGTGAAGTCAGGTAATCTGACCTTAAATCTAAGCCCATAGACGCAACCACGGGAAGAAGCACTTCCAGGAATAGGCTATTTATTGTGTAGCTGTGCATGGAATTGCAGCAAGATAATAACCCTGGGACGTGGTTTATTTCCTCTGGCTGCTGTGCCTTTTGGGTGCTCAGAAGAAGGCTTTTTCTTTTCTTTTCTTTTTTTGATTTTTTTTTCTTTAATTCTAACATTGGTGTTCCCCTACTTGCTGACTCCAAGAGTTTCAGCTTTAAAATGGAGAAAACTAATGAAACTGGAAATATATTAGTGCTGTCTCAGTGGTAAAGGTACTTGCCAACATCCCAGCCCTGGGCTGTTCATAGCACCCAACTTTTAGCTTCTGTCCCTGCAGACGGGCTGCTGGGACTGACTGTTCATCATTATGGGCAAAAGTACCGTACGCAGCACATCAACTACAAAAAATAGATACCGCGGCGGTACAGCTGACAGGCTGTAGAGATGCTTTATTTCAGCATGCGATGGGGACGCTGAAGCAGTCCATTGCCAGTGCTCAGGGGCTTGCTTCTGCTCACAGCCAAGATCCCCAAAGACGCTCACTGTCTGTTATCCCTATCGGTGTCATGCCACCGAAAATCCCAGGTGCCCAATAATCCCTGTATAAGCAAGCGCAGACTGCAGCCCGCCAGCCAGCTCCCTACTTGTTTGCATTCAGTGCGCATTTAGAAGCAGGCACAAAATAAAATACCATGACTGGATAACACTCTCTTGAAGACCACTTGTATTTCACAGCACCTCAGCCTAAAGCCACATTCAAAACTTGCCTGCAAACCTGGGAAAATTATTGCGGAGCTACCGAAGCTCAAAGAATAGCTCCAGTCGAGGGCACTTTATTCCATGGGTTTTCCAGGCAGGGCTTATGTAGTTAACATAGGGATCGTGGTATTTTTCAGGAAAGAGTTTCAGGGAGGAAAATGGGTGGATACTGAAAGCAGCTTTGTGTCCTGCTGCTAGGACCCAGCCAGGACCCCCGGGTTCCTATGCAAAAATACCAGGAGCCTATTGCATCTTCCTGATCGCAGGGACAGTCCAGAGTTGACTCTCTCAGCTCTTAGGAGCCTGCAGAAGTGGCCTGATGCTGAGGGGTGCTGCCATGGGCTGATGCTCCACCAAGCCATCAGCTGGGAAGCTCACAAAGTCAGACGGTCACAGCTGCAATCCCTGGGTTAGTCGCCCTGTGCTCCCCGTACAGCCAGGGATAACTCCTTTAGGGCACAGCTTATCTCACCCCAAAGGAGTCAGATGAAAGAGGTCAAATGATTCCTACAAACCCATCTTGTGGGCTGCTCCCTCCTCCAAGCATATTAAATCTTCTCCAGCTGTGTGTGAGACCCCCTGCCTCGGTCAGGGGCTGGAGGATGAGGATCGGAGAAGAGCAGGGGGGAGGCATCAGGGAAGCCACCATGCCTCAGTGACCCTCTCCAAGTTTTGCCCTTAGTAACAGAAAACCCCCACGTGATGTTTTTCAGAACAACTAGTGAAACTAGTTTTAGAAACTAGTGCACTACAACTACCTGAAAGGAGGTTGTAGAGAGATGGGGGTCGGACTCTTCTCCCTAGTAACAGACGACAGAACAAGAGGAAATGGCCTCAAGTTGCACCAGGGGAGGTTTAGATTGGACATTCGTAAAAATTTCTTCACTGAAAGGGTTGTCAGGCATTGGAACAGGCTGCCCAGGGAGGTGGTGGAGTCCCCATCTCTGGGGGTATTCAAAAGACGTTTAGATGAGGCCCTAAGGGATATGATTTAGTGGGGGACTTGGTAGTGATAGGTTAATGGTTGGACCCGATGATCTCGGAGGTCTCTTCCAACCAGAACAATTCTATGATTCTATGATTCTAAATTATTGCTCCTTTAATTCCAGCAGAGAAGGAAGACAAGATCTGCACAGCCACTCAGTGCACTTACATCCACTATACCTTTAAGTGCAATACTTGCAGCTCTCTTGCACATGGCCTTTTTAGTGACCTTTTCCTCTGTGACAGGCACCTGGATACCCTCCAGGCTGCTCTTCTTGAGTGTCTCCAGCTGACGTCGGGGGGAAAGTGCCATAGACCAGCTTTGCATCTCTCTTACGGGGATCCAGAAGCCAGGATAGGAAGACCTAGAAGAGTGTCTGGGACCTTCTCTGATCTGCGTTGTTCTTGTTACGGCCCTATTTTATTTCCAGCCCTCATGCCAGGGCTTATGCCAGTCTTACATGACCCTCACACCACAGAAAGCTTTCCTCGCAGCTCCTATATGGCTCATAGACTGTCCTATTGAGTCCACAGCAGGAAGAAACATTCACCAACGCCTCACCGTATTTATACCCCTCCAGGTAAATTTAAATGATGTCTTTCACTCATGTTGACTTTCTAGCAGCCTCCACAGTGCCCAGGTTGGTGTAAAAGCATGAAAAATTGGGAGGTTGCCATAGACTGTTTCAGGTAACACACCCGAAGTATTCACCAGAACCTTGGGAGGGTGCTGGCTTTTAACATCCATCCCAGTAGTCCTTGGCATTTTTGGCAGGAGATCGGGCAGATGTGATCAGGCTATTTCCCTGTCTGTTTCCTGCTCACCGCTTGTGGACCAGGTGATCGTTTCCAACCTCGTTTGATGGTACCTTTGCAGTCCTGGAGAGCTGAAGCCTCCAAGGTTTGTGCAAACAGGGAGCCGGGTAGAGAGGGGAGGGAGAGGGAGAGAGAAAGGGAGATTTATTATTTTTGGGGCACAAGAACCCATCCAGGGATTCAACCTGAAGTCTTACATCCAGGGAAGACCAGGTCACTTATGGGATCACTCATTCCTCTGAACACCAGTCATGTGGCTTCCAAAGGAGCAAGGAGGTCTGTTACCTACCCCAGTATCTCCACTCACTGTATCATCTCAGGCTGCTTTGAACTGTGGATAAGACCCGGAGAAGAGCCTCTCCGGCTGAAACTGAGTCCTCACCAGCATACTTGTCCTGCATGGACAAGATAACCGAGACGTTAGGAGCCACTGGCAGTGATTTGAAGTCTGATGACTTCAACTGTTGGAAAATGCGTGTGTGCACACGTGTAGGTGTTGGTGGGCACACGAGCTGCTTCACAACCAGACCCTGGCCCCGGCACATCACGCTTCAAGCTGTGCGTTTTGTTTTCACGTAGAGCAGCTCGTCTGTCCAGGCGAAAGCACGGTTAGATGCCAAGCCAGGCTGCAGCTACCGAGGGGACGGGAAAGAGCAGCCGTGGGCAAGCAGCAAGCGTTCAACCCAGACCATCTGCTGCTGTTGGACTAATCTCTAACCTGTGCTCTCAGCTGGCCAGGGGAACTTGTTAGGCTGAATTTATGTCTCTAGCTTCAGGTTACAGCCTGTCACGTTAAAATAAGCCAGCACTGACTTTGGGTTAACTTAAAAAGCTGGGCTGTAGATTAGAGATAGAGAGGAAATCGTAGAAGGAGCTGTATGTGATCACCAGTGTGGGGAGGAGATAACCCTGTGCTACCAACAGCTTGAGCATGGCCAGGGCACCTCCCCGAGAAAAGGAAAGGATGGAGAGCCCCAAGATGAAGGGGTGGCTGAAAAGAGGCTTGGACCCATGAGCCAAGGCGTTCTCCTTCTGCTCTGGGATCAAATGTTGTGTGCTCTGAAGAAGCAAATTTGAACCGTTGTTTCTCTTGTTACCATTGGTTTTTTGTTACCGTTGTATGTCTTGTTTTCTCTTGCAAACCATCCTCTGCCAGAGGAGTAGTAATCCTGAAAACTTGGAATTATTGTGGAGGAAGGGGGAGAATTATTTTTTTTTTAAATTCCCCTTTTTAAAATGTGAAATTAAAAAAAAAAAAAAAAATCAGATGTTTTCACTGCCAGGGAAAGGTAAGGACAGAAACAGGAGAAATGCCTGGAGAAAAGAGAAGCTGTCCCCTAGCTTTGTCGAATGCTGGAGCAGGAGCAGACGGATGAAAAGCACTAATAAGAAAAAGTAAGTTTGAGGAGTGGATTTGAAGGCTGACTTATTATTGCTGATCTGATTCCTCTGCAAACCGGGCTGGCAGTCTCGCAGGATGGTTTCAGGTGGCATCTGACCGAGTCTCCCAACTCATCTGCGTGTGGGTTTTGGGTGTGTTTGAGCTAAGCTAAACCTGCCAGTCATTTAAAGTTTGCTTTTACATACACGGACGAGAGCTGGGCTGGTTGGACTGAGCGTTACAAAGCCTCTTTCTAGGAAAGAAGCTTTGCGCAACAGAAGGGAAAATAGGTCGTTGTCAAAGTTTAGGGCACTTGCAAAAGAAAGTAAACAAGTCGTGCGGCGTGGCCGGGTGAGATGGGAGGTCAGCTCCGTGCCGAGCAGGATCTGCCCCCCGCTCAAGACAAGGCTGGACTTGCAGGAGGATTTGGCTGGGAGGAAAATCAGCCTCATGTTTATGGCACCGGACCCAGATCACTACCCTGTCCCGATTCTCTGCGCGATCCCTGGCGAATCATCTAATCCCAGTGCCCCGTCTGGGTACAAGGAGGAATCGCCGCCCCGTGACACCCAAGGCTTTGGGTGCCACGCTCTGTGGGGCACAGCTTGCACCTGGGCACGATGCACTCGGAGCAAACGGGGCTGCTGGCATCGCTGCAGAGCTGCTGGTAAGAGTGGGAGGCTAACGGGGACGGCAGGCCGGTGCCGGAGCAGTTGCACCGGCCACAGCCACGGCAGACCCGGAGCAGAGCCTGTCCCAGAGAGACTCAGATGCAGAAAGAAACAAAAAACAAAGCAAAAAATAACAACCACCAACCGACTGCAAAAGCACCGCAAGTCCTTAAAAACACCCTCAGGCACTCGCCAAGCAAAATCCCAGGGGAGCTCAGCTGCCTCCCTGGATGATACTGAACCACAGCAAGTTACCTTCCCACCGCCCCCCTTCTTGGGCTGGGGGGAGGCTGGGGCGCGCACCCGTCCATCACTGGTGCAAGAGGCAATGGACGGCTCTGTCCTCGCAGCAAGGGCTGCGGTTTTGCCCTCCCCGGGAGGGGACGGGCTGTGCTGGAGCAGGGCTGCGGCACCCGGGGGGCTGTGCGGGGGCTCTGGAGCACATCTGCCAGCCGCCTGGCCCCCGCCGCCAGCCCGTGAGTACATCTTGTTTGTGTTTTTCTGCGGAGCACACTCCCAGCGGGTTATGTCAGAGGTGAGGAATGCAGGGCCACCCTGTGTCATGAGATCAGACTTACATTTTTAGGCTGAACGCTTACCGTATTTGCTGGGAAGCAGCACGCAGGCGGCACACGGGGCCCCGGAGGGGTGGGAGATACCCCTTCGCCTCCATCCCTCTTTTCCAGCCCTCGCTCCAGCAGAGCCGGGTGGAGCGGATGGGGCCCGTCTGCTGGAACAAACTCTCCCTCTGTTCCTCGCAAGGAGCAAGAAAGGAAACGCAGTGAATTAACGCGAATGAAAAGGCAGCAGTGAAAGGCGGCCGGGCGCAATGCCAAGCGCTCGGAAAATGCTCGCGGAGAGAGGTGGTGGCGAGCTGCTCTCTGCTGCCGCTGAAGGCATCGGCACCCGGGATTGCCCCACAGGGGAAATTCATCCAAGCACCAGCACCCACAAAATATCACCGCCCCAGGGGCTGAAAGCATGAGGAGAGACACGAGCCCATCCAAGGCCGTCACGGAGGCTGGGAAAGCTGGGCTGGGAGCTCTCGACGTGAAGGACATGCACAGGGTCTGACCCAAAGCACCACGCAGATCAGTGACTCTCCCCCAGTTTCATTGCTGGGAGCCAACTCTTAGGTCCAACCTTTCTAAAATTTCTTGACTGCTTTGGAGGAGTCCTTCTGCTCGAGGAAAGCTGGTGCAAAATAACTCTGCTGATGTCTTGCAGGGTCTCTGTGCTGCCTGTTCCCCGGTTTTCCCACTCAGAGGCTCCTCTGCAGCTCTGCTTCCCACCTAGAAAGAGGGGAGCTGCTTTGATCCCAGAGCCACCGCACAGAAACCCCCCGAGGTGGGGTCGGACCCTGGCGCAGGGAAAGGCTCCCCTTCTCTGCTCTGGCGTGGATTTTGTTTTCCCTTTTTTTTCTTTTTTTCTTTTCCTGAAATAGCTGCAGTAGTAGGTATCCTGAGATCGAAAAGCCAAAAAGCAAAGAGAAACGCTTCCACAGACCATGTCCAAACTGAACGCCACTGTTTGTTGGTTTTGGGTCTTTTTTTTTTTGTTCTGTTTTGCCTTACGGAGGGTTTTGACATGGTGGTGTTTTGTTCTGTGTCAGAAGGAAAACAAACCCTGAAATACCAAATTCTTTCACACAATGGACTTTCCTTTCTCTAAACATCCCTGTGAGATGGGCCTCTTGCAGCTCTCTCCTCTTCCCAGAACAAGAGAACAAATACTAGGAAATCTGGAGAGATGAACTGCACGGAGCTGGCGGCAGCGGAGGAGCGCGCACCAGCCCCGCGTTAATCAACATCTCCACTGCTGGCTGGACCTCACCCAGAGGGGGCAGGTGAACCTCCAGCCAGCATCCGTGGTCCCTGTGCCACTGACAGTTCTCTGCTGTGCCCCTCAGACTCCTTTCTGTGTCCCTGCAGGTGGTGACAGGGGACAATTTCAGGTCCTCATCTATTATCACAGAATCCCAGAATGGCAGGGGTTGGCAGGGACCTCTGGAGACCACCCAGCCCAGCCCCTGCCAGAGCAGGGTCACCCAGCGCAGGCTGCACAGGGCCGCGTCCAGGCGGGTTGGAATCTCTCCAGAGAAGGAGACTCCACACCCTCCCTGGGCAGCCTGTGCCAGGGCTCGGGCACCTCACAGCGAAGACGTTTTTCCTCGTGTTCAGGCGGAACTTCCTGTGTTCCAGTTTGTGCCCGTTGCCCCTTGTCCTGTCGCTGGGCACCACTGAGAAGAGTCTGGCCCCATCCTCTTGACACCCGCCCTTGAGGTATTGATAAGCGTTGGTGAGGTCCCCTCTCAGTCTTCTCTTCCTCAGGCTGAACAGCCCCAGCTCCCTCATTATCCTGGACCCTCCATCATCTGTTGCAACCCTGTTTTGCCATGTCACCTCCATGTACAGTCCCAGACTCCTTTTGTCACTCTACCGTAGTCCCAAGATGCTCTTTGGGAAATCTCTTTGGGAAATTCCTCCTTTTGTGGCAAATCCTGAGTTTTGGGTTCTCTCTAGGCTTGTGGTCCTGTGGAGGCACCAGAGAGTGTCCTGCGGAGATGAGAGAGGTGCCCAGCAGGCACAGGAGGGACTGGCAGAGAGCAGGAGCTCCAGGGGACCTTCAGACCCAGCACTTTCCCCTGGGCAAGGGGGTGGAGGTCCCACCAAAATGTGACGGTGATGTGTGGACAGGAAGGGGCTGGTTGCTGCCTTGTAAAAATACGGAGGGAGAGACTATCATGTGGGATCCTTGGGAAAATGAGGCTTGTTTCATGGTTTAGGATGTTATCTTCTCTTTATTCCTGCTCTCTTTGTCTGCCTTCCCTTTCATAAAGCTGTGCTTTGATTTTCTGTTTCTGTTGGGGTGGAGGAAGTAGAACTCACAGGATGGTCTGAGATTGGGTTTCATTTTCCCTGGATCTGGAAGGGAAGGAAAAGGGGGCTTGAGACAGCATTTGGCAACAGCCCTAGACACTGAACCAGGGCCAGACAAGGCCTGGAGAGGGGGCTGCAGGTCACCTTGGCTGATCCAGAAGACTTCCTCACTACAAATGACATGAAGAAAGGATCTTGGCTTTCACTAAATCTTTCAGGTGACCAGCATGCTTTGAAGAACAGAAATCATCTTTAACAATGATTATATATATTTAGGCTTGATATAACTTCAGTTCAACTGCAGTGAACTCCTTCACTTTTGTTACGCTCCTTCCATTTGGGGGAAATACACTGACACTGCTTAGCAACCTTTATTCATTTTGGCAGAGGACAATAATCCAGGAAAGCCAAAGTTTGTATCTGTTCCCCTGCCCCAGATGGTTACTTGATCTCCCAAATAATAAGTTATGTGGCCTTGCCATTTGCTTCTAATCAGCATTATTTTCCGAATTGCAATTGAGCGTCCTGAAATCATAGAATATCTCAAGTTGGAAGGGACCCATAAGGACCATTGAGTCCAACTCCCTGCTCCTTGCAGGATTACGATAAATGCGTCCTGCTCGACTTTCACGTTGGATTATTTCTCGTCCTGCAGTGTGGCAGTGCACCATGCTATCTCGGGCAGATCCAAGAATATAAGGCAGTAATATCTCCGTCTGCCCCAGCAGGCAGTCGCTGGTTTGCCTCGGCGCGGCTCAGCAGTGGGATGTGCTGTCCCCGCCAAAGCAGATACTGTAGGTTCTTTATTTCCTAGTTGTCACTTTTTGTATGACTGCTTCAAACAGATACAAGGAGCGCGGAAAGAACAGTGCTTCCCCTGTCAGGGATGGGGCGGAAAAGAGAGAAAAAAAGACTAAAGGAAGAATGCGGTGAAAGGCACCATCACATCCAGGGGCCTGACTCTGAGCTCACTTGAAGCAGTGTAAACAAGCAGGTTACCAAACTTAGGAGGTCTGACTGATGCTGGCACCAGAAGAATGAGAGAAACATAATTTAGACCAATTATGCTGTAGAATATACATGAGATTTTCAAAGCAACTAAAGCCATCATCATCAAACAGCGCAGTAATTCAAGTTTTAGGGCCAGATCTAAACATCAGGGCCACAAGAACCAGATCTTTAACCTGGTATAACGTGACTCGGGTTTATTGTTTCTAAAGATTTTGTACTATTTGAAAGATTTTCTACCATAAGATCTCTCTGCTGCTCTGCTAACCTCCCTGCTGGGACACCCTGCAGCTAGCCCAGACTCATCTCCCCCAAGCTCTCCACCTATCTTTCTGCTCTCTGTACTCCAAATCTCTAGATAACTCTGTCATTCCCTGCAAACTGGCTTGGGTTTGCCCTTTTCTGCTGGATACTCACCCAACCTTTCCTGACCTACTGCATATTTCCCCTACTTTTTGTAACCAGCAGCCATGATAAAGCTCTTTTTGCTCAGATTCAGGATGGGACTGCTCCCGCCTGTGCTCCTTCCTGTGAAACTCACTGGAAGAGCATCCCACACACTTGGACTCTTGAGCAACTCAACTCACCTACACAAATTAAAATGAGGTAGAGCTAGTAAGTCTGAGCAAGAGGCCCAGGCCAGCCCCTGTGGAGCATAGGACAGGACTTGCAGGCAGACCTTTTTCCTTGATGTTCTCCAGGTTCCCATTAGGAGCCAGGTAGAGCTACCTGGCATGTGTGGATTCAGGTGGCTGTCCCTCCTCGCCACCTCTCCATTAGCCACTGGTGCAGGCTGGGAACATGGAGCCTCTACCTGGAACATGGGCTCCACCTCTACCCACGCCCTCCAGGGTAGACCTAGGGACTTTCAGGAACATATAGTCATGGCTGATCTGTCTGAAGGCCAAGGACAGTGGGAGATATGCTGGCACCAGTGGGGTGCCCTGTCCCGACCACAGAGAGGTCTCTTGAGCACTATGTTAGGCTAGATGTATCGCTCCAGAGTATGGCCAGGGATTCCTTGGAACATCACTGCATTCAGGGCCACCAGGTATCCCACAGTCCTATGAGCAAGCAGATTGTCATGCCTCATGATTCATCCTTCCTGGTTCCCATGGAGCAGTGAGAGAGCCACAGAAGCCCTTGGTGGTTTTGTTTCTCCTCAGCTGTGGTTCATTCCTCCAGTCCTTCTTGCTCATACGTCCTGCAGGGCAAAACAGAAAAGATCACAGTACAGAAGCAACGTTCCATATAATGGTCTGTCTTCCTTTATGCTAAGCAAGCGCACTCTCCATTGCTGTCCTACAGCTACCCAGGAGGAATGAGAAGACGACTGGGAGATGCTCAGGGGTGCTAGCGTACTGCTGCACAAGCCACTCCAGGAAGGGGTATAGGAAGGGTTTCAGGCAGCAACAGCATAGTGGTTTAATCAACTTCAGCAGGCTCTTTGCCAGGCGTATCCTGTCCAGCTTGTGTTGAACTGACTGGCAATGAGGCGAGTCAGTGGCAGCCAACTCCAAATGACCAAGACTAGCCTCGTTGCAGTGCTCAGTAGCTGATTCATGTTTTGGTCTTCTGCTCCACCCAGTCTAGAGTAAGTTCAGCACGTCTCCCTGAGCTTCGCTTTCCTGCTTTCAAGGCTTTCCCTCCTCCAGAGATCTTCCCACATTTGCGGCCCAGCCCTCTGCCACCAGTTCTCTCTGGTCTCCTGGACTGGACATCATGCAAGGCGGGAGCCAGCAGCTTGCTGGCTTTGATTCATCATCATCTAGGAAAAACGCTAGCTGATCCTGCCAGCTCTGCTTCCTCTTGCACCATCTGCCGTTCACGATAGCCATCCCCAGCACAAAGATTCGGTGTTTATCTCCACCACCCTGTGTCCTGGGGAAAGGCCACTTCTGGGGTCACTGCATGGCACTGCTGAAGATGGCATCTGGGAAGTGGAGCTGTGGAAACGGTCCTGTGCCATGCCCTGGCAATGCAATGGCATCCTGTCTCATCGCTTTTTCTGAGGCTTTTGCTAAGGTAGTGACTCAGAAACATCAGCCTGTCCTCAAAGCAATGCCCTCCATAAACCTCTCCACCATGCGAGAAGCACTCACATGTTCTGGTGTGCCGGGGAATGTGGCTGTGCTGGCTGGTGGGACGGACAGACTGCCGGTCGCTATGAACACGGCAGCAGGTGCTCTGGATTTGGCAAAAAAGCACGGCCATGGGACCATGGGAACACATTATAGCCCACCAGCTTTGTACCACCAGGTAATGCTCGTTTGGTCTCAGTGACTTACCTGTCTGGTGTGAGTTAAGAATCAAAACCCGAGGGTTTCCCATGGGACCCAGACTCCCGAATGATGTCAGCATTTGTGGTCCCTTTCCTTAAATAACTACAGAACGGAGCCAAATGGGTTTTCTCTCCAACAGATGGGCTGCTGACAGGTGCTGCTGGAGGCTGAGAGATGGAAACTCAAAGATGCCCTGATGTGGTCTGTCACTAGCTTGAAGAGAGAAGAGCAGGTGAGACCTGGTTTCCCTGTTCTACCAGGCTGTTCTGATGCTCTAGCAGTACAATAGCACAAACATTCACTCATTTTTCCTCTCTGTTCTGGTGGGTTATGAAAACATTATTACCTTGTCTTAAAGGCAGGAGAGTGGAATGTGTCTTAAAGATGGGAGACTGGGGTATGTCCTTTGGGACAACAAGGATCTGCTTACGTAGCACAGGTCCCAGAAGAAGTAGGGTTGTGTCAGAATGGCATTCAGTAAAATAAGAGAAAACAAAAGCTTTTCTTTCTCCCTAAATAAAACAGTTCTGTGTTTCCTTTGTGGTTCACTTTTAAAGGCTTGCTGAATTCAAGGAGGATGTGGTCACACTCATTGGAAACTCCAGATGCTACAATATATAAACACAAGTCCGCATTAAACTCACATTTTTGATGAATTGAATCTCATGTGCTTTCACTCTATTTTTCTTGCAGGGTGATGGCAGGCTGCTACAGTTTTCATGTCCCTTGGAGAGCATTTGCCCAATACCTCTGATATCTCCTCCTTGATTTCTTTGACAGGATCCAGTCTTTTGTTATTTACTGATGTCACTGTAGCCTAGGAGAGAAATCAACACAGTCATGAATTATGGGCTATGCTGGTAGGACATTTCACTCTGATTGTTTGATTTTAGTGTGAACAAACTCCAGATAATTAAGGATGAGTTCAAGCTACAACACTTCACTTCTGGCTTCTGAATTGCCAAGGGGTGAGGAGTGTCTGGGTTGAGTACTTCCACATGGGTCATTAGGAAGGTGAGATCCTTCAGGAAACATGGATCTGCGTGTAGGTCTCAGTTTTGAAGATGCCAAGTATTTTAGCAACTCAGCTGTATCTCCACTCAAGAAACTTTCACCAGACTTCGGAAAAAAATCTCTGAGTCGCTAGGATGAAAACATGACATGTTGCTGCCTGGCTGTTCTTCAGCTTTAGGCATGGCATCCTCCAACTGGTCCTTCACCTGCAGGTCATTTCCATCCCACCTACCACCTTCTGCTGCTGAGCACCCGAGGGAGAAAGAAACCAGCATCCTGGCCTGTGGGTGTGTGTTGCTGAGATGGGAGAGGCATGAGGGCACTGACTGCCAGGACATAACATGTACCGTCTCTGCAAAGGTTACCACCAGCATCCTCATTTTGTGCATAGAAAAGCAACTCCAAACATTACCTTCAAAAAAAAAAGGGGGGGGGGGGGTGGCAAAAGAGGCCGGAGTCTTGCTTTCTCCTTGAACAACAAAACTCTTTGACGTCAAGCAAAAGCAAACTGAAGTCGCTGCATTTTGAAGTCACTTTGGAAGATGATGTACAGTGCTGTGGTCAACAGCGAGGGGAAGGTGTCCCTAAGCACACAGCCACCCTACGGCATGATTAGAGGAGTAACTCAGACTTTTCCATCTGAATGCTCCGTTTATTATAAATAACCACCATTTTTAATCATAACTTACTGCCCACTGGAAGCCCTGCAGTAATGTCATTGTCATCGGCAAGCACTGGAGCCTGGGGAGGAGAAGAGAGTAGGATGTGTTTAGTTATTTGATGGGCTCTTTCGTGAGGGCTACATTCAGATCTACCCATGTGCACAAAGCACCATGATTTGGAAAGTCTGGGCAGTCTTTGGCAAGGTCCTCTTTGTACACACAAACTACAGCACCACACATGCTCCTTAGGATAGTCAAGGATATATGAATGCACTCTTGCCTACCCTTGGAGTTTATAGCTCTTACTGTTGGTTAAATATCTCAGAGAATTAGGCAAATATGAGGACATTGGGTCTGGAGGATGCCTCAGCTTGGAGTTTGGAGATTTAGCTCATGATTTTTAACTCCTTGACATCACAGGGGCAAACACGTGCTTTGCTGTCTGATGAACCCCATGGTTTCTAGCCAAGTGTTTGACCCAGAGAGTCAAGCCCATTGCTATGTGACTCACAAGGTAAAATCAACAACAACAAAACGCCTTGGAAACGCAGCCTGACTCAATTGCCCTGTAAAACGCCACAATGGCACAATCGGATACAGAACAGTGTTTTTACCACCTGGGAGGAAAGGAGGCATGGGCTGTCTTTGGATGTGAAATTAAACCACTGCTTATTTCTAGTAGATTCAGTCTAAAGAGACTTGGAGCTTATCTTCAAATTTAGAGGTTCCCTGCTGCCCTATGAGGAGCTTCTCTTCTAGATCACGTTGGATCTGTTTAGGGAGCAATGGGTTTGTATCACCTCAGGAGAGTCCCTGCGAGGAGCAAGACAGTGAAGGTGGGGGCTCATCCCAGCTGTTGTCAAGAAATTGATTTTTGGGTTGACAAGATGAGAGGCTTTCTTTGTGATGAGTGGGACAAGGCGTCACCAAAAAGCTAAAAGCGTAAGGAACAACTCAGTCCTCAGGGGAGTGTCCAGTGACTGGTGGCTTTGATGACACCTATAGGAAAGCCACTTGGATTGGATAGAAGCACTTCAGATCCCAGCTGGTTCATGTTTTACCTCTAGCCGTAAAAAATCAAATGATCATTTAGCATGCAAACAGTGGATGGAGTAAGGTTTTTTTAAACCACAACCGTAATAGGTCATGGCCAGTCACTAATCTCTAGCTCTCATGGTCAGAGGTCCCCTCCAATGCACGAGGGGACTCTCCCGTCCTGTGCCGATGCCACACAGTGGGTGACAGCCTGAAAATCCCTGTGGTCTTGGAGTCCCCCTGCCTCTGGGCCTGTGCATGGGGGTGAAGGCACTGATTGACGTTCAATAGCCTGTCCCACCAGAGACTGGATGGAAAATACTGATTTCCTTTAAGTGCTTAGGAGAGGGAGCAGATTCACAGATGCAGTTGTCTCTCTGGTCACAAAACAGTGAGAGCGAGGACTGCTCGGGCTCAAGCTTTCCACGCAGGCATTGCCCCCGGTGGGCCAAGCACCAGATCCAACATCAAACCACCCATCTGGGGCCTTGCACTTATTGTGGACTTGTCTCTCCTTGGAGGCAAAGGGAATACAAAGACAAACCCCCTCCCATGCCATGTTGAAGGCTCTCGTCATGGAGCAGGAGGATAACACTGAAATAAGTCTCCATAACATGAGACATCTTGTTCTTCTACACCAACCACAATGAAGACTCCTGTCTCCTGTGTCAGCCACTGTGGGGACAGCAAATATTAAATAAGCTGCTCTCTCCACCAAGCTGAGCTGTATTCATCATGGCAGCCCCAAGGTGACATCTCTTGCTGCTCCTTCTACAAAATGCCACATCCTCTCTGGGGGATGTTTTCAAGCCAAGGTGCCCTTTCAGACCTGAGCTTCAGGGCTAGGAATGAGCCACCTGGGATCAGATGTAGAGGCAGAAGAAAACATGACTAAGGAGGCAGGAGGTGTTCAACATAGCAACAGCAATAATTGGCTCAGATTTGATCGGCTCATGTATATGCACCGGTGGTGTCGGAAGTGGGACGTAAGAGCATCACCAACGCGGAGGTGCCACCGTTTTCTGGGTGCTGCACGTGGGTGCCGTTACTGGCTGCTGAGGGAGGTTATTAATCTTTCCCCTGTGACTGCCCTGAGTGCCAGAGCAGTGAAAAGCTTGTTCTGCAGCCCCCCACGCTCAAATCCGTGGCGCCCGGAGGGGAAGTCCAAAGGAATGGCTCCTCAGAGGACACCCCACATGCACCCACTTGAAGGACAGAGGCTCCTCTCCAGGACTGTCACAGCTTCTTTGCAATTTGGGAACCTTGAGATCGAAAGCCCCTCCGCGGCACATACCTGAAGGGGCACTTCATCTTCTCTGGCTGAAGGAATTTGTCTTAACTAAAGTGTTTCAATTGAAAGTCAAGACTGAATCACTGCAAACTGCCGGAGACAAGAGTCATTAATACCGGAATGCAAGTTTTAAATTATTTTTAATATGCTCTGCAAGGCATCCATAAAAGGCCCTTAATCAATATGCATTTCAATTCCCTGCATTAGGGTTTGCAGAATTTAAATTCACAGCAGAGGAAGGGTCGGGAAACCAACCTGAATTTCTATCAGAGCTCTTGCACAGCCAAACCTGGGAGACTGCCTGGGCCCAAGCTGTCGGGTGGGTGTGTCCAAATGGATCAGATTTTTTTGGGTGGCCTGTGCCCAAATGAACTGGTGGTCCCAGTTCCTGGAGAACGAGTGTTGGGGCACATCATTGGCATGGGGGCAAGTCTTGGAGTCCCTGAAGGTGATGGCAACTGGGATTTTACTTGGCCATCTCAGCCAGTATCAAATATTCACGGGCGCTATCAGCAATTTAAGCACTACCTGACCATCTCCTGGTAAGAAGAGCGGGGAGGATGAGGATGGGCTGAGCCGCAGCCCTTAGCTCTCAGGGCTGCGGCTGCTTATGCTTGGGGACCCCAGATCTTCACATGCAGCATTCACATGCCCTCACGGCATACACTGTAGATTTGATAACTCTCTCCTTGCATCGGTACAGGGCTAGCTTTGTGGCTGATGTGCAGCAAAGCAAGCTGACACTGCCGGCTGCCGCTGCCGGCAGCAAGAGGGGGAGATCCATCAGCTCACAGCAGGAGCATGGAGAGGTGCAAGCTCTCCCAAGGCGAGAAGGGACAAGGGGACCTGTCCAAGAAGGCACTTGTGGGAGTGCGGGGGCTAGGCAGTTTGAAGCTAAGCGTGTGCTTAAGCATTTGGCTGGGATCAGGGCCAGGGGTGCAGAAAAGAAATTTCCGGCAAGGAGAAACCTCTAGGAAGAACCAAACCCTAGAGGAAGCTCAGGGTGAGGTTTGTGCTTCCTATTTCAGTCTTAAAAAAGCCCTGCCTCAGGAGGGGGTGAGTTTCAGTGACATCCAGTGTGTCTGTCCCCCCACCAGGTAGCCCAATTCTTTGTATCCAGAATGAGATGACAAAAGTAAAGCAGGTGGAAGCCCCCCAATGCAGATGCACCCTCAGAGCATCCTTCCCTGCAGTCACCATCCAGGGGCGCAGGGGCAGAGCAGCATCATGCTTTGAATGATTCATAAGAGAAGGGATGCACCAAAAGGAGTAGAGATGGTTGTTGTAGCTAACTTTACACCCAGAGATGAAAACGGGGCCTGGGGACAGATTTATCCTATGGTTATTTGCATGCTCTGTGCCATGGGTTTGGATGGGGTCAGGTGTTTCTCTCCCCAGACAGCCCCCAAACATGGCTTAGGGGAACCCAGGAGCTGGGAGCAGTACCCTAGAAGCAGGCTGGATGCAGCCACCCTGTTTTGGAGGCTAAACCAATGCAGCCCTATAGAGGAAAGCCAGGTTAAGCCATTTATGTGCATGCCTCAGGCTCTGCTTAGTTTACTGCCAGCCTAAAAATCCCCTGGTGCTGGGAAATCATCTTGAACCTTGTATGCACATTGCTGCGGCTCAGCTTGTGTTCGGAGGGATGCAGCTGTCTGCTTTTGCTACCTTGACGCTTGAAACGAGCTAGGGAAAAGCAGGCAGCCTTTTGGCGAGGGAGAGGGGAAAAAAAAAAAAAACCAAACAGAAAAGAAAAACAGAAAGAAACCAAAACTGGCGGCGGGAAGGAAGGAAAAGGGAGGATTTTGTCTCGGGGAAAGGCAGCCCGGAGGCATCGGAGCCTCCGAGCACCGTCCTCGCCGTCTCCCCGCATTGCGAAAGACCCTTTTGCTCGGGTTCGGGTGCCCCTCGGTTTTGCAAAGCATCCCGGCACGGAAACGCTGGCCCACGCGGTGCCTCCCAAGAACGCAGCGGGAAGGCGGGAAGGCCGGGAGGCCCCGCGCCGGGGCCGGGCCGCGGGGAGCGGAGCCGGCGGCCGGCGAGGGGCCGCCTGCCATCTAGCGGCACCGGGCCCGGGGTGCCCACCCTCGCAGCCCGGGCGGAGAAAAACACCCCAAAGCGAAGCCCAGACCCCTCCGACACCCCTTTCCCCCCCCATCCCTCCGCACGCAGCGGGAACGGTTTCTGTTTTGAGGGGTTTCGAGGGGGTTTCTGCCGGCGGGGTCTTGTGCATCTGCCAGGAAAATGCACCGAGACGTAAGCGCAGCGGAGTATAAATGTATTGACAAACCGAGGAGCCAGGCTGAACCAGGGACCCATGTACTCCTGCATGTGTGTATCCCCCCTCCCCAGCCCCCCGCACGGCTCCTTTCCCCCTCCTTACACCTCTGCAGAGGATTTTTTCCTCCTTTCCCTCCCTTAAAAGAAATCCCCCGTGGCTGGAGCAGGGCTCTCCCCTCCTCTCCATCCCTTCCCATCTCCTGCAGCCTCCCTCCTGCCTCCCATTTTGTGGCCTCGCTGTTCCCCCCCTGCTGCTGGCCCGATGGGGACCCAGAGGGGAGGAGCAGGGGGGGGCAAAGCCATGTCTCTGTTCCCCTTTCAGTGACCCCGTATCTCCTTAACACCCCCCAGACCTTTCAGGGGGTGCTGATACCTCCTCGTTTCTGCACTCCAAAGTTTGCAAGCAGAAGGGGTGGGGGGGTGTGTGTGTGTGTGCGCCTGAACTCTTCCTTTGCCTCTTCTTGCAAATTCCCTCATGCAATAAATCCCCCCCTCGCTGTGCTGGGGGCTGCCCTGTGTCACGGGGGTGACATGTCCCGTTTTATCCCCACAGCATAGCTTCATACCCAGGGAAGGACATGGAGATGGCTTTTCAAAGGCCACCCCAGAAGAGAATGGAGTAATGCCCTCCCTACGATCCCGTCCTGCCCCATAGCCCTGTGGGGTCCTTTTTGGGGGGCTGCAGAGCAGAGACCCAACATGGGCATCCTCAAACTGCCCCCCCCAAAGTGCTTATCAAACGCAAAGAGGCGCAGAGCTGGGATCAGATTTAAAAGGAGGGGAGAAGTTGGGCTCTGGACAGTCACGAGATGTTAACCAGTGGCGATGGTGGTTCACCCACCCACGGGGGTGCCGAAAATGAAGCCAGCGCTTGGTCCTCCTAGCAAATGAGTATGAGGCACAAGGCTCTCTGCAGCATCAGAGCAACGGAGATCCTCTGCGCTGGAGGGGGTCCAAGCAGTTTGGCAGCACCTCGGGACTCAAGGGGATGGGGAAGATGGTACGGGCACATACTGGGTCTGTGTCCCGGTCCGCAGACCCTCCGTCGGCAGTGGATGCAAGAAGCCCTTCCGTGCAGCTCTGCACTGATATAAAGCTTTATTTTTAGCTCCGATATTAGCTTCTTGATAATTCCCAGAAATACGTAGCCCTTCCCACTGAAATCGGCTTGGAGCCGGGGTCCAACCGACCCCGGGTGTGACCCAGTTCTGGGGGTCTGGTTTGCTCACGATCTCTCATTTGCAGCTGCGGTTTGGTGCCAAACACTGCCTAATTTTCCTCCCTTCCTGCACGACCTAGCGAGGATCCAGCAGTGTGCCTTGGGTCTGAGGACCCTAAATCACGCTGTCAGTCTTCAGCAGTGCCATTGCAAAAGGGACAGTGGGGGCTTCCTCGTGCGCTCCCTACCCACCCTCCTCCAACCTTGCTCAGGAAATGTCCACCCTCCTTTTTCTTGTCTTTCTTATTCTTTTATTGCTTCGTTCCTTTATCTAAAAAACCAACGTGACTCTAGAAGTTCAAGTTGACTGTACAGTCCAATCCTCGTGCGAGCGCAGGGCATGGGCAATCAAATGTGTCATGAAGGATTTATTCACAAGGCCAGGTCCTACGGCTCGGTCTTGCTCCGTAGATGCTCTCAGCCAGATGCTTTTTAAACTCCTTTGGGGGAAGAGCTGCACCCCCAGCTAGATGGGAATTGCAGGGAGAAGGTCTTTTTGGCCCTTGTGTTGAGGTTGTCCCGTACCAGCCGGCCACAGCGCTGGGAACCGGTCCCAGGCGTGTTTCATCTGCAAGGAGAGGTATTGCTGGGGTCAGCAGCGTGTGCGAGGAAGGATTTTCTAGAGGGAAAAAGGCCTCAAGGCACCAGCCTGGCCTGTCTCCATCCTGGGCTGCAGCTCCACGGTGCTGCTCTGGGGACCAAGCCCGCTCTGCTGCAGAGAAATCTTCTAGGAGGGGGGAAAAAAAGGCATTTTGGAGAAGCGCTGCTACCTGGTCCTCCACGTTCAGCACAGGAGAAGTGAGCTGCTCCCAGTCACTGGGGTTTTCTGCCTCCCCGGGTCCTGCCCAGGTTTCCTCCGTGGTTCCGGTCAGTTTGCCCTCGCCCACCGGCACTGCAGGAGCTCTCCCCATTCCTCCGCACGAGCCGGTTTCTTCTGGGGCTGATTCCGCTACCTTCACATCTTAGATCGCTGTGACAAACTAGAAGGGGGCTGCAGAGTCCTTACGCTCTTATGAGCATCGGATTAATTAAAAAAAATAATCAGAAATAGAGAAAAGCTCAGTGTTCACCTCGCGCCAGAGCGGTTTCCAAGTAGGTACGCCAGTGAAATAAAAGCAGCAATTTGCAGCTAAATAAAAATAACAATTAAGCATTTGAAATACAAATACACCATTCGGGACAAGCAGATAAATATTCAGATGCGTTCATTACGAGGTTCAGGCTGTCTCTCAAATAAACAGACAGGTACAAAATAGCAGCCTGAATACTCCAATTACACCAACACGGCATCAGTGCGATGCTCCCGGCTCCAGGTGGCTGGAGGGGGCGAAGGGGAGATGGGGAGGAGGATGGGGGCAATGGGGAGAGCGTGCGTGGGAAGCGTATTTTGGTTTTAATTGGTCTTAAATTTTGTTTTATGTAACTGGTGTTTGGATTCTCCTTCACGGAGGGCTTTCATTCCCAGGGATGGGAAGTTCTCCCGTGCCGCCGGTGCTCCTCACGGCTCCTCTTTCTGCCGTGGGGTTGGCCTTCCTCCCAGGGACGACCCACCGCACTCGTGCCTGCGGAGGAAAGCAGGATTTGGCCTCCCGCCTGCTGCCCTGAACCCAGCCGGAGGGTCCGGCAGCGGGGTGCTGCCCGTCCCGCCGCCGTCCCCAGGCAGCGGAGGGACGGCCGTGTATCAGTGAAAAGCAAAACACCGCCAAGCCCAAAAGCTACAAAGCCTTTGGAGCTCAAATGCTGCAGCTGATTGAAAAAATAACACCACCACCACTCCCCTCACCCCGGCCCCCAGCACTTCCCTGCCCCACGGCACGGGGCACGTGCTGGGGACGCGGCTCAGGGACACCGCGCTGGGGTGGCCTGCGTGGGTGCTAGTGGGGCAGAGCCCCAGTGTGGGGCCAGGCCGGGTGGGGGGTGTCCGGGGCTGCGATACGGGTGCTCAGGGGCGGTGGGTGCCCACCGCGGGGGCGTCTACACTTCTGGGGGTGACAAGTGTCACCCGGGGGGGGGGCAGCAGGTATCGCCCCCGCCCCACGCACGCCCCAGGGGGCAGCAGGTATTGCCCCACGCACCCCCGCGGGGGGGACAGCAGGTATCGCCCACGCACACCCCGGGGGGGACAGCAGGTATCGCCCCACGCACCCCCGCGGGGGGGGACAGCAGGTCTCGCCCCCGCCCCACGCACACCCCGGGGGGGCAGCAGGTATCGCCCCACGCACCCCCGCGGGGGGGACAGCAGGTATCGCCCCCGCCCCACGCAAACCCACGGGGGGGCCCCACACACAGCAGTACCTCCCCGGCGCACGCGCACTCCGGGGCGGGGCGGTGGTCTCGCGCAGCCCGCGCATGCGCAGCCCGGCCCAGGAGCGCGGGGTGGCAGCGTTGCGTGTGACGCGAGCGTTCCCGCGCGCCCCCTGCCGGCCCGCGGCCGCCCCGCGCCGTGCCGAATCTGCGGCCGGGCGGGCGCCGCCGGCGGCCGCTGCCCGTGCGGAAAGTGCGGCGTCGGGGCGCGGGCCGGCTTTACGCCGGGCGGGATTTCATCATGCGGGGGGGGGCAGGGCGGCGCGCCGCGCCTCTCCATGCCGCTGTCGCCCCGTAGCGCCCTGCCCGCCCTGCTGCGCCGCCTGCGCCGCCTCGCCTGCCAGCCCGCCGCCCCGCTCCGCTCCCGGCCCGCCCCGGCCGCGACCCCCATGGACGGTCCGCAAGCCGAGGCGCTGCTCGCGCCCCTCCGGCAGGCGGTGCGGCACCAGGTAACCCGCCTCGGCCCGGCTGAGGGGGGGACCCCCGGCTGAGGGGAGTCCCGCTGAGGCGGGTGGCGCCTGAGCGGGGACGCCCCCCGGGGAGGACCCGCCTGAGGGGGGGGGGTCCCGGCTGGGGGACGGGGCTCTCGCTGAGGGGGTCGGGTGTGTGACAGACCCGCCCGGAGCTCCGGGCCCGCGGCGGCCGGCCGGTGCCTCGGCTCGGGTCTGTGGGGAGGTGTCCCCCCCCCCTCCCCGAGTCCTGCCGGCTTGCGTGGGGTGTGCGCCGGGTGGGTTTGCCCTCCCTGCGGGGTGAATGCCGTGTTTCCCCTCAGCCCCACGGGGCCCTGCTTGCGACCCTCCGTGCTCTGGGGCACTGCGGTGCCCTGCCGTGAGCCCACAGCAGAGGGTCCCTGTGGGTTTGCCCGGGGCTTCTGGCCAGCGGCGGTTCCCGTGGGTGCGGGGTCTGCAGGTGTCTCCCCTCGAGGGGGGGGTCTTGCTCTGCCCCAGGGAAGTGGGCTGGCGTGGAGTGCGTGGGTGGCTGCCTGCGTAGGTTTCCCGTGGACTGCCCTTTCCCCTCCCCGTAGCGATGGTGTGTGTTCGAGCTGCCTTGCAGAACTGGATCTGGGCGTCAGTTTACCCGGCTTTCCTCTCCTGGGCTGGATGTGTCTTCTGTGCCCAAGCGAGGGCTGACTTTGTCATGCTTTTAGGGCCCCGTAGCTGGCTCTTCACGTTTTCTTTATAAAACAGCCTGCACAGATTTCCTCATCCCATAGGGTCACACGGCAACTTCCCTTTCAAGCTGAGTTTGTGTTGGGTTTTGGAGGTAAACGATATTCTTCAGAATTGCATATTTGCCTGATGCAGTAAGGGATATTAATTCCTTTGCATGTTTTCCGTTTCATCGTTCTTATTTGTCTAGATACGTAGCTGTCTCCTATTAGCTGGGACTGCATCGCATTCTCTTTCTGTTTCCCTCACAGATGAAGCTATTATCTTTAGCTTCCTTCTTACCTGAGAAGGATTTGATTGTCTTTTTGTTTCCTAAGTGGATCTTGATCTTGGTCCCCGTGCTGTGTATGTTAATGGCAGTGGAGCTTGCTCGCAGCACATGGGAGTTCCCCTTCCTCCCTGCTTTAGCAGCAAGACCTATGCGTGTGGGTTCCCCACACGCCTCCTTTAAGTGGTTGAATCTATAGTCTTCTGCTTAGCTGCACACATAGCTACGTGTGTGTCCTGTGTATTTGTAGATTTGTGCATGTGTTTTCCCATTACATGAGTGGATTTATGGCCCTCTAATTATACCAGCACTTCAATGAGTTTTTATTATGAATCATTGCACAGCATAATACCTTGGCAAGAGAGCTTCTTGTAAATAAAACGATGATCTCTAGAACTAGCCAATTTATTTATTTTAGAATCCTGTATCTTGGGTGCTGTCATTTGCCTTTAAAGTATCAGTGCATCCCTTCTTTCTGTCTGCCTGTGGGATTGAAACAGGAGTGTGGGGTGCCAAGGAAAGGTTTGTGGGTAAATTTGTATAGTTGGTACCACGGATATTGTATCGTACAGCTGACAGTAGTAATTCACTGAGACGTTTGCGCAGGAGGAAAGGGAGGGAGTAACAAAGATTGGGGTAGTTGATCCTTTATGATGCAGGGGACCCTGTCTATCAGCTTGTGGAGAAGCAGTTTAATTAAACCTAAGGGACTCTTAACCTATAGAGAGGAAAGTGAGCAGCATATCTTCCTGCAGCAGTGCCTGATGCAATAAGCTGCCGTGATCCAGGGGTGGATCCCTCTCTGCTTTACTGGTCTATGGGACAAAGCTGCAGCGAAATTTGCCACATCGAGTGCTGCTGTGCACTCCTCCTCTGGGCTGGGCTTGACCTCGTAGCTTTAATTAGATTGAGTCCTGTCAGCAAACATAATTATTTGCTTCAGTCGTGTGTTTATTTTTTTTTTTCTCCTTACATATGTCTGAATACTCTTTTACTTATAGATCAGGACAAAGAGTTGCTGTATGCTGCTTTTAGATGCTTAGCAATGAGCAGGGTGATAGCTCTGTTGAGTCAGCAGTAGCTGCTTTGCTGCTGCCTTGATGTTTTTCCACTGCCGACCCTCTAGCTCAACAAAGGCAATTTGGACTTACTACTTTAAAAGAAAAAAAAAAAATCAGATCCCTCCCTCTGCCACGTTACCCAGGAATGGCAGTTGAAGTCCTCAGCCCTAGAGTGAAACTTTCACGTTTTGGTATAAGTAGTTAACAGGAAGGAAAGAGCAGATTTGTTCTGTTCTTGTAGCCAACGGGGTTAGGGAGCCTGACAGGATTCTTATTTATATTCTTTGTGTGTGTTTGTTTTAATGCAGTCTTTTGAGTCTTCCTCCTTTTATTAATAAAATTAGCCTTTCAACCCCTTAGTCTCTGAAGCACTTTTAGCTTTTCTAATCTGATCACTGAATGGCAATGTGTGTATTCTCTTCTCTTTGTTTTTTCAGTTGCCTGTAATATTAACATCAGAAAAGCTCAGAGTTTATGAAAAGGGTGGTATTGTGGAAATGTTGTAATCTCTTTGGATTGGTTTTCCTTTTTTTTCCCTTTTATTTAATGGAGAAGTGCAAGATGCAAGAAAAATGCTGAACTTGGAGCATCCCATTCTTAGAACATCCCACTTGGCATTGACACCTCTGTGCTTTTTCCTCCTGGGTCAGCTCCTTTGTCCTTCTCAGTAATTCAAGATAGACCTTGGTTTCGGCTGAAGAAGACTGGGCTGAAAGGAAAACTTTTAATTAATTTATCTCCAAGAGCAAGCTGGCATGACTGCTGAGGATCATGTTCAGAAAAGCATGCTGTTGGGTGTTCAGGGGTAGAGCACTTCCCTGGGATGAAAGGGGAGAGTTGTCCCCACAGGGCGAAGAGACCTTTGTGGAATCATAACAAGGTGATGTTGATTTGACTCAGGTCAAGACCGTGGTGTAAGCCCACTGCAGGGTTTTGCTGCTCTGAAATATTTAGGCATTGGGGTTTTTTTTGTGGGTTTTTTGATTGCCCCCCCCCCCCCCCCCCCCCCTTCTTTCCCAAAGTTAAGGACAGATTTTAAAAACAATAACTGTTTTTACAGGTGATGCAATGCTTTCTTTGCTTAGACATTAGGCTAAAAATGTCTGTCTTCTGTGAGACCTTCTTCTAAAAATTTGATGGTCATAAATTTTGAAGAAAAGGGAAGGGGTAGAAGAAAGAGAACTTATTACTGAGAAAGAGAGCACAAAGCCTGTATTAGCCATCTGAGAATCCACTTAGTTCATTCTCAAAGACAGAAAGCTAGGATTTGTGGAAACGTGCTGTGAAGTGGTGCATACAGGAGTATATTTGCACGCTGAGATTATTAAACAGTTACTAAACTGTTATTAAACAGTTCTGGGATTTAACAATAGTGTGGGGGGGTTGAATTTCTGTAATGCTACCTAGTTCTGTTAGCTCTCAAATGCGTAAGTGTGTCTCACTTCTACCAATTGAAGCAGTCTCTTGAGACCTGCGTGGAGAGCGGGGAGGCAGGACAAAGCCCTCCTTTTGGAGTGCCAGGGGAGCTGAGAGTTCTTGTCTATGGCATTCAAAGAAAGAATCTGTATCTTGTGTTTTGTCTCCTTCTAGGGAGAACTGGTAAGGAAGCTGAAGGAAGAGAAGGCTCCTCAGGTGGATATAGACAAAGCTGTAGCAGAGCTCAAAGCTCGGAAGAGGGTCCTAGAAGCGAAGGTGAGTCTGAAAATTAAATTTCAGTTCCACAGTTTTGTCTGAAAAGCCTTGAAATCTGTACTTAATCCTTTTTTACAGTATTGATTTGGGCTAAACAATCATAGCAGGGTAGACTGGATCCCTTCTGAAATAGTTTGCAAGTTTCCAACTAGTGGCAATTTCATTCTTTATCTGTTACGCTAGTATCTCTTAGCATTAAATCACAATGTGCGAACAAATAAATGCAAGTTTGGTTGTTCGCAGTCAAAGCAGAAATTCAGTCTGTATGTCGGTAATCTTCATTTACTGTATAGATCTTTTTTGTGCACGGTGAGAGGACATGCTGTTCACTGTAGTGAGTTTCATCTTCAGATTCTTTGTGCAGCATTTAAATTCCCAGACTGGCATAGAACATGTTTCTTTAGAAACCGTTTTCTTTGCTACAGTTTAAACGAAGTTTTTGGAGACGTTTCAAATAGCCTATGATTTTCCTCAGTCTTAAAGAGAGGGATGTATTGAAATTGTGCCTCCTTTTGTAAACGTGATTGTGCTCTGAAAAGTCTTAGTGCAAACGAAATGATGGAACTTCAAGTTTGTTTTGTCTCTAGACCAATAAACAAGTAAAAATATGCTTCCTTGTCCTGCAAGCTTCCCTCCCCTTCTCACACTGAAACAACAAACAGAAACTCCTGAAGCATAAAACCAGTCAGGTGTGCAGATTCACCCAGGAAACTGCAAGGTTCTTTCTAATTTGTATTTCATATAAAAATGATTGTAGTTGTGCTTTGGTGATACTCTTAAAAATAAATGAATAAATAAGTAAATACACCACTGCTTGCAACTCACTTACTGTAAGAATGTGAGCATACCTGAATTGAAACCAACTGACCCTCTCTGCCCTAGAGAGTCATGTGAGGCAAACAGTTGGCACGCTCTGTCAGGTCTGGCATTACGGCTACCTGTTTGCATACATTTAACCCAAGTAAAAAGACGTCATTTTTACTTAGTATTCATCACGGAACTGTGCTTTGAAACCATTGCGTGAAACCTGTATTGATAGCTAGGTCATCTTGGAGCAATAGTTTCTAAATGTTGTCCCAATTCTGTTTCCCAGCCCTCGGAAGCTTGACGTAGAGAGACGTAGCAAGGCAGGTTAGGAGGCTTGGTATCCTGTGAGCCGCACCTTTCTCTTGGAAGAGTGCCTGTAGGATGCAGTGTAGAGACGTGCTTACCAGTTACACAATTTGTGTGGGCTGTATCCCCGTCAGTGCAAGAATGACCTTGCAAACGCAGCATCTGCCCTTGTGAGTGCAGCACTCCAATATAGTCTTTCTCTCCTGACAGTGTTTCCAGCAATGCATCACAGTCGCTTGCAACTTTTGCAGAAGGCGGCAGTGTGAATGCTCGTTAGCTTTAGCAGCTGCTGGTACAGTTTTCAAGCCCTGTGATTCCTGCTTAAAGATAGCAGAGTGACTCTGAATTTGAAGGTTTGAACAGGGCAGAGCAATTGAGTGTTTAAAATCACACAGACACACAGAATGGTGGGGGTTGGAAGGGACCTCTGGAGATCATCCAGCCCAACCCCTGCCAGAGCAGGGTCACCCAGCGCAGGCTGCACAGGGCCGCGTCCAGGCGGGTTGGAATCTCTCCAGAGAAGGAGACTCCACACCATCCCTCTAGGCAGCCTGTGCCAGGGCTCTGGCACCCTCACAGTCAAGAAGTTCTTCCTCACGTTCAGATGGAACTTCCCGTGTTCCAGTTTGTGCCCGTTGCCCCTTGTCCTGTCGCTGGGCACCACTGAGAAGAGTCTGGCCCCATCCTCTTGACACCCGCCCTTGAGATATTGATAAGCGTTGATGAGGTCCCCTCTCAGTCTCCTCTTCCTCAGGCTGAACAGCCCCAGCTCCCTCAGCCTTTCCCCACAGGAGAGATGCTCCAGTCCCCTCAGCATCTTTGTACCCTCCGCTGGACTCTCTCCAGTAGCTCCTCATCTTTCTTGAACTGGGGAGCCCAGAACTGGACGCAGGACTCCAGATGGGGCCTCACTGGGGCAGAGCAGAGGGGGAGGAGAACCTCCTTCGACCTGCTGGCCACACTCTTCTTCATGCACCCCAGGATGCCATTGGCCTTCCTGCCGCAAGGGCACATTGCTGACTCGTGGTGAATTTGTCATCTACCAGGACTCCCAGGTCCTTCTCTGCAGAGCTGCTTTCCAGGAGGTGAACCCCCAACCTGTACCGGTGCATGGGGTTGTTCCTCCCCAGGTGCAGGACCCTGCACTTGCCCATGTTGAACCTCATGAGGTTCAACATGCCTTGGCTTTATGTCCTCAAACCATATCTTAAGTCAGTAGATGATTCTGCTCCTGTACGGGGTCTTTGTTCCCCTTAGAGGCTAACACAGGCACTTTTCTGCCTTCTATTTATGAATGTTTTTATGTTTATGAATGTATGCTGCATAGAAGAGACTGTTTCTTTGACTTCTGCACCAGTTCATTAACTGTTCTCTTTAGGTAGTAGAAGATGGGCTCTCCAGAATTCCATACCTACTCCAGTTACTGCTGTGCTGCTGGCCATTTCTGCCAGTTCAGAATTGGGCTGTGTCACTGTTGCTCTCCTCCTGTCCGTCTCTGGGCAAAGGCCATCCTTTCTCTTAAGAAAGCCTGGTCATTGTGAAATGTGATTCTGTGTTTTTAGGCAGAGAGTGCCAAATGGATTCCCTTTCCGTGCTTTAAAAGTACTGTTCTGGTGCTTGCTCTCATGTGTGCTCTCTGTCTGTCTTTCACTCTTTCCGTCTCTCATGCAAAATTACTCCTTGGCTTATGATAATTCATGGGAGCAACAGAGGTACAGCGCTTTTAAAATTAGATCATGTTTGTTTGTCTTTATAGATGCTAAAAAAAGAAAAGCTTGAAATTATTGGTCATACAATACTTTTTGTTACCAAAAGGCTGTTCAAAATGGTAGCGTTAGCCACCTAGGAGGATCTGAATTAATTTATTGAACTTCTTGGCTTAACTCTGCTTTAATTATCTAAACATCTTTGTTGAAGAAAATCTTTCAAGTCTGTTCACTAATGGAGGTGGTTGCAAAATACATAGATTTTCAGATAAAATAGTGAGTTTGCTGTAAAACACTTTCACAGAATCTAGTCAGGGCATTTAGGCACTCTGTAACTAAGTTTTCTGCGTGCAGGGGACCGTATTTATGAAAGCCTACATTTTGCAAATAGATATTCTTTGTACAAGTAGCTAAATACACACCTTTGGCAGAGCACAAGGATGATGATGTTCATAATCTTCATAGTCAAAATTCTTTCATGTGAGGAACACTTTATTGAAAGCTTCATGTATACCAAGAGTTAGATGTTTGTAGTCTGAGCTAGTCACTTTAAGCTGTTTTTATAGTCGGGAGAGGGAAATGGGTCAGAAGAATGGCTTTAGAAATTGCCTTTTCTCTCCACTGATTGTAAAGAAAGCTGAGGATAACTAGCTCAGACTTCGTTGTCTGAAAGTTAGGGCAGATGAGTCCACCTCGAGTGTCTAAAAAGCTGCGTTCAGACAATCACGTTGGTAATTGAGTGCTTGAATCTCAGTGTGACCATTCCTCTTTGGAAAATGAGCGTGTTGGCAGGATACCTTTGCTTCAAAATGGTCTTTACAGACTTTTGACTCATAGCGGTGAATGGAGAGGATTTGTCCTCCTGCCAGAAACTGGAACTATTAACTGTTTTTGGTTTGTTTGAATTACAGGAGCTGGCCTTACAGCCCAAAGATGACATTGTGGACAGAGTTAAAATGGAAGACACCCTGAAAAGGAGGTTTTTCTATGATCAAGCCTTTTCTATTTATGGAGGTACAGATTTGAAGAAATGTCCATTTTAATCCCTTTAGGTTAATGTTCTGGTCTTTCTAGCTGTGTGAAATGCTGTACTCTCGTATCGTTACAGTAATACAAGTTGAAAGAATTTTTTTTTAAAGTTGGCTTTAAACTGTCCTGCTTGAGTCTGTAAGCCTTTTAAAAGTTTCCCCCTTCCTAGAGTCTTTGGGTGGGGAGAGGGCTCAAAATTTGTCTTTTGCTTTCTCAATGCAAATGAGTGGACTTCAGGATGCCGGTTCTGAGCATTACATTGTAGAAGATGGTTTCTTTGCAGAGGGGTAGGGTGTTTTGGCGTTTAAGGGAGTGATCAGCTTATTTCCTCATAACCGTTCATCTCTATTTGAGCTTTCCTTGGCAAGATAATGCTCAAAACTACTGTGAACTTTAGAACCTGTTACCTTACTGAACTTTGTCAATGAACTTTATTGAACGGGTGAACATATGTGGCCTTAAATGTTAAACCTCGTCAGACAGCTGATTTGAGGCAGCTCGGGGCAGGGGGGGCAGCACAGTGCCTGTATGGTTACTGCTCTTTCAGCTAAGATACTAAAATAAATACTCTGGGTTGTTTTGTTGGCTTTTTATTTCTTTTTTCGTCTTTATGCCTGAACTAGTGATTGGCAGATATGCTTTATTGCTGACAATAACATGCTGCTTTGGCACATGCGTTATCACTTCTTCTGTATTCAGATTCCTCCTTCAGATAGATGCTCCCACAAAATTCTCCACAAAATATAATTCATTGGTGGAGAGAGTGTGGCTTTTACAGTTGTTGATTGCAGGTATTTATCAGTTTCAGCTTCTACCACTACCTGACTCCCCAGTGCACTCTGCAACGGAACTGTACTGGTTAGTGTCAGGCAGTGTCTGTCTAGGTCCTTTGTAGAGTTTACTGTCAGCCTTTATGTCATGGGTCTTTACGCGAAAAGCTCTCTACAGTGAGACACATTCCATATTCTGTTTAGCGCAAAGAAGCTAATGCTTCATGCTCACAAAATGACCTCGAGCTTAAACCAACTGATGGAAACACTGAGAAGGGAGGACATTTCCTCCAAACAATGCAGGTTCCTACAATCTCACACCTACCGTGGTTTTTTTACCTTTTTCTCTTTGCAGGTGTCAGTGGTCTGTATGACTTTGGGCCTGTTGGGTGTGCTTTGAAGAACAACATCATCCAGGCCTGGAGACAGCACTTTATTCAGGAAGAGCAGATCCTGGAGATTGACTGTACCATGCTCACACCAGAGCCGGTTCTGAAGTAAATACGGGTCTTTTTTTCTGCAGCATGTAATTTCTGGTCATAGTTGCTTTTTACAGTCTTCTATAAAATTACGCACAGGGATCTTGAGACTGGGTCACCCAATTTCATACCTTGTTGCAGTGCAAAATAATTAGATATCAGTGCACAGGTCAGTGTGAGAAGCTGTTGTTCCATAAATCAGGGAGAGCAGTGGGACTCGTGTCTGAGAGTCTAATGTCTTAATGTCTCCTGGCAGTGCCATTAGGTAAGAAATTGCCATTATCCCTTTTTCTGAAAGATCAAGAAGACAAGAAAAAGGATTAGATGACTTGCCTACATCTGGGACACCTGGGTCATAGTTTAGGACAGTGGCCAGCTTGCTTGACCATCCTTCCCTTCTCTGTGGAGGGATGGCAATATGTGATGTGTTAATTGAGCTCAGAATGCAAATGATGCTTCTGTAGCCCTGGGGATTGAAGCCCACTTTATCCACAAACCAGGCAGAGGGACCGTCTTCCAGGGTGAGAGCATAGTTCAGACTCTGGACCCTTTCACCTCCACGTATCTCCACTAAGACTACCCACAGGTTTGGTAAATATGTCAGCAGCTTTTGGGATGAGAGTCTGAGCTGAGTCAACTGCGTTACTTTGGTAACGTTGCGTTACGTTGGTCACGGCATAACAGGCAGAAGCTTTTGTGGATCGCTCGTATAAAATAGTGGGAATCTGTCCACCTGAACTATTGGTTACTCCTCACAACTGCATCTGTGTCTTGCTGTGATCACAATGCAGTTCCTAAACGCACTGTCATTTTAGTGACACATTTTAAGATACAGATTTATTGATACTTTCTCACAGATCAGATTTTCTGTGGGTTGGTGCTGCGTAATGTGACTATAACCTGAAGCCGGAGTGTGCCTGCAGTTTGCGTGCATAGTTTGTAGGACTTCTCTTTGATAATGGTCTGTCCGCTGGGATCACACAGTACCTGGGGCTGTCCGGTGGCAGCTTTCATGTTCCCTTTTTGTATCATCTTTTCTAGGACTTCTGGCCATGTAGACAAGTTTGCTGACTTCATGGTGAAAGATGTGAAAAATGGGGAATGTTTTCGTGCTGATCATCTCTTAAAAGGTTTGGTTTTGTTCCAAGGCTAGGTGGGCTTGGGGATTTCTTGCAGTGGTACAAACGTTTGTTTCTCAAGGAAGGCAAGTTGGTGTAGCCAGTCTTTCATACTTGTGTTTGTAGTTCATTAATTGTACCATAGTAAAGATCCCATAAGTTCTCAGTTCCACCCAAATGCTGTGTTAGTGTCTTAAATGAGGTACAGGATCTCTAGTAAAAACATAGTTGGGTCCCTTTTTGTAAAATCCTGTGTCACCAGGCCATAAAAGATTACTGTGTTATCTAAGCTGACTCCCTGTATAACAAGGTTCCTGTTCCCTACCATGTTTTGTCTTAGTTTTCTTGAGTTTCAGTTGCTTTTTGTTCAGAACTGAGAAATGATTTAATGGCGATATCAGGGGACAGAGCATGCTTTCTGTATGCAAAGGTCAATGACATGGCAGCTGTGTAGTGGGGTATACCTTGGAACTCAGCTGGCTTTTGGGAATGCTAAATAGACTTCAGGCATTTCTTAGGTTTGCAAAGTCCTCACACTTCTTTCTGGTTATTGATTAAAATTTGTTTAAAAAAATGAAGAAAAAAATCACATGAAGGAATCTTAGAAAACTTTTTCACATACAGCTCCATTGTGAAAGGAAGGATTGTTCCGCTCTAGGTTTCAGTGGGTTGCACTCCCTAGTTTTCCAGCCTTTTCCTTGCAAGTTAAGTATGTAGAGCAATCTACATTGACATTAAAGCTGTTTTCATAATATTCAGTTAGAATTTTTGTTTTATTAAAAAAAAACCCAAAGAAGCCCATCTAACCTCTGCCCGCTTTGCTCTCTGAACAGCATCATAAACAAGAGTGTCCCTGTCTCTTCTGCAGCCCATCACTGGTGAACAGCCGCCTGCTGTTACTGCCGCAAAAAAAGTCAGATTGCTTTTTTCAAATGAGAGTGGGAAGTCTTGGCACCAGTGGCTGCCTTTGTATCTCGTGGAGGATGTGGTGCTTTAAAGTGGAATGCAGTCTAACCCTACTGTACCAAGTCAGTACGTGCCTCTGTGTGCATTTGGATAAAATTAGCCTTGCTGGCTCGGGATCAGACGTTGCTTTTCATTTCCAGTCTGTATGGAAAGAAAATAAGGAGAAAGGGACTACAAAGCCATTGCTTGGGTTTAGAGCAATGAGCATCGGAAAGGAACTAGATAAGGACCTGTTGTTTTCCCTGTGGCACACCAGTACAGCGAACTGGTGCAGCTCCTCAGCTGTAGATCAGCATTGCCCTGATGACATGAGTGGAATTACCCTGACAGACACTAGCAAGACAACTGGTGGACATACGCTTATGCTCGTGCTGGAGGATCCTCCTGATTTGTCTAGCTTTAGACTGGGGTCAGTGATGAGGTTGCAGTATAAACTCACTACATACTTTTTTCTTGCTTACAGCTCACCTGCAAAAGCTGATGTCTGACAAGAAGTGCACAGCAGAGAAAAAGGCAGAAATGGAAAATGTTCTAACACAGGTAGGTGCCTGCATGGGGAGGTGAATGGTTCAGGGATGCGCATGTAACAGAGGAAGCGCGATGCACCGAGTCCGGAGACAGTGTCCCTTCTGTGTCTCTAATGATGCTCAGAAGTCTTTACCTCGGAGATACTTGTAGGCTGTACATGCTCCTACATACTGAAAACTTACTGGTTAACAAATAGTGTAGACTTGCTGGTTAATCGCATCTCCCTCCTTCTGCTGTTTTGGAGAGTTATTGCTATTATATTAGTCTCTTGAATGTTGGATTGGTAGGGCTGAAGTTCTGTCCTTGGAGCTGGTCTGCTCTGTGCCACTTCACACCCTGGCAAAAAGCCCATTTATTCTGACCCCCCCCTTTACCTTTGTAAATCCCTCACTGCAGGATTATGATACAAAGGAACAGAGGCGGATGAGAAGTTTTGTCAGGGCTTTTCTGAATCACTTTAGCACTGAATTGGTATGTTTTAAAGTTGTCTCGGCTTTGAAGCGCTTGAGATTTGTTCCCTGTCTCTAGCACCCCGCACAGATTTTTCCTTTGTTTACCGTGAGAATAGTTGGTGCTCCAGGCTGCCATTCCTGAGTAGCTGTACAGACAGTTGCCTTTATTTTTTTATTTGTTTTTCTTACTTTGTTTTTAATGGTTTTTTTCTCATGACTTCTAGGATAAATGCTTCCAGAGCCGTGCATAGAACAAGTATTTCCTTCCAGAAAGAGCAACTTTTTTTTTTTTTTCAGTGTATTGCATTACTGAACAGCTATCATTAGGTTTTCCACACTACAACACTGAACTTTGACCATCCTTTAGGGGGATCCCTCTATTAGTAAACTCTTCTTATCTCCTGTCTTTAGTTTTCTCTGATATATGAAGGATCATGACAATTAATGCTAGAAGCAGCTCATTTGATTTTAAACTTGAGTGTTAAGTCATTGCTGTACTGCACAGTATAGATCTTCTACGGTACTTAAATCTAGAAACTACATTTAAATGTACATATGCAAAAGGCTAGCCCATAAATGCACAAAACAATGCCAGAAATTGCATCTTTTGTGCAGTTAGGTTGCAGTTAGGTCTGTGGTTCTACTACTGCTTGATTCCCACCTTCCAGAGAAAGGGGAGGGTAAGGTCCTGGAGGGGGCTGACGTTATCCCGCTTGTGAAAGTGTCCAGTCATTACCAAATTGTTTTCAGAGCAAATGGAAAAATCTTTCACCAAGAATCCCTGTGCTGCAGACTTTCTCTATTTAACTAAAATGCAGAACAGCTCTATAAGAGAGCATCTAATGCATAGCTTGAATATTGTGTTTCATGCAGCAGAAGAAATAGGAAATGAATGCAGACAAAGCACTGCAGAAATTTTAGCTTTCTTCTTTCTCATTGCTGTATTTTTTTTCCTTCCCAACACATTGCTCCCCATGTTTTAGCTGAAACTGTTCAAAAGAAGCTACTGGTGGGTGGTGATGCAGTCCCAAGGACTTTTCTTCTGCTTTACACCCACTCTTATGCTCAGTGCTTGCATTTCTATCTAGACTTCAGACTTTATGTGGTATGACTGAGTCGTGGACCTGTATTACTAAATTGAGTTTCCAGATGTGCAGTGTATTCTTCTATCATCGGTTCAAACTTTAGTGTGCTTGAAAATTTAGGTTAAAAGGGAATATTTTGGGCAGGTGATTCAGAGCTGTGGATCATGCTCAGTAAAAGATGAAAAGAACATAATTCATTCCTGTTATCTTGTCTAGTAATTAAAATAATTCTCCTGTGTTTTGATATTAGTTGGACAATTACGGCCAGCAAGAACTTGCAGATCTCTTCGTGAACTACAACGTGAAATCGCCTATCACTGGGAATGACCTGTCCCCTCCTGTTTCTTTCAATCTGATGTTTAAGACCTCCATTGGGCCTGGAGGAAACATGCCTGGGTAGGTACTAATCTCAGTCCGCTTACACTCTCCCTTCTTCATATTCTGCATCACTTGGAATAAAAATAGAGTCTCAAAAGGATTGAAATATGCAATTTCTTCTTGAATAGCCTTCCCTGCCTTTCAGTTGCAGTCTTTGGCAACTTAGCATTCCTTGTGCTCTTGGTGAAAGGTAGGAGAAACAAGGAGCTGGTGCAGAATAACAAAACTACTTGAAGCAGCAGACTGTGTGGATCACAGCTGCGCCCTTGCTGGTTGGAGTTGTTTCCGTAAAGCCAGTTAACGTTGAGTGCCCAATTATCAGCGACTTCATGGCTATAGAGAACCTGCTTCAGTGTACCTGTTTCAGGATAAAGTTACTTAGCAGGGTGATCTGGTGGTAGCATCATTTACTAGGTATTTGTAGTTAGTGTGTGAGAATGTGGAGGCTGTTGTCTTGAGTTGGGGTCTCCAAAACTAAAACTGAAACCCCTGTTGAAGAGTGGAGAATATGATTCTTGCATATGTTCTGGGATGGGATCAGAGATGCACGTTGTATGCGTTCTCCAGTGTTGTACGTGAAAGAGTCTGTGTAGGTGGTATTCTCTGTGGAAGTCTCAAATGACTGTGGGGGTTGTAGGGGCCTTACACTAAAGCTGCTTCACAGTTCGTGTAACAGCAGAGGTGTAGTCATGGTTCGCCTGCAGAATCCTCGTTTGTAAGCAGCCTGCTACAGCTCAGGCCTACACAGGAAAGGCAAGGAGGGTACATTCCCTCTGACCTCTGTGATGTAACTGGCCACTGTATTTCATTCAAACCTCTCTTTCTGTTCCATACTTGCATCTCAAAAGCAGCCAAGTCATCCAGAGTACTTTTGGGAGCAACTATGGAGTGCTGTGTTTGGGCTGCAGCTGATGTTTGTTTGTATTGTTCCCCTCATTCTATTGCTTCATTGTTTTGTGTCTGGAGTTAAAAGACTCAAGAGAAAAAGTACCACCTTTAAGTTTTGTAGTAACTTTTTTTCTTTTCTCACTGCTTTCCCCACCCTTTTATCTTCCTGAATTTTCCTCTCCCCCGTCTCCTTTCAGCTATCTGAGGCCAGAAACTGCACAGGGAATATTCCTCAACTTCAAACGTCTTCTGGAGTTTAACCAAGGCAAACTGCCTTTTGCTGCTGCCCAGATTGGAAATTCCTTCAGAAATGAAATCTCACCCCGCTCCGGCCTTATCAGAGTGAGGTACTGCAACTTTCCTCTTTCAACAGAAGGGTGCCTGGGAGCAGGTAGCACCTCGCTTTTGTTCCAGTGTTTGTACACGATTGTTTCGCATTAGTGCTTTCTTCCAGAGGACTCCTGATAATGTGCCTAGTGAGTCTCAGGGTTCACGGGCAAAGAATTAATTTAGTTAAGATTTTAACTACAAAATTCTGTCTAAGCCTGGCTGGTGGGAAGTAGGATCTCTGAAACAGCTGTTGTATTAGAAACACCTAGGTTAAACTCAGTTTTACTAACAAAATTTGGCTTCCATCATAATCTCAACGAATCATATTAAAGGTATCTGTGTTCTCTACAGGACATGCAGCTTTACTTGTTTAATGATATTCATGCGATTTACTTTAAAACCGAAATCTGGAATCAAAACGTGATTGGCCTTGCAGCAGTATTTCCTTATCTCAGTTCTGCAGATTCTGCAGTTCTGGAGGTTACTACAGAGAGGAAGTTGGGAGATAACCTGACTCGAGACACGTGTTTGTGTCCCAAGATCAGTCAAGCAGGAAAGCTCAGGGTTATTGAGAATGACTTTCAAAGCTTTCTGTCTCAGGATAAAAGTGATTATTGCATTTCATTAAGAATCATATCTGTATTTTAACTGAACTATTCTGAACAGAAATCTCTTGCATCTAATTTGGAACAAGAGCTCCCATGCACAGTCAGAGTGGTTCTGTCGTACACACAGGCAGTATGTGTTGTAAACTTGGTAATTGATTAATGTGGTGCCATAAATGTCACTGAGAGGCAGCGGCATCGTTAGCACTAAGGGAGCTCTTTTGGAATTTTCTCAGTCCTCCTGTTCTCTCTTGCACATCTGGAAATGAGAACTTTACTCATTGAAATGCATTTTCAGTCAAATATAAATTACACGCTTGTGGCACATTTATTGGAGACTGTGTTATTATGCTATCATAGCAAATTACATCCTGATGCCTGTGATTTAAAGTTAATGATTACCTAGAGCTTTTTTAAAGGTTCTTGATAATAAGCTAATTCAATGTAAAGTGATTTCAAGCAAGGAGGCTGAGAATCAATCTATGAGTGTAGATGTATACAAGACAAGTTCTTAAAACAGAACGTACGCCATTGCTGAATGTAGCAGTATCATTATCTTCAAGAAATTATCACCTCACCTGGCTGTTTTGGGCACCTCTAGTATGAGTTAAGGCTACTGAGTTAATCAGTGGATTAGTCTTCATTGACCCTGTAGGAAATGTATACTTCCAATATGAGCATCACAGCAGTCTGGAAAAGCTCCAGAGAACTTCTGGAAGTATTTCCAAAGGTGGCTATTCTTCTGCTCTGAACCACAGTGGTGATGACCATGGCCTGGAGATCTCTAGATGAATTTGTAGAAAGTTTTATTAGGAATTTGAAGATGAAACTAAATCCAATGTTGAGACTGGTTCATGTTCCAGTCTATACATTATCTTGGCTCTGGGTTTGCATATGTTTTTAAAGGACTGACTTGCTTGTGAGAAGCTAAAGCATAATCATTTGTTAGAGGGGCTGTGGCTAACACATAAAATATTTAATACACATGGTTGGTTGTGTTTCTGTTAGGGAATTCACCATGGCAGAAATTGAGCACTTTGTGGATCCCAGCGAGAAAAATCACCCCAAGTTCCAGAATGTGGCAGATCTCAACATCCTCCTGTACTCTTCCAAGGCCCAGGTCAGCGGGCAGTCCGCCCATGTAATGCGGCTGGGAGATGCTGTCCAACAGGTAACGTTCCTCTTGCAAGCGCGTGGAGCTTGCTCTTTTGAATATTGCTCTCAAGGCTAAATTACAAACTGTTGTGTTGGTGCCAGCTGGGGTTTGCTCCCAGATGTAAGAGTCGGTTCTCTTCGGTGAACCAGTGTGACTGAGATCCAAGCCTGGCCCTTGTTACCAGCAATGAAAGGCTGCAGGTGGTGCTGGGATAGTGGTTAGAGGTTAAGCTTCACACTTAGCTAATGAGAGAGAAACAGTAAGGAATACTAATATCTGCCAAAAGCTCAGTAGTGACTGGGAATCCAGTGCTCAGCTGCTGGCCCCTATCAGTACGTGGCTTGCACGTTGAGGTTTCACTACCTGATTCTCCATGCATGCAAATTATGAATGAGTAGGTTTACCAACCCCCTCCATGCTGCCCCTGCAAAACCCCAAATAAAAATCCCACCAGAACACCGTGTCCCCCCCCTAAACCCAAAACAACAACAAAAAAAGACCACCACCCCCATGTTGTATTGCAGCTGTGAACTGTAGGGTGCAGCTGTTGTGGGGTCCTGAGCCATACCTGCAATTCCCATGCACTGTTTTAATACCAGTGACTGCACTGTTGGATACATCAGGGTATTTTCAAGTAGATGATCTTCAGAAACAGTTAGTGATGAGTCCTAGAGCAACAATAACTTACTCTTTTGTTCGGATGGAGATACTGCCAGTGGCACTAGATGAAATTGTAAAGATCTAATAGTTTCAAGGGAGACATAGTACTTTATCACAGGCAAGAAGTTCTGTCTGTAACGTGTCAGGTTGTCTGCAGAAGTACAACAAATTATGACTTTGCTTCCTTAGGAATTAATGTCTCTCTGTTTTTTTTTCTTCCTGCTTTTTCCCTTTCCAGGGCGTGATCAATAACTCCGTTCTCGGTTACTTCATTGGCAGAATCTACCTCTTCCTTACAAAGGTCGGTGTATCCCCAGAGAAGTTACGCTTCCGACAGCATATGGAGAATGAGATGGCTCATTACGCCTGTGACTGCTGGGATGCAGAGTCCAAAACATCGTATGTAAGTGGCAAAGTGAAACAGCAAGTGGCACTCCCCGTCAGATCTGTTGCTAGTGTGTAAAGGGGCTCCATTTTATTTCTTAGTTTTTAAAACTAGGGCTGTGAGTCTGATGTTTCTGTCCAGCCCCACGTTGGTAAGAGCACACTTACTGCAGTGGAAATACTCGGAATCCAGGACTAAGGGGCAGGTCAGCTCCCTGCAGTGGGCTTGCACAAAGTTCACGAACTGTTCGTGCTTGTTTGGAGGTGTGTGCTTCAGACTCCTTTGGTGGAGCTTGAAGTTGCCTGTGGACATTGTGCTGGTCGAATTTCATCTGGAATTAAAGGAAAGCTCCCAGTGCTTTCCAAAGACTATAACCCTTGTAGAAGCAGTGGGGAAGGATTTGTTTTGCTGGAGGCGTTACTCCAGGGCAGATTCCTTCCTGCTAGAATGCTTGCTCTTCCTCCCACCTGTGAGAAATGAGAGTTCAGACAGCTGGTGCTGGGAGAAAAATTTCTCAAGGATTTTTTTATCTTCCTGCTGAGTCACTAAGAGCTTTTCAGTTCAGGCCTTGTTGGGTGCTTTGTTTTTCTTTTATATTGTTGGCTGGATTTTGAAAAATGTGTCTTTTTTTTTCTTTCAGGTAAACCAGCAGTAGGTAGTTAGGGGCAAGGCGCTTAGACTCATTTTAGATTCTCTTGGAGAGCTTTCAGCCTCTTCAGTAAGTCTCAGCCAAGTATATCAGTTGGAATGATAGTTTCAAAAGAAATATATTAGAAGGCATAGTAACTAGACTGTATTGATTATGAAGTCATTCCCCTCTTTAAGAGTGCAGAATCTACTTTTTAGGTCAAATCTGAGTTTAAGAAAGAAAAAGTTATTATTTTTCCCTCATGTGTAGTGAAGCACACATTCTTCTGCCTGGTTAGCCTTTCCAAGGAGCCTAGGGTAAGTGCAGATTCCTGAAAATATCTACAGAACTGTGTGTGGTCTAGTTCCAATAAAGGATCGAAAGACTGAAGGGATTTTGCTGAGGTCTGTAGGGTTAGCCTGTGACATTGCAGTGCCCCTTATATGAGTAGGCCCCATCCGTAGTCCTGACCAGTTTGACAGCCAAACTGGTCGCATGCTCACCCCAAAGGTGTCCACACAGGGAATGGGTCAAGGCTTCAGATGGTTCAGCCAGCCTTATTTATGGGCAGGGAGAACCTCCTGCAGCCTAGGGCTGAGGAGGTTGTGTGTGGTTGGTGGGTTTTGTCCATGTGGGGGTTTTTGTTTTGTTTTGGGTTTATTTTGTTTTATTTTCTCTCTTTTCATTTTCTTTTAAGGAGCTGAAACAGTCTTATCACTAGTGATGTTTCATTACAGCTAGTTAGAGCAATAGCAGCCGGTAAAATTCCACCAGACTTAAAATGAGAAGAAAAATTCCTGCAGCTTGGATGAGTGATTTGTCTTCATATAGAAAAGACCTGTAGAAATAATTGAAGGAATGGCTTCCTCTGAATGTAGATAGTTGACTTCCATAAGTTCACAGCCTCTCTTTCCAGCCAGCCCAGAACAGGCTGGCCATGTGTGGGTCACACCATGTAAATAAGATCAATAAACTTCGCAAGCCTTGTCATGGATCAGTACAATGCTCACAGAGCCATACATCCCCAGCTGAACCCAGAGGTGAAGACAGCAATCCCAGGGGCATGACAAAACCACCTTGTGAGCTAGTGTCACGCTTTGGTTTGTCACTTAACTTTGACCAAAAATGTTTATACCAAGTTGCAGCACTCACTAGTAAGAAGTTACCTGCACTGGATAGTTTAAAATCCATTCTATAAAGTTATTACATAAATCTTCTGAGAAGTAGCTGTAGTACCCTAATGGTTTAATTTGTGTAAAAAATCCTCAAGATGTTCTGGAACACCATGTTTTTTCCAGCACAGGGATTTCTTCTGTTCACATACCTTTCCTGACACCCTGCTGTAGCACTGCAGACTGAAAGACCACACAGCATCTGGCTGCCTGTATGTCCGTGCTGATGTGACAGTGAATGGAAAGCACCTGATGTGCCTTTTCTTATACGGGATTGTCTTTTAGAAAATCCAGGTGGTGGTTGTGTTTGCTGCAAGTGTTGAAGGGCTTTATCAATTCCGTGTGTGCGAATGGTGTTTTGAGATTCCTCCTTGCCATACATGCCAAAATGTTGAAAGAAGCGCTTCCCTTGCGTATGATCTGTGTCTTAGTAGCTTGCAAGCCAGGCTTTTGGCCATTCTAATGTGGCTGGTTGCCCGCTGTCTGTTCCATACTTGCGGAGTGGTAAAGCCCCGAGGGCATGATGTCTTCGTGTGCCTATAGCATGTGAGCGATAGGACTGTGTGCTCTGGCCCCAGCCCCGAGCTATTGGCACAGTGCTGTGTTCTGCCAAGCCATGTGGAAAACCTGGCCCTGAACGCAGGCACTGGTTAGATAACTGATCGTTTCCTCTGGAAACAAACGGAATCATTCAAATGAAGGAGCAACTAGTGAGTGAGGGCTGCTTATTGTAACAGAGCTAATTACCTAGAAAAAACAGTCATGGGAGCAGGGAGGGCTTAAGGGTGAATAAACATATTTGATGGTTAAGTGGACAAAAAAGTGAGTTGGTGAAAAGCTTCCACTTTTGTTTTTTCAGGGTTGGATTGAGATCGTCGGCTGTGCTGATCGCTCCTGCTATGACCTCTCCTGCCACGCCCGCGCCACCAAAGTTCCTCTTATAGCTGAAAAGCCTCTCAAAGAACCTATATCCTTTCAGAATAAACCAGATTCTCTTGAAGTGAAAAGTGATTTGACAGTGAGATGTCTTGGAGATCTGTGCAGCTCCATTTTAAGTTACATCTGTAAATTTAGTGGGAAAACCTAGAGCTACAGACCAGCATGACTTTGGGAAGTAACCTGCAAAGAATTGAGCATGGGGGTGACTTTACTCAGGTGGGCAAAGGGGATTTACTATTGTGCTTGTTTTTTTCTAGCTTAATGCTAGGCTCTGATTTGACTGTGAAGCGTGGCTTAAACGTGAACATCGGGTTACTATCCCAGGTTACTCTGTGTCGTTCCATGGTTCTGCTGCTAGCTGTACTTGTAAAAGAAGTTGTATTCTTTCAAAATTTGTGACCTTCTGCCCCTCAGTATTTTTTTATTGTTCCTTTCCTCTCTTGGGGGGAAGTTCTTTAATCCAGTAGCAGAGGAGATTTCTTTGTGTTGTGTAGCAATTAGCTTTGACATAGCAAAAGAACCAGGCCCTGCTTTCTGTCATCTGAAACTCCTTAACTGCCTCGTACAGAACAGTCAACATTGTTCAGTTTGAGGCAAATAAGGGAGCCATTGGCAAAGCTTATAAGAAGGACGCAAAGGTGGTGATGGAATACCTGTCCGTGTGTGATGAGTGTTACATCACTGAGATGGAGCAGCTGCTCAACGAGAAAGGGTGAGCTGGCTGTGTGTGCATGGTGCCCTGCTCTGACACCTCTGATGAGGGTTCCCAAAGTGCTGCTGGATTAATTTGAGCCCCCTGAAACCAGCTGCCTCCTGAGAGCAGGCTGATCATCTGAAATGTTTTAGTGCTGTCCCTTCTGCCAAGTCATTGCTCGTCATCCATCAACATATCTCTTAATGTATGCACATAAATGTGCAACCGTGGTATTCAAATTTTTGTTTATTTGCATGGGAATGAGCTTCTGGCTTTAGTAGGATCATCCCACAAGAGAGTCACCTCAGTGAAATGAGAAGTGTTTACCAGCTTCCATACTCTGGTTTGAGAGTTGACCAGAGCTGTGAGATGGTTTTGAACTTAATTTTAAAATTAATCAAATAATTCTGTGAGTGGTGGAACAAAATAGTTTAAATGAGAACCAAAACTTGTGTGAGTATCCTCCGATGTTTAGTGATACGCTTTAGGACCTGTTACAGCCTTTGACTTATTGGGGCAGCAATTTGTATGTTTTTCCTCGACCTGTCTGCCCATATTCCTAACGCATGCAGGATTTGAAAATGTAAGAGATCTCTACAGTTGTCAAATTTGGTTGAAGCAGCCAACAGCTGTATATGTTATGAGAAGGCTAATGGTGCAATAATAAAAAATAAACTTTATTTCCTGCTTGAAATGGTGCAAGGTGTAGGATCAATGAATACGTTCCAGAATGGTAACATTTACATCTTTTGTTTTGGTTTGTTTTTCTTTTTTTCCCCTAAGCTAACATTTATTTCTTTTACATTTCTATGAATGTGAAAGTGTAGAAAAAACAGTAGCAATCAAAATGGGGAGAGAAGCTATTGCAGAATATGGTGATGTGTACACACATCAAAACCAGAAGAAAGTGAACTTGGTTCATCCGGAATCCTACTGAAATGATCCAATAGATGAATTATAAGCAGTCTCCTGGGTTTGAATTGATAGTGGACTGCAAATCAGGGCTGTGCTTAAACTCACCATCCAGTTGTAGCTGCATTCAGAGCAAAGCCTTCATAAACTTCAGCCTATTTGGCATCAGGTCCAAATGCAGGTGATTAGCACACACTTCCCTTAAACGTGTTGGGTTTTGTGTTACGCTGATATAAACGCTTCAGCAAGGAGGGTACCGTTGCTGAGTGCGTGTTGGCAGCGTTAGTGTGTGAGACCTGCCTTTCGTATGACCAGGTTTGTGTAAATCCATGATGTGAAGCCCTCGGGTTTACAGCAGCAGTTCTCTGTTAGGACGCATTATAATAAAGACATTGGCTTCCTATAAGTGAGGTAGGTCAGTACTGCCTAAGTTCTCCTTGGCAAGGAGTGTGTGCTAGTTGCAAGTTAGCAAGGAGCAAGAGAAAGTAGTTAGAAGACCGTACTATCAAAAGCTTTCAAAATAAGCAATAAAATAACTGTGCTGTATCCTCCCCTTTGTTTGGTATCTGTGAAAATGCGCGGTACCTTCTGACACAACTCAGTTTTCGTGAGAAGTCCATGCACTCGACAAGATGCACTGTCTGCAGCAAGTGCCTGTTTTGTGTGCCTCCCTTTTTTCTTTTCTTTTGGTGTATGTGCTTCATTCTGAGATTATTCCATTTCCTAATTGAGTTTGCTTCAGGCTGTTAACCACAACTAAGTTCACTGTGATTATGAAGATGGTTGCTTTTAATGTAGATGTAGTGATTTTATTATTAACGTAAATTTCTTTTAATGGGTATGCCACAAGTTTCTTTGATCTCTGGGATTTGCCGTGGCTTCTATCGTCCCACTCTTAAAGTCAACCAACCAACGCAATTAAGGAAATACAACTTGTTTATTTATTGCTGTAGCTTTTAAGTGACTTCTTTTTCCTTTGCAGGGAATTCACTGTTGAAACTGAAGGGAAAACTTTTAAATTAACAAAGGACATGGTTACTGTGAAGAGATTTCAGAAAACATTACATGGTAAATTTGTATCTTTGTTATTTGATCATCAAAAATAAGAGACAGATCAGGATACACTTTGAATGTGAACTTCATTAGTTGCATTGTCTTGTTAGTATTGTACAGTAGCACAGGAAAAATGCCAGATGTTATTTCCTTGAAACTCAACAGTTTAAGAGAGTCGGAAAGCTTTCACACAGCAGTGGGATTTCAGTGACTGTTGATGCAGGCCTGTCTGTGCACTTCTTGCCTGGTCTGTTCAGTAACCCATTTAATAGACTTGGTGGTGTATTATATTCATGCTGCTTCAGTTGCACGTTCTGGGATTTGTAAGGTCCCACGTGGTGCTAAGAACCGGCTGCTGTAGTGACAGAGGAGCTGGGGAAGGTGCACCAGCTTTGGGAGCTTTCATCTTCAGGTCCATTGTAGTGCAGCAGATGGGTTGTGGCAGTCTGTTGGTAGGGCTGTGGGCAGATCTCTGTGCTTGGAGCTTTTGTCACTCCACTGCCTGGAGTCAAGTCTTCTGGCATCTGCCAGCTCGCCAGGCTGCCGTGCTGACCAGACTATTTAAGCTGACAAGTCCAGTCAGTTCCTCTGGTAGTTGATAATCACATCAGCTTTGGTCAGTGACTGCATCTCCACAGAGCTTTTGTCCCGGTGTGGGAAATGGGGTAGACGGTAGCTTTCCAAGATGCATGGATTTAGTTCCTCAAAGAAGTCTTGTCTTTCCAGCCAGCTCTGTAAGCGCCTCACCCAAGGTCATTTGGGAAGTCTTTGACAGAGCTGGAGACTGAGGTAGATTTTTCTCCAGTTCATACTGTAACTAGTGGATCATCCTGCCCTAGGGTGGGAACATGAGAAATGCTCCTAGGAAGGAGTAGAGCAACTTGTAGCATGTGCAGAATGTATTTGTTCTTGCAGCTGCTGAGCCTTTGAGATGTCCGGGTGACTTTCACTCAGCACCTGCTGCTGCTGTGCCAGGCTTTGCTTTGTCACCACTTCAAAGAAGGAATCAGAGTTGTAACTGTTAGTGACTGTAGTATTGCTGGGGGTACCCCAGTAGCTAGTTTTCCTTTAAATTTGTACATTTGGCAGTTGGGCTGCTGTCTGCAAGCAGGAAGCAAAGCTTATGGTTTCCCTCTCTCTTGTCTTGAAAAGTGGTTGGTCAATGCACAAATAAAACAAGACCATCCTTTTGGAAGGTCAAGTTCCACCCTGGGTTAGTGCTTAATTGAGGAGGATTGGCTCTCTAGGTACATAGAGTGGGAGGGAAGTCCGAGTGCAGTGCTGGAGAGCTGGATTCTACCCTTGATTTCCAAAAGCAGCTGATGCCTATATTTGTTGTTTCTTCTCCAGTTGCTATCTGAGCTTTTTCTAAAAAGCTGCACTGTCTGAGCAGGGTGGCTGTCCACTGAGCTTCTTTCATGCACAGAGGGGAGAAGGAGGAAAAAGTCTCTTTGACAGACGTGTGGCAAGGATTGGAGAGAACGGCGGGTATATAGTAATGTAGCACATCATGTCTTCGGAGAATTTTTGCAAACACTAACTAGGTGATCCTTGTCTTTCCCACTGTCCTGATACATTGCAGGGGGATGGAGAATAGGGAGGGTAGCAGCATTGAAGCAGGCAGCTGAATGACTCAAGAACAGGGAGGGAGTCTTTGCTGGAATTTGAGTTGGATCTGAAGCTCCGTGCTTCTCTGCTCAGACTGCTGGACACTGAGGCTGTGTCTGTGCGTTAAACCTAAGTGCGCCAGGGATTGAGCATGACCCTGCCATCATCCAGGCTGTTTAATTGTTAGCATGTTCCCTGGCACGGTTTTGGTCTACGCCAAGTAGCACACTCCCAGACAATGCCTGGACATAGTTTGTGGCTTGGTGTGGAGCGGGGACTGTTCCCAGTGAACAGTTTGGGTGAGGCTTCGCTGTTCTGAAGTGGAAGAGGGTCTATCTGCGTGGATGCAAGTTGTGCTGTGCTATTTGCTCTCAGAGCCAGAGAAGGGGCCCTGACTTGTTATTTACAGCCTATATACATTCTGTACGTGGACTAAGTCCAAATCTGTACTTCAGGTATTTGTATTTAGAGCAGAAATGTTTAACCTTTTATTTCCATATGCTTAGCTACATGTAATCAGAACTTCTGAGCAGAAAGGCAGCTTCAGTAAATGCATCTTTTTTTGTGTACAAATTCTTCTTTAATGATGCTATGGGCTCTTTTGTATTCCAGTGGAAGAAATCATCCCAAATGTAATTGAACCCTCATTTGGTATTGGGAGGATCATGTACACAGTGTTTGAACACACATTCCAGATCCGGGAAGGAGACGAGCAGAGAACGGTGAGCTTTCCTGTGGCTGGGCCTCAGCTTAAAACCGTCTGCAAGCATTTGCTTTTCCCTAACGTCCAGGGGAAGGACTAAAATAAGACTGCACAATACACAGTAGAGATGGGAAAACCCAGGTGGGCTGTTGAATTGCTGGGTTTGCCAGCGTACGTGTCATTTATGCATGTGCACTGAGAGCGTTCTGGGGATGTGTGTGCATGAGGCTCTGTTACTGGCAAGGGGGTGAGAAATTCCTCCTCCTGGATTCACACTTGGCAATGTCCCATCACTCAGAGAAAGGCATCTCTTCAGTGTTTTATTTCCTCTCTCTTTGCTGCTTTTCCTGGAATCATAGTTCTGTGCAGCAAGATGGACAATAGACTAACTGTTTCCTCAGTCCCCCATGAAATTCAACCTTCTCTGATTCTGGGCATCCCTAAAATCTTGGCCTCAAACTTTGCTGTAGCAGGGGCCAGAGGGAAGTGTCTGTTACATACAGACCGCCAGCCTGTTCCAGCCAGTGCCCAAACTGTGATGCTCTGCACTGTTGCTGGTGGCCCATGGGAAGCTGGCGGTAAGCTTGATGCCGGTTCCGTTTCGTTGTTTCTGGCTGCTAGGCTGTGTTTATAGAAAAGAAAAGTAACAGCACTCCTTAGTGTCTCTGGCTGCCACAGGATGTGATACAGGTATGAGTGGGGGGAACAGGATTCAGGAGCCCACAGTTAGGACACAGTTGACTTTCAATCACAAACTGCTCGTGAAGTCTAAAATATTTGACTTACCTTCCTTCTAGTACCCATTCACCTTCTATGTAGCCTGGGCCACTCTGTATTGCGGTACGTCTCAATTGCATTACTTCTGTACCCTTACAGGCCTTGCCAATCGCCAGGAAAGATTTTTTTTTTTGTCCCCTCTTTTGGCACATTTTTCTTCTCTGAGGGTGTCTATGGAGGGTTCTGAAAACCTTTGAGCTGCATATCACAGAATCACAGAATGGTAGGGGTTGGAGGGGACCTCTGGAGATCGTCTAGTCCAACCCCATATGCTCCACGTGTGTGTGGAGTCTCTGTGGGAATCAAACAGGGAGTGAGATGATTGTGAGAACTCTTCCCTTTAGACTGTGCACAAGACTAAATCTGGAAAGACCCCTCTACCCTTCATTTTTCTGTAATTCAAATGAGGTTCACTTTCTTCAGGGGGGGCTCTGGTAGACCTCTTTTGGTGGGAGGTAAGGTTTAGCTGTCAGGAAGGGAGGGGGAGTGCAGCACAGCTGGAGAAAATCAGTCTTGCTTCAGCGGTGTGAGGTGTTACTGCTGGAGCCCTGAATGCTAATGTCTTACAGAAGGCTGGCTGCTCCCCTGGAACAGTCACCCTGCTTCCAACCTCAGTCAGAGCTTATTCTCACCTCCTAAGAATCTGGCCTAACCACTAAATGTGTATTTATTTGTGCTTTTTCTTTTTTCCTTAGTTCTTCAGCTTCCCTGCTGTTGTAGCACCGTTCAAGTGCTCCGTTCTTCCTCTGAGCCAGAATCAGGAATTCATGCCTTTTGTCAAGGAATTATGTAAGTGTATTAAGCACTGTGGCTCTAATGGGGATGTGCACTGGGAAGAGAGGTCTCTTCCTCAGTGCTGTAGGGAGAAAATAACACTGGGATCACGTGGCTCTCGCACGTGCAAAGGGAGAGCCGTCGAACTAAAACAGCTCAGTTGGTTGGTGTCAGTCAGCTTTGGGTGTCTACCACACTCTTCAGTCTAGCCTCAAAAAAACCAGCTCCCTGCCCTTCCCCGTGCTGGTTTGCAGTGTAAAAGACATTTCTTTTTTTCCTTCTGTGTCAAAAAGAAGTCTTTCCCACTGCTTAGGAGAAGCTGTCAGGAGCAGTGGGGTTTGGGGGTTTTATTTGAATAAAGTTCTTTCATTTGCTTTTGTTGGCCAGCTAATTTATTGAATCGGTCCCAGAGCTGCTGAGCCTCCAAGCATTCTGTCAAAGTGCCCCCTGGTGCCACCTAGAAGTGAATACGCAAAGGTTAGGAACGTAGGCTGCGTGTCAGACAGTGCCTTTTGCTGTCGGCATCAGTTCTGCTCCGGACCTCGCCTCCCCATGCTGGACATGCCCCTGCACACACGTAAGGCTGGCGTGGTTTTGAGTTAAAGCAGAGTTGTGGGACTGTAGTGACAGGTTGAAGAAGTCGGTGACTTTGCTCTTTGGGTGAGAGTCGAGTGATGCGATGTGGAGAGCTGTGAGAGTAGTGATGTACCTTTGGGGGGGGGTTGAGCTTGTAGTCTTGGCAGGGACTGGAACATTGGATCTTCTGTCAAAATAAAAATGAAGGTCTCTGATGCTGCTTGAAACCAGGACGTGTGGTGCCTCGCTTCAGGTGGTGCCTCGAGGATGTGGGAGGCCGCTGCTAAGATCATGTTGCCTGCTGAGTATGTAACGAGTCCTGGTGATCCCCCCTTCTCTGCTTCTTGCAGCAGAAGCACTCACCAGGAACGGCATCTCTCACAAGGTGGATGATTCCTCTGGATCCATCGGCCGGCGCTATGCCAGGACTGATGAGATTGGCGTGGCCTTCGGGATCACGATCGACTTTGACACCGTTAACCGGACGCCTCACACAGCCACCCTGAGAGACCGCGACTCAATGCGCCAGATCCGAGCCGAGGTAAAGGGCTGGCAGACGGGTTTGGCTCCTGACAGAGCCAAGTCAGTTTCTTACGGGCTAGGGGAGAGCATTAGCTGCTGTTTCTGGTCCAGCAAAGGCTCTGGTCTATGCGGGAGCTGCCTCCAGCTCTCATAGGCAATTTAGCTGTTCTGAGAAATCCCCAGGAAAGAGATAATGGTCAAACAGAAGATGCCAGCCCTGCTGCTAACGTCAGGAGAGGCTTTTGTTTTCCTGGGATGCAGAGGTGTTGATCTTACTTGAAAGCTGTGCCTTGTGCCGATTGCACTGCTCCTTAGAGTGCCTCTTTCCGAGCGAAGGCTGCTCGGTAAATGCGTTTGCTGGGTTGTGTCTAGCTTCCAAAGGCAGGGCTCCTCTGAATCCACAGGCACCAAAAGGCAGAAGATCTTTGCCTACTACAGGCTGGCTGGCAGAGCACAGCATAGACGCAACTCCTCAAAGCTTGTTTCTTGCCGGTGTTGGCTGTGCGGCACAGTGAAGCTGACCCAAAAGCCGCGCCTGCCCTAAGCACGCTCTGCTAGTGCGGCCATAAAACAGGACTGGAATAGCAAACCTCCCCATGGTGATCTCACCGCCGGTGAGCAAAACCTGCTCAGAGCTGTGGACGTGCCGTCTCGGCACCTTTGTCGTGCCCTTCTCTCCCTGGCCTGCACCAGGAGCACCGTTTGGCTCCTGGAGGAGGAGTTAGGGCCGACCTGCAAGGCTGAGTTGTTGTAGCTCCGCTCTGTACCAAAGCACCTGTACTGCTTGGGGCTGCTGAGCTGCTGTGGGTTTGGCTCAGCGTAACAGGCAGTGCCAGCTCCTCAGGGCACCCATCTGTCTCTGCGTCACCTGGATGACCTCTCACTGCCGAGCAGCAGAGACGACACTTCATTATCCTTCAATTTCCGCAACTTTTCTAGTTTCTCTAGCTGAGCCTTTGCACCGTGACAGTGTGATATGAGGAGCAAAGGAAAGGCAACTGGCAGCTGCTTTTGTGCTGATCTTATGGTAAATAGGGCCTGACTAAATCCTGGCTTACAGCATCTTTTGGATGTGTGTATTATTTTCTGTCCCTTCCTGAACTGTAACATAACACTACCAGGGATGACCTTGCTGTGGTCCACCAGTGACAGTTGCATAACCCCCACAGGTCACCCTGAATAACTGCACAGTCTGCTGAGACGACACACACTGATTTAAGATGTCCTCCTAGTTAATGTTTTTTCTCCCCAAAAATGATCTTGCAGGAAGATACCTTGCATCTGTTCTGTTGCTGATGTAAAAATTACCCATGTTCCCCATCATCCAGTGGCGCAATTTGATTCTGGTGGCTTCGTGTTTCATATGTCTTTGTGACTTTGCCTGCAGATCTCTGAACTTCCTGCCGTCATTCGTGACCTGGCGAACGGTTATCTAACTTGGGCTGACGTCGAGGCAAAGTACCCACAATTTGAGGGACAAGAGACTGGCAAAAAGGACACAATAGAGGAATAAAGAAAAGGACCTGAAGTAAAATCCCGTCAAATGTCCACTTTTTACTGTTCATGTTAATATGAAATAAACTTAACATGTATTATTCAAAGCTGCATTGTTTGTGCACACAGGGACTATTTGTTTTTTTTTTTTCCTCAATTGCTGCCTGAATTTAACTTTAAAAACTGAAATAATTGCAGTCCAAGCTAAAGGTGTTATGAATAAAAATGCCATTATATATCCCTGCTTCTCTGTGTTCATGCAGCCTTGTACTTTCTTCAGAAACGTCTTTTTTTCTTTCCTCCTGCCCCCTGCTTATGGCTGTGTGTCTTGCAGGTTTATTACAGCCCCTCAAGAAGTTAGGGACCATACTCCCTCTCATCTGGGTTCAGATCACCTCGGACTCTTGTGCGAATCAGTACGAGTTGCTTGGCCTCATGTTTATGAAGGATGATCAAGGTGTCAGTCTTCCTTTCACCGTTGCAGCGCTCCAAGCAGCTGCCTTAAGAGACGGGGTCAGTGCTTTCTTTTGGCTGCAGGTGTTCAATACTGTTTCGGCAGAATTAGGAGCATTTGCATGCAGCAGAACAGAGCGGGGGGGAAATCCTGTTCCAGCTCTTGCTCGGCATGGTTGGTTTGCTCGGCTGAGGGAGCGAGCAGCTGGGAGCGTGGCGAGTAGGAGCGCTGGTGGGGTTGCTTTTTCGTGAAATGTCTTGTGGCAGCAAGGGCTGAAACTGGAGATTGCCCTAAGCGGGTGGGAAAAGCGCCAGGTACCCTTGGACTTCCCCGGGCACTGGAGAAACTCAAACCCACGTGCTGACAGTCTCTTACGCAGCTGGAGGTGTTGGAGAGCGCTAAGCCCTGCCATCAGACCAGTTACGAGGGGCCTCACACCTCCTTGTGCTTCAGGCTCTCATCCCACTGAGAAGTGGAGACGCAACGTCTTGTCTCCTTCCATGTCTTTTCTTCTCAGCCTACTCAGATGTCCTCCAGCCCTTGGAGAGGGCGCTGGTACTGCCGTCACAGGGATTTCTCTCCCTGGGCAAGAAACCTCTCCTTCAGAGGGCAGGGAAGCATCCTCCTCCAAGCTTTGGCTTGGGTTTCAGACACTCATTTTAAGACAGGTTAGAAACCATGAACTCTACCCCTGCGCTGGACAGGGCTGACTGGAGATGTGCTGGAGGAGGTGACGTCCTGGGCCAGCAGAGCAGGCAGGAGCCCTGGCAGCCCGCTTGGCTTTCAGCCGTGACCTCTCCTGCCATGTGCCTCCCACAGGGCTCGGTGTCCGCTTCTGCCACCGCCACGCGGCTGCAGGGGAAGCCGAGCTGGAAATCGTCGCCCTGGCTGAGTCCTTTGCGTGTCTGCAAGAGCTCTCTTTATCGTGTGACTGCAGACAGCGCTGCTCTGGGAAATCAAATGATGACCTGACAGCATTAGGCAAAATAATAATAACTAATAATAAATTCCTCTGAGTCACGGAGTATTAGATAGGAAATAAATCAGATGCTCTTGCGAGGCTCTGATCTGATGCCCTAAAAGCTTCCCCAAATTCCCAGTGGGGAGAAGCAAAGCTGGTGTTTCAACGGGAAGAGCCTGAGCGGTGCAGCTGGAGGTTGCAATTTACCCGCCTGCCCTTGCGCCTCTGTCCCTGGTAACTAAATCTGAGGCCTGATCCCCGCCTTTCTTCAGCCCTGCTGTACGTAAGGCATCTGCCGCTGCTGGCCCTGTCAGCTGCAGGTGCATAAACCTCTTCTAAGAAGCTTTGGATGCGTTAGAGCCTCGTGTAAGCCGGTCTGCTACTCAGCAAGGACAGGCTTTAAAAAAAGGAATGCAGAAGAGGATGCTTCAAAACACCGGTGGATTCACGTGACTGGAAGCTACTTTCTCTGTGCTAGCGGCTCACACCTTCTCTAGATTGGCAGGCAAACAGCGATTAGTGAACGTTTCCGAGTAATTTTCGTTAGTTTTAGCTAAACTTCTGCAGAAGCAGATGGACTGGGGGCACTGGAGAGGGAGGGGCCGGCACAGGCCGGGAGGGTGGCGGTTTCACCGTGCCCATAAATCACGGTGCTGCTGATTCTGTTTTGTTTCGCTGGGCTTGGCTGCGTGAATTCATCCTGGTGCTGACAGCAGGCACGCGGTCACTGCTTTCAATCGTCCTTTTCCTCCCTCCCTCCCCAAACTGCATCCTTGAGTTAAAGGGGCAGTTTTATGGGTCTGCCTTGTGCCTGAAAGGGGCTGATGGAAAGAGGTGCCTGACCTGGAGCAGGGCTAACGCACCGCGGTGTTTCTTCGACCTGGGGCTGCTCCAGGTACCTGCGACGTGTAAGCCGTGGAGGTGCGTGCCTGTGGATCCCTGCTAGGAGGCTTTTTTAGTCTCAGTTTCTCCTGTGCTGGGGTGAGTGAGGGTGATAATCTTCAGTAAGTGCTCCGAGATGCACAGAGCTAACGTAATAAATGAAGCCCGGTTATTAATTTGAGTGAAACCTGGACTAGACAAGCCAAGGCGCCTGTGTGCCAGGTGCTGCAGAAACCCAGCCAGCGGCCCGCGGGCAGGGAGAGGAGTACAGAGGGCAGGCAGGGCCTTCCAAAGCCGTCAGTGCTTTGGGGTGTCCCTGTTTCGGAGAATCTGAGCAGAGCCCTGAAATGACTTGGGTTTTGGGCTGCGTCGAGGCACCTGCCGGCCTCCGCGCAGGTGTCGGACCCGGTCACTCCCAGCCGCTTCTGCTGCCCACCGTCGCCTTTTGAGCAGCGGCTGGAAACTCAGGCCAGCTCCTCTTTGTCCATCTCCCTGCTGCTTTCCATGCTCGAAAAAGGTAATTAAACACCTCCACGCTGCCAGCAAACGCAGCGGTACTATTTCCTTAATGTAAGAACAGATAAAAGTTTGCAGCCCTGAGTGGGAAACCACCACCAAGGAACTAATTAGCAAATTGTGTTTCAACTTCACTGCGTGACCTTCAAAGAGGAGTGTTAGTGCAGGACGCAGGTAAACCCTGCGTGTGGTTTGTAGTTAAAAACCTTGTTATTTAAAATACAAACAAGCCGCGGAACCAGCTGCACTGCGTTTAATCCGTTCAAGTGGAGACCTGACCAACGCTAGGCACAAGCGAGGCGCTCCTGCTGCTGCAGAGGGCAAGGGATGAGGAGGATTTCGGAGGAGGTGCAATCTGGAGCCCAGCCAGATGGACGCTGATGGTGGCTGCCCCGGCCCTGCCTGGCGTCCCTGGGCAGCTGAGCGGCTCATCCCCTTCTCAGCTCGCAGCCCGTGTCGCTGTGAGAAGCAGCCAGCTGAACACGCGTGTTCTTGTCCTGACTGACATGCACGTGATTTGCAAAAAGGTGCTTGCTCGCCTGTGTTTCAAGCAAACAAATAAAAAAAGCTGGGATGTGTCTGACGACATACTTAATTAAAAATTAGGATGGTGCAGATTTTACCTGCTGCTCCAGCAGTGCAAAGCAGCAATTTGCCAGGTTTTACCGGTGTCGGTGCTGGTTCCTGGCTGCTGGGAGCTGCACCGGTCAGCTAGTGGGTACCAAATACCTGGGTGCTGTGACTTTGACCAACACTTGATCGTGCAATGATCTTCAAACTCCTTCAAAGGGAACTGCAAAAAATAGCTCGGAAGAGACTGTCCAGTGCCACTCTGCTTAAATTCACCCCGGGAGGGCCCTGCCCTTTGCTTGCTGGTGCTCAGGCACTGAGGAGCTGATGGGAGCTGAGCAGGGTGCACCCTGCAGCGAGCAGCACCCGCTTCCCAGAAGAGGGTGCTGTCAGGCAGAAAATAGCAGGCGCGAGGAAGGTATTTAGACACTGAAACCGTATTTTTATTTTTAACTCTTCTGGGTGTTTCAGTTGTGCTGCAGCCCTGGACCTCCAGCACTGCGTTGCTCTCATGCTGTTGTTAATTCAATGGCTGAAAATGCTGTTGCAGCCTGGATTTTAATGCAAGTAAGACAACAATCCTAAGAAAGTCTTAGAAATGTAGCTCATAGTAGTGCATCTTCACGGGAGCGCGTAGCCGGGGTGTAGGAGTGAAGTTTGGATCCCCCTGCCATGGGCTTATGGAGTTGGGGGGATCCATCTGATTAAATGCAATTATTTACAGCGTGGGTGGCTGCAGCCTCCTGGGCAGCCTCCGTGATCAGCAGAGTCTGGGGCAGGATTTATCTCAGTCTTAAGTGCGTATTGCAAACAGGCGTCACCAAACCGCTGGTTTTGCTCCGCTGACGGAGGGGGACGCCGGGAAGGGGAGCACAGCCAACGCCTGAACGTAGCGGCGCGAACCTTGCCTAGCCTGCGCGTTGCAAAAATCCCCCTGATAAAACAAAAAAAAAGCTGAAGATGATGGGCTTGTCCTAACAAAGAAGGCTCCAACAGATGTACTTTGGAAATTCAGCTTAAACCTTTCTGATTCCTATCTTTGCTGTGACCTGCAATTCACCTTCTGCGCCAGATAGGCAGAGTTTAGTATTTATAAGCGGGGGCTGCTGAACCTCAATCTAACTCCGCATCGCTCTGCCACGCTCATTTCCATGTTCCTATCCGAGCCGATCATGTAACACTCTGCTTTCTGCTGTAATCTGCAGCTATCTCCCCTGCCAGGGGATGCGAGAACATTGCTCATTCATGTCATCAAGCTACGAAAAATGAAAAGCACTGGCAAAGCCCATTCGTCTTTTCTAAGTAATATCTCAGCTTGCATCGCCGGGACTGTAGCTGTGGATTCGGACGGTATCGAGGGTCACTCCCCACTTTTAGGAAGTGTGTGAAGAAGGGGAGTAGAAAAGAAAGGTTTGTTTTCTCTTCTAATACAAGAAGTGGTGAATAACCGATAGAATTAGCAGGTGACAGCTTTGAAATAGGCCCTTGGAGGAAAGATCACTGTGTATTGGTGCTTCTTCTCTTTGCTTTGCATCTTCTGGTGGCTGTTGGCTGGTCTGTGAAGGCTTGGAGGTATGGGAAGAACCAGAGTCGTAATCAGCTTTTTCCCGCGGTCAGCGCACAAATCAGCCCCCCCCCGCTACATCCGTCTGTGCCAACCTTTGACTGATAACGGTGCCAAGGGCAGCGTTTAAGCCAATTGATCTGTAATCGGGTTAAACAAGCGCTGCTTCAGACCAGGCCTCTACGTCTTCGTTTATAAATTGATGAGAAATGCAGCTGCTTTGCAGCAGGAAAAGTGAGAAACCCTCAGCACCTATTCCCAAAAAGCCAAAGCAAAGAAAGCTTGTCAGGGACTTCCCTTTTTGGCTTTCCTTTCGGGAACAGAGCAAAGCTCTGCTCTTTCTTCCAAGGCTTCACTTTAGTGAAAGGGGTATTTATACGAGACGTGTTGTTACAGCAACTGAACAGCAGCATGAGGATAAGGATTCCCGATCCTCTCCCAACTAAATAATTCCATATTTCTGAGCTTTGGTTTCCTCCAGTGTTAGGCAGCAACAGCAGCAGCGTCTGGAAAGTGCCTTTAGGACTGGTTATACTGGTGGATATTTGCTACCCTCCCACTAACCCCAGCGGGTCCTGGCTGAGGTCCCAGGCCAGTTCGTGCTCATCCAGCAGGCAATTCCCAATTGCGTCATTCTCAGAAGACACAAAAAATGAGCGGAGGTCCCATCCCTCCCTTTGCTAACTGTCTCTCCTCTGATCAGGAGCCCCTCAGTAATTTTCCAAATCCCGTAACCCCATTTGCAAACATATAACGATGAAAAGAAAAGCCCACGATTGAATTTGCTGCCTCTTGGGGGAAATCAGATATGAAATAATAAATATATATTATATCCTCCAGGCAAAACCCTGCTGGTCACTAATACCTACAGATTAATTGTACTAATCCAGTGTGATCAAGGGGAGATGGTTGGCTACTTGGCACTATTTTGGTCCCTCGCTTATGAAACTCCATCTCCGTGTTTGAAAGAAAAGTCTTTACATAACCGTAATCACTCAGATAAGAAAAGGACTAAACTGTCCCGAAACATTTTATCTTCTGCACAGATGCTGCCTATGAATTTTGACTTGATTAAATAACACGGCAACATAATATTTTGTTCTGAATAACAAATGTCCCTCGGGAGGAGGGAAGGAGCAAGTCTGCTCTCTCGACCGGCTGTTTGGTGCAAACAGAAATGGGGATTGATGGAGGTTGGAGGATCCGGCAATTCACCTGGTCGGGGAGAATTGCTTGGAAAATAGCTAAGGGACACGGGAAAGAAATATCCCATTGTGTCACCGAATGGCCCGCGACACACGTCTGGCTCAGAGACGTCCCCAAACGCGTAGCTCAGGTGCCACCACAACCCACAAAGCAAAATTAAGGTCTAGGGAGAACCACGGGAAGGGAACAGGAGTGCCTGGGGACCAGCGACTTACCTGGGTGCACCAGCAGAGGATTTGTGAAATAAAAGTGTTTTATATCTTTTCCACCATATCTACTTCCCGCTTCTTAAAAAAGGGTCTTCTCGTGTCCCAGGCAGCAGGGCCCTGGGCTAGCACGGAGAAGCGTGGCTTTGGGATGCTCACGATGCAAGGTGTGAACGCGAACAAGAAAGGCCTCGCTCTTGTTTCCTGTCCCGCTGCTCGTTCCCCGTTGACGAGCTCCTGTTTGTAAAGCTGTGGTCACCAGCAAACAGTAACGACCTCGGGAGGAGACAGCCGGGATGCCCCAGGCGCTCGGAGACAAGATTTCTCATCAGTCACAGTTTTCACCCCTATTTTACCTCTGTTAATGACTAATTTTTGCAGACTGATTTTTGTGAGTGAGGACCTCGCATGTGCTTTTCCAAATGTTTATAGGGAGACTTGGAAAGTTAAATCCCTTCTCGGTGACTCCTATAGCAAAACCTCAGTCTCACACAATCCCCCGTTCAGACCCGCCATGGGATGAAGGATTGAACCGAGATGAAGATGCTGGTGTCCTGGTCCCAGGCGGATGCTTCTGTCCCAAGCTCTCACCTCCCCACCTCATCCCTGTTCGGGATGACTTGAATCCAACCGCACTGAAGCACAGCTTTGTTCAGTACAGCTTTTTATTATAAAAATAGAGGCAAACCATGGGCAAATCAGAGGAAATACAGAAAAAATCTAGGGGAAAGAGGTGAATCCTGTAGCTGGAAGATCCTATGCAGCAAAAGTGTGCTGGTACGTGATATTAAAAAGAAGGACAATTACCAAATGTAATTTATTTTGCTTTGTAAAAAGAAACGTAGGGAAGAACAGCAAATAACATCGGAGCATATGTTAATATTTCAGTGGGTGTCCACAACTCCTGCTAGTTCCTCCATCTCCTGCACGGCTCCCTTCTGCCCACCAATAAATAAAAACACAGTCGTAAATATATACCTGGGAAACAATCATCTCTCTCTGTGTGGATTATACCGGCCTTTCCCCACCCCTGTCTGCACTGGCTTGCTCCCTCGGGAAGCCACACACGGCCGGGGCCGTTCGCAGGCAGAGCTTCACCAGCACAGCGAACAAACCCTTAAGGGCTGGGGTGTTTTTGCATCAGAGGCATCCGCGGTGCCGACTCCGTGCGCCAATTATGTCTAATCACTGCCGGCCGCTGCAGCCTGTGTCCCTACAGCCCCTGCTCTTTTCCCGAATAGCCTGGCTGCCGTGGGCTAAACCCACGTGAACCGATGGGGATGTCTCCCTCCGAGCCCAGCTCCCCTTTGCAGCCCGTGGGGATGTAGCCAAGTAGAGTCAATGAAGTCCTGGAGTCTCATCCCAGAGTGGACATCTAAACAGGGCAGAAAAATCACTTTCTCCATCTCCCTCTTTCTCTCCTTTGGTTTTAGATAGGGGGTGACCGGCTCAGATGTTTACATCTGTGCTGCAGAGACATGAGTTCAGGTGAGATAAAGCCAGCCCCAGAGCATGGTGGACCCGCAACCACTGAAATAGGGAAAAATAGATATATTCCCGACTGGTTTTATTTTCTTACTTGACATTGGGAGGATTTGCAGGTGAGACACTTTGTCAGACTAAGAATTCATCCTCATTCACCTCACGGCGGCCAAACTTTTCTAGAAAGCCAACGGAAACCTGCCCAACCACCGCTCATAAACGCAGAGCTGCTCCTGCTCCCCAAAGGAGGGTCCAACCGGGCCGTGCTCGTGCTCTACTATTCGTCCTCCCGGGTCTGATTTGAAAGGTGCTCAGGCAAAGCCTTTTCTTCTTGTATCCGTGCTCCAGTAACATGGTCTGTTCCTCATCACTCGTAATCCCCCTGGTTGGAAAAGTGGTCACCTAATCAGGGCGCAAGTTTTGCCATGTGATGTACGTAGCCGCTTCCCCACCACCCCCAGCTCGAGCTTGTTTATGCGCAGCGGGATTATTAGCAAGACGTAATGTGAGTTAAAGAAACCGGGATCGGTTAGGAAAGGGGAGCCGGATGATTTATTCCTCGCTGTCATTTAACTCCTGAGACAAAATCCCCAAACAAGGGGCGGGGTGGGGGCAACCGGTCGGCGAGGGCTGAGCCTACACGCCAGCTCGCTGTCTCTTCAGCTCGCAGAAACAGGGCAGAGCTGCGCGAAGACTGCTGGAGCAAGAACATCTTGCACAAAAAAGCAAGCTTAAAAGGATACAAAGCTTTCGGGAAGCAGCAGTCTTCTACCACGGCCTGTTTTCCAGGGAATGATTTAGTTCCCTGCTTTTCGTGTAATAGTTTAGCGTACTATTATCACGGTCTGTTATCAGCCTACCTATTTAGGGCTCATGAATTTACTGCCAGTGAAACGAATGCAGGAAAAAAAAAGCTGATTAAAACAACAGAAATGCTGAAAAATGCTGAAAAATGTGGAAATCTTCAAAATCAAACAGAACTACCGGGGGAAAAAGAATAAAATGAAAACAGTCCTTAATTTTGTGTAACTATCCATGCGGCTCGGCTGGTGACCACGTGGGGTTTGAAGACAAGCTGGCCCGGTTTTTGCAAGCTAATAGTGGTGTTTCAATCCTTCTCTCGGCTCCTGCTGTTGCTTCGTGGCATCGGAGCTCTTTGCTGTAGTTAATGGCAGGTTATTAATTTAATGGACAGGACGTAGAGCGGCAAGGGCTGCACCGGGGGATGGAGCGCAGGGCACGCGCTGAATCCAGCAGCGGCGAGCGCTGCTGCAGGCGCGGGGGGAAGGGGATCGTTTCACACCGGGTGATTGTAATGGGGGGGCTGCTTGAGCTCCAGAGGCACGTGCAGGTACTGAAAGTTAGCACTGTGTGGACCTGGTGGTGTGCCTCCCCGCTTCGTGCAGCCTCGAGGGCGAAACCTGGCGGCTAAGGAGGGGGTGGGAGGGCAGAGGGTGCTGCTCTGGGCACGGGGTGGTGAACCCCCATCTTGCGGTCGCTGAAGCGAGCTCTGGCAGTAACGTCCAGGATGCAAAAGCCACTGAACCCCCCCGACAAGTCCAAAGTGGCACTTTAAGTGATTGCCCAGCAAAGCCCTTCCTCCTTCTCCTCCAAAACCACCCTGAACAGCAAGTTGGCTTGGCCAGGTGTCCTTGGAGGTGCACCTTGGAGGTGGCCTCCGCGTCGCTAAGCTGGGTCAGAGGGGTCCTGTGGGACAGCGCAGCCCATAGTGCCAGAGTCTCCACGCCAGATGTGGGGAGGCTCATCCGCACCCGTGGTGGGAACAGCCTCTGCTGACCCCCAACTCCAGCCGGGTCGGTGGGGCGCTGGGAGCAACCTGCCGCCTCCTTTTCCTGGCAGAGCAGTTAAACGCACCTTCTGCTGGTGCCACGCTGCGGTCGCGACCGCAAACGTGCGACACAGAGGACAGTTGCAGAGGGTTTCTCCCAACCTCAGTGTGGCTGTACGCGGCACAGGCCAGCGGTCTTCAGGTTTAGGAGCCACCTCTTGGCGTTGCAACCGAGCGGGTGGTGCAGGTCTCACCGCGGTAGCAGACCCCGCGCTGCTCCGCGTGTCTGCAGGACGGCCGGTGCTGGTGTCAGCTGCTGGAAGGCTAGGGACCAACGATGGTCTGCTTCCACTCCTGCCAGGGAGTCGGTGATGGGAAGCCTCACAACGTTTGGTGAGATTTTTGGTCCTTTATTTTTTTAAAGCTCCAGCTCTTGGAGTCATGTGCATAGATCCAAAATCACAGATTTCATTTACTTGCTTTAAAAATCCCAGCTTCTCAACCCTCCTGTTAGCAAAAAAAAAAAAACCCAAAAACCCCCTCTTGAAATGAGGACTCTTATATAAGATATAAAAAAGAAGCCAAAATATGTATTTCTATCCCTCCCTCGCCCCCAAATTTCACATTGTGTCAGTCAGTTTTGACTGAGGTTTGATTCGGGGATTGCTGTGTGCTGAAGACCAGATCGTCCCAGGTTTTCCACTCCTGGCTCCCACCAAATACTGTGAGATGTTCCCAGGGGAGCAGCTCCCACGGGACCATGGACCTTGGTGGTGGACTCAGCATCCCCATCCCCAAGTGAGCAGGCATCAGCCCTTCCCTTCCTGACTGCTTGATCCTTGCCATCATGGGACCTGTAGGACCTCATAGTCACCAGCATCAGTCTCTGTCTTCACCATGATGATGGAGCTGCTGTGGCCACTCACTGGCTGCGGTGGCACATGGCTGGTTGCCAGGTCCTCAGCGGGCTCCTCTCCCTCACCAGGAGGGCTTTGCTTCTTGAGGTGTTTCCTCTGGTGCCTCTTGAAATGTCCAATGGTGGTGTAGCTTTGCCCACAGTCGGAGCAGATAAATGGGCCCCGGTGGGTGTGAGTGAGCTGGTGCTTCATGAGGTTGGCCTTCTGTGAGAAGCTTTTGCTGCACTGGGGGCACTGAAAGGGTGCCTCTCCCGTGTGGACCCGCTGGTGGGTAATCAAGATCTCCTTCCTCTTGAAGTCCTTCCCGCATGTGGCACACTTGAATGGCCGGTCCTCGGCGTGGGAGGGCTGGTGGAGCCGGAGCTGGGCCCTGTCAGGGAAGACCTGACCACACTTGCTGCAGCGGTTGGGCTCATACTTGGTGTGGACCCGCCGGTGGGTTATGAGGGCGATCTCCTTGCGGAAACCTCTCCCACAGACGGCACAGGTGAAGGGCCACTCCTCACCCCAGGGTCTGAGGGGAACTGGGGCTGCCGGTGGCTGGTGCTCCCGCGTGTGGACCCGCTGGTGGGTGGTGAGGGCGACCTTCTGGGTGAAGGCTCGGCCACAGGCAGCACAGGGGAAGGGGCGCTCGCCAGTGTGCGTGCGGCGGTGGACGACGAGGCGGGACTTGTCGATGAAGGCTTTGGGACAGTCGGCGCAGGGGAAGGGGCGCTCCCCGGTGTGGATGCGGTGGTGGACTGCCAGCTGGGCCTTCTGGGCAAAGCCCTTCCCACACTCGCGGCAGGAGAAGGGCCGCTCGCCAATGGGGAGCCGCCGACAGGGCACAGCCGGGCTCTCCTCGTCTTTGCCATCCACCTTGGCATTGGCATTGATGCTGGTCTTGATGCTGGCATTGGTATTGGTGTTGGCATCGCCATTGCCATTGGCATCACCATTGCCATTGGCATCGGTGTCAGCAGCAGCGTTGGTGTTGGCACTGATGTCTTTGCCGCCTCCCTTGTCCCTGCTACGCTCATGGACGTGGCGGTGCTTGACCAAGGCGATCTTCTGGCGGAAGCCCTTGCCACAGGTGGGGCAGAGGAAGGGCCGGTCACCGGTGTGGATGCGCCGGTGGACGGTGAGGCGTGACTTGTCGCCGAAGCGCTTGCCACAGTCACCGCAGGGGTAGGGCCGCTCGCCCGTGTGGACGCGCTGGTGGGTGACCAGCTGGGTGCGCTGGGCAAAGCGCTTGCCGCACTGTCCACACCCGTAGGGCTTCTCCCCGGTGTGGGTCCGCTCATGCTTGGTCAGCTCCCCCCGCTTGGCGAAGCCCTTGCCACAAGCCCCGCAGCGGTGACCCCAGCCCTCAGCATGAGCCTGCTGGTGGTTGGCCAGGTTGCCCTTCCTGGTGAACGTCTTCCCACACTGCCCACAGACGTGGGTACCACCAAGGGTGGTGGGGGTCTGCCCGCCTGCTGCGTCACTGGGGGTCTCTTTCTCCCGCACATGGACACGGCCGTGGGCCGTGAGACCGACCTTTTGGCTGAAGCACTTTCCACATGAGGTGCAAGTGTAGGGGGCCTGCCAGGGATGGCGGCCCTGGCGGTGCCGCAGCATCTCCCTCTTGCTGCCAAAGTGGTCCCCGCAGGCTTTGCAGATGTGGGCATTGGGCTGCTCATGGGTCCGCTGATGCCGGGCAAGGTGTATCTTCTGCCGGAAGCACTGCCCACACGTGGGGCAGGGGTAGGGCTCCTCCCTGGTGTGAATCCTCTGGTGGGTCACCAGCACTGACTTCTTCTTGAACTCTTTCCTGCAGGTGCTGCAGCGGAAGATCTTCTCCCCCGCCGGAGTGGATTCGGCCACAATGGCCCTGGCGGCATCCTGCTGGTCCCCCTTGGTGCTGTGGACCCACTGGTGCTTGACCAGCGTGATCTTCTGGCGGAAGCCACGACAACACACCCCACACTTGAAGGGACGGTCACCCGTGTGGATCCGGTGGTGGGCCACCAGCTGCGACTTATCCACGAAGCTCTTCTGGCAGCTGCTGCACTGGTAGGGCTTCTCACCTGTGTGGATCCAGTGGTGCACGATGAGCTGGGACTTCTGGGTGAAGTTCTTCCCACAGTCCAGGCACTTATACGGCCACTCACCCGTGTGGATCCTCTGGTGCTCCTTGAGTTGTGATTTAGTGATGAACCTCTTGCCACAGTCAGTGCAGGGGAACGGTCTCTCGCCTGTGTGAGTCCAGAGGTGCTTGGTGAGGTCCACCTTCATCTTGAAGCTCTTCCCACACTCAGTGCAGGCATGGGGCTTCTCCCTTCTCTCAGGATCGCTCCGTGTGCTGTAATTGCTATGGCCTTCCCCATTGGCCTCCCCGCCAGCTCTGATGGCTTCTTGGTCATGCAGCTCTCCAGCCTGGTCAGCATCGCCCTCCTTCTCACAGCCTTCAGCCTCTATCTCCTCCTTATGGGATTTCTGGTGGGCTGCCAGGATGCTCTTGTGCTTAAAACTGTCCCCACAAATCAGGCAAGTGTACAACTTCTCCTGAGTGGGGCCGAGAAAATTCTCTACCTCCAAGAGCTCCAGTGTCATCATGGCTGGCTGTTCCATCACCCGGTTCATCAGAGGTGGGGGCCTGGGTGCTGTTCACTAGGAGATGCATCACTGAGAGCCCTCGTGGCCATTACCACCAGCTTTCCCTGCCTGCCAGGGCTGCTGGGAGGTAGCGACCATGGGAAAGTGCCAGCGCTGGTTTGAGTTACTCTTCTTTAGGTGAAAGCCTATGTTTTCCCTCATGAGGGCTGAACCTGAGAAGAAACCAAGGCAGGTGTTACTGTCAAGGCCAACAGGAGAAGAAAAACAAATAAAAAACAAACCACTTTTAGTGTGGTAAGCTGTCATATGAAAAAGAAAATCATAAATAAAACCCCAGCCAAGCTCAATTAATTCTAGTAAAACCAAAGGCCAAGAGACTGTAAAATCTAGGAAGGGATTGAAGGGAGTTGCTGGAACTGCCTGGCACAGGCTGGAGTTTCTCCACATCTACAGGTACTTATGACAAGAAACTGGTGGTTTGGGGGGATCCTCCTACTGCGTTGATCTCTGAGCAGGAACCAACACCACTTTTCCTTCAGAGAAGTAGTAAAGGCTGGTGGCCATAACCATCAGGGACCAACTCATGATCATCAGCACCTCTAGAAGTAAATCCCTCTCGGTGAGGGGCACACCCAGACCCATTTCTGGAGGATCCCTGGGGTGATGCAATCCCTGCTCTGAGCCAGGATGACCAGACCAGGGGCTGGAGCTGGGGCCAGGGCCAGGGCCAGACATGTCCCACGTGAAGAGTGGTCACTGAGATCATCTGTGCCTCCTTCAGTGCACTGACAGAGAGGGACCTTCTGGGACCACGAGGGGAAATGTTGAGGATGAGCAGCTGCTCGTCTCTGGGACACATGATGTTGCGCTCCCCGGCCTCCAGACAGGACCGAAATCTCACATCTGTGAAACAGAACTGCCCCAGCATTGTCTGGGGCTCGTCTGGCTGTGCGAACCTCGTGGGGCTCCCATCCCTCGGCAGGTGTCCACTTATTTCTCTAGAGATTTTGTGTCACGTTCAACTCGGTGAGGGGACGGGGACATCTGGGTCACAGCTGCAGCCAGACAGGCTGGAGGCAGAAGTGAAACTCACACCAATGTCCTCAGTTCCCTGTGCAGCACCAGGGCAGACACCGGAGCCTATGCAAGGCTGCTGAGGCTGGTGGCCAGGAAGACATCTGAAAGGATAGAGAGGTCCTGCTGGTGTCCACAAGGACAGCAAGGACTCAACTCCTTCTCCTGTCCCCTCGCCTTGCGGTTGGACTGCCGAAGGTCCAGCTTTGCCTTGGCGCCAGCTTCGATTTGCAGGTTGTCACGCCTGACCCATGAAGGGTGCAGCCACACCACCATCAGCATTATTGACCCACCTGCATAAAAAGTCCAGGCTGAAAAAGAACCCCATTTGCCACAGACTTTCTTCATGGGAGAACCGGCACCAAACTGCCCTGGGAACTTATCTGGGGCGGCTCCTGGGGAGGGGTCCCTCATGGTGGTCCAGCCAGCCAAAATTCTCTCCTCCCCTGCTCCCTGGCTCCCAAGTGCCCCAAAGTGATGGGGCGTCCTGAGAAGCCCCTGCCCACCAGGGAGCTCCAAAGGGAGCCCTGATCCAGCCATCCCAGCAGGCACCCATGGCATTTGCAGCACCTCTGCTCCTTTCTCGCCAAGCGAAAGGATGGGTGTTGGGCGAGATGTTCTCTGGGGACCTTTCAGTTAGGCTGAGAAATGGAAGTTGCTTTTACTCTCTGTGGTGACCAACTTTTCCGAGCCCGGACATGACTCTGGGCAAACTTTTCTCTCCGGCTGTTCCGTGCGCTGGGCTGTTTGTCCCGGAGGTGGCTGCAGGCCAGCACAGCTGCCTGAATTTCACTTGTGAAACACACGAATGGGAGCAGCTCCTCAGCTGCTGCTCTGCTCCCCTCACTGGGAATAACCCCCCACGCCAGCACACAGACACACGCAGGCACGGGCAGGCACAGCTCCTCCTCGCAAGGCAGAGGCTGGACCTGTTAACTCATTCCCACCCGCGCCTCCATCGCTCCTGACAGCACTTGTTGCACAGATGCCCCAGAAGCATTGTTTTTAGGCAAATTTTGAAGGACGGACGCCCCTTCCCGTGTTGTGCTGCTGCGTTTAGCCAAGCCGCCTGCTCCCACGCCGAGCAGGACCAGCTGTACCTCTGACTCCACCGGTCGCCTCCAGCCAGGGGAGCAAGCCAGACCTCTCAGGCAGGATTCAGCCTGAGAAAGACAAGCAAGGCGATTTATCCCAGCCGGGGCAGTTTGCTCCACCGCAGCCAACCTTGACAAACCCTCCGGCTTCGCAGCGGTGACCCCAACTTCCAGAGGTGTCCTGCTGCTGCTGCCCTGGGATGCTGCAGGACACATGCAGACGTCACGGAGGGGTTCAGCCCTGAGCATCACGTCCTGGCCCCGGACATCCCAGCTCAGCCGTTTACTGACCTGTCTCCCATCAGCAGCACCCAGGTCTGGAAGTATCCAAATGTCACCAGCCAAATTTTCTTATTTCTACCCACTTTGAGCTCTTCTTCATCTTCCAGCTCCTTCGTTCACGCCTGCTGGTGCTGACTCACAGGAAGTCTGTGTCAGTGATGTAAAAACTACCGGGGGAGGAGAGACAGAGGAGCTGGGTCAGGGAGAGAAAAGGCTTGGGGGTAGGAAACGACAGCCCTAAAACCTCCCGGGCACGGGCGGGGGGCTCCCCAGCCGGCGCTGCCTCCCTGCCGGTGCCCCTGCCTGGCTGCCCCGCTCCTGGTCCCCGCACAGGCGCTGCCTGGGCTGCAGGCTCCTGGGAGCTGTAGTCCCCGGTGGGGATGCTGCTCGCCCGTTCGCTTTGGACGATGCCTACATTTGGTGCCTGGGGGTTGTTTTGGGGAAAGGCAGTGCCCACGCTGCAGCAGGCTGGAAATAGCTTTTGATTTACATTAGTTCTCTTTTTTAATTGCTATTTTTAGGCAGCTGAACTGCACTGCTTTGCATTAGAAGTCCCCATTACGTACCTCCGAGCCCTCACTGTGGATGCTTTCACCCTCTGTTTGTGTGACTGACCCCCCTTAGAGTTGTGCAAGCAAGGAAAGCCATCCTACTCTCCTCTTCCATGACCTTTTTGTCTGTGGATCAAAAAACACTTTGCAAAAGGGACATGCAGTGAGGTGACTTGAAAGGTGATGGGAACAAAGGGAAATGCAGTGAGGTGACTTGAATGGGGACATTTGGTGAGACAGTGGCAGAGCCCAGGCCTGCATCCTCCAGTAGACGCAGTGGAGGGGGTCTCCACCCCGTGAGTCCAAGAAAAGTGTTTCCACCATGTGGCTGTGAGTCTCCTTGGGCGTCCTGGGCCGCCTGCTCCTGGGTGCTTTGTAGCAGTTAGCAGGCTGCCTGGATTAGGCTGTGGCTCTGACCAGCAGCACTGATGCCTGCGGAAATCCACAGTAAATCCATGGTCCTGCCAGTCTGGGTCACATAGCAGGTCCTGGAGCATTTGGTGGCTGCTGAACACGTGCTAATTCAACCCAGGCCATGTCTCTGAAGCAAATGGTGATGTTCCTGGGCACTGGAGCATGATTTTCTCAACTCTCATGTCTTTACCTGAAACTTTTAGGCTGAGTCCAGAGCTGGAGCCAGGGATGAGTCCCAGGGCAGAGCTGGCTGATGCCATCCTGAAGGGAGTTTGGCTGTGTGGATGCAAGCCAGCTTGGTGCCCTCAGGGCTGGAGAAGTGTCCTCGGCTCAGCTGAATTACTCATACAGACATAGCCACTTTGCCTAGCCATTTATCACTAGCACCTTGCAGCTCAGGTAGTACAGGTTAAAGTGTTGGGGACACACACTCACAGAATTAGGACTTTTTTTTTAAAAAAAATGAAAATAATTGTACTGTAAAAAAGGAGTTCAGCCTGTGTTGGTCACTGCATATTTTATGCTCCATGAGTTTTCTGATTTCAAATATGTGCTCCCTGGTGTTGCTTAGAAGCCAAACCAATGTCTCCTGGCATCATTATTCAGATGAAATGAGTCTACAACTGTTTCAAAGCATGACATGGGGGAACAGAAGAGAAGGATGAGGATGTGCATCTGACGTAGGTTGCTTGTGTGATTTTGTGTAGGTCCAAAGTTTTGTCTCACTTTCCACATCTCTAAAATTGGGCTGAAATACTGTAACCATTATTTCTGTCTTTTACAGGAATTTAGTATCCCCAGGAAAAAAAGAAGTTACTATCTCTCAGTTTTGAAACCTTGGAAAAAACAGCTCCAGTTTTCCTTGACCTTTTGGGTAGGAAGTTGTACCCTCTGGATCGCCCCTGTCACGCTCCTGGCTCACAAGTGGCTTGCCAAGTGGCCACAAAAAGGCGTGACATCGACGTCCTCTTTCGTTCTCTTTTCCCAGTTACAAAATAAAGAAGGACAACAACCAGCAGAAAGCGGATGTTTTAATGTTCTCTTTTTGTTTGGTTTGGGGTTTTTTTTGGAGTTAAGGCAGTGAGGTGACACAGGCAGACTAAAACACTTGGCTAGTTGAAGGGGAAGCCCCAGGCAAAGGAGAAGTGAAGAGTCCTCTGATACCTCTGACCTTATGCTGTTGCACCAGATCCCTTTCTTGTCCTCAGTGGGGGTGATATGTGGTGACTTGGCTCACAAATTGTCCTGGTGAAGACCAGTTATGGAGACATCATCTGCCCTAATGCAGGTGGATGGGGAGCAGCAACTTTATGCTGCTGTTATGCTCAATTAGCTCTGAGGAGCCTTTGAAAGTGGGGGTCCTGCTCCTTGCCGCCATCTGTGCCCGTGCTCTCTTGGGACTGTGGGTGCATGATGAGCCAATTTAGTTAAAGCACCCTGAAAAAACCACAAAAATAAAAAAAACTTTAAGAGCTTTCCCCTGCTCCAGGCAGCTGAGTCTTCTTTTCCATCTCTCCCACCTCAAATTCTTAAGGTCTGCTCCCATTTCTTTTGCAAATATTATGGATCTAGGCCAGGTAAAGACCTCATGGAATAAGGTGGAAGAGCAAAGGGTGATTTAAAGGCTATCTGCCACAAAACTGGGCAGCAAGGACACGGCTAACTAGCTGGGGAGGCAGACACAAGGGGCAAGGGCTGGGGACGCTGCAGCTGCCATTGATCCGCGAACAGATTCATTCCAGACTTTGCAACCATGACCACTGAAAGTCAGGTATGGATCAAGGTCCTCTTAGTTTATGTTACAAGCACAAGAAAAACAATGTATAATGTAAGAATACAGATGGGCCTGACTCTGATTCTGCTGGGTCCTGGACAAGGGCGGGATTTTTTTGTTACTCTCATCCATGGAGTAGGAGAGGCCCAGAGGTGATGACAGTCCAGGCTGCAGAGCACAGCCTGAGAGCTCGGGTCCCTTCTGGTCCATGGAGAGAGACAAGTTTCTCCAGAGGGTGATTCAGGGGCAAAACCCTTAGTCAGATATCCTGAATCACCTCTCAAAAAGCTTTTCTCTCTATTTTGACATGTGGTGCAGGTGGGAGACATGAAGAAATCCGGATGCACAGCTCAAGGTCCGAAGGGGAGCAAAGTCCCATCAGCGTCAATGATTTTCACCACCCCAGGACAGTGGCTGCCAGCAGGGATCCTGTGTGACCTTTACATTTGTGCTCACCCTGGCCATCCCCAACCCCCTCTGGTCATCCAGACCCCGTGGCCATGGAGAGGAGAAAGCACAGCCTCTTGCAGAGATGAGCAGCCTGGGCCACCTTTCGTGGCGCGTGTTTTAGCCTACTGTATCCCCACTCTTATCTGGGGACCTGCACCACCTGGTTCACCACAGCAAAGGACTCATAAGGCTTATCCTTGGCATGGATCTCCCTGCCCTGGGGACGGTGACTCCTTGGCCTTGCTGGTCTTGCTCCTTGCAAGGGTGTTGCTTGGTCCTGGGGCATCTCCTTCCAACTCTGTAGACAACTTTGGACCTTCCTCCAGTGGGCTATGGGATTTTTCTTCTTCAAGAAGCTTTTCCCACATGTACCACACTGATATGCTTTTGTGTCTTCAGGGCTTGGTACAGGGTATCTCCTCACAACGCTCGGGTTTTTTTCTTCTCTTGTTCCCCCCCCAGTGGCTTTGCTGGTGGAGTGCCCTTCATGCACCCTTGCCTTTGTTTTTCCCACGTGGGGTGTGTAGACCTGGGTGGGTGTCTGGAGGCCACACGGCCATGTTCTTGGTTCCCAGCTTTCCCCAGAAGAGCGGACTGATGTGCAGAGCCAGGTGCTTTGCTGCCAAGGAATGAATGGTTACAGCTACTGTGTTTCCAGCCAGCATATGCTTATTCTTGTCTTTATTCAGCTTTGTTGACATTTTTTTGGGAGGGAAGCGCTCATTTCTCCTTCCTCATTTCAATTCCTGGTCTGATTCCTATTTTTAGCATCCCTTTCATGATGCTTCTACTTTCTTCAAACCACCACACTGTAAACCTGCTGGGCAAGACATGAATAAAACTGCAGCTCAGTGCCAAAGCTGGAGGAAAAGCACACCCAGAGTTGCCATTTACGAAGTACGTGCTTGAATAGCCCCAGCTACAGCAAAGAGCAGGAACTGGGGCTTGATGTAGAAAGCACCAGAGGTTGATATTGGGACTCCTGGCATTGAATTATCACCTCTGCCCCTGCCTCTGCTTCAGTTCATTTCCAAGTTTTGCCTATATATTTACTTCATTTGGAAGGGAGAGTGCTTGTTTTACTCCCTCTTTCATTCCTGACCACTACTTCGGTTGTAGCCAGCCATGGGAATACAACAGGCTTGGCCACATCCACTACCCTTTCTCGCTGTTGCACTGTTAGAGACATGCATGCTGTTATTGCCATCAAAAGCACTCGTACCCCTTATTCATTCACCCATTTTAATTTAAGCACTTAGGAAGAGCCCTTTATTTAAAGCAGACCTGGATGAATATGTGGTAGTATCTGATCTGCTGTCAAGCCAAGAATGTGTTCCAGATAAACTTAAAAAAAATTGTTTTGACCTTTTTTTCCTGGAAAACAAACCCGCATCTAAACAATCCTTTGAATATCTTTTACTTTCACCCCATAATGAAACATTTTGTTTTAGGATAGAGTTGACTCCATCTAAGGGAAAGAAAAACACCTCCAACCTACCAAAATGTAAAGCTTGCATTTATTTTTGAAGTAAGAAGATGATTGAAAAATTTTTAGAAGTGTTTGCTGGCTTTACAATTAGTTGTCCTAATTTTCCCCTTTTCTGTCAGCTTGAAGAATTCACGAATTCGTAGTAAAGTAAAAAAAAAACTTGCAGAGAACCAGAAACCTCCTTTCCTCCTTTTTACATTAAAATGCTTCTTGGCCCCTTTCCAGCTTATGGTCACAGAGACTGCCAGGGTGACCTCAGGCCTTTGACTCCCTGGCTGGGATTCAGCTCAGGGTTAGGATGCTTAAATTAAGCACCTAAATTCAAGTGTCTCCAACTTATACCGATAGAAAGAGGAGACCATAACAGGGGGACAAGTGCTTTCACCCCACTTCAATCCCCCGTGGCCTAAGCCCTAGCGCCGCCGCGGAGCTGGAGCCCTTTCCAGGAAGGCACGTGGAGCTGGGCTGTCAGTGATGCTCCAGCACAGCCGGAGCTCGCCGGCGGTCCTTGGCCATGCCACAGTGTCTCTGGTGGAGCCTGACCCACTCTTCGTGGTGGTGCTTGTTTTCCAGAATGAAGTACTTGTGTACTGCTGGATGAGGGATTCAGATGGGCAGAGCTACACACCGAAGCGTGTGGGTATAGAGGGCATGTTCAGACTGCACAGATGCAGAAGGCTACAATTACATGCCTGCCATCCAAAATTCCCCTGCAGACCGGGGCTAAACCCTGGGAATTGTCTTGCTGGGGGCATCGGGATGCCTTCTGTCATTGAACTCAGCATCTGGCTGACCATGATGGGATACAATACTAGCACAGACCTTCACGGCACTGTGCCGCTTTCCGTGCTGGGTGCTTGGCAATCAATTTGTGAAAAGCAAGCAGAGTGGAGTTCAGCAATGTTAGGCTGTGCATTAGCGGCTGAGCTGCTTTGAGCCCCCGGCATCTGCAAGCAATCTGGTGAGCGGAAAGGGGCCCCCTCCTGTTGAGCTGAAGTTGAATCAGGCTTATTATATGGATGGAGATGTTAAAATGAAAAGTGCACTCTTATTTTCTTTGCTACAGACTTTGTCCGGTATTTAACAAGAAAGTCTTTAGGAGGTAAAAGAAGTCCCATTCTGACAGACAACTAATCACAGGGTGTCCTTGTTAATTCAGCCCTGGGAAACACAAGAGTCCTTAGCATAAAAAGCAAAGCGAGTACACTGAAGGAACATCCGATGAGGATTGGGAAATACCCCATGGAAATGTTGCTGCGAATATGCTCTCCTGTTGATGAGAAATATTTCCAGGCATCAGAGAATCTCTTCCTTCCCTTCCTCCTTCCCTGCTGACACCCAGGGTCAGTGTAGCAAAGGACAGCGAGGCAGTGAATGTCCCAGCTGCAGGGACAGCCTCCCTCCAGCCCCGTTCGCCTTAGTGTCACTAAGGTTTAGCTGGATGAGGGTTTCTCAGGCGGACAAGGTCTTGTTAGTGAAGGCAATCCAAGCAGTGCAGGCATCCAGGACTGCCTCTTCCCCAGCTTTACCCATCCTCCGTGGGACTGAAGTGCTGAGCCACAGGAAGCCCATGTCAAAGGTTTGCAAAAACTACCCAGAGAAAGAGCAGAGAAAGGGGCTCAAAGGGAGGCAGTGCTGCAGGAATCGGGCTCCTAGACCATCTGAGCTAGGTGTGGCTGTCATCCCTGAGAGCATCCCTCCTCCCCTGGACCATAAGACAGGGAAAGGGCTGGGAAAGCAAAGGATGAACCTCTGCAGGTCCTGCTTGGAACAAGAGCTCGCCATGCTCTGTCCCCCTGGGCTTTAACAGACACAAGCAATAAGGAACATCTATAGGGTCTGGGGTGACTTCTGCCATACACGACTTTATAGACAGGAGAAAAGAGAGAGAGCAGCTGTGCTCCACCTGTGCCTGTAAGATGCCGCTGCCTGCAGAGTGAGCAAAGGGATGCTGATCTGTGATTCATTTTCCCATCTTTCCTGTTACATCCATAGGGCTGCGGGGGGCAGGGGGTGTGTGTGTGTGTGCATGTGTGAGCTACCTGATTTTGGGTGGTCCATCCAAGGAAATTCATCACAAGCTCAGCTTCTGATCACACCTGAACCCTTAGCTGGGGACAGAGGCAGGCATGCAAGGGGCTGGTTCGTGGGTTCTGCAATTATAAAACCAGCTTGTAGCAGTGACCGCACAGGGGGTCACGCTCAGGAAATGAGCTCTCCTGGTTTATCTGTCCTTCCCGAACTTCAGCTCTCGCGCACAGATGCAGGCAGAGAGGCTTACAGGTGCTTTTGGGAACGCCGTGGTATCCGTGTGCTCACGCAGCCCCCCTCTCTCCTGCTGCCCCCCTCTGACAGCCCCACACACCCAGTCTCTGTGTCTGGGAGCAGTGAGGACCATCTGCTCCCCAAGGGGTGGGGAGCCATGGGGAACCTCATGCAGGTGGTGCCCATGGGGTGCAGGCTCTCAGGGGCTGGACACAGCAGGCAGAAGCTCCATTGGGGGTTGATCAGAGCCATTAAGGCTTATTGGTGCCCTCAGGAGCCTGATGCTCAGCCTAGGAAAACAACAGCAGGCGATGCTTTGAAGAGAGGAGCAAGAACCCAGGAAGGTGCAGGAATACCCACAAGCTCATTCCTCCCTCACCCTGCCATGAGCAGCAAATGGAGCCATCAGCTGCATCACCCAACTTTAAACCCCAGGCTTTATTGTAGCCTGACGTCATTGATAATAAATTAACTTAATACGAACAGGCAAAGCGGCAAGTAAGATTTGATCTGGATCTAACACCCTCCCGCAGGGAAGCCCAGGTTCTTGTGGTGTTTCCCAGGCTCTGTGTCTCTCCTTCACGTTGTTAGATCTGATGCACAACTCATTTTTGCCATCTGATCAGAGACTTTACAGTCACCTCCTCCATACTTCACATTCCCCCCTCCTCCCTCTGCTCTTCAGCCTACCCCAAGCTAGTTAAAGTTATTATAAATTAACTTGATCTAAGTAACACATTCTTTGCCACAAGGTTTTTTTCTGCTTCTTTGCCTGTCCACTCGGATGGGGAAGTTTTGGGCCCTGCAGTACTGGCTGAATAAGTGTGTGCCCCTGACTATGCACAATGCGCTGCAGCTCATCTGTGCATGGATCTCTTAGTAATCTCTTAGTAAAAGGCTTAGTAATCCCTGCCTGCAGCCCTCTAGGCCAACACTTTGAGCAGTGACCAGGAATAACTGTTTTTCAGGGCTGCTTAGCTTGTACGTCACAAGATGAACATTTAGTTTCCTCTCTTAAGCCCTTTCTCCCCAAAGTGAGCTCACGTCAGTGCTGTTCCCAGCTCTCCTGCAAGGGCTGGTTTTCTGCTCTGCAGACATGTCTAAAGGCGAGGGAACTTCAGCACACGTACAACGGTGGCTTATTCTTGCATGACTTCAAAACCCCGTTACTCTCCTAGCAGAAGTTGTCCTCTATGTTCAGACCCTCACTGTTCAGTCTGTTTTATTCCTCAGAGGCAAACACACATGTAGAAATGAGAACAGTCTGTATCTTATTCCACTTGCAAAGCATCTTATCCTATTTTTCAGATGATCAAGAAAGAAAAAATCTTGTGGCTTCGTAGGGAAGGGTCTCCAGATCTCTGCTTCCTGCTTCTGCCTTTGGTTTGTGGCGACATGGAGCAGGTCCGTGTCTTTGAAACAGTACCTCCCCAGGGAAGAGGCCAGATGGAAGCAGAAGAGACAGAAATCAGCTTGGGGTGCAAAAAAAGAGTGAACGGCAGGGCTCTGCGATGTCCTCTGTGGGGCAGCATCCTTTTACAAAGGAGAGCAATGGGCTGTAATCACCTAGAAAAGGAGATCACAGATTTTTCTATGACCTTGTTCAGAAAATCTGCAGGTGAGGACTGGTCAGAAGCTTCGGTCCTTTGATGCAGACCTCTCACCTTTGCTTTGTTCCGGCACAAGAAATCACTTTCAAGGGAGGGACTGTGCTTTGGGTCAGGAGATGGAGACAGTAGGTCCAAGCGTGCTTTGGCTACAGGCAGTTCAGCTTGATAACCTGGTCCCATGTGGTGCTACCTGGTTGCATCACTTTGGCCCTGGATAGGATGAGAGGTAGCTAAGGTGGTGGTGTAAGTAAACACTCATTCCCCATGGAGGCTGCTAGTCGAAAGTGAACAGATAAAGCGTGTGTAGAAGTATGTGATACTGAGTGTCCTTGTTGCTCACCCAGTTTTCACCCTGGTCTTTTTCCTCGCCTCACTCCCCATCTGTGGGGACACCAGGCTCCCTGCAGCCTGGGATTCTCAAAGAAGTTCTCATGGGAACTATAAAGTTCTCAAAGGGCAAGTAAACATCCCAGGGCACTTATGTTGGAGCAGATGTTTGCTCTGGCCCCAAAGACCCTCTGATTCCCACCATTCCAGAACACGCTGAGCGCCAATCAGCTCCACGGGTCCCATCGAAGCACGAAATACGCACTCTTGCACATCTGCTCCCCAACACAGCCTGTCTCCATCTCTCCTCCAGACAGGCCATGCTGAGTGCTGGAGACAGAACTGATGCTGAGATGATACACACAGATAGTCAATGAGTCAACGAGGTGATCAGAAAAAGTCCCACAGCCAAATTCCTCCTGAAATCCACAGAAACAATGTGCCTGGCTAGAAATAGGACAGCAATTGTCTCAAGACAAGCCTTACCTGACCCACTGTGCAAGATCATATGATTTCTTTTTAAAAGTCACCAGAGCTTGGGTCTCTCTTTGTTAACGTAACTTTTACTTTGATTTAACTCCACTGATTTCAGCTTGACCATGCTGAATTTACTGTATAGACCTGAAGGCAAAATCAGACCTCGTGGGTGTTCTTTTCACTTGGTGACTGAGACTGCTCAGTGACTGCTTAGAGATGTGGTTTTCTGCATAAAATCTGTGCAGTGGAGAACGGGGCCATTATTTGTATTTTAAGCATTTTATTATTATCTGGGAGCCCTTTTAATGGGTATAGAGAGAAAAGGATGAAGGCTGTTTTGCTACTGTGAGGATTTGGCTTTGTTCAATCCCCAAATAAATCCATTTTTTCTCACGGAGCTGGGATTATTCCATGGTCCTAACCCGAGCGAAGGGATTGGTGATTATTCCCTAACCCTAACCCTAACCTTAACCCTAACCCAAAACAACCATCAGCAGCAGACACCAGAGCCAGCAGCCCAAACTATCTGCGAGGCATCTCTTTGGAGGTCGCAGTTTAATGTCCCAGGCAGATCCTGGTGGTACCCAAGGAAGACTCCCTTTCACTTCGAGCATTGTGCTCTCACAGGTGGGACACTAAGGGTGGAGTTTAGCTCATGGATGAAAACAGCCAGACTTAGGACACTGTTTCAGTTTCTCACACCGTGGTGTTTGGTGTCATTTGAGATGCCCTAAGGTGCCTTTCCTGGCCTCCCCGTTGCTCATCCAGAAAGGTCAAGGCTTCCCATAAGGCCCGTGTCCTTCTAGCCCTATGCAGACACCTTGGGGCACTTCACATGGTACCTGTGTGTGGGTCACTGACTGGAGGTCAATATGTGGTGGTCTGAGCTCTCCCCATAGTCAGTGGAGAGCTGGTCAACGCAGTCAGCCGAGCCCGGAGGGCTCTTCACCAACTGCATCCATTTCGTTGCCACTGATACGCCTCTTGCTCCGGCATTGTTCGCCTGTTGCATTGTAGGTAGAACGTAGTGTGGTGCTCTCAGTGACAGCTTATGAAAAAAGCCAAACCAGAAAAGAGGCTCACTTTGTTTCTTTTTTTCTTTAAATACTTACTTTATTGAGGAGATATTACAAACTATCAGCCCTGATTTTCCCCAGAAGCTAGGACACCCACACTGGCCATGGTCAACGGTGGAAGATCCAGTGACGTCCAGGAGACCTACTGACATTGACTCACAGCCCTGTCTATGTGCAGGGACACGATAATACAACTGGCAAACCTCTCATACCAGTTCCTCTTCCTGGTAAAAATCTCTACAGCCCTACGCTAGGCTAATGAAAAGGAAATAAATCCCGATATCTGGTGATTATTTTCTCCCCACTGGAGGGCTCTGCAGTACCTCTGCCCTGCAGCAAGCCTAACAGAGGCTGTTTTGCTTCGCTGGTTTGGCTCAGCCATATTCTTTCCAAGGAACATAGTTTCCCAGTCCTGCAGTGAAGCATCTACCCACCATACGGCCCACACTCATTTTTCGAACAAGGGTGTTCCTTGGTCTCCCTCAGAACATCCTAAACTTGTTGTTTTCCCCTATGTGTCTGCCTTTTCTGTCCCAGAAATGAATCTCCACCAGGTCAGAGGGATTTGAGGGGAAGCTTCATATCAACCATCTTGGCTACGGTTTATAGGTGAGGGGACTGAGGTAGGCTCCTTCAGAGGCTGTCAGAGCTTGCTTTGCTGTTTGAAATCATGTCCTGGGCCTGACTATATCAAAGGCTGAGGGAGTCTAAACACCAAAATTACTTGTGCTTTTGGGATCTGGCAGCTGTACTCAGTGTTGTGTTTGAGTCATCGCAACAAAGCACCTCAACACAATGGTGTCCAAGTAGCTGGTAAAGACAAAGCTCAAGAACAGCTTGTCCTGTTCCTTTCCTTCTCTCCATGCCTCAGTTTCCCTGCCTAGAGAAGTAGCTGCTCCAGAGCAGGCAGTGCGGAAAACAAGCAGCTTGGGTCTGAAGCGTCACAGCAGGTAGTTGCCCAAAGTCACGCTGCATGACTTTCAGCCGCCTCTAAGAGGATGCCATCTGCAACATGTCCTGGGAGAAGGAGGTGGTGTGTGCCTTGGGGATGGGGACGGGGCTTCTTTTCTTGCACAAAACCAGAGAGGTAGAGCTACTATTTCACCATGGTACACTTTTCCACTTGCCTTTTGGACTCTACGTCCAGCAACACAACGAACCCCGATACGCGTCTTTGCTTGGCCGTGCCCAGGTGGCCACGTAGCAGTGCTGCAGAGAAATCTTAGGGAGTGGCTCGGGGGACTGTGGATTCCCTCCACACCTCTGCTTCACCAGGGACTTTAAAGACACAAAGATCCATCTGACCAGGCAACACTCAAACAAAACCATCAGCAGTGAGCAATAAAGACTGCTGAATTGTCCATGCTTTTGTGGAGCTGCACACTCCCCTTTACACCAGGGAGAGGAAGGAAAAACATCCCAACAGGGAAATAATTTCCAGTTCTCTAGTCCATAAAGTCTGAACACTTTTTCAACTATTCCTGCTGCTTGGTTTGAATTCCCTAAATCATGCCCAATAAAGTCAATAGCCTACCAAGAGCTTCACAGTAGCAGGTAGGGAAGCAGGTGGCTGAGAACCAGCACTGGTATCGCTCAAGCTGGTGTAGTCACTGATGCCTCTAGGATTTGTGGTGGCAAAGCCACCTGCTCAGCAGAGATGTAAAACTCCATGCTAAGAAAAGCCATTCTCACTGACATCTACACAGTGGGGTTGTGGGGGCACAAACCAGAATCCAATCTGCTGGCCTCCGGGCTAGCTTTGGAAACACACTCATTGATTTTGCCTGACTTACTTTTAGGGATCTGGCTTAAGCCAGTCTGGGAGCCTAGTTTGGGGCATTTGAGTCTTAAACCCCTGGACTGGCTGGCAGTAGTTTACCCCAAATCTGTACCACCCAGTTGACTAGAGTCCGTCAGCCCAGTAGGATCAAGGTGTGGATCAGGCTACATGAGGGGGAAGAAGAGAATTGGCCCTTGCTTTAAAACCTTGCCTAGATAGGAGAGGTTCCCTTCAGCTGTCTCAGAAACACAGTAATGTAATAAAAATAAATCCTACCTGGTCCTCCTGGCTATATATTGCCCACACAAGACAATTTTGGCATCCACAACTTTGGCAGCCTTTAGAGGCACAGGCATACCCTTACGAAGGATGCCAAGCTCTTATCCCTCCATCTCCAAGTGCTCTGAGGAGGCTTGGCTCTCCAGCCTCGTCCCACAGCTGTAAGCAAATGATACCCCAAGGGTTGTCCTCAGAAAAGCTGCAGAGGACTGTTTTCCAGCAGTGCTCTGCCCCCTCGACCTCACTGTCCTCTCAGGTTGACCTTCCCACTCCCAGACACTGCACACATAAGGCGAGCAGAGTTTGTCTCCATCCCTCCCCTTTCCCAAAGGACTTTGCCGCAGGAGCGGGCACCGCACCCTCTCAGCTCTCCTCTTCGCTCTTCATGGGGACCAGTGCTCTCTGTTCAGCATGGTGAAGTCCACCGCCGGTCCTTGTGGCCTCCGCTTGTTTCACACGGGGAGCAGTTCCTTCCCGCGCGTGGATTTTCTGGTGCCTCCTCAGGTACTTCTTCAGTCGGTAGCGCTTCCCACAGACCCCGCACTTGTAGGCTCCACCTCGGGAGTGGAGCAGCTGGTGTTTAATAAGGTGGCGCTTCTGAGGGAAGCATTTCCCACACTTGGTGCACTTGCAAGGCCCCATGCGGACGTGGATTGTTTGGTGACGGAAGAGGTTGGCCTTCTGGTTGAAGGTCTTCTCGCACTCAGGGCACTGGTAGGGCTCCTCCTTGGTGTGGATCCTCTGATGCCGAACCAGATTTGATCGCTGGGTGAAGCTCTTCCCGCACTCGGCGCATTTGAAGGGCTCGCTCATGTGGACTCGCTGGTGGCGGATCAGCTTGCGGTTCATGCGGAAGCTCTCCCCACACTCGCTGCACTTGTACGGCCCCTCACTCGTGTGGATCTTCCTGTGTCTGGTCAGGTTTGATTTCTGATTGAAACTCTTCCCGCACTCAGGACAGGGGAAAATCCGTTCACCCTTGGGAGCTCCTTTTGCTGGGGGATCTTTCTTGGACATGGATTTCTCCCGGTTCTCCACCATCCCCTCTTTGGTGAGTTGATAGCATTTCTTCTGCTTCCCCTTTGGCCTCTGACTCTGCTGGTGGCTGGCCTCCACACCAGGTTCCTCTTTAATTTGGATCCTCTGGATAGCACTGAGGTTTGGCTTCTGCCCATAATGCATCCCAAACTCAATGCTTTCCTGTGGTTCTTCCTTCACATGGAGCACCCGGTTACTGGCTATGGGGACTTCCCACTCATGCTGCCCATCAGCGTCTTCTTCTTTTTTAAGATGTCTCCCCTGTAAAGCCATCAGTGGGATTTTTGGATCAAAGTGCTTTCCGTAGTCCGGGTTTTCTGGTGGCTCTTCCTTGATGTAAAGTTTCTGGCAGGCTATTGCAGTAATGTTTGCTGTGTCATCAGTGGGTGGTTCTGGTTCCTCCTTCATCTGGATTTTCCAAGGAGGGCTTTTTGGATTAGATGGGTTTCTAGGTATGCTACATCCCTGGGCTACATCTCCTTCATGGGACATATTCTCCAACACATTCTCCTCTGACCTGAATGCAAAATCAGGCTCCTCTTTAATCTGGATGACCTGGAGAGACACACCGTTGATGTGTCCCTCGAGTGGCTTTTGCTTAGCATGGTTCCTCCTGTGGACATTGAAATACCGCTTGGTGCTCAAGCTCTTCCCACAGTCGGTACAAATGAAAGGCCCCCCGCGGAGGTGTATCTTCTGGTGGGCCAGCAGCGTGGCACTTTGCCCAAAGCACCTACTGCAGTCGGGGCATTTGAAGGGCTTCTCCCGCTTGTGGATCTCCCTGTGGGCGGTGAGGGTCCCCTTCTTCACAAAGCTCTTCCCACACTCAGTACAGGCGAATGGCCTCTTCTCCGTGTGTGTCCGCATGTGGATATTGAAGTAGATCTTTGTGCTCAGGCTCTTGCCGCAGCGGGCGCAGAGGTAGGGACCACCCTTGGCGTGTGTCTTCTGGTGGGCCGCCAGGCATATCTCCAGGCGGAAGCAGCGCCCGCACTCCCCGCAGCAGAAGGGCCTCTCTCCTGTGTGGATGCTCTGGTGGGTCGTGAGGTGGCCCCGGGTGGTGAAGCGCCTCCCACACTCCCCGCAAGTAAAGAGCTCCTCTGCCGTGTGGATCCGCTGGTGTCTCTTCAGGTTTCCCTTCTTGCTGAAGGATTTGCCGCACTCCTGACACGGGTGTGTCTTTAGCACCATGTGCTTAACCAAGTCCTTCATGGCAGCAGCACCCTGCACCCAGTGGTGTGTGGTGGGGCTGCCAAGCAGCTGGCAGGTACAGAAAAGCCACAACGTTACGGGGATGGCCTCTCTGGGAGGATACAAAAACCATCAGGACACGCACATCAAAGTGTACTTTAATGGATGCAATTTATTCCCCATAAGGGAAAGGGTGCTGCTGCTGTACGCCAGCTCTGGGCCAACAAGGAGCGTGTGGTCTTCCTCATTTCTCAGCCTCCTTCCACCTCAGCTTGCAGACGCAATGTTTGTAACTCCATCTCCTGCCTCCTCTGATCTCCTGGAGAGGCTTCCCTGGCATTCCTGGAGACTCGGATTGCCGGACTGAAAAAATAAAGGGAAAATTATGAAGTCATTATTTCTTCTGCACCTCCCGTGTTCGCTATGTAAACACAATGGGTGGCACCTTGGCTGCTCCATGGGAGACTGAACCTGAGACCTTTGAAGTCACAGGCTCGTCTGGACTCCAACAGAGGGAGCAGGAACAGGCTAATTTCCCCTGGCCATGGGGGTGATGCACTCGCTGCTGCAATGACACCGAGGTTTCGGCTCTACTATTGCTGCACTAGTGATTTACTCTCAGAATAGTCCTCTCTGCTCTTACCAAGAAGATTTATAAGTAAATAAGTTAAATAATTAATGCACTTTGCAGTAATTGTTGTAATTAGTCCCATTTTTGAGGAGTGACTGGGCAGCAACCAAAATCCCCCAAACCTAGAAGAAAACCAAACTGGGCACCATTTGCAAACTGGGATGTCCTGCTTTGTACTGGCAGACCTCCATGCACAGGGGAAGACACGTCAGTGGTGTCCTCAGTGTGCAGCTGGAGAAGTGAGACATGGAAACCTAAAGTGACTTTGTCCTCCTCAAGACAGTTCAACTGGCAGCCGGGTCCAGGTCCTATGTATTTCCATTAGCAAAAAAAACCCCCAAAATCAGGGCCAACAGAGATGTGAGCAACATCTCCTATCAAGACTGTGAATTGCAGCAGGGAAAAGAGCCAGAAGGACTGAGGGGAGGAGGACAGTGGTGCTGGAGGTGACTGTCAACAAGAGCATACGTGTCTGGGCAGGCTTTTGCTGATGGTGCTGATGGCTGAAGGTGCCGCTGCCAAAATCACCAGTTCTGGGGCAGGCTGCCAGCAAGGACACGGGCTGTCAGTGCCACTGGTCCCCAGAGGGCTGGGTCACTGGGAAGGCTGTGGCTGAGATGGTGAGTCCCTGGGGAGCCTGTCACTGAGGTGTAGGGAGCTGGGGAGGGGGAATGCCATGGATCAGGGGACAAGTGATGGCAGATGTGGAGTAAAAGCATCCAAGCACAACTGCGATGCAGAGTTTGCAGCTACACGATCCTCAGAGGAGAGAGGTCAGAGCGGTAAATGAAGCGGGCAGCCATTTCAGATTTCAGAGGACAGTTATAACGGGTAAATCTACTTCAGATTTCCTCTTGTGGTTCCCCTTCAGCTAACCCATCTGGATCCCCACTGATGCTGCTAAGAGCTACCACTGACGCACAGCGGTGCTCCCCTGTCCAAGCTGAATTCTCCGTGCTGGTACAGAGGAACCACAGGAAAACAAAAACTATAATTAAAAAAAACCCAAAACCCAACTACCTGCAAAGTCATACTGAGCCAGGAGAGACAAAACACACCCACGTGGAGCAGGAGCTGGATTTAGTGTTTGCTAGCGGAGGGGAGACTCCGAGGGCAGCCAGGCCCCCTCCCTAGGTGTGGAAGCAGCTCTGTGACACTTACTATAGGTTTTAATTCAGCAGACAAAGCCTCAGCAGCAGCCAGGCTGGAAAAAGGACTCAGAAAAGTTCATTAGTGTATTTTTACTGAGGAAGGTCATTAACACCCTGAGCGGGTAGCAGATTTAGCCTCCCAAGGACCCTCCTGTCGCGTGTGGCTGGTGCCGTGGGGACGTGCCCAGCCGCAGCCACAGGTGGGGCGGGCGCCGGGCATCCACGGCCTCCCTCCGCGCCATGGATGCTCGCGCCGGTCCCTTAGAGGAAACACCTCACCGGCAGCAGCATTTCAATTGCCTCCGGATTTTGGCAAAAAGCAACAAATCCCTGAATTCAGATCAGGGTAAAAGAAGAAATTCTTGCCTACTTTCTTCCTTTTTTTTTTTTTTTTTTCAGTATCCAGATCCTACAGATCCAAATCCTGCCTTTACTTCCAGCTCCGCAATCCCCCGGGCTCAGGGTTTGAATCAAGGGCAGAACCAGATCCCAGGGAGTTGCTTCGTCTTTTATTTGGGCTACGCGGACAAATGAAGGGCGGCTGGCCGAAAGCATCTTACCTGAGCGGGCCATCAATCTCTGGCTGGCATTTCTCTCCTCCGGGGCAGTCTCAGTGGCACAACAGTGTTTGCGACTTGGCTGCAAGTTGTGTTGCAGCCGCAGCTGGGCTGACCCGAAGGAAGTCTGTGGCCAGCGCAGCGAGAGCTACCGGAGGAAGGGTGAAGCGAAACAAAGGCAAAGAGCAAAGGTTGAAGGAGCGGGAGGAGGACAGGGGAGATGCTCTCGGCTCGCGCCGCCGGGAGGGGTTTTCACGCTACGGCCAAGGTGTTAGCGGGAGCGCGGGGAGGGAGAGGAGGGGAATTTCTCCCTGATGTGCCTTTCTTCTGCACCGCTATACGGGTGGGAGGCTGGAAGGGTCCCCAGCTCGCGCTGCCTTCTGGGAATTGTAGTCCTCCCCAGCAGCCCTGGTCCCCCGTCCTGCCCTGGCAGCCGGCGGGTCAGGATCAGGCTCTTTCTCTCTTGCCCCAGCTGAGAGCGTTTCCTTTTTTTGTTGTGGGAAGGAAAACATCCCGCAGTGCTGCAAGCATCCTTCTTCCCTCCCAGGCTGATCGTCTGGGACTTGCTCCAGGAAGCGGCAGGAGAGGAAAGATGCATTTCAGGGAGTATCTCTGTGCCTGTAGCAGCTTGCAGACCCCGGGGGGGGGGGGGGGGGCAGCAACCGAGGCTGGTGCCTAGTTACCAGCAAAGGATCCCTTTTAATGATCAGTGAGAGCACAAAAGGAGCATGCAGATTTGACAAGGGTGGACCCTGAGGCATATGGACTTGATATAGCAGAGCGATGAGCACCGCCTGGGAGAGGCTGAGCCTCAGTGGGACCTCACAGAAGGTGCCCAGACCTTCCTGGATCTGCTCTGCACAATGAGGCTTGGAGACTCAGCAGGGAGCTCGAGCCCAGGACGCTTCTCTGGGAGGGTTTTAGGAGCATGTGCGTGATGAAAAGCTGCTTCAGCATGACTTTTCCCTGGGGCAGCGATTAGGGGCTGTCCCATGTCTCTGAGGGTGGACAAGAGACATGGTCTAGTGGTGGGCTTGGGCAGTGTTAGGTTAACAGTTGGACTCGATGATCTTAAACGTCTCTTCCAACCTAAACGATTCTATGATTCCTGCATAAGCCAGCACCTCCAATCCTGTCCTAAATATGACACAAGGCTGCAAACATGCTTTTCTCCTCCTCTTTGATTCAGGGAAACTGAGGCAGGAGATGGTGAGGTACCTGGCTCAGATGACACAAGGAAGTTCAAGTTTACAGGGTCCCTGGAGTTCAGACCTAGTCTACACACTGTACGTGCCTTGGATAAAGTCTGCTGATGTATTTCCTACCCCAGTACAAACCAGCAGTATGAGGCAGGAGCACCAGTATGAAGGTGTGCCTACATTCCAGCTTGTATCCCAGCCCAGTGAAAGAAGAAGCCGTACAATTCTAACCATCTTTATACCAGTACTTGCACAGCAGAAGACACACAAGCCTCATTCAGTTTGCCTTACTGAAGGTCTTCTGCTTTGATGCATGGAAGTGCCACAGCAGGTCCTGGACAGACAGGAGAGACCATGGTGTTAGGCCACAGTAGACCCCACGTATGCTGAGGCGAGATTCCTCATGTGAAGGACTTCTTAGGCAACACGCCCGCTCTTTTCCATCCTTCCTATTTCCATAATACCCTCCCACAAATCTTGCCTACCAACACTTTGGATGGTGCCAGTCAGCAGCTCCATCAGCTGTCCCCATCTTGGTGTGTGGCACCCTGGAAGGAGGGAGGGTGAGACAGGACATGGATGAGGGGCTCACCTGGAGCAGCTGGGGGGACTGTTTGCATGACCCCTCTGCTGCCACAGAGATCCAGAGGAAGGGGCCAGGATCGTGCTGTTTCAGCTGTGTCAGTGTCCATTCGTCCACTGAGGCACAATTTACCTTATTCTAAAGTGGACACCTCTAGTAGGGCAGATGACTTGTGCCCTCAGAGCTCCCGTTGCTCTCCATTGACATCTGCATTTTCCCAGGCGAGTCCCCCCCCAGCTCACCCTCTCCTTCAGTCAGACCAGATCTGCCTGCTGTCCCTCAGGCTCATACAAAGCCCCAAAGGCCCAGCAAAGAAGAGATCAAATACGCCTTTGTATGACCCCAAGGTGTTACTCATGTGGTCAAAAATAGACTCAGAGCACCTCATGCTCATGTCCAAAAGGGCTTCATAGACAAAGTTGTCAGGGCACAGTTAGGCTATGTCCAAAAATGCCTCTTCCTAAGCCCAGTTTGGAAGTGGTGACCTCCCAGTCTGAACAGAGTCTCTGCTATCCCGGGAAAACCCACTTTGGAAGTGAAGCTGTGCCATCAGCTGCAGTGACTCTGCCTCTGCAACATACCACTAGATGCCAGTGAAAGCTCTTCCTGGCCTGCTCCCACTTAGAAAACCTCCCACTTTTGGCAATTTGATTTTTTTTAATTGTATTTTTTCAAAGGTAATCCTTCACTTTTGATCTGTAAAGGCCTCCTTGCCTTTGGATAGTATGTATAAATATATGTGTGAATGTGTTTTGTGTATCTCCTCTCTCTCTCTGTTTCTCTTTCCATTTCTCTCTCTGTTTCTTAAAAAAAAAAAAAAAATGTGTATATATATATTTGCCTTTGTTTGCTATTATTTAGATGAGAACTTCTTCCCAGTGTCTCTCCAGACCAGGATCTCACCCCCAAGCTCCTTTCCTCACCCCTCTTCCTATTAAACACCCCAACTCCCCAAACCCTTCACGTGCCAAATCTTCTAGCCGCTGCATCATGACCTGATGCCCTGACACGGACAGGCAGTCCAAGAAACGTACAGGTGCTGGCATGGCATCTCCAAGCCCTGTCCTGCTCTGGGAGATGATTCCTCGTATCAAGTGACCAAGAGGCAAGACATAGGTCCGGCTTATCCAGCTATGGGAATAATAGCCTGGAGGAACAGACCTGCGCGGAGCTGGGGAGGGGATCAGAGAGTAGAAGCAAGTTAGTGCAGGAGCGCAGATAACCACCTTGTGTATGTTTGGTGTTTAGTGGGAAGGTGAAATGGATGAGACCTGTAGACACTGCAGTACTAGGAAAGAAACTCTACGGGGGGAAAGGGTAAAAAAAATAGATAAAGCTTACAGTCCTATAAACCAGCAAGCTCTAATCCACACTTCCCTGGTGTACAGATCGGTATAGGACTGAAATGATCTCACATTTTATCTTTTAGTGCCTGGAGTTCTGCACTTTGCAGAACATAATCTCTCCCATGTTACCCACTGACGTTTTCGCAAGGTCTGAGCCTTTGAGCAGCCTCCAGGTTTTGCACACACCATTTTTTTTCACCTGGTTGGTCAGGATCCAAGTAGATTGGACTATCCCATGGGCACTCAGAGGGAACACAAAGGTCAGCACCTATCCAGTCTGCAGGAGGGATGTGTATGTCTGTGTGTCTGTGTGTCCTTCATGTGCTGGGCACAGCCACCCTCTCATGTCAGAGAACCACCAGGGTTAGGAACGTCTTCCCCTTTGGGCAAGTTGTGCTTTGGTGCAGCGTCCTCCTCCCGCGCCTGGTGCACCTCTCGCTCTCTGAAGTGCCTGATGCTGGTTGCCATTGGAGACAAGATGTTAGACTTGATGGAGTAAAGGTCTCATCCAGATTGGCGATTTCTGTGTTGCTTTTTCAGACAAATCCAACTCTGTGTTTGACCGGCCAACTGTATCTGACAAGGCTGCATAGAAGTGAGAACTAAATTTAAGCTGAGCTGTCATATGCTCCGGTGCCGGATTAATTATACAATGAAATAAAAAAGGAATTTGGCAAAATAAAGGAGGAGGGGTAAATGAAATCTTCACTCTGCTTTAGAATGAAATATTGCCGCAGGTTTTATTAAAGATGCCACAGTGAATCACGTCAGGAGGCTTGAGGGCGCGAGGTGCTGGGTACACACAACGCAGGATTGCTGGACAACGCGACATGGGGAGATAAGGGAGCAGGAAGCCCGGTTATTTGTTCAGGTAAGTCCGTGATTGTTCCCAAGATTTGCAAACACAATAGGTGCCAGCTGAGGCTGAGAGAGCGCCTAGCTGCCTTGCTACACTATAGATGATTGTTTTTATTAATTTAGGAAACGACTCTCACAGTAAGGCAAATGTGAGAAAGGAGAATAAAGTGTTTAAATGACAAGTAACTTTCTATGCTATCCCAACCTCCCTGCTTTTCTTTAATTGCTTTTGATCATCTAATTAGGAAGGAAAGCTTTTCTTTTTTTCAGCCCACATCTCCTACAGCTTCATTGTGCAGCCCAAGCCCACGATTTCCTGCCCTGTTGCCATGAAAATAATTGCGGTGTCTATGGCCACTTCCATATCCACCATACTCATCTGATAAGAGCTTGAAATGAAAAACTAGTTTAAGCACAAATGGGCCCGGCACTGATTTCAAGCCTGGCTAGATCACAGCGACCTGTCCGTCTGTCTGTCCTACAAGAAATGGGCTTCTTGTACGTGAAGACTCAGTTGTTGTTTGGTTTTGTTTTCCTGGGGAGAGCTGCACTCAGGGCTGGCGACTGCAGGGCTTCTGTCGGGAGGGAGAAGGAAGGGTTGTGGCTGTAATTCCCCCAAATCAGAACCCCCTCCTTGCCCTGCTCACTCTGCCCCAAGTGCTGTCAGCATTTTGGGAGGGATCAAACATCTCCAGGTCTTCTATGTGGTGAGCAGGGAAATGAGATGCTACAAGGACCTTGGGACCTAGCCCCGTACCAGTCGCCCTTTCATCCCCTGAGTCCCACTCTCTTCACCCTGGTCGCAACTTTCTTTCCCAAATCAACAACCCATCATAGGATAACTTAAAAAACCTAGTAAGGTCTAAATGACATGCCCAAGGTTGAACAGCACATCAGTAGCAGAGCAGAGAAGCAGCTCAGGCGGCGCAGCTCTGGTGCTTAACAGAGCAGCCTTCCCAGTGCCTTTCTAACATAACAGCTGCTCTCCAATGCCCTTACTCTCCTGGCCCCATCCTTCCTCCACAGACAAACCCCATAGGTCCTCCCTGCCCATAATCATGTGCAATCAAGTTGTAGCTACTGGAGTCGTGAGTGCTACTTGCCCTCTAATGTCTTTCATTCCCCACATCCCACTAGGAGGGAACCAAGCATTTATCCCTAGGACTAGTAGGTGTCTTCCAAGTCCAGATTATAAAAGTGCAGTCTGGGCATGAGCCTGGCCTATGCTGGTGCCTCAGTTTCCCTGCCTGGAGGGCAGTGTGGGCAAACCCAGCTGTAGGCATTGCTGAGAAGGCGAAGCCTTTGCTTTCAAATACCTGCAGCAGAGCTAGGCTCCCTGGTAGTGAGAGCAGCCTATATTCAGCGGAGGGATTTCAAGGGCATGATTCATCGGCTCTAATCTAGACATCTGCCTTAGGCTAAGATGAATCACACCCCGAGCCCCCCTGACTTGGTTTCTGCATGCTACCTAGGAAGCCTGGCTGAGGCACAGATGTGCACATATTGCTGTGTAAATCCTGCTGTCAGCCGCCCGCCCGAAAGACCGAACCCCGATGCGCTGGCTCCCCTCTTCTCCTGACTCTTGCCCACCCCACTCGTCTCTGGGATTTGTCAGTGGAGACTAAAGGAAAGAGGCAGGTGTGAATTTACCCACCAGGAGGTGTTATGCCTCCTCTGATGCTGCCCGTGTCACAAGATGCAGGGCTTGGGGGAGCCCCGGGGTACCCTGCTGCATACAGCTGTGGGAGAGCTGCTAATAAATGTGTAACGAAATCCCCCAGGCTGCCCTGCTGCACTGATCTTTCTCCTTCTTTGCCTTCTAGTGTAGAGGATATCGCCTTCCTCCTTGCATTACTTCCTAGATACATCCTCCATATAGTAAGAATACATCCTAAGTGAGGAGCATCACCCAGTCCCCTGCACCAAAGAAAATAGTAACTCCATCCTGAAATGCTCAGTCTATGTTTAGAGAATGGGCTTCCTTTGGCATGGGGCAGTCATTTCTTCTTCTTTCAGCTGCAGTTTGATTTCACCTCTCTGATCCCTTCTATCACCCTCCTCAGACTCATTCACTCTCCTTCAATTGAGAAAGGATAGTCAGGATTTCTATATATAAAGTCTACAAGACTTAATAAGGATCATAAAGTCATTTTTAGAGGGTAGAAATACTCACAAGTTCAAAGTGTTTTTCTCTACAGAGGACCAACTAGCTGGTGAAGAGAACAATCCAAGCAAGACCTTTCATCAGCTTTTGTGACTTCCTCAAAGGCCTAGAGAGTAGTTCACAAATTTATCTCTTTTAAATAATGTCAAAGGCCAGTGGAATTAAAGTCTTCATCTTCATCCTTCAAAGCCTAGCTGCTCTCGTGTTAGGGTGTGCTTTTAGCCAATACAGCCAGAAAACCCTTAGGATTCAAGCCAAGCAGCCTTAAAACCCAAACTTGCAGATGAAGAAATGGGATCCTGTGGAGTTATAGCAAGATGTGGAAGCCAATGTTTTAAGAAAAACATAGAATCATAGAATAGTTTGGGTTGGAAGGGACCTTTGAAGGCCGTCTAGTCCAACCCCCCTGCCATAAGCAGGGACATCCTCAACTAGATCAGGTTGCCCAGAGCCCCGTCCAGCCTCACCTGGAATGTTTCCAGGGATGGGGCATCTCCCACCTCTCTGGGCAACCTGTGCCAGGGCTTCACCACCCTCATGGTGAAAAACTTCTTCCTTATGTCTAGTCTATATCTCCCCTCCTTTAGTTTAAAACCATCACCCCTTGTCCTATCACTACAGGCCCTGCTAAAAAGTTTTTCCCCATCTTTCCTATAAGCCCCCTTTAGGTACTGAAAGGCCGCAATAAGGTCTCCCCGGAGCCTTCTCTTCTCCAGGCTGAAGAAGCCTAACTCTCTCAGCCTGTCTCCATAGGAGAACATCTGGGACCCCTCCTGCTCAAGGACATTTAGGTCCAGTAACTCTCATGCTCCTTGTGATTCAGCCACCACCCTGAAAGGAGACACCCAGAGCATTATTTGTACTTCTGCATCCCCAAGGCTTCGCATCGCTGCAGGTTAGCCATTGTGAGAGACCCAGCAAGGAAGGCTCTTGACAGCTGTTTATAAATATTTAGTATCTTGCCCAGGTGAGGAGTCATGGTAAAGTGCCCACATTTCCAGAGTGCTGGAGTTTGGAGCGTGAGCTTACAGTAGTCACGAGGATTTGTTGGGTGCCTGCTCAGGGGAGAAGAGATTTTTGACATTTAAGAGTTTGTTGTCTTGTTTTCTTGCACTTCTTTTAGAGGTGGAGAAAATGAGTGACATCCTGGTTCTTGTATTTTATATGCTACTTCAAAGGAGAGGATGCTTTAAAGGTCAGAAAAAAGGGCTGGGAATGAAAAAAGCCCTGTTTCCTTGTTAGCCGCTCAGTCGGTACGGGCTGTGACAAGCTGTCAGGCAGCTGTAGCTCTGCATAGCATCAGAAACACCTTCGCTCATCTCTCATGCTCTCCCCATTTTCTTCAGAGCAAGCCAAATCCTTTATTTGAAGCAAAACCTTGAGCAAGCACTGGCTTTCAAAATTAACAAAATGCTGACATTCAACTCTGATTCTTTGCAATAGCAGAGTGGATGCGAAAACAACGTGAGTAGCATTGCTCTTTCAATGTGTGATTTCATTTTCTGTGCAATTAATTTGAAGATCTTGGAATCAGCTTGTTTGCAAGCATCAGAGTAGGGCAAGAGACTACTTATGATCTAGCAACGACGAGAGAAATAAATGGTTTTTAGCACTAATCTGCAGTGTGAGGCCGTACATCATAAGCCAAGGGTATGGATCAATGGCTTAGTGTCCAACCAGCAGCTAGTGATAAGCAGAGTGCACCAAGGGTCACCACGAAGTCCCATATTGTCCAGCATGTTCATGATCTTCAGTTAAGAGGAGGAAGGGGCTGCCCAGTGAGGTCGTGCATTGTCTGTCCCTGCAGATTTTCAAGACCCAACTGGATAAAGCCCTGAGCAACCTGTTCTGCCCTCATAGCTGAGCCTGCTGTGAGCAGGAGGTCGGGCTATAGACCTCCTGAGATCTCTTCCAGTCTGAACTATCTTGTGATCCTAAGATCCCATGACCTAGGTAATGTCAGAGTCACTCTCAGAAAACCAGCAGGTGACACAAAATTAAGGGCCTGATAGAACTGCAATGCAGAGGGACCTTGGGAAGCCTGCAGAGAAGCTGAGGGATCTGAACTTATGTAGCCAGGTGAAGTGAGGCTGAAGAGAGATCTAACAGCCGTCTGCAGCTACTTGCAGGGGAGTCACAAAGATGTTGGAGCCACACTCTTCTCAGCAATGGCAGATGACCAGCAGCAATGACCACAAATTGCAGCTTGTGAAACGTAGATGAGGCATTGGGAAAAACCTTTCCCTTAGAGAGGTGATGCACAAGACCTGTTTCCCCATGCTTGGATCTGCTCCGTTGGATATGCCAGAGCACAGCAGTGCGATTCTGCAGTCATCACTGCAGTGGTCATGTCTCCATGATAGCAAGTACCAAGGATATTTCTTCCCCCTCATTGAAGAGAAGCCCTGGAAAGCAGTGGTGCATCTGAGCACATCATTGGTACCTGGGTCTGTCTCGCTTCCCTGGAAATCTGGTATTGCTCTGGGCTGAGATGGCAATTCAGAGCAAGACTTGTTTTTCTACCTCTCCTTTCATTTCTTTCATAGGTCATATGTAGATTTACTTTGTGTATGTATATATAAAACTCTGGGGTGTCCATGGTGATATCAAATTTGTTCTCCAGTAAAACTGACTGAAGTTCAACAGATAGTTTATTCCTGTATTAAAAGGGATTTCACAGAATCACAGACTGGTTTAGGTTGGAAGGGACCTCTAGAGGTCATCTGGTCCAACCCCCTGTCAAGCAGGGCCACCTAAAGGTGGTTGCCCAGGTCCATGTCCAGATGACTTTTGAATACCTCCAATTTCTACAGTTCTAGGTCCAAAAAATTTCTATTGCATTCTAAGAGTTTTCCCAGCTGTAGAAATGGTGAGAACGGATGCTCTTCAGCCACTCTATTCTGGGCTCCACAGAGGACTTCTCCAACTCCCTATCTGATACAAAAGCTAATTGTGTGATAATAAGTCTCATTTAATGTGAACCCAAGCACTCATCTCCTGCTCTGCGGTCTGGGCTGAGTTAGCGGTTTGTGCTGCAGAAGGGAAAACGCGAGGACTTTCAACACAAGCATAACGCCTTTGTTGGAAGCTAAATCCCCTGTTGCTTCTCCAGGGCTCCTTCTGTGCAGTGGGAAGCTGCCAGTCCCCTCTCCGCCTGTGTAGGCAAACTGCCATGATTATATAAACATGGGCTACGTCCCTGGAGAGCAAAGCGCTGTTAGCAAATCAGTGGATGGCTCCCCTGTTGAAAGGAACGGATGGTTCTTATTAACAGGATAAGCACCATAAAAGAAACCTTTGAAGTGCCAGAGCTTTGTTGTTCTGCTATTGAAGTCAATGCGAACTTTAATACTGGCTTCTGCTGGAGTGGATCTAGGCTCTCTCCATTGATCTTGAAGCATATACTTAGGCAGAAGGTAGACTCTGATATTCCAGTCGCTCAAATCTGTTTAGGTCAGAGCTCTTCTGTCACGGTAATTTGTGGGGGTGTCTGTGCTGTGCTTCAGTAGCCTCCATTTGCACAAGTGTCTGCCCTGCAAAGTATCAATCCAGAGCCCATGCCGAGTCCCGCGCCCAGCGTGGTGCCAGAGGCTGAAGAGGATCGTGGGGCATCCTTTCTGGGTAGGAGTCTGCTTAGCCTCCAGATCCAGAAATACAGGCGTTTCTCTTCCTTCCTGACCCAGGGATGAACCCCTGGCGTCAGCACAGCAGCTGAACCTGCTGCTTGTTGTGCCATCCTTGCAATGGGAGTTGGTTCAGTACCCGTGGCTGATCTGCTTGTACAGGACGGGCCCGGGAGGGCGAGATCCTGCCGTCACACGAACCAGAGCTGCTGCATACGGAGGAGCCCTCCGGCATCCCAGCACTGCAGATCACCATAGCCTGGGAAAACATCCCTATGGGCTTGCCTTCTTCTCAGTCTTTCTCAGGTAGCTTTACAGGCAGGACTAAAGCAGTGGTACTACAAACCCATCCTCAGTCAGCTGTGAATCCTCTTTGAAGCCCTTGCAGGGATGCCCCACTCTTGCTACTCCCTGACAGAGGACTGGGAAGTGAAGGTCAGTGCCAGTATCTCCACTTTCACCAGTGGGGAAACCAAGGCCCAGAGCAGGGAAACAATTTTTCTCCATGTCGTAAAGCACCAGTAGAGTGCTGGAAATAAAACCCAAGTTTCCACCCGCTTTCCTAGGTGTGTGCATGGGAGAGGGCAGGACACCTAGTCCTACACCTAGGTGTCCTGTCCTCATATACACCTACAGTGCTTTAATTCACTCTAAGAATGATTTTAAAAGAGCTTTATATTGTTGCTAATGACCAATTCTTTCTGAAAGGCTAAATAGAAATCAGTGACTCATCCTGGCTAGGAGCATCCCTCTCTTTTGTGTTACCTTGGCACGCTCCTGCACTGGAAGCAGCGCCGCTACATTTCTTTTGCCTCCAGGTTTTTACATGAAGATATTTTTATAAAAATGAACCTATCTTTAAGTCTTTCTTGCGTGAAATGAATTGCTCACATTATTCTGGGTTGTCTAACACCTGCTTAAAAACCTCCAGTGATGGAGAAGCTCCAGCCTCCCAGTCAATAAATCCCAGTGTTTCTCTCAGGAGGAAGCAGAATTTATGTCACAGTCTTTCTCATGCCACCTCAGCCTGTCCACTGAAAGAGGCTTCTCTCATAATGAATCCCGTCCTTCTGATCCTTTGGTGTGGTTAGCCATGCAGCATAGCCCTTTCTCTGTTGTTGCTCCTGACGAGTACAACCTCATCAGCCTCTGCGACATCTCACAGTGTGATTTTATTTGTGAGAGCGGCTGGTGTAATGACACTGAGCAGTGCTCTTCATACAAAGCAATTGGTTGCTGGTGTGTCACGGGCTGGGCAATGAAAGTTAATTACAAAGCAAACAGACTGGCAATCAGGTGCCAGAGACTTTGCTTGGTAATGAGCTCCTAAAGTTGCTCTTTGTGAGGGATGCTGGGTTGAGTCTATTTAGCAGAGCATATTTCAGGCTGCTTTTGCAAGTGGAAACCTGGTGTTTCTGAAACAAATGGGGCTGTTTATCCAACAACAATCCTCAGAGGTGGCACAATCCCAGCCATGTGTTTGTAGACTATTTCCAGGTTCTGCCTCCATGTTCCTCCTTCTTGCTGCCTTGGCTCCTCCTTCCAGGTGTCCTGGTTTCGGCCAGGATGGAGCTGATTTTCTTTCCAGTAGCTACTGTGTTTTGGATTTAGTATGTGAAGAATATTGATAATACATTGATGTTACTAGTTGTTGTTAAGTAATCAAGGACGTCTTCCAGCTTCCCAGGTTTTGCTAATGTGCAGGTGCAAAAACTTGGGAGGGGCAGAGCCAGAATAGCTGATCCAAATTGGCCAAAGAGAATATTCCACACCATAGACGGCGTGCCCGGTATAAGTGAGGGTCGGCCGGTGGGCCAGCTCTCTTTTCTCCTTTTTTCCTCTTTTTGTTCATTCAGGCCTTTTTGTTCATTCATTGGGGCTGTTCGTTCCCTCGCTTGCTCTCTCTGGAACTTGCTATTCTGGGATAGCTGCTGGAGAATGCCCCTGCTCCCTGGCTGCTGCTTGGGACAGGCTGTATTGGTCGTTGGGTGGTGAGAAATTGTGCATCGTTTGTTTTATATTTTCTATTATCCTTATATTTTTTATTATTATTATTAATAATATATAATTATTATTTTATTTTTCTTTGCTGTCCTGGTGAACTGTTTTTATCTCAACCCACGAGTTTTCCTTTCTCTCCGATTCTCCTCCCTGCCCCACTGGGGAGGGAGGGAGGGAGCGTGCGGCTGCGTGGTGTTTGGTTACCGGCTGTGGTTAAACCACGAGACCAGGTCTGCTGCATCTTTCTGCAGAGCAGATCCTGATAACTTTGCTCACGCTGAGATCACCTGAGCTAACTTCAGACTTTTGAGGTAGTCTTACTCTAAATAGTCATTAGGGTCCCTCTGTTGTCAATAAAAGCCCACTTCAAGATAATGTGCTGAAGATAAGTGGGCTGAGATGTCCTCTAGAGCATCATTTTTCTTTCCGTTGACTATACAGGGATCCTGGACATCTGGATTAGACACCTAGACCACAAAAGGGAGGTGAGATGAAGTCCTAGCCTTGGTCTGCAAAGGGTCTCATTGATGTCTGTGAGGCTGATGTAGAAATATAGTGTGGTGTTGGCTCTGTGGATTAAACATAAATATTTAATGTCTTTTGAGATGCTCTGCCCCAGCAGGTTCCAACTTTTGCTCCAGGGAAGCACAAGTGTCCAAAGGCTCTGTCTCCTGTGTGGGTGTCTTGAATACCTCAAGGCTGTGCAAAAGGCAACACCTACATTTAGACACCTAATTTCAATCTTCTTCGATATGAGTAAAAGTGTACGTGTTGATCTGGTGTGCATATACAAAATATAGGCCTTACTTCTGTGTGCTCCAAAAGTCCTCACAGCCGGTTGTTTTCACTTGTGTTGTGCATATCCTTCGAGTCCTGCAGTGGACAAAAATTACCTGTAATTGCAATGTAATTCTCACGTATGGGGGCACTCAGGAGGCCTCTTTGCTGACTGATGGCGGTGCAGAAGAGGGCATTTTCCTGGGGAATCACTGGATGACCCAAGTGAGGACATTGGTTCTGGCAAGAGTCTGACAAGCTGGTTCTTTCGGTAACTTGTAGACTTTGACGTCTTTTTTGAGAAAAAACATCACTCAGGAATGAAGATACTTGTCAGGATTTAGAATTTCTCAGTATATTTTTATCAGTAGATGGAGAATGTTTTTTTCCCCTAAGCAAAGATAACCCAGGACCTGTGAAATCAGTCAGACTCGGGCTCGTGTCAGCTGCTCCTTAGGCATGCTGGTTGAACATGCCAAAGCTTAAAAGCTTAAGTTAAACCACTTCCTAAAATCATGAAACCTGTTAAAAAAGATTAAAAGAAAAGGTTTTCCATGTTTTTTCTTTTCTTTCAAAGACACTTGAGATTCCCCATAATAACGTGATTTCAAGCGGTGTAGCCGTGAGAGAAACAATAACTGAGGTTTTCAGGAACATCAGAAGTGTTTAGTCACACTGCATAGAGGAATCGAGTGGTTGAGATAGTGAAAAAAATCAAGACACTAGTAAAATAAAGCCCATATATAGGAAGCAACTGTCCGTCCTAACGAAGCGTTCAGCTGAGTTAATTACTGTAGACTCCTTTGTCATCAAAGGAGAAAACAGCCACTTTCACATCGTGATTCATCTGCCCTATTTGGGCTCACGTCTGAACTGTGCCTCAGGACCCCCTGACCAAATTCACTAGATCCCTGCTGACTTCAGAAGGTCTGAAGGTGGCTAACTCGGACGGAGACAGCTACTTTCCAGATACCTCATTTTGCCTGGATTTTCCTCCCTCCAGCTGTTCCAGCCTTCGTGCATTGGACATTTTGCACAGAAGCCCCACACATCTCTGTTTCTGCGTTTGCAAGTCACATTGAACCATGTTTGCAACAACTGTCTCCTGTTTCTTTATTTGACCCGCAGTAATTGCAGGAGTGTGGGAGGAGAGCACGATCTTGCCAACTCTATTTTTCCTGCATTGTCTTGGACTGCATTCACGTACTAACACCGTTCAACAAAAGCCATGTCCCATGGTAATGAATGTTTTTGTAAGCTGACAGAGAGAAAAATGCTGATAATTAGTAGGCTGAAAATACAGGGAGGGGTGTGCAGAGCTGATCTTTATAGAGGAGCTATTCTGGTTATCTGCGTTTGGTTGGTGATGACCAAGAAATGTAAAGCTTTTCCCCATTCTTTTCACTGTCTGTCGGGAGGATGCGTGATCAACAAGGAGACCTTAGTAGCAAAGGGCCTTGAAAAACACATTTCCATGGTACTAAAAAAAATTGAATTAAGAAGTTCCCAAGTATGTGACATCTCAGCTCTTCTGAGTTATTTCATTCCATCTGGCCTCCCTTATATACCTAAGGTGCTCTCAGAAAGAGATCCCTATTCAGCTCTGTCCTTCTCATTTCAAATGGCACGTGCCAGCCAGTTTGTAGGAGAAAAGGCTGTTTGTTAAACTTTGTGGGTTCACGATCCACTCTCAAAAAAGGTGATGAACACAGCTGACACGCCTAACACAACGTTCCTCCTTAGAAACAGCTACTTCCTAATTAGTGCTAGACAGCACGTACACTGACATTTCCTCTGATCCCAGGCGGGAATAGCACATGGTTTTTTCCCCAGAAGCTGATAAGACGGCTGATAACCGATCCTGGAGCAAGCTGGCTCCTGAAAAGGTGGCACAGCTGGGCAGGTGTCACAGCTGGCCCACCCGGAGCCACCGGCGGGAGCAGCAGGGTGATGCTGCGCTGCGCTCTGCCCTGGCCAGCCAAGCCTGGGCAGGCTGAGCTGACGGCGCAGACCTTGTTGTTTATAGCTCACAGCCAACGAATCTCCAGAGGTTCCCCTGGAAACCTCCAAGGAAATTTCTCAGTACTAGTGACATCATTTCTGCAGAGAGGGGAGGTTTTTAGGGAAAACATGCCAAACTGTTGTCTCCTCCCTTCTTAAAGCCCAGACAGTGTGAGAGCAAAAGTCCATTTGTGGAAAGCTTTGCCCATAGTAACTCCAGTTGAGGAGGGCAGCTCCTGGACTCATTTTTTGACTTTGCACTGAGTATTGGAGATCAGATATTGGAGTCTTCTGCCAGTGTCCAGCTTTAGGGTCTGCTGGGAACCTCTGGAGCCACCTCTGAGGCATCTCAGCAGCGTCAGCCCTGCATGATCGATGCCAAGGCAGACAGTAGTGCTTACTGGAAGCTTTACCTGTCTTTCAAAGGGGAGGCAGAGGAGCCATGAAACAGCTGAATACCTGTTCCTCGGTCTAGTAGAGACCTGTTCTGCTGTGCCAGAGCCGTCCCCCGGAAGGTATTTGGAAGTGGTTGTTCGGTCAGTGTGTGCCAGGAGTCTGGGACTTACTAAGAAAAGCAGTAGCTTTGGCCAAGGGCAAATCTGAAGTCCACCATCCCGGGAGATGGCAACGTCATAGCTAATGTTACATGCTGCAGGGAAGAAGGTAGCACCAAGATATTTTTTCCATAGTAACAAGCGATTTGGGAAGAGTGAAGTGTTGGGTCCTAATTGCCAGAGGGTGAGCAAGCGGTGGGACCAGGTACACACAGTGCCTCATGGTAAACACAAACAGGATGCTCCAGATTCAGCAGCCTTGTCTCTGAATCATGCTCCGATACTCTTCACTCTTTATTCAGCGATGCAGAGAGGAAAGTCATTTGATCTATGTAGACAGCACAGTGTAGCCAGCAGGAATCCATTATTTTCTTTGCCACTCATTGGAGATTAGAATTAATTGACAGTCATTAGCTGAGAAGTGCCTCTAATCAGTCAGCTTTTTATCAGGCTTTACACCCATCCATTCTAGAAATTACAGTCATCCTGTCTGCCTTGCAATCACCCGTGGCAGTTGCACAAACCAGAGAAAGACATAGCCTTCAGCCCCTCTCCCCAAACAATCAAACCCACATTATTAGCTGTCCTTTTCTCCTAGCCATCCGTTGAACCGCACAGGCTCGGTCTCAAGAATTCCTGTAAGGACTTAACAAAATCCTGCTTCAGAACCGTCCCCTTTGAATGCCTAAGAGTGATGCTCGAATTTAGCAATTTAATCTGCAAATTTAACAGATGCATTTATAATTAACAGCAGGAAATCACAGCATGATTTCCATATAAATACCCGAAAACTTCCATATCCCAACTGTCCTCTGGCAAAAGCAGCTGAAGCATCATGGCCTTGACATCAGCCAAGATGTGTGGCCCGTGATAGCGGATACACTATTTACTAGATTTTTACCTCTACCAAAGATCAAAAATCTCCCAAGGAGGAGCTGAGTTCCCAAAACATGAAGTAGTTATACCGCGTAATACAGGAGGGGAAACGCGTGGAAAGCCAACCTTTGCTTTCGCAAAAACCTTGTGGGATGTTGGCATTATGACAAGACAGAAAACTGTTCACTTTGGCAGGTTTTGTCTGCAAGATCCCCAGACAGCGAAACAACAGGAGCCAATTGACAACTTCAGGAGGTTGCCAGCTTGTGTCCAACCTGGCAGCGAAGTTTGCAGAGAGGGTCAATCATTCCAGCTCACGAACATACAGAAAGAGTTGAAAGAGTGAATGCATCTGAATTACGGGGATATTTACTGTTGTACGCGGGTTGTAAGAGTCTCCAGTTAAAAGCGTACCTGCTGTTGTGCTCAGCAAACAGCTCAATTTAACATTAATATTAGAAGACGTTATTTAATGTGATGATTTGTTAGGGGTCTATTTCATTCGGGAAACAATTTTCTCTGATTCAGAAAAAAAGACGTAGTAAGTATAATTTTAGAACTAGCTGCTTAAAGGGAAAGTTAAGACAACACTCACGTAGGAGGACGGCAAAACATTAACAGCTGCTTTTAGAGAAAGTTCTCATATTTTGCCTTAGAAGATCATTCACATGTCAAGGCATGGATCGCTGAATACATTTTGGCAGGACTTAGGTGCTGAATTTAGAGGGAAGGGGCAGGGTTTCAGGCGCACTTTGCCCGTGATTCCTGGGGAGCGGTGACTCCCAGACCAGCGCACTGGGTCTGCAGTGGCATTTTCCATCTCATGGTTGTCCCTGGCGTTTCCCTGTCTGCGGCCTCTATTCCTTTCCTCCCTCGGCGTTAGCGAGCACTCAAACGCTCGAGCTTTCTGCACAGCCAGCAGAGACCTTATTTATGTCTCGGAAACACTCTCTGTTGGCAGTGACCTCTCCGCTGAACGGAGGAGGACTCCTGAGTGCTTCACGATGTGCATCCAGCTCACCTGTCTGGGCCAACATCTGTTATGCGAGGATGGAGATGCTTAAGGTAGGTGCCTAAATGAGATGTCAGGGTGGGGATGAAACATTTACAGAGCACACATGTGAATCCCCTTATAGTGACTCCCCTCAAACATTTCCAGGGCACAATTCATCTCACCTGAAGGTAGACTTCAAAAAAAGGACACGTGCTCTACAAATGCCCACTTATCTTCATGGTACTGCAAAGGGGAGGCGAGACCAGTCACCCAGTGCTCAGACACATACCACAGATGTCCAGAGTTCGATGACAGAACTTCCTTTTGGTGCCTGACTCTGAAAAAGCCTGTTCCTGTGCTGGGCAACTGCTCTCCTACACCAGGGGAAACCAGCAACGGTGTTCCACCAAACCCTTTAGAGCAGTGGCTTGGCAGTGTGTGAGAAACTATTGGGTTTGCAATGGTTTGGGAGGAAGGGAAAACTCCAAATTTTGGGGTTTGGCAGGGTGCCATTTCACAGGTTATCTTCCATTTATCAGTACTGGTTATCCTTACATTAAACGACTGTGACAATAATAGCTGCGTGACAGTAGGAGGGAAAAAAATGTTAGGATGGAAACAGAGTAAGCTTCTTTAAAAACAGTGGTACATCATTTGATACATTTTTACATACAAATGAGATCCACTGCTATAGAATTAACCCAGACGTGAGAGCTGCGGTTTTAGGAAAATGGAAGGTTTTAATGAAAAATGGAGATGTTAAGAAGTGTCAGAGATGCGCCAGGGGGTGGAATTACTTGGGGAAGGTTTCTGCATTATCCTTTGAGGAGTCTGTGTGCTCAGATGACGTGTTAGACTTCTGCTCCTTTCTAACGTGTTCTCATTACTTGTAGTGTTACAGCATATACAGGTTCCAGCTGAGAGCTGGGAGCACCGCGGTAAGGGATGCAGACCTCAGCGAGAGACAATCGCTCTTCTTCCAGGAAGCACAGCTCACCTGGGAAGGGAGGGAAGCAAATGGGGAAGGGAGGGGAGGGGAGGGAAAGAGGAGAGGAGAGGAGAGGAAGAGAAGAGACGAGACGAGACGAGATGAGACGAGACCAACAATATAATGCTGAAGGCCAGCAAGAGCCAGGAGGGGAGCTCCAGTCCCTGGCTGATGTGTTCTCCTTCCCTTATCCCTCCACTTTATGGTGGGGAGCTCAGAGTGTTTTCTAAAGCATCCTATTGAATTTCCTTTTCCATTACCTTGGCTTGGTGCTGGCATTCAGCTTACTTGTGAGGCACCTACCCCATGCAGAAGCAGCATGGGTTGGATGAAACCCCGGCTTGTGACTTACAGGTCTTCTTAGCCAAGAAACACTGAGTCCTGGACACAAGGCACTAACGAACCCTTCTCTTGGGAAGAGAAATCTCAGAAGGGTTTGCCTAAACCCTTCACAATAGCTGGGAAAGGAATGTGCAATTTTCATGTAGCTAGAGACAATCGCTCAAAAGCTTACTTGCCTGGATTAGACATTCAGAAGATCTCTCTCATCCAAAACCAGGCTAGAAAATTCATGCTCTAGAAGAGCGTGTTTCCCTCTGATGACCACAAATGGGGCCCGGAGGTGCCTGACTCAGCTGAAGCTGTCTGTACTGCACATGTCACAGCTTGTGGGAGAGACGAAGAAATTTCAAAGGCCAAATGCAGTTTATTCACGAGTTGGTTGCCCAAGTGGCTGTGATAGTTCCCGGAGTCCAAGGGCTTGATTCAGTCACCTTAGTGAAGAAATCTGGTGCTGCTGGAGATTACTAAGGGCTTCTGAAACATTCTTACGAGGCTGGCAGAGATGACGCCTGCCCCTGGGAGCCGTTTGACCTTCTGGATCAGCAGCCAGGCAGAGACTGTTGGATATGAGCCACTCTCTTGTCTTACTCTGTGGACAGTCACAGTCTTGAACTTAGATCTTCCAGAGAAGGTACCATAAATGCTCCAGTTTTACAGATCCGTGTGCTGGAGGTCTTCAGTTACATGATTGCTGTGCTGATCGGAATAGTGGTCACTAAAAGTAGGCAATAAAGGCAAAATTCACCAGGTTTCATACACACCTCTGCAGTGAGCAAGGGCTGAATGTCCCCCAGCACGCCATTTCACCTGAAGAAACGGCACCTGAGTGCTGCTGCTCTGCGCTCTCCTCAGCATCTCACCTTTGAAGTCACACTCTGCCTTGTTAGCCGGCTCCTCTCCTGGGCTTCCAAGCAGCTGGCCATGTCGGAAGAGCAAAGCTTAATTGCTTTGACCTTGATAAAAGTATAAATGCACAGGAAGAAATGGGGAAAAAAGGAGCCATGCTCTTCAGTTGTTAATATTAATTCATAATAGTTAAAATGAATCAAGTAATATGGTTACATTTAAAAAGATATTTTTTATTTTTTTTATAATCTCTCTTAATGGAAGCATAAATGGAATATATATATATTTTTGTTTTCCTTTCTTTTTTTTTTAAGGTTGGCATAGCAGAGAATCATTATTTTCCTTCCTAAACAAAAAGTCTTATTGTGCAAAATCCTGACTAGTAAAAAACATCTATTGTTCTATGACATTGTAGGTATTATTTTATTATTACAATTCTTTGTGTTTAAAAGATACCGCTTAATTGAAAAAAACTCCAAGCTCCTAACTTAACTCTTTCCTGGGACAAAGATCTTCCACGTCGCCGATAAAAGGGGTGAACATGATCTTCTTGATGCAGCCTGTCCACATGCATGGTGTGGATGCGGTTTTTTTTTTGGTTTCTCTTGGTGCCCAGCCAGGCCTGGCTCAGCCCAGCCAGAGGTTTACTTTCTCAAGCACTAATTTGAACTGCTGCAATAGCAAGGAATTTGCAAGAAAATACAATGTTTGAATTACTTCTCATGGTTGAGCATTACTGGAAATACACAGGGGTGGCTTTTCACCTGCTGCTGTCCTCTGTGGCACTCACGTATACTTACAGCAAACCTTTACTCTTCTTGGGGTTCCTGTTTGAAAGACAATGTTCACAGGAGCTGGATCATCGAAGAATAAAGCCCACTTAGAGAAGTGCTGAGAAAGTGGTCTCAATAGCTAGTTAACTTTCTAGTTACTTAACTAACCAGCAATTCAGGGTGTACTGTTTCCTTATATCCACTCCCAAACCCTTCTCACTAGCTTCTTAACATTACCCTTTGTGGGAAGGCACTAATCTTGCCTAACCTGGTGAACGCGGAGTGCCTTGTGCCCTTGGGAGAGGTGAACTACCCCCTTCTCATGCAGCTGGACAATAACGCTGCGGGGTTAGTGTCCCCAAGGCTGGGCTAGCAAATTAAGTGGGCTAGGGGCTGATCTCCAGCTCGGACACCCTCTGGCACGGTCTGACATGTGTATGTATTGTTACACTCTTCTTTTCCTCTCCCGAAGAGGATGACTGTGTCCAGACAACCTACCGGGGATGTGTCCCGCCTTGGGCTAACCTCCGAATGGTGTCCCGGAGTTGTGTGGGAAAGAGCAAGCTGACCCGACCCATACTTGCTGCAAAGTTTGGGGGTTGGAACTTGAAGTTTTCCAGGGTGTTCTACCCAGACTTCATTCCTCTGACATGTTTCCAGCTGGTGCTGCTTCTCAGCAAAGACTCACATGAGTTATGTGTGGTTTGGTAGAGGAGGCTGAGATTTACCCAAATGTGGTTGGCTATTTTTACGGAGAATATTTCTATTGAAATATTTCTATCTCTACTATCAAACTCTCGTCAATTTACTTCAGTCTGTTATTTTCTTAAAATTGTCTTTCCACGTAGATTTAATTGTGACAGCAGGAGGGGAATCCCAGAGGTGGCATGTCTTCTCTTCCCATCAAACCCAGGCAATTTTATCCTAAATAGTGACATTATTACCTTCATCCCTGCTTTCAGCATGAACAGCCTATGAAAAGTATTTCAAAGAGGAAGATGTTTGCCATTAATATTATAGAAGATGACTCAGAGACGTACATGACTCGGCACAGAGCTGGAAGCTGCTGTTGCCAAGCAAGGTGCCTGCCACCTCTGTCAGTGCCAGCAGTGGCACCCCTGGGTCCTTGGGTTAGAGTTTATTTGGGCTATACTGATATTTAGGTATTCTGGGTGTATATAATAGAAAAAACATAAAATATATAATGTTCTGGATATATGTAACGGACTATATATATGTATATGTGGTGTATATAAGAACTAGAGAGCCAACAGTCACTGACCAATCCATAAAACAACCAGTAATGATGAACATTTCATCATATCCCTCCTCTTGGATGAGATGCGCTACAGTTGCCTACAGGATCTGCTGTCTTCTCCTCTGAATCGCCTGCCCTTTGGTATCAGAGTTGGGACCCAGTGGCTTCCCAGCAGCTCAGTGCCCTGATCTCTATGTTCCCGAGAGGGGAGAGTCTGTGCAAGGTGCCTCCCTCACCTGCTCTGTTCTCCTTTTGAGCATGCCCTCCCAATACCGAGAGGTGGATGCTCCCTTCCATAGGAGCCTTCAAGTTGCCCTGTGTAACAGGGTGAAATTCTCTCCAGTTCTCTAAAGCAGTTCTGGAAATGTGGAAAGATCAGTTCCACAGGGAGTCTACCAGAAATTCTCCTAAAAGGTACTGATCTCAGATCCACATCCCTGACGGTGTGATGACCTGAGAGGCAGCGGTTACATTGCTGACCTCCCGCCACATTATTTTTCCCTGAAGAAGTTTTAGATACTCAAGTGCTGCACCTTTATAACTTTCCCATCCCATCCCACCTCATTTATCCCCCTATTGCACCTTATCAGACGTGCTCTCCCTGCCTCAGGGCTCTCCTTGCTCTGCTTTCCTGCGTGACACTTGGCAGAGCACAGCTCTGATCCCACCACCATCTGATCGTGTGATAGAAATAAACAAATCTATAGCATTAGCTGGAGCCCTCTCTAATCCTGCAATGCTGTGGCCGTGTGCGTTGTTCTCACATGCTTTCACATCAGAGATAAACACAATGGAAAGGGGCAGATAGAAGAGCTTCATGCACAGTCACAGCTCTGAAAAATCCTCGTGGAAACTAATGAACAGATTAGGTTGTCTCGGGTTCACTGGAATTGAGTCATTTGAAGCAATAAGCTTGTGAGAGGAAGTACAACTGCATTTTTAATGCATATATCTCTAATTACCATACAGAAATGAGTTCCCTTCACTGGAGACTAACCCTTCTCACTCTCTGTATCTGATGGAGATGAAGCCTGGTAGATGGAAGTGGAACTGGGAGGTCTGACCCAGATAGCTGATAAGCCTGCTTTAGCCTAATTGTAGATGAAGTGATTAATTGAAGAATTACATTAGGGATTAAATTTTACCCTTGGACTTTTGCTTGCCTGCCAAGGAGATGTCTCCAGGCCTTGTACAGGCAGGTGAGAATGGATTTCTTTTTTCCCTTATGCCTCCTGGGAGGGGAAAACTGTTGAAGTCTGGAAGGTGGCAGAACAGCCCTAAAAACTTTGTATCTCCAGAGGAGAAAAGAGCGAGACCAGCTAGGTCTGAATAAGTAAGCCCAGGTCCCAGGAGCAATACGGACTCAGCACTTCCCAGGCTGATTTATCCTCCTTCGTGGCTCTGTTGTTCTGGGTCTGGAGCTGGGGTACAAAGAGGTTTTGGAGTCAAGGATTGTGTCTCTTTTGCATGGATCCCAATGCGATGAACCAAGGGCTCAGGGCTCTACAAATACGCAGGCTGGGATAAGTTGCCCAGTTGTGGGCTTTTTTTTTCATCCTTGGTTTGGGCATGTCTAAGCAGTTCAGACATGTGCAGAACTGTATGGACGTTGCTTTAAAGAGTCTGCAGGGAGCTTTTTCTTTGTCTTTTCTCCTTTGGTGGCTTCAAAGCTGATGGAGGATCCCTTAAGGGAGCCGTTCAAGCTATGAGCTTGTGGGAGACTTGCCAGTGAAACAAAGTTTAGTCTAAAAATATCTTCAGTCTGAGACTGAAGTATTTCATCTAGGTTTCAATGAACTTTCCCTAGGGTCTTAACTTCAAGCCTTAGGTGCTGGAAGCTGTGAGTTTCCCAGCCCCATGCTGGTTTGCGGATAAGGGGCCAAGGGCATTGGGCCCTCACAACCTCTAAATTACTGATGAGACCAACGAGCATGCCAGCTTCTCTCAGCACCTACACAGGCAATTCCAGTTCTCCAGAAACCCTCACTATTTTTTTGTTTGTTTGCCTAAGTTTCTATTGACTTTCTTCCGAGTCAACACTGACCCCAGATAAAAATAAACATGCAACATTTTGCCTTCTCCCTGTCACTCCAACACATCACACTCACAGACATATCTACTCCCTTCCCTGGCAAGCATCCTGAATTTCATAGGAACTTGGGAAAACAAGGAAGCCCTGTTTTTCTGCCAGATTTAGCAACTGGTTACAATCTGTGCGACTGCTCAAAATCATGTTCGGTTATGAAGGTTGAATAGCAGGTTGAAGGCATCTGCTTGAGGAAGAAGCAGCCTGTGCACCCAACAGCTCGTCTGCTTCTCTAGATGCACCAGTTGGTTTAATAGAAGACGTTGTTTCTACTTACAACTCTTCTCTGGCCAATGAACTTTATTCACGACGGTCCTGACGTTCCCAGTGCTAATAATAGGCAATGTTTGTCTATGAAGTACCAGCTGTCCTAACAGAGGTTCAGTCTAGTTCAAGGACCCCTTTGCAGTATTTTAAGGCCAAGCTAGGGTTTGTGGGAAACTTACTACCTGTACTAACAAGGCGTGCAAAGCCACAGCTTACAGTCCAGGCGATGTGACTTACACACTCTTCTTAGAGCAGTAGGTGTATAAAAGTTTTTGTGGCCAGGGATATTTGTTCCTTTATATTCTCGCTGGCTAAAGAGCACCTATGGTTCCTGGCTTTGCACTGGGGATAAAAAACAGATGGAGTGCAGAGATGCTTGGCTTCACCTCATGGATTTTGCTTAGGCTTTGTGCATTGATCCTGAGAACCATCTCTCAACCTGTTGCTGGAGCAGGTTTGTGTAATGTAATGGATACAGGGGAAGAAAAAGCAGAGGCAGGTGGGAGCAGAAGAAGGAGGACTTCTGTTTGGTTTATTATTTGATATGATGAGCATTGGCCCATTTGTGCAGACGGGGTTTATGATCCCCTGCTGAAGGGACGTGGTCTGTGAAGCAGACCTGGAAACTGAGCTTGTGCCTCGGCATGGCCTGGGGTGAAGGTGGGAACAGATTTGCCATGTACATTATCCCTTTTATAAGGAAAAGAGGTCTGCTTGTGTCTCACTGCTCAAGGGAGGACTTCATCTGAGTGGGGAAGAACTGGCTTCCCTCTCTGCAGGAGCCACCTCAAGGAGGCAACCCCCAGATGGGGCTCGGTTTGGAGCTGCAAGGATGGGCAGGGACAAGAGAAAGCTGTACCTTGCTTTGGGTATGTCCAAAGCATAAAAGACAGGGCCTCCTTCCTGGTTCCCTGCAAGGGGGAGGAGGGAGGGTCTCACTGGTGGCCTGTTCCCCTAGGGAGAATCTGAATTAAAAGGTCTCCACTCAGGACTAGCACAGCGGACTCAGGCTTGCTGGGACAGGACAGGTCAGGATACTCCTGTGGGCAGGTCCCAGCAGCTGTTCACCATCCTTTCCCTGACAAGGGACCTTCCCTGACCTTAATTGTGTCAACATAATCCAGTAGATGTGCCCTGGAAATGAGGTCAGGCTTTTGTGAGGAGGAGGTGGGAGAACCACTTACCCTTGTGCAGATGCATCCCTTAGAGCATGACTTACTGCAGCAAACGGCATGACTTCTTTAGGAGAGCGCTTATTTGTGGTCTGGTAAAGGGAAAATCCTCAGGGTTTCTTACAGACTCCAGCATTTCCAGCAATACAGATGGGATGCTAAGAGGCTGCTCAGAAGCACGGACACTGAGCATGAACAACAGAGGCAGAAGGATGACAGAGATGTTGATATTGAGCTGTGGAACTCAGGTGAGGGAAAGCAAAGCTGCTGCCCTAAGTGATTGGGGTATGGGCCCCACAGGTGGTGATGGAGGCGTTCTCCAGTGAAGCCGTGGCAGATGCACCAACTTCTGTCTCACTGTAAGGATTCTGGGGTGGGATTGTCTCACTGAAAGCTTTAAGAATCTCCTGCGCAGCTGAATGACATGAGTTTCCTCCAGACACCAGGAAAGGAATTCTGGAGACAGCTTTTATCATTACAGGTGAGTGGGTTTTCACCTTTCCCCAGGCGACTTGGCATTTGGAAGAAACAAGAGACTGGGGTGACAGACCAGCCATTTTCTAACATCCCGTCTCAAGCCTGAGTCTACATTTTTCCAGGATGAAAATACAGATGGACACATGTTCTGCATTAAACATCCCATTGTGCTGGCGTTGTGCTAAAATTTGAGATATATTTGGAGGATGGAGGGATGACTACAAAGACACTGCTGAGATTTCTGAGAATTATATTTGAGAGTAGTGTCTCCAGGCTGCAGGATTTTGACTTTTCAGGGGGTTACTCTGTTATCAGAGCAACTCCAAGCCACCTATCTCTTCTGATTGCACTTCTCAAGGACATTTTATTGCTGTCTGTGGGGTCAGCATGGATCTCACACTCAAGCAAGGACTGCCAGTGCAAGGATGTGCCCTCTAGGTCTTGCTCAGAAATGTGACAACAGAGAGCATCTTGGATAAGAACCAGGTTTTCTAATGAGTCAGAAATGTGCTGGCAGCCATGGAGGTGAGACATATGGTCCCTCTTTCCTCCTTGTCTTCTCCAGTGTCGATTGGCTTCCCTGCATATTACAAAAGACTCCTTGCAATTATAAGGTCAGATATGGATATCTTATCAGCCTCCCTTCCTCTCCTGACGCCACTTTTTTGTTCAAGGCACTCTGTGCTGAAACGTCGAGGGAAGGACAGATATAATTCTCGGCAGTATTTATTTTGGCGTGGAGTTACTCAGTAGTACTGCTGCCGGAACAGTGCGACGGGTGAGAAAGCAATAGCCCAGCAGGAGACCATTAGTTGATTTCAGCTGTGTAGGTGTGAGGTATCGCTTTGCTACCAACAGCCATCGGGCCCTGGAGACCAGAAGGACAAGTTTAGAAATGTTGCTTCGTTGCTGCTGACTACTCAACTGATAGGTTAGTTTTATGGGGCAAGCTGAACTGTCAGTATGCTGAAACAATCTAAAAAAACTTGCTGAAAAGAGTTATGAACAACATAAAATTCGGTAAAGCAATGAGATATTTTTGAGCATCCTTTTCTGAGATGGTTTGACATTTTTAGTGGGCAAACTGGCTTCTGATCGGACAAGATGTGGGTGAAAGCTACTGTAGGGATGAGATAATACATTGCACAGCTTGTCAAATTCTCTGTTGATGCCTGCTTTGAGTCAGGATGGGGGGAGCATGGGGCTTAGCGTTTGGCTGGGCTTATTTGCAAACACCTACTTGTGCACTCTGTAATGCAGTGAGAAAGAGATGAAGGAATTTTTGGGGGCTGAGAATCCACTGAGCAGCTTCGTGTCTCTCAAACAGGACGGTGGGAAATTACTCAGAGGGACACGGCGGCGCCTGTGCGCTCGTTCTTGGGAAAGCTGCAGATAACTGATTTACGAGTGTGTTTTGACATTGCAAACTCCTTGGAGAGCTCCCCAGGAGGCCTTAGAGGACGTGAAGAAGGAAATAGTTCACTAGAAAGGGGAAAAGCTGGAGCCAGCTTGACCTGCAGAGGGTCTTAGTTTAAGAGGAGGGCTTGCACATGCAGTGGGAGATGCCGAAGTTCAGGGGTCCTGGAGCAAGGGCAGTCAGCAAAGACATTGCAAACATGCTGGAAGTAGATCAGGGATAGCACACTGAGCTAGGGGAGAGACACGCTGTCCCTCACCATAACCAGCAGTAGCAGTTTCTAAACCACACAGGAAATTTTCCAACACTGGTGCATGGGTAACGATGGTCCCTCAGGAGGGCAGCAGATGTTTCATGAAGCTGTTTGGTCTGCAGAGAGAAGGACTGTCCTGGGAGCTGTGGAATTTTCTCTTTGGTGCTTTCTTAGTGATCTGAACCCTTGGGTCCCTTCAAGAGCTTTTGAAGGTGTTTTGAGGAGATGCCAACTAGGATTATCCTTAAGGAGGCCTTGCAGCTGTCTTTTTGGACAGGCCAAAAGGAGAGATGTGGAATGGGTCAGGAACAGGAAGACCAATGCCCACTTGAACTAGGTTGCAGAACTTCGGCTTCCATGGGTACTGGTGGATGAAAAGCGGGACATGAGCCGGCAATGTGCGCTTGCAGCACAGAAGACCAACCCTATCCTGGGCTGCATCCCCAGCAGCATGGCCAGCAGGTCGAGGGAGGGGATTCTCCCCCTCTACTCTGCTCTGGTGAGACCCCCCTGCAGTGCTGCGTCCAGCTCTGGGGCCTCAGCACAAGGAGGACACGGACCTGTTGGAGCGGGGCCAGAGAAGGCCACAAAAATGATCCGAGGGCTGGAGCACCTCTCCTGTGAAGACAGGCTGAGAGAGTTGGGGCTGTTCAGCCTGGAGAAGAGAAGGCTCCGGGGAGACCTTCTTGCAGCCTTTCAGTACTTAAAGGGGGCTTATAGGAAAGATGGGGAAAAACTTTTTAGCAGGGCCTGTTGTGTTAGGACAAGGGGTGACGGTTTTAAACTAAATGAGGGGAGATTTAGACTAGACATAAGGAAGAAGTTTTTCACAATGAGGATGGTGAAGCCCTGGCACAGGTTGCCCAGAGAGGTGGGAGATGCCCCATCCCTGGAAACATTCCAGGTGAGGCTGGACGGGGCTCTGGGCAACCTGATCTAGTTGAGGATGTCCCTGCTCATGGCAGGGGGGTTGGACTAGATGGGCTTTAAAGGTCCCTTCCAACCCAAACTGTTCCATGATTCTAAGATTCTATGTCTGCAAGCAATTGGGGAGAGAACAGAAAACTCCAGTCCCCGCCAGTCCCATGCAGCTGATGGCCTCTTGAGCGCAGATCCTGTAGTAGGTTAAATTCTGCAAATCCTGCAAGGATTTCAAACTCAGTGGTAGAATGGGAGTGGCTTCTCAAAGCTTTCATGGCGTGAACCTACCCTAGGTAGGATGGATCTTTTCTCAGCTTTGCATTTCCAAGCTTCTTGTAACAGGCTACTGTCTCCTGGAAGATGTAAGTGGAGGATCAGGAGGAGACCAAGCTGTAGTGTTCTGGGATGAAACCAGGCTGACCATGGAACCCGTGGTTGTCCTGCTTTGCTCTGGGGCCTTCACGGGAGCAATAAACAGCTCCTGGATGGCAAAGAGTCAAGAGTGTGACAAGTCAAGCTTGGAAAGGGATGTTTCTAGAGAATGTCCTACTGTCACCGAGGCATTTCTGATGGGACAGAGGCGTGTAGAGGAATGGCTGGTTCCTGTACATATCTGTAATATGTGTTTAGCGTTCTGCAGTTTTCACTTGGTGCTTAGCAGTTTAATGGATTCATTTTTATCCTTTAACCTTGATTCCTTTTAGAGACTCACCAGAGTAATTTATGTTCCATTCTGATGTTTTAGTACTTGCTCCAGACAGCTAAATGGGGGATGTGTCAATTTGTCGGCTGTATAAAGCAGAGAGGAGCCAGTAAGCCTTTCCCTCTTAAACTCCTGTTGTCTCTTAGTAACTAAGCATCAAGAAAAACTCAGTCCTCAGCCTTAATGGGCGACTTCCTCATTTCCCGGATTTCTATGTGCTTTTCTGGGGATTGGCTCCTGGACATCTCTAAGGAAACCGAGTGTAAATATGTGTGAATATTCCTGCACGGGGAACCTTGACCCATCCTTCCCTTGCAGGTTCCAGGAAACATCCATGTTCTCGCTGTGGCTTCACAGCCAGGCTCGTTGGTGTCCCAGCCAGGGCTCTTCAAAGGACTAAGCGACAGCACAATTCCTCCATAATCTCCTTGCACGGTCTCTGTTTCCTACACTGTTCCCATTCACATGGAAAGATAACGGATAGTTCCACGATGTGTTTTTATACATCAGAACAAGGTGTTAGAACAAGCAGTTTTTTCCACGCTGTATTGGAGCTAATTTCAAGCTACTCAAAAGTTACTTTACTCCAAAAAATGCACTCATGGCTTGGGCAGTGATGGACCATGGTGAGTGGGGAGTGAGTTTGCTGATTTTATCAAGCCCTGGTTAGAGTCACTTGTTGAAACCAAAATGTTTCTGCTGGGATTGCCAAGGGCTTGTCCTGCACACCGTAGGGTTATTTGGTCTCAGGACTGGTGTGCATGTGAGTATGTTGACTTACACTTAGGCAACACTCCCACAAAGCTAATTCTGGGCTCCTCATTCCTCCACCACAGGGAAAAAGTCACGGAAAACGCCAACGTCAAATGTTGCAATGCTGCTGGTGTCAGAAGGTGCAATGCTACCACTGCTCTGTAGATCTGGATGTCGGTGGCAAACAGCTTATTTCAGACATGTCGGCTCTGGCTTCATCAACTACTGGAGAAGCAGCTCCTTCAATTACATTGAATAGGATTATATTGTCAAAGCTGTTTATCTCTTATTTTTAAAAAGTGAGTCAGGGAACAGTCTCAGAGGACGGAGGGGGGAGGCTTATATTGTGGGTTTACTTTTCTCTCTGAAACACAAAGATTAGGCCAGTGTCTATCACAGAGCACAAGAACATAGATCCAAGAACAGACTCCAGCGTGACCGGTCGCCTGTTCCCCCATCCGTAGATGGCCAGCAGACAGAAAGGTTGTTGAACACTGGGGTTAGGGAAATTTCTCTCGCTTTGACTCAGCTACCAATTTCATATTAAATACAGAATGGCAATTTGAACATGGATCAAAGCATTATGACAGCTGCCAGCCTTTGATATAAACTTTTTTTGTTGGAAAAAGTGGTGGAAGAAGCACAGCTTTTATATTGGTGGATAATGGATTTTAAATTGCACACACTGTCACACCTAAAGAGGTTGGGACTTTTGCTGAGAGCTCTTGCTCTCTTTCTTTAGACCACAGTATGTTGATGTGCCAGGGAAAAATGGGTTTTCAAGACCAGTTTCCTGGCTGCATTAAACCCCTGTTGAACTGAAGATATTTAACAAGACCTTGAACTGACAAAAAGGAGCCTTCAGGACTATTTTTCCCCCTTTACTGTAGCCTGAAGTCAGCAAAGCATTTCAATACAAGGAAATTGCTGCTACTTACAGTTTTCTGGCATGCACTACTTGCGTGTTACAGCTATGCAGTTTTAGTTCGGCCATGTTGTGGTGGTGCTTGCTGCTGTTGTCACGGATTTGCTCTCATTAAGTGTCTTGGATCCTCAACTGTGTGTGGAGCAGGTCTCATGCAGGCTGTGCACAGCCGCATCAAAAAGACAGATCAGATGATTTATCTGACAACCTCAGCTAGATGCTTAAAGCTGGACCAGTCCCCCTCAGCTCCTTTTATTGCCAACAGAAACAGACACTTATAGAGGCCTAAAAATCTCTTTGAGATGCCTCTTTTAAGATGAGGCAAGTCATGCTCTGGACTCTTGATGATGTTAACTAGCTCTCTGTTGACCACAGAAGGAGCATAGGGCAATTAACTAAGGGAGACTTCACAGCCCAGGATAAGTGCCATGAGCTGGATGCTGTGGATGCTCGTGCAGTACTTCATTGCCAAAGGTAACTTGTGTCTGGAGCGGTAGAAATGACTGACTTTTGACAGAAGGAGATTTTCCAGTTAAACCATTCGAGCAACGCTTGATCGTAAAAATAAGCCTTGTTGCTAGCGATTCAGTCAGCTACGGCGGTGCCACGTGCCGCTGCAGGGCAGGCAGAGCACAGCTCTCTGCTGGCTGCCACTACAGGGTTGGACGTGGTGATCCAGCGGCAAGGTTCAACTGATGGACGGTAACCTTGTGCTCTTACTCTTAACCCACCTGACCTGCAAGTGACAACCTGTGTTTGACCAGGCTAACGCTTCGTGGGAAAGGACGGGAGAGCGGTGAGGCCAGCAGTGACAGCTCTGCCGATTTGTGAGTGACCAGGATGTAAATAAGCTGTGAGCCCAACTCTGCTCACCGTGGTTTGTTCTGTCTTGTCTTCAGGACTGTCTTATCTCAGTGGGGTTTGTTTGTTTGTGTTTTTTTTTTTTTCTCCTTTTTTTTTCTGGTTTGCTCCTGATTAGTCCTGCCGTGTTTTCTCCAGACAATGAGCACTGCGGTGTCACCGCGCCTCTCCTGTGTCTTTCTCACACAGAAAAATAATTTCTCTCTGGGAGAGCAGGGACTGGTAAGTGAAGTAGTTGCAGCGTAGCAGGCACTCCTAAGTTGTTAAACCACAGTTTTAAATTGCATGGGCAAAAATACAGTGGCATAAGCGGGGAAAAGTGACTCTGCAGAAGATCAGCATCACTCGAATTTGTATTTCAGTGTTTCCAGATCAAATGCCCTCCATCCTCAGGGAACGTAGTTCTTTTCTAACTGGAGTGGTCATGGTCTTCATGATGTATGCAGCATCTCTGGAGCTGGAGAAGGATCCTTTCAGCTAGGATGGGGTGGATCCAGTCATAGCCAGAGCAGTTCTAGCACCCTGGGTTGGATCCCTGGCATCTCCCAGGCCTAAGGGCTTCGAAGGGGTATTGCAGCAGCCGTGCACAATGTCTTGAGCAGGGTCTCTGTTGCAGACAACTCTGCAGGGCCAGCTCAGCACGGTGTGTCCCGGGACTGGCCTCTCGTGCCGGAGGCCTGCACGGTGCATGCACATTGACCCGCCTCTCTGCCGTGATGCCACGATGGTGAGGGCAGAGGAGAGGGCTTCCCTTGCCTTGGTGCAGGGAGGTCACCTGAAGTGGGCCTGGGCCATTCGCGCTGCTGAGGGACTCCCTGAGGTTACAAGAGGGAAACTTCCATCTGTCCTGAGGCAACGTGGCTTGTGGTGCTGCTCGTCGGTACCTGTGCAGATGACTCCCTTCTCACGGGAGTCGTCCTTATGCAGATGTTCCTGTTCTGCTAAGTCAAACCATGAGCCATAATGCTGCTCCCCACTGCCTACGTTAGCAAAGGAAGGGGTAGCTCTGATTAGGATTTGGGAGATGTGACTTCAGTTTGTTTCCTTGTCACAGACTTCCCGCGTGATTTGGAGTAAGCGACTGTGATATTCAAAGGCACTGAGGTGCCTAATCCAGGCAAAAATAGGTACCTGAAATGCTCTGAGCCCTTCTGTGTCTCCACTTCATCTACAACACTTAGAAAATAGCACAAATCCATTTCCTGGGAGAAAGATGTTAAAGGTGGTGAGGTGCTGGGGACAATGCCAATTCATGATCCTGACAGACTTTAGCTCTGTGGGGCTAACAGAAAAAAACAAAAAATGCCACGTGGAGGAGACTGATAAGGCAGTATACTACACAGACACAGGAGTCTTGATTCAGTTGCCCAGACATAGCATCTCCTGCGATTGGAGATGCCCTAGGGTGTCCCACCTGGGCTGTTTTCTGGCATACCTCCCAGCTCCATGCGGAGGTCTCCAGTACCCTGGGGTGCTTCAAATGGCAATGGATCCCCAGTTCCAGGTGCATGAAGTAAGCTCAGGATAAGACACAGTCATCTACAATATAGATGTCTCCATACCTTTTTTACAGTGGAGATGGAGACAATGCATATGATAGGATCTAGGCTGCAACTCATCCTAAAGCAGATGTCTAAAGCAGGGCAGATCACACGTGCCTACAAGCATCTACTTCTGCTCAGAGCACTCCCAGGTAACCCCTTCTGCTGTGCACAGGACAATGGCTGCTGTGAGCCCTTGTTGCAGAAGCCTCCTTCACAGAGAGATTATTCGTACAAGCACCTTAGTCCTGCTGGGATCCGGGTACCAAGTCCACTCTCTGATTTCTTGGATCTGGGTATTTTACCAAGCAGCTGAGGAGGCTGTGAGACCTCAAGCCAGTAACAGAATCTGGACTATTAATTAAAAAGGATGTCGTCTCAACTCTGTCCACAGAGATTGCTTCCCTGCAGCCAAAGAGCAGCAATCTCACCGTCCTGGGATGAGGTAGGACACACTTCTAAAATCTCAATGTGCTTTCTCTTCCACGATCTCTACTCCGGTGGAAGTCACTCTGAGATTAATCTGTCCAAGACATGAACTATTGGGAAATTTTATTTCTGTATTTTTTATCATTTTTTTTAAAGAGCCTTGAGCACTGTCTATTTATAGGCAGAATAGTACCTTAAACATAAAGTACAGTCTTTAGTGGTGTTATTCAACAATGAATAGCCTGCATTATCAGAGACGAAATACAAGGTCACCTCTTTGTTCGGATTCACTTTTCTTCTTTAAGTTGGCTTCACTCCACATGTTGTTGCTCCTTTCTTGGGGAAAAAAAAAATATATATAAATCTGCTTGAGTTGCTACAGTGCTCGCTTGTGCTGTGCTTTGTCTCTTCAAGTCCAGAAGAAGGTATTGTGCAGAGAAGAATTCCTGCAGTAGGACCATTTGGTGTTTTGTTGCAACAATATCGCGGCAACGTTCAGAGCAGGATTACATGAGGGTGGTATTCTAGTACCACCGTCTCCATAGGTTCCCTGTACCCACACACAGTGCATGAAGGCACAGGCTGCCGGATAGTCAGGCCACCAGGCAAATTTACATTCTCTTATGGCAGACTCTCTCTCTGTCCATCCCCTATAGAGGATGCCTATGTGCACTATGTTTCTTTGGCGCCTCAGGTAGACAGATACGTAGATATGTAGATAGGGAAGAGGCACCTCATCAAAAGAGCACAAATATTGCTTTTTATTAAGCATGGGGTTGAAGTAAAGAAAAAGGGCACTGTTTTTCTTACAGTGCGCATTATTTGTGCTAGATCTTATTCTAGTCCCATATATTTTTTAAATTAGAGCTAATTCTACAACTAAATTCACCTGTGATTCACACCAGTATGATTTGGAAACAATCGTATAGGTGTTCAGGTAATGTTTCGGGTGTATACTGGTATAAATCAGAGCAGGATGATTCATTGGGATTATAATGGGGTAAAATTGTATACGAGAAGAGTAGAATATGAGAGTGACATTTGCCTCTAGTGGGGCTTCCAGCTCCCATTATAGCCCGTGCAGATCTGTTTCACACTGTGAGCGGTACCAAGAGCTGCTCAAATGGAAGGGCTTCACTCACGTACCAGCACGTAGGCATCCACTGCCATTTAAGACCTCCTAAGGTATTCCTCGTGGCCTCTGGCTGCTTCCCCTGAAAGTCCACATAAAGTCCCGTGTCCTGTGGGTCAGCCAGGGATGTGTCTCTGATGCTCTGGGGTATCTCATATGGCAGTAGACGCCTGTGTTTTGGCAAGAAGAGACAGAGGGAACTGGATATTTACAGGAAAGAACAACACTCCTGCTGTGAGCTTTTGCAAAAATGGAATGAAAAAGAGACCGTAAATAATAAGGGTTTGAGTATCTGGGGTTTATTATTGTTTTTTTTTTTTTAGTTAAAGGTTGTTTTGCCCCTACTCTTTACTTTGGGAGTAGATTTTTTTTTTTTCTGCGCACTTTTGTCTGTGTAAATTTTCAGTAATACAGTTGGTAGCATAAAATAGATATTTCAATGTTCAACTTCGCAAAATAAATTTGTAATGACAGTCTGATTCAGGGGATGTTTTCCTCTAGAAGGATAATGATACCATCAGTAGTTTTCTCCTCCCACTTATGCCACTCTGGATCAAAGGGAGCTCCATAGAAAACAATAGACGTAATTCATCATTTCCTTATGCTAACGTACAGGTGAAGTGATACACCAACGAAATGATCCCAGTGGGCTTAAGCACGTTCAGAATATGGGTCATTTCTGAGGCATAAAGGGTGAATTCATCTCACTAGTCACTGAGGCTCCCTTTATAGTAAACAGAGAAGCCGACGGTATAGTGAATGGAGTCCATCGTGTCTGGGGAAGCTATCTGTAAGGGGACAGGTGAGTCCTGGCCCCAAGAGTGCCCATTCCTCTCCACTGCGTCGAGTGAGCAGCTCAAAGATAGATTTCTACATCATGGTCATCCCATGTGAGCCAAGATGAATCCTTCTATCCAACACCTTTGCCTCCAATATCTGTAGGATACGTGCCCTCATTGTACCTGCAGTAACTGTTGGGGTTTGCCTTCCACAGGGTATGGCCACATCCTAAACCAACACAAAATTGGGTTAAAGTTACTGATTTTAGTTTATCCTGTCCTTAAGGGTCAAAAAGAAAGAGGAAATCAAGGCACGGGGCCCTTGGGGGGCACTAGGACTTTTTGCATGAAGACTGCAGTATCTGCAGCGTTAGTCCAAGGTTTCTCCCTGCCTTCCTGGGCTCTGGGAAGATGCCACCATGCTTTGTTCCGCTGGTGTGCATTTACCTTGAAACTTGCTGCTCATCCTCAGAAAGCACAAGATATTTTCCACCTGCCAAATCTTTAGGAAAGTGTTTTGTGAGACAGCAGCAATTGCTGGAGGAAATTTTGAGGGAGGTTTAATAAAGGTGAACTTACTGTGCAGGCTTTGCTTTAGTTGAGAGACAAATAGGGATGCACTTCTCCCCACTTGGTTACCCACATAACCCAAAACAGGTCTTTCCACTGAAAACCAACAAACCAAATCCACTAAAAACCCACATCAAGAAAACCCCATCTGTAGTGGGATTGTTGACTGATTAAATCTTAAGGAGCCCAGCAACTTGGTGGCAGCAGAATATAGAGACTGAACTGAGTTTGAGGTTAGAGAGGGTCCATTTTTTACATTATTTCAGCCCTGATAGTTCTGTGCATTAATTGCCATTTCTTATCCCAGAACAGTAGTAAGAGCTGAATATTTAAGGCATCTGATATGCAATGGGGAAGGTGTTTGTACAAGAGCAAAGAGTGTGTGGTACAGCCTCAGGAAAGCGCTTGTCTCCATCTTCCACTCCTTCCTGGCTTCCTTATTGCTGTCCATGGGAACAGAAGGAAGGTGACAAGAAGAATGGGCTCAGGAAAGGTGAGTCGAGGGGAGCGCTATGGGTGCACATACTGCTCTTGATAGGGTTAGGGGCACAGACGAGAGCATTTGTAGGAGCCACGTGCTCACCTCTATATGGTTCTGAGAGACGTCAGAGACACTGCCATGCCTCCGTGTAGAGATGGAGCAGTTTTCTCAAGCACCTGCTGGTGTCTATAGCTGGAAACAGACCATTCTGTCTCAGACGGACCTTTGTTCGACCCAGCATAGCACTCACATTTTTATGTCCTCTACTTACAGCCACGGGGTCCTGCAACACTGGACAATTATTTTAGTGTGTGCATGTGCGAACGCACTGTGGTCATATCCCTGTCTCTGGTTTCCCAGTCTCCTCCTGTTCCCTGGAGGCTCCCCCACAAAAACATTTCAAAGCACGGAAGATGGGCTTGTGCTGCCGATTGTCCCCTGAAAGAGCCACCTTTGCTATCAGCTACTTAAGGATCACAATAAATACCCATGTCTTGCGTTGAGTGAGTCATATAAATTTATTTAGGGTTTTATCTCAATGTTAACCAGATTCTTCTGGCAAAAGCTTAAATTAAGAAAGGACTAAATCACACAGTAAGCATGGATTAAAAAGGAGACCTTGAATTTTCTGATCAAACTATTGGTCTCTAGAAAGTACCAAGTCATTGAAAAAAAGAGTTGGTTGTTGGAAGTCATTAGTTGTGAAGACTCTCGAGGGATAAACACTAACAGCAAAAGACAATTTGTAATGACATTCCTGATATTGCCCGTTTTTACAGGAATTTTGTTTTCCTCTTGAAAATCATTCTTAGTTCTGAAGTCAGAATTAATATTCATTAAAAACAATAGCTTTAGAACGCTAACATCAAAATGAAATTTCTTTTTCCAGTAAGTTCATGAACACTTTGGAAAATCTGTGTTTTGTTCCATTTTTTTTTCTCCCTTTGAGACGGTCCTTGTCAAGTTCATTTGCATTGTGAAGTAATGACAGATTTCCTGCGAAGTCTTGCTAGATCTCCTACAGCCATGGGGAGTGAAAGGCTTTTAGTTTTTCCTTTCTCCCTGCTGAAGTGGTTGGGAGTGAAAAATCCACCGTCTGTGCTAGCACGAACGGTTCTGCCATCAACCTGGTGAAGGCTCGTGGCTTCCCTAGAGCCATAGCAGAAAATAGCCAATGCCACCCTCGTGTTAGGTAAGCGTTTCTCTTAGGCTGGGTTTTCATGGGGTTTATTGTAGAGCTCAGAGAAGTACAAAGGGAAATTATATCCCTGTCGCTCTTCAGTCTCAGAGAGGGTCAGATCGTGTGCTTACAGAGGGCATGATCCTTGACAGCTTTCACTTAAAACCAAACATAAAATTTGTCCTAGCTTGGCTTGCCTTGCGGCTACTGAGGTCTATAGTTAGGAAAATAGTGGAATAAGCTCATGATCTGGTAACTCAAAACAGCAAATACTTTCCTAAGAGTTATTTCCTAGTTGATATTTGTTCAAGACACAGCTTACACCAAATCTTCTGTTTGATATTCAATACTGAAACTTGACAGCTCAGTTGTAAGTTTTTCACGAGCAAAAGGCAGTGAAGAGAAGCTACAAAAAAAAAAAAGCTCTCAAAAACCACAGTCCAGATGTTAACCTCCTGAGATTCTATGCATGGTTCAAATGTTTCTCAGTTAAAACCTTTTCCTCCTCTTTTTCACACCAGCCTCATCCTCTTCTCTGAAGGCAGGGGGGATGTGGGCAAAGGGGAGAGATACATTTTCAAGGGCTGGATCAGGACATTTCTTACATCTGAAAGGGCTCAGAGCAGCGTCTGCTCCATCTCTGAATGTTATGGCCCACCTGTACATCTGCTGATAGTGCCTTAAACAATTATTTTCTTATCCTGGTCCTCATGGAGAAACCTGGGTTGGACTCCACAGAGCAAAAGACATTTTGGACCTAGATGAAGTTTATATCAGCTGTTCAGGCCAGAGAGGAAAATCTTCAGAGAGGCTACAGGTAAATTGTTGCCTGGCATGCATCTCAGCGCTACCTTCCTACGCAAAGTGAACGAGGAAGCCACAGAAAACAAAGTCACTGTAAAGACCTGCCAGCTGCATCTGAGATAGATTTAGGAAGTGCTGAGGAAGGACTAAAGGAATGTATGAGAGTATGGCCAGATAATACCAAGGGGGGTTACATCATTAATTCAAACTAACTCCCAATGCTTGATTTGGTTGCTTAAACATTTGAGATGCTCTATACTGTCGGACATGTGGATTTGGAATAGCACATGTGATGGGAGTGTTCAGCAAGCTAAAAGGCCTGGGCTGTCCTTGATCAGCAATAGGAGAACCCCAGATGCCTACACTGTGGATATCCACGCATGAGAGGTCTACGTGACCATTGCAGGGACCAGAGTAAGTCAATACAATAAATTCAATGAACTCTCATTGTAAAACACACAAGCGCAGCTGCTCAGTGGAATGCCAGCCTGGATGTTGAGTCTCCTTATCTTAGTCGGAGGAAGAGGATAAAGGGAGAGTTGATCATGACCTAGAGAAAAATTGGCTAGCAAAAGGTTTCCGATAGTATAGGGCTCTCCAGCAAAGTAGACATGAGCAAAGGCAGATCTGCAGCCTGGGAACTGAAGCTAAATCAGTTCAAACTAGAAAATTAGCATAACAGCAAGGTCATTATTAGCAGTGACAATGCCATTATTTGCAGTAACTGGAAGCAATGTGGCAAATGCTACTTCATTTTGATTCTAATTTGCTGGGGTTTGGTCTAGTTCAACCACAAAGACAGGGTAAAGGTCTGCAAAAAGCTGTCTTAGGAGGTTAGTAGTCTTTTTCTGGGCCTCAGAGTGTCCACGTTTCTGATCTCTCACACGTGACAAGAACAAGGACTGGAGGAAAACACCCAAGACCTCATCCAGTGGTTAACTTTTGGTAAAGGAGAACTTTCTATAATAAGAGTAGAGTTTTCTGGAAGAATAAACATTGCTGGGAGCTAGTTTAAAGCTCTGGGATGAACTTTCTGCATGAACTAATGGCCTCCACAAGCCTCCCCACCTTCTGCCCAGGCTGCTTTCAATCTCAAGGATATGGAAGTGCTTATAGGTCACTTAAAAATAACCCACTGTTACCTGCATACGTACACACACCCTCTGCCAGGAACAACAAAAAGAAAAACAATGGGAAAGACGTTAGTCCGATTAATGCCCGTTTCATTATTAGTTATTATAGTCATGGTCAAGAATAAAGTTGAAAAGAAGTAGTAAATTCAATGCAAACATCACTGTGTCCTTGGAAGCTGGTGGTCATTCCCATACCAATAAGCCAGAACTTGTACTTTACTAGGTCCAATCTCACGGATCTTTTCCTTTTTTCACTTTGGAGATTCAAATCTCTCTATGTCATGGTAAGATCTGTCCTTTCAGATACCGGACAGCTGAGGAATGGAGTCTCTGTATCGATCCCTTGCTCAGATCAGCTCCATGAAAGCAGACAAAGACGTGTTTTAGCTCTCAGAGAGCTACTGGAGCAATGAATAGACAAAAACAATTAAAGAGGTGGAAAAGTGCGCTTGCTGCCATCTGTCATTACCTGCAAAACCTGGTGATGGATCAATTATATACAGATATATGATAATATATTCCTGATCAGGAGAGAAGGGAAAAAAAAAATCTGGAAAAAGCTGTAGTGCTGAGACATGAGGATCCTGGATCCTTTCCATCTGATAGCTGGGCACTCGCTGAAGGATCCTGGCTGTATTATTGGTATGAAATTAGACAAGTAGTTTCCAGCAAGATGGTATGGCCAAGAGTCAGTTAAACTCACTGATTTCTCCAAAGAGATACAGATACCTGGCAGCAATAGGGAGGGAAAAATATGCATATGTGAAAAAGACAGAAGAGGTTTTTTTTTAACTTTCCTGTGTCTGACTCTAAAATGCCACTGTCTGTGATTTTACTAATTTGTGTCAAAACTTGAATAATTCCCTTTCAATTTTCAGCTGAGCACTGATTTGACCAACTAATTTTTCTTTACTTACAGCAAATTTGTGCTGGAATAACATGAGCCCGTAATGACTCTTAACCCAGGCTGCGTTTGAATTAGCTAATAAACCCGTAAGAGATGACTGCAGATAAATCCTATGTTAGGCATAATGTGAAACTCTGCTTTGTTTACCTTCTTGTGCGTGAAAGAAGCAGCTAAATTCACTGAAAACTGAAGTCAGATGGAGGTGGTCATGGCCAGTGTCTTGAGAGAGATGTGGGCTCCTTGCTGGGACGAGACAAGCTGGCTCGAGCACCATCCCACAGGCCGGCGGCGTCGGGAGAGGCGGCAGTGGCGAAGCAGAGTAATTGCGAAGTAATGAAGGGATGGACAAAGGGCAGCTCGCTGTCCTCACATGGGACCCGACTTTTAAGCTTGCTGCACAAGCAGAGCCTGTTAGTCCCTTACTTTTGCAGCCCGGACTCCACGGAGCGTACAGACCGGCACCCGGGCTGCCTCGCTCAAAACCAGCGGCCAGGCTGTAGGCATTTACATCCAGGTGAGTCCCCCAGCCTATTTAGGGAGAAAACTTGCTACACTAGAGGTTTCTGTAACTTAGCTGAGACATAAGCAATTTTATTTTTTCACTAATGGGGCTAAGCATTGAAATATTTTACCTGAGCACAAGGAAGATGCTAGCAGTATCCAAAAACATAGTTAGGTGGGGAGGTAGCAAATTTGCAAACCCTATTTTCTGCAACATGTGGAAAAATGGTAAGTATTCACCAGTAACCCAGGGGATCTCATATGTAAAAGGTACTGTGTGTGTGCAGCCTCTATGCAAGTAAATAAAGTATTATATTATTATATTCAAAGTGCTTGCAGCATGGTCTGGAATTTTAATTTAGAGAATGGGAGATAATGACCAGGACAAGAGGTCTGATGGGAAGATTGCTGCTTCCCAGTGGCAGTGTCCTGCTGTTCACTTTGTTCTTCACAGTAATGATGCTGCTAATACAATATTCCTTGCTGGCTCCTGAGGGATAAGGGCAGCAGGGCAGAGATGCCCTGCACAGTGGAGAGTGGGCTTCAGGCTCCTAATAGGTGAAGTGCAGGGAATGGGAACCCCAGGGAATATGTAGGTGGAGAAACATCATGGGGGATATATCTGGGATTATAAATTGCACAGTGAGACACATCAAACTCCTTTCCCCATGTAAGAATGGTGGGATCTAGTACAAAGGGTCACTCACGAAGAAATGTCCGTGATGCCCTTGCTGATATCCCCAAAGGAGGCTTCATGCAAGCTCTGCCGGTTTTCCAGGATGGGAGCCATGTCCCCCCTGCACGCTGCCTGCACCCACGGGGCTGCTGGAGATGAGACCACTGGCTTCTCTTGTCTCCATCTTGGTCTTCGCAGCAACATTACCTTCTAACTTACCTACCAGGCACGTGTCTGCTCCAGAGATTGACACATCGCAGACCAAAAGCTGAGTCAGAAAAGGCTCAGAGTTGCTTTCAATGGAGTTTTCTACCTTCAGCTCTCCAGCCAAAGCCAGCAGTTTTACAGTGGAAAACTGCACTGTAACTTTGGAATGTTTTCCTTGGCATTGTGTATGAGTTATAACCATTTTATAGCTTTTATTCTCTTTTTTCCCTCTCAGTTTCATCACACTAAGAGCAGTGGGCATAGAAAGCAAACAGCAAGAAAAACCCCACACTCAAGTCCTCACCACGCTCCGGCTCTCTCTAAAGAAACACACATATAATTTTCCATTCCTGAGAAGTAATTTGATGACGGTGACCCCAGACAGCACCATTTTCTGGTGTCCTTGCGATCTCTCCTTAGGGCTGAGATCCCAGCGTGTGACACCTGCTTGTCCTACAGAAAACAGAGCAGCGAGCTCCTCTTTGTCCGTCCCTTCATTACCTCGCAATTATTGCTCTTTGCTGCTGTCTCCTCTGCTTACACCACCAGACGGAGACGAAGCTCAAGCCACCTTGTCTCGTTACAGCACGGAGCCTACACCAGTCTCGGTTTGGAAGTGTGGTGGTCTCTGCTCGCTGCACTGTGCCGGTTCAGTCATCACAGCAGAAAGAGCCGTAACCGCCTGGGCGTTCTCGCTCTTTTTCCTAGCGCTGCCCAGTGCTGTGATCAAAGAACAAAATAAATAAAAGTCTTCATTTAGGAACTGACAAAGGGAAAAAACCTGGGTGATTAATGCAGGATAATCAGAGCATTTCAACGGCAAATGAAGAGCAAGAGGTACAGGAGAGGTTAAGTAAATACAAAGCGGTTTTCTTTGGCTTGGTATAAAAGGACAATGTGATGTGGTACTTGGGATGCAGAAGAGCCCCACACAAGTGATTCACCTACGGGTGTCCAGCACCTTCGGAGCCCTGCCTGGCCTCTGATTTCTCACCCTTCCACCCCAAGCAGATGTCTCAGACACCCCAGGCCATCTCAGGTGGCACTTAGCAGGTAGGTTTAGACAAGTCAGTCAACCAAGTTCTGAGGTTTAGCTCAGGAGGTACCTCTTTTTAACCCACAGGTGTCTGAGCCAGCCTCCAAGCGCCTCTCGTAGCCAGTGGGAACACTGTCAATACAGCCCGTGGGGTGCAGGGAGCTGTTGGGGTCACCCAAAGGCAAACACCTGCGTGTGGACAGGACAAACAACTCTCTGGGCTGTGCTCACTGCATGGATGAGACCTCCACTGCCTACCATGAGGATGAAGACACCAGCTCCTCCGACACACCTGCGTACTGACACCTCAACTTAGGTGTCCTTCTCAGCGAGGTGAATCCCTATGGAGAGGTCTGAGTTTGACCTGCCCTTGGACAGAGGCAGGAACCGGGGTGCTTGGTACGCTGCTCCTGCAGCGGATTTGAGATGTCTCCTTAGGTTGGGACCCAGGTGAGCCAGGAAGCCTGATGAGTTCTCATACAGCAACAAGACACTTGGGAAACCGCCACCCTTTCACAAGCCCCTTTGGAGTCCCATGCAGCGAATGGCCTCTGTGTGGTAACCGCTGCACACATTCGGCATGATCTCCGCAGAGTTCAGGGTGAGTCTTTCACGCGATTCTGGATGCCGATGTTAATCTGGCCCCGGCAGACAAAAGATTCTCCTTTCAGCATGGGCACAGATGGGATATATGTAGCATACTCGAGGGGTATACAGACACTGTCATGCCAACAAAATTGTCTGTAACCAGTTAAAATAACTGAGCTGAGACAGTTTGATTGTTTGGGTTGTTGATTGGGATAGGAACAACAAATAACACCATTTGAAATGATACTGATGAGTAACTGATAGGGAAAAGCATGTGATCCCGCCCTGCTGAAACAGGGACCGGGAGGTCTGATGTATTTGTTTTTTAATTGACTTTGACTGCAGAGTCTTTCGGTTTTATGCTGCAGATGGGACTGCTTGTAATCATTTCGCAAGGAGCCCGTCCCATATGAATCATAAATGTCTCGTGGCTGGAAGCTAATATCATTTCAGAACGTGTGGGAAGGGCTGATTTATTGCAGGAGTCACATGATGAGCTTCAGGGCTGCAGGAGCTTGAGGCTTTCCTTTCAGTCCTCAGGCGCACGGCGAGTTGGAGGGGGTGGCAGATTGGATCTGTTTCCATTTTACATCTCTGCCTTTATGAGTTCAGCAGGAGAGGGAACTACACGCTTCCCCGAAGATTTATGATGTTGGCAACTTTGATAAAACAGTTTTGTGCAACTTTTTCTCTTTATTGCTTTGCAAGCAACTTCCAATACTTGTCAATGCTGACCCAAGCAAAAACGCTTTGAAAGCCTGCGTACACCAAGTGGGTGAAAAGAAAGAGGATGACCAAGCCAGCTGTTGTCAACAAGGTGAAGGTTAGCCCGGAGAGCAGCACAAATGTGGAGATACATTGCTAGGCACAGATTTTTATCAGTGAGCGTGTAAAACATGCGAAGTGAGTAACTCTAATAAAATGAGCAAATGCAAACCAGCAAAGCTGAAACAAAACCTTCAAGCAACTTTATTGATTACAGCATCGGATGGTGCTTGTGTCGTCGTCGTGTGCTGCTTCTCCCAGGCAATGAGCTTTGCGTGCACAGGGCGGAGCTCAGGACCAGAGCAAGAACATCTCTTTCCTACTCCCACCCCAGGACTGACTAGTTTCCGTGCAGACTCCAATGACTTCAAACCATCCAGTCTTTGCAGCATGTACTGATCCAGGCCGTCTACACCGTTTGCACATCCAGCCCTTGTTCTGATCTCAACAAGCCTTTCCTCAGATCAACCATCTCTCCCCTCCTCTGGGCAGGTTGCTCACTAAGTTACCTTGCCTTGTTCCTCCAGCCTCTGAATTGACTGCTCCTTGGAAACCTCCAGCGAGGAGCTGGGGGGGCACAAGGAGTTGGGAGGGGACACAGCCGGGACAGCTGACCCCAACTGACCAAAGGGATATTCCAGACCCTATGACGTCATGCTCGGCATATAGAGCTGGGGAAGAAGGAGGAAGGGGGGGATGTTCGGAGTTACGGCATTTGTCTTCCCAAGTAACAATTACGCGTGATGGAGCCCTGCTGTCCTGGAGATGGCTGCACACCTGCCTGCCCATGGGAAGCAGGGAATGAATCCCTTGTTTTGCTTTGCTTGCGTGTGCAGCTTTTGTTTTCCCTATTAAACTGTCTTTATCTCAACCCACGAGTTTTCTCACTTTTTCTCTTCCCATTCTCTCCCCCATCCCACCGGGGGGAGTGAGCGAGCGGCTGCGCGGTGCTTAGTTGCCAGATGGGGTGAAACCATGACAGTCAGACAAATAAAACTTTGCTTTATTACATGTGAAGAAGAGGGACTAATGTGCCCAAAGCTCCTTTACCTTTCCAGTGGCATGAATGGGTCTAATAAAAGACACTGTCCTGAGTGGGAAGCCGTACAAGCCAGGCAAGCATCGTTATGCCAATATGTCCGAAGCTGACGCAGATTTTAGAGCCTGAAATAAGTCTGTGTTTTGTTATGTGCTGGGTGGGAAAGTTGGAGGGGAAACATAAGAACCGTGGTCACTGAAGTGATCAACATTTGCTTCACGGGCTGCCAGTCTCGCATAAGGAAAGCCACCGAGAAGAGTCCTGTTGGGAACTGGCAGCGTGTGGCCGTCAGATCGACCAGGCGATGTGCTAAGCAGCTTTATTCTGTCACGTCTAAGGGAGAAAAGAAGAATCGGTAAGAATCTCCCATTTTTACAAGCCCGTCTTTACAAGGTGCTCATGGTAGGACTGGAGTCTATAGCCATTTGCAGAAGTAATCTCAGCCTCCTCTGCTCACCCACAAATGCTGGAGAAATTGGGAAAAACAGAAGGAAGCACCAGGTAAAGAGCTTCCAGTGATTTGACATAGGAGATATTTTTAAAATCCTTTTTGGTTTTTTTTGTAAAGAATTTGGTCAATTTTAGAATAAAAAAGAACATTTTTTTAAAATGTGAAATGCAGTTCTTAGTCATCAGTAAGAGCATTTTGAACGACCTGTTTTCCTTCAGTCAAAATTATTGCCTCATTTAACCCAGTTTTGCAAATAGCTTCAGTTCCTGTGAAATTCCCTTTCGGGAAAGAGACATGACTGTGCTATCTATTGGAAAAATGTCATGTTGTTCTGGTTCAGCGACCTAAACTGATTTGGTGATGGAGATGGATATATAAATGGTACCACTTGCACATACTTACCCCTGCAAAATGGAAACACTGCCTACAAAAAATCTGAAGAAAGAAAAAAAAAGCCCACTCACCTAAATTAAAAGGAGTAAGTGAAAAATAACAGAGATTTTGCCTCTTTGTATTTTAATTTACACCACCATCAAAGAAATCCACAAAATGGCTTCAAGAAAAAGAACAACGCTGTTCCTCCCACTTGCTATTTCCCAAAGTATATGACATTGGATTCAAAAGCTTCATCTGTGTCTTCTCAGTGGATCAGGTTTAAATTATCAAAACAGAAAAGAACCCCATTGGTGGCTGTGATTGATTAATTCTTTTGCATCGATGAAGCCATGGAGCTTTCTGCAGTGCGTGGGGGACTCGGCACCGGCGGTTGCACTCAGCAGCCGGGCACTGCTGGCCGTCGTGGCTGGTTTTGTTCACTGGGACACAGATGTGTCCAGCCAAAGCCTGCTGAGGTCCAGGGGAGCCTTCCCATTCAGTTCAAGGGATATTTGCAGAAGACCTGCATCAGAAGACCTGTATCAGAAATAGTGTGGCCAGCAGGAGTAGGGAGGTGATTGTCCCCCTGTACTCGGCCCTGGTGAGGCCACACCTCAAGTACTGTGTTCAGTTTTGGGCCCCTCACTACAAGAAAGACATTGAGGTGCTGGAGCGTGTCCAGAGACAGGCAATGAGGCTGGTAAAGGGTCTGGAACACAAGTCCTATGAGGAGCGGCTGAGGGAACTGAGGATGTTTAGTCTGGAGAAAAGGAGGCTGAGGGGAGACCTTCTCGCTCTCTACAACTACCTGAAAGGAGGTTGTAGAGAGATGGGGGTCGGACTCTTCTCCCTAGTAACAGACGACAGAACAAGAGGAAATGGCCTCAAGTTGTGTCAGGGGAGGTTTAGATTGGACATTCGTAAAAATTTCTTCACCGAAAGGGTTGTCGGGCATTGGAACAGGCTGCCCAGGGAGGTGCTGGAGTCCCCGTCTCTGGGGGTGTTCAAAAGACATTTAGATGAGGCCCTAAGGGATATGATTTAGTGGGGGACTTGGTAGTGATAGGTTAATGGTTGGACCCGATGATCTCGGAGGTCTCTTCCAACCAGAACAATTCTATGATTCTACGATTCTATGATTCTATGATTCTATGACCTGTCAGACGTGTTTCAAAAATCATGTAGACACTGAAAAATACTTGAGCACCTGTAAGGGTATTTACAAAGTCAATTAACTCTGATATGCACTCAGCTCCACCAGAAATCAAGGGGAATTCCGTACTCAGCCTATATGGGAATGCTTGAAAATCCCCTTAGGTGCCTATCTGCATGCTTAGAGACCAATCTGCATTTGGCCAATAGCATGGACAAATGTACACTATTTTGGGATGTCAGCGTGTTCGTTAGCCAGCCACCCCTACCAGGGGCTTGTGGTTAGCACAATGGTTACAACTCACACCTCCGACGTCTGTGCTAAGTCACAGACGGACAGTATTGACCCGGTATTGTACGCTAGGTTTCAGATGTGGATTGAACTGTACACCTCTCAGATTATTATGGGTTTTTTGTGTTTTGGCATTGCATATTGAAAAAAGAGCCCGCACTGTGTTAGTTGCTAGATGCTCTATGGACAGCCGCTGAGAGAAGTCTGTTTCCCAAAGGGCCTCCAGTCTAAGTGCTCAAGCTCGGCAAATGCAGGGAGCAACTAATACAAGCAGATTCGGAAAGAAACTTCCTTGAAGTGACATGGGAAGTCTACAGGAGAGGTGGGAAGTGTGCGTAGGGGTCCTATTCCCAATCCGGCACTTGATCTGGTTGCCGAGTGGTTCTTGGTCTGTGAATCACTCTTTAGCCGTAAGACACCTTCTTAACTAAACAGAACGATCAAAACCCATATGTGCTCATACACAAACATGCAAACAAGTTGAAGGCTAATAAAAGTCATCACTAGATATTCAAAGTGAACTCCAACTTTCACTTGAGTGTTGTTATTGTAGCAAAACAGCACAGGATGACTAGATTAGTGTTTGGGTTTTTTTCCCCAAAAGGTTATGCAATCCTGTTGTTAAAGACAGGCTGCTCTAGACTCGATGACTCACCTGAAACACCTGCACACATTTACAGAATTGAGGCCAATCCCCGTCTGGTTGCTGGGTAAGGAGACTTGCAGGGATCCCTGGGAGATACAAAACCACAGCAATCACGAGATCTCGCAAACAAGCAGCTGAGCTGACCTTGTGGCCTGCATTCCTTTGGTTGCACGCTGCTCCTGAGTCGGCTTAGATGTTGCCTCACCCTTGTACTAGGAAGAAGCAATATCTCTGTCTCAGACATCAGAGGCGATGAGTTCATGTGTCAGGACCCATGGGTTGGCACGGCAGCTGAGCAGTTACCCTCTGGCTGAACCGCTGAGCCATAAGTCAGCAATCAGCGAGCACCTCCAAGGTCAAAATGAGTCAACTACTAAATCACAGGCAACTCAGCTGAAGGACATTCAGAATTTCTACTGTCTAAATGTGCTTTCAGGCTGGATGTGGCTGGCCAGGATTGGGATGACCCAGGTTAACCACTATTCCCTGCTCAGCCGGGATGGGGCAGCTCGTTAGCCACCGTGCCAATAATGAACACAATGCTGCTGGACCCTGAGGAAAGCATCCCTTCGGGGTGCTGGGGCTTTTCTTACGACCTTGCCAGCAGCTTTAAAATTTGTCATTTTTCCACCTCAGAAGACTGAATCACTCATTTGACATATGCCAATATCCAGAGTGCAAATAATTGGTTCAGCCTTTGACATGACCCCTTGCAGCCTGGGAGCGCAGAGGAAAGATGTGTCAAAAGGGTCGGAGGGCTCATTTCACAGCCTTTGGAGACTTCTGAGCACAGATAGCCTTCATGGAAGCTGGCTTGCTCGTTAGCATCTGGGAAACTCATTAAAGTTTTATGAGTTCTTTTTTAAAGCTTTGGCTTCTCATAGCTTAAGGTCACTATAGCACTGCACTATGGTAATTATATTAATCAGAAATATTTTCTTTCTACTACACTAATTAGCAGGTGGAGAAACTTAAGAAACCAATGTAGAATCCAACAGTGTCATGGTTTAACCCCAGCCAGCAACTAAGCCCCACGCAGCCGCTCGCTCACTCCCCCCGGTGGGATGGGGGAGAGAATGGGAAGAGAAAAAGTGAGAAAACTCGTGGGTTGAGATAAAGACAGTTTAATAGGGAAAACAAAAGCCGCGCACGCAAGCAAAGCAAAACAAGGGATTCATTCACTGCTTCCCATGGGCAGGCAGGTGCTCAGCCATCCCCAGGACAGCAGGGCTCCATCACGTGGAACGGTGACTTGGGAAGACAAATGCCATCACTCCCAACGTCCCCCCCTTCCTTCTTCTTCCCCCAGCTGTATATCCTGAGCATGACGTCATAGGGTCTGGAATATCCCTTTGGTCAGTTGGGGTCAGCTGTCCTGGCTGTGTCACCTCCCAGCTCCCTGTGCCCCCCCAGCCTTCTCGCTGGTGGGGTGGGGTGAGGAGCAGCAAAGGTCTTGACTCTGTGCCAGCCCTGCTCAGCAGTAACTGAAACATCCCTGTGTTATCGACACTGTTTCCAGCACAAATCCAAACCACAGCCCCGTACTGGCTGCTGTGAAGAAAATTAGCTCTATCCCAGCCCAAACCAGCACAAACAGGGCTATCCAGATCATGCATGGTTTTGTTTTAACTAAATATTTTGCCATCCGTCCACAATTTATAGATACGCTCTATTTCTTTTCCAAAAGTTTCTCCTGAGATGCTTGTTATCTTCCAGCTCTATGGCATTAAGTGAGAAATGGAATAAAGTGAACTAGTCTTTGCAAATTTGAAGGATTTATGTGAAACCGTCACACTCATGAACTACAATATCCTTTCCACATAGGGAAATACAATTTTCTGGGCAGCAAACTCAGAGGACTGCAATCCCACAAGTGCTTTGCTTCTCTTCAGGGGCTGAAAGGAAAGCCTCGTGGTGGTTCTTTGCAGGGGTAGGTATCAACGCTGCAGAAACAGGGAGGCTGACCAAAGACCAGGGCAGTCAGAAGCTGTCTGCATCCCTTCGCAACTCCTCTCTGCCCAGCCTCCGGCTCCATGCTGTCCTGAGTGACTCAGCCCCAGCGTCAAAACACGTTTTCTACCCACGACCCATTTGCCTGCGCACATCACCTTCTCGCGTTGCAGAGCACATTACCAGCGGTGTGGTAGGTAGCCGAGGTGATGAGCGCTGCTGGAAGCCAAAGCTATATGTGCTACATACCATGGGTTCAGGGCTGTGCTATTCCTGCCCTCCGGCCAGCTCCGAGCTGATGCAGCAAAAACGTCTCTTTCCTTCAAGGTGCCACACACATATCCCTCTGCGCACAAACGCTCAGTGCTGGGGACAGCAAAGTTGTCTTAACACTCTGTAAGGAAAGGTTTCTGCGAGTCAAGGGGCAGCCAGGAAAACAGCGCCATTTGCCTCATGCCAAGCCAACTGATGATCTGTCCCCAGAGCAGCCTGCTGCAAGACTTTTACCTATTAAATGGGTGACGCTTAGAAACTCATCCAAGGCATTGCCCTGTTAGTCAGTGTTAAGATGTTCATAGTGGAATAGGAGTTAAAAGGGACTTTCTTCCAGCCCCTCCAGGCCTGCCAGGAACGGAGAAGATCTTCTGGAGAGATGTGGGAGCTTCAACGAGTTGAGTTTCTGTTCAGGTGTGAGGCTTTAAAAGGATGTCCAAAATCTTCTTTCTCATACTTGCTCATCTCAGGATGCTGCATTGAAGAGTTAGTAAGAAGTGACCTTACTCTGAGGAGAAGCCTTGGCATAGCCTCTCCTTGGAGTCCTTTGAGCTCTTCCCCACTCTGGGAACAGTTCTCCAGTGGTCACTGTGTGTTTGCTGTGTTCATCCTTGTGACCCTCACCTGAAATGGGACCTCCACGTGACCATGGAGTCAGGTTCTTTTTCTCCCTCTGGTCCTTAAGCCATACTGACCCCTGTGCCCTGGAGGCACATCCTCCCTTCTTCCAGCATACGGGTGCTCTCGGTCTTGTGTCTCTGTTTTTCTCATCCTCCAACAGACCGCTGCCAGGTTTGCCAGGTGACTGTTAAGAACGCCAGATCTTCATTATGTTCTTTCCTTGTGCCACGTTACCCTTGAAAACTGTGCTACTGTGGCCTGGTGGCCAGCACTGTCCACGTGTGCTCCACTGGAATGGTTGATACTGGTAATGTGTCAGATGCAGGGGATTTTTACTGGTATCTCCTGGGGGTTGGAGCTCTGCTTGTAAGCAAAAGATGACAGAGGAGGCTATGAAGCTATGTGTTTAAAATGGAATTTGCCATCCGATACAAGTCTCCACAGCGATTCCTCAGTGTCAAACCCAGCCCCTAAGCTGACATCCCTACATCCAAGGAACTGCAGTGCAGCACCGCTGACTCCCACAGGGAATAGTCGGGAAGAGGCAATGTGCTGTCTTCACTGCAAGCTGGGACTGGGCGTTTATTGCAAAGGAGGAGGGTGAAAAGATTTAAATAGTGTCAGAAGGAAGCAATTAGTCCAGAGCCAAAGTAGGTTTACACTTGCTCTCACATGCCAGTTGGCACATGCACTATCTGCAACACTCAGCACGGCAAACATTTTCCTGGAAGAGCTCTCATGATTTCTGTTTCAAGCACTTAAGTGTTCATGGATGTTCATTTCCATAATGACTCACTGAAAACAAGAAGCCTTGTTTTCTTCATACATAATATGCTAAAAATCAAAGGTAACTTGACCAGTTTTCTTCACACACAGACACGCTCTCACACATACACACTTGCAATCGGACATGTGTGTACATGTGCATATGCTGGTACATAAACACACACACAGAGGTTGTCAGTCCATCATATCCACAACCGTTTTCCTGGCATAGCCGAGACTTTTCCTGCTGATCCAAAAACTACATCTGAATCATCCCAGATCTGTGCTGTGAATAATTATTTTGTTAAAAGGGACATAGGGCTTTAAAAGGCATCGCAATGTAAGGGAGATAGTTTTCCCTAAAGAGAGGTGACTTTATTCATCTTTGCACCCCTGTCAGGAGAAAGCAAAGGAAGAAGCTTCTTTTGAAGACGGGGGCATGGGCATGTTTCCAAGACCTCTGAGGTGCACCTGAAAAAAATGCAGCAGCCAACACTTGCTCATGTTCATTCTTTCCTAGCGTTAGTGGAACGACTTGACAATATTACTACTAGGATGATAGGGTAATTCAGGTTGTAAGGGACCTCAGGAGGTCTCTGGTCCAAACCCCCTACTCAGAGCAGGCTCAGCTATGATCGCAGTCCAGGTTGTGCAGGGCTTTATCTAGTTGGGTCTTGAAAAATCTCTGGAGATGAAGATTGCACACCCTCCCTGGGCAACCTGTCCCATTGCTCGACTGTCCTCCTGAGGCCAAACTTTCTCCTTTTATCTGATCTGGCCCTTTCTTGTTTCAGCTTGTGTCTGTTGTCTCTTGTCCTCCTGCCACGCACCATTGTGAAAGGCCTGGGTCCGTCATCTCAGTAACCTCCTTGTAGGTACTGGCAGGCTCTTATTGGGTCCACCCAAAGTCTCCTCTTCCCCATGCTGAACCAGCTCCTCTAGCCTCTCTGCACATGGCAAGCGCTCCAGACCTGAACATCTTGGTGGCCTGTGGCTGACCTTGCTTTAGTTTATCAATGTCTTCTTGTACTGGGAGGCCCCAAACTGGGCACAGCATCTAGATGTGGTCTAATGAATGCAAAGTAAAGGGGAATAATCACTTCCCTCAAAACAGCCCAGACTGCTGTTTGCCACCTTTGCTGCCAGGCCACACGGCTGGCTTGGGTTCATTTCAGCATCCACCAAGGTCCCTGGGTGCTTTGCCACAGGGTTGCTCCTCAGCCACTTGCCCCTCAGAGGGCACATGTGACCAAGAGACTCCCCTTTGCTGTCCAGGACATCTGTGGATCATCTCAGTAGCTCTGCTCACAGGTATCCTGAATAATCATCAAATTAAGTTAGTATTAAAGGACAGCATGAAAATCACTCATGGCCCCCTTGGACCTTGGAAATGGACAGTGGCATTGGAGGCCAAACACCACTGGGGGACATGGCTGATGTGGAAGGCAGGGAGGAGACGACTCTCTCAGAGACATGACTCCAGTCTGTGAAGGTGTAGTTGAAAATGAGACAAGAAGTTGAGTTTGACTGGCAAATTTGTCATCAGAGATGGGAGCTCCTCCCTGTAGAAACTCAGGAACCTTGGCCCAGAAGTGCACCTAGGCCAGTGCTTCCCCGTATGCTCCTGTTCCCGCCCTCTTGTCCAGCCAGGGTTTTGGTGTCCAAGCTGGGATGAGCCCTGAAGGGTGCATTAGGTTCTAAGGCAGCCATAAGGCTTACTTGCATGTGTCAATGCAAATTTGGAAATGCTTGTCTTCTTGAGATGAGTGTGTGGCTCACTTCCAGCTCAGCCAGCATTTTTCTCAAAGGCTACTCAGGGAAAATGGAACCTCTTGCTTATCTGTTTCACTCCCAGGTGTTTTTCTCCTGGGATGATTTCCAAACAGTTTAATTCAAATGAATTCAGTTCTGAGAAGCCCCATGACTTGATCCCATGCCATGCCTTGGGATGGCACCAGCAGCTCCCTTGGCTGGTGTGTCGAGGAGTGGTGAGCATTTTGTCATCCCAGCTTGGGTGTGCCAAATGTTATTGATGACAGAAGTCAGCTCTCCACCAGTGGGACTATACAGTACAGCAGAGACAAGAGTATCATCATTGCTATCAGTCAAGTGAACTGTGAACTTCTTCCAAACTCCTATGGGTGAGAACTTGCAGAGTCGAAAAAGTTATTTTTATCTTCTTCAAATTGCTTGCACTAATAAAGAGCATCATATTTTGCACGTCTAAAGAAGGGCAATGGAGCTGGGGAAGGGTCTGGAACACAAGTGCTGTGAGGAGCGGCTGAGGGACCTGGGGATGTTTAGCCTGGAGAAAGGGAGGCTCAGGGGAGACCTTCTTGCTCTCTGCAACTCCCTGAAAGGAGGTTGGAGCCAGGTGGGGTTGGTCTCTTCTCCCTAGTAAAAGGTGACAGGATGAGAGGAAACAGCCTCAAGTTGCACCAGGGGAGGTTTAGATTGGATATCAGGAAACATTTCTTCCCCAAAAGGTCTGCCAGGCCGTGGCACAGGCTGCCCAGGGCAGTGGTGGAGTCACCATCCCTGGAGGGATCTAAAAGACATGTAGATGTGGCACTTAGGGCCATGGTTTAGTGGTGGACTTGGTAGTGACAGGTTAATGGTTGGACCTGATGATCTTGAATGTCTCTTTCAATCTAAACGATTCTATGATTCTATGATTTTTACCCTTGGACCATGCCTAATAGCAGAGAAAGGAGAGAGCCCCTCACAGCCTCATTTCTTTAGGCAGTGCAAATCTGACTGGCTTCAGTGCACTTTGCATCGATCTCATGGCTGGAAGAAAAAACCACCACAGTCCCTCCTAGCTTCCTTGGCTAACTAGGTCTCCCTACACTCTGTCTGCAGCTAACAGAGGATTTTTTGCAGGATCCTGGATTAGCTGACTTGACACTGTCTGCTTTGATTTCTCCCTAGGGGAAGATTGGAGAAGTAGTTGAGTAAGTATACAAGTGTACAAGACATGCATAAGTGTCTATTTCCATCGGAAAGAGCTTAGAGAAGGTGGGATGTCGGCACAGGCCATGCAACTGCTTTTCTGGACTGACAACTAGAAGGCAGCTGGGACTCCTGAGGCATCCCAAATGATACTAGAAGCCTTTGTTTAGGCTACAGAATCAAACACTCAGAAGGCCAAGAGATGTGTTCCATCCAGCAAGGCCAAGAGCTCCTCCTGAAGCAGATGTCTTCTGAAGGCCAGCTAAGAAGCTCTGCAGACTTCGCTGCACAATTTGCTTAGGTATGCACCAAGCGTAACAGGAGATCAGACACCTGACTTACTGAGACCGAGACCAAATTTAGGTGTATTCATCTATTTATTGATCTTAAATGTTTAGTGAATATTTATTGTGAGTGAAAACAGGGCATCCCAGAAATAGCCCTGAAAACACTGGTTGGTGCCCTGGCATTGATATATTCCAGTGGTTTACCGTGAGGTCAATGACTCTAAGCTCTAAAAGACCTCGTGAAAGCAAACCCTGCAGTTGAGTGTCTATTGCCAGAGACATTAGTTCACTTCAGCTGCCAAATTTCTTTTCTACTCAGACTTGTCAGATGTCTGGATTTGATCTGGACAATATAGATTTGAGGTCAGGTATATGGATTGCACCACAGTCCTTCAAAAGTTTGGTTGTTCAATGCACAGGGTCTAGGTAAGACTAATTTATTTCTGTAGCCACACCGTGGGACTAGAAAAACGCATGGCTAACAGCGTCTAGATCGGGGCTAGACAGATCTGCAATTCTTCACTTCCAGTTCTGGTACCTGGACTCTTTAGTTCTTGTGAAGAGCATGAAAAGGACTTGTTACTACTCCCTTATTGCTTATGGCTACAGTATCCCAGTCCATGTCACTGGTGTGGGATTCAGGCTACCAAATTTTGCACTGTGTCTGTCTCTACGTAAGCCAGTAACTCAGATGGCCTTTAAGGTCAAGGGACAAAACAGGCGTTGGGTGCAATTCCCCTGCCCTATTGTAGACATCTACTTTAGGATCAGAAGAATCATACCTTGGACTCCATTGACTGTATTGAGCAGTTCTCCAATGATCACAGAGGTGACTAGCTCCGGCTGAAACTTGTGAAGGGCTGCATAAAGTCAAGTGAGTCCCACTAGAATGCTCTTTGGACGAACAGTATCCTATGCCTAGATCGTACTTTTGCTCCATTTACACGACAAGTCCCCCCTTCCAGTGACAGTCACCCCAGTTATTTGTACTGCCCCTGAGACTCCAGCTGTGGCTGAGAACTATATGGTGCTACATGTCATGGAGACACACATGACTAAGATGATCCCCTCCCTCCAGTCCTAGCGAAGCCTCTTCTGACAAAGGAAGGGCTTCACAGCACAGCAGGATAATAGTGAGTCACTCTGGCTAAGCACTCCAAGGGCAGATGCTGCTGTGCCCACAAAGTTGTGTTTGTGGCGGTTAAGAAAAAAGAAAATAACCCACTATTGGGGAAAGGAACCAGTCCAGCGAAGGCGTTGCTGTGCTGTTTTACTGCACTAGTACTTCAGAGCTGGGTGCATGTCCACAGCAGTGAGGAAAACTCAGGATGAATCCTAGCTCTTCAAGACCAAAATGTGAAGGGCAGGTTGGTTTCACAGCTAACGTGGGCTACGCTGACTCATCGTTACGGTTTTGAGTAGGAGCTTACTGCACCTGACAAAACCATATGAAGGATACAGGCAGACAGGTGAACTTAAGGAAGCAATAGGATGATATTGATCAGTTGACAGATTGGGAGAAAGAGAAACAGTCTTCCAAGCGTTATTTCCATGGAGACTACTTTCAACTCTCCGTTTCTATTGTAGCTTTCATCAGGAGATCTTGATAGCCCTGTGGTCTGCCTGGTCCTTGATGTCGAGAAGAGAAAGGGAAAGATAGGAACTGCCTCTTTGCTGGGAAGCAGAAAGGGATACTGAGAGGGCCTGACACCCAGTCTACTGACACCAGTAAGAGTCCTTCCAGAGACCTGAAATGTATGCCCAGAAAACAGACTGACGGTGATGACCTTGCAAATGCAGAGAGCCCGCAGATCATGTGCCTCAGGTTGTGGCTCCAGAGGAACTAGAACATGAGCTCCAGGACACAGAGACTCCACTCCTTGTTGCCTACCAGGAGGGTTCGGTGCCCACTGAAAGGTTAGGCAGCCTACAAAGGTTGTCTAAAGGGCAGCCATGTGCATAAAAGCTAGAGCTCACTCTGTAAAATGTGAAGAGCTTTGGCCTGAGTCCCATGTATCCAAACTCAGACAGGAAACCCTCAGCTGGTGTAAATGATATTCCTCCCACTAGCTGCCCCAGAGCAGTCACCCCCTAGGACGTTGCCTGATGTAACTTAGACCCTGCCTTTTTTTTCTCAAATCCTGGCCTTTATGCCCCCCCAGATACGCTGTGTTCAGGGTTACACACCTATCTATCATCTCCATCATTCTCCCCTGCTCTGCACTCTCTGAGAAGACAAAAAAAAAGCCACCCTCAGAATAATTTTTTATTGCTCTTCTGGGGATGGTCTGAAATCTTGTTCTTACAAGGCTGATGGTGGAAACTGAAGCTTGATTTTCATCACAGTGCTGTAGAGAAAATGGGCCGTGGGTGTCAGTACCTCAGGCATGACAGACTTCAGAAGGCTTCCATGGCAAAGCAAGCAGAGGTAGTGTATGCGTGAGCATGGCAATCACTTCAAAATTAACATAAGCAGTATCCCATTAACAGTGTATGTCCACGGTGCTGGCTTGAAACAGCGTCCAGTGCTGGAAGGACTGAAAATCTCTGCTTTGGACAAGTGCCAATTGGAAAAAGGATTTTATTTTTTGTGAAAATACACTCCTGGTAGCAACAATAGCCTGCAATTTCTGACAGTATCTGCTGCATTGCAAATCCCTTTTTCATCCCAGACTGGCCTAGAGACAGAGCAAACACAGAGGTACTCAATCCTCGTATTTCTAACCTGTAGATATATCTGTCCCTTCAAACACAAAATGCCAGGAGGCTGCGCATCGCTGTTGTGATGCACGCAATGAATGAAAGCACTGACACAGCCCTCTCTCATCAGCCACTTTTGTTTCCCAGCTATCACGAAGACGGTTTGCATCACTTTGCAGAACGCGGGGCATTGACAGCGTAAGTGGCACAGGCAGGCACGTTTCCAGTCTTATTTGTATCTCTGCTGCGCTGGGATCGATCATGCTAGCTGGCACGCCACGCGGAAGGCTATGGGAAGACTCTCCTCTTTGGCAGAGATGATAGCTCTAAATAGACAGAATCTCAAACCTCCCTTCTTCCTCAGGTATCTCACTGAGGCACACGAATCCAAATGAGAGCTAGGACGGGAAAAAGTTACAAAGTTTTAATTTCTTAATTTAAATTTGCTGTGCATTGCCAATCAGCTCAAAGTTGAATGTGATCGAACTGTTAGGACAGAATGCCTCCAAAAGCAGGGGATTAACATCAGTGTCTTCCAAGATATTTTCCAGCCCTATGTAGTCCTGAAAACTAGACAGAGACCAATTTAAATCTGGAGATTTAAATCCAGCTTGTGCTGGAAAGTCCTCTAAAACATGTGAAGAAAATTCAAAATAAGCATGCTACAGTGGAAAGAGAAAATTACTCCAGCACCGGTGAGATACAGGTGATGGAGAATATACTATACAACTTGCTTTTTTCTTTCTGCTGTTGCAAAGTCCAGTGGAGAGGCGTGCAGAGGGACAGGGGTCCAGCGTAACACCAGGAGCTGAGAAGGGAGACAATTCATCTTGCATTTAAATACCATCTTGCTCAGATTTTATCATGAGGTCGTTCTTCTTATTGGCTCATTATCAAACAGGATTTCTTTCCCTGATCTTAGATACAAAACCACTCTGAAGATAGATGTCCTCTTCCTTTCCAGAGTAAAGAAAATGATGCCTGGTTTTATTGAAACCAACCCAGAGTAGTGTTTATTATTGAAAATATACAGTATTTTTGAACATCACATAAAAAGCCTAGTAGATACATCTGCTCTAGTTCAAAATGCTCAATAGATAATCTTTGTGCAGCATGTAGCACTATCCTCATAATGCAAACATCCTCTTCTCATTATTATTTTTACAGTGCTTCCCTTTTATATTTTTTAAACCCAGAAAACATGTTCTGTTGTCCTTCCCCATCCCAATCCTCTTAGCTGAAAAAAGCCAAAGACTTTCCAAAGTCTACTTACATTGTGTCAAGAGTGTGGGGCTAAGAGGAATGAGGATATTTTATAGAGCTATCTAGAGATATTGCTGTCCTTTTCAAAATTTTGTGTATGAACAGGGCATCATGCTTGCAAGGCAAAGTGCCCTGTGTTAAACAGTCCAGCGATGCCCTGGTCAACTCCCAGTCGATCAAAGGGAGAAATGGGGAAGGTAGACAAATTTGGATTTTTCACACCACCTTTCAGATGCTCTTTTTCTTGCTGCCACACGTTCTCAAATGACAGTTCTGCAGAGAAGGAATTTTTACAAAGAAACAAGAAGGAGACGGGCTATCTATACACCAAACTGTTGAAATCATTGGGAATCAATGTACAGGGTGAGACGGGCAGTATGTTAAAAATAGTCTTTGTTCACCACAATATGGAAGGGAAAAACAAAAAAAAAGAAAGGAGAAGAAAATTGATTGTTCCTGCCAGTGTGCTGTTTTAGACTTTGTATTGTGCACTTCCACAAGGCGCAGCCAGTGTTGAATCTCTTTCTTCTTTGAATCTGTTTCGCCACCACCTGCTCCAAGAGGCTTCTGCCTGGTTGCCTTAAAGCAGCATCATGAATACGGGAGATGAGAGTCCACAAAAATATGATGGGCACCTCATTGCGAAGGAGAGCAGTGCAGAATAAAGGAAGAAAGTTTGAAGAAAGGGGCTTAGGGAGAGTGAAGAAAGAAGAACCCTGAAGGCCACCGGGCAGTGCGTGTATGTGCGGGGCGTATCACACGGCTGCCGTCTGCTTGATGCTATGGAAGCTGATCCGTGTCGGAGAGGTGGGGATAGACATGGCACGTGCCACACGCACTCGGAGGGAGTGATGGTCTTGCCAGCGGTGCCATCTTTTCCTGGCAGCAGAACGGACCTGGTGAAAAAAAAAGGAAAGAACATGAACACTTAGAATATTCAGGTGTCCTCTGTAAAGGGACACTGGGCAGCTCTGAGGCAAATGATGATACGTGTCAAGCCAGTGAAACATGCAGGGCTTGATTCAGCTGCCTGAACATGGGTGTCTAGTTCACTTGATATTCTTCTGGGTACTGCACTCTGGGAAAAGCATGGGTTTCACATATCTCATGTCTCATATCTGATGTCTTAAATACCCCAGTGCATTTCAAATGGCAATAAATGCCTAAGCTTATGCAATTGAATCAAGCTCTCAAGATGGATGCACCTGATGGAGGTCTTGGAGAGACCTAGCACAGGGCCTGTAGTTGCCCCTGCTTCCCTTGTACACGAAGGGGAATCACAGGTCATCTAACCAAACATTGGTGTCTACAACACAGACACACCTGACCTAACCCCTGTGAGCATCTTGTATAGGCAGTAGAGAGCTACTCTGTGTTCAATAGAAGGTCATCCTCAAGAAGATGCTTCCAAATAGGCCAGATGAATTTTGAACTTCAAGTGCATATTTTGTTGTAAAAAACAAAGAGAGAGCCCAGGATCTCCAGCTCAAATACAATGTATATAAGCAGGAGAAAGACAGGTGATAGGAACCCTAGCCTCAAACACAACGGGAGGGAAAGCTTGAGATACTCCTAACACAGACTGTAATCAATTCCTGCCAAACCATTGGCATAGAAGACTCAAAGTCAGAAGCTAAAATGAAACATTTAGACCAATTTCTGGATATTCTTGTTGATCTCTGTTTACTGCAGAGATGAGATCAATTCAGACCCCTAACCTAGGCAGCTAAGCAAGCCTACAAAATCAGGTGAGATGCCTGTTGGACAGTCAATGGATAATTGTACTCATGACACTTGGAAAAGATGTTGACATTCTGCTGCCAACCTGAAATCCAGTCAACTTTGAAAAAAGAGCATTTTTTCATACAACCTCTATATCAAGCCAGGGCCTCCTTTGCCAAAACCACATTAGTTTAGAAGGTGGGGTTATAAATAATGTAATGCGGGCATTACACCTCAGCTACTGACTCATAGTTCTCTTCCCAACCAAGAGAGAACCAGTGAGTATGGTCAAAGGGTATGATCCATCTCCTTCTAAAGCAGATGTCCAAAGTAGGCCAGATACTGCGGTCAGATGAAAAATACCTATTTCCTTTCATGAGAGATAAAGTAAGTCTAGGCAATTAGCTCTGCTTTAGATGTCTGGATCATAAATTTAGCTAAATTTAGACAGTATTGATATCTTATCCTGAACATTTTTTAATCTTTAATGTACTTATCTTCACTGCATCCCTCAAAAGTAAAGGAGTGCTCTTACCCCCATTTTACCACCTGCAAGCTAAAGCTTGGGTATTAATAGCAGTGATGTTGCTGTAGAGTAGACCTCAACATGGATCAGCTACCATGGCAACTGTACAAGGCCTGGGATGAGCTTGCACAGCCTGTGTGAAGCCCATGCTGACATGGCTTCTCAGCTATCAGCACCTGAGGTAGATCAAAGCCACCCTGGGTGCATCTATAATCACCACTGGGATTGCAGGGAAGATGGTGTTGACACAAATTGTCCAAATGTGCACGGCCACTGCTTTTCTCCTTTTGTTTTAAAACTTGGGGCCTGTCTTCAGGTGCAGTGTGAAGTCTACATAAAACATGAGGAACACACACTCCACAAACTCACTTCAGACCAGCTCCAACATGCTGTCTAACAGGTGCTCAGATGAGCTGATGAGCTCTAGTAGTAGAGGTATTTCCCAGCCAAACCACACACTGTCAGTATCAGGTGTCCTAGATGAACAGGAATGATGGCCTGATAGTTAAAACATACAACAGTTCATAAGGAGGACATGGGAAGGGGGATCTGCACTCCTTCTCTCAGCTGGTGTCAATCTCCCCATTTCTTGGTAGGCCTTCAGGGATTTAGACAGACCCATAGTCTGTAGCACTACTACTTAGAAACTCTGCAGTGCTGTGGTCTGGCACCTAATAATCCCTTCTCATCACCAGCTTTGTCCATGAAATACACCCCATCTCAGGTTTGTGAGTGTCAACTTGGAAAACAGTTTTGCAATTGCCCTCTTTGGTGCCTTGTCAGGGGAAACCTGAAGCTGGAAATGTGGCTTTTTCTATCAGAGCCCTTCTAGAAGGCACAGACTGGGCAAAACAGACCTGAGGATATCTCTCTTTGGTTGTTTTCTCGACTGTGTGTGATCTGTGCTGCTTAATCTGACACTTAAGACAAGCAGATGCAGATGTTTATAGTACGGTGAGAAGAGTGCCACACTGGGTTTCTTTCTTTTGATTTTGAATCAATGATTTGTTTCAGTATAAAATAATGGGGTTTACACTTAATAGGTGGGACAGACCGTAGAAAATTAAAGGCTAGGAGGGGATAGGACTGCTTGCATGGAGAAGAGGAAGAGTGAACATCCGAGTGAAAGAAGGATTGAAGTTAAAAGACAGCACTGTCAGGAGGAGCATGGTCACTATGAATGAATTTGAGCTGAGAATGAGAATAATGTGGTTAAACAACAGTGCAGGGGATTTCTGGAAGAGCCTCTCATTACGAAGTACTAGGTACAACATGCTGCCACTAGTTTCAAGGTGGGGTTTGGTCAGTTTACAAAAAGAGTTAAATGAGATAGGTAGTTGTATGAGACAACCAGAGTCAGGATGGGCTGACTCAGCCATATGCGACTACAGTAGAAGCCAGCCTGGACTGCTGACTTTCACTGCATCATCAAACCGAGCTCACTGGCTCACTGAACCCTCCTGTTAAAACACAAGAACCAGTGGAAAGAAGATGTGTCATACTGTTGTACCTTCCTGGATGCCCAATGTCTGCAAACGTATCATGGTTCTACCTGGAGTGGCAAAGAGATACTTATTTCTGATTCTGGATTTCAGGGTGCATATAATACACACCAATACGCAAATATACGTCCCAGAGTACATGCAAGGTGGGGGGTGCATTTCATCTGAAAGCTTGATACCTAGTCATAGCCGATTATTTATGCTTTCAGTATAGACAATGGAGAAAGAGAGATGATCCCCCTACGGAGGTGACTTAGATACCTGGAATGACTAAGTCCTTGTTCCATCTTGCTCCTCTGAGTACAAAACTAGCTTAGCTAAATGTTGGGCACCTAAGGCAAATGCTGTAAGTAACACGTAAAGTGTCAGAGGGGTAACCAGTGTCCTGAAATTGTCCCATGAAGAACATGGGACTTGCTCTGCAGGGGGATGTTGCCTCTCGAATGCTCATTTCTCCCCAGATATCACCAAATGCTGAGATATAGTTAGAATTTTTTTCCCCTTTCTGCTGGAGTGAAATTCACCTTTGTACAGGGAGCCTGTGATTCACTTAAGTCCTTCAAAGAGGTGAATTTCTTCATCTCTGGTGCAAAAGCAGAGACTAAATCTCTGTGTAAAGCACAGTCTTGCTAAAGCTGTTAATAGCAGACTGCAGTCCTGTGAGTTCACGTACCCCAGGTACTCCTGCAGCAGCATTTCACCGGGTCACGAGAAGGGGGAGTCACCTTGTGCTTTTTGTGTTTCTGAGCAACTTGTGTGAACAGATACTTACTCAGCCAGTGAAGCCAGATTAGATTTATCATTTGAACTTCAAACCAATCAAGTCAAAAAGAGTCACCTGGAGATAAAGACGTGAGTCTAAACAAGCAGTTGTCCGAATGGCTTTTACGATACGGTTTGCTTACAAGCTTTGAGAGAGGACAGAAAGTAGCAATAAAAGTGCTGTCTTCTTGTACAGCTAAAGCCATTCCTAATGGACTGGGCACATGGAAATAGACTCTGCACTTACAGGGGTGAGTGCAAAGCATTTCTTAATGACAGAATAATTCACTGCAATTAGGATGTGACCAGAGCGCAAGCAGAAAAGGTTAAGCTCAAATTTATCTCTTACAACTGAACTCAGAAACAAATGCTAGCTTAAGTGTAGGTCAGGAAAGAAAAAAGAAAACTGCCTGTGACTGTTATAATGACAAGTTAAAAAAGACACCAAAAAAGCTATTACACAGCGAAAGAGTAATAGAAAAAGCTAAAGCAAAATAGCAACTTCAAACCTGGTTGTTAATCGCCGTGAGAGCAACGACGCCCATCCCTTAAGCATTTGTAGAGTCAGTACCGTGTCCTAGAGTCAGCATTAGCACATCTACGACCCGAAATTAACAGCACTTGCCTGCAACAGCCCAAAGACGCGTACAGGCTATCATCAGTGGTTACAGCTTAACAAGGAGTCTCGGGAATACAAATTATCAGCTTCGCCTCTATGCAACTTCAGTCGCTTGAGATGACAGAGTTCATCCATGCTGCTAGGCAGAGAGCTCAGTTCTCTGTGCTGACCCTTGGTCTGTCTTCTTCTTGCAAACAGTTACTCTCTCAGAATTTCCCTTTTCAGCTCTGCACTTTGCGTACTGTGAATAATCACAGTTTCTGAACACGTGGTCAAATCAGATTTATTACCATGTTTGTGCCTACAGAGAGTGGGCACTGCTCTCAGCAGGATTGATTTAGAGCAGTCAAGAGAAAGAATTCAGGTGATGGGACGGAGACAAGTCAGTGGGTGATGGTTTTTCTTTCCTGATTGGGTCACTCAACTGAGGAGTTCTCAAAGTTTCAGATCACATCTGAAAATCACTAAAAAACACATCTGATCATAAAAATTGTTAAAAACCTCTCCTTCTCAGAACAACAAAAAGAATGAGAGAGATGGAGAGAAGGATGAAAACATGCAGAAAAGGTTTGCTTTTGATAAAATAGACATCAACCTTGTATTGCTATTACTTATCCTAGACAGTGGCTGCTGGCTAATTTCTTGCAGCCATCAATTAGAAATGAGCTGAAGAAAGAGCCTGTGGTGACATTAAAAAGCAGGTTTTGGAGGAAATGTCATGTCTTGTTAGCAGAGAGGAAGAAAGCTTGATCCATTTGCACAGTGCTTAGAATAAAGGGGCCCATTCACTTGGGGCTTCTTGACGTAATACTAAAATATAATAGTAGTGATGTAGGTAAAAAGGAAGGGTCTGAAAAGAGTAGGATTAAATGAGCTGTCATGGTAACGGAAGCTGGAAGTAAGACTATTGGGATGTCACCATACTCTGTCCCCAGAGAACATGTCTCACATGGAAGTGTCAACAAGTGAGGGGCAGAGGGACAACAGGTACTCTTGGGCTACAGAATCCTCATGGCGTTCAGTAGTCTGTGACTACATGACCCTAATTAAGTTCTTGCTTTGCTCATATGCCACTTTTTACTCCCAGAAAACCTGATCCAAAGGTAAATGAAATAAATGAAAAAGGTTTCTATAGATCTCAATGGCCTTTGAAACAGAATGATTTTTGCTCTATGAAAACACGTTTCAGTGATGAATTCATCAAGTTCCACCTACACTCAAGCACCTTTGTGCCATGTTTCAGATTCTTGTGCTGCAGTTGGAAGTAACTGGAGAATAACTTTGGACTTTAAACATCTTTGGTTACGAACGGCGGTGCAAATTATGGAAAAGTTGATGGATACATTCAATGTTATTGTAAACTACAGATGAGCAAGAGGGACTTCCAAGCAATGTCCAGATCAGCAAAAGGGAACTGGCTATGCAGACTTTAAATTTCAAGACACTGGTCTCACTGTGTCTGACTCTGCAGTGCAATTCAGTTCCATGAAGTTTCTGAAGCCCTGGTCTCTCTCTGTATCCAGCACAGACATAGGAAAGGCCATAAGGTATTGGCAACAGTTTATCAAAAGGAGACAACTAAAATAGGTCAGTTGAAATCTACCCTCATTGGGGTGAATCATTGCCTATAAACGAAGTTGAGGGTGATCAGCTCAAGTGCATATGTGTATGTATTAGGAGGGAGGAGGGACAGTAAATGCTGGATTTAATAGTAAATGCTGTGAAGAATCCTATGGGTCAAGCCTCTCCAGATCCTTGGAAGGATTAAGTGTAGTCCTGAATGGAAGCAAAGAAACAGAACAGCCTAAGCACAGAGACCACTGGACTGACAGACCTGGGGATCTGCAGATGAGGAATGCTAACACTCTCAGAGAGATAGGAGAGAGTCTTTATCTAATTTTTGTAAATAAAGTACATCACTGAGCAACTATATGTATGTCCTACATCCACCTCTCACCCTATTGGTATGGCTTTACAAGGCTCCCAGTAGAGCCAACCTCTCAGGCCAAAGATGGTCATGTTACCATTAGACAAAAAATTGAATCAAACATCTCTATAACGATGCCATTATCAGTGTTTAATCCTCCTAAGGTAGGGAAGGGATGTAGTCAAAACAATCTGCAAGGCTCAAAGGAAACAAAAATGAAGCTCAGGTGGAACTTCTTTTTTCCCAAATAGCCTACACCACACCACTATTTTATGTAACATTGTTAAGTTTTTTTTTCTCCCTAAAAAAATTAGTCTGCTTAACAGGTCTGCAATTCATTTTTTTACCAGAGTCTTCAGCAGCAATTCCATACAACCTGGTAAAAGAGGTGGATAGCTTTGCAGCACCTGCCAGACTGGGAAGTTGAAGTTTTATTTCTAAGATCACAACAGTGCAATTTTGTTATCATATATATTTGAGAAGCTTAAACAGTTCTGACTAGTTATAAAGATTTGCCACACATTTTGGGGTGGAAGCAAATGCTGCTTCTTTCTTCTGGGCCACAAAGGACCAGAACTAACCATTAGAGAAGGAGGCCATGAATGCCATCAGCCCACCTCAAGCATCTGTGACTTTGTTGTGGAGTCATGCTCACAACAGCAGTGGTGTAGTGAAAAGGAAGATGGGGTGGGGAAGGACCCTCAGACCAGTTGCTACCTTTCACCATGCCTGGACTTCTCATTTTTCTCTCCCTGGCAGGATCCTAGTCTGAAGAGACCTACTGGAGTCACAGCAATGAAGGTGACTTTCTACCAGAACACACCTGGGTGTGGGAGATGGGTACTGAGAGGAGACTGCAGTCCTGTAATGAACGGCTGCCTGGTGGTCCCAAAGGGAAGGTTTGATCCCTTCAGTTGACTCTAGATTGACCAGGCATCCTCAGGGGCATTTAGGAGTAGTACTCGTACTCACACTGTTGGGCACCTTTGCTCAGAAAGCAATCATTGTGGGAGATGGAATTAGGCGTTAGCCCTCTAGTCCACCCCCATATTCATATTTATTCAGTGATTTGAAGGAACGCTTAATGCATGTCCTTTGGGTTCAGAATGATTAATGTGAAGTCTGCTTAGATCGATGGGCAGGCGGATGACTAACCATTTAGGTGGTGATTCATAGCTGGCAATTATAATGAATAGCCTCCCAAGATGATCAGATCAAAGTAAGCCACTCTGAGCTTAATAGATTTTGAGAGACAGATGGTGCCTGGGTAAAGGGTCAACACAAAAAAATTAAATGTATTTATCTTTGCCTTGCACCTTGTTGTGACAATAATTTACAGTGCCATCTAATGAAGTAACCTGTTTGATTTCTCTCTGGTTATGGTTTCTCTCTAAGTCAGCTAATTGCTTTCCATTTTAAATGTTAATTCATAGCTGATTATCGATACTGACCAGATAATACTAGAATCTGAGGCCTGCTTCAGCTAAGAATTCATGGTTTGCAGGATGACTTCAGACACAGGCCTTGCTAGTTATGCATCCTTCCAGGACATGGTTAGAAAGGAAGGCCAGCCACCCTATTATGGACATAGGATTCATGAACTATAGAATCATTAATGCCACGATCAAAGCAAGTCCAGCATAGAAATTTTATCCAGTTTTGAAATTATGTCAGGGCCTTATCCAGTCATTTTGAGTACATCCAAGGACAGAGATCTCAAAACACCTCTGGGCCTCTCTTCTAGTGCTTAAACATCCTCACTATGCTTTTTTTTCACCATGTTTAATCAGGATTTCCCTTGTTTCCTTCATTCAGTTTGATAGTGGAGACCGCTGTTCTCTGTCTAGCCCTTCATCAAGCCCTCTCACTTTATAAATTTGGGTCATTCTCACACCTTCATTCACAAGCAGCCTGTTACGGGACAGCTGTGTTACTATCTCCCATTATGGTTGGTAAGGTTTCCAAGGATCACAGAACTCTCTGAGGGATCAGCACTGGTGGTTATTGGAAATGACATGAAGCACCTAATAAGGGTAGGTGTTCTCTGGAGGCAGCGATCCTTCCTCCATTATCCTCTTGTTTCCATCATGTCTTTGTTGAGGTAGCAGGAGTGGATCCAGCCCCATCAGGGAAGTTCTTGTTCCTCTGGAGGTTTACCAGCAGCTGGCTGGAAATATTTTATTTCCTTTTCTGGGAGATGCTGCAGCCTCTGAGATCTGACCTCCTCCTCTCCAGACTCCAAGAAGCAGCAGCCATAAGACCAAAGCTGACACAACCGTACAGGGAGATACAAACGCACTCTTTCCCTCTCTCTCTGAAATACTTTATTTTCTCTCAGTATCTCAATATTTCTCTCAGATGGTCTGGCTGAGAAGGTAGGTACCACACTAGAAAGGGGACTGGAGGGAAGATCCATCTTCCTTTAAAGATGCTTTATCCGGAATCAGTCAAAGAGAGAACAGAAATGCTGGAAGTGCTGTACCCATCTGCCTGCGAGCAGAAGGTGCAAACTAAAGAACTGAAAGAAGACCCTGGAGACAAAAGTATGAAGAACCCCTAAGTGAGCTGTGAGCCTAGAGACCAACAAAGAGCGATTATAGTGCTAGTGAGTGTCACTACTGCCTTCTGTTGCCTTCTCTTGATGCTCTTCTATGAAAAGCCAGAGGTGACAACTGTCTGCATTGGCCTAATAACAGCGAGCCTCTTTTGGTACTGAAACTATAATGGGTATTCTTCCTGGGTTTCATATCATGCAAACAATTATAAGGCTTCTTTACATATGCCTAAGGACTGTAACCGTCACTGAGCCTTTCTCCAGTTTCAGGTCTGGCTGTGACCTGGGTAGGATAGTGATGTTTTTATCCAACATTCAGTTCTCAAGATCATTGTCAGAAAAATAAGAGGTGCCACGTGAGATGAATCCCACACCAGACACCCTTTTGAAAGACAGGCTTTAATTAAACACATTCTGCCAAGCTCAGTTACTGGATTGAATTCATCAGCTTGTACTACAGGGGCTGAAGAGACGATTTAGTGGTTTCTATGGATCTATACTCTCATTCGAACTTACATAAGGATGAGATACCATGAAAGCGTATCCCTGATTATACATTACTATCTTGTTATAAGCAAACTGATCTAGGTAGAATAAATTTCATCATCTAAAAAAAGCTAAAGATTTTTTGGTGAACTGCAATGAAAATTGTCCAACAGGATTTTTGTGGAAACGCATTCTCTTCAGCACAGTTTCAAGCCATTGTATCTATACGTGCTCCAAAAAACTCCATCTTAAACTTTTTTTTTTTTAATCCAGTGTTATGTGAAATTAAATTCAGTCTTGTGATCTGTGAGTTGATAGAAAAAATTTAGAAGAGGATCTTGATTTCTGCAGTCATTGAAAAAGAAGTTCACAACCTACATTCATTCTTTTTAAGTGGCATTTAATGTAAACGCATACGCATTTTTCATTATGCCATTTTTCATAACATCTTAAATTCTCAGAAACCTCTCATCCTCAATTTTCCTGGAAGTCCAGAGATGCTCTTTACCACTCAGATTAAATGAAATTTGCATATTTTTGCCCTCTAGTGTTAGCAGATTTTCTCTGTGTCCAAAAAATACAACTTTTTTTCCATAAAGTCTCTAGACAAATTAATACGAATCAAGTGCCAACAGCCTCTCATACCTATCCATGGCACACACAGTTTGTTCAAAACAGCTTCAGAACACTTCAGAAGCAATAAAACATAAAAAATTGTCAATATTGTATCTAAACTGCTTCTTCTCCTTAGGTTCACTGGAATAACTTGTGTATAATGTGTTGGCTTGGAGAGACATTCATATTCAAAATCTGAAGGATCATATCTCCAGTAGAAAGGCCCAAATGATACGCAGTCTCTTAAGACCTGGCCCATCGGCTTAATTCTCACTGCAGCCAACAAAGCCAGCCCAAGGTCTGTGTTCAACATGGTGTGTTGTGGCAATGAGGGAAAGGGAGATGTTTGCATTCCCAGGTCAAATGCCCGCTCCAAAGCATAAGGAAATAAACTCGTCCCATTTGAAATTCTTTGCATGGACTGCAATTCAATAGCTTCACGTTTTCCCTTCAGTGATCCCACTGCTGAACTGTCAGACCAAATCACTGCAAAATCAGGACCAAGACCTTTTATGGTGATATCTTGTATTACCGAGGTGCCACCTTCAGTTAGAGTGCTGGAGGCGCTGCCTTCTCCACTAGAACATCAGAGCTGTTCAAGCAGCACAGCTGTGTAACTCCTCTGATCGGGGGCAAAAGAACTCATAGGAAGAGAAACACTCTAAGTTATAAGGACATGTTTGTTTAAATCAAGGGAGGCTACACGACGTTACAGAGAAAAAACTCTTTTCTGTTTCATTTGCCAAACTTCACGGATAGAACACTGGCAAAAAGACAGAAACTTCGATAACTTTCATCTGCGATCCATATTGTTTGAGCTCTACTACAGACAGTTATTGGAAGTTTGTAAGTACCTAGTGGCATCTGTATCAAATATGAAATGGTAGAGATGCAGCTGAGATCACAGCATTATTAAAGCTTTAAATTAATGGATTTTCTAGCCTTTTTGCTTGTGTCATCATTAAGAGCAGGCCTGGAACTGTGTGGGATGAATAAAGACTATTACATGCATTTAAAGAACCCAGCTCTGTCATAACTGGAAAACCTGAAGTATTTAAAACCTTCTGAGATAGCAAGTCATCAGCCCATCTATCACAGAGACAGGAATATTGGACTCACTGAAGAGACAATAATTTAACAAGGCTCCAGTGATATTTGTAAAGATTTCAGGCTACTACTTACAGGCTATTTTCCTCTTTTAGGGCAAAATCTACTGCAGATCTCACTAAGAGTGCTGGTACCTCATGTGGATTGAGTGGCATTACCTTCATCACCACTTCGAGTAGGGATGCCTCCCTGAGAGCAACTGATGTCCGGGGAATGCAAATGATATTTCGGTACTTCTGTACTGCTGGTGTGATGTTGTTCACATTCACTAAGAAATACAGGCTTTTTCATAGCAGCTAATTAGGGAAAACAATGTACTGCAAATCTAACCGAGCAGTAAATCAGTGTGGCTTTCACTGCTTAGACATGGAAGTTTACAATAACAAAACTCACTTTTGCTACGCTGACAACCGAGGCCTTCAGATACGGCTGTCGGCAGCGTAGCCTGTACAGGCCTCTCACTGCACAAGGAGGCGAGACACAGCATTATTGCAAGCTTTTGCAATGCGATGTGATGCGGCCTTCAGGATGCGATCTGGGAAACATAAGCTCTTTTTAGAAGGCTTTATGAGTACGTGGAGACCTAGGGAGGACAGGCACCATCACAAGGGAGAACTTCTATAATAGTATACTATAAGATGCAATTTTTTTTCTGGACAACATGATTACACACCCAGAAAGCTCTGAAAATTCACTGCTACTTGCTACTTGTTTCTAAGCTGTGCAGAGCTGAAGCTGGAACAGAGCAGGAAATTTCACCCTTTAAAACCTTTATGATACTTCAAAAACATTCCCACAGTACATGAAGATGAGTCCAAAGTCCTTTCACAGTTTTGAAATAGACAGTGCTGCAGTATTTAGGGAGCTTAGACCTACGTTATATCTCAAAGAAGTAGTTAGGGAGTTGCCATGGTTCAGCTAGTCAAAGTTGCACATTAGATGTAAACAGATGGCTACAGGGAAGATTTCGCTCATAAATTGAGCTATTTGTAGGTGTCTACATGTGAGTGGAGTGTCTAGGCATGCATTATAGTCAGTGGAGAGCTGGTCCGTACTGTCAGTGAAGACTAGAGTTGTTCAGGTGAGCAAATGGAAGTGTCTACTGTAGGCTAAGCTGATGAGAACAAGATTGTATTGACTGGCTTGAATTAGTGAAATAGAGAGCTTGTGCCATTTGAGAAGCCCCACTGTATCCCACTTGGCTTCGCACTTCCCAGTCAGAAGGTGTGGATCTTCTATAGATCTTGTATCATATCTGGTAGACCCATGTGGATGCCTCAGACATTCTATAGCCTCAGAACTGGCACTAGATATCTATGTTTAGGGAAATGAATCAAAATCACCTACATTACCCAAGTGGGGTGTCTTAACCTTGAAGTGACTCCCAGAAATGCCCATTCAAACTGTAATAGTAGTGCGATATAGCTGGGAAAATCGCTGTTAACGGAAATCATTCCAGAACTGCTAGGAGATTGTTATCAAGGCATAGAAGAAGTACATGAGGTGAATCATCGTGTCTTTCAACAAGCCTGATTATGTCTGAACTCATTTAAGTTACAGGAGACGGGAAGTTGGCTCGCGGCCTGGACAGAGAACTGCAGACTGCTGTACGGGAGGAGGTATTTCTCCCACTACAAGACAGCTGAAAGAATCCCAGAACAGACAAAAAAGTGAAAGCCTGACACGAACAGCCAACTGGTCCTAGCCCAAGTCCACAAAATGGAAGTGCACGAGGGTGATACAAAGTCCTGACTACGAAATCATGTGTCCCAGGTTCCAGCCCCTGATGTTCACGGTGGCACTGGTGGAAAAAAAAAAAAAAAAAGGCAGGAAAAAAGCCTGCTGTCTACATGGAAGATTCTCCTTCTGCATTAACAGTGTCAACCTGATGAATGTGACAAGTCGCACTGAAGGGACATGCCAGACTTCTGGTGCCTTTAACCTCATCAGACTGCAGCACAGTGGCTCACAGAAACAAAGCACGGTCTTGAGCAACCTAGATATATGGCAAGGTTTTGGGGCGACTTAGTCCCACAGTTGAGGCGCCTGTACTTTTTGGGGAAGACTTCACCTCCCTTTTTATTAAAAGGCAAACGGAGTAGTCAGAATTTATTGAAGGGAAGTTGGAAAGAGAACTGAGAACACTCTGCTGCCAGTATATAAAAGCAGCATGTGCCTAACCTGAGAGCGTTGCTTCTTGTTAACATCACCTCAGAATTAATGAGGAAGAGGGGAAATGAAGACAAGCGAAAAAAAAAACCCCAACAGTGCTGCTTCATTGGCTGAGGTATAGAAAATGTTGCAGAGCAGCTGGGTGAGAAGACATGCCCATTCTTTCTCATAGCACCACACAGGGAGCCCACAATGAAATTAAGAAGCAGCACAAACAAAATATATACTGATACAGCAGGAATAATTAAGATGTTGAATTAATTTCTGCAGAGACCCAAATTTTAACTGGACAAAGACGACACACTTAAATGCAGGTAAATGAGACACTGGCAGTGTAAGCAGGACAAAAGATATAAATCTCTACACACTTTGGGGTGTAAGTCAAACACCGAGGGATATTAGCAAAACATTTCTTGCTTGAGTAGCAGTACCTAAAATTTATTCTGAGGAACACCATCAACCCTGTCCCCAACCCTCTTTTCTGAATGCAACAGGTATTGATCACTCAGAGACAGCCAGCCACGCAGAAAAACTAACTCACCCAACTCAGCAGGGCAATCCCATTATAAAAATGGGTCACCTGCAGCATATCCTTACCAGGAGCCCAGCTCAGAAGTAACGCTCAGGTATGCCCAGAAAACATATTTGTAATTAATGAGAAACTTCAAAGAAGTCTTAAGCTGAAGAACAAAAATTGTATCATCTGAGAAGACTTCTTATCCTCTGCCCTGACCTCCCAGGTAATAACCTGAATTTGATAAAGCTTTGTGAACAAAGGACACCTAAATAAGAGGGCTGGGAGATTCAGATGCACATTAACAGAAACTTCTGCAAGAGCAACAGGCTGATGGGACTATGGCCCCATGTGAAAACATCTCATGTCTCTATAATCAAGCATTCAAGTAGGTTCCACCTCCCAAGCATTAATGACACTGACAGCAGGGGACACTACTTACCTCACCATTCAAGAAGCAGTAAAATACTGACACAAAGAAACCCTGGAAAGAATAGAAAGCAGTCAATTATTAGGTAAGTATTTTACCATGCAGAATCAGGGATGGAGCTTTATCCTGGGATCATCCTGAGCAAAACCACAATCTTGTTGAGATCATCCACTTCTAGACAGATGAAATCTTTACCCTACAACTTCATGAGAAAATACTAAGTGTCTTGCAGCTCACAGGTAAGACATGAGAGCTAGAATCTAGACAGCCCTTCCACTGACAGAGGGGATTGCCACTTCAGCTGTGCTAAAGCATATCCACAGCTTCCCGTTGCCTCCCCAGAATGGCACAGACCCCTCACGGGTGCTATGTCAAGCTTGCCAGCTCTATGCTGGCACTCGGGGAGGTCTCAGACACTACAGGGGGGTGTCAAATGGCCTTAGATGATCTTGTGTGGGCAAGTGTATCATCAGGTTGCTTACGTTCATCTGAGCCGAATTGCTCTGTGGAATCTATTGACAGCAGTGACTAGACCCCTGTAATGACTGCAAAGATTGTAATGACTATAATGGAAGCTCAGATGACAACATGATGACGCTTTCATCTCTAAACCTGTGAGCGGAATCTTACCCTTTTTGCTTTCAGCAGTGGACTATAATTATTGTCACCATAAAGGAGAGATTCCCTGTGCTTGCTTTCTTACATATGTCTTCATAACACTAACAACAAAATAAGCAGTGTAGCATTTTTGGAGACATTGAGCATCAGCAGATAAAAAATACAATTAATTTTAGGGAATGGAAAATGTGGATTGGTCCACTGGTAAAGGCTAAAGTTCCTTTCTTCATAGATTAAAAGGATCATTTTTCATTTTGGATATTCAGTTTCGATTTCTGGTGGGATGCACCGTGTTTCAAAGCTAAACTTGCAATCAGTAAAAATAGTAATCCAAAGATCAAAACTTTTGTAATCCATAACTCTAGATTTGGCTTGACAGCGTGCGTGCTGTGTATTTGTATTGAATATCCTGGGTATCAGAGTGCTTGTTCCTGCAGATATCAGGTAAAACATTGATGTCAAACATAGTTCCACCTCAGTTCAAGGAGGTCTTTAAGCAGAGGTAAAGCTGTCGGACACACCTAAGCAGAAATGTGTAGCTAAACACCATTAAAGATCTTCAGCTACTTTTGGTTTTGTGCCAAATCCACAAAGCTGGGGCAGTTGCTCACATTCCACTACCTTTTACATCCTGGTAGAACTCCTGTTAAATTCCGGGGAAGGAGGAGATAGGGTAGGAGTTCTCAGACAGCTGGTATGGTCTGATGGCTGAGTGCACGCACCGTTGCAGGAGAGCGGGGGTGAGAGGCTGGGGAATACAGCTAATGTCTTAATCAAGCGAGCCCAACAGGTAGGAGTTGTTTCCCTTTGCTTTAGCAACATCTAGTCTAAGTCTCAGCTTACTTGTGCTCTGTGGAGAGGTACCTTGGGAGGGTGATTCATCATCCTCTCTCATGAAGTTTAGGATGAAACATCGTCTCTCTCCCTTGACTTTAGATGGAGCCCAGCTGAGGAGCTGTAGCTATAGACTGAACATAGTGCTGATGTTAAGGGAGATGAATCCCTCCGGTACACACCTGGGAGATCTCCACTCCATATGACATGCTTATATATCTATTACATAAGCATGAACAAAGCTGAGCTCTTTTCAACTATTATTTCTGTCATGGACTTCATTGCCATAAGTTTCATGGCTGAAAAGCACTGAGGATCCTTTCTGCAATAGAAAACTTGTTCTCTTACCTGAAAAGACTGCAGGAAGGAATTGAAATAGATGAAGACGATCTGGGAAATGTCATCTTCACCAGGGTTGACAAAGAAAAGCATATAGGTGATGCCTAGCAGCGGCAGAAGAACTAACGTTGCCTTGACTGCCTTCCTGCGGGAAGGAAACAGAGAACACAAGTGAACACACGAAAGAACAACTGTGTTATCTGAACTGCTGTAGAATGACCCAATCCAAACAAATCACTCCTGTAGCAGAGAGAGGGGACGAGTCTTAGAGCAATTCAGAGGGAAATGAAGTACCTACATGAGCTGGAGAGGGAACTCAGGTGCCACCTTAAGACAGTTCAGCACCTGCACACGTCAAACAGGGAGTAGCTGAGAAGAAAACAGAAGGATGGCCTAACATGTCTGCTCAGGGCTGTCCAATATGTATAGTCACGGGAGGAAAGAAGCATTTTAAGAGAGAAATTCACATGTCAACTTCTGTCCAGTGTCTGATACAGGTGACTGGAGACAGGGAATACAAGTACTGACTGTGGGTACCTCCATCTCTCGAGGCACACTGCTAGGGCGTTTGCTGAGGATGGCAGGGGAAGCCTGTATCTGCACAATGGCCAAGTAATTAGAGCTTTTTTCCAGGAGGACATCCAAGTTTTAGACACTTCCCAGCCTGCCTGCACAGGAACAGTCCCAAGGTTCATGACCAGATTATTGGCTAACCCAAGATGGAGGCTCCTAAGGTCCTCAGGCAATGAAGAACACAAGTTTCTTAGGGCTCGGGAAAGGTTATTTAAGAGGGAGTCTGATCCCATGTCCAAAAAGCTGGATAGAGTTCAGCAGGGGAGCAGGGAAAGAGTGACAGCCTCCACTTTGGGTTGTGAAGCCACAGGTGAGTTTGCTAGTTCACACTTTCCGACCAGTGCCTGACCACTTGCAGAAACGTGTTCTGGGAAAGCATTTGCCTTCGAATCCTGCTGTTTGTCCCCACACCCCGAACTCCAGGGGACAAATGGAAACCTTTTTTACATCCCTCCCTTTCTCTCTCTTCTTCCTCCAGACAATTTCTGCCCTATCAATGAGGCTTGCATTAGGCTGAAGCCTTGAGATTCTCTGCAGCCCCAGTGAGTGATTTCGTACACCTCAGGGTGATGTAGTAAGTGCACAATTTAGCTGCTGACCAGGGCAGGAATGCTGTGCCCATGAGACCTGCTCTGTGCCCAGCTTTTGATTCTGTCTGGAGTGTAAATGCTCGCTCTCTCTCTGCAACACCTGCACACCCAACACAATTGCTTACGGCTGTCTTATAAATAATAAACAAGCAGGGGGTGCACAATGAAGCATAAGTGATTATTAACAGGGTTATTAGGGGCTAATCTTTATTATTGAGGCTATAATAGTGTCTTGGGATGACCGTTGCAGAACAGCACCTCATTGTGCTACATACTGTACAAACAGAGAAGACTGCAGTTGTGCTAAGTCTGTATAAATCTGTGCATAACGCCACAACAGGCAGATACAGACAGGCAGGAAGGCAGGCGGGGGAACATAAAAACATTGCCAGTGTCAGGATAGACTGATAGTCTTAACAAAGTAGCTGCCACATCATTTAATACTTGCTTAACAAATGTTTGGACTACTTCGCTTTAGCGCAGCAAGGCTTGCCCCAGGCTTTCCTGGAATTATAAGGGTTTCTATTTAGGCTGTGAAAAAGAAGATTCCCTCACAGAGCTTGTAGCAAGGACAAGATCACCATCATCTGTTCAAGGATGAAGGCAGTTACTTTAGATTGCCTCAGAATCTAATATCGCTAATGCTCCCCGCAAACTGCGTCAGGGAGAAGAATGTACTGAGTTTTGAATCAGTGTTTTTTCATTCTAGTTTTAGTTTCATGGCATGAGGTTTGAGCATGAAAAAGGGGTATTTTTCCCCTTCATTTCTCAGGAAATGTGCAGAGAAGAGTCTGAACAAGAAAATCAGACCATTGAATTAACTTCATATTTGTCCCCAAACTCCAGACAGGAGTAAAAGGAAGGAATCAGGCAAAACAACAAAACCCAATTACTGCAGCAAAACTGCCTCCAAAGTCAAGAGCAGGCTGATTTGAGGACATCAGGATTCAAGCCTCAGCTTGATACACTGAGATTTTATCTAGAAACAATTTGGGGGATTGTGACCAGTCTTACTCCTCAAAACCTGTGCTGTTCCCCAGTGTGAGGACCTGTCTGTCCATAAATGCTCCAAACATATTGCAAGACACTGCAAATGGTAAGAGAGGATGGGCAGTCAGCATCTCCTGATCTCTAAGAATTTGCTTTTGGACTGTTTAGGCTGATGTCAGTCCACGTTGCTGCCAGAAGGGGCCAGGCCACCTTCCTTCTGCTGCCCTGGGCTAAACATTCCTGTCTTCTCCTTCTGCCGTACCAGTGCTTGTGAGGTTGCACAGTCAGCCAGCCCAGGGAACTGATCCACCCGAGAAGCCACCCTGTATAAAGGTAAGGATTAGAATCACAGAATCATAGAATCATTTTGGTTGGAAGAGACCTCCAAGATCATCGAGTCCAACCATTAACCTATCACTACCAAATCCACCACTAAACCGTGTCCCTAAGCACCACATCTAGACATCTTTTAAATCCCTCCAGGGATGGTGACTCCACCACCTCCCTGGGCAGCCTGTTCCAGGGCCTGGCAGCCCTTTCGGTGAAGAAATATTTCCGAATATCCAATCTAAACCTCCCCTGGCGCAACTTGAGGCCATTTCTTCTCATCCTGTCACCTGTTACTTGGGAGAAGAGACCAACCCCCATCTCTCTACAACCTCCTTTCAGGGAGTTGTAGAGAGCAAGAAGGTCTCCCCTCAGCCTCCTTTTCTCCAGACTAAACATCCCCAGTTAAGGATCAGTTCTGTGATGCAACCCACAGAGTGGTTACACCAATGCTGGTACCAGCTGAAGGGAGAGGGCACCATCGCCCTTCATTCCCACACCCTACACTTTAAAAAGAACATTAAACCCTACTGTAAATACCTACATGTGCACAGTAATCATCAGCAATGGTATTGCTATTGACAACAGATATGACATGAACGTTTTGGCCCAGGCTCTGTTCTTCTTTTACTTCTGGCTCTGCTAGGATATTAGTATGAACAAGGATCTTAATATGCATATGCACATGATTTATTGGGAAGTCTCGATACTGTATTGTTCTGCATCCACAAAGCCAGAGAGTGGCACAGAGAAGCAACCTACTAGGGACTGAACAGTTTTTCACTGATTCTCCAGATTAGCCGAATGAATGGTCTAGTCATCAGTGAAAGGAGTTACGATATATTTATATAATGCATATGCTTGTGTACATACAGAAATGGATAAAGTTCCTACCCTCGCTTGAAATCGAACTCTTCAGATTTCATTGGAAGGGGGAAATTTCAGGCGTGCGTTGGGGCATGTGCAAGCCTGAAGGAGGTAAAGAGGCTGGTGGCTGCGGCAGTGCACGTGTCTCTGCCTGTACGCCTAGGCTGTTTGCATTGTTTGGACATTGAAAGGAGGGGACAGAAAAAATGCAGGCACACTTCTACGGATAGCCTGCAAAAATAAATACAGTGTACCTAGCTGTGTGAGCTCAAGGGGCAAGAAAGACACCCCCTGAGATCAACAGTGGCAAAAAGACAAAGATGGGACAAGGACAGGGCAGGCAAGGCAGTTCTGAACACCACAAACAGCAAGAAGCACCAGCTGACTTACCTGTACTGTATTGTTTCTGAAGTGGTTGAAGCTCTCAGCTTTGTCATTAAAATCCTAACTATGTTAAATAGAAATACAAAATTTATCTGGAAAAGAAGGAAGAGAGAGGAAAAAATAAAACCAGTGAGTCAAACAGTGGCTTAAAGGATGTGATACACCTTAAAAGGCACATTTTGCAGTTCGAATCTGATTGAAAACAGCCTCTTGGTTTTACCATTGATTGCAACGGACTCAGGAGTTTACTCGAAATATCAAATGATGCAGCAAATATCCAACAGCTATGTTTTCAAAACAGCAATGAAAACGGAGTACAAAATCAATGGTCCCAGCAAGGAACTTATTTTTACCCCCTTTTACTCCTTTCCTGGGTGCCACAAGGAGCTAAGGGTGGGATTTGTTTGGCTATTTGCATCTGCCTCTGGCTCGGCTCATCCAAGGCTCCCTGCGCAGAGTGTTTGGCAGCGCTGTGCGGTGTTGGCATGGCAGGCGTTGGAAACCGTCCTCCATTCCTCAGCAGGCTGTAACGGTTAGGCAGGGCTCCCCAGACCCGAAGTACAAGACTGCATTGCGGAGATCGGCATGTGAGCTGGTCACACCGGACTCCCTTTCTATTTGGTGGAGGCTATAGATTGCACTCCGCAAGAGACATTTAAAATAGAGCAGATGAATCATACCTGAAAAATGCCTATTTTTTTGCACTGTCTTTAAAGGTGAGATGATGGATTTACCGCTTCCCTTTTTAATGTGCTGAGCTAGGTAATTATTATTTCTGTTACCATCTCACCACTGAGAATTGAGATTTGCTCTAATTACTGTTGTTGTAGCATCTGCTAGCGAGTTTCTTACATAAGTTTCCTCTCAGTGTAAACAGGAAAGAAAAAAAAAACCCTGAAAAGAAGATTCTGATTTGTAGACTGTGATCAGCAGAAGGATTTGGCACCTAGGAGCAAGTTTTGGGTTGCTTTCAACACGTAAAGTAGGGTAGCTTACAACATACTGAACTGTCTCAAAATTGTCGGCAATGTCAGAAGTACAGAACTGTTATCTCAGGATTGCTGAGGTCACAACCTGAACCTGTGAGAAGACACTTATCTCACAGGCATTTCCAGAGTCCCAGGGCTCCCGGCATTTTGCAGTCTACGAATGGAATAATTCTGTGACTGACTTCCAACTATTTATGAACACTGGGGCAGAGCTGCCAATTTAAAGGTGTTCTCAAAATATGCTCTTTTTTGTTTTTTCTGTGCAATGCGCTATATTTCAATGATTACAGTATCTTGGCATCCATCATATCATTCCCTGCGGTTACTGTAACATGGTTTATAACAAATGGTGCAATAAGCACCTGAATAGACGCTGGCAGCGTTGGGAATTATGTACATTAAACACTTATTATGTGAGATACAAAAATGCTGCTCTAGGAGTTAACACGTGACATTTTTTGAAATGATTTTCTTAGCAGAGCAGGGCCTTAGGGAGGATAAGAAATAAATAAAACAGTGCAGTTTGTATACTTGTTCTTGCTAGCATTGTCTTTGTCATATTTAAGAGCTTGAAGTCAACTGGTTCTCACCTTATTTATCAGAGACAAAAACTGTTTCATATCACTGGTTTGACTTGAATCTTAAACTCCTCATTTTGATGATTTCTTCATTCCTCAATGCCAGAAAGAGAAATGTTCAGGCAGTGTCTACTGAGGGGAGTGGGGGTGTCCTTCCCCCACAGAAAGAAAACTTCTGCCTCTGAAATTCTGCTACCAAATCTTGAGGTTCTTTGTCAGCTCAGAGCCAGGTTTGGGTTACTTCTATCAACGATGCAAAAACGGCACCAATCCGAAACTTGCCACTTTTGCAATCGTAATGGAAGGTGCCAGATGGAATTATAGACTCTTAGGCAAGGGCAAGTTCCAGAAGACTAATCACATGGGATTAACATGATGAACTGGACTGAAGAAAGCATTTCAAGTTTCGTGAGTCCTACTTTGATGTGACAGCAGAGAACTGGATGTTCAAACTGCCACAGGCTGCATCAGAAAAATTAGGGATTTTGATCTTCTCTGAAATTAAGTTGCAGAAGTGTGATTCATCAGTCCAGAAGGAGAATTGCTAGCTGAAAAGTTTGGGAGTTACTTCACTAGAAATACTCTTATTCTATATAAATAAGTTTTTCATTCTCCTACTCTTTCCCCTAAGCTCCTCCATCCAAGGGTTGCAGAAAGAAAACAACTATGTCATACAGAAAGGATGTATTAATACTTCTCACCTAGATGCTCCTGTTTGCACTGATCCCCGGTGACAGCTGGCTTTGCTCATCTGGTTGGCAGCATTAATACTGATTGTCTCAGCTGAAGCTCACTGTGTGCTGGGTACCACCAGAAGCTGAGCATCCCAAAGGAGACCACATTCAGGGAGACAATTCAGCTGCCCAAGCAGAGACCACAGCACCATTTGAAGGCCTATGGGTGGCACTGGCACATGTGACACAGGGTTGGGAAGAGACCACATCTGTCTACAGCACCAAGAGGAAGGCAGATACATCAGCGGTCACTTTTAACAAGCTGCCCAGGTGTCAGAGGAAAGCCTGGTAGGGACATCATTATTTCTATAACATTTTCTACGAGAGAGGAACACTGAGGCCAGAACAGAGGCATTGGCCACTCACCCAGAGTCCTCTTCCTAGTTCTTGCATTGAATATGCTGCGTGTCCTTAGCCACATGGGCAAAGTACAAAGCTGTGGGTCTGAAGACAGACACTAAAATCCACCTGAGGACGTACTCAGTAATTTCAAGTCTGCATTTCAGAGTGACTGTCACTCCGCCTCTGCCATTAATGTTTGTAGTCAGGTACTTGTCCACAAGGTGGATGGTCTTGCAAACATCTTTTATTGTTATACTGTTTTCCTTCTATCTTTCTCCCAAAGTTCTCCTTTGCTCTGCAATCTGTCAAACGCTGGAGAGGACACTTTAGGTCTCATGCCTGCAGTAAAACTGAGTACTCTTGTACACAGCCCTAAGCTAGATATCTCCCCCCGAGCTAGTTACCACCAGGTCCTTTAACAACCGATGGAGAAAAATAGCTACTTTTACATTATAGTTCCTCCTGTCTATTTGAGATGTTTACTTCAGCATGAGATGACTCTCCCCACTTTGAAGTGCCTCTTTATGTGACGTGCACAGATAGACCTGTTGGGAGGGCATATATTATAGGGCTGTATTACAGGGTTGCATTCAGTTGCTTAAACACAGCCACTGAGAGCTATTTTTGGTGCCATGGTATATCCTGCCTGATCCCAAACTATTACTTGAGAACGACATGGGCTTTCTAGAGGATCTGTATCCTCTCTGCCAGACCCATGTGGGGCTGATAGACCATCTGAAAAGGTACTATGCACCTATGTTTAGGCAAGAAGATCTCTCCTCTGAGTTAGATTAAATAAATCCTACCTTGATAGTCTTAACATTTCCCAATGGAACAGCTGTGAATACCAAGTCACACTGATTTTTGGAAAAGCATGAAGGAACAGAAGAAGACTTCTTTGGCTAATGGTTGGCTGCCTTAACCCATTTGCCACGTTGGTGCTACAGTAATAGCTGTCATTTACAGAAAATCTGTCCCACTGCTCACCCAGGGCTCCAGAAACACTGATCCCAAATTCCACCTTACCTAACTGCAGAAACAAACTCAGACCTGGGAATTTTATTTCCCATTCTGATCCTCATAAATGGCTGCTCTGTAAATAGCAAACCTGGATCCAAACTCCTCTGGATTCTTAGGGAGGGTCCCAAGTTTAAGCTGGTCCAAACTCCAGACCTGACATTTACTCACACAATTACATTTTGCTAACATTTAATAAATGAATTTAAAATGCCCGTCAAAGCCCTGGTAATCACCTAAGGACAAATGTCAGACCTGACACCCAGTCATCTGATCACCACGCATACCCCGATGTGTAAAGAAAGAGTGTGAGGACAAATACTCAGGGACACTGCCCAAGTACAGAGTCCTAGCTGTCAGCAACAGGCAGCTCTGAGGAGTTTTTGAGACCCACATTACACACTCACCTCTGCACCTCAATGAGTTTTTCCTCCCTGAATGGGTCTAATCCATTAACTCAGTTTCCTCTTGGTTTCATCTTTACAACACCCAGTGTCAGTGAGTACTACGCTTTAGCAGTTCATGAGGAGGAGGGAGGAAAATTTGAAAAGAAAATAAATTTGCCTGAAAAGCAAAGAGAAACCTGTTCCAAGAGAAGGAAGGTGGAAAAAAAGTAACATCAAAATTTGGTCTGTCTTTCCCTGCAAATCAGGGTCTTGTGTTTTTAAAAGGGCTGGTAAATGGGACAGGGGGAAGTAGAGCATCCTGGGTGGCTGGAAGGTACTGGAAAAATGAGTCATATGTATCAGCCCAAGAGATCATGGCTGGGATGCAAAGAGGATCATCAAGTCATGAGAATCCTATGGCCTTTGTTATGCATAAAGTAAGGTTAGAAAAATCATTCACATCTCCTTCTGGCTTCAGAATCTATGAATAATATCTGCAGCTCTTTCAAGGCTTGGTTTTCCACTTTCTCACGGGGCTACTTTCCACACCTGTCGCTGCACCAGGATAGGACACGAGCGCAGCCTTTGGCTTGTGATGCACAAAGCTCCTGTTACTGGCTTCATCCCACACGCTTCTTCAGGAAAAAGAATAACTGATTCTTCTCCATTCTAGATTAGCTACCTAAGAGAGAAAAGCGAAGTGACTTGGCCTTGCCTATAAAGCGATTCCATCACACAGTGAGGATAAGAAGAGTAAAAGCATAGGGAGCTGAGTTGGACTGGCATAATTCCATTTATCCCAGCCATCCCAGGCTCTATTTATATTCAGTGGAGAGAAACAAGCACTTTTCAATAGTGATACATTCGACACATTTTAAATGAGTGCTTTTGGATAAATAGTGCTTGGACTTGAACCAGTTGCCCACGCAAATCATCCAGTGATCTTCAGATTGTCCAGGGGTATCCTACCTGGGCTTCAACTGAATGACTGTGGCTGTATCTACTGAGGATCTGTGACATTTTATTATATGAAAGCTTAAAAATGTTTTGAGGCACCAACATCAAGGGTCCCCTTTTGTTTCGGTTAAGGTTTCTCTGGGAGATCTTTAAAACCAGAGCTTAGCAAGCAAAAAATTCCAAGGCAAAAGATGCAAATGTGGTAACATCAAACTACTTGTTTCTGGTTTTGCCTACTAGAAACAGATTTCAGCGTGTTCAGTTTTAATGATTTCTTTTAAAAGAACGCTCCTTCATTTCAGAAAGACATTTGGCTCAGTAGGACCTTTTAGTAGCACTCAAAGAGTCTAATCTGAAGATCAATTTTCATTGCATAATTAGATGTATTTTTATTGTCCATTTTTCACACTGGGCCTGATACCGCAGCTCGTGGGGCTGATAGCTTGAGTTTGTTCAGGACAGAAGACACAATCTGGGAATCAAACAGGGAACAGGCTGCTGCACACAGCCTGCAAAAGCTGGAGTCTTTGAAATGAAAATGGAGCTATTTTCTCAGCTGGAGAGAATCCATACAGTTCTAGTGACTACCAGATTGATTCTGATTTACAAGCAAAGAAGATGAAGCCCCTGGTGTTTATTCCTTATACATATATATAGCAGCGTTTCAAAGGAAGAAAGATCTTACTACTGCAAAGTGAGTTTTCCTAGAAAAGAGCCTCTGTACTGTATCTAGCAAAGTACACAATTATTTGTCAAGGACTTCCTTGTTATTACCGGAGCTCTGTGTCAGCACATTAATTTCTCTCAGAACCGGACAGCTCTAGCAAAACCCACACATCAGTTCCATAAACGGAGACTGATGAATGGACATTTAAGAGAAGTAATAATGACAGGCAGTGCATCCTTTTTATTTATCTTTAATCTCACTTGATATTTTTATTCATTTCTGTTTATACATGTTTTCTGCTTCATAATGGAAAATAGAACTAAGGATTTTTCCCTTGATATTTATTGATAGATAAAATGAATCCAAAGGTGAGCTCTTGAAGACAGGATAAACCAGCTTATTGCTTATTCTCTTACTTTTATTTATGATGTGCTAAGAATATCCTTATTGCTGGAATAAGACCCTCTCCAACTACAGATGGGAAAGAAGTAGTTTTCATCTCTCGCCAGGGCTTTGGAAGCTTAGTGTTTCCATTTCTAAATTGAGATGAAAATTCAGAGCCCCAAAATGGAGTTATAAGCCAGTGATCCAAAAAGCATTTGGACCACCTGTTTTGGCACCGATCAATTATAGTCTGAACATGCAAACCCAGAAGCTCTTTTGAACCAAAAGGAACTTTTCAGTGATAGATTTCAGTCATAAAAATTTTCAGCAGAAAAACCAAACTCCATTTGAGAGGATATTTATGTCCCTTAGTGAGATGAAATAGCCAAAATATTCCAAGATGCACAAAAGAGGGAATGCTGACTGCGAAGCCTTCTTTGCAGTTTTCCTTAAGCTCGGGAATTTAAATGGGAAGTCGTTAAGCTCTTCTCCTTCTCTTTTGAGAATTTAATGGACAACTGGCATTTATTTTGCTCATTTCTGCTGGGCTTCCTATTTTATGCTTCACAGAAAGCTTGTACTTTGGCGCTTCCTAGAATGTTTGCTCCTGTTCGCTCCCAGGAAATGTAAATATTATTCTACCTAGACTTTGCATTTTTATGCAACGTGGTAAAATCCACCTCAGGATTAAGTAACCCAAACTGGCATCAGAGCAGTCATTTTAGCTGGAGCATTATATACTGTCATCCTGACCCCAAATGAATAGTCTGCCAGTTTATTAATGCCTCATTTTAATTGTTCTCTCATACTGTCCTGACATGATTCTCAGACAGGCCTTTTATCACAGAATTTTCCCTTTCAAAGGTCGTGGACATCACAATGACTCCTTTTGGCATACAGTAAAGTGCTGGAAAACGCTATCTGATTGGGAATAATGAGATGCGATTAAGAAGAGCGAGGCATAATGTGGTGGATGGTCATGATCAGCGAGACTGTGGAAGAGACTCCCTAGAGCAGCAGTGAAAGATCAACTCTTCAGGCAAGCAGAGCAGGACTGTACGCGTCCTGAAGATTGTACGGGATGGAGTCGTGTGTTGGTGGGGAAGGGAGAGAGTGGTAAATGAACACACGCCTTCCTTACCTAATGTCTGTGTTACACATCAGCACACAGGCCCTTGCCTTTGTCCACACTGTCACCTAAACCCAAGTCCAAACAGAACTCTAGTCCTGGTTGGGATCACAGTTTCCCCACTAGACCCCTGCATCATGCATGAGCATGTCCAAGCCTCTTTCCTGATCTTATAACCCCATCTATGATCTTCTTACTACTGTGTGGTCCTTCTGTCTTTCCTGAAACATCTTGTGTTCAAAAAGCTTTGTTAAAGAAACACACTGCGGGTCACTCTCCAGTCAGACAACTACCATGGTGTCTCTAGTCACATGTGACCCAACGGGGCTTCTCTCCAACTATTTCACCTGACAAGTCAGGAACACACCGAATGTTGCAACACCAGTAAACACATATCCTTGCAAAAATAACAACGGCACACAGAGAGTTCTTGCCTGGAGGGAGTGCTAGCCCCTTGACAACCAACTCGTCACACCCGCACATTGAAAATGACCAAGATGACATGACAACCTGAAACACGTGCATACTGCTGTGAATAGTCCACCTGGCAGGTCCCCAGGCTGGGCAGGTTCAAGTTGCCATGTGTTGACAGTAAGAACCACAAGAGAAGACTCAAGAGAGAGCCTTCTGCCAAAGAGGAACCATCCAGCAACTGGCTGATGAAATGTGATTTCCTCTCTGGAAAGTATTCTGAGTAAGACTTGACAGGATGAATTTTGCAGAAAGTTTTCTGGGCAACTGCTGCTTGTCGTAGGAGTTTCTTATTGGCTGTGGAACATCTCACAAACAGAATCAGAAATTATAGAAAGAAAGAGACGTTGTAGGAGTGTACATGGTATTGGATACCTTGTTTGACACCATTGACTCCACAGCTACAAATTGTAAACAACAGGAAGACGGTAATAGCAATGAGGGCAGAATTGGAGATAAATTCTGGATGGACTGTAATCAAATTAGCATATTATCTTTATCCTATGTGTAGCTATGACAGCAAGCTAGCAAATCAGTGAAAATTATGATAAATGTCTTGCAAGAAAAACTCAGGGATGTCAACAGTTTGCAGCTCATGAACTATAACCTTAGTAGCAGTGGAAGAACTGGGAATGTGTAGAGAGAAAGAAATTCTTAAAAAAACAATAGGAAAACTAAATTAATCAGCAATGTAGTGGTTGAGAAAAAACATAAGCCAGTCAGATAGGAAAGAGAAGGGAAAATGAAAAAGATACATCAATAATAACAAAAAAAATACTTAGTCTCTGAACAGAACAATGCAGAAGTGGAAGCATAAGTGTGAAGAGGGTCAGCAGAAACTAAGAAAATATTCAGAGAAGCAATTATATCAGCAAGGAAGATGCTTGCACTGAACTAGGGAATGCTTTTCAGAAAAAACAAAAATGAAATGGATATAGATACATACATAGGTGCAATGCCTCTATATATAAAGGGTAAGTGAACAAACCTTTATGACTTTTTTTAGAAGATCAAAAGAAAGGAACTTTAGCAATGTGGACTGCAATATTTTGAGTGGAGCATTACAGTCAAGCAAAAGGAAGTAAAGATCAAGATTAAGATGCACTACAAATTTTATCTATTGGACAGTATCAGAAAGGAATGGATTCCATAAATATTGGTTACGTTGCTTGATAAACCTGTCTCCCCTACCTGCAATATTTTTAAAGATCTATTGGAAAAAGATGTATGTAACAGGATGGCAGAAAGACAGCTCTGCTCTTCCGAAGTGTAAATGCCTATGTGGTGTTAGGACAATCATGCAAAAGCAGAGAGCAGCACATTTGAAGAAAAAAACTTAATGTGTGAACACTGTACAGTATCATTACACTGATGATAAACTAGGACACGGGACGGGAAGAATTATTGAGTCAAGTCCTATAGCTGTTGTAAACAGTTGTATTGAAACACCCTTTGCACAAATGAGCAATATTAAATAAACTGTTACTATTCCTTTACTTGTATTGGAAGACAGCTAATGAAGCCTACTTCTATGAATGCTAAAGTCTTGTTAATTTAGCTTAAATATATTAATGGTCACCTATGACAATTTCCTTTTCACCAATTATACTAATAAGCTTAAGTACCTCCACTCTCCTCTGTGACGTACTTATAAAAACCACCGTATCTTTCTACAGGTTTTGAAAAACTAAACAAACTCAGATATTTACTGAAACTTTCTCCATGACATGGTCATCCAAAACATCAGCCAATGATTGCTATATATAAGATATTGCTATATCCCATAACCTGAAGCTGAGCTGGACAAATTCTTTCCAAGCACTGTAAAGAAGGGCATTTGTAGAAATAAGGTGTAAAGGGGAAGAATTACATGGTTTGTGAAGTCCTCTGAGAGAGTCAGGATGGGGACAAGGGAGATCCAGCAGACAGTCTACTCGGGTTTCTGAATGGAATTCAAATTTGTTTCTCCAGAGGCTCCTATAGAACTTTGGCTGTTAGAGGTTTGGAGGGAAGAGCATTATGCATAGAAATAGAAGAAAGAAAGGGTGTATATATCTATACACACACACATATATATATAGTCTGTTTTCTCAATGGAGAGAGGCTCCCAGTAGATCTGTGCTGTTTTACATAGACCTTAGAGATCTATAAAAGGGAACGAAGAGCAGGCTGACAGATTTGTAGTGACACTAAGCTACTCAGGGTAGTAAAAACAAAGGCTGATTGCAAAGAGCTGTATAGGGACTCACAAGACTAAGTGACCAGGCAATAACATGGCACGTGAAATCACACGATATAAAGGTAACACAATGGGGAAGTAAAGCAACCTCAACTTTACATGGAGAGTTATGAGCTCTGGGTATTTTCATTCACAAAAAGAAATGTTGGAATTACACTAGCTAGCTCCCTAAAAACGTCATCTCAGTTCCCAGTGGTGCTCAGGAGAGGAAACGAAAAATGTTTGCGATTACTGAGAAAGAAAAAGAAAATAAAAGAGATAACAGGATGCTGCTATAAAAATCAGTTTGTGCGGTCACACCTCGAGTACTGGGGCAAGCTTTGATCTTGCGACCACGAAAATGCTCCACCGGTACCGATTAGCACATCATAAAGACCACTTCAGTGCACGTGTCAGCTGTCTCCTGAGCAAAATCCCACACTGCAATAAGGATAAGCCCATCTTCTTAAGGACACTTAACTCTTCCACAGCACTTGTCATCCAGGGATCTCAAAGCATTTGACAAAGGAAGATAAGTGTCATTAAGCTTGCTTTATAGCTGGGGAAACTGAGACCTAGAGCAGCAATCTAACTCGTTCCAAAGTAAATAGCTGATGAAGGCAGAGGCAGCAGTGAACTCCAGGTCTTCCTATCAGCTCATATACCCACTTATGCCAGCAGTTAATTGATTGTGGGGAATTATTTTCAACGAGACCCAAAAAGCAGAGGTTAGAAAACTGTTCAGTTCTCCAGCACAAGGGAAAAAATCTATTAAAGCTGAATGTAAGGTCTGAAAAAAACTAAGTATTTGATCTGCCTGTTTGAAAAACTGAAAATTTAATACAATTTTAGCTCTGAGAAATATTGGAGAGGAGTTCATATCTGGGGTCAGTTCACAACAGTAGTTACTGAGAAAAAAATTAGCTCAGTTAACTCCCTCTGGTGCCTATTTTCTGAGGTCCGTCCTCTGTTCTTGCTGTGTTTTCATGGTTCACCAGTTCTTTGACAGGGATTACATTTAAAATTGCACATAAGAAATGTATTTTTCTTAATAAAACCAGGCTGAAATTCAGTTCCCTGGCATGTATTTCCAACCCTTTGCCCCTTCTTTACCTTCAAAGAGGGATGTATGATTACAACTTGGTTATGCCACTCTGAGGAAAGAGACCAGAATTTAAAAAGAAAAAAAACCCAACACACTAATTTGAAGAGAAAATACCTAACAGTGTATTTTTCTAGTGCTATCAGAAATTGAATTTCAAAGCATCCAGTGTTCTGAATGGTTAGATCTCTCCTGGGGTATGTTCAAGCCAAAATCCATCCAGGAATGAAACAAAGAAGGACGACTACCTACATTTTCTCCCTCACATTTTTTTGTCAATAAAACCACAGGTTTCTTGCCCAGTATTCTGGATCGGCATTTATACTCAGTTTCCTTTGCCTCCAAAATTGTCTCTGAAATTGTCTCTAAAATTGTTTCCCTGTTTTCAGCCCAAGTCAATGTTCCAATTTCTTCTCAAGACAAGTAGGAAAGCAATCAAACAAATCTCTCTACTGCATTGTTCAAAGTTCTTGTACCCTGAGATATAACAGAGAATAATACGGTTTAAAGATGGACTTGAGGACTGCTACCATCATCAAAGGGCTGTATTTTTGGCCAATCTGCATTTCCCAGCGAGGCTCGTTTCGAGGCATGACCTGTTTCTTGGTGTTATGCTATATCTTGTGCTGCAGCAGTTCAATGCGTAGAGGTGAGGAAATGAGAAATCAGAACCAGTGGAAATAATTTTTGACAGACAAAATCCTCCTATCTTTGAAAGAGAATTGGCATCGTTAGAAGGAGGTTTTATCCCTCTGGAACTAAGAACATTTACCAACAAGAGCACTCTAATCATATTGCCACCGGTTGGTATAGCGATGCCTCTAGGACACATGATGATGCTACCTTTGTCTAACAGGTAACCACAACTCAGCTGAGCTGTACGCCGGGTGCTTGGCTCTTAACTAAGGTGGGTGAAACCAATTTTAACTGCTACAGGCTGAGTGCTCGCATGTGGACAGGAACTGGAATTTGATTGAGTTTTTAGACTTTTAGCTTTTAGTGTGAGCTCTCTTTTGGAAATAACATTAATTTCTTCTAGCAACATTCATGTCTCTCTATCTTTCCAGCAGTACACAGAATTGTCCTGTACGTTCTTTCATAAAACATGAATTGCAGTTGAACATTTCAATTGTTCATGAGTTCAAATCCAGCTCATTAGCTGTGACTGAAAGAGGTCACAGAGCTGTACTGTTTTTGAAATCTTTGTGTCTTCCATTTCTGGTGACCATTGTTCCCTGGAGGGAAGAGGAAAGCAGCACTTTGTCCGCATCTGTGTTAAGGCAGAGGCAGACCGACACGCTGTGGGGGTGATGTTGGGCTGTGATGCCCTGAGTACGCGTCAGACATAAAACTTCAGTGCTCTTAATCCAGCATTTCTCACAGCACCCTTGAAAGGGTCAGTAACTCCAATAATAATAAGTGATGCTTGAGTCATTATATACGACTTGATTTTACTCACGTAAAAATCAAAAAATGAGCCTGTCAAGTTGCTTTAACGCACCGTGGAGTTGTGTATTTTAACTACAAACACAAGACTCAACTGTCAGTTTAAAAAAAAGAAAAAGAGGGAGGGCACATTTTAGCAATCATGAGTGTATTGTAACAGGGGTTTTCAGACTTGCCTTTCAGGCTGTATTCCCAGAGAGCTCTTCTCCTCACCCAGCAGTGCTTTCTGATGGGAGTAACCATAAGGACAGGGAAAGAAGGGCTTGCCCTTATGTTACTTCTCTAAATTGTATCAGTTGCTTTCCACCCCACAGTGCAATTACTGTTGTTGTCTCACCAGTGTTTTAATTAGAGCTCAAGTGCAGGCCAATGTAGAAAGGTTCAATACACAGTATCAGTTCCGGGCAGTATTGGCTCAGTTTAGAGAGGTCTCAAGGCTGCTCTAAATTAGAGGCAGATACAATGACCTGTACATAAAGAGGCAGCCTCCAACTGTACCTCCATTTTCCGTGCCTCTTCGGCGTCTTTAAATGAAGTGCTGTTCTGGGGAGAACAAAGCTATTTTCATGACTCTGAGCTACCTATGGTATCTGCCAGAGGCGCTATCCAAGGATTTTACAGATCTTGTTGACTAAAGGGGTTATGGTAGATTCACAGACTTGTAGGCAGTGATGTAAAAACTAAACGCTCCGAGCATTGCAAACTTGCTACCTTGTGTTGTCTACGTAGGATTTGTTTGTGAGTTAGTCTCTGTATCAGCGAGTCAATTTACTGTGAGGCTGTTTGTGGTTTTGGGATGGCTCCCTTGGTGACATGCAATTATATTGTGTGTATCACACTGATTGTACTTCTCTCCTTAGGACATAAAGAAAAGAATTTTTACACAAAAACAGACTCCTACCTCTTCTCTTTTCAGCTACGCATAATATGATGTTTGCTGCATCTTAACAATTAACACAGAAATTAACTCTCCTGATTTCAGGTTAGGAACCATTCAGATTAGTAGCTGGCTTCCTAGGCAACAGAGAAGCTTTTTCAATGCTGAATCACATGAAAGGCACAGCACTGATACGGTGAGAGCACAAGACTTTTTAGCCTTGAAAAAAATGGCAGTGGCTGCATATTATGGAGCATTTGCACCTTCTTCATGGGTGCTGGAGTGGCCTAAGGGACAGTTATGCTGAGTCTTGGTTCTCTAAGAGAGGGGACCCCACTGAGCCCTGTGAATTCTCTGTTAGGACATCTGCCGTCTGCCTAGGTGGCTTTTACCGCAAAGGAGCGGAAGAGTAGAATTGTGTTTTTCAGCACCGTCCTCTCTAATAGCATTGATCTTTTCCATCCACACCCGGTATTTTCTGGGAAAGCATCACTGCATTTTAGTTGAAGGTTCAAAATGGTTTATGAATGAGCTTCCTTCTTCCTCTGCCTACTGTTTATTGGCACAAGGGACGGAGCGTTGGGTAAACAGATAAACAGCCTGTTAACTGTAGGTGGCACTGAAAAGGAAACTTAACAACAGGAAAGCTAACAAACAAATACACGGCAATGATGGGGATGAAGAAGATGTAGATCACTGTACAAGGAGATGCAATTCCTTACCATGATTACTACATTTTTCTAATCAATGTGCATGACGGAATTGCCCTAGTTCTCAAGAGCCTCAAGTGGATGAGCAGATATTGTAACGTACCTCCTGTTTTTGAACATTTTTGCTTCCCACATCTCAAAACATTGTACAAAGGAAGGCAAACAGCGTTACAGAGGGAGGGGGAACGAATGGCCTAAGGCCAAGGAAACAGCCAAAACTAGATCACTGCAATTCTGACTTGCAGTGTTAGCTACTGTGGCAACTTCAGAGAACAGCGGAAAACGTTTGACCTTGTTTGTGTTTTATTTTACATAAAAGTAGATGTGGAACATCACAGATGCCTCTCAAATTATCTCTCAGTGGGCGATGGCAGTGTCCTCCCACCCACATACTTGCTTACCAGAAGAACAAGAATCACTGGCCCTTGATATATGTAGTCGATATATTTCCCTGGCTCTTTTCCGAACCAGCATCTGTAAGAAACAAAACAAATAAGAAAATAATTCATAAAGGGGAACGCACTTCTTTTAGATTTTAATATCAAGGACACCATAGAGAGATGTTCCCTTATTCCCCGAGTTGTTTAATCATGTACGTAATCGGCAAGTGATTGAGTTTTCTGCTACAAAGCCACTTTTTGTTTGGACACGGATTTGAGCCCCATTTTCCCTTCCCATTAGACCATGCATGTTCCCACTATGTTTTTGGCTATTGCCCATGTAAATATTTCCACGAAATGTGAGAACCTGCTATAAGGAGGATGCAGAAGATGTGTCCTGCTGGGCCTGAAAAAGGGATGAAAGAAGTAGTCTTTGTAAGGAAAAAAATCTGTTATCTATTGCAGTGTCCAGTGACACTTCAATTCCATAAAGTGAGGGCCGTTACTTACAGCAAATATGTCTCAAGCTGCATGGACATGTTGTCTAAATAAGGTCCTGGATGAATAAGGAGTTCATCCCATTGGCTTTGAACCAAGCTGGTGAGCACCAAATCCAGCATACAGTACAGAGACATGTCTTGAAGCTGGCAAATACCTGATCCAATATCACCGAAAGGAAATCAACTTAGGTTAAGTGAACGTACAGGTAAACTGAAGGGCCTCAAACTAGCAGAGAGCCTGGCTGTGTCAGGTGTGAGCGAGTGCTGCCTTGACTTTCACTTTCACTAATCACAAGTGGTTTTCTCCCTGCTGTGTTATACAACAGACTAAGCCTGTGATTTCACAGTGACCCGTACTGACGGTCACTTCATTCCCTTAACTGACAGTAATAAATCAGTTACATTTATGTCAGTAAATGAATCAGAAACTGGGCTTACGTCTGGACTCAATCATTTACACTATTACATTTTTGTTGGTGCAGTTTTGGCCCAGGCCAAACAACAGCCAACTCCAAAACTATTCCTGGGGAACAAATCTGGAGCTAGCAGGAGCCAGAAGACATTCCGCATAGAGTACAAACTGTAGCTACCCTGATTTGGAGGCCAACAAGGTTTAATAATATGGATGTGAACTACTCCATGCTATTTGGACTCCAGCCCCAGGAACAACTCCAGGCCCAGCTAATTTAATATTACAGATACAGCCACATGGTCTGGATCCTGGTTCCGCCAAGCGAAGACAACTTTGTTATCATAATGCCTTAAGGTTTAGGTCATTGGAACTCCAGATCCCTTAGGAAGTAGATTTTGGAGTTCAAAGGTCTGAGAGTTTTTTTCCCCTTTGTGGGTACCACTTAAAAAGTCTACAGAGCAAAAAATATGTCTTCCCTGTGTTTGCTTTGTGACAAAAGGTAAGCTTAGTGCCACTGGAGACTTGAAAACAAGGGTAATTCCTGAGCCAAGGAGGCCATGGAGACAGGCGCAGATTCGCACTTTTACAAGCATTCAAGAAACACCACTTGTTGCCTCAAAGAGGTTGCAGTCTGCAAGACACAACCTCACAAGGCCAAGGCAAATAAATTGAGATAAGGAAAGCTATGGTTCAGATGGAATTATTTTGAAGCACGTAATGCCCCCAAAGCCTTTCTCCAAAATGTGTTGCTTGCTAAAACAGAAGGAGCTGTTTGCCCATTGCAAAATGCTCTTATTGAACTGAATGTACAGCAATATCGAGATATGCAGCAGACATCTCGGAACACAATTCAGTATCACACAACTGTTTGCCTTTTCTTGATTCAATTTCTACATCTTCTAAGTTCCAAATAAATGAGCGAGCTTTGAATATTTTATAAATATAAAACATGTCTGTTATTCCCTGGTGCACTGACTGCAAATTAGTGTAAACTGATAATTTTGCAACTAATCTTCCAAAATTTGGTGATGAGAGTAAGACTTGGAATAAGGTACTTCCTGCAGCCAAGTTATCATCCAAGAAGACTCCCCAGAGCAGCCTTAAATGAAGGAAAATTTTTTTGTTGTTGTGGGTTTTTTTTGTTATGGAGATGGAAAGATATGAAGAAAAATGAATTGCAAGATATGCCAAGGCAGGAAACACAACGCTCCAGAACTTGCAAGACCTACATTTGAGAGAGGTTTTTGAAGGGCATTTCGGGAGAACTGTTATATATTGCCTGAAACTCAAGAGAACCAAGAGCTCTTAGAAGAGGAAGCTGGCTGTTCTAGCAGAGGAATCTAGCAGAGGGACTAATAGGAAACAGGCTGAGGCATGTGGCAGAACCTAGTGGGCTAGAAAAAGTCAGCAGAGAATTTGCAACAGAGCCGGTAGAGTACAAATGAGGTTCCAGGGCAAAGGCTGCTCATTGCTCTTTGGAATTTAAATATTGCTTAACTGTAAGACCATACTGAAGAGCAAAACGCTGACATTTAGTATCTGAAGCCCATCATTAGACCAAGGTTGCATTGAGTGAAGCATCATGTGTATATACACACTTTCACGCAATTTGAGGGAACAAGGTTGTGGCCAAAGGCAGACTTCTACCACCTCCATGGGAGCTTGATGCTCCAGGAGTTAGTGGAGAAAAAAAGCGCAGCTTTTCTAGGATGATGTTAATCTCATTGAGCTATAAAACAGATCTGTTACATTGTAATGTAAACATTTCTAATCTACCCATTAAATCACAGAATCACAGAATCACAGAATGGCAGGGGTTGGAAGGGTCCTCTGGAGATCATCTAGTCCAACCCCCTGCTAGAGTAAGGGTGAGAGGACAGATATGCCGGTGACATTACATACGTTTGCATTTGATCAGCTATATTTCATATTTACAGTCTAACTGTTCAAACTGGGACCTTAGCTGAGATATTGCAAACTTTTTTGCCTGTCATCTTAGCTATTACATTAAATCCAACACAAGCCATTATTTCTGCAATAAAATCAGCACTGCACATTTCTTTAAAACCAAAGAGAAACTTAAACCACTGAATTTTAATTCCAACTGTGTGAAATAAAAGCCATTTTCTTTTTTTTTTCCTTTTTTTTTTTTTTTTACTTCTGAAAGAATAAACAAACACTCCCTGAATATTGAAGAGGACAATTTAGGGAGACAGTTCTGATTAGACTCAGATATGTAAACACGCTCCTATTGAATAGCACTAATTAATATTCTTAATGGTTCTCTGATAGTTCTTTATATAACAAAAACCACCACTGGTTTTATCATTATTGTTAATTAGATCTTACTAATGTTCTTCCCCTTACTGACTGTCCATCAATGAAATTACTACAATAATTCTTAATCATTTGTGTTTTTTTTTTTTTTATTGAGACTTAACAGTGCTTTTTTCAGAGTTGTCAGATTTTGCTAAAGAACTGTTAAACCCCAGACAGGATATTTGCCACAGTACCAATTATATTTGCCTCAATATACAGAACATGGTCTCTAGTAAGAACAAAAAATGAAAAAATAAGGAAGCTGGTTGAAGTATTTTCTTAACATTCTTCCTGTGCGCTATTTTGAGCTCTTAAACTACTATGAGCTACATACGTTGAAGCCCAGTTCAACCTCCAGACAACGCAAGTTGCAGTTCAAATGCATACTCAGATGAAGAAGAGAAGCTTCCCATTTTGTTCTGAATTTTGGGCTGTCTGCTGGGATATCCAGTCTCGGAAGCTGCAGGAGAGTACATGTTTTCTGCACGTGTCCCGTTTGCTAGGTCTGACCTCATGGGGTAATAACACATGATTTCCCCAGTGGTCAAGATAATGGGAGCGTAACAGCTAGGCTGAGTGGGGAGAGCAGCCTGTTTTCACAGAATACCTGAGGCTGGCAGGGACCTCTGGAGATTGCCTTGTCCACCCGCCCTGCTCAAAGCAGAGTCAGCTGAAACAGTCTGCTCGGAGCTGTGCCCAGCTGGCTTTTGAGTAGCTCCAAGGATGAAGACTCCACAATTTCCCTGGGCAACCTCTTCCAGTGTTCTACCACCCTCACAGTCAAAAGTTGTTTCCTGATGTTGTTTCATGTGTTTCAGTCTGTGCCACTGCCACTTGTCCTGTCACTGGGCACCACTGACAAGTGTCTGGCTCCACCTTCTTCACACCCTCCTATAAGATATTTATGAACATTGATAAGATCCCTCTGAGTCTTCTCCTCTCCAGTCTAAACACTCCCAACTCTCTCAGCATCTCCTTGCCTGAGAGATGCTCCAGTATCCTGACAGCAATTATTTCTCAAAGCCAGGGATTAGTTTTCTCTCATCTCTCTATATTTGCACACACTTACAGAATTCAAATCAAAGGCGTGGTTTCTATATTAGCCCAGCACAGAGAAAGTATTCTGTAAATGCCACAAAGTTTAATTCAAACTGTCCCAATGGCTGATGGACTGGAGGGGAAAATAGACCATAAGTCAGTTAAACACCCACACGTGCACATCTCACACACATGTACATGTAGGTGCATTCCTACACATGTTTCAGTTTGGCTGTTTAGCAGAATCCGCTCCTTTCCTCAGGCCGGGAGACAGTGAGCAGGGGATATCTAAGTATCACATGCTTTAATGCTTCAGAAGATGACTGAATATTTATGACAATTGACAGGCCCTCAGCAAGTTATTCATCTCTTGTTTTGCTTCAGGTCATTTACTTCACTCAGTCTCCCCTGCATATGACATTGCTACAAATGTGAAAAGCAGATTTCATTTAATAGCCTTTGCCTTACAGCTTAATGCCCTTATCAGCTCTTCATTTACAAGAGCTCTGCCTGTCTGCCTGGGTGCGTGTGCTAGATCAAAGGAACGGCACTATTGAAGCATCCAGTCTTGATTTCTCAAGCAGGGTACAGTGCATAAATCTTGGCCCCACCGCTGACCGTCAGCGAGCACAACACTGAGGCTCCAGGCCATTACACCTCACACCATGGTGGGCAGAAGCCAAAAGGACTTTCTCAATGCATTTGGAGTAGCTATTACGTGCAGTGAGGATGTGTGTGAGTGTTTCACACCAAGGCAAGCACCAGCATTAAAGACAGAAAGGTGAAAACATCCCAAGACATCAGGTTTAATTGTCTGGGTCTACCAAGAGTAACCTGGCGCCTCCCCTATGAGTAAGCATGTGAGGCAAATGATGTACATGAGTTAGAGTGTACAGGTTTGTCCATGACAGGGATTTAAAAGCACAAGCCCCATTTGATAATCCACCCAAGGCAGAGAGCTTGAGCCTAGAGACTCAACAGGAACAGCCTGGATATTCTGCATTCCACACAACCTTTGCTGGTACCAGGTAGCACACGTACCTATATAAACATATCATGTCTTTCTTCGTATCTACGATATGTCAAGGGGGGATTCTTTCACATTCACTTTGCAGGTATACAATGATGGTGAAAGAAGGCACTGGTACAGATGACGCAGTGGTTTCTCCATCTAGCCACCTTGTGTGCAGTGTGATCACAGATGTTGTGGCATGTTTCTATAAGGGGTCTTACTTTCCGTTCTTTCTTTTGGGAGTGATAAGCAGTCTTCCAAAATGAGGTGTTCAAACCTTGGTGTTGAACTCACTCACAACAGGAACGTTTAATGTGCATCACCATTATTACAGCATGTGGTGTTTTGCCTCCCCAGGTTTCAAGACATGACTTTTAGTTATTTTGTTTTGTGCTGTTTAAGCTGACTAGTTCCTTGAGCTCTAGTTCTAGAGCTGAAAGTCCTACTTCAGCACAATGAGACAGCTGCCATGTTGCCCTGGCTTGCGCAAGTCAAAAACTACAAGGAATCTGACCATGAAGCAGACCCAGAATGTTGTGAGCCTTTACCCATCCAGAAACAAGAAGGTCTGTGAGCACAGAAATTAGGGAAATCTCGTGATCGGAGGTTATCCCCGAGGGCTGATTGACTTGGACACCGAAGGAACAGGTTCCAGCTGAAGTTTTTCATGCCATTTTGAGACTACAGTATGAATTCTCCTGCATGATTACTCTAGGCAGGGATGGAATCGCACAAAACTTTTCCCTCAGTGCAAGGGTGTCTGTCTGATGGTTGCCAATATGTGTAACTCCTGGGAATTAGATTATCACCTTCAAAGTCACCATTAAAGCTACAGAAGAGAGATTGGTTAAGGGTTCAAAAGTTTGTGAGAAGCAGAGAAGAGGACCTTAGTAGAGCATAACAGAATTCCTCCCCCTTCCCTGAGCGTGGTGAGGTACTGGGACAAGTTGCCCAGAGAAGCTGTGGATGCCCCATCCCTGGAAGTGTTCAAGGCCAGGATGGATGGGGCTTTGAGCAACCTGGTCTAGCAGAAGGTGTCCCTGCCCATGGCAGGGGTTTGGACCTAGATGATCTGTAAGGTACCTTCCAACCCAAACCCATTCAATGATTCTATGATTCTATTTAATCAGATGCACTACAGACAGAGAAACAACATGGTCATACGAAAAACAGATTCATGGAGAAAAGAGTTTTTTTAAGGTTAAGGAAGGGAGCTGTAGCAGACAATGGACATTGATTCAAACACTAGATGAAAAGTACAAGCTGAGCTATATCTGACCAGTATCAATGTTTGGGGGAAAAATTCCCCAAACATAGATGCCTCTTTGTCTCCCATATTTTTCAATTTCATGCACTAACTGCTTCCAATTGGAAGAGTCAGAAACAGAAATGCAAAAATTCCAGCCATAAGACTATTCTTGGCAGACTGTCAGCTGAATTCTGCACACCCAGAAGGCTAAATCCTTTAGCACTCAACTGTCGTTTTTACCAAGGTCCTACTCAAGCAAAAATCCCATTGAGGGAGATTAGCCTGACTGTGAATCATGTATAAAGCTATCAAATGAGAGCTTCAGGGCTTGGCCAAGGATATTTGGGAAAGCTATTTTCAGGAGTTGACTCAAGTAGTGCTCTGAAATTTGAGATGGTCTGGATTTGGATGGAGGTGATTTGAGCTTTCCTATTTCCTATCAATATCAGCCTTATTTCTAAATTACCAGTTTAGCCTGCAGGCATTTCTTAATTTATTTAGAGAGCCACATAAACACAAATATTAACATCACTTACTGTTCATTTTCATAATATAGTTTGCCAATAGCCCAGGCAATGATGATTGGGCAAGGAATACCTGCAACAGCAAAAAATCAGGAGTTAATCACAACCCATGTATGTGTGGATGATACAGATGCAGATTCAGATTTGTGTGAGGAGAGTCATGGTTAATGAACTGGAAGACTCTAAAGACAAATAGTCCTATCTTGGTATACTTGAGACGTTGCAATTGCTAAGACCTCTTTATGTGTATACAAAAATGATCATCTCAAAAAGAGAAAACTCTAGTAACACTAAGAAAAGTTAATAAAATTATTAACAAACACACACATATATACCTATATTTCTATATAAGTGATCAGAACAGTTTGGGCTGGCTTAAAGGCAATTTTGGTCCCTTTTCATTTTCCTGCAGTTCATAGAGCAAAACCTTAGAGACATCACTTGGAGGTGGGTGTTTAGATTTTTATTTCCCAGGCTGCAAGAAGCTTGTAAACACATTGGGCTCTTTGGATGAAGACCATTTTCAAAAATTTCTACAATTTTTTAAGTTGAGTCTTCTCTGTGAAACAGGATTATGAGAAAGAATCTCTTGGTATCTTGCAATGTCAGAATTCATTCATTGTTTGCCCTTTCTAAAGGATCCCGCTAGACTTAACTTTATACATATCATTCTACCTACGACATGCAGTGTGTTGTATCTGCATGTGAGTTCTTCCCAAGGGCATGCATTTTGCTTTACAGGGCTTGCTTTCTCAGTTGTACCTAGAAGGTGCCACAGTCGTGCTCCTTGGGCGTGCAACCTCGTTGCAGTAGATGAGGTGTATTCGTGTACTTAATGTCCCTGCAGTGCCATATCCTCTGCTTTCCAGTTCTATTGTTATACCAGTTTCATGTCCAGAGCCTTGCCCTTGTTGTGCTTGTTTTGTGTTAGGCCTTCAGAGTCCAGATGGTTTCAGGGGGCTTTGCTGGAGCAGAAAGAGTAAGTGGAGCTGGCCTTTTGACACAGACCTCCTGGGGAAAACAGGAACTTTTTCACCCAGGCATTCCCAAGGCAAAGACTGGGTTGATGTCAAAATTGGAGGAGGAGAGTTTTTCCCCTCTCCATTTCCCCTTTACCTTTAACCTGTCACCTCAGGCAAAACCAAACACCAAGACAGGCCTCTCCAGCTCCATCCCTCATTCCAACCTCCAGGTTCACGTCCCTCTGAAATCACTTCTACTCTAAGGTGAATGCATGGATAGAGGCCTAGATTCAGTGACTCTCACTAGTATCTGCTTCTTTCCCACTGGAAGCAACATGACTTAAACCCTCACGTAGGAGTCAGCATGGCCTTGTATCTAACACTGCCTTTTAACCTCCCATTTCTTGCCTCTTCTGTGGGAAATGGAGGCTTTAAAGAGATGAAGCAGCATGGAAAGAGAACCACAACACAGTAGGGACGGGACTGAATTGCTAAGTGGTCATCTTGAACCTCAGCAAGAAGTATAGTGCAGCTCTGATCTCCTGCCCCACCATCGCTGGTGGCTCTTGTGCCCTGCAAGTGATATTGTGTTGTCTTCCATCTTGTTCACCATTGACTCACAGGATCTGGTGCACTTGTTTCCCCCCTGTTCTTGCTAAGCATGAACAGACAAAATGTAGCCACATCCTTCCTCCTAGAGGAAAACATTTTACTTTTCCTCTTGAAGCAAAGAACAGGGGTTTGAGAATGAGGAAATGAGGATGGTAAAAGATTGTGTATGGGAAGGCAAAGCAGAGCCAGAAAGCACCCAAAAGGGTGAGAGGAAAGGTATATTCAGTTCACATCACTCCTACATTAGTAATCAGAGACCCAGAGGGTTCTGAGACAGGTAGAGGGGGAAAATACTAGGGACCAAACCAGTCAGGGGGTCTGTGAGAGCTGTGTGACCAGCTGATTTTCCAGTTTGGTGAGAGAATTGAAAAATATTGAAAAAAAAAATTGAAGCAATTCCCCAAACATAAACATTTTCTTTCTACTACAACTCCTCTTTCCTCCCATTTGATTTTGGATTGAATGACATATTTTGTTTTAAAGGCTGTTTCGGCCTTCAGAACTGCAATTCAATTACTTCTGCTCAATTCTGAGAGGAAGAGGCATTTCTGAACAAAATGTCATTCTACTTTCAGAAAAGAAAACATTTGCGACTTTTTTCCACCTTTCTTCTTTCAACAGAAAAGAGCTGCCAAATTCACTAGTTCTGTTTGACCTCAGATTTTGCATTCAGGTGAACAAGCTGCCTGTATGGGGCTTGTTTTGCCAAACCTCTCCTGGCCAAGTTCAAAACATGGATATTTTGGTTGGAAAGGACCTCTGAAGGTATCCACTGCAATCGTCTCCTGCTCAAAGCAGAACTATCAACACTAGCCCACCTTAGCCAGGGCCTCGTTTTGCTGAATTTTCAATACCTCCAGGGTCAGAGATACCACAGCTTCAAAGTAATTTGTTCCAGTGTTGCGCTACCTTTTGGTAAATTTTCTGTTTTCTTAATGTCCAACTGGAACCTCCCAGTCTGCAATTTGTGGCCATTGTCCCTTCTTATAACATCTGCTATTAACAAGAAGGATTTGGCTCCATCATCTTTATAATTACCTTTCAATTCATTCTTGGTACCTATCAGATCCCTCCTCAGCTTCCTCTTTGCCAGATCAAACAAGCTCAGCTCTTTCAGCCTCACTTCACAGGTCATGTCCTCTAGATCCCTGATCATACTGACAGCGTTCTACTGGATAATCTCCAGTTTTTCCACATCTCTTTTGACCTAGAGACCTAAAACTGACCACAGTATTCCAAAGGCAGCCTTACCAAAGCTGAGTAGAAAGTATTAGTAACTTCCCTCAATCTTCTGGCCACACTCCTAGTGCAGCCCAGTATGCGTTTTACCTTATTCATGATGGGAAGGCACTGATGGCTTATACTCGGCCTGCATCCACTGCAAGCCCTACCTCCTTTTCAGGACTGCTAGTCTGACAGTCGGTTCCCAGCCTGTACGCATGGACCAGCTTATGTTGATGCAGCTAGGGAAAAGGAGCAGCCGTTGCTCTGGCCCACGCTGACACAGTAGAAGCGAGGTAACAGGGCATGCACTGAGCTATTTTTCTGTCTTTGAGTAGCCACAAGGATAGTACAAAGATGACATGCGACTCTTTGTTAAAGGCTGCTCTCTAGGAACAAATCCCTCAGCAGTCCAAAAGACAGCTGTAAGGTTGCACGGGCAGATAATTAGGCTTCTCTTCTAGTCAGCTCCTCACTTAGAAGTGTCTCTTGAGACTGCCTGGTCCACAGGGCATGGACAGTGCCTTTTCTGCCTCATGCCGTATTGAGCAGCAGTGTATAAGGCGTTGTGATCACTGCTTTGCCGATCAAAGCAAAAGGGACGTGCTATGAACTGCTGCATTCCCAAAATATTGAGCCTGGGAGTTCTCTTTCTGTCCTTAACACCAGGTGCCTGAGGATCTAAATGAAGAAGGTAAATCCAGCAATGACCTATTAGCTTTATGTCATCACCACAGTGAAGAACTAAACCTGATCTCATGTTGTTCTGACAAAGTTAGGTTTGAATGTCAGATTTCACCACAGTGGGATATTTAAAGTTTTTTCTTGCTGCTCTTGCCTTTATCACTTTAATGCCAGGTACCACATAACACCATTTTAAACACAAAAGTCACTTACACCATCCTATGAAGAGAAAGACCCATTTCCGCAGCTTATCTGTGGAATAAGTCATCACTATAGCAGTGTGTAAGTAGCAACCTTCCACAAACATCCAGAAGAAGTTGGTCACCACAAAATAATTGTAGACAGTGGTAATACATCGACACCAGGGCTGGAAAGGAAGGAGAAAAGAATATTTTAAAATCATGGTGAGAACATTTAAAAGAATCTCTATGTTGTTACTCCCTTAAAAATCAATGGTAGAATTCATTCATGGGATGCGGATTTATACCTGTGACTTGGAATCACAGTATCTTAGGTGCTGTCGGGAACTCACAGCTATGTCTGTGACTTTCTGCTGAAGCTTGGCTTTGACCACAACATGCAGGATCTCCTGTACCTGAGCATGTCTGGAAAGTTAACACGCCATAAGGCACGTCCACCCCAGCAGTCTGCAAGCAGTTTAAGAAGCAGCCGTGTGGAAATAGGACAAGAGGAAGCAGGTCATTTGACTACAGATGATCTTTCAGAGAGGTACAGCCATAGCCTAGGGCCGTATCCAAAGATGACATAAGAGTCTAAGCATATCTTAGGCAGTATAACCCACCTGCTGAGCAATTCAAAGAAAATATAAGACAGAAGTTAATGTCACAGTCCTGCTTCATTTCCACTGAAGGGAAGGAGCACCACTGGCATTTAGAAAAAAAGATATTTTACTTTAAAGATATGCTTTTATTGGCTACTTCATCCCCTCTGTTCCCGCCATTAGTGCTTCAGTCTGTAAGTCACGTCACTACACACATCACCTCTGAATTTTGCCATACTTCAACAGGAATTTTTGGTCAGGCTCAATAGGAAAGATGGGGAGAAACTTCTTAGCAGGGCCTGTTGTGATAGAACAAGGGGTAATGGTTTTAAACTAAAAGAGGGGAGATTTAGACTAGATATAAGGAAGAAGTTTTTCACCATGAGGGTGGTGAAGCCCTGGCACAGGTTGCCCAGAGAGGTGGGAGATGTCCCATCCCTGGAAACATTCCAGGTCAGGCTGGCCGGGGCTCTGGGCAACCTGATCTAGTTGAGGATGTCCCTGCTCATGGCAGAGGGGTGGACTAGATGGCCTTTGAAGGTCCCTTCCAACCCAAACTATTCTATGATTCAATGATTCTATCAGTAAAGGCATCTTCTCCTAATGGCTGCGCAGTGAGAGCACAGCTGTGGAATACACAATTGGCTACAGATAGGCAGATGGTAACATCACATCCATCAATCACAAGTAACTGCTGATGGTAATTTCCATAGTGCTACACACAGAAGTCTGGGAAAATTTCTTTCTGAGCAGGCAGGCATTCAGCGTATTCCCTGAAGCATGACATTAATTACCTATGGTAGCTGGTATCATCGATGGCATTTTGGTCTCACCATTCTCCAGCCTTTTAATTAACTCTACCAAAGTATTTGAAACTTTTGACCCTCAGTTAATTTTATTTCAGACTTCATATGCATGAGGTATTGATGATCTCTAGGCAGTCAATAGAGCAGCAGATGCACTGTCAAACCCAGCAAAATTCTGTGGACTAAGAATTTATTGGACAAGAAACACAGTTACAAAATGACAGCCCATTCACAAGTTGTGATAACTTCTGTTTATTGAGCTGAAATAAACAGAAGAAATCTTTTGGATGCATTAAAGCTTTCATTTATGTATTATTTCATTAAGATTTGAAATTTAGTTTGGCTTCATCTCTAAAATAGGATTAAAACCCAAAAAAACTCAGAAGAAGATGAAACATTTTGCTTTCAAACCAAACATTTGGTTCGTTTTTGTTTAAACCAACTGAAACTTTCGTTTTTTTCTCCTTTTGGCTTGAGCAAAGGAAAATAAAACCACAAATCCAAAAAAACCCCTATTTTTGGATAACACCAAACAAATCTTTTGGCTCCATTCCTGATTGACCCCCAAATTAGTAAGACTAGGTTTCCAAGGACTCTAAGTCTCACATTCGATTTTTTGAAAGTATGAGCATGAAATAAATCTTTCCCTGTGGCCTCAGTCTCATGTAAATTCTCTGATACAAGGTCTAGACTCTTGTTCCACTCTTTCCCTCAGCTGCAACACTTACACAGTTTTTGTCCTCTCCACAGCTGCCCATTTTCACAAGAACTGTAAAAAATAATTTTAAGTGAGCCTGTTGTTCCTGTGTCAGAACTGAGTGGAATTGGCCAGTGGGCTGGGAAGGTACTGGGACAGATACAGACAAATACACGTGATGGTTGTGAGATCTCCCTCTGCATCGTTTCCATAGGAAACTGGAATAAAATGAATTTTGAGCAATTCCTTTTGGAATTGTGGATTTATTATTATTAAATAATAAACCCAATCAGCAGAACTCATTAATTTATACCATTTCATTTATTTGACTGAGGATTCTTGACCCCCATGTGTATCCACCACTAGGCTCCAGATATCTTCAGCAATTCCCCTTCTTGATTTATTAACACAAGCACTGTAACCCCATGCAAAATGTTTCCATGTTGAGTCCTTGATGCTTCTGTAACTGCATTATTACTGATCAGCACAGAAGCGATCACATCATTACCTGGCATAAATGATGTTGCTCCCATTGATTTCAGTGGTGTTAGTTTGACTTTGACTTACACCACAATAAGAACATAACAAAGTTATCACTAAGCTTGTATAAAGCACCTTCCCAAAAAGACTGCAGTGTTCTGCAGAGAAAAGATGAGTTAATGAAAACTGAGGCATGTGAGGATCTGTCTTTATGTTTGCAGGTTTATATTTTCCTTGGCACTTTGTGGTCACATCTTAAAAGGTGTTTGAGTGCCTGACTCCAACTGATATTTCCTAAATAACTGTAAAAATCTGTACTAAGATTTGCAGTATTGTCGTGAGAGTAAATCACGCAGCATAAAACTGTCAACAATAAAGCTCATACACCACCATCTTCTGTAGCCTGAAAATGTCAGATACACAGACAAAGCAAACAGTGAATTAATAGAAGCTACATCTTCTCAAAGGAGCATCTGCTTGAATATTAATACAGAGTTATGCATAGATGTCTCAAAAAACTTAGAATCTTAGATGACTTCTTTATCTAGCTACTAATGACTTTTCTATTTGTTTTCCCAAAGTATGGGATTAAAGTTCAGATGTCAAATCTTACATTTGAAAAGTTAACCAAGGATGCTCAGTGCCCAGCTGACATCAAAATGAATGGATATTCAGACTCCTGGGGTGGTTTTCAGTTTCTACAGGACCAGTTCCTACACGAGTGGAGGAACATTGATTGATATCAGCTATGGATCCAGCTCACCTTCCATAGGCACTTTAGTTCACCTGCTTTCCAAAGAGAGAGAGTAGGAAGATGTGTGTGTATGTGTGTGCATGTGTGTTTGTAGCACACTGTTAAGTTTTTCTTGATTATCAAGGTAAATATCAGAGGACAACCCTAAAAGGAGAATATTCCACTACAAGAATACTACAATGGGAATGAGAATGGTAAAAACTGCTGCCAAGGGACTATCAAAAAGACCTATTCCCCAAGAAAATCAAGATAAATGCTTTTTCTTTTGGAGTGGATGCTTTTAATCCACTCCAAAATCCTCGTATTATTGGGGCTGCTGAGTGACCAAACAGGGGGAGGCGTTACAATATTTACACAGGGACTGATTCAATGTCCTCACTCAAACCTGCATCTGCAGCTGGGAGTTACTTGAACGAACATGAAATTACATGGAAAGTAAGAGAAATGGGAGCACGGTGACACACTGCACTTCTCAAGAGTGCTCAATGCCATGCAAAGAAGACATCCCACTTCTTGCCCCCTTCTGCCTTCCCCTGTTTTCTTGTGTGGATCTGTCCGGTGCCTTGAACTGGCTCTGACCCTCCATCACCCATCACAAAGCTGACCTAGATCACCATGCCAGCAAACAACTCTTCCTCGCTTTTTTTGTTGGCTAGGTTAGTTCTCCACCAGTTTAGTGAGTTCAGTCTCCAAGGGTTCAGTCCTCCCCAAGGGATCAAGAAGAGGAACAGAGCTAGTGCAAAAGAAGCAGCAGGAGCTGGAGTGAAGCGTTTGGGTCCCTGGAGGAATGAGCCATCCCTTTCAGTGACAGGGAGTTGCTGCTGGATGCAGCCCATACCACAGAACTTCATCCTCAAGGCCAGCACGGTGAAGAAAGGATTAGCAGAAAAATGGAATTTCATTAAAAAATCCCACAAAGATATCAACCAGCAAAAATTGTACTGTTTCAGGCCCTATTTCTTATTTTCTTGGGAGTCCCACTGACTCCAGACAGCAAGGTGCCCACTGTGATCAGACAAAGTAGATGACTCAGAGCCTCAACAGCCAAATCAATTATTTCTGTACCCTGTTCATGGAGATGTTGCCCTCTGGAATGAACGCTTTCCCTACACAAGTATACAGCACTGCAAGATGCCCTGACAGAAATGTTCAAGAACCACCAAATTTAGTGTCTCGCACAATACTGTCTCACAGTATATAAATTTGGAAAGTATCTATGGTCAATGAAGAGAAGGGAGGAGCATTTGGGCGGGATTTTTACTTTAAAAAATCTCTTTGATATTCAGGAGTGAGGAAATAAATTAAAATTTAGCAAATCTAAGCTCATTTTCTTCATCTTATTGAAATTACACAAAAGTCACCCGCAGCATGTGGATGGGTGCCCTTTGTAATACTTCTATCAGCTGAACAAACTCAGCATCCCTGCCTGCCCCCAAACTCCATGGCAGAGACATGCTACCTCCAAGCACTTACTTCATTGCTTTCATGTATGTTGTGATCTATCATTTGAAGCAGAAACCACATCACATTCCTCAGGATGAATGTGGTGATCAGGTTCCAGTGGATAATATTCCGCAGGCATCTGATACTCCTAAACAGGGAAAGACATTTAAATCTTCATATATAGTGAATATAGACACATACACATTAATGACTATATAAAATAAACAAGCTAATTCTGTTCACTTGCAAAATTCCTCATGATTTATCCCCATCCATTACCTCTCTTACACTATGAAACAGGAGTTTTGTCTGTCCAGTGGGTCAGCAATAACAGTCTATGAGGCTGTGTGTAGCTTACATCTTTACCAGCAAGCACATCTGGGTCTGATGCCATTCTCTGGCTCTCAGGGTAGATTGCACAGCCAGTGCCAGAGCCAAAACTTGGATTTTGCAGTGTAGTCACAACACAAATAAATGATATAAATATAAAACAGCAACAGTAGCATGGCAAAATCTGTGCTGCTTCTCCTTGCCGTATACCTTTCTTCCAGAAACCACACAGCGTAACTTTTGCAAAGCCACGTACAACAATTTGTCTTGATAACATGAGGAGCTCCCTTTGACAATAACCAATTCAAGCAAGTGAAACAGGATCTACTGGAAAGACCCAAATATTCAAATGGTCATTTCATCCTTGGTTATCAGTTCTGCTCCCCTCCACCCCATCCCATCATCTCTATTATAATGTCAACCAGAATTGATAAGCGCCTAAACAACAAGGCTGCACTGGAGTCTGTTGCGTTGTTCACAGAAGGAGACCTGGTGACAAGTATCTGCGCTGGAGTGGCAAAACTGGAATAGTTTACATTCTGTTAGTCTCTTGAACAGGCTCGCCTGGGTGAAGTTCAAAGTTTTCAGACCCGTTAATACAACAGGAGAGCAGGGACTGCCTGGTTTTCAGTCCTGGCTTAGTTGGCTCTACCAAGCTTTTTTAAACAAGGTAGAGCTGCATATTGTCCTTCACCAGAAAATATTTGTGTCTATTTTTATTCCTTCCCCAGCCCCCATTCAGATGCAATGTAAAACATGAGCACAATGTAAAATACGAGATACAGTAAGTTGGCACACAGCGCCATAAAACAAAAGAAGGGACATCTTAAATAGTGCTCTCTGCTGAAAATGGCTCCAGGAGGCAGCCAGGGCATGATGCTGATGCCAGCAACCAAAGTATCACTGAAGCCAGACAGAAAGTTACTCATGACAGATTCAGTCATCTAAGACAAGATCATTTGTCTTCTCATTCTTTGTGAAACACTAAAGGAAGGCAAGTGGCAAGTTGCAGTTTTGCAGTTACAGAGTCTTCAGTTAAATGATCTTTTCTCAGCTAAATGCAGTGCATTTCCCAGGATCGTCGGGTTAGGATTCTGCATTTGCCATATCAGTCTCCCTGCTTGCAAAGGACGTTGTCAAATAACATGGGACAAACACAGAAAGTGGTGTTCTCAAACCTGCTCAACTGTAACTGACGGTAGCTCATCCCAGTGACAGCAAAAACAGAAGGCACAATCCAGTAACCAACTTTGCTGTTGCCTCAGGTCTTCTGCATGACAAACAAGCCAGCCTTCTTAATAACAAACACTATTTTGCTATCATAAAACTCTTATTGCACTTTTCCTAGGACTTGATTAGTCAGTCTCAGGGCCAGAAGCAATTCTGTTATGTCCTTCAGCCTCACAAATGTCTCAAAGATTTCGCAGCAATCCAGCAAAAAGCCAAATAGAAGACCTCCCACATATGAGATGCTGCAACTTAAAGAAAGATGCTCAGAGGTATAACCCTACTAAGTCAATGCTAAAATAGCTCTGAGTTTAATAACTCAGACTCCAAGTATGAAATTGGTATTTGGTTTTGAGAGCCTCAGTGACTCACGACTGGAGTCAATTTGGAAAACAAGTCTCCAGCTGCTCAGATCCATTCACTTTTATTTAAGCTACAAAACCCATAAGCGTTGCTCTCAGTGTAACCTGTGCTACCAGGGAACATGTCAGAGACATGTCTCACTTTGAAAATCTCACTTCTAACAAAAGGCAAAGGTTCATGGTTGGGCTTTCAAAGACACTAGGCAACCAACATCTACTGCCTTTCATGATGAACCCCAGGAACCCATCTGGCTCTGGGCAGACTTTGAAACATGCTATTAAGGTCTGTTCTCTGTTGATCATTCTGCACATAAATGTCCTGCAGCTGCTGTTCATCTAGATGTTGTTTTGTTCACTCCCTTCAGGTTAAGGATTAGCAGATTAAGGAAGGAGTTTGAAACACTGCTTCTAGGGGGAGAGGGAGGCAGGGGACTAGAAACTGAGGAAAATCAGGTCAAACTGTAGAGTTACTGGCATGAAATTAATTGCTTTTGAGAGCTCTAACAACAAAACAGATCCAGCACACTTGCCACCTGAATGTATTTCTTGACAAAGACAAGGTAAAGGAGTGGAAAAAAAATCCTTGCTGCATACTTCCATTTAGATATAGTTTAATGATCCCATATGCTGGAACATCACTAGATCTGGCTGGAAGAAACCTTATTCCCACAAGACTTACAGCAGGACATTGGACTGGCCGCAGAGGCAAACAGGATCAAACAAATAGTTGTAGACTTTTTTGGTTCAGTTCATAAAAAGAGCTTTTCCCCCCAGCAGGATCCTAGTCATCAAAACCACATTCTCTTCTGTGTCGTGGAATATAAAGACAAACTCAGCATCTACCGGCTGCATGATCTTCATCCTCCTTGCTACTTCTTGGTTCATACTGCTTTGTCTTCTCTGCCCAGCAGTCTGCATAGAGCCATTGGCTTTTGTTTGGATTGCAAGATGCTTGGGACAGAGGCAAACTTTTAGTGATGTCTGTTCAGGACCCAGAGCAAGAGGGTCTGGTCTGTGTTGGGAACCCCCAGGCTCTACAGATAATTATGATCAAAACTCTCCTCATTTTCAAAAAGTCACATGTGCTGAGGGAAGATGTGTTCCTGGTATAAAATTAAGTAAAGTATAAATGTGGCCAGCAGCTAGAATTTACCAAAATGAAGCCTGAAGGCTTGTCAAATACTACTTTGGTCATTAAACAGGGACAGTTGGCTCCCATGTCCCACTACCTTTAGCAAAAGCCACATTTCGGGTATCATCAGCAACCTTGTACCATGACCTCATTCCCCTTCTGAGACATTCTGCATGTAGCACGGATCGTAAGTAGATGCGTTCACCTGCTAAAAAGCTTCATGTCTTTGGGGCTAACAGAGCAATGAAGAAGAGGCTGTAGAGCAAGCATTTTGCTTTTCTGGCTGCAGTCTCTCCCAGGTCACATTCCCCGACACATTGCTGCCTTGGCAAAGCAGCACAAACAGGTGAGGGGCAGGATTTGCTTTTGAGATGCCTGGGCCACTACACTGCTGGTGTTAATAGAGTTAGTCAGGGTTTTAATGGAAACAGCAGCATAGTCAGGCTGAGAAACACACGTCTGAAAGTGCCGCAGAGTTTCTCAGTGGCTCAGGCAGTGCTGTGACTCCAGGCACAGAATGGTTTTAACCTTTTCCCTTTTTTTTGTTTTTCCTTTTCTTTTAGTAAGAGTCCCAACTGGAGACTCAAAGTTTGGTTTTGCTTGCAGAGAGCCCAGAGCACATGGTTTCTGTTTGTTTCTGTCTCCTAACTACTACTAGCGCAGAAAGCACAGTGGCAGTAATGCAATTCATAGCCAAGGGCAGGAAAAGCTTGAGAAATAACTGTGTCAGGTTCGTACTGGGGAGGGAGAAACAGCAGGGTTAATACAGCGCGTGGAGGCTGCAGGGCACAGCAGCAGAGGACTGCAGCTAAGTCAATTGATGTAACAAGGGAAAAATCTCTTGCCAGCCACCCGAGAAAGCTGCTCTCATTTACAGGCACTGCTGGTGAATGTTATTATCGTAATTTAGTATGGGTAAAGCATCTAGAGGGATACTGACAGAGACGAGGGTCCCCTCATTTCAGGCGCTATTCACATGAGACTGTTCTGCCGGGCTCAGGAGCTTACCCTGTGCATAAAGTTTATCTGTGTAGCCAGACTGGAGTCTGAGGTGGACAGTGAACGAAGGACATGTCCCGAATTGGGCAACAAAGCTAGTGAGTAACAGGAGACCTGCAGCACAGCTAATGTTTGCTGAAAGGACAAAGCCAACCTTGTCATACTCACTCATCTCAAAGCCTGAGGAAGAAACTCATAATACTCATAAGAGTAATTTGTCCTCCACAGGTCTTTTCCTGGCTCTTGGTAGATGGCAGCTAGCTTAAATTTATAAGCCTTAATTTTAAATTTAATACTCCTGTTATTCATGAAAATGACCTGTCCCTTTTGAAAACTTGTTGAAGAGCCATAACAGTCTTCTATGACAATGAGCTCCTCAGTTCCTTTCTCCTTGATTAATTATTGCCTTCACTCTGTGGAGTGAAAAAGTAAGCAAGCCTGTGCTCCAGAAACAGCAATAACTGCCCTCACAGGCAGCACTGAAAAGGCATTTACATCACATTGTAAACAGCAGGAGGTGGAATTTGAAACACATTGAGCTGTATTGTAAGTTAGTAAACTGAGCTTTCCTAAAGTCACAGTGATTGGCATGAATGCATTCCCTCACAACTCAGAAGCTAAGAAATTTGGGGTTATTCTTACCTCAGTAGGGAGATATCACAATTTGGAGAGCGTGGCAGTGACAACATCAGGAAAATGAGAGCACAGAGAGCAGAGAGCTACCTTCTCAAGAGGGCAAAGAGTCATGTGAGAGAGGGGAGAAACAGGAGATGAGGGGATGGGTGCTGAACTGCTGCTTCAGATACAATTACAGCATCGCCAGGAAGAAATTGTGAGTTGCTGAGCCATTTAAAGTCCCCTAGCGTAAAAGATCAGATGATAGAAGGTTTCATATTCATCTTCATGTCAGGTAACATTGTTTATGCCATTGCGACTTGTTTTACAACCCTTGATGTGGACTGAATGGTGCAAGTGTAGCCCAGCATCCAAGAACAGCAGCACAAGTCACCACCCCAGAGAGCCTGAAGGCTGGCACATCACAAGACACCATGGACTGAGGCTACAGGCTTCCATTAAAGAGCCTTTTCCTGTATCTGCTTCCTGCCCTGATCCTTTTCAGACAACAAGTGTTGGTCAAGGCCTTGGCTGGACTCTTCTACTAACTCTTCCCTGGTGCACGGGTCCAAGGATGGCAGGAATAAGAAAAGAGGTTGTAGCAATTCAGTCAAAACAGACTTAAAGATTGAGGCCACAACACAAAGACATAAGGACTGAGGCTACAGGCTTCCATTAAAGAGCCTTTTCCTGTATCTGCTTCCTGCCCTGATCCTTTTCAGACAACAAGTGTTGGTCAAGGCCTTGGCTGGACTCTTCTACTAACTCTTCCCTGGTGCACGGGTCCAAGGATGGCAGGAATAAGAAAAGAGGTTGTAGCAATTCAGTCAAAACAGACTTAAAGATTGAGGCCACAACACAAAGACATAAGAACTTCCATATTCAGTCAGACCAATGAGCCATGTAGGCTGTGACTCAGTCCCCAGTGGTGATCAGTAAAAGACAGTTTGGGAAACAGTATGGGAAACAGGGGAAGCAGACCATTAGTTGCTCCTTGCTCTTCCCTCCTTGCTTCTGGCAGTCAGAGGTTTTAAGATATTCCTGATTCAGAGACCACATTTAATCACATTAAATCACCCTGTTGGTGGCCCCAACTCCTCACAGGAGTCACTGAACTCCTTTTGTGGTTTATGTTCACTGAGGTCAGGCCACGGCTTATTCTACTAACGTGATGGAATGAAGAGCTGTTATTCATGGTAAAATACGTTTGTCTGTGTTGGTTCCACTTCTCTGCTTGCCTGTCCCCTCCCAAGGGCTGGATGAGAATGCATTTCCTCACAACTACATTCCCTACTGTCCTTTGGGAGTTGCAGGGAGGAGGGATAGTAAGAGCCTGGAACTGGAGAGCAGGAAACTTCTAGTCCTGTGGGCTGCAGGAGCAAGCTGGGAGGAGTGGCTGGTAGTGTATCATCTCCAACATGTGCTCCTGAAGTAGCACAGTTCATGCAGCAATTCCACTTCTGGCTGTGCCTGACAACAGATTTTGGGCCTGAAACGTCCCCCTGAAATACAGCAAGTAGTGTCAGACAGGCACACGCAAGTGGTGTATGTTACACTGAGTGAAGGAGCAGGCAGAAGGAAAAAGATTTTACTCCTTGAAGAGGAGAGAAAAGAAGGACTTACAGTTTCTGACTTGGAGGGAGAAAAGATACTGCCACTGGAAGCATCTTGGTTCTGTAAGTGAAAGGGTTTTTTGGGTCCTCACGATTTCTTAAGAACCAGTGCTTTGCCTGCTACTGAGTGATCTCCAGACGACTGCTTCTGACAAGGCAAGAGTTTCCGCTGAGGGCCCGCAGCCCAAGAGCCCTGCTGCTGTGCCGTTCCTCCTGCTGGTTTGGGCAGGGGTGTCCTCATGTCAGGCAGGCAGGACTTTTTGCCAGGAGTCATTGTTCAGAGCACAGCCACTCGCCTCAAGGCTAATGATGTGAGGCTTCCGATAGAGGAGTGCAGCAAGCGACAGCACAGTTTCACGGGAGACTGAGTTATGAAGTACCTTGTTTTATATTTACAGAAATTTGGGGACAATGGAACAGGAAAATGTGTGTGTTCCAGTGAGTCGAGAGTCCCAGAGTATGTCTCTGGCTGTGCTGGCCAAAGCCAGAGAAGATGATCTGGGAGCACCTGCCTCCCACTCACTGCACACACAGAGAGCCCCATGAAGCATTAGCTTCAGCTCTGCAGGAGGTTAGACACAAAGCAGCAATTAAGGTGAAAGCAAACATGCTTCTCTTTGGCCTTCCTAATTAGTAAATCAAAAGCCAGGTGTATGGTGGGAAATTACACATAATGACCTCTTTATTTGATTTGAGAACAGACCATGTTTCAAGCCGAAATGTCATTCCCTGACTCGATATTGTACCACCGGCATCCTGAGCTGCTTGGTGCGCAGGGCGTCATAACCGGGCTTCCACGTTAGGAACAACAGCAGCAAAAAAAAAAGCAAAATTCTCCCAGCAGTTGACCGCAGCCTGTGTCAGAGGTGGGCAGAAAGAGTTCCTGACTGTTGGTAGAGAAAGCACACTCTGCTAATTATTTCCATCAAATGACCTTAATTGTACGGTTGGATACAGAAAGTAGAGAATTGGAAAATCCATTCTTTTGACTTGGGAAATGCTGAGATCTGAAAAGGCAGAAAATCAGATCAACTCTTTCTGTACAGGTGGCCTCACTCACTCAGAAATGGAGATCTATAAAAGGATTTCTAAAATAGCACTGCTGAAACTCAAAGTAGCCTTTCTGTTGATTCACGTTTTTTTTTCTCGCTCCATCCATACAGCAGTATTTTTCCTCTGGGATGTGCAGAGCTACTATTTTCTGATTCAAAGCATGACACCAACAATTAACATTAGCAATCATAATAATGTGCCAGCATGGTCGAAAGCTAGCTGAATTAGTTGAATCATCTGCATGGAAATAATTGCAAACGATAACTTTATTAAAGAAGCTTGGAAACCTATTAATTCATGTAGTAGTCCATTAATAATGATGTTCAATTAAGACTGCTGTCCCAAAGTCTGTCTGAAAACAGTTGGCAGGAGAAATCTGAGAGCACTTTGCTGGAGTCTTTCCCATTCCATGACTGTTGAACAAGCAGGAAGGAGAATCATGGACAACACTTAAAAAAATATTTTTCCGCTTTAGTCTTTTCTAGGGCAGGCAAAGCTCATGGACAAGCCATAAATGGCATGGAGTGGGAAGAATACTTAACAGCAAGTTATTTCCCAGGCTCTGTGCCTGTCATGGCCTGTTTGCTTTCATCCACACGGAGGCCTCCCCTGAGGTCCTCACGGTTTCCCCTGCGTGCTCATGTTCGATCACTGCATATATATTCTGGTACTAAAGCTTACAGATGGGAAAAGCAGCTGGAGAGGTTGGCAGGGAAAATGAGCTTCTTGGTGGCAGTTGCCTGGGGGAATATAAATATTCCCAGAGGAAATGCAAGGGGCAGTTGCAAGGGAAGAACGAAAGCCTGGAAGAGAATAACAGCTTTATTACAAGGACAGGGATGAAATACTCAGGTGAAGAGGAGAAGCAGCAGCTTCCATTAGTGTTTAGGATGTGCACAGACCCTAAAAATAAACCCATTGTGGAACCATCTGTGCTCCACTAAGCCTTTTCCAAAGCTTCCTTCTCCTGCCTTCAAGCCAATTTTTAATCACAGGACACGGGGCATTCTGCCTGCTTTAGATACAAAGGCTTAAAGCACTGATGTTCCTAGGGTTGGTAGGGTGCAGTCAGCACAACACAGAGCAGGACCACAGGCAGGACAGCCCCAGGGCAGGATCAGACCGACTGTGTCCACTGGCAGCGGTTGTGCCCAGCGCTGCCTGGCTGCGTAGCGTGGTGAGCCCTCTGCAAACCACCCATGAGCATGCTAACAATGAACAGTATGGATAACTATAGGACACTACATCAGCCCTTGCTTTGTTCCTAGTCGGTGTACAAAGAGAAACATTGCCCCTGAGAACTACGTGGTTAAATAAGGGCTAATTGAAACCCAGTCACTGGATGCTCCAGTCTAAGAACACAGCTCCGATCTTGACTGTGCAATCGGCTCTTCCACTGGAGAAAATTCCTCTGTTATTTTCACAGGAATGACAAAATCGGATATAGATGACTTCATTTAGTACAGCATGTGCTTGTGGTTTAGCTGGTTGAAAAAAGATTTCGGAATCTGCTCTCATTTGCTTTGCTAAATGGAGGTCAGATGTCAGTCATTTTTGAACCAAGCAGGAAACGGGGCTGTAATGTATCTTTTTGCAGCTCAGGTTTTCGTAGCCCATAACAAACTAGCTTTAGAGCAGCAGGGGCACAGCACGTGGCTACAGCCCTCGGGGGTTTATCTAAGTCATCGCCCTACTGCCACAGGCTGCAGTTATCAGTCCAGACTGTGGAAGGGTGAATGTTTTCTGTGAAGAGCGACCATTGCAGCTGGATGGCACAAATTAGAGTTAGGGCTTCAGAAGCCAGACACTGAGAGCTGATCGTGGTTGATTTGGCTTACAGCTACTGTTTGGGAAATGTAAGAATGCACAGCATGTCCTCATTCATAATCCCCTTGTGGGATTATACAAAAAAAAATCTAAAAGAAAATTAATTTAAATGACCAGCTAGGGAATTCAGGGGTTATGTTTTTTTGCTTTTAATACAATTATACAATTAGCAATGTTTATGAAATTATCTACCTTTGCAGACATTGTGTGGACAAACTAAGGAGGAAAGTCTGAGACACTGATGCTGCTGTTCACACTCTCCTTGGCCTCATTTCCACCAAAACATGGTGTGAAATATTTCATTATTGTTGAGTATTTGGCTTGGAATTCAGGAAAGACCATATAGCATCATTCGCAGCCTGCTCCTTCTGAATATTCATTCCTGTGCTTGGTCTAAATTCGTCAGCCTCGTGATGCTCAGTGCGTGTGTGGAAACGTTTCTGGTGGTTCAACCTGGGCACCTCCCCCAGGAAGCTGCTGCTTCCATAACACACAGAGGCACTCACGCAGCAGCAGGAGTCTACGTGCCCCATTTCAGAGTGACACAAACCAGGGATCTTCCACCTCTCTCGTGTTTTCCTTGACAGAGTAATGTGAAGGAGCAGTATTCATCCTTTAGATTAGACAGAAGAGAAAGTGGCTGGGTGCTGAACAACTACAGTGGAGGTAGTGAGGGAAGCAGATGTGCAATTCCTCAGATGAAAACTGAAATTGAACCATTTAGTACTTGAACACCTGCAGGTGAGTTTGTAGTAAGTAACTCTAAACATCTAGGCTTGAAAACATCTCTGATTCTGCTGCTCAGAGATGACTCGGGACATGTTATTTTTTGAAGTAAATTTCACTCCTGAACATGATTCATATCTAAACTGTAACGACCAAACTTTACTTCCTTCCTTCCTCTGAAACCTTGGAAAAGTTGCAAGGCTTGCTCCGCTGTTCCCAAAACCATTCCACCATCATCAAAAGGAGAACAGAGCACAGACAAGTTTTAGCTAGTCAGTCAACATAGGTCTAACCTTGCACAGAGCAGTTCTGTTACCAGAATTTAAACAAGTTAGTATCCATCTCCAAAACACTGCCTCATGGCTAAAATCTTGGCAACAACAGAAACATACCACTAGGAATATATTTCAAGCACACATAGGAAGTGGCCTCCTGATTCTTCACTGAAAGGGTTGTCAGGCACTGGAACAGGCTGCCCAGGGAAGTGGTTAAGTCACCATCCCTGGAGGTATTTAAAAGATGTGTAGATGTGGTGCTTGGGGACATGGTTTAGTGGTGGACTTGGCAGTGTTAGGTTAATGGTTGGACTTGATGATCTTAAAGGTCTTTTCCAACCTAAACGATTCTATGATTCCATTCTATCCTCCAAACCCCAGGTCAAGAAAGTCATTGAGTAAAAGTCTTCATAAGTTCCTGAAACTCTAGTTTAACTCCAAGTTCAATTTTTCCTCCATTACCTTGCTCCTGGACCCCTCTGCTCTGTGGGTTGGAAATCATCCTCTAATATCACTCCCAAGTCTATCTATAGAGTATCTATACCCATTTCTTCTTGCACTGACATTGTCCTTGACTGTAAGTAGCTCTTCAGTTTCTAATGTTTATCCAACAGCGATGTATTTATAGGCAGCAATAACACTCCTTGCCAGCCTTCATATTGCTAGGCTACAAGACCACTATTTCAGATGCAGCTTATGAAACCTCCCACATTTTAAGAATATAGCTCTCTGGGCATACTTTTAATTACTGGCATTATTCCAGGACTTCACGAGGGCTCTGCTCTCCTCTGTGGTTTTTGTACTAGGTAGGTTCTATACAAAGAGTCTAAGGAACAAGTGATACAGATATGAGATGAGAGGGAGGGTGAGTAAAGGCAGTGGGAAGCAAAGACATTGGCCTAAGGTTAATCAATAGGAAATGTGTTCTGTCCTTTATCTGAGTTCGTGAAACAAGACACTTCAGATGGTTTCAGGCAGTGCAGGCACTTCAGTTGTTTTCTATCTCATTGCAGATGTGCTTATTTACAGAGTTACATCATTTTCATTCCTGCCTTGCTTTGAGAACTTTGCCATGGACTATTACAGGGTGGGACAGAATGCTGTCTCCAAACCAACGGCCATTGCATCCACCAAACACATGCTCTGCAATTACCGGTATTTATGAGGAAGTGTGAAAAATGCCATGTGCCTGAATCATTCTTTAAAGCTCTGCTATTCTAAGTGGCAGATGGAAAAGATTTAACAAGGCTAGGTGAAAAGCCAGAAGATGAAGGGGAAATGGAGCATTAACATGAACTTATGAATTCAGTTAGTTGATGCCCTGTCCTGGGACTTGCTCTTTTTCCCCTTGCTCCACGACAGAAAGGTAGGTATGGGAGGACTGTGCCTTAGATCTGGAGCCTGCTCTGCTCTAATCACATCAGATACCACATTACTTTTGAATTCAAACAGTACTAATTGTGCAGATCACCTACCCACTTGATACATCCTCAGTATCTAGGCTCTGATAGGTGTCAGACCACTCTGCTCTATGAAACCTGCTCTGTGTGGATGCTCTACTTTTCTTCTGATGGGTTTCTACAAATCATTTAATCAAACTCGTCCATTCTTACTAACAGAGGCCTGCAGCAGCAGTCTCACCACCGACCCGCCAAACTGAAGATCAAGAGGCAGTTCAAAGGAGTTTGGAACAGGGGAGGATAAAGAAAAGTAGATCTTCCTCTCCTAAACCCTGGGAGATGGTTAGGGGGAAAAAAAGGGGAAAAAAAAAAAAAAAGTGACTGTTGTTTCAAGAAGAAAATGTTTCAGTCTTTTGGGAGAAAAAATATGTGACATTTAGGAAATCTGGCTGTAATCACAAGACAAAAAGGGGACACTGCTTCAGGCCTATGAGAAAAAAAAAATCAGATGTTTTAAAGTGGAAATAGAAAGAGGTAAATTTAGGGGCAACAGGAAAGCAAAGATTCCCTCAAATCCTCAATTTGCTTTTGTCACTGCCATACTAGTGACAAAAGATGTTATGTCAATGTTTGTGGGTTTGTTTTTTTTTAGAGCTGCCTTTATCCAGCAACCTGTGCAGAAGGACATGCCATTTCTAATCTTCAGCCTATCTGCCTTTCAGCACCATCCTTCTTTATTGGATTCAAAACTCAGCAGGGACTTAGATGTTTCCCAGAACAAATATCTGTCTTCCCATACTTCTTCTTCGGTCACTACCGCATAAATAAAACATCTTCTGATTGAATCCAGTCAGATCACTGCTGGCCATTGCCAGCACATTGTTTAATAACAAGTCAGGAGTTTTACAAAGGACTCTTATTCCACCTCAGAGGCTGGTAGAACAGCACACTAAGAAGGAAAAAGCTAAGACAAAGCAATTTGGGTTTCTGCATTATCAGCAACAGTAAAGGGAAAATATTATTCAAAAGAACAAAGTAAGTGTTTTAATCATTTTGCTTTTATTTTTTTTTTCCCTTCAGCTTGATTGGTGTTACTGATAGCAGGATTCCTCCTATGGAAGATTTCTGCTTTACTAGTGTGAGAATGTGATTATGTGGGACGATGAGAGCCGTGTCAGCGGGAACTGCCTGTGTGCAACTGAGGGATGGATCAAACCTTCACTATTAATGAGAACACACAGACTATGAGATTCACAGCAGTGCAGACACATTTAACAACACCCTGTGAAGTGCCCTGAGAAAATCTCTCCAGACCCTGCGTTGGAGATCAATGCAGCAACACAGCACATTTGGTTTATGCACAAATTCCTTGGTTTTCCTTCTCAGCATATTTCTTTTTGTTTGTGTGCTTGTGTTGTTTTGCATTGTAAAGACAGCATGGCGCTCACACTTTTAAAACCACCTACATTTAGACCTTGAGGAACCATCCTTGACTTAGATCTTTAGGAGCTATCTCAATGACTCATTGCCATTCAGTCAGCATGCCAACAAAAATCAAGTCCTCTCCCATAAGTTGGGCTTCACTTTTTATTATTTAGGTGCAAAATGAAATGTTTACTGGCTTATTTCTCATTGCATAGCCAAGAAAGAAGAATTGGTTCATGTGTGACAGAACTAGAGAAAAAAGGCTGGAATAGGTCTTCGCAGTAAAAGGGAGTTCCTGGCTGAGTTCTCCCTTCTCAGTTGTGTTGGGATCTCCTGGCAACACAAACCCAGATAGATGGCAGATGATTTCATTACTTGCTGCTACATCTGAGATTTCTGACCCTCAAAGTATCTTTTGGTATATGGTTCCTTAGAGTTTAAGACAGCAGAACATTTCTACTGGCGTGGAGGGTGGGTTGTGAACAGAGGACAGAGGGTTGCATAAGGAACTGAGGAAGACAGGAACTGGGGACAAGATGACATAGGATGCATTTGGAAGAACAGGGACTAGATCCAGTTCTTTCCCCTTCCCACTTCAGCACAACTGAGGACTAAGCTTCCCATCAATGCAGCAGCTACCTGGGCTGGGGCAGCGACAGTAATGGTGAAGCTCATCTCCAAAAGCAGAGCACCCATCTCACTAGTTGATCACCAAAGCCATACTCTTTGCCATGCCAACAGATATTTAACCTGCTCTTAAAACCTCCAGTGTGAGAGATCGCACAGCCTTCCTAGCAGTTATGTTCCAACAGAGCAGGTGTGCTCCAGTCTCTTCCTTCAGACAGGACTGCCTTTGGGACACCATCTGCACTGACAGAGCAAAGGAAAATGAAGCAGGTGATGGGTGAGAAGCATAAAAATATGGAGCAGTTGTAGAACTTGAGCCTTCCCAGAGGTCTCCTCTATCTTCACCCTCAGCGGGCACTCATGGAGTGAGGTAGGTGAGTGGAGTGGGGCAGGAGTAAGGAACCGATAGATTTCTACTTTGGGCCAAGATATGGGACTATCAGATCTAGCCTTCAGGGTCTTCTATTGATTTTTTAGCCAGGAATTATCTAAATTCTCTCATTTCACCCAATTAGCAGATGCCTTCTTCCATACAAACTAAAACAGGAAAAAAAGCCCCAAATAATAGGACTCAATTATCAAAACTGATTTGTGCTTGGGAGACTTTGAAGAGGTAAGTGTGATGAAGATGTGCATAACCTAGAATTTGCATAGGGGAAATCTGTAATGCAACAGGAATCTGCACTGCCTTCACTGGAGCATCTTTAGAGCTTTTGAAAACAGGTGTAACTCTACAGACACTGAGGTAGCTCATGCTGGTTAACACTGGCTGGACACTAGATATTTTTTGCATGATACAGTGGGAATTTGAAACGATGGACTATCTTAATTCACAGCATGTACAGGGAAGCATTTAATTGCTGCAGTCATTTTTAATGCTGAAGCTGACTGCAAAATTTAAATCTTAAAGTCAAAGTTTAAACGCCAGAAGAACAATTTAGGAGAGATCAGCTAGGCCACTTCTGTGTTAGAAGCTGGATACATTTATACCATATTATCTAATTGTTTTTGCCTTATTTACTCAAGCATTTATAAAAGATTCAGCATCAAAGCAGGGAATGTAGTTACAATGAATAATGTGCATTCTTTATTCTGTGTAAATTAATTCAGGTCTCCAAGCACTATGGGAATTAGCATTATACGCACAGTAAAAAGGTTGAAATGGAAGTTTAAACTGATGCACCATAAATGTTCCCACTGAATGTTTTAAGCTTTTTTTTCTTCCCATAAGCATAGATTATTCTGTTCATAGATGCTGGGGTGAAGGAGGATTCCTGTTGTTAATAAGAAAGACCCTGTTGTTAGGAATGCTCAAGAGGAGGACTCAGCATAAGACTTCGTAGGGATGCTCCACTCTAGGAAAGCAGTAATTCTTTCGCTTAGGTCACTGTCTACCATCACGTTGTAATCCTGTGGGGGGGTCCTCCACCTGTTTCTCCTCTGCTACTGGTATAAGATTGTTCTCAAGGATTATCATCGCATAGCACTTAGTGCAGGTGGTTCTAAGTTCAGGTTGAACGCTTCTAGACACGACAGCACAAATAGTACAGAAATACTAGTCAGGTATTCAACAAATAATACAGAAATATCCAGCCAGGCCACTCCTATTAAAATATACTCCTGCGACTCAGGCTGTGTACATACAATACATATGATAACTGATGCATATCCACCTACTACTTTCCACTAAGTTTCCTTCCTTCCTGCCCTTTCCCTTCTCCCTGTAGCTCTAACTCTTCTTCACAGACTTTCTTTCACTGACATATCCATTTGACCTGACAAACTCCCTTCTGTACCACCGAACCAGGCAAGGGAAGTGTTTCTATGCAGTTTCATTGATTTGCATTCATCATTTCATGAGCACTGGTGGGGATAAAGCTACTCTAAAGATGTTTCTCCTGTTATTTAAGAAAAATTCTAAGCTCTTTAATGGAAGAAAAATTGGAATTAGCCCAAAGCAAAATGGAAAGATTTCACTTTATCTCCTTTGGTCTAGATCTGGGCATTATCTGTCAGGGAATGCAAAACGTCTTATGTTATCATACGCTACCTTATGAAAAAAAGAAAACTTGCCCCCAAAACTTGCAACATGACACACTCAAATCCCAGTTTCCCTTAATGAACCACTCTGTGCTCACTGAATTTTTTGCTGCATCAATAAATCATGTACAGTTCTCTTCCTGAATACAAATAGGCTTAGGTCCTACGCACGTAAACCACCATTACAGCTCATCCAACGCATCAGGCAACGAAACCATGTACATGCTTGGGAGTGTAAAAGCCACGACCATTTGTCAACACCATACACAACCTGGACAGCGTTATTAGAGGGCTTGAGTAACCCAGTAAGTGTCGCACACCCAACCAAGTTAGAAGCATGCAAACAGATTACTCACCTCAAGCACAAGAAAAGCATAAAGGCAACTATAAGGGCCCCTACTGATATACAGTGCCCCAGGTAGTTTATGATGAGAGCAATCTTGTAATGGAGCGCATACTTCCTCTGGAGGTAAAGAGATAACATGATTAAATCAGCATGACTCTCTAAGCACTGACATTAAGGAACAGTTAATCAGTTTAGGAAACAGTAATTACTTTTCTCAACTTTAAAATGATACAGTAGCCCCAGGGCTGATGCCTATGTATAAGCCAAACATGCTGCCCAGGCACAGAAGTACAGGCTTGGTTTCATTTCAGGTTGGGATTTGTCCACAGTTTCTTACAAATCTCAGCAAAAAAAGTTATTTTTTCCCCCTTTTTTCCTGCAATTTCCTCAGGATTTCTTATTTTTATTATTACACTATTTTAAAACTTTGTTGGTTTAGGGTGACAAAGGTACCAAAGACACATCTTCTCATAGTTTCAAAAGTTATAAAACATTGTTTTGTTAGGAAACTGCATGGTCTTAATGAGCCAGGTTATGCTACTTTCCTACTCAAATGGTTTGGTTTTCATACAAAAATGAATCAGTTGTCAGTGAGAATAAATAATAAGCCCTTTCCATACAGGCAGATTTTTCTCTGAGGTACATTCCTTGCAAGCTACGATCCTTATCTTTCAAATTGAGGACAGAACCAATGCAGACGGAAAGAGCTGGAATCTGGTGGTGTCCTTTCAGTTCTGAGAGAGCCTGACGAACCACAGATCCTGTTGTTTTCAGCAGTGACCCAAGTATGTAGTGAAACTTAATGTGTTAGTGTCTATTTCCTAGGATGCTGAGGAGATTATTGGTAGGTTCTCGACTCTGTAAACAAAAAATTAAGTACAAAAGTGCTCCCACCTAAATCAGTGAATTTAGTGATGTGACCAAAATTTGACCTTGAAGTAACTGGAACATTCTTTATTGGTGGGCTGCTGCTGGCTTCAGAGAAAAGAGAAGCATCTCCTCTCTTTGCCTGATGGATGGGAAGAAGTAAAAAAACCACTATTCAGATAAATACTGAAACTGGTTAAAAATTGACAGAGGTTTGCTACTTAAAGAATAAATCCCCCTGAAAAAAAAAGATATTTATTTATTTATTTATTTATTTATTAGTTTTGGCATTTGTTTCTTTTCAGGTTAAGTAGATCTTTCCCTACTTTGGCGTGTTGTCCTCCTTCAGAAGAATGAGACCTTTGAAAACTAACCACCTAAATTTCCTCTCTTGTGATAAAAATTTAAAAGTAAAATCCTACAAATGGCATCAGTTTTCCAATTTTGGTTGAACTTCCTTCGTTTCATTTTTTCTAACAATTTCCCTTAACATTTCATTCCAGTCAAAGGAATTTGTTAGTGAATGAATGTTTGGATGAAACTACAACCGGCAGCTGTAGTTAATCTGTTCTATTGTTCTGTGAAGATAGCATCTTCCAGCACTTCGCCAGGGAGCGAGCATGCCCTCTTGGCACCATTTTCATGATGAAATCTGCCTATATCTTCAGCACATGGAGTAATGTGCTGTTTCTGGACAGAACTCAACCACGTAAGGTATTTTTAAGTCTCTTATAAAATCCCCTAAAATAAACTTCCCCATGCACAGGCCCATTTTCTGAATAGCCTTGGGGAGAAAAAAAATAACCCACAGGATCTGAATTCCACACTGAGTTTTATTTATCCTTAAGTCACACCTAAAGGGGAGGAAAACACACTTGAACTGATGTGTCTACCTGAAATGCAATGTTGTACTGTGCAGCTAGTGCCCTGGCAAACTGCCTCGCTTATTTACTTTCCCACTTAATTAATTCATAGAACCCCTCAAGTTGGAAGGGACCCATAAGGATCATCGAGTCCAACTCCCTGCTTCTTGCAGGACTACCTAAAACTAAACCATATGACTAAAAGTATGGTCCAGAATTGCTCATGCAGTGCTAGAAATCTTCTAGATGACAATGTTTCTCCCAGACCAAGGATTCTGCTCTTTGAATCTGACCCTTCAGATCCCTCCTTTGGCTCCTAACCACTATTTCAACTTCACTCAAGTTTTAAGAAGGTATGGTTCAAAACATGAGAAAAATAATTGGAAAAAAACATAATTAAGCTCCTCATTGACGCACTGATGCTGAAGGAAAAACAGGCACGACTTTTATTTTTTCTCTTGCAGACACTTAACCTGAAGGCAAATTCAAATATCATAGAAACAAAAACTGTCTCAGTGCCTATGCAAAACTAAGCTGACAGGGTGGCAAGATCACTTTCCACCAGCCTACATGCAATCTGCATCTCTGGTAGAATTGGAGACAACACCTTCAGGGCTGAAAAACACGTGCCCAGAATCAGTCATGTGTTGGCCAAAGCTCAGTTCATGTAAAATACTTGCATAACTCTTTTCTGTCTCACCCTCTTGAAGACGGATACATTTAAAATGGTAACAACCTTCTACTGTTACCCAGTAGTCCTCTGCTTCTCAGAAGATGTTTCACTCCACTAAAATGCAGATTTGAATCCTATTCAGGCTTAGGAGGAGGGTCGTTACATTAGAAAGGAGATAGAAAAGGAGATGGTCTGGACAATCTGTTGGCCTTGCTCTCCGGACCACAGCAGGTCACATCACTGGAGTCCTCTTCCATGCTGTACCTTATGCATTACAATCATGTTACATCAGACAGTGCAGAGTTACCCTCCAGCCAGCTTCTACCAGGTAAACCGAGGAAGCATAGCCTTATGTCATTACCTGCACCAGCTTTGCAAATCTAAGGCATGCTGGACTCCCTGCAAGCTAATGAAGGATTCTGTCTAGATGACTTCATCCTTTGCTTTAGCGAGGATGTGACTGTTAACCTGTCCAAACCACATCAGGTAATGATCATTCCCAGTGCAGTCACTTTAGATTTCTTCCTGTTGCCAGGATGATCTCATCACCAGTCCTGTTGAAAGACATCATATCTCCTCTCCAAAGACTTTCAGAAGCAACTGGGAAGTATCTTTGTCATCCAAGATGCCTCTGAGTTCACTGCTTTCCTGTTCTGAGCCAGCTGGAAGCTGGGTAGCTATGGCTAATGTGACTGTGCTCCTAAGCAGGATACATTAACTTAAGCCCAGCATGGTGCTAACTCAGCTACACAGCTTCAAGCCACCTCAAAACATTAGCAGAGCCAAATTCATATCCAACTGCCAAAGGCCACATAGACAAGACCAAAGTTCCTAATTTATAGCTCTTTTTGGAGGCTAAGATGTATTTTTTTGCCACCTGAGACTCTCATTTGTCTTCTAACAAGAGCACAGATTCATGCCAGATGCAGCAAAGGTCCCTTTGACAGAGGAGCTTGCAGGCTGAGTAGAAGCTTTCCATTTGCCACACATTACGCCATCGAACAGCCAGCTGGTTTCCGCACCTGATTCTTGTGCCTCTGATCATTCAGAGGATGGGAGTCAGTCTGACGTTAGAACACCTACATTTGGGTAGGTGCCCAACATCTGAACCCATACCTGAAGCAAGGGCTAGAAACAGTTACGCACACAGAGGCATCTAGTGCCCTCGAGGTGCGCTCAGGAGACTCTGTGCTTCCTAGGCAGTCCTGGTGACTGACCTCCAGTGGCTGCTGCTGAAGGGCACAGGTATTCCAGAAGGCCTGTGTCACACCTGCCAGATGCATGGAAACACACCGGGGCATTTTAAACTACACTGCGTAGCTACATGTGGGCAGCTAGATCCCAGCCAAAGTGGGAATCTAGGAGCAAAGCAGTCCCAGAGCACAGTTTAATCAGCTACTGCCACAGGTCTCGACCACAAGTAAAGCGATGATGTATTAATGTAACCCACCAGTGAATGTTTGCTACAGGAGCTTATGCCCCCTAAGACTGACCCACAGATGAAACAACCTAAAATTTCCTTTGCTACATTACCAACACTGTCATAAAGCGTGTAGCACGGGACTTGGGGCTGATCTTGAAAACTCCTGTTCCTGTCTCATGCACCAATCACTGCATTTGAAGTCAAACCACATAATTCTTTAACATTCTGGCTGTGAGTGGCCAAGCTTGAAAGTAGTGTTGTCTTCTGCATTAAAAATAAAAATGAAACACAGGGGGTACCTCCTGGCTGATGCATAGCAGCCACTAGGATCTGTCAATAAAGAACAATAGACCCACAAGTGTGCTTGCATCTCACCTTTAATCAAAATGGAGGATTAGGGAAACCCATGGGGATTTTTCTTTTTTTTTTTTCTTTTGGATCACAAAACAACCCAACTATTCATCTGCAACACTGAGCATTATGTAGAGATTTCAAAAATATTCACAAATATTAATATTTGTAAAGCTTGTTGCAAATCTTTAAAGATCTAATAAATGAGTTTTTAAGCTTTTGCAAACAAGGGTGGGGGAACATCTGCACTTTCATCTGTTTAAGGAACATGCTATTTAAGAAGTTTTAAGCTATCACCATAGCTGCAAAGTTTTTAAAAGCAAAACCAGAGTAAAGGAAATAATCCTGTCCTCTAGTCACACCACTCCTCTAGCCTCTTCAAATAAAACTCCTCTGTATTTGCTTGTGCAGAGGGAGCAACTGTTCAAGTCATGCAGACAAACACACTGTCCTGGTTTAGGCCAGGATGGAACTAGTTTTGTCTCCAGCAGCTCCTGTGTTTTGGATTTAGTGGGAGAAGAACGGTGACAGCACACTGATGTTGTTGGTTGCTGCTGAACGACCAAGGACATTTTGCAGTTTCCCAGGTTTTGCTAATGTGCAGGTGCAAAAACTTGGGAGGGGAAGAGCCAGAATAGTTGATCCAAACTGGCCAAAGAGAGTATTCCATACCATAGACGGCATGCCCGATATAAATGAGGGTTGGCCCATGGGCCACTTCCCTTAATGTTCCCTTCTGGTTGCTTTTTCTTGTTCCCAGTTTTTTCTTTTTTTGTTCGTTCGGGCGTTTTTGTTCATTCATTTGGCTGTTTGTTCCTTCGCCTGCTCTCTCTTGAACTGGCTGTTCTGGGATAGCTGGGGGCGGATACCCCTGCTCCCTGCCTGCTGCTCGGGACGGGCTGTATCGGTCGTTGGGTGGTGAGAAATTGTGCATCATTCGTTTTATATATTCTATTATCCTTATATATTATTATTATTATCATTAATATATTTTTATATTTTTCCTTTGCTGTCCTGGTGAACTGTTTTTATCTCAACCCGCGAGTTTTCCTTTCTCTCCGATTCTCCTCCTCACCCCACCGGGGAGCGAGGGGAGTGAGTGAGCGGCTGCATGGTATTTTGTTACCATCTGGGGTTAAACCACGACACACATAAAGACTGTCATTAAAATACAGCAGCATTTTCCTGAGCGGGTACAGCAGGCTGCTACTATCAGCTCAGGTTTCCCGTACCAGCCAAACCATTTTGAGTCTTTGCCCAGGTCTGTTCCCCATTCTCTAACTCAGCACTGGCTGCTTCATACACCCCCTCTTTCTTACTCTTTTTTAAGAGGGTGGTTTCACAGAAGTGTAAATCCATTTCATTCAGAGATGGTCTGCTATCGTGGTCTGCTGTACCCCTCAACTCCAGCCACACTTTCACTCCCCTTCCTTGTGCTGGCCCCAGCACTCCTGCAATAATGCAGTAAGATGGTTTAGGGAACTGATCCATCTGAAAACGTACCCAGCAAAAAGTTAGTTTTTCACTTTAGGTGGGAAACAAATGTAAGGAGGGGCTGCACTGGGGTGGTCACAACTTAGATCAGCTTAAATTGCCATGGGAGCCCCTCTACTATGCTAGACCCCCTCGTATGTGTATCAATCCCTCTGGATGGCAGTCATGTACTGGTACATTTTTTCTTACTTTCTAGAAGCCTCCAGCAAATGGAGGTGTGGGGGGGTGGGCTACCACCAAATTACCTAGCCAGTGGGCAAGAGTGGGCACTCCTCAGCAGCTGGTGTGTAGTTATCTGTTTTCTGATTCACTTGTCAAAGCCCACATTCAGCAACAACATGGATCTTACAGGATGGATGCTGAGCCACAGCCAAAGCAGATCATGACTGTTCTGGGTACAGCACCAGTCCAGATAGTTCCCGAGTACTAAATCCGGATTAGCTCTGCAAGCAGCTCACCCCAGCAGGTGAGACCTTGTCTTCTTCCTCTCTGCAACTGGTGTGGCACAGCTCCCATGACAGAATGAGCGGAATGAACCCCAAAACATAAACAGGCCTGAGCTGCCGGGCTCCACCCTGATTCTTAGGGGGAAAGTCATCCCTGGCAGAGAGACAGCACAAAGCCGATATGTGCTACGTGTCCCACTGTAGCACTCAAAACAGGAGGAAGAGAAAGAGAACATGGAATGAAAGGCTTGAAGGTTTAACCTGTGTGAGGATGAATGTCTATGATGCCTCCAAGAAAAGCTGAGACGTTTGACAAGAAAAGGACTTTGCATGATTGCTTGCAGCCTTTCTGAAGGAGCTTAACGCTATACGCTAATTTCATTCTGTAAATTCCTATATAATGTAAGACTGGCTCAATCTTTTAAAGACAGCTGGGACTCGAGTCTGCTTTTTATGTATTTTTCTGCTGCAACCGCTTTACATATTTGCTGAAGGAAAAATAACTGAGATCTGGAAAGGCCAGTTGTTGATGAGACCTCAGAACTGATAGGGACAGGGTGGAATCAGCTGGTGAAAGCTTATTTTTCAGTGACAAAGAAGCTTTTGGTCTTATTGTTATTATAACTAACATTTACTGTAGCAGCTGTAGGCTCTGAACAAAGCTAGGAAGGATCTGCATAAACATACATCATCAGGGACAGAGTGTAATAAAGCATCCTTTTTAAAAAAACATGTGAGTAGGGGATACGGAGAGAGGATAAATGATTTGCCTGAATTCACAGGGAAGCTTTGTTGCAGAGATAGAAATGGAATCTGTCTCAGAAGTCCCAAATTAGTATGTTAACCTTAAGCTTAGCTTTGCATTCATGTATGCTGAGAAATGTCATTGAGAAGAATGAAGGGAAAAATACAGACCTTGTCGTCCAGAATAGGCTCGCACTGAGAGTAGTTTATCTTGGAAGCCCATGTTCCATTGCCCAGGCATTCTCTGTAGGCATTTCCTGGTACAGACCAAAATAAGAGAGAGATGAACACTCTGTGCTGGACTTTAAACAGCCCAGCAATTTCACAGATTTAAGAAAAGGTTAACAGAACATATTATTCACAAGGCAAATCAACTTATCCCACCTCTGTGAGGACTAGAAGAGCCTGCTGAGGAGGGAAGAGGAGAAATAAAGGACATAAACACATTAGAAACTACAAGTATTTAAAGATACTTATTGATAATGTTTTCTTACAGCATATGGGTTCAGAAGACAGCTAAGGTATGAGAAGAATGTTGCAAGAGAAAGTTGAATGTTAATACAGTCTTTTAAAAAGCAGTCAAATGTTGTATTCAAAAATGGGCAGAAAGGTTCAGGTCTTTAGTGCTCCATCTAGGTGAATGGTATGTGTGTGGTAGACTTACTGCTCTACTCCCCTCCCATTTATCCCACTGTAATCAAGAAGAAACATTCTTGGAGATACCGATTTTCTAGAGTCTTCCTACACAACAACATCATTGGTAAAACTTCTGCAAAGAACCTGAAAAAGGAGCAAGATAACCACATCTCCCAACCCTGGGGCAGGCAGGCTGGGGAGGACACACCAAAATGGCTCTGAAAAGATGTCAGCACCGGGTGTGCCTTGGTTAGGATGTGTTCACTCATCTCTGCGAAAATGAAACCACTTCTGATCTTTTTTCAAGGTGCCAGTTCTCCCAGAATGTAGGTGCAAATCACAAATTACTTTACTGAAGTAGACAGATTTCACGTCCAATTGCAACGTCACCCCAAGGAGCTCTGGGAACTGCATGCAGTAATACCGGGGGCGAGGAGGGGAGCTCAGTTTCTGGCAAACACTCTTCATCCCAAGGAACTCAGAGAGAAAACTGTGCAGTTTTGCTCTACAAACTACCTTCCTCCACTCATCAAAAGCACATCCAATCCCAAGCAATAGTTTTTTTCCATGCTTATTTTGAACTGTGTCTTAGAAACAAGAGAATTAAAATAAAACAGGAAATTCAGAAAGATCCCCAAAGGACGCGTACAGACGACTTCCTAATGAACTTTTCATGATGTTCTTGCTGCCCTTTACCCAATTTCTTCTTGGGCCTTTGCCATGGTCATTCAGTGCTAGTTCAGCACCCAACCATCAGGAAAATAAGATGTCAAATAAAAGTATCAGATTGAATGTTTCTAAAAGTGCTGTTGACAAGTTTGAAAAAGGTAAAAAGACTTTTGAAAAGGTGCTTTTTCTTACAGAGAAGGAACGTCCACATGGAAAGCAACAAGTACTAGTTCACCTGGATGCTCCAGATTACACCATATCCATACAGATCACAATTTCATATTGCTATTGTCTATTTGCACTTTTTCACTGTTTCTTTTTGGAGTGAGAAGGCCAAACAAAATAAAAATAAAATGACTGGTAACATTTGGATAAACTACAGAAACTTGTGCTAAAGGCTAGGGACCTCAGTTTCCATTTCTGTGACTAGTTTACAGACAAATTCACACATAGTTTACAGACAAATTCACACATTTCCCTCTCTTTCTTACTGGAAAATCAGGTATAGACTGCCACTTTCTGTGCTATTTTTTTTTGTGCCAATTTTGCCCTGAAGGGTGAGCAGGTGATTAGACTTCTTTCCTCACTGCTCTGTTTGTTATTATTCAATATCTCAAGCTAAATGTGTCTCAGGGCATCTTTTACCCCCTTCCTCTGAGACCAGGTCTGAGTGGGATTCAGGTGGTTGGATGCGAGTTACACCCCCAAAAGCCCTTGTATTTGGCCCCTCCTTTTGGGCAGTGCAGAAGCTCTCCGAGCAGAATGGTGGCTGATTTTGACTCTCTGTAGCAAACGTCTGATTCTCCAGACACTGAGTGGGAAAATTTGGTGCTTAGTCGGATGTTGAATCCCACTTCCAGGATAGTGCTCATATGAGACCCTTGTTTTATTCATTCTGACTCTTCCTTTCCCTCATTGTATCTTTCCAGCTCAGGTGTGGAGACCACAACAACAATCAACACTGTGAGACACTTAGAACGTACAACTGGGGCTACATAAGTACCTGAGAGGGAAAGGTGCATTTGAATCAAGTAGTTATTTATCCATGCAAAAGGAAAAACACTCTTCTTTTTCTGTTTTCTCTCTAGACGAGAAATTCACAGAAAACAAAAATCGCTTGAAGTTGAGTGAAAGAGAGGGGGAGCGTCAAAACCAGGGAAAGAAGATCCATTTGACCCCAAAGCTCCCTTCAAAGATTTCTCTTAGCTGAAAAAGAAAGCAAATATTAGGAGTGCTCCCCCTATCCATGCGAACTTCTTCCTCTGCTCTTCTCATTGCTGTTTCCATTTTACAGGTACAGAAACAGGAGCAAAACGTGTGTACACGACTTCCTGAAAAGGACCTGGCCGGAGCGTGGCAGAGCTGTGAACCATCACAAACCATGTATTCTACCTTATCAGGCCACGACGCCTCTGTCTCCTGCACTACATCTTTCCTGTTCGTTATAACCTTCTTTTCAGAAGGATAAATATGTCTCGTGTTTATTGTCCAAAAGAAGTATTAGAGAACAGATCATGATCAGCAAAGCAAGATCGAGTATAAGGAATGCCATTCATTTCTACCTCCATTTTGATGTGTAACCCCTCCACTTAGAACATTAGGAGTCATAAAATGTGCCTCTGAGCTCTCTTTCAGTGCCAATTCAGGAACCCTATACAACACCCACACCAAAGCAGTTCTTTGAGAAACAGTCATCTGGGTTTATGAGCTGTCACACCAGACCTCTCACATGGTGAGTGTCTGGACAAGAGGAGGATCAAATCAAACTCTGCATTTCTCTAGTCCAGAATCTCTTCCAGTATCAGCCACTTCTCGGAAACAAACGCAGAAAGCAGATCTGACTTCTGGGAATGTCTCATTCCAAACTCCAGCAGTCATAAGTAATTTATACCCCAAAGCAAAGGTCTTCTTTCTTTCTTCTAAATGCCTTACAGCATTAGTTCTAATAGCCACATGGAAACAAGTTTCCGACCATACCGAACGTATTTTCATATATCTATTTTAATAACATAATACAGATCTTCACCCAGTGCTTTAACGCAGAAATATCTGATTTAGTGAGTGAGGTAATATTAGAGAGTAAGAGCCTCACTGCAGGCATCTGGAAGAAGCAGCTCTTGTTCATGCACAGATGAATCCCGTGGCATATAGCAAGTGAGTCTCGCATTTCTTGCGGGCATCGGACCGATCGCAAATGCCCTGGACAGAGGCTCACCGCATTCACAGACGTTCAGTCACATCTGGCATGTGCTGAACTTCCCGTGTGTGCTTGTGTATCTCTGCACAGAAGACCCTGGATAAAATAACGGCAACTTCAAATAATCATCTTAGTCTTTTCATAGCAGCAAACAGCTGCTTCACAGCATCCCTACTTACTGTCAAAAGCAGCACAGAGCAGATGAAGAAATAACAGACTCTGGACTCAATGACAGGCTGAGTCACTGGGACATGCAGAGTTCTAGCAGTGATCAAAGCAGCGAAGAGATGCCAAAAAGATGACAGATACATTGGTTCTATGAAAGACAGCAATGGAAGATACGTGTCGCCCAGCTTGAGAGTATGTAAAGGAAGAGAAGAGGGAAACCAAGAGTCAGTGATCTTACCAAGAGACTTCTATGATCTCTTTGGTGATCGAACATGCTGAAGAATATTCCTTCCCACCTGGTTTTCCAATGAGAACTGGGATTAATGTGCTTTGTGCTACAAGCATTCTTGCCCTTTCCTTTAAAGCACTGTGTACAGAAAGAGACTGGATTAACTTCAGTTTTTCTTAATGATTGTCATGAAAAATATGGAGAAAATGGAAGAGTCATGATGGAAAACTCCATTGTAGAAACAAACAATGAACACCCAAGAAGAAAAGAATAGTCACACGATCTTTCTAGGGCAACAATAGCTAATGAGAGCTATTAGCATTATTTCTTTTTTTCCTAGTCAAAAAAAAATTGTGCCAATTTTCATTTCCATAGACAAATGGCATACTGAAGAACTCAGTATACTTTATTTTCTCATAACTTCTCCTTCCTTCCTGATTTTATTCTAAAGAACAGATACACAAAATAAATCAAGTGGTTCTGGTGGTTATAACTCCTGGTTATTTGTGCTCTCTGTGCACTTGCGCTCATATAATACAACTGGACAAGCAGATTTAATCTTCATGCAAACGAATAATGAGCAGTAGATGACTCATGGTGACACAGGCAACACACAGCCATTATACACACAGCTTTTGACACATCATCCAATATTCATTTCTATGCTTCAGTCTATGGCCTCTTCTTTGACTTTGAAAATGTTGATTCCCTTTTGTTGTAGATTATCAGCAACATTTGTGGCACTTGATTGCTTCTGCTTAACCATCAGTCCAGGGGACAGGCAAGGAGGTAAAAGGGAACTCCCTGAAGAGAAAGAAATATCCAGTATGGCTCAGACTGTCACTCAGGTTGCTAACTTCCAGAAAATGTATTTCATCCCCTTCAGGCCAGCCAGTGTAACATATTCATTTCAGTATTACCTCTAAGGGCTGATTCAGTCATGCTGATCATAGTTATATTCTATCAATAAAGCCAATGACAGAGTGGTGGGTTGACCCTGGCTGGGCGCCAGGTGCCCACCAAAGCTGCTCTATCACTCCCCTCCTCAGCTGGACAGGGGAGAGAAAATATAACGAAAGACTCATGGGTCGAGACAAAGACAAGGAGATCACTCAGCAATTACTGTTGCGGGCAAATCAGACTCGACTTGGGGCAATCAGTTCAATTTATTACCCATCAAATCAGAGTAGGATAATGAAAACTAAAACCAAATCTTAAAACACCCTCCCCTTACCCCTCCCTTCTTCCCGGGCTCAACTTCACTCCCAATTTTCTCTCCCTCCTCCCCTTGAGCAGTGCAGGGCGATGGGGAATGGGGGTTGCAGTCAGTTCATCACACGTCATCTCTGCCGCTCCTTCCTCCGTAGGGGGAGGACTCCTCACACTCTGCCCCTGCCCCAGCGTGGGGTCCCTCCCACGGGAGACAGTTCTCCACGAACTTCTCCAATGTGAGTCCTTCCCACGGGCTGCAGTTCTTCACAAACTGCTCCAGCGTGGGTCCCTCCCACGGGGCGCAGTCCCTCAGGAACAGACGGCTCCAGCGTGGGTCCCCCCACGGGGCGCAGTCCCTCAGGAACAGACGGCTCCAGCGTGGATCCCCACGGGGTCACAAGTCCTGCCAGCAAACCTGCTCCAGCCTGGGCTCCTCTCTCCACGGGGCCACAGGTCCTGCCAGGACCCTGCTCCAGCGTGGGCTCCCCACGGGGTCACAGCCTCCTTTGAGCATCTGCCTGCTCTGGCGTGGGGTTATCCCTGGGCTGCAGGTGGGGATCTGCTCCACCATGGGCCTCCCCGGGCTGCAGGTGGGGATCTGCTCCACCATGGGCCTCCCTGGGCTGCAGGGGCACAGCCGGCCTCACCATGGGCTGCACCACGGGCTGCCGGGGAATCTCTGCTCCGGCGCCTGGAGCACCTCCTGCCCCTCCTTCTTCACTGACCTTGGTGTCTGCAGAGTTGTTGCTCTCACATATTCTCACTCCTCTCAGCTGGCTGCTGTTGCACAGGCTTTTTTTCCCCTTCTTAACTGTTACCCCCGAGGCGCTGCCACCGTCACTGATGGGCTCGGCCTTGGCCAGCGGCGGGTCCATCTTGAAGCCGGCTGGCGTTGGCTCTGTCAGACATGGGGGAAGCTTCTGGCAGCTTCTCACAGAAGCCACCCCTGTAGCCCCCCACTACCAAAACCTTGCCACGCAGACCCAGTACAGACAGCAATGGCAGTATCCCCAGCGTCAAACGCAGCACTATCAGAGCCCCTCAGCGTACTGCAATACCCTCCACTACTGCTCCTGCTCTGTAGGGGTGGCTGCTGTTCTGACAGCCCGATGCCAGACCTTGATTCTACACATCAGCCAGCATTTCAGCTCCATACACAACATTCATACACATACACAAAGACAGTGGAAGTACCAACATTTGAGTTCTCATAGTCTCTAAGGTGATGTAAAAGGGGTCTCCATTTCTGAAAAACTTTGTATTACATCATAAAAACGTAGCTAAAAGATCTGAGCATGACTATAACAAAGCATTGGCAGGAATAGAACTGGGAAACCCTATTCCTTATAACCAGTCACCCACAGCAGGAACAGGGGAATCTTCGATATACGAAGCTGTTGTAAAAGCAATGTTTGCCGAAAAGTCCTAGCGAACAACGCTGTTCCAACCCACTTCATAAAGCCTTTGTTAGCAATGTGTCACTGTTCACTCTTAGCTTAAATAGTTATTAAGAGTCTCTTCAGTGAGCTGGGAACTTTTATCACTGCAGATTTCACAGGGTCTTCCGAAGTGACCTCCTCTTGGTAAGTGTTCAGAAATGAGCAGTGTGGTGAGGATACTGTAGGTAGGAGTATGGTGCCCAATCTCCCTCACTCCAGCTTTTGGGAAAGGCATGGCCATCTCAGTCCATTTTTTTTATGGTTCTTCTCTGAATAAAGTCAGAGAAACAATAAAATAACTACAGGAATGGCTCATACATATATGTTTGTATAGACATACCCACATACACACACATACTACTATATAGAACTTGATCTTTTCTTAGTGGAGTATAATCATTTAAGAGCAAGCGAGAAATTCTAAGGTGGACATCAAAAGCTCCTTGACTGGAGAAGAAAAATACAGTGTTGCATTTATCCAAAAACTGAGCATGATAATCACAACTCTGTCTGCTTTTGGGGCAAACAGGATTTTTAAGAAATCCCAGCATATCTGTTGTTTAAATAAAGAGAAGCTGATCAACCCAGATTTGAGCAATGTATCCCCAAACAGCCCACACACCAGTAGTAACGGATAATGATTTTGATCTGACATGGAAGATGAGAGAAGCTCGCAGACTTTATTTGTTCATTTTGAAGGACTCCTCACACTCAGGACAGCTGGTGTTTGATAAGGGGGGAGACATCCAAACTCTGTTTACAGCTTTGCCCATCACCCTCTTCAGCACCCCTGCCACTCTGTACCAGTATCACAAGACTAGTTCTGGGAAAATTTGCATGGGATGTGAGCAGTTTTTCACAAATAAGCTCAAGGACCTTTATCCCAGAACAGAAGTGTGACTTTTAGCCATCTAAACTCATGCAAAATGAATTTCTCCCCAACATGTTACACTTTATTAACAACACTGATAGAGACTCATCTAAAAAGACCTCAGTGTTATGTCTAACCAACAAATGGAGCAGCAACAGTCAATATTTGTCATCCCAACTGTGATTTTTCTGCTACTTAGAAACCACTGAATTTGGATGACTGTGATAAATCTCAGTATTCAGTGTAACTGACTGCTTCAAAACTGCAACTGCTTACATGAAGATTATATTTAAAATATTGATAACGAGTAACACCAGACAACGAAAGTACACACAGAGTAGCTGCAAAAGCTGTACCAACAGGTGGATTGAAAACTGGCTGAATGGCCAGCTCCAGAGGGTGGTGATCGGTGGCACAAAGCCTAGTTTGGAGGCCAGTGACTAGCAGTGTACCCCAGGGATCAATACTGGGTCCAGTCCTGTTTAACATCTTCATTAACAATTTGGATGATGGGGAAGAGTGTACACTCAGGGAGGTGATTCGAGACAGCCAGCACGGCTTCACCAAGGGCAAGTCCTGCCTGACCAACCTACTGGCCTTCTATGGTGGAGCGACTACATCAGTGGGCAAGGGAAGAGCTACGGATGTCGTCTATCTGGACTTCTGTAAGGCCTTTGACATGGTCCCCCACAACATCCTTCTCTCTAAATTGGAGAGAGATGGATTTGATGGGTAGACTGTTCGGTGGACGAGGAATTCGTTGGATGGTCACATCCAGAGGGTAGTGGTCAATGGCTCAACATCCAGATGGAGATCGGTGACAAGTGGTGTCCCTCAGGGGTCTGTATCGGGACCAGTACTCTTTAATATCTTCATCAGTGACACAGACAGTGGGATCGAGTGCACCCTCGGCAAGTTTGCAGATGACACCAAGCTGCGTGGTGCAGTGGACACAACTGAGGGATGGGACGCCATCCAGAGGGACCTGGACAAGCTCCAGAAGTGGGCCTGGGCAAACCTCATGAAGTTCAACAAGGCCAAGTGCAGGGTCCTGCACTCAGGTCAGGGCAACCCCTGGTATCAATAGAGGCTGGGGGATGCAGGGATCGAGAGGAGCCCTGCTGAGAAGGACTTGGGGCTACTGGTGGATGAAAAGCTGGACATGAGCCAGCAATGTGTGCTCGCAGCCCAGAAGGCCAACCGTATCCTGGGCTGCATCCAAAGCAGCATGGCCAGCAGGTCGAGGGAGGGGATTCTGCCCCTCTACTCCGCTCTGGTGAGACCCCACCTGCAGTGCTGCGTCCAGCTCTGGGGTCCCCAACACAAGAAGGACATGGACCTGCTGGAGCGGGTCCAGAGGAGGCCACAAAAATGATCAGAGGGCTGGAACACCTCTGCTAAGAGGAAAGGCTGAGAGTTGGAGTTCTTCAGCCTGGAGAAGAGAAGGCTCCAGGGAGACCTTATTGCGGCCTTTCAGTACTTTTTAGCAAACTTTTTAGCAGGGCCAGTTGTAACAGAACAAGGGGTGATGGTTTTAAACTAAAGGAGGGGAGATTTAGACTACATATAAGGAAGACATTTTTCACAATGAGGGTGGTGAAGCCCTGGCACAGGTTGCCCAGAGAGGTGGTAGAAGCCCCATCCCTGGAAACATTCAAGGTCAGGCTGGACGGGGATCTGGGCAACCTGATCTAGTTGAAGATGTCCCTGCTCGTTGCAGGGTGGTTGGACTAGATAACCTTTAAAGGTCCCTTCCAACTCGAACTATTCCATGATTCTATGACACCAAACTGGGAGGAATGGCTGATAATGCCAGAGGGTCATGCTGCCATCCAGAGGGACCTTGACAGCCTGGAGAAATGGCTGACAGGAACCTCATGAAGTTCAATAAGGGGAAGTGCAAAGTCCTGCACCTGGGGAAGAACAACCCCATGCACCAGTATACGCTGAGGGCCACCCAGCTGGAAAGCAGCTTTGCAGAAAAGGACCTGGGTGTCCTGGTGGACACCAGGCTGATGATCATGAGCCAGAAGTGTGCCCTTGCTGCAAAGACGGCAAATGGTATCCTGGGCTGCATTAGGTAAAGCAGCGCCATCAAGTCAAGGGACATGATCCTTCCGTTCTACTCAGCACTGGTGAGGCCACCTCTGGAGTCCTGTGTCCAGTTCTGGGCTCGCCAGTACAAGAGACACATGGACACACTGGAGAGAGCTTAATGCAGGGCCACAGGGATGATTAAGGGGATGAAGCACCTCATATATGAGGAAAGGCTGAGAGAGTTGGGACAGTGCAGCCTGGAGAAGAGAAGGCTTGCGGGGGGTGGATCTTATCAATGTATATAAATACCTGAAGGGAGAGTGCAAAGGGGATGGAGCCAGGCTCTTTTCAGTGGTGCCCAGTGACAGGACCAGAGGCAATTAGCACAAACAGGAGGTTCCATCTGAACAGCAGGAAACACATTTTTACTGTGAGGGTGTCTGAGCACTGGAATAGGTTGCCCAGGGAGGCTGTGGAGTCTCACTCCCTGAGATATTCAAAAGCTGTCTGGACACGGTCCTGGGCAACTGGCTCTAGGTGGATCTGCTTGAGCAGGGGGGTTGGACCAGACGACCTCCAGAGGTCCCTGTGATTCTCTGATTAACAGGACACTATTATGCTCTGGAACAACTTTAAAACACAGCTTAGGTTTGATGTTTTACATTAGTTAGAGAGGTAAAACCTTGACCCTAATTTCATTTTCAACAGCAGATGATGTTGCATTTCCGAATGGAACATGCAAAGAGGAGCATCTGATGAGTGGCATTTTCTTTTTCTTTTTTTTTTTTATTGACCCTGTTGAAGAACATAAAGCCTTTTAGGTAGCGGTAACTCAATCTGTATAGATTGGCCTGGTGGGAGGCTTGTATTTAGTCAGTAAAAGTCCATTAAAAGCATGAAACAAACAAGAGACAGGAGCACAAGGTAAAGGCAAGCAGACGTAATTCTCAGCAGGAAGCTAACCATATCCTTCCAGTCATTAGCGGGTGAGAGACAATTCCAGACACTGCATGCGAGCACTACTGGAATGGATCTTGTCCTTGACAACTGGAACTAAGCTGGTTTTGAAAAAGATTTTAGTCATCTTGCTGTGTCTCATGTAGATGACTTTCTGACAAGGTTTACATTTCCAGTCATCATTAAAACGGAAATCTGCTTTCTCCAACTACTTACGCCTTTCGTCCTGCATCCCACGCACAGAGTGGCCCTGTAATGATGAGACAAGTTCATCTGCTACTGCAGCGAAGGCAATAAATAGATAAATGAATAAATAAATAAAACACAGTCTGTTAAGTTCTCAGCTGTGCACAGCTAAGGGTATCTGACTGCTTTGACAGCTTGCTGATCCATGTTAGCTGTCAGCCAAGCTGAAATGAAGGGTCCATCAACCAGAACACCAGAACCCCCACTGAACAAATTCCCTAGAAAGTGCCAAGTTTTGGAAAGTGGAGTTAGCAGTGACTGGCAATCTCAGAGAATCACAGATGCAGCAAACAACTGAAAGAGCACAGTGGGTCATGTCGTTCACCTCCCTACCAACAGGATTTGTTCAGTCCAGATTAAAACGCGTAAGTCCCAAGAATTTCTAGCAATTGCTTTGTAAAACTATTTCAGACAGTCTGTTAAATCTCTCCACTGGGAATTTTTTTGATGATATCCTAAATAACTCTTTTTTCTTCCTTTTTAAGACAACTGTTAAACTCTTTTTGCCTCAGCATTGCCCTCTGACCAAGTTGAGTAACTTGTCTTCCTTTCCAGGGTAGGTTAGACCTGCATATTTACCACAGGCAGAGTTCAACCTTGTAATTTCAGAGTACCAACTTGCAACTAGCCTTGTTCAGGACATCTTACCAGTCCTTTCCTGCACTGGCTTCAGGGCACAGCAAAGCAGGCTGTAGAGCAACCAGACAATGGTGCCGCCAACATGGAGGTATTTATACTAGGTTTGCCAATGGAAAGCAAGCACAAATAAGTGACCTTTTTCCTTAGGTACTCAACATTAAAATAGGTTCTGTGAAATGCTGGCCTTTAAAATCAGAAGAGACAGTGGTGAAAACCTGTCTTGTCTCAGTGCCACGCCTGAAGCGGGGTAATATTTTCTGAGCTGAATAAATGATTTTTGAAATACGCAGGTTTGGGGCAACGAGAATCACTTGTTAAGTCTGGTAAAGTGGACCCAGGTTTTACCCCCCAAAAAAGAAAAATTTTAGAAAACTTCAAAGAACACGGGAGTAAAACAAAACAAAACAAAACATTCCAGCATTGAACATTGTAGCCCGTAAGTTACTCACAACATGGAGTACTTTTACTCTAGTTCTGCCACTGTTGGACTTCAACAGGAACTTGAACCTGGTTCAATGGATTCCTTCCTTTCAGAGTGTCCTAATCTCTGGGATATTGCGAGATTCTCCCAGTGTCTCCTCCAAATAATTTTTATTCATTTAATGTTCAAAATAAGACATTTTGCTTGGTATGAAGCAAAAATTTTTCTCTTCGGTACTTATCTGCCATGATCCCCAGTAAATCCAACAGGAAATGCATGATATAAATTCCTTAGATTGGCTACTCAGATTTCATAGGATTCAGATCGAGCGAGACAGAAAAAACCTGTGTTGCATAAAGGATATGTCACTTCATGTATGTACTATTCTTAGCCCTTTTTCAAAGTCTCAGAAAAACAGAAAGCATCTCAAAATAGGGACTGAATCATGGGGCTATAAATTATTTATTCATGTGCCATCCTTCCTCTTTGGTGGGTTTCTTCTGATTGTTGCAGTGACAAGCTAGAGCCAGGTAGGATTCACAATGCGCCCGTACACTGCTTGCTATTTCTAGAAATCCTAAGTGACAGTGGTATAATTGTAACAGCAGTCAGACGTCCATGAGACTGCAAAGGAAAATCTCTCGCCACATACTTTATTTGTGAATGAGGGATATTCAGACAAAAATAAGGAGAGAAAAGAACAGTTATCCAACCAATGCTTATAACTTTGTACATCAGCCAACACCATCCCGAAAGCCAAGCTTTGTGCAGAGAGAGGTTTTCTTAGATGTCATGGTTGGGGTTTTTTTTGACATTTATGTAGAATTATAATGCACTTATAAGAGAGTCTTGGAAGGCAGATAAGTAATACTTTAGGCAAGAAATGTTCTCTTAGAAAAATATTTCTGACCTCAGCTCTGTCTAGCTTACCAACCTGATGTTTCTCCAGGCTTTCAAGCACATAAGAAACTTTGCTTGGCTTTCTATTGTTTTCCTTTGCCAAGAAGTCCTAAAATGCTTTATGAGAATCTCAAGCAGTCTAATTATGCTCACTTTCTGTATCGATTTCCTATCTGCTAAAAAGCTCAAGTGATTCACCCAGGTCATATAACATGTCAAAAGCAAAGGCAGGAACAGAATCTTTTAGAAGTTTAGATGTTCTCCAGACTTCTTCAGTTTAGAAAAACATTTCTCTGGATTTCTAGCCCAAGGCCTACTCCATCAGGCATACGGATAAAGACTATAGTCTTGCCCACACCTTTGTGCCACCCACAGATCCTCTCACTCACGTATACAGCACTTCTGAACCCAACTTTCCTTAGACAAGCTGAGCAGGTTTAACGCTTCCTGGACTGCAGGAGTATAAAAGGGCCTCTGAGGTATACAGTTCTGTTTCTCTGTACCTCTTTCTCCATCTCCTATTTTTCACCTAAGTGCTGTGGTCCAAGAAGCAACCTTCATTAAATCTTCTCCAGGCAACCCCTGCTGCCTCCTAGACAGGTTGGCTAGGAACCTATTTGGTGTGTCGCCCTGTTCACTGCAAACCCTACTGAGACCTGGATCGCACGTGCGCATCCTTCCTGGGCCAGCCAGCTGTTCCCTTGCTTCTCATTTCTGAGATGCACCTCACTGCTGAGCTGTGGCTAGATCTTGGGTTACGCTTTCACCTTCTTAACAACAGCTGATTCCAGGCGCCACAGCCTGGCCTCTGTGTCCCTACCTCTTTTCTCCACACTCCCATTACTGACCTAAGTAGGTCCCAATCCAGAGTTCCTGATTCTGATGCATCTCCACTGTGCTCAGCAGGTCACTCTTGTCCTAGGCTGGGGCTGCCTGGCAGCAAGCGTTGCCATTTTAGCAACTTAAGAAAGATCCCATAGACTGAATTATGCAAAGTTGCCAGAAAAGTGGCTCTTTTTAACTTTGTTCAATGAAATACCTGTTCATATAAAACTATACACAAAAGAACGTACACATTCTTTTTGACTTTCCAGTCCCTTGCAAGTCAACCCCACGCAGTTCTCCTCAGGAAATAAAACCACAATTTCTTGCAATATTTTTCGCTCTTTTCATTCCTCCAGGGTTAACAAAAACTGTTCTGTAAAATACATCTCTTTCTTTGACAGTGCATATTCTGTTTCTTTACAGCTTCACTTTGAACTGTTTCAGGATTGAGGTGTGGACAGTGGCAGGGAATCCCCAAATGGTTGCCCTTTCCCAAAACGATCATTCCTCAGAAGGATGATTGGGCAATTACCCTGGAAGCTGCTTTCTTTGTCACATCTCCTTACAGCTCCTGTTGTAACCCTTCTATTAATCGTTCAGCAAACCAGAATTATTATTCATGTCTGTAATTATTATCCCTATAAACTATTAATTTCCTTAGGAAATTATTTCATGGCTTGTGATTAAGAAAACTCTTGTTTTGCAATGCCAGGACCATGCTGTTACAGAAACAGCTGAGCGAACATCAAGAAAACAGGGAGAGAGGGACAAGTGAGCAGGCTCACTACCATTTGATAAATAGTTAGTTAACCCTGCTTTCACAAACATGCAAGTGCACAGGTTTTTCCCTCATACTGACTGACATGACAGAGCTTGGGCCATGTGTCAAAATCACTAAGGAAAGGCAAAAAGGAAAATAATCCCTCCTTCTCGGTGTCTTTCAAAAAGTGCTGCATTACCTGAAATTAAAAGTGTACCCTGTGCTAGCCTGCAAAGTTCATCGTTTTGAAACAAATGGAGGTTATTTCCTTCTGTATTGTGTTACTGTGCCGAACTTGACATGAAGATGCAGGGTGAGTTTGCAACCTCCCAAGGCTATTTGCGCTTTGCAGCTAATTCCCTGAGACAGCACATACACAAACGGGAATGCACATGGATCCCAATGGGTTTCAACTCAGACTTGCACGTATCTTTAAGCACAAAGATAAAAGAGGGAGATTATGAAGCAATCCGTATTGAACTATTCCTCAGGTTATCACCTTTTCCTTTCACCCATTTGTCAGCACGTTAAAAAAAAAAAAAAGGTAAAAAAAGCAAAACAAGGCAAAAAAATACTGAACTTCTTCACTCTATCTGATCAAAAAATGGAATTTATTCGACTCCCAAAAAAACTGTTGTGAGAGAAAAGTCTGAAATTCCTACTGGGCAGACCATTTACTCACACATCTATTCCAATTAATCTTTGCTGAAAGGCCAAGTACCGCACACAAGAAAGATGAGACATTTGTCACTCATTTAACATGCACACACATCACCTCTAGTTCAGCAAGTCACAGAAACTTGGATCGCTGGAAACTAAGACAGCACCCAAGAGCAATCTCTCTTCATGGGTGCCCTATTTTTATACTCCTCCCTACAGATGAAATTGAGCTCAAGATTAAGACATATAAATTCTGATGTCATGATGCAGGTGCTCATATGTAAGTGAAGTTTATAATGTACATGCTGCTAGACAGACATCAAGTACTATTTGAGATGGCTCACGGTGTCCATGGCATCTACTCAATCTAGGGCATCCAAATAGTGCTAGACTCTTAAGTTTAAGCAACTGAATTGACCCCTAGTGATTGCAGCCAGCGCAGTCTAGACTGACACTCAGCTGACCAGGGGCCGTTTAATTTATGGAGCTGAATTGTTCTTCCATTGACTACATCTCTATTGACAACAAGGGGAAGTTAATCACCTAGAGAGCATATAAGTAACTTCATATAGACAATTAAATTCAGGTGTCTGGGCTAAGCAAAATATTGGCCTGGATGGGCCTGTAATTTGATGTTGAACAACCGCTCCTATGTCTGTTTTAAAGACTTCCCTCACCTGAGTCTGAATGTTGTAATTGTTTTCAGAAACATAGGCTATCATCCAACTAGTGTTCATAGGAATCATGCACAAATTGCCAGGAAAACTTCTACAGCCCAGAAAATGTGGGAAGATCCACCTGTGTAGATACCTAAAAAACACATGAGTGAGAAAGGTGTAGTCTAAAAAAGGGTTATCACTGCTAGTTTGTTCAACAGGTCATTAATTCTGCCTCTGTTCTGCAGTGGCAGGGAGTTTCTGTGAAGCATTAAGGCTGGAGGAGAAAAGTCATTACGCAGGGCTGAGGCACAGTTTGTTTCTCAGCCTGGCAGACTAGGAGAGCACAGAGCTATGAAGCTCCCTGCCTAACCCCCTTCTGGAAAGCTGTCAGGGCACCGGTTGATAATGATGTTTGATCTTTATAGTAATTGCCTTTTAGTTGAAATTCAGAATTCAATTAGTCACTTGCCATAATTACTGAACGCACAGAGAGATGGCAATGACAATGAGAGGTGTAACTGTACTTTATTACCCGTAGTAAAGCACAGTGGAATTGAGAAGCACTATGATCTGATTAACACAACAGTGGGAGAGAGGGGAAAGGAGCCCAAGGCTGGAGTTCTCCTAGGACAGCTGACTCGAGAAGACAATTTGTACAGCCTGTTGAGGTAAATGAGTCCCAAGGTGCAGCCTCCCTCTAGTTTAATTTCTGCTGAGGTAAGTGGGAATGTGGGGAGCAATGTTCTTCTCACAGAGCCTTCACTGCCTGGAATTTATTCAGGAATTTGGTGGACTTATGAAATCCGAGTTGCAATCACATAAGCAAAGCACAGCAGCTGTATGAATGGTTCATGATGGAGCACAGAGTCAACGTTCACTGGGAATCCTGACCTGGTCCCAGTTAAGAGCTCTGTAAAAATAATGAGAAAGGTGGATGAGAAAAGAAGGAAGTGGTGGGTAAGGATGGGACTGGATTCCAAAATGCGCCCATTCATGTGCTATTTGCCTGGTAAGATTTAAACACCTTTTGACATGGAATTCAGATGAAACCTCCAGTCCAACAGCAGAGGCTGTGAGAGGAAAGCAGCACACAGGAGAGACAAGGGCACTCAGAAAATAAGAGCAACCCAGGAACACAAACAAAGATATCACACACGACACGGGGAATGAGTCTTGCTAAAAGGTCAAAAGGTACTACAAAACCTGATTATCACAGAGTCAGCATAGGGGTTTTGTCTATACCACAGTCACGTCCATCAGGAACCAGAACAGTCGTTCGGGTTTACAGGGATTTTTTTTTGTCATTATTTTCATGTCAAACTCTTGTCCAGATCATAGATCCAGCATTTTATAAGAATCATTGCCTTTTAGAAAACTGCAGTCTTACAGGAGGATTCAGACAGATCCTGTCACACTTGCATGTCTTAGGATGTCTGGGCAAAAACACAACATACGCTACTGTCAGCTTATGCTGTGTTTGGTTGCCAGAAACCACCGTGTCTTCCTTAAGCCTAAATATCCAGCAGAGGAGTTCAGGGAATAAACAGACTGTCTACAAGGCAAAAAAAAAAAAAAAAAAAAAAAAAGACTGCAAGCACGAGACGGATGACCATTTGCCAAAGTCACACCTGCCAGCTTTCATAACTAAACCTGATACAAGAGCATAAAAATTCCAGATGCTTCTGGGCAGATATGAGCAAGTTGAGATAAGATGGGTAAGTTCTCCCAATTTCTGTGAAGTCAACCTGATTCTTCTTAATACAAAATCCCCCTAATCACACTATTTTACAGGATGAGCAAAATATTCAGCAACACCGAGAGCCTGAATTTTGATTGCAGAGATGACTGCTGATGTGACAGGTTATAAATAGCTTCTTTAAGCCATCACAGATTAGGTTTGTTTCAGATGAGAAACTAAAGTCCCTGCAGAGGCAGGGAAATATAACAATAATTCTAAGTCTTAAAGTCCTATTACAGCCAATAATAGCACTACACTTTCTGTTGACTGTGTCTCCCTGTAAATACCCTCCTTCTCCCACTGGGGAGCAGAATAGGGATTAAAAACAACTGCATGAAAATGCTTGCCAGCAGAAAAGCAACACCCAGCTCAGACTTTCTTTCTTACATGGCCACAATGAGGAACAGGAAACATTCATTAAAGAAATTCCCTTAAAGAGCACTGGGCTTGAGCTCCAGTTTTGCCTCCCTGTCTATCAGTTTTTCTCTTCCCATCCTTGAAACTAGTGCCAAAGGTTTATTGAATAAATAACATAAACCAAGCACAGCATTGCTACGGTGAACACTATGTCCAAAGATGTTTTATCTGGTAAGAAGGATGGCAGGCATTAACTGACTTTGTAGATATGCTATGTGCTACATTGATAATGTACCTGCTTGTTAGAGTCTGAATTTGAAAGTCAATAAACTGCTTGAACCACCCAAGGTTCCTCTTCCTACGCTTTATATTACTGCTTCCATTGCTGTAAACACTGCTGCATTTGCATGCTTTCCCAAAATGTAGCATGAAACATGAATCATGTGCCAATCCTTTCCTCTAGGACAGCATGTCTCAAAACTTTAAGTGAGATCAGAAACCTGAAAGAAATAATATTTCATCTAATGTATGCCAGTACTGGACAGACACCAGGAAATTTGGTTTGCAAGTGATATCAAAAAGGAAGTTAAAAAGTACGAGATTAATTTTGAGAGGGAACTGTGAAGAACTATTGTTCTGTGAGGGTTCTTTTCACGCACGCACCACTTTATGAATCAGAAAAAGCGGATCAGAGATACACATTTGGCACTCTGAGTGCAAGATAGGACTGTCTGCAGCGCTCCTTGGTCTCCATTTCAGTCCAGCTTCCCAAGACACCTCCCAGCTCGCACACAAGTGACCTTTCTCCTCACAAGAAACCCCCTGTGCACGAGGAGTTGAGTGATCACGTTGGCCAGGAAGACCATGAATAATCTGCAAAAGCTCAGGCAGGTGGAAAAGAGGGAAAGAGGCTGTTTCCCTGACATAACCTTATAATACAATGCATCACTCATTTGGAAAACCTGCTGTTATGTGGGAAGGTGCTTTCTTATCACCTGATAATTATTGTCTCTTTGGGGGTTTGAAGTGGCATGGGAGGAAGAAAGGAGATTTTAAAATCTCTTCTAATTTTATAGCATATAATGGGTGCTGTCAGCACATGCTGTGACAGTCTAAGAAAAGCATTTCAGCAGCTTCATTTCTTGGCTAAGCTCTCTGATGAATCTTAAGAGCCTGAGCTCATTACGACTAGGAATGATTAGTAGGCCATCTCTGAACCATTCTACATGGTTTTGGGTTCACCATAGCCTGGCAAACATGGTGTGGCAGCTTCAATATCATCACACCCATCTTTTTAAGACCCATATACACACGATCTCATTGCTGTCTGTTACACTCTTCTTAAAGCCCCACCATGAACACAATCAGGATTTCAAACCAGGCCAAGAGCCATCCTTCAGTGGTATAGTGCAGTCAATCCCCTGAACGCAAACTACCGTCTGGTGGAAGCCTGCCTCAGGGAAAGACCATGGCTACTTGGTAGAGAAGATGTCCTTGTATTTCTCTCCCAGCACCAGTCAAGGTAATAAAGAAGCATCCGGGCAGCCTTTTAGTGCCAAAAGACCACAGAGACTCCATGGCAATGGAAGTTTGGAGAACTGTTGCAGTAAACAGCAGTATGGGTTTGTGTACAGTGAGAACAGAAATTGTGCTTCCAAACCTGTGGTGGAAGAGAAGATGCTCTCTAAACAGGCAGTGCTGTGGGTCCTTGATCACCTTGGGAATTAGCTCAATCACCCAGCAGAAGAGAACTATATAATAGGTACCACCATGCAAACTTCCCAGAGTCATTATCTGTCATCTGCACGTAGTGAAGTGTCTGAAAAGTGAAGGCTGGTGATACTCTGTGTCCAAAACTGGTACTACCAAAGTTGGCAAAGGACACTATTCCCTTTGATTAACTCGCCACACAGTTCCATGACTACAGGGAAGTGGATGGAAAGACTTAAGTCATTTCATGCTGGCACAAAACGTTGCACACCCTGCAAATGCCGCACATCCAGTTCTCAACAGTTACATGCATTGCTTTACATACAGGACATTAATCTTATGCTGGTGATACAACTCTCCTCCCAGTCCAAAAAAAGACAAATCAGCCCCCATAACATTCTAGAGATTTCTCAGAGCACTAAAAATGACACTTCTCATTGTTTCAACTTAGGTCAGGTTCTTCCTCAGCATTCATTCATTTCCAAGCAAGTTCCTCTTACTCTGTACCCATCCGGAATGACATGATTTAGTCTGCTTTAAAGTCATACTATTGATATCTTTAAATCTTCACTTTCAGGCCACCTTTGTAAATTTTATTTCTGGTTATTATTATCATTCCTTAATTTCTCCAGTCCTGCAACAGACTGGAGAGTGTATACTATAAATGAATACTATAGCCCAGGCTTGTCTGTGCTTGTTTCCAAGCCACCAAACCCTTGTCCCAGAAAGCTAAAACTCCCCTTCCACTTCTGTGATCGCTGAGAAGGAGCTTGTTCTAACCAAGAAGGAAAGGTGACTGTGTTAATGATAAAGAAAACCTTTCCTTATATTTGACTTTTTCTCTTTTTCTGAAGCTGACTATGAAGGTCTTCTCTTTAGTTCTAGAATTGAGACTTTCAGAACCCAAATCTGTTGGTTTCATCAACCACAGGTTTATGTACCACCTTCCTGGGGATAACACTGGCTCCAGCGACTCTGAAGAAACACTATCAATTGGATCCAGACTGAAAATAACCAATAAAAATGGGGCATGTGTAGGCTTTGTGGGTTTTTTTGCTTTTTTGTTTTTGTTTTTAATCCAGATCAGTCTGCGGAGCCTAGCGTGGTTCCCAAAGGACAACATAAGCATGAATGAGGCACTGAGGAACCAAAGACGGAAAGAAAGAGGTGAGAGGAAAGCAAAGCAGTCGTCTTACCCCAGCACCATCCCTAAACAATTGACGCATCCAGCAAGGACATCAGCCAAGAACTTGAGGTGGAGGAAAATGCTCTAGGTGTTTCAAAGAGGATAAAAAGAGTCGGTGATGCTTCAGCACACGTCAGATTTACAGTTTAATACAGGTAACTGCACACAGGACCATAAGGCAGGATGCTGTAGAAAGCTCCTATCATTCAGTAGCTGAATTTCCTTGCTCTTTAAACCGTTGCAGATCTCCTGTCATGCTGACATGGAAGATGGGCACTAAGACTGGTTGTTTACAGTGAGAATGCAAGAAGAGGATTTTTCGAAAATACAATGAGAAACAGAAGAAAAAAGGTGTCTTTAAAGAGATTTGCCATTTCCTTTCAACAAAGAGAGCAATAAGATCAAGTAAAATATGTTTGAAAGTGCTCATTTACCTAGAAGTGTTTAGTGCTCATCATTCCCTTCCGTTTAGATGAGACTCTCCCATTTAGATACTTGCTACCTTCCTTGGTAATAGATTTTCTCTTATGAAAAGAAACACATTACTGAGAACTCATAGATTACATTTCTTACACCAAGGCAGATTTACCCACAGTGCCATTTCCATTTCAACCACAGAATTAACCCTCCGAGAGCAAATTGAGTGTGTACTATTTAACCATTGGGTATTCAAGTGAGAACTGCTTAATTCATGTTCTGCTTGGTACCAAATCATAAAATCTGAAATCCCAAGTTTGCCATGAACAACTGTGTTGTAGAAGGAAAAAAAGCCAATACCAAGAGATGTGTGAATGGGCAGACAAACTGCATTGGACGTCAAAGAATCCAATGAAAAGGTGTCTTAAATTCATAACACTTTTCAAAGCAACACAGCTTTGACTTGATGTGCCAATAACAATAAGCTACTGGCTTATATACCAAATGTGGAAAAGGTGATGTTAGGCTTGTTTTCTTTGACAGATGAATTAAAACATAACTTCTATACTTGTTTTTTAAATTAGGGCGAAACTTAGATTGCCTTTGCAGATCAGTGAATTACATTTTATAGCCATACAACCTTCATGTGCACATTATGATCGGGGTACAGAAAAGCTACATAATACTGTTGAAAAGTATATTAGCTTGACAGTTCGAACATTCTTTTAATTTAATGTGCACAGCAAAAAATCTGCAGTGCAACATAAAACCTCTGCACAAATGAGCATCCAAATCCTAAAGCCTCTTCTGCAAGAAAAATAAGCAGTCACTTACAGTTTCCACTGGAAATGTTCATTTTGGCCCAGTGCCTCACAACACTAAGTAAGTGCTGTTCTATTAAGCTCTAACACTGTGTTTGTTTCCATTTTTACTCTATGAATTTTATTTTGAAATACTGCAACAGGGAGACCCAGTCTATCTCCAACTGCTCTATCATCTCCCTTTCACAGAGTAATGCAAAATGGCAAAGACCTACAGTTTTTCCTTTAGTAATCATTTGCCACCCCTGAAGGCACATAATTCCATCAGTGGGTCAGACCTTATCTCTAGACAAGACAGAAGGAAAGGAAGAAAGAAAAGGAACAAAGTTTTTTAAAAAGTAACAAAATACGGTACAAAGATCCATAGTGCTAAGTTCTAATTAACTGTTCTAGCATCTCAGCCAGTCTGACGAGGCGGTCTAATTAGCTGTCACAAACTATGCCTAAAGAATTCTTTGAGCTCCCTCTTTTGCTTGCATTGCAATGATGGCTCTAAATGCCCATTGGGGGCTCTAATGGCGCTAAAAGCCCATTCAAGCAGTCTTTCCATCTTCAAGTCGAGGTAAAACAGGCTTTCCTCATGTATTTTCTTTTAATCATAGAGGCAGTACAGATGTGGAACCTTCTTGGGTAGTTACTAAAGATGGGCATGTCCAGAGGGTGATTTGGTCTATGCATCTTTCTCTGTTGACCAGAAATGGAACTGAGATGACAGGCTTAGATTAGTCATCATTCAGAGATGGCTAAAACTCAGTGAGATAAATCCCACCTTATGTATATGGTCCAAACAAGAATTCATTTTGGATCTTGAGGTTCAGCAAGTACAATGCTACAGTTTTCTAGCGTGGAGCCTAGAAGAATTCTAGACTAATAAAATCTAAATGGAATTGTACCTTCTTTCAGGAAGAGCATGACATGGGAGGGTCACCTAGGGTACATACAGAACATGAAGCAAGCCATAGCTGCAGAAGAGAAGTTAATAGTTCCCGAGTCTGGACTTTGATCCCTCCATGGTTTTAGCAGGAGTAGCGACAAATTAATACCCACAAAAGAACATTTTGAGTCTTCTGAATTAGATTCATTCTTCTGAAGTGGCATCTGGAGGTTTTATACAGCACTGACTCCAGTTACAGTAGGAGAGGCCTCAGTCAGAGACCCAGGCCCTTGTTGTGCTGTAAGATGTACTCACATGAAACTGAAAACAGCACCTTTCCTAAGTTCCTATGAGCGAAGGTTATGAAGAAACAGTATGAGAAGAAACTGGAGGTAGGGTGTAGGATCCAAGCCAGACAGTGAGAAGACTGCAAATAACATAACGAAAAAACCAGTCACAGATCACAGCTAATGATGAATGCAGTTGTTCCAGGACAGAGTTGCCATTAGCTTCCATCAAACCCACATAGCATGGAACAAACCGGCATTCCCCAAGAAGTGATGATCCCAGCGAGCACGCCAAGGGAAGGATGGCTTTTACCTAAGTGCTCCTGACCCTCATATAAGCCAGGCTCAACCCATCCATAACAAAAAAAACAGATTAGGGAGTTCACAGATGAACCTTCACTTCACCTGCTGTAACTTAGAGATTTGCTGCGTAACACTTGCCAAATGAAACGTTAGTGAGTAAAAGATAACTTTACTGTCACTTACACAGCTACAGCATCCTGGAGTAGTTCCCATTAAAGACTTTTTAAAGGAAATCATTACCAAGGATTTTTTTCTTCTCAGCTATCTGATCTTAATTATATCATGTAAAATGAGATCATTCGATGCACTACCCTTTAACTCTTCTCCTCTTAAAATAGAAGCTAAATCTTTATATAGATAGAAGATTCTTTCTGTAATTACACACGAAGTGTTTAGGGTAAAATGTCTTTTCCTTTCCTGGCACAAGAATTTATCTTTGGATCAATCAATAGAAGAAGGTTAGCAGACTTGCTAATGAGAGTACAATGTTAACTAAAATTTGTTCTCATTATTTTTGAAACATGAAGGAGATGCAACATACATCGTGTAACAGTTTCTTCTGGTCATCATCTGTGAAATTCAGTTAATCGCTATAATTAGCTGTTACATGATTGTACATCCAAAATATGATAGGAAGAAACATTTAGCTTCAGCGAATTACTTGGGATTTAGTTCAGTCTAAGAGAAGAATATAGCTCATTATCTCTGTTTAAATAGATTTACAATGCAGTATGCATATACCAATTACTTCAAGTGCCTCTGTTTTACCTTAGTATGGAAAATCATTTATGAAAACTATTCACAGGACGCTTCAGACTGCAAAGAATGCTACTTGATTACATGTGACCACAGCCAGTTTACAAACCCTTCTTTAAATCTTTCTACCTTCTCCCTTTTTACCACTTACTTTCCACTTTTATACAATTTTTCATCCTGAAATACTGTTGTCCATGATCAGTCAAAATAACTGATCTCAGAACTTAACCACTGAGCTACACATACATTTGTAGAAGCATTTCGTGAGCCATATAATAGCACTAACACATCCTTAACTGGTGCAGCTTTCTAAACACTTTTTCATTCTGTAACCAGATGAAACATCTGGATCAACAGAAGCAAGCAGTTCATGCGGCTATACGTCGGTGCGAGTTCCTTTAGTGACATTCAGAGTGACTTTAAGAGAGTCCTACTTAGTTAAAGGGAAAACAAAAATGCTGAAGAGCAAGAGCTTCACCACCTGCCCTCTCCAATATCCTGTGAAACAGCAGTGTAAAAAGACAACTTCGCTTGTGAGGGAAATGGATTCACAAATGCTGCCCGAACAGTGGAAACTGAATTCCTTCAAGATCTGTTGAATGGAGAGCGGCTAGTGAACGAAAACCTGGAGGTGTCATGGTAGAGTTCCTTGACAATCAGCTGCTGGCACCAGACTGCCTGAAAACAGAGAGCCTCGTCTTTGGAGCTGAGTTTTAGGGAAGGCAGAAATATACATTTAGCTTTCACAGCCCTGTGGAATTTTAAGGACCATATTAAATAGGACACGATATCAGAAACTCCAGGAAAGTGTAAAAATATTTGTAGGGAATGAAGATAATTACTACAGAACAGTGAGCTTGTTTCAACAAAAGAAGATCAATTTTGAAATCCTTTGAAGTAAGACAACCAACCTAGAACTTCAGGTAAAAATAACAAGTCATTTTAGTCTGGTGTCTATTTTGGGAAAGGATATGTGCTGCAGGCAGAGAGAATTTCTCCATATGACTTCACTAAGCTGTTACGAGATAAAAATGTCTTTCAGTCAGCACACTGAATCCTCATTGTTTCCCGAGACCGAAAACCAGCTAGTGTATTTAGCTATAGACCATGTGTTGAATTTAAAACATTTACATCTGGCTTAAAATACAGCCAGAGATCACCAAAACAGCTCTGTGAGAATCATGACTGTCAGGAGTATTTACAGAGGTGTGATGGGAACACAACCAAGCCGAACCGGGCAGTGAGAGTGCAGCAGCGTACCCAAGCATTGACATCTCTGCCGTTTAGTCCTACCTGGGCTAGAGCATCAGAAACTGGTGGTTGTGCTGTTACAGCTTTGATGTTATTAGTGCTAAGTCAAGCTACACTCGGTGCATCTGTAACAGTCGACAACTTCAATCACACCTCTGACTGCGGAGTACACCTATCCCTTTCCACGGTTCTTCAGAGAAATAACTGATCTCCTTCCATATTCAAGGTAGGATATGCCACTAAAAATTAAGTCACCTTGGGTAGACTGCCTAGAAATTTCAATCTGCAAATTCCATTCAAATGCCCCAGTTTATCTTTCTAGCAGCACTTCCCTAGGACAACAGCCTGTGTTCTGCAGCATTCAGTCCCCATAACCATATTTCCAAGCTTTAAGAATTTTGAAAAAAAAAAGAATTAATTTTACTGTATTTATTTCATATCCTCCTGTGGCCAGTTGACCTTGGCTGGCTGCCAGGTGCTCACCAGACCGCTCGCTCTCTGCCTCTCCTCATCAGGACAGGGGGATAAAATAAGATGAAAAACTCATGGGTCAAGATAAAGACAGTTTAATGGAAAAAGAGCTGAAACTGGCTCTGTCCAGCATGGGGGCAGCCCCTGGCCTCTTCTCACGGAAGCCACTCCTGCAGCCCCCCTGCTATCAAACCCTTGCCATGCAAACCCAGTGCACCTCCTCTCTTTCTCCTCTCACACTTTCTGGCCTTCTAGAGCCTCCCAGTAGTTGCCTGGGGCAGCACATATTTTCCAGAGTTTGTTCAGTGCCTACCAAAGAAAAGATCTGGTCCCTAGGCTCCACAGCAATGCAAGCAAAATGAAGGTAACTTCTACTGTCAATAATCATCAATAATCTGGTCCATACAGGAAGAAGCAAACAAGAAAATACTGCAACAAACAAACAACATAACAACAAACCACAATATCACAACAAACAAAAAACTCTCTCACCTGATCTTGCTAAAAAATGAAAAAAATGAAATCAAATCTTCTAAAACTGCAAAGCATCAGTAACATTTGCATGCATTCGTGAGAGTCATCGAAGCATTCAGGACATTGCTAATACTGGAGCTAAAACCTACCTATTAAAAAACATTTTTGTGGATACATTAGCACTTCCAAAAGAAAATAGACATGTCTCGAGATCTATTTCCCTACCAATGATCTGACTCTTATTGAATGCTTTTACGCAAAGTTTCTCTTGCAAAGCTTCCTGCCAGACCCTTGTAGTCAAAGGCAGGTTTATGTGAACTGTTACTACATAGCACTACTCCTTCATTACAAAATTATATGTATCATGTACAGCAGAATTGCATAATCTGTATAATTAGCTCATCTCAGTCATTGCTGGCAATGGAAATAGCTGTGAAGGTTGAACAGAGGGGAAAGTTAATGACATCCACTCAGGAATAGGATTGCGACTGTAAAACTGACTGGCTCTGCCTACCTGTCTTGTCCCAGAGCACAGAGAGCTGAGATGACCATTAACTAGCGGCACTCAAAAGACACTGATTTACAGCAAATACCTGCTGTAAACTGCAGCAAACCAGAAGCTGACTCGTAAACAGATTAGTGACTGTGAGCTGCGGCACGGGATGAACAGTTAGAGACAGTATCCTCAGCTTCTGTATTAGGCTATGTCAGACCCACCGATGCATCAAAGCCCCACAACACACAGTAAAAAACTAATCCTTCCCCATTCCTAGGTTTCTTTACTTTTCTTTCCCCCCTTGTCCTCTGTTTCTCCTTCTACTACTTATTCACATAAGTGTAAGCCCTGATTCCGCACTTTCTTTAAGCTGGAGTTAAGGCACTGGCTTCACTACCACTTCATTCCTTCTGGTGTGGGCTGCCCGGACCCCAGTGCCACTGTCACACGCCTGCACTGGTCACAGACACACAAGCTGCGACTGCATTCACGGGGCTGATATCAAACAGGCAACAAGCCTTCAGAGAATCAATATACCGTTACTCTGGCTTTAGCACGAAAAGGCAATGCAAAGCCTGAGCAAAGGCTGTTTTCTTCAACATATTGTCTTTCTCACATCATTGTCTGAGAGTTTGAATTCCTCTTCTTCATTTGTGCTACAACGTTGCATGATGTATTTGAAGTGTTTTTTTACAAAAAAAAAATATGAAAAACTAAACTCAGCTTATGGAAAACGAAGACAATCATCTCCACTGATAAAGCAGGACAGTTCAATAATTTATCATCTTCACTGGATCAAGGAATGAAGCAAAATCCACCGGATGGTATATCTGACAACAGAATATGTATTATACTAGCAAATGTAGCCTAGGAAACAACTCTGCATTGCAGAGAAGAGTATCGAATAGCTGAATAAATGTGATTTTGATAACTAAGCATTTCCTTTGGCACACAGAAAAATTGCAGGTGCTACAGATCAGCAGATCTGCACCAAGACAATAAGGCATGAAAATAGAGATACAGATGAGCTGTGAAAACATATGGTTAAACACAGAAATATATTGGTAACTGTAGCAATCACTCACACAGATTCAATATACAAGCTCATGGATATTTTTGTAATTCTGAAGATGTTAATTACAATAACTTCATTTTTCCCAAACCACACAAAGGGATGCTTTCCATTCAGTTCACGTTTTTCATGGTGAGAATAGAAGATTTTTATTGCTGAAAGAGAGTCCTGGAGACAGCGATATTTATTAAGATATTGAAGTCCAACTGCCTGCTTAGCACTTTGTACGTCTGAAAGTCTTTGTATGAAAACTCTAATAAAGGACCGCAAAACACAGATTCTGTCTTCAAAACTGTCCCGCTCAGCCCCAAAGAAATTAATGACATTGAGGAACAGAGGTGACATATTACCAGGGAACTTCTTGCACTCTAAACCAAAGAAGCAGGAGAGAAGTCTTCAGAGGTGGAAAGCTTCAGAGTTCCTGATTTATGGGAGTTACTTTACAAAGGGCAAGACCGAAGGACAGGAGACTGAAGCAGCTTGCCCGAGGTCAGTTGCAGGGTATGAAACAGGTCTCATTTACTGTCTGTTCTGACAGTTACAAGCTGCATTCGGCATGAAACTACCCTAGTTCTATCCCTTTCAAACCAGCACAACCACAATCTCTCGACTGCAGCAGGGTACCAGAACAACCCCATGCGTTAGCGATGTCCCAGATGGATCAATGCAAGCCGTGGTCAGGCAAGTCTTTGCATTCGCACTGAGAGCTGCTCTTTCAAGGCAACAGAGTCAGAACCAAAGTGGTTCTAATGTGAGGTTGTGGTCCTGTCACATGCCTGCCCACCAACTCAGGGGACAAGAAAACCAGAGGAGATGAAGCAACAAAAGATCATGAAGGAAACTAGTCTATGAGCATCTCTTCCCATGGGAGCATGGAAGGAAAGTACTTAGGCCAAACATGCTAAAAATCAAGTTGCACATCACCTTTTCATCTACAAGACAGATACGTTGGCTCTGACATTTTCTTCTGTTGAGTTTTAATTTGCTCAGAGACTCTGGTGGCACTGCTATCAGTAATTGTGTCTGTTATTCTACGCTGCCTGCCTTGGATGCAGTGCAGCACGTATCACACTTATTCTTTATATCTGGTATTTAACCAACAATTCTCTTCTCTCACCTGCTGTTCTTTGCAATGGCAACTCAGATTTTTGCTTGCTGTCTCACAGCTGGCAGCCAGCTTGCATGGCACTCCAGTTCTTCCCCACAAATGCTTTCTGCATGTCTCCTAATGTTTGCACCCTCCCTCCGTCAGGGTTCATGCACTGCATTCTTTGACAGTACTAACGTCCTCCCCTGTATTCTGTTATGCCATCTTTCCATCTAACCTCACAACACTTTGTCTTGATTGTCTAGGAGCTGGTTGCTGCTTCCCACCTCTGCACAACCTGCCATGCTACACTGCCAGCTCTTACTCCTGCACAATGTAATTTCTACATTTTAAATCACTTAACCCGTTCACTAAAGTCTTCTGCAGGAACTCCACCCTCACACATTCCCACAGCAACTCTTAATGCATGTTCTCCAGGCACAAGGTCTCTGTCTCTCTGCTCACTTTCACCTCAACCAGTAACCTCCCTTTCCATTCCCAGTCTGCTTGGTTGATGCTCTGCTCTTCCTCTCTCCTTTTTTCCTCATACTTCCACTCTTCCTGCAACCTTTAGTAATTGCAGAAGAGAAATAAATCAGCAGTGGAATCCAGTCAGTCCCAGTGAGATGAAGAATCTTTTAATTCTGAGAACTGTTCCACATATTTTCCAAACGGTCTCAGAAAGTGTCATCTTTTAGACGTGGCGAGGCTCCTGCATCAGACATTTAGCTTACTGCTTGGATGCAAGCTCCAGGCTTGTCAGAGGGACATCTGAACCAAATCACCAGTGGTCTCTTCTGAGTTGAACAGAAGGTTTATTCCTCTTACCCCAAGGTAGAAGAGGATGTGGATACCAAAGTCAGAGTTCAAGTTTCCAGCAAGCAGTATACAACGCTCAGGACTTAGACATTTGAAACTTCCAGCACTTAAACTGCTTAATTTCATCTCAAGGAAGCTATTTTTATCCAGTCCTTCTACCTTGAGCAGATAGCTTTTCTGAATGAGCCATCAATGAGTCATCGACATTTCAGGATTAAAGCAAAGCAATTAGCCCTGCCTTTTCCAGCTGATTTTCATTAAGGTAACATGGCAACTAGACAAAGGTCAGTGCCCTGTGAGTCTCACTTGATTCCACTAAAAGCAAGCAAAGGATGAACTAAAACAAGTAAAATGGTGCAGAAAAATTACACGTTACATATCAATAGGTATATGGAATCAAAACAAGAGACTGAGACTACTCTTACTCTGTTGCACATCATGTAATACAAATTCTTCACATTCTGCTTATAGCTCAAGTGTCCTAGCAACTAAAAACGGCCACCACTAAGTGCCATGACACAGGTGTCCATGAAGAACAAAAGATTGACGATAGAGACCACTGAAGGATCCATTTGAAATCTGTAGGGATATCACAAAACCATAGAAATGTTGGTTAGAAGGAGCGGTAGAGTTCATCTAGTCCAACCTGCAATACGTCATGTTGCCACACCATGTTTATTTTCACCAAGGAAAGCCAGGACTTCCTCAGCTCAGCGCTCAAAATCACTAGAAATGCTTCATTTCCAGAAGGAACTGGTAAAACCAGAGTAAAGTTTTCAAAGCTGCTCATGAACTTAAGGACTTGGGTACATGACTGACTTACCACAATGAAATCAATTTCTTTCCCTGAGATTTCAGAAGGTGAATTTTCGCTCAGGTTTACCAGAAGCTGAGTGCACACGCAGTCCATTTCCATACGGTCCCAGAGCATCAGCGACTCGTTCCTGTGTCTGTCCCATTCAGGGTACTTGCTGTGCCCAGTCAGGTTACTGCGGGGAATGGGAAGGGGCTGGGGTTTTGATAGAGAGCCTGGAAGAGGTAACGCATTGAAGGCAGACAGGAGGCGTGCAGTTATCTAACCAGTCGAAGAAGTGATGAAAAAATAACAACACAAATTCTCTCGAGGCCCTGTAATTGGAACGAGCGTGGTCAGGTGTTCCACCTCTGCTCGTCCGTGTGCTGATGTTACTCACAGTAACTCAGTCATGGATCTGCAGCTGAGATTTAACAGAGACTCAGTAAAATAGCAACCTCTAGGAAATACTTTACACCCATTTACTGAAAAATCCAGCTATTTATCATATTTCTAGTTACAGGAGAGCATTTTACATACTCCCATGACATTATAAACTGCAACACACTATATGATGCCTGTGTTGTTCTGACACACTCGCCTCTCTGGTTCAGCGCACAGACCCTTCCACTCGCCTCAGCATTCACTGAAGGAATAAAACAAAGTGCTTGTGTGAGAATAAAACTGCTATTATCATTGTTGCCAGAATTTATTTTACAGGAGAAACGTGCAGTGAATACAGGAGAGATGAAGGTGTTAAGAACAGATTAGGATGACAAAGACAAGGCCAGGCTAAGAATGGGTTTGTAGGTGGATAGGGATGACTTGACTACAAGTTAACACCTTGGTGGTGATCTTTTAGCTCTCCATCAAGAAAGAATAAGAAATAGCAGCAAAACTCGGCATTCATACTGCTACAGCCTCTCTCCCTTGGACTGGGCAATGCAATGCACCACCGTAGCTGCATTTGGATCCATCCCTGTCCTTTTTGAGACTCAGGCTTTGAAACAGAAGGCAGATCCAAATAGTACTTTGTTCCCTCACTTCTCAAACAAAACAAACAAAAACCCTGCTTATTTTAGTGCTGCAAAGAAGGCTTCCTTAGTCAGAGTCAGCTTTGGCGCAGTGCTGCCAGCTGACAGGTGGAAATGTTCATTTTTAGAGAGGCCTAACGAGAGGGAGACATTTGTTAAATATTGGCACAGTAATGGGGCAAGTAGTTGAGTTTATAGATGAGGTTTATGTGAAGTGAGAAGTTCAGAAGATTGGGTCTGATGGCCAAAATGAACCAAACATGGATCTGTGGGAACCTGGCTTTCTTTAGTACAAAGCATTGACACAGAAGAGTGAAAGGAGTTCACTCCACAGAGGCCTCGTGAGCTGGTGGCAGTGCTACCTGGCTCCCACACCGTCCCACGCCACTCAGAGGACAGGTGCACGACTGTGCAAATCCCTGCAACTTCCCACCCCAGATGTCACCATCCACATCCCGAGGCAGGGAGCTCGCAGAAGAGGAACATAAGCCCTTGAAGAAAAGGGCTTCCCAAGCCAAGGGTCTCTCTCTCTCTCCTCTCAGAGGTCCTGAGACAGAAGAAACTCCTACCAGGGAGGGACCTGCTACGTGCTTTCTCTATGGAAGCCTAACACTGTGAGGTCTCTCGGAAGTGCCCCTGCTTTTCATCACCCTCATCATCTTCTGCCTTTTACTCTGTTGTCTTGGAAAGGAATAGGGTGTCCCCTGTTTATGACACCTAGAAATCCATTTCCAGCAACTAAACACCTGCTGTTCCCACTGGTTTCCAAGTAGAGCTCAGAGCATTTGGCTGGTGGAGTGTATTATGATCAGCACAGAAACTAGGATCCTTGAAAATACTCTCTGCTTCCAAACTCTGCATTAGCTGCTCTAGTTGAAAAGTAGCAATCAATGTGGCAAGCCCGGAGATTCTGCAAGAAGGAATGACTGCTCAACATGTACTTTGAAATACACAAATGCTGATGTTTCAGGTATTACCGGCATAATTCAGCAATAAAGTTAAATCAAAATTCTTAGCAGTGAGAAAAAGAATCACTAGGAGTTCACATCTAAGTTTAGTTAAAATGGTGATGATGCACCAGCAAAGTAATTTCCTCTTTTCTTTGTCTCATTTCCATAACACATTTTCTGTTTTCCAAATCTCTATTTGCTCCCTGGCTGGCTCAGGACGATAAGGAACTGCATTAATTCTTGTGTCACTCTATGGTCAGTGCTTTCCAACCACCAGGGGTTTTGGACAATGCAACCGCATTGGGAATGGTTCATCCTTCTTCCGTTTTCCCAGGGAAAACTCTTCATGAGATCTGGAGGTTTTGTCTGGGTTTTTTTAAACACCGAGTTTCTGTTCCTATTATTTGATTCGATATATTGCTTCTCACTGCACAAGTCTCACATGGAGCAGCATCTGGCCCTCTGTTATTCCCAGCACTGCAGAGAAAGAAGTCAGTATAAAGCAATCCCAGTTTTATTGATTTTATGAATTTGTCCCAAGAGCTACCAATTACAAACTCCATGAATAACATCTGAGGGGAATGAAACTGCACTGAAAAAAGAAAATATCTACTAAAAATGCATTCCTCTCCAATTTCCATGGGAAATCGTATTTCTCATTGCCTTCTCAAGCTACTAAGAATGGCTATTCTAATCTGGATATCAAGTCGTAAGCAATGTTGGGGTCCAAAACTGAGTAAGCGTTTCCCTTTCACAGGACAGCAGACTGTGAGCAAAGTCTTGCATGACTTTCAGAGTCTAAGAACTTTACTTGGACCAGGACACAGCTTAAAGTACTGTTCTTCCAAGCCACAGAAGTCGCAAAGATTCACCATTACATGAACAGCAAAGATACTTCCATGTCACTGAAGAACACAGAGGAAAATACAAAGAATCTAAACCCAGTCAACGGACTTACTGCTCTGCAGAACACCCTTCCCATGCGCAACAGGCAAGCTCAGCAGTCACAGCTGAGGAAGGTATTGTCCCACTGTTAACATACCTATTTGTTATTCCTGTTAAGTGGGAGCACCTAAAGCATCTGTCCAGGTACCTGCGGGGCCGCAGGGAGAATTTAACAGTCCCTGCCAGGGGACAGTGCTCAGGCAGGAGAGAGCAGGTTGGCGCAGTAGGAAGCAGTACAGCAATGAACGTGGTGTGTACAGCAAGGAGGAATCCTTGCATCATTCAAATGCAGGTTCTTGTTGACTGCTTAAGCTTCTTTGATAGAGTTGCTTCACCCCTGAATGGCTACATTACGCTTTCCATAGCTTCCACATCTTCTAACATAATACACACCTGCTTGGGAACAAAGCTTAGCACTTCCCTTCCTTTAGCCTTTCAGAGCAGCCCGGGTGAAACCACCACCAACCGCCTACCTTCAGCCAGTGACCTGCTCTCAAGCAAGCGCTCCACAAAGGCAAGGACAGCAGGGTTCCTTCCAGAACATCCTCCACCTCCTCCTCCCCTGCGTCCTTGTCTCCACTTCACTTCAGTGAGTCTCTTTTACCACCCACCAGGATGGGGAAGCTGCAGAGGCAGCACGGTTGGTAATTAGAGCGGGACAAAGTCCAGGACCACCATTCACACCAGTTTTCTTTTACCCCATCCATCACTTCCACCCCCAAGCGACTCCGTGCAGATGCCTGCGGACACTTACTTTACCTGCACTTTAAGTGACACCCTGTGGCTGAGAGGAGGAATTACGGGTGACCATTCCTTCAGTGACACTCTCCCTAAGGTTTTGTGACAATAAACACAGAGGCTGAAACCCAGTGAGTCACAGACAGCTTCAGGCGTTCCCCGACTGGAGAGAACAGCCTGATTCCACCTTCCCTAGCAGGGTTTCAGACCTCATCCTCCCGCAGCTTGGCTGGATGGAAAATGGATCATAAGGCAGAATGAAACAAGGAATCCCACATCCACAAGAGAGTACGCACACTAGATGTAGCCGGGTGGGATTTTTTCCGCTCATTTTGATCTTGTGAGATGAGGATTTCTTGCTTTGTCTCCTTTTGTAATGTATGTATTTCCCTTCCCCATATGTTCCTGAGCCATTCCCTCTTCCACTCCTCCCCTGGCCCCAAAAGCCCACAATTTTACAAGTATCATCTAATTCCTAACTTGTGGGAAGAAGCTGAACCTCAGTCCATCTGTTTGCCAGCTGGTAGTTGCTGTCAGCTTAGACAGCAGCTCGCTATCTCGTGGAAGTGAGAGAGGTGGATGGGGCAGCTTCCTTAGAGAGAGGGTCACAGAAGCCTCCAAAAACAATGTGGGCAACCCTGTGTTTGCTGATGCTCCTGAAGGCCACAAGGTTCAGAGCCCTCTCGGAGACCCATCATCGCTGTCTTGCTGCGACAAGCCACTTTCCCCAGCAATCCTGGGCGACGACCCCTCCGCCACAGGTTCAGGGTTGCCACCCCGCAGGGCAAAGCAAGGAACTGGGCCTCCTGCTACTGCTGTCAGCTCTGATGGACTTTGGCAGGGGATCAGATGGGCTTGGTGCACAACAGCAGCAGCAATTCTTGGCTCTGGGAAATGTGCGAAGTCTGCCTCAAAAGTCAAGCCTCAGCTTAAGAGAATCCCAGACACAATAGGATCATAGCAAAGCCGCTCATAACTTACTAGCGAAGAACAAAAATACTAATTACTGTTTAATTAGCTGGAGAAAAGGTCCCTGAACATGACTGAAGTAACATTAACAATCTTCTTATTTTACTACATACAATTAACTTCTATTCTGTGCTCAATGAAGAAATCACATTTCACAGGATGATAGTAGTGGGAGAAAGAAAGATGCGTTATTTTCATTCCTCCTTTTGAATATTGTTTTCAACACTCTTCTTCCAAACTGCAAAATCAGAGCGATCTCTTACCACAAATTATGCTTCACAATGGAAAGAAAAAAAAAAAAAAAAAAAGAAAAACTCGAGGGAAAAAAAGTAAAGCCTCTCCCATCTGTGCATGCACTGAAATCAAGAACCTCCCACTGCTATGTCTGTGGAAGAATTCAACCTAAACTAGCAAGAGAAAATGAACATAATCTGGATACAACGCTATTGGAGTCAAGCTGACCTAATCAACTGCAGATTTGGTCTTCTCAGAGAGAAGCTTTACGAGCTTAAAAATTATGTTTTATTCCCTCCCCCAGAATTCCAATTCCAGGCTTCTTTTTCCTCTGCCATACTTGTTTCATTTCTCATCTGTCTCCTTCCTTTAACTTTCATGTACTCTTGACTCCCTAGCTGACAAATATTGTGTTGGTCACCCCAGGATGGCTAAAACATGGCTTCTACAAGACTGCAGCCTCCTTTTTTTTCCCCCAGCCTTTTTGTAGTGAGTCCGTAATTAAAATTGGCTACAAAACATCTCTTCTTACCCTACATCTCCTTCTGTCATTATACCGTCCAGTGGAATAAAAGCCTTCTGGACATTTAACAAAGTTACAGAAGAGGGACGAGGTGGGAGTAGTTTTAGGGCTTTGTAGTACTTTTCTGGAAAGTCAGTTGTGTATTTGATCTTTGAAACTCTTCTTTCAGAAATGTGTTTTAAATATATAACGAGCCCTTCAATCCAAATGGCCGTGCACCAGAACTGCTTAGCATCTGCTGCCTCTCAGGCTGGGATGGTTCCTCTCACCTCGTCCTTTTCCCCAGCCCACACCTCAGCTGCATCTCCTCACCGCATCCAGCTGTACCTCTAGGAATCACCACTCATGCTGACAAGGCTGTGTTGATGGGCATTTTATTTCTCTCTCTCCAATAAAGATGAAAGGCCACCAGAGCATAAAGGGTCTCTCTCTTTTACAAAGGGACTTGGCTTTCAAAAATGCACCCTTCAGAAATCAAACCAGCGTAACCTCTGAGGAAAAAGTAAGTCACGTGAATGGGGTCAACAGAAGTGCACAAGACACTAAAATACACAAGATAAAACACAAGTGAAAATGTTAATTGAGCCTCTAGGCTAGCCACTTTTATGTAATTAAAGTGCACATTTATGTAATTATCAGGACAGGTCTTACCCATATAGTATGAAAAAGACTCTGTGACCAATGATTTCCAAGCAAGGCTCATGTTTTATATGCAAGCTAAACCCACCACTCCAGAAGAACTTTGAACAATAATTAATCAGAAAGAAAAGCAGCAGAGGTTAGATCTTGATAAAAGAATGGCTGTTTAACCTATGAAAATTAGCTCCTTTGCTCTTTTAAAAATTAAATCATCTCTTTAACCCCTTTCAAAAGATGGGGGGATGCAAAACAGAAGAGCTATTAATTCACTTCTTAACCCTTCCATCAGTACACAAAAGATTATTTGCCTCTGTTCAAAATGAGACAACAAAGAAGTGCAGGAATTTTTCTTTCAGCATGGAGTAAGCCGTATCAATAGGTACAGCTGTGATACTTGTGCCAATGGCTCTTTCTCCAATGTCCATCCATGTGAACAACAGCTCAGTTGCTAAGTCATCAACCCTCTCCATTCTCAACAAGGCAGCTGGTTATAGGGCCACCAAGGAATCATAGAATCATAGAATATCTCAAGTTGGAAGGGACCCATCCGGATCATTGAGTCCAACTCCCTGCTCCTCACAGGACTACCTAAAACTAAACCATATGACTAAGAGCATCGTCCAGATGCTCCTTGAACTCCAGCAGGCTTGGTGCCATGACCACTTCCCTGGGGAGCCTGTTCCAGTGACCAACCAGCCTCTCAGTGAAGAACCTTTTCCTAATGTCCAATCTGAACTTCCCTTGACGCAGCTTCATTCCATTTCCTCGTGTCCTACTGCTGGTCACCACAGAGAGGAGATCAGCACCTTCCCCTCCACTGCCTCCCTTGAGGAAGGTGTAGACTGCGATGAGGTCACCCCTCAGCCTTCTCTTCTCCAAGCTGAACAATCCAAGTGACCTCAGCTGCTTCTCATAAGTCTTGCCCTCGAGGCCTTTCACCATCTTGGTCGCCCTCCTCTGGACACACTCTTATAGTTTGATGTCCTTCTTATATTGAGGCACCCAAAACTGCACACAGTACTTGAGGTGGGGCCACACCAGTGCAGTGTGGAGTGGGACAATCACCTCCCTCGACCGGCTGGCTATGCTGTGCTTGATGCACCCCAGGACATGGCTTGTACACCGTGGTGTACATACCCTCAGAACAAGGAGTACGCAAGCAGGGACAAAATCCCCATCAGTGCAAGGTTAGCCGTGCTTATGTGCCTGTTTTCAGCAGCACAGTCCCTGGAGAAGATGAGGATGCTTTTTGCAATACCCATAACACTCATCTGAAGTGGCTATCTCGGTCAAAGAGCTTTCCTATACTGAGAGAGGGGGATTTGCAGAGAGGGAGATAGAGCTATGAAGACCTTTTGTTCCTGTTGATCACAAAAGCAGTCTGACCTCCTAATGTCAATCCCCAGCTATGGGTTCAGTTCAGCTCAACAGACACCCAGCAATGAATTCAGCTGCCTAAACACAGGCATTGTATCATGTGTCTTAGAGTATCTGCAACACCGATGTGGCCTGGAAGATAAAACACAAACCTACACAAGGCCTGGGCCCTCTGAAACACGAACTAGATACCAAACAAGATAGCCCTGGACACATCAAATCGCAGTAGCACTTCCACGTGGGCTACTGAACTGGTCTGTGTATTTAGGTTGAGCTGAGTAACTCTCTAGGCTTCATCCCCTGTGGCAAATAGAACTCCATTAACTTGTATCACAGCTTAGATACTTAAATTAGCTGTTGATACCTACATGGAAATACCTAGATTTGTGTGTCTTAATCTGCAAGCTGAAGGCCTTCCGATGCTTCTACCTCCTGTGTGCAACCAGCACAAACCAAGCTGAGCAGCCCCTGACGGACAGGTCTCACCATAGAATACCCCTTCGCTGCACTGGCTGCTGTAGACAAACTCAAATCAGGCAGCTAAAGCTACAAGAGTCAACACTTATTGTCCATCAGATGCACATCTAATCCTGGATTTCCCCATTACACATGGCAATTTGTAGGGAAAGGAAAGAGCTAAAGGAGACGTACTTTAGCCTGTAACATGCTGTAAGTACTTACATGTACGACCACGTTTTTGCAAGCAGCAAAAAGAGTCTCATTACTGCCCATTTGCTGAATTAATCAAGTTCAGGATATCCTAATAAGTGAATTAATCTGTTTCCTAAAACAAGAATAAAAGCTTCACACTGTCAAAGCATAAACACATCTAGAGGGCAGCAATGATATTGTCATCTTTAGCTAAATATAGATCCTGAGCAGAGACAAGTGCACAGCCACACACTGCACCAACACATATATTTTTCCCCTTTTTTTTTCCTTTGAGAATAATACATAAGCTTTGCTGCAAAATTGCAAAGTTGTAAGTGGATGGTATCATTTTCAGATCCTTGGTCAAAGAACATTTTGCCTATATTCACAAATCACACTACAGAGTAACCAGATCTTGATTTGTCAGCACGACTTTATTTCCCAAATAAAGAGGGAGAAAAAAACATCACCAAAATAACAAAGTGTCGGAGACAAAAAATACTCACAGACTGACAGACTTTGTTTTACAAATCCAGCTGAAACTTATCTGAGTCACTCAGCAGTTCCCAAGAGACACACAAACACAGGCACAAAATCACCACGGGAATTTTTTTTTGCAGTTAGAATGGAAATATTTTATGCAAACAGTTTATTCTATAGTGGCAAACAGGAGGGGATTTTTTATGCATCAGTTGTTGCTCTTAAGGTTTTTGACTCGAATACTCGTTCATTAAATTTTGCCGGCATATTGCAGGGTTTGATAGCGTTCCCCATCCATGCACTCAGGGGTTCCGTGTTAGAGCGACAACCAAAGTATGACAGTTCACAAGATGGATACCAAGCCAGGGTAGGTCCATCCAAAGCCTTTGATGAGCTGATCTGTGGTGACGTGAACTACTGGTCACATTTTATCTTGAATTCCACACACTACGTGCACAGAGACTACAATAAGGCACAGAAATAGCCCCATGAGTGTCAGAACTTGGGCAGCCTGGTTTGCCATAGAGCAGCATCTTGTGCTTGCCTGAGTCTGGTATAAGTTTTTCATACAGTTTGGGCACTTCCAAGTCTGGAATTTTCTAGTGTCTACAATGTAAAAGCTTTCATTTATGGGGAATGCTACTGGGTTCATTCCCTCCAGCTGATCAGCTACTTTTATGGAACTGGTGGGAATTTGGAATCTTTGAGAGCTTCATTTCTAAAAACAAAAAAAAAAATCACTGAAATTGATCCAAAAGTTTTACACACATTAGAATGAGAAATATACTCACAGCTGTACAAAACCAAACTAAAAATACACTATAGTTCCTAAAAGGTGGCAGCACACAAACACGGGATGCATGACAGTATAATAAATAGCAGAGTTACGACCTATAACTGGATAAGCCCTTAGCAGAAGAAAGGCATCGCACAGTGCTTTTTCTAAACTTGTCTGATTTCGCTCTCAAAAACAATTCAGTACAATATTACACACCGTCACTGCTCCCTTTGCCTCACCAAAATGCAAAACAAAACAGGACAAAACTACACCACATATCCTAGGCAGAAATCTTATGTTGATCCAAGCCATCTCCCGATCAACCCTTCACTTTGCAGCTGGATTATTCACCTCTGAAATTTGCAAGCTCCATTTCCATTTTTTATCAGTTTTCTGTGCTTATTTTATTATCTGCACAAGGTGCACAGTCTGGGTTTTAAGGACATTGAGTCTCATTACAAATGGCCCTCCAGGCAGCCCACAAACTAACTTGGTGAAATCATGCAAGTAAAGGTAGTCAGACCGCGTCAGTATATGGCGTTCCCAAACTTTGGACATGTTCTGCATGTACTAATTGCCACATCCTTAAAATCACAAGGGAGGTTGAACCTCTGTATTTGAATCTTAACCTGCTGTCCTACTGCTTTGCCAAGTCTTAATCACCAACTACTATCGCCCAAGTAGCTACTGATGTTACAAGTTGACTCAAATCTCGGTACAGCCCTTCCCTTCCTTTTCTGTGCCACAACTTGGAGGAGCTACAGGCACGGAAGAGTATAAGATCAACTGAAAGCCACCTACAGTGGCTTCAGTGTACTTTAGTTCTCTATCGGAAGCTACATACGCTACCACATCTGGGCACCCGTATGCACTACCAATCAGTCCTGCAGACATACATTTTCTCAACGTGACTACTCACATTTTATGTTGAAAGGAGAAAAATGTCAACTTCCCCAGACTATGACAAAATAATGCTTCAGCATTTCAAGAATACATTTTCATCGGTCTTTAATTTAATTAACATGCCATTGTTTTAAGAGCTATGAATGTAAGAAAATTTATTAGCACTGTAATACAAGCATTAGCCTCCATTGAGAAGGAGAGGAGCAGGGAAGAACTTTCAATCAGGTCATTGATGAACTACTGAAAGCAGTAACAGAGTTTATCAAAATAAAATGGAGTATGCAACATTTTTTTTCTTCCATGCATAGGAAGAGCATTTAAATTCTCTCCGCTGTGTTTATGATATAAATGAGGAATCACCCACAATGCATTTCTTTTTTTTTTTTTTTTAATTCTCTCCGTCCTTTTGGAGAAACAAAAATAAGGCAGTGGAAATACTGACACCCCCCACCAAAAAAAGGAAATGGAAAAAAAAAAAAAGCCGTACTTCTTTGAGGTACTTTTTCTATGGCTTGTCTTTTAGGGTCCATTCTGATACATTTGCTCTTGTCTGAGCTGTCCTTAATTCTCAGAATTTTTCTTCTGATCTCAACTGAGACTGTGAAGGTAGTGGACTACCTGCTGTAATCAAAGACAGCATAACCCAGCCTTTTGCATGTTCCCACCTATTTTCTTGCAAAGAGCACAGGTTAGAGAATACAGGGTTTGAGGATGATCTTGCAGTTCTCTGAGGTAACCTCCTTACTCTGCTCAAAGTCAAGGATGACAGAAGCTGGTCCCTAAGAACAAATCTGGAAGAGGGCTTTGTTTTGTACAGCAAATACACAGAACTTTTGTCTAGTTATCTGACCCTTGACACCTAGAGTTGGGGAAAGAATAAATTCACTTTCAACAAGTTAAAAAATAAGGTCTAAGATGACATGGTCATTCTTTTACGGGACTTAGTGAGAATGCTAGCCCCACAAAATTAACACTACCTGAAAATTAGACTACTAACACCTGAGCAACAGTTCAGAGTGAAATACAGAATGAAATGTGCCCACAGTCAAAAGCACACCCAGTAGTCTGAAAAAATGAGTGACAAACAAGTGGGTACACATATTTGGAACTAATATGTTAAAAACTCTTAATGAAAGGTCCAAACAGTATTGACAGATAAGGAAAAGGAAATGAGTGCCTGGGTCCGACAGCCTGAATAATAAATCTTTAGTGAGTCATCATGATTGTTTATCTCTAAGACTAAAGCATCAGTTCCAAGAGATTTCTAAGGAGCCCCCATGCTCCCTTGCTTTGAATATTATTTGCCTCATAATATCCTCTGCTGGTTCCCTTGCAGTAATGCTGCAGCCCCTCCAGCCTCACAAGCCAACCGCTGATGAAGTTACTAAACAGATTCCAGACCTCAGCCTTCTGTTTGTTAGATACAACTTCCAGCCCAGTTTGTCCCCCTGTTCACACGGAGAGCCTTGCAAAGGAAGAGTCCTTTCAAAATACAGTTCTTAGGCTTTAGGACTAAGTACTTCACAAGCCAAAGGATCTCTAATTATCCAAATGGCTGAAGCACTGCTACAAATACATTCAGCTATACATATGTACACATGAACAAACACACAAAGCACAGTATGCCCTCCTTAGATTCCTGGGGGTATTTTTGCCCAGATCTGCCCAAATACACTTAAGTAAAGAGGAATCAGTGTCCGAAAGTCTGTGCTTTTGAGAAATCTACATCATTCCAGGCAGGAATTTTGAATATAGAGGCTGGAATGTGGAGGAAATGTTGATTCCCAGGCAAACATCTTTTTTCTTTTTTTTTTTTTTTTTTAATGGAAAATATATTTTAGGTCTCCCCAGGCAGCTTCTCAACACCAGATCTGTGGGAGAAGCAAAGGAGTTTGTACTTACTCGTGGTGTTGTATTTGATCCCATTGAAGAACTCCGGGCAGGGTCTCTCTACTAGTTCCCCTGCGGAGGTTCTTGGCCAGCAGGTCCCGATCTGATCAGTTGTGGCATTGCAGTACGGACCTTTTGCGTTAAAAAAGGAGAGAGAAAGGGAAAAAGAAGCAGTTGAGAAGGCACAAAAGCGACACACTTTGCATCACAAAGCAAATCGAATCTTAGCACTTATAAAGCTTTTCTGAGCCCTGTGCTAGGTAAGGTTTCCTACCATCAAAGCCCAGGAAAGGGATAGAGGAACTCTCTAAAAAAGTCTCTTGTAAACGATCCAGGAGGCTGCAGTTGACATCAAATTCTTCTAAGATGAACTGAGAAATGGTCACATCCATTATTCCCCTCGGGACTGCTGGACTTGATCAGGCTCCTTCCCCCTTGTCTGTTTTTTTTTTTGTCCCCTCTCCTTTCTTCCTTTCTGGAAACAAATGAACATCAAGCTGCGGACACCCTGCAATCTCGTGTGTGTGAGCCTCTCTTCCTCCCAGCGTGCTGACAACTTGGCTGAGAGTCTGCGTCTGGCTGTGCAGTTGAATCCTCCAAGCTCTTCTTTGCTTTAAAACAGCAGCTCAGGAACCAATGGGATCACACTGAGCCCAGAGTAAGGGGCTTGCGTCTCTTAGCCAGCTTCCCTGGTCTAGCAGCTCTCCAATGCCGCCTCACATTGCCAGACTGTTGTATTGCTTTCTCTCCCTCCCTCTTCTCGCCCTCTCGTACACACGCGCACGCACACACACACACAGACACACAGAGACAGTTTTATTGTTAGCTTCGGGGATGAGCACTTTTGCAAAAATACTCGCTGCAAATTAGAGCCAGGGAGAACAGGAAAAGCCATCAGATGAATATAACTCCTCTGGCTTGTTGTGAAGCAAAGCAATTCCTGCCTTTACTGTGTGGAACTGAGGATAAGCAGAGATGCTTGGACAGGGAGGGGGAAGAAGGGACTCAGTCCTGTAGCAGCAGCACTGGATCCTGAGCAGGCCTTGGGAAAGAAGAGAAATAACAAAAGCTGGGATGAGGCAGATGGTCTGATAGAAGGGAGGCATCCGAACAAAGGAATCTGGAGTGATGACCCACAGGAGAGGCAGAGTGGGGAGAGTGAGAGAAGGGCTGGGAACCCAGCCTGGGTGAAGCAAGGCACAGAGGCAACACATCTTTCAGTCGCTGTGGGACGTGCTGGAGAGCAGCTTAGACCTAACCCGCCTTTCTGACTTGCTACATTAGGAGATGAGGAAATCGGTATGAAAAAGTGGCAAAAACTTGCTAAGGAGGATCATCTGGGATCACGGATTAAGAAGGATCTTAGGAAGCAAATAGAAAACTGACTTGTAAGGGAGCAAAGTGAGATAAGTATATATGCTCGTAGCAGAGATGAATGCAGAAACAGAAGGCAAGGACAATAAAGAAGTTTTAACAGAAAGAAAGGGATCCAGAAATGAACTCCTGTTTACGGTCGGTGTTCACAGCTTTAGATTGGACATGGTGCTTACAGTGAGTTCAAAGCAGGGGTACAGGACTTCTGATAACACCTATCTCCCACCCTGCAATGGCCTGGACTTTCCCTTTACTCATATTTAAGATTGAAGGGCTTTATTCTTTATTCTTCAAGGACCAAAAGAATTGTGTTATCCAAAGAAAGGAAAAAGAAGAAATCACTGGGTTAGAACGGCAAATAAATGAAGAACATGCACTGATGAGACAACTAGCCAGGACGCTATTCTGCCGTCTGGGAATCTGCATATTTTCTAACATTTTCAGATTGCAATGCGGGGAGAGGGCAGGAGTGCCATCGGGGGTTTGGGAAGAGTATTTTTGTTTTAAATATGTAAAACCCCACAAAAAAACACAAGTGTCTGAACTCTCCAGGCAGCATGATATTCTGAGGCAAGTGAATGTGTCTGTCTGTTTCTCTCTGGAGCCATGATCTCCTTCCCAAGTGAATGTTCCCAAAATTGCAACCCCTCCTGAGAAATCTGCATTTCAACAAATTGACCCTTGTCAACACCACCACATCTCTTTGTCCCATGCATATCTAATCCCAAAAAGCAGGAGAGAAAATTTCTTTAGCACGATTCACACGACATGACCATAACTAACATACTGGTTATCTTTAAAAAGGACTTTGAGGAGAAAACCCTATTTCTTGAACTTTCAAGTGAGGGGGATAAAGGGTGCTCTAAACCTCTAAGCAATTCACAGACATCTATCCCTCAAAGTATCTCCAGCTCTACACTTGAAGTTTCTTTGCTTCTTTCTGACAGTACAGTTGAGTTCAGAAAATTTATTTTTGCTCCTCAAGCAGAGCCTCTCAGTGACGGCTGTGAGATCTTCTCAGAAGACACCATTTGTAAGTGCCCCGTGGCATCACTGAGCCCAGGGCCATGTCAGTCGAGGCAGAATTGATCAGTGAGTACGGCACTTGTCCAGGATGCTGATAAATTTTTTTTTTTCTGCTTCTGCTGCCTCTTTGCAGGGCAAAAATCACATAGCCTGGCCAAAAGTCTTCATTTCTCACCTACTGCCTGCCTTGTCTATTTTCTCACACTATTTGTGCAGCACCTACCACACTGGAATCAAAAACTTGGCTGGAGGCTTTCAGCACTAGAGTTTCCTGAATTTTTGGAGGAATGCATCACCTTTAATAAATTACAAAAGAAAGACAGTTGCAAAAAATTAACTACTTTTAAATTTGGTAAATGTTTCACATTCCTAAATGCTGCCCTGTATTTTCCAGCAGAGACACTTGAAGATTTTTCAAATGGTTCAAGTATTACAGAGTCAAACACTAAGCTGGATTTCATTTCAAAACTGTTCTTTTTAGTGGTTAACACCCGAAACAACAGCCTTGAATTAAACTAAATATTTTTTCAGGATTAAGAGAACGATTTCATCGTTTAAGTGAGAAGAGTTAGAAAATCTTCAGTCTAAACCGATTCTTCCCTCCATCTTTTCAGTTCAGCTAACTTTAGAAAACCAGAAGCAGTACATATCGCACAGATAATACTATTGCATTCCACGTATTTAACAACCAAAAAAACCCACCACAAAAAATAAATATAGAGGTGACGAACAAATTGTCTAGGAGTAAGTCTGAATAAAGAAAATAATTTATTTTTCCTCAGTTCACAAATTAGCACCGTTCTTTAATAATCCCTTCCCAGTTCTACTGTAGCCTCTTGATGGAAAGCTACTTTTGCAACTTTCCCTGAGTACAATGAACGACTTAGCTAAAATTTCCCTCTGGCTGGATCTACTCAAATCCTGACCATGTCAATATTTGATTCATTTGATGTGAAAATGTTGCTCTTAATAAAAGAACCAAATGCAATTAAATGAAAGATTGACAGACATATTGTAGCCGCTGACACTGCTGATTCTCTGCTGACGCAGTACCCCTCTGTGACGCATTTGACACAAATAGCCACTAGATCTTAGAATCATAGAGTCATAGAATGGTTTGGGTTGGAAGGAACCTTAAAGATCATCTAGTTCCAACCCCCCTGCCATGGGCAGGGACACCTTCCACTAGACCAGGTTGCTCACAGCCCCATCCAACCTGGCCTTGAACACTTCCAGGGATGGGGCATCCACAACTTCGCTGGGCAACCTGTGCCAGTGCCTCACCACCCTCAGAGGGAAGAATTTCTTCCTCCTATCTCATCTCAATCTGCCCTCTTTCAGTTTAAAGCCATTACCCCTTGTCCTATCACTCCACGCCCTTGTCAAAAGTCCCTCTCCAGCTTTCTTGTAGGCCCCTTTAGGTACTGGAAGGCTGCTAGAAGGTCTCCCCAGAGCCTTCTCCTCTCCAGGCTGAACAACCCCAACTCTCTCAACCCGGCAGTAGGTAGCAGAGATCAGCCTTAAAAATTACTGAGCAACCCAAGAAAGCTAGTAATTGCACTTGGCAGGCAGAAAAACTTTGTCAACCTAACAATGAGCTTGTTCCTATGTGGTGGTATTCATTGGTTGGTTTGGGCGCGTATGCAAGACATATGCACAACCAATCTGTGTAAGAACATCTGAATATGCAAGGTTATGGAAGTGAACAAGATGGACAAATAAGCATGTAAACACATACACAGCTCAGTAAGCCTCTTTCAGAGAAGAGATATTGGAAAGTGACCTACAGCTCTTCTAGTAAAGGACTGAGATCTGCTCGTAAATGGGATACAATATTCCCTGGCAATGGAAATCTTTGTATGCCAGCCCTTGCACCACTGTTACACAGCTGGCTTCTCAATCTCCAACCCAACCCACAGTTGGTACAACTAGCCAGAGGATAGCTTTTACTTTGTGCCACTAACAGTGACTAACAAGGATGACATTGTGCTGTTTAACCAACAACAAAACTCAGCTCTATGCAGGCTCAGGCAGCCAACATCCATGTTTGTGTGTTTGTGTGGGGTGGAAGTACCTCCAGAACCAGCTGACTGCTCCTTGGTCGTGTCTGCTAGAGGCAGCTCTTCTCCTCAGACACTCAACCTCCACAAAATCAAGAGACCATTATACATTTCAATACCCAAGATGGGTATTGGGGGAAAAAAAGAAAAGGAAAAAGGAAAAAAGAAAAAAAAAAAGCACCAGTTCTGTCTTTATTTCCCTTCCTCAGAGAAAGAAAAACCCACTGTACCTCATCCAGCCTTTTTTCCCACTACAGTGACCCTTTTATCCCCCAAGTTCCCTATCCATTGATGTGAAGAGCTCATGCTTTCCAGGCACAATAGTCACCCATCTCTTCTGGTATGCACCACAAAGCTTAGGACAAGAAATGCACATCATTCCTCAAACAACCTGGTTACACCAATACCCTTCTTACTTCCGTTCCATTGGCTTTCAGGAATTTACCTCACCAGTATGGAAGCATCATGGTCCAAGTATTGGCTCTTTAGGTCTCTTTCTTTTAATCCAAGTAAATCCACATCCATACTCATCATCTAACATTATAAATTGGTCTGTTAACACAGTCATGGATCTGTGTTTGGAGCGTGAGATAAGCAAGACAGCTACATACCCAAACAGCTGATTCAGAGGGTGCTATGGTCTGCAGGCCAAGTACAATGCTTTCTGGTTGAACCTCCCTTCTGTCCAGCCCTTATGGAGTTAATGCAGGTTTATGTGAAATGCCATGAACACTTTGTGATGTTTATCACATCCTCAGTGAGGGAAAGACTCAGGTAAATCTCAAAGAAAGGATTCCCTACCCTGGTTTTGATGGAAAAATGGTAGACAGAGAGAAAGAAGAAGGAGAAGGAAGCGGAGGAGAAAGAAACATCTCTCTTATTTGTAGAAATGAAGTCTTTAAATCCCTAGAGGAGAATCAAGAGGCAGAATTAAGCTTGATGGCAGAAATACAGGGTCGTCAACTAATTGCTCATACAGCCCAGCTGCTCTAGTTTGGAGCTTAGTGTCTACCTCTGCATTTCTCTACCTCTACATTTTTTTTACCTTTAAATATGAGGCAGAGGGTTTCAAATGGCACAATAAGATTTTTCTCTTCTCTCCTTTTTCTGTTTGAAAAATGTCCCCCAGTAATCCTTAATCATTGCAATGACCTTTCAGCATCTGACTTCAAAGTCAGTGGGACTACTCAGCTAGGTAAGGAATGCAAGACCATACACTTTAAGGAAGGTACTAATTTACCAGGGTGGCTTCTGAAGCATAAACCTGAAGGCTCTCCTTCTCAACGTGCACTGCAAAACTGATCTGACTGCATTTTCAAATGCAGCGACAACATGACCGTTACCTGGTAAAATATTCATCTTTCGTTCTCATTCCAAGTATGCCGGCAATGAATGTAAACACAATTTTCAGAGAGGGAACAGGACAGCCTCATACCATATGGAGCAGGACAATTCAAGCAGCAAGAGATTGACAACAGCTTAAAGAACTTCACAGACAGTATACCTCTAGAACTACCACAGGAATGTCATATATGGCTATCTTCTCTGCCACACCACGCTACGGCTTCTCACAATGAACTACACTCTGCTACATGAGTAGACTGCTAAAGAAACCCACTTCTCAAACTGAATACTACTCTTCTAATCAAAATCTGGTCCTCTCTGCCTGTACTTGAGATTTACACAGAATGTGCAGAGTTGCAAATTGTTGTATGTGGAGAGGAATATCAGACATAGATAAATACAGATCTTTGTTTCAGTTGATCAACTCATTTGTTAGAAACAGGAGACATCCCTTATTGCTAGAAATGAAGTATGACTGTAGAGAGCAAAGATAAAATTCAAAAATGCAGGTCTGTGGTGATGAATCTTTGCAGCTTCATTGATGTTAGAAAATATTTACTGTGGGTGTAAAAAGATTCAACAGCATAAATAATAAATGGCTTGTAGCTACACATTAATATATTTCTTTCAGCACATTAATACACTTGTCATTCCTACAGCTATAAAACCTGTACAAGTGAATCATGTTACATGAGACAAATGATGAGACATTGCAGGGAGATTATAAGAACACACAAAAGAACCAACCTTGACACACTCATAAACTGCCAATGTTATTTTTTTTTAAAGTGAGATGTTTTGGATGAATGTGCAGAACACCATTTACCATATGAGAGCACAGAAACATTCATTCCAGAATAACTATTATTTTATACACGGTCAAATTCAGGGTCAGTGCTTCACAGACATACAAGAACACAAAGGATCCATTTTATATATTTATTTGTGCCTGGCAATGGCCCAGTCCTCTGTTTACAGCATAAGCAAATAAAATTTAAAAAAATGGAGTTAGGTCACATCTGAACAAATGATGACCATGACAATGTGTCTCATTAGTCCCACTTTCTTTCTGTTACGTACAATGGGACCATTGCCAAATAAGCTGTACAGAATCAGGGGTCTTGCCCTGCTCTCCTTACAACACATTAGGCAACAAGATTTCTTGCAGCTTAATTTGGGACATGCCAGTCAAGCTTTTGCTCTCCCTGCCTCCCACTCTGCTTCGTTGTGCTGACTTTCAGTGCATGCTGGGAAGATCCCATATGGTCTTAAGCTGGGAGGAAGCACAGAAAGAGAAGGTAGAGGGTAATGAAATGTTCAGAAGTCAGTCCCCCATTTCCTCTGAAAACACACAGACACTCTGTATGATAACTGACTTTGAAACATCATATAGCTCAGAAAGCAGAGAGCAAGAGAGAAATAACATATGATCATGTTGCCCAGTATCCCATCTCTGACAATGACCAAAATCAGATGCTTCAGAAAATGATTTAGCCCATCAACAAAACCAGCCTGCTCCAAATTGCCGTGATCTAATTACTAGCGCATCCTAAGCAGCCTTAACATACGCAGTAAGAGAATTAATTCTTTGGGTTATGGGTCTTGCCTTCATTGCCCAGGACCTAGGGAAGATTCACCCCTTCTGAAGCAGCAGCTGGAGGCCAGGCATTTTGTTCTCAAGCATCCCAAACGTTCTGGGACACCTGTATCTAAGCAACCACATAGAGCCTCAGATATCCATTGAGTATAAGGGCTGATCAGATCTCACATGAAGATACGTATGCATGGGCACATAATCTTGAAGACTTAATCTGAATTCCAGCTAGCAGGACAACATCAGTGCACACTGCTCCTCTAAATCCCCACAAGTGCCTCACCATCGTCAAACTCGACACGGAGCAACAATAGTAAATTTTCTTATAAGCACTTTGTCCTTCAGTGTGTATCTCCACTCAGGCTACTGGATATTAGACTGAGCAAAAATTGGGCCTTCCACGGAAGGGAAGAAACCCACCATCAGCATGTCACTAGGGAAAGTCTTTCACTATTATTACTTAGGCTTTACCCTATGTAATAGATTTTTATTCCTTGGATTACCTAACTTGAATCCTTCATAAATGTGGGAAACCTCCTAAAACACAAACAAACAAAGAGTAGCACAAGTAGTAGCCTTGTAGAGCAAATGAAGCTCTCCTGACAATTTTCTTCTCTTGGTTGAACTGTTATGCTTATAACGGCGTCGCAGAGAGGAAACAAATTCTGGACATGTCACATCTGTATGGTATCTCCAGTGCAGATGTCTCCAGAGGTGCCAATCAACCTAGGTTTCCTTTGCAGCAATGGAAAGAAATAGGAGCTTTTGTAATGCAATTCACTTGATCTATTGTAATCACCTATGCTAGGAGGAGATTGATTTTGCCCTCAGCTCCATCTAATACCCTGAGTAGATCTCTGCTGTCTGTAAGAGGAACATATAACAACTTGGACTGATGTAAATGTCTGCGTTTAGTCAAGTGAATCCCATTCCACATGCCTAGAACAAAGATCAAATTGTTTGCTGAGCTTTTCCCCCCTAGCCCACAGCACCTTGTCTCCCTAGAGCGTTTGACAACTGTAATCCCATGAGTTTGGGTCTATCACGTCATGGGAGATCAAAGAAAAATATTTTCAGTTAAACACGTCAAGAATAAAGATGAAATAAAAATGCCCTGTTATGATAGGACTATCACAATGCTAGCAACGTATCATTATGTTTAGAGAGTCCATGTCTTAAATTCAATGTAATTATTTACAAGAGGAAACCAATACAATACAAACACTGTATAATAGATTTGCATCTCTCTGCTAGCCAGTTGATTATTATAAGGACTCCAGGACAGTCAGCAACGACCAGAGAAAATGTCTGGAAATTAAGTGGAAGAAATCACAAGCAGTCATGTCAGCTTCAAGAAGTGAGACGGTAGTTCTCAAGAGCATCATTGCAATAGAGAGGGAGGTAGGGTCCAGTCACACTAGACAGAAGCTGGAATGATTAGGCATAGAAATGAATTATCATAATATTATTAGGGCCATGATAACTGAGGAAAAGGAACCTAATCACCCCCTGATTTGTGATTTGCAAAGCACTTTGAACTGCTACTGTATGAGATTGCAGCCCCAGAAGAACAGAACGGATGGAAGGACATTATCTCTGTAGCATCAGTTTGTGGCTGCATCTGGAATCAGTGACCCTTGCTATCTACGTAATTTTGGATACCTCCTGAGATAACAAATCCATCTACCCCCCTTCAGATCTCTTCCCTAGCTTGACTCACTACCCTTTGACCTTTTTATTACCAGGGCCAATATTTCTGATTCTGTACCACAGGGTACCTCAGGTCTTGCATTAAGTATAGGCTGGATATTTGAGAGGTCCATAGTAGCAGAGAGATTCATCTCACCTAATTTCAGCCCAAAATTTTTCAAAATTGGGGTGTCTAGACTAAGCCAGATATCTAGGCTCTCTAACTGTCTCCAGGGAAATGGCCACTTTCAGAGAATGATGATTCATTTAATTTGGAGACAAATACCTTCTTCAAATTCATAACTCAGATGTTCTACTTAGTAGGATGTAATTCAGCCCAAGATATGGTTAGATACATTTGTATTTTAGATAGAGCTCTCTCCTGCCGACACATCGCATATCTGAGATGAATATTGGAGCTGTAGATATATGTTAGGCATAAATTGAAGAGGACAAATCATGCAGTGCAGCACAGTATCAAAGCAGAAACAAAAATGCCTACATTAAGCTATCTTTACGAGACAAATTATATTAACTGCTGTTCATAGAGATGGTTTGATGGGGAAGAATTCCACTGAAGGCAGAGAAACACCTCCATTTCAGTGAGCCTTGTGTACTACGAATTGTGTTGGGGAACTCCACTGTACACACACACACTCATGCTCACATACAGCAATTTCTGAAAAAAGTAGTCGGTGTGGTCATACTCACTTGTTGCACACTATGTAACAGAAAAATGCTTTAAGATCATTCAGGTCACAGTTTAAAATTTTGTGTAATAAAAATGCCCTGGTCACATTAAAGTGACACACTGTAAAATACTGAAAAATATGCATTAGGCTTATCATTAGTTCTGTTGGTTTTTTTTTTCTAACTGTGTCCATCGTTGGGGGATATGCTCTTTGGTGAAGGCTGTTTCCTTGTTCAAAGTCAGCTTTGTTGATGGGCTCTTGGGTGCTTAAACATTGCTTAACTTTAAACCCACACTTAACTTTCACTGACTTCAGGAATTAAGGAGGAGCTTGGTAAATAGAGGTGATTTGTTGAACTGGGACTTAAATGCTGCTTTAGCTGAAATACACACATATTTGTTCAAATATTATGTTTTCCCTTGAATTTTAGTGGTCTTGTATAAAGCTTATAGACTCTTGTTATTCTGAAACATACATTTTGAGCCACCTGTAAACTGACTGCGTCCATTTTATGGGTGAGAACTTTCACAGTAAGAATAAACCTTGGAAAACAGTTTAAAGCTTCAAAACCAATGTATTTCTGTTCTTATCAAGCATTTTGATAGGGAGAGCTCAATCTATAATGGGTTACATCAGCATTGGTTACAGTGGATTTTTACAAAAGCTAAGGATCGGTCCCCAAGAATTCAATGCAAAACAGCTGAAGACTGAAATAGGCACCAACATTAAAATAGATTTATTTCAGCATAGATGTAAAATACATGTAACTGTCATCAAGTAAAATAAAATAGCTGATATTGTGATAGATATTTTAATAACAGGTGCAGCAAAAAAAAAATCCTGGGAAGTGCGGTACTTCCAATCTACTTGACAGCACAGCTGGGTTTCTTTTCCCATGATGTGTTAATCTGTTTTGTATTTGGTAAACTGCACATCTCACCCCAATGAATATTAAAGAAAGAGTTTTGGGAAAACATGTAACATTCTGATTAAATATTTTGTCATTCATATGCTCTCACACCCAATTGCAAAGAGATGATAACTTATCATCTTCTTGCTAAGCAAGTGCTGCTTCTCTTATGGACTCACCAAATCTCCCCATTAACCTTTCAAAATCTCCTACCTCCAATCAGAGTAGCCGTTCACGATGTTGCTAACTGGCAGTTAGCACAAGTAGATGTCAAACTCTGCAGACTGATGCCTGGAAAAGATATTCTTTTTCATCTCTTCTTCCCTTCCTCAGCTAATAAAATCATCAGAATCATCATTTAAGGCAATGTTGCATGCAACAAGCACCTGGTCATCACAACTTTGCCTTTGGGGGCTATTTAATGAAGAAATAATTATTTTTTGTGAAGAGATTTTTCTGCAGTTATTGCAGTCTGAATACTAAGAATTAATTCAGTGGAGACCAAGTTCTCTTCATTTTCATTTCCTTTAGAGTTATTAAATATAAAATCTATTAGTTTATTCCTAAAGCATTTTCCCCTTCATGCAAATAGCCTTTCCTAGACAGAAATGACGAATGAATAAATACATACTATTTCATTCAGGGATAGACAGAGAGTTTGTCAAGTGCTATGGAATTCTTCTGGATCAAAGGACCAATGTAAGCAAGATATAAGTCATGCCTAACAGGAGTGGAAGTTACTACCTTTGAAATATGTAGCCCATATTTCTCCCCCTAGTTTCTAGACTTGTTTGGCTCCCTGCCAGAGCAAGGTTGATTTCTTTTGCTTGGCCACTGGAGGGCTCTCCTAATTCTCCATTGCTGCAAAAGAAACATTTGTTTGAGTTTAAAAGCATTATGAAAGAAAACCTGTTTATAGTTACCTGAATACAAAAAAAAACAACAACCAAAACAGGAGAGTTCACTAGTTCATACAAAGATCTGCATGTGGACAAAGTGCATTTTACTGCCCCTTCTTCTTTAACAGCAAAATGTCACTACAGTAAGAGATGAATTCCACTGAAAAGAAAATTTCCTTTTACACACAAGATTATCAACTGCACAAGAGATTATGGGTTTGAGACAGACAGCAAGGTCTGTCCTCATCATCCCTTCCTTCCCATACCATATCGTTGCACTCTGAAATCACTGCACAACTTAATTCATTTTTCAGGTAAGTGTGCTTTCAGACCTCTGTCATCTGATTTCCAACTTATTTCCCCACCTCGGACCAATTCCCCTGTCTGGTTCAATTTTCTCCTGATGGAAACACTGATGGATCAATCATCTTATCCTTTTCACATTAATGCTGCTCCCGTGGAAAGAGGAGATCATATAAGGCTTTCCATTCCCCTGTGGGGAGAGGCACGCTGTACCCACACTGCCATGAGTACTTGCAGACTATCGCCAATTGAGAATTTCTGACAAAAAGTGTTTCTTTTTTTTCTGTTGGTTTGGGGTTTTTTTGTTGTTCAAAAGGACTGAGTTAGTTAAAGCTAAATTGTCTTGTGGAAACAGAACAATTTGTTACATCTTTTCTTAGGGCAGCATTTCCAGTGCCAAAATAAGAGACAAGTAGCTTTGACCATCCCAGAATAATCATTTGGGATGGACTTTCCCTTGTGATGAGGGAAAACCAGCCACAGGGCCCTGTTTCACTCAGTTTTGCCCCATGCTTTTGTCAATCACCACTCAACCAAACTCTTAGCTATATCCTGAATCAAAATCTCTTCTCCCTGACCCCGCTGAAGCGGACTTTATTCACACGCAGCGAGCACAGCAGCTTTCACAGGCCTCACGGGAAGATGTCCACCTCCAGAAGGACACCAGCTTGAATAAACAGTCCTGACTGTGACCATTTTATCCCAGATCCTTTGAGATACTCTAACATAGATAGAAAAAACTACCTACGATAACGGACAAATGGATTTTCTTGGCCCCTGTGACTCTGATTCTGTCTTTGAATATAAGATTAGCTAGTTGGGCTGGAGCACCCTAGGGGTCATTTAAATTATACTTCAATAATTTAGTCTGAATTTCATGCGATTTTTAGTTTGCCAGGTGACAGAAAATGTAGACAGGACAAGAACAAAGGTGTAAAATCCAGAGCAGGAGTTTACATCAGTTTCCTAGACTTTTTTGAAATCTGCAGTTTTCTGAATGAGATAAATGGTTGGGATTCTTAAATTTTAGATGTTGATTAGCTTATCCTAAAGGCCTTTATGATATCATTAGTGTTTTACAGTTAATAATAATATTTCTGTGCTTGGACCTGCAGTAGGTCATCTGCAAACACAGACTGGAAGCTCCCGGTGAGAACACTGACTGCGTGGATGTGCCATAGTCTCTGCCTGCGTTATAAAGCGTACATTTAAATCAGATGCATGTATAAATGCTACAACACTCGCAGTTGCCTATAAGAGGAGCCTGAGGTGTCTGACTTAATTGCAGCTGTCGACACTATGCATAACTAAATTTAGGTGAGCCAAATTCTTTTTCCACCTCTGATTATGAGCAAAGGTAATTCCTCCAATACAATCCTGTGAGTTTAACATCAAAATTCCAGCTGCCGCTGAAATCAATAGCTGAGTGTTCCTCCACACCAAGAAAGCCATGGTTTCATTTGAAATGACTGATTATTTTACGGAGATGAAAAAACAGCCCATTTTACCCTCTTCAGATAAAAACTAATAACCTCCTTATATGAAACTTCTGAGAATAAGAAGCAATTTGTATTTTTTAGAAGAAAACACCACGCCTCTTCAGAAGAATTGTACTAGTTTTTATGGATTATGTTCCCTAAAAGTCTTTGCTGGAGGCAAAATCTGTAGAAAATATAAACCAAGTAGTCCATAAAAGAATTGATAGATGGGCATTGCTCAGGCGAGTTCTCCTCTGAGTTGCGGATGATGAGGATGGGGTCATTTGTCTCAGTTTAACAGTCTATAGAGTAGCTGTCAGTGGCAGAGAAATCTCTAGGCTGCCTTAAAAGTCAAGAGAGATCTAGTCAGTGCAGTCAGTGGACTCCACAGGATGATTTCTGTCACCATAAAGAAGATACTTAAATTGGGTCAGATAGATTGTCTTCTAAAAGTCTCTCTTTCTTATCATTAACTATAAAGGCAACCCAGACTGACCTGCTCACTGGGACATGTCTGTACTATAAATGTCTAAACTTAGGGACAGGAATCCCATCTGCAGGGAAAATAAAAGAGAAATCAGGCCTAGAAAATCTTTCCTGTAAAAATAGCCTCAATTTGTGGAGAGCTGAACACTTCCAGCAGGTCTTTGTTTTTGCTTTCATTTTTGTAAAATTTTCCATGATTATGTTTATTATGGCCACGTAGGAATCCTGTTCCTAATCACAGTGTCTTTATTTAATGAACGATTGGTTTTCACCAACCAATAGCACCAAATAAGAGAAAAGTGAACAATGAATTAGAAATAACTTCACAGTTTTAACTTACACATAATTTAAACAACATGACTTTGGCTTTATAATCTCTAACACTCGAGTGCAGTTTTTCATTTCATTGGTATATGTAGCTGTGTCCTGCTCCCCAAAATAACTATCAGGGTCTTCGAAGCAGGGAGTACTTGTGCAGGTAATTATCTATATTGCAGAAGAATCAGTGATCTTCATAGGAATTTGCAGAGACCAAACTAAAATGATTTAACCCAGCTGACACCTGTTCACACACAACCTGGGCACAGGCAGAACGAAAAGGTGTCCTGAATGCACCTTTAATGCGTTCAGTACCTGTAGCACTGAGTGAGAGCAGACTGTACACCTTTCACGTGAGACTGACCTTTCTGGGATTAGCTTTAAGCCTAAAATTAATTTAATTTGGAAACAAAGCCATCTCATGCTGCAACCCAGCCCAGTAAAACACACTGTGGGAAAGCTGAAGCGACAGTCGTCTTAATACACAGGGCTAAGCCTGAGGCAGCTGGACCTATGCAGAATATTTCTACGCTGTGAGCTAAATGGCCATAACTGCATTGCTGACTTCACAAATTCATGGTCTGTGATTGAGCATGCGGGAGGCTGTAAAAAACTAATCAGCTAAACAATGGAACCAAAACAACTCATTTTGCCCCATTTTCTGGACCAAGCAGGAGTCAAACTGCTCAGGACTAAGAACTTGGCATCATTGGAGAAAATACGAGGTTCCTACAAAGCACTCAGGAAATACCCAGCTACTGCAAAGTGCTGAGTTTGGGGATTTTCTGCTGAATAGATTCAATTTGCATATAAAATAGATTTTGATTTCTCAGAGTTTACACTTCTACTGTTAATACAGCCCATCAATTCGGGACTGATCTAATTGTAAGAGCATTAGTTAAGAGTAGAAAATCTCATTGAAGCCCATGCTTTCCAGAATAAATACAATGGGAAGGAAGGAGGCAAACAAGCAGCTATAAACTCCTGCTGTTTAAAGGATAAAAAACTCTTCCTTTCCGAGCATGTTGAGATCTGCACAGTGTTTATCCCAAGAGACATGCTGATCTGATTTAACTTCTAGATACTATCATAATAAGAAAATGAATAATAACAATAACAATATGATTTATAACCACAAGACAGACTTTGAGTTTTCCTTTCTGAGATGAGAAGTACCCCAGAAAATGAGAACTCATTGGTCTCTTAAAAGCTTTCATTAATGGGCTGAAACAGCAAAAACAAAGGAAAAACTATTACTCTAGAAAGCAGCTGGGAATCTACATACACTGAGTGTACATGGATTTGCAGAGAGAGAGGTATAGAAAATTAAGGTTTCCAAGACAGAGCTGGTAGCCTTCCATTTATGTCCAGCAGAGGAATACAAATGCCTCCGCAGGTCAACTCATTTTATCCTGTGATTTGCTCCTAACTGCAACTATCGCTCTGGAGGTGCCTCTTTCTGTACCCTGACTGTACCACCAGTCTGTAAGGACTAGTGACGAGTCCAGATGTAGACAGATACTTGGGTGAATTGTAGCTCTCCAGGAAGGCAAAGTGTTTTGAGCAAGGCCCCAACAGACAAGAAATGTACCCTGCATCTTTCCTGTCCTTGTTCCATCACCCACAGGCCATGCTCTTGCCTTCAGCTATCACGTGTCGTCCTCTCCCCGCTGCAGCAACATAACCGGCCCTCCTTGTGTTTATAAGGTGACTCAAATTGTCCTTTTCTCTCCTGATAAAAAAGGGATTTTGTAATGTTTTCAAAGAAGCCTGTCTGCACTTTAACAACCATTTCAAATCTCAGAAGCCAAAAGTATGAATAGCCTCTACCTTCGTGACCCCAAGAGGAAGAAAATGTTTCTGAACTACATAATCTACACTACAGTGTGCTGATGATAAAAAAATAGTATCTTTTCAGCATTAGAATCTTTCATTATGAAACATTGAAAATGATCTTCAGTGGTACACAAATTGTGGAAGCAGGACAGAAGCCCATAGCAATGGAAAAGTAATGTTACATACCAAGTAACAGGCCACAGGACGAGAGGAAACGGCCTCAGGTTGCACATTTCTTCCCCGAAAGGGCTGTCAGGCCCTGGAACAGGCTGCCCAGGGCAGTGGTGAAGTCACCATCCCTGGAGGGATTTAAAAGACGTGTAGATGTGGCACTTAGGGCCATGGTTTAGTGGTGGACTTGGCAGTGTTTAGGTTGTCCTGATTTTGGCCCGGACGGAGCTAATTTTCTTTCCAGTAGCTGGTTGGACTCGATGACCTTAAAGGTCTTTTCCAACCCAAATGATTCTATGATGCTGTGATCATTCTTAGAAATGCATTTGTCACCTTCCCTAATTGAACCCCGTAGTTCTTCAGAATAGTATTTTCCTTGGATAATTACTATTTGGATTATGAGAGAAACATAAAAAAATGCAGGCCAAAGGCTACAAAAAGAAAATGTTTATGACACCTTAATAGCACTGAAATCAATGTAAGCAGAGAAAAGGCCTGATTGTACCAACAAGTGGGGTAGAATTAATCTCACCTAATTTCAGGCATCCACAGCGGAGGGTGAGTTTTATCCTACTTATTTTAAAGTGTGGAAATGTCTGAGTTTACTCAGACAAGCTTCTCCCTTCATTTTCTGATTAGGCATAACTTAAAGAAATTGATTTGAAGGAGGTTTGTTTCATTTATGGATTTAATGTGATGTTTTTAATATATGGATTTTCCAAACATATGGGATTTTTTTTACCTTGTCAAAAGAAAACACATATATTTATGTAAATCCAGACTTTTTTTTTCCTCTGGCAGTAACTGTTGAAAATTAAACACATTCCTAAAGTCAAAATCTGTATGTTTTGGAGTTAAAACAGTCACCCTGTTCTAAATGGTGTCAGCAGACTTCTCCCCTGGGATGTGTCTAGAACAGAACTGGCGAGCTCCAGAGGGAGTTCCACCACCCACCAAAGCCCGATGGATGCCTGGAAATGAAGAGCCCATCAGATTATTATTGATCCCCCCTGACGGTTATTTGGTCTTCTCTCCATGTATTTTATACTTTCACTGGACTCGACTGTCAACAGATGAGTCAACTACTGAAAAATATACGTGGTCAGTCATGACAAGATTAGCACAGACTGAGAAGTTTCCACCTCTTCTGATGATACCTAACAAAGGACCATCAGCTAGAATGAAAATCAAACTGTCTTTGCCTAAATCAGTTTCAGCATGTAAGAAAGGAGGAGAGGGAAGAAATGCCTTCTTAAAATTGGGCTGTGATAACAAGTACTTATCTGACTGTACCCTAAGAAAAACATCCTGCTGCTTTTCTTCCAGGCTAATATTCTTTTTTTTTAAAAAAAAGAGGTCTATTTTATCTTTTCTGAAGGTTTCAATACACTTGAAAGTAGTTTCCAAAATATTTTCAAAATCTTATAAAGTAAAAATATTCCTAAAGGTAAAATTTGTTTTATTCTCACCTAGACATCTACCAGCAATCAGAAGTATTAAGATTTTAAGTTAATTTTTTTTTTAAGTTTGTTTTTGCCTATGGGAAATTTTACATTACCATTGCCTTAAGAATTTGTGTTGGAAATTCCTAAACAAACAGGAACAGCAAACACTCTGACTGTAATTATATTCAGCGTTTGGGAACCCCTCAGTACATTAGGGGAACTGAAAGAAAAGGCACTGAATCTAGGTGCATACTCACACTACTAGCTTTATATTGCTTTTCTGCTACTGTGTGTTGTTATTTTTAATCCAGGTCATATTTAGAAATTAATTTATTGACAAGATCATGTTTAAGTGCTTCTTGACACTTTTAAAGAGTGTCTGTTGTTAAATACTCTGCCATGCTAACAATTACTGAAAATATTGCTTTTCTAGATGTACCAAAAGATTTCAGATTTAAACTGTGACCTTGACATAGCAATCAATAAACACAAATATAAGTTTTAAAAGCACTTTTTAAAAAAAAATCTTGGTTGTAATATCCCATGAAAATTGCTTCTCCATTAAGTTTTAAACCAATGAGCTTGTGCAGAAATGGCATCAGGAGAAGAAAACCTTAACATTTCCAGATATCCACCCCAGCCCTGATCTTAAGAGCAAAGCCCAGCTCTAGATCCTGCTCTATCTCATCTCCATCGCCCCCATCTTTCTAACAGCTCAGCAGGCTCTAAGATGAATAAGGACTGGTGGGGACTTCTAGACACCTGCAACAAGGAAGATGTAGAGGAGGATCTGTGGGTCCAAAGAGACGGATGGAGTGAGAGATAGGATGTCCTATATCTCAGGAGTCTCTGAAGGAGCAGGAAGAAAGAGGAGAGAGAGTAGAGGAAGAGCCTGGAGAAGAGGGGAAAGATACATAGTCCATCCATCTCCCAACTTGCCAGCCCCTTCCTACACAGTGGAATTTCCAAATTAGCACTGACTCTTTACCCTCCCTGCTCTCTATCAGGAACCAGCTCAGCCAAATCTCTTTATTTGCAAGGAGCAGCAAGTTTATTTCACCACAGGCAATCACAGTCACACCATCTAGAGTAATAAAGTACAGCTATACAACACATGCAGCTGCAGAGTTGTAAGGGACAAGGATCCCCATCTGCCATCAGACACTGTCTCGCAACTACTCCTGAGTTCAAGAAATAAAGAGGAAAGCACTGGAAAGAAGGGATTGAAACAACACTTACTTGAAATTACCCATGATAATACAGCCTGGGAAAGAAAAACATTGCTTCCCCACCCAGTCTTTGGTAGCACTTAGCTAAAGGGGCCGTGTCTCCTCCACCCCCAGTAACTCAGCTAGAGAGGGCAAAGGGTAGTAATTACAAAGCAGAACTGTTATGTGCAAGGCATCATGCAATCATGGGCCAAAGACCGAATAAAAAATAACAACTGAAAACAAGAAATGCTTTAAGTTTGGCCTTGAAAATAATTAAAAAAGCATAGGAAGAAAAAAGCATGTGGAGAGGTATTCCACTACCTGAAGCCAGAGGTGATGGCACTCCAAGACGGAGTCTGCTGGCAGCCACAGAAGTACGAGCAGCACTAATGAGAAGAGAGTGTTTGGCCCACACAGTTGCTCATGAGGGAGCAGAACTGAGCCTCTATGTTCGCACAGCGCACTTGGCCCAACAACAAATGAGCTACCGAGAAGAGAGTGTAGAAGGTGAAGGAAACCACTGATTCAGACTGCATTGACATGAAGAGAAATTAAAAAAGAGCTTCAGAATGTAGCACTTCTGATGCTTATTAACAGACACTCTGAGAGCTTCCAGGAAGAAAAGTGCTGTATATACCAAAGGCTGTCATGGTAACAAGGCTAGCAGCATTTTTGTCTCATATTAAACTCTATAATTGCATATGCTGATGTGTTTGGCCACATACCTCTCTGAGGTAAATCCCACAGCTGACCCCCTCTTCGGCTTTGTGCCAGAATATCCTGCAACAGTTCTGTGGGGTCCTTCAGGACCAGAGTGATTCAACATCGTCCTTTAACTCAACTTGGCCTGTGCTTCAGTTTTTCCCTGCCAGGGTTTTTTCACGTTTGAGAATTTCCAGCTACCGTTCAAAGCCAACTTTGTAGATCAGATGAAGGCTGGACATGATCAGGTGAGACTTCTGTAGTTGTTGGCTTGCCCACATCATTATTCTCTTCCATGACAGTCTTGTCTACACTGACCATTATTTAGTTAAGCTAATATATTCATCCAATAAACATACTAATAACCATGACAATTCAGAGCATCCGTAAGTAGCATTTGCATATCAATCAAGAGCTGTATACATGTAACAGATATAGAGGACAGGCATTTTTATTATGCTGATCACCTTACCCTTGCTACATACAAATGCAAACCTTTCAAATACCATCAGGTCCTTTGCGGACTAGTACGGCATGAAGGTGTTTCTACAGCATATAACATGCCAGCCACTGTCAGTGTCTCGCTCACATGTATATACCCTCTTTTCTTTACGTCAAAATATGCAAGTGCCACATTTCATAAGGGAAGAGAGTAGTTACTAGAGCATGGGGCAGAGAGAGAGGAATTTCAAATCCACCTCTAGCTAACGCTGTGATCTTGAGCAAGTTACCTCCCTTGCCTTTACTTGTGTTTCCAATAGGCATTAAATAATTATTCTTTGTCAACACCTCAGCACTCCCTTCCCCAAAATCACTACTTCTATTCCCTGGAACTTCACACTAGCCACCAAAATTCAAATTTAATCCCTTGTTTTTCCATGGAGTTATAACTGTGAGTGTCACCTGTGGGCCTCCAAGATTTCTGAAGAAGATCAAATGAAAATATCAACATGTAAGAGCTCCACCTAAAAGCAAGAGCAGCTACATGAATCAATTAGAAAGTTCTCATGTTGCAGGTGGGCTTGCAAGGCTACCATGGAATATTTAAAACTTTTGCAATGCAAAACCATCAGCTGCTTACTTTTAATTGCTATGTTTTTAGTACCAACCAAGTACTGCAGGCAGGCTGCAGAGCGAGAATGTCTCAAGTTCTAATATTCCTCCAGTGATTGGCTTTGAATTCTTGGCAAATCATTTAACTTTTCACCATATATAAACCAGATAAAAATATGCACACCTCAACGTCCATGCGTTCTTTAAGAATGTTTTCGCTATTATACTTTTTTTAAATTTTAAACTATGGAAAGCTAACTAGAACAAAATATTCCTATTTGTTGTAACACTGAAAACAAGAAGTAACTGCAAATGGTGGACTTAAAGTAAAATAATTTGTAACAGAGTCAGGCCTCCTGAAATGAGATGAAGAGTTACAAAGTGCTCTGAAATCTGCAATGTACATCAAAAATCAAGTATTCTTGGCTTTTTTCATCTGTGGACTATGGGACTGCAGAAAAACAAAGAAATAGATACTGTGTAATGCTGCATACATTTTTCCTCAACTGTGTGTTTTCTCAAATAAAATGGACACATTTATTTCATTTTCTTGTCGATGTTGATGAAATTCTAATGATTATAATACAAAAATAGAAGGCATAATCTTTTCTACTGTGCGTGTTTCCACTGATGCCCCTGAGCTCTCTGTCTCCCTGTTGAAAACGGTCATATAATCTTATCCTCCAGGTTAGGGAAATAGTAGCCAAAAGTTTAATAACATATATAGCTATATTAATTCTGATTGTCATCTTATTAAAAAATCATTGCTTTTTTTAAAAGTACATACACTGGGTGAATTTCTGTATCACTTATCTCAGACATTTGTATCCTAGCTAGCATAACAAGCTATTTTATAGCAACCTGGAAAACTATCTCTTTTCTGCTAATAAGAGTTTTACATTTGGATCTGAGAAGGCTTTGTAAGAAATTAAGTAAAAGAAGAAGAGTAATCAATCAAAACAACGCGAGAGAACACCAGCCTGGTCTGAGTTAATTGGGCAGTCTCTCCCAAGCAGAAATGACAACGACTTTAGGTAGCAACTGTAGCACTTAAAATAGAGTTTCCCCCCTCTGAAACTCAAGACTTTTAAAATCTCTAGGAGAAATGGGGAAAAAAAATAGTGAGCATCCTGCATAAATCATTGACGTTATTTAACCATGAAGAAAATGGAGATTTGTGCAAAGTTTTAAAGTAACTCAAACAAGAGAACAGGATAAAGTTTTCTGGAGAGATTAAAGCAAAAACCACCCATCATACTCCAAAATCCTAGAAGGCTACTGGAAGAAGGACAATTTCAGCATAATGACACTTCTCATTCTTAAAATAATCCGATGTTTATATATATTTATACATATATATGTATATAATTTTATACATATATATATGTATATTTAAAAAAACACAACAAATTGCTCAGATAAGAAGCCACCCATCTTGGTTAGAAACCTTGGTTTTAGCTCGCTAATTCAAATTTCAAAGACCTGATGCCCACTGAAGTGTGGCTACACTGTGAGGATTCACCTAAAGATTTCAGACCCACGTTCACAGTGATGAACTCACAAGCAGCCTCCTTGAGCAGATTAATAATGAAATTGCAACTATATCTCCCTTCTGATATTAACTCCTTCCCCTTTATTTACACAGAATGCAGAGAGTAATAGTCTTCCACGTGCTGCTAAATTACCTCAGGGATACTTTCAAAGAAAGAGAAGGTTCTTAGGAGTATGATTAATTTCCTGTAACTCTAGCTATTACAAAGTAGACATCTGCAGCTGAGTGGGCCTTAGGCAGCCTCAATACCCAATGATAAAATAGGCTTGTTTAAAAATACTAGAATAGGCCTTTTGGTTCTGACTAAAGATCCACCTACCACATCTTCCTGTCTTAAGTGGATGCTCAGGGAAGAACACAGGAACAGGAGACACGTAAGCACTCTCCCAGCCTCCGTTCACCTCAGAGGATTTCCTGAACAAGACGAGGTTTCTCTGCTATGGTAAACCTCCGTGCATTTAACAGTGTCAGCAGCCAAGAGATCAGCTTCTAAATGCTTGGTCTTATGTACCAGGGACATCTGCACAAGATGGAGTTTCAAGAGGATGAAGACAGAGCCTTGCAACTGTACAGTTCCCTATGGTGTTCTCTAGAGGGTTTTAGGGAGGACAAACAAATCCACAGACAGGCTAGCAGGTTGTTTTGCAGCAGTGCTATTTAGAGTTGTGAAATCCAGTTCCTGTAGCACATTAATGGAGTTGAGATACCACATATAGCATTTACACCTTTAGGAATCTGTTTCTCATTTGTCTCTTTCTGTTAGCTATGGGTATGTGCACTTGAAATATTCGCATCCATAAAGAAACTTTTTGTCTAACATGTTTATGCACACAAGTAACATTGCTCAGTGGCGTGTATCACTGTAGTGAATGAGTCTTCTCATACAAGTAAAGATACACGCAGGGTGAAGTGGTTGAACAGTTCAGGTCCTAGTGGCTTACATAAACTGTGTTAACATTTTCCATTATCCTTTTCTTACACAGCCAGCTTCCACACTTTGACAGTTTAATGAGTAAGATGAATGCCTGGAGGAAAAAAAAATCACACAGTTCTTATTTTGTCATGGAATAAGAAAGCTGAACAATGTAGAGCTGCAGCTTTACAGGTCAGCTTTGCATTTTGACTAACTTTAGTGCTTAACTATTTTTTCATACATAGGAATATACAATAAGATGTCCTCCCCTCAAGGTTGGAGACCAAGGCAAATCAATTCCACGCATAACAGAGTTTATTCAGAAAAGGTCGACCAAGTGATGCAGTTGAGAGCTAAACAAGGAGGGATGAGCTGCCAGCTGCAACTTTACAATAGGTGATTTATGCAAGCTGAACCTCTGATCCGTCATCTATGTTCACATTCTAGTCCACAGTAGGCCATGACAGCATCTGTAGGTATGAAGCACCCTACTGCTTTCTCTTCCTCAGACCATCCACTGTATGCTCAAACAGCTTTGAGCACATCTTGCAATGTACTAATAACAGACAGTAGAAGGTCACCCTCTTTTTTCTGCTTTCAATAGAAGCTAGTGAAGTAAGGCAGTGCTGCAGGTATGAGTTTATACACAGGGGCCTAAGACACACAGAGTTTACGATTATACCTTCACAAAGAAAGAAATGGATGGAGCCTAGTTTCACCTTGGTCTGTCCATATGATGAATCTGGCTCTGCGTGTGGCTCAGGGACACTCCGCCAAAAGAAGCATGGAAACATCCATGTTGTCAAAAAGCTGGGAGACAAAGGCAAGACAACTACTTCATGTCAACAAGACCACATCCAGAGCTCATTCCAAAACTGGAGCCAACTTAGTCATGGGGTCATAAGGTCTTGAGCATTTTATTGAAATTAGAAACAACAACAACAACAAAAAATTTCCCATTCTAGCCCGTCTCTCCCATTTCCTAATAATAGTTATCCTCCAGCACTATATATTTTAGACATCCTCTTGAACCACCCATCCTTCCAAATAGTGCAGTTTGTAGTATCACTATTGTTATGTGGGTTTACTCTCTAGATTGGCCACAGCGTTATTTCACTGCTTGAAGGGCTCATCAACCCACAAACCTAAAGAGAAATGTTGATTTAAAGGACAGGATGTGTTTTCATTTAAGACCAGATTCACTGACGTGATTCCATGTGAACAGAAAAGGCACTCCATCTGTTTAGTAGAACTTGACAAAATGAGAGGGTCTACAGAGTATATTTTTATCTGCCAAGTGTACAAAAAATGATATCTAATTTAGAAACCACATTCAGCAAATGGTATTTATTGTACTAACTGTATAAATTCAAAGTTTTAAGTATATTTGATGAAGTGTGGCATTGTAAGAGTCATTACCCAGAGTCTGCTGAGAACACATCATGCAGAAGTGACAGATCCAGGACTGAGGTGTGCCACTCTTCTGAAATATGAAACAAAACTCAATGGCATGTTCCCACTGTAACATGGCTTTGTTTATGACCTATGCCCGTCTTACTTGCATTCCTCTAAAATTTTACACTGTTCACTTTTCCCTTTCCTTACTCTTCACGGCATACCAGGCTGGCAGCATGGAATGCCACAGCAATGCCGTCGGGTTGATCACTGTAAATGCTTCTAGTATCTAGCAGGATTGTGGGATCTGCTCTGACTTCATACCATCAGCGACGCTGTTCTACAGTCCTCCCTCAGACCCACATACCCAGCATCTTAGTGACTCCAGGCAGACGTGCTACAGATTTTCTTTTCAATCAGTTCAGAGCTGATTCCATTGAGACACTGTTTTGATCAAGATGTTCAGCGGGTTGTTACCTCCTATGTAATGTAAAGTCTGAGGAAAGTGATTACTGATATCAGGGGAGTTGATATTTCATCCCAAATCACTAGCACCGCTTCCAGTGTAGTTGGTTCCTCTTCTAAGCCAAGATTACTTCATTTGGTAGTTTTCTGAGGTTCTGCAAAAGCACCCATTCATGGGACCAAGGCACTGGAGCAACTTCTTACTGAAACATGTTTCACATGCAGAATTACAACACAAAGCCAGACTACAAACAGTAGCTACTCATGTGAAAAAAAAACATCCCCCCCCCACCACTCCCCCCAAAAAACCCAAAACTCTCTGTGTGGCTCTCATCACTGTAACAGCTGAGCACTTTACAGCCTCATTTACACAGCTTAGAGATTTTTTTTCTGTAAATTTTGGAAGAACTTGTCAGCCTCTGGACACGTAGGGTAAATGTGGGAACCTTTAGATATGTTTATAGATCTCATCCATAAACCATTTACAAAAAAAAAAAAAAAGCAAAAAAAAAAGCATCCCCAAAAAATGCCCCCCAAAAAACCCAAAACCACCATAAATATTTTCTTTGTACAGCAAACGTACAAAGTAGATGTGGCGCTTAGGGACATGGTTTAGTGGTGGACTTGGTAATGTTAAGTTAATGGTTGGACTCAATGATCTTAAGGGTCTTCTCCAACCTAAATGATTCTATGATCCTATGATTCTAAATAATCCTCTATACTGGACCACAGAACTTGTTGGACTGTCTATATAGTTTCTTAATATGTGAGAGTTTTTCCATATCCTCAGCTTGGAACTGCACTAGACTTAAGAAATGCACCTTTTTAAATTATAAGTACCAGTGGCAGTAATACGAATTGTGCAACAACACACACCACAGTCAGCTTTATTTTGGGAAGTACAAGAAAGCAGTGCTAGACTGCCTGGTATGTCATTTGAGGCAGTGGGAAAGTAAACCAACATCATCACCTCTATTTAAATAGTGTTATTGCAACATCTGAAAATAGGAAGCACTAGGAAGATTGCCTGTGTCTTTAGCTCGAGCTTTGATCATGCTGATGCTCAAGGTTAACTTTATGCCAGTGAGCAGTAACTGGGTTGTGTGGATGTGATGAAAGCACATTCCTAAGTGCCCCACAGGCAGCTGCAGGAGCAGCGTACGGAGCTTCAGCCAGCAGGCTGACGCCAAGAGAGTGCAAAGCATACGTTAAAATGAGTAGCACATCCAAGTAGCCTTATAAATGGAAGTGCTCATTGATGTGACCTGCTGGGAAAATCAGAAGGGAAACAGTGAGAACTGCTGTTATGCCATGACTGTGGAGGGATATTTAAAGATGTAACGAGGCCAAATCTTCTGTTTCCAAGAAACAGAATAGTGCAATGTACAGAAATAAATAAACCCTGGAGCAGTGAGTGCCTCACCTTTGCGGTTCTGGATAGAAAGCAAGTTATCAAATATGTTTGTCTGTCATGAAACTTTCATCTACCAAAAGAATGATTGATTGAATTTGACCACTAAAAATTAACAACACTCAGCCAAGAAAAATCTGCAGCCTATGTACACTCAGCAGCAGGGGCATCAAGGTAAAACACTCATGACTTTTTTTTTGATAGCCAAAGTATCTGTGATTAAATCACCTTGTCAGAGAAGATTTCATAGATGCATTTGAGCTATAAATGTGCATTTAACTCCTATCTTACAGACTACATGCTATATGGCATTCAATTTGCAGATTTCTATGAAACTCCTGTGAGGAAGTGCTTATATAGAGATGTCTAGATTGAGTTGAACATCTAGTTCAACTCATCTACTTCATCTAGTGCAGTCAATGGAGATCTAAGGAAGGATTCTGATGGCCACACATAGGCACCTAGTGCCACTAGTGCCCTGAGATGTCCCTCCAGGCAGCAACAGCTATTCTAGAGGCCACAAGACTCCTGTAGATTCCGTGTCATATCTGCCAGCCCTGCAGGTCTTGGTTACCTTAAAGCATCTCAAAAGGCATTGGGCACTGATGTGAGTGCAACTAAATCCCATGCCGCTGGCGATAATGGGAGCTCAGACTTACATGTGAACACAAATATTCAGATGTGCAATGTGAGAGATGAGTCCCACCCTATGAATCCATGAGACCCCCCGTAACAGTGCGATGGCTCCTAAGCACTTCATATTTCACCTGTTAGCTTTTGCTCTGAAACTCCAGGTTCAGTCCCGCCTGCCTGGTTCACAGAGGTGACCTCCATACATGCATTAAGCAGAAATGACTCAATCAAGCCTGCATTCACAGCAAATCACGATGGTGGTATTATGACCAGCACTCAAAGCCATACTGAAACATCTACAAGCCCAGGATGGTCACACCTGTCTGATCTGCAAAGATTCATGATCAGTAGAAGTCCCCATCAGATACAAAGAGTGAACCAAGGGAAAAACCTAACCAGGTAGTCAATTCCTGTTTACCAAGTTTTGAACTGAATGACTTAACACTGAATATCTTTCCCCCAGACAAACAGGCCATACACAGGATCACTACCCTTACAAAAGGCATGGAGATTGCCTTGAGAAAAGGCCTGTGTTCCTTCTGGGTTAGAAATGAAAACAATACAAAGACTCTGGATGAAAAAGAAAGTCTTCTAGCCACAGATGAGAGAACCCTTTCCAGCAAAGTAGCACAGATAAGTAAGTCCTCCATAAACAAAACCAGAAAGCTCATATTTTGTTTGAATAAAGCTCCAAGAAAATAGGAATCATTTAAAAACTAAATCATTCACAGAGTCTGCAAGGCCCACTATCTCACAATAATTACAAAACCTTGTTTAGAGACACTTGCAGTTGTGCCACGTTCACAGAGGCGGATCTGTCTGGGGACAACATCAAAACAAAAAATGATGGAAATAAAAGCATTGTAATGAATGGTCAGCTTCAAGGTGGCAGAAACACTGCACAAACATAGCATCAAGCCCTCAAACTCTTTCTTATAAAAATGATGGGGAATAATTTTCTGAAAAATTAACTTGACAGTCTTTAATGTTTGAAATGGAGCTTTACAATCTTTTTCCTTTTTTGTGCATGAGCATTTCAAATTAAAGTTAAGATAAATGTAATCTATAAAATAGTGATAAAATTAAGTTACATATTTAATTGGTTCTCCAAAGAAATCTTTCAAATTTTCATTTCAACAAGAAACCCACATTTTAGGATGCTACTTTTCCCCAATCTATGTGGTTTTGCCACCACTATACAAAACTGCAAACACATGATATACTCCCCCCAGTACACACACACACACACTTATTTACTTTGTAGATATGTACTTTTCATAGCTGGAAACAGAACCAGATCCGTAACACTGAAGAGGTATCCAAAGGTCTGAAGTAACCCTTGCATACATGTATTTTTTGTGTCACAGAGGGAGCACTTTTGCATCTTAATCTCATTAATTTAGGCTTGAATGGCAAAGACCATGCAGCAAACACACAGCTATCAGCTCCTACCTTTCAATATACACTTTAAAACATAGCCTGCAAAGCCAGGTGAGTACACATGCTCTCTCTCCCTCTCCTAAGTTGATTTTACTGTTGTCTAGCACAGTCGTGAACAGTTTCCTCTGAAAAGTGATGATAACTTATACCACAGCAGTTGCACACAAGGCTATCTGTAGTTGGTTTACATGAGACCTTCAGGCAAGAAGATGTCTTTGGTAGCTCAACAGTGATAGTCATATTAAGAAGTTATCATCTGAATTGTGACAGTGACCAGAGAGGAAGTTTGATTCATGCTTCAGAATGGCATGAGATTTCATAAATCCTTCTCTGGAATGAACCTTGCTCTGGCCAGTTGTGACTGACCAATAAAACCCTACACTGGGAGAAAGCTCAGAGGAGAGAGGCAGAGGTGCTGTGCCCATGAACCTCAGGGAATATTGTAGGGTGTGACTGACCACAGCTGTTGCAAAGAAGCTGGCTTCATTTCAACACAGAGGGGATGGGAGGGTGGCCTTTGTTTTAGATAAGCAGCTATCAACAGTCAGTGGCTCAGCTGGTGGTGTAAATGTTTCTCCATAAACTCATTAAAAGAGTGTGAATGTCTCCCTGAGTTAGCCAGACCTGCATGGGAGGAGTGTATGCCTGGCTCAGCCCAACAGAGAGTAGAAAACCTAAATGACTAACAGAAGAATTCTGAAGAGTGCAATGGGCTTCAGCTGGTTTCAACCCACATATTCCTTCCCAGTGACTGGGGATACCCAGTGTCCTGATGGTGAGCATATTATAGAGACCAGTAATGAGGACCACATTGGTATTGTGATTGAACTGTGTATTGCAACTGTTATATTTTCCTAAGTGTAACTTACAGTTGTATTGTCTTTTCTGTACATTTTGTATCACTCTTCTAAATCAGAACATCAAATATCTTCAAATAAGTAAATTTGTCATTAAACATCATACCCTCCGCACGTGGAATATCTAAAAGAACCTGATCAGAAGGTATTTGACTCTGATACCAATGCCTGTCCTGGAGAAATAGTGCAAACATCTGTCAGATGTGTTGGATGAGATTCGGTGTGAGGCCTGTAAGAGTGTACTTGTTTTGGCTGGGATAGAGTTAATTTTCTCCACAGTAGCTGGTACGGGGCTGTGGTTTGGATTTGTGCTGGAAACAGTGCCGATACTACAGGGATGCTTTAGTTACTGCTGAGCAGGGCTTACACAGAGCCAAGGCCTTTGCTGCTCCTCACCCCACCCCACCAGCGAGGAGGCTGGGGGGGCACAAGGAGCTGGGAGGGGACACAGCCGGGACAGCTGACCCCAACTGACCCAAGGGACATTCCAGACCCTATGACGTCATGCTCAGCAATAAAAGCTGGAAGAAGAAGGAGGATGGATGGGATGTTCGGAGTTACGGCGTTTGTCTTCCCCAGTAACCATTACGCGTGATGGAGCCCTGCTTTCCTGGAGATAGCTGCACACCTGCCTGCCCATGGGAAGGAGTGAATGAATTCCTTGTTTTGCTTTGTTTGTGTGTGCAGTTTTTGCTTTACCTATGGAAATGTCTTTATCTCCACCCACAAGTTTTCTCACTTTTACCCTTCTGATTCTCTTCCCCAGCTTACTGCGGGAGAGTGAGCAAGTGGCTGCGTGGTGCTTAGCTGCCTACCAGGGTTATACCACGACAAAGAGGTTCAACAAAGAATAAGAAAAGAAAACCACTTTTCATACCTTCCCAGTTTTGTACTATTGTAAGTGCTGGAGAAGCCTCTAGTATAAGACACTGTCCCAGCAACAGGGGAAATTCTGGCAATCTCTAAGTGATGTCGGGTTACTTGGAGACTTGACTAGCATCTTTGAGGAGCTGTCTGTTGGAATCCGTCCCTGGATACATTCCTCCCACACCCACCAACATGTTTCTTAAACCAGAGCTTCCCCAGAGACTTGGGAAAACAACATCAGAGTCGTATAAGCCAGAATTTGTACAGGTGGAATCCTGCACCACGCAGAATCAGGAGGTTTACACCATTTCTGTGAGACAACAGTCTTTCACCATACTACAAAGTGACCAGAATGAGGGCAAGGAACCAACCCCCACCTCAAGAGGATCCAGTCACCAGGGGGAACAAATCATTTTTGCTTTCAATGAATCCCAGGACTTCATGAAATGAAATGCATGACATCTAATCTACTATCTCTCCTTTATTGGATCGTCTGAATAGCCTTAAACACCACAAATGCAAATTACAACCTTCAAAGTGACTGAAGGGTAAGAAAGAGAAGGAAAATGAAGAATGTAATTCTTATACTGATACAATCAGCACAGTAGCACTGGTCATCCACCTTCTGGTTTATTTTTTGGACAAAATTCCTGTTTTCAGATGAATCGTCTTTTGACAAGGTCTTAAAGATTGTGTGACCAAACATGTCAATGGACCAAAAAGTGGGATCAAAAGATTTCCATGGAGATCAAAAGTGAGTAGGATCAGATGTAAGCCAAGACTTGTAGTCTCTAGTGGAAACATGTAAGATGGGAAAGTCAAAGGATGTGAAGGGAAGCATGAAAAAACCCATGGAATATCAGTGTGAACTGAGGACCCACTTCTAAGTTCCTATAAAAATTCAAGCTATAACTCAGTGCATGTATTATACAGATATATAGAATTACAGTCATCCTGTCACCCTGGATATTACTGTAATTCTAGCCAAACCATATCATGCAATTACAACACGGGGAACATCTTCAGCTGAGTCACTGTAGAAAAAACCTGTGATTTCAACCAATTCCTCTTACATATGAAAGCAAAGTACTAATCAAATACAAATAAAATTCTTCTTCAGGTCCACAAATAAAAATGCGCATTCCCATCAAGCTCAAAAGCTGCACCCAAGCAATCATGAAGGTGTCATCCAGGGATTTTTCAAGGAAACAACACCCAAAAGAGAGAGTGAGTTATACTGCCTTCCACCTCTGAAAAAGTATTGCTTGGTTTAAATCACTTCAAACTGAATTTACAATGTCATTCACTCAGCAATTCAGTGAAATTACACATACATGAAATTCTCAAAAGCATTTTATGCCATCTGTTTGGGATACTTAGCGTGAACATATTTGGGGGGTGAAGTTAGTAATTATAGGAGAAGGAAATTAACATATTGGACTAATTAACAGCATCTTCTGGAAAAGAGACAAGGAAGATATAACCAATTACAAAACTTTAATGTTTACTGTTCTCCCAGCTATAAATAAAGATTGTTCAATATGGCTCTCCTTGGGGTTTTTTGGGAGACTTTTTTCCCCTCTAAAAGATGGTATCTATCTGCACTGTGTCAAAGAATGTGAGCCAGAGAAAAGACTCAGACATTGCAGACTCTATGGCCTGGTTCCATGCTGCTGCATGGAGCACACTGATGTTTCAATGTGATACATCCTTACTGTCATGAGGGTTCAAAATGAAGGATCCACACAGCTCACCCAATTTTGGACATCAAAAAATCAGAGTAGACCTAGTCACAGGAGCTTGTTATCCTTGGATCCATTTAAAGAAAAAGCATTTCATTTCTGCTCCATTTTGGATCCTAGTTTAGGATGAAATCATGCTTTGGACTTTAACTGTACCAATGACTGACTAGGAAGAGTAGATCACTATATTGTAGACCTCCATTTTTAGTGAGAAGACTCATAGCTGAATAGTTCAGGCCTTTTTGAAGATCCTGCAATTGTCATGGAAAACAAAAGGAACACGTAGCAGTTAGAAGCACCATGTTGGTGATCCACCACATCGAGAAAAGTACATTGGACCATGCTAAGCAAAAAAGTGAACTTTTGTCCCTAGTATGTCCCAAAGTTCACTTCATGCTTATGCCTGAGTCTGAGCTTATGATGTCCAACCAGTCTGAACATGAAGCAGCTCAAAGCAGAATACAGGTTCATAGGATTTTGAATCATGCTGCAGAAAGGGCTATGGTCACAAGCATCATAAGAAGGTATTTTCTAGAAAAGCTGCATGTTGGATTGTCTCTATGTAACAATCAAGTTTCATTACTTTCAGAGCAGTGCTTTACCTTTTTGATGAGTAATACCTTACAATGACAGTGCAACAGAAAAGAAGCTTCTGTGACTTCTCTCTTCCCTTTTCATATTCAAATGCTATTATAGTAGCTGTACGCAGCCTGAGAAGATGCCCTGTGTTCATGCATCATGTAAATAGCCCAGAAAATTATTTTTTGTCAACAATTGAGAAGTAAATTGTTTGCCAGCTTCTAAGACACCTGGTGTGAAATTTGTTTTTTGCAGTAGAAGCTTTGGACAAGGAAAAATACATTATGAATTAATGGCAAGTTTTACAATAATATTTACAAAAACATTCAAAAAGTAAAGAACACCTGAAAGAAAGGTCCAGAATTATGGAAAGTTTCACAGAACCTCATCTATCTCTCCTTTGTTTCCAGTTACAGAACAGAATAGATGGTCATTAAAATTTATACAAGCAAATATACCACGAGGCAGAGATGCTCCCTGGAACACAATGGCACAAGTTGCAGAGCTCAGGCTAGATTCATAATACAGGTCAACACACCCATTTATATGCAAATTAAGAGGCAGTTAAGGCAACACAACTTTCAGACTTCAGTCAGATCAGCTTATCTAGATCAGCTTATTGTCCTTAAGGAATTGATACAGCCAGAGTAAAACACAATTGATATGACATATTATACAGAAAGATTTTTTTATTCCTTGAGCCTCATTTCCTTTGTCATTTCTCAGGGCTGGAGAACTGGCTGAATGATAATATCTACATTATTACAAGATATTTTAAACTCCTCCCTCCATGAAGATTTACCAGGGGAAAGAGAAGTGAGGGGGAAAGAAACAATCCTACTTTTTCCCCTAGTAGCATCATGCATTGCAGCACACACTCCCTAGTCACCCCGCAGAGGAGTGGCTCTGAGTGTGCCTCTCCCACTTCAGAAGCAAAGCTGGATCCAGTTTGACATCTCTTACAGTATCATTTTTGTGCTGGTGCATTTTAGCTGAGACACAAGCACAAGAATCAGTGCTTTGCTCTGCTTTCGAAAACTCGTATGAGGAAAGCAAAGGCATCATATTCCCCACACTCCTTCCTGCTGTCTGTCCTGAGCCTTCTAGAGGGTATGTGATATTCCCTTTACCCCATTGCCAGTCCCCTAAGTGTCCCTGCCCTACCTCGCTGTCAGAAAAGCATTCTGTCCTAACCTAAAAAGTTAGAGTCAGGCTTTGGAGACTTGATGGTGGGTTTAGGAAACAGAAATGGTAAAGTTTTGCAGTTAAACATAGGTACTGTGTTCTGATTTGAAGGACTGGTGTTTTTCATGGTCAACACTCCATTGATCTGGCTGAAATGGTCCAAGGTTCATCCCTAGCTTGTATGAGCTGTCAGACTGATCAGAGCACCCCAGTTTCTACAGTGAATGCCGCGCAAGGGATGGATTTTACTAGCACATCTACCTGTCTTTGCCTACCCAGCCTGGATGTCCCAAGCTGCACTTGGAGAAATGCAGACAGCCTTTGGCAACGAGTCTGGACCAGTCTGGATATGGACACTTTAACAGTACTGACCTCAACTATCCTACCAGTCAGTGAGTACAGTCAGCTTAACGATTAAATTAGTTCACTTGAAGCTCTTTCCAGGTGTGCAAAATTCAAAGTTTTCTTTCCATGTCACACCACTGTACATTGTTGCCAATGAAAACCCGAGGCTGGAGGCACTATGCTTATCTCAGCAGGAAAAGATGTTCCTGGAGCAAGGACACTTTGAAAACAGATCCTACAGTAACAAGAAGCCAACAAGAAATGAAGAAATAAATACCTGTGACATTGGTGCGGGCTGATAAAGCTTCACAGTACTTTTCCAGTAGAACAGACAAGGGCAGGTTCACAGAAGATTCACAGTGGAGAACTATCTGGATGAACAGACAGAAACAAAACAAACCCAACAGTAAAGCAGCAGCACAGGATAGATTTTCTCTTCTCATTCATGACAACAACAATCCCCGGCACATTTATAGCAGTTCCCATTCACAACTGGTTCACACATCCCCTCTTGACAGAGATTTATGGTTATACTTGCTTAGCTCCATGACATCAGGTGTCATTCATCTGACGAAACGTAGGCATCTACAAATGAGCCACCTATCCTGGACCTCTTCTTGTGGGAGCTAGTCAATAGCATCAACAAAACTCAGGACACAATTTATCTCACCTAAAAGTAGAAGCCTAAAATAGACAAGAGGAATCACATCCCATTAAAGATCATGTGTGGAATTTTTCTCAACTAACTTTTAACAGCGATTTGGCTGCTAAAGATCCTTACGCAGTCAAGAAAGAGAGACAGGAATTGGCAAAGGGCAATTCAGAAGGCTTGAGGAAAGTGCTTCCACGGACTGTATAGGAAAAGTAGGCATCCCTGTAAGGTGATCCTTGGCTCTTGTTAGCCAGTAAAAAAGACATGTGTTTCTGACCCTCAGAATTCAGAGTGCTAAGCCCTCCACTGAGGGCGAATGCTAGTGAGAAAGAGAGCAGTAATATCAAGATAGGCACTTTAAGAAAGCTGCAGGTTCAGTACAGGATAATAGTACATCCCCAACTAGATTTTAGGAAATGTATAGTTAGAGTTGAATCCAAGGAATATGTTGACATTTTCACACTCAAAAATGAAATTACTGAAGTACCCGCTGCAGACAGAGGAGAGAACACCACAGAACTGTACATCTCAACACACAACGGAGTTGGGATACTGCTTGCAGCAAGAGAAGCTCTTGAAAAGCCCTTTAAGAAAGGTAGAACTAAATGTAGTAAGAAAATTCAGGAGTGACACATCAATGACAGAAACTTCCATTTTCAAACTGTGAAACAAAATCTTCCTGACTATTTCTGAGGGGATATAAAGCCTTGGTAACACAAAAAATGCCTTTGCTTTTCAATTTATGCAGAATGACTCTAACATAATACAGGCAGCTTTTGCTCAGGGAAATGACCATACTCCTTGAATGTTGACGTTACGTTTCAGTGCTTTAAGATGTGTTAAGTGATTGCAGAACCCTTTTTATGTCACTGAATTCCTTGTCACTTAATAAGAAGTGGAGTAAATGATCATGACAATAGAATTCATCAGCAATGTTGGTCTCTGAAGAACTATTTTTTGAACAATACCATTTCTATCTATTTCTCATTCTGCTGTTATTTTACAAAATAGGAAATCTTGAAATACAAACAAAAAGCCTTTCTCAGACTTCATTCTTTTCAAATAAACACCATGAAGCTGCTGTTTCTCCTCCAGAGAGACCCGAACTCCTGCCTCCCGTAGCAAAGCCTTTCAGGGTACTGACCAAGCATGGTCAGGTCAAGGAGACGGGGAAAGGCCATGGCTCTGTTCCACAGCCGAGGCAGGTGCCATCTTACACGGCACAGAGCTCCAGCCGAGCCTGCCAGAAAGCAGACTCCGTAGTGGTCATGTCAGACCCAGTCACGTGAGTTGACAGAGCAGAGGCATTTCTTCCCTTCTATCCCTCTGCCCCTCTGCTACCTCACAGGCCAAAGCACTGTCTCACTTCAAAGAAGAAACTTGAGACATCTTCATGTACTGTAAATACACTGCATGTTCAGCTGTCCGCTTCGTAAGATGATGGGAAAGATCAGACAGAGGTCAAGTTTAGCACAGCATGTGTAGGAACAAGAAAGGTTAAATGTTACATTTGCTTTAGGGTCAACTTCGGTTCATTTGGCTAGAGGGAAAAGTACCTTCCATATATTATGTTACTTTTGCTTTCATTTTCTCTCCACTAACCACAATGAACAGCTTTCTTGTGCGTGATACTTTTTAAAAAATGTATTTAAAAAGCCTAAAAAACTCTCTTAAAATAATAAGGAATAGCAAAAAAGAAACATTTCAGTAATGCAGAATTTTAAAGATAAATAATTGGGCCTGTGACTAACATGAAGTCATAAAAACACATATACAACATTATATGATATATGTAACATGCCTCAATGGATCCATATGGAGAACTGTGGGCATAGACAACTATCTGACCCATCATAGTGTTGCCTCCGCTCAGTTCCTACCAGAGTTTGTGGTTATTTCATGCATATTAGAAAGGGCTTGTAACTTAATTTTAAAAACAATTAACATAGAGTCCTGGTCTGAAAGATTATCGTGTTCCACTAATTAGTGATATATATATTAAAAAAAATGAACACTGGCACTGTAATTCACCTGCATTGGAGAGGTGGTTTTGTTCTCTCAAATACCTAAGAAATGGCTACAGTAATATAAACAAGCCCCCAAAGCTACAAATAGGATCCAAAACTATCAATATAGGCATAGGGCTACCACTGAGATACAACGGACTGCATCTTGTAAGTTTAAATATCTAGCTATAAGAAGCAGCAGAGGGGATGAAGTCAGTATGACTGGAAACTAAAGGGAAGCGTTGAAGTGGAAAAAGATGACACACGACAGTGCAACATTTGCGGCCAAGACGGGGGAGGGAAGCTCGGGAGGCAGCAAATGCCGCCAAACATGGACAGATGCATATACTCTGCCTTCCCATTCTCACATAAGAATTCCCAGATACCACATTCTAGCTGTCTAATAAAAGCTAGCTTTTTAGAAAAAGCTGTTACGCCTCCCTGTAAAACATCTGCTGGTGGCATGCTGAACAAAAGCAGAGGTGCTGACATGTGAGACAGTCTCAAAGTAACAGAGCAAAAATTCTCCCTTTCAAAATATGTAGTATCTAGTACTTACGAGGTCCTAGAGAAATCCATCCCGTGGAACTGTAGCAGCATCTCATCAGAAAGCCACTCACAGAAAAAAGCAGTGGGATTTATCTCAAATAGCTCAGACTTCAAAATAGAGAGAGCACCAGCTGAGCCGATCACCCAGGGACTCCTTTGCAATTCAGGAAGAGAAGGAGGAATTTTTCAGGCGCAGTTCATCTGCCATATTTTAAATCTCTACTGACTACATTAGCTGGGTCTCACCCACTATAAGGACAGAGTAACTTAGATGAATCCTTCCTAAATTTTCTTTAGATGTTACATACAAAAGGAGAGGTAAAAACATTCTTAGAGGTGATGGCTACAGAAGACAGCAACACATCACCATCTTACAAAATTATCTGGAGTACTGCTGTTTTCTTTGTCTTACTGAGCAAGATGAAGTGACCTTCCAACACCAAACAATTTTGTAGTTATCAACCATAAAACATGTGCTCAGTCCACAGTTGACAAGAGAAGGTTCCATGTTTTGCTGGTTTTGGCTGGGATAGAGCTAATTTTCTTCACAGTAGCCAGTACGGGGCTGTGGTTTGGATTTGTGCTGGAAACAGTGTAGATAACACAGGGATGTTTCAGTTACTGCTGAGCAGGGCTTACACAGAGCCAAGGCCTTTGCTGCTCCTCACCCCACCCCACCAGTGAGGAGGCTGGGGGGGCACAAGGAGTTGGGAGGGGATACAGTTGGGACAGCTGACCCCAACTGACCCAAGGGATGTTCCAGACCCTATGACGTCATGCTCAGGATATACAGCTGGGGGAAGAAGAAGGAAGGGGGGGACGTTGGGAGTGATGGCGTTTGTCTTCCCAAGTCACCGTTCCATGTGATGGAGCCCTGCTGTCCTGGGGATGGCTGAGCACCTGCCTGCCCATGGGAAGGAGTGAATTAATCCCTTGTTTGGCTTTGCTTGCGTGCGCGGCTTTTGCTTTCCCTATTAAACTGTCTTTACCTCAACCCACGAGTTTTCTCACTTTTACTCTTCCAGTTCTCTCTTCCATCCCACCGAGGGGGAGTGAGTAAGTGGCTGTGTGGGGCTCAGTTGCCAGCTGGGGTTAAACCACGACACATGTCATGTCTCCACTGACACATAAAAATAAAGTCTCAATCTAAACTAGCCATCTGTGCTCCTTATAAAGTCAAAGCACTTTCCCCTCCAGAGCAGACATCTATGGTAATGGCATAGATCATCTTAGGAGGATGCTTATTCCTACCCTTCATTTCTGTGAAGTGTCACTGCTGTTAAGACTCCTGCTGCACCTCCTCCCAGGGGTTTCTGTAAAACATCTGGGAGTGCTGAGGCCTTAAATTCCACCTCGTTTCAACATCAACGGTGCAGTGAAATTGTCTTCAGCACACAGAAAGGTGCTTCTTCATAGTTTTGCCCCAGAACTTAAAATAAAAAAAGAAAAAGAAAAGAAAAACCTGTATTTAGTTCTTCAAATAAATTAATTTGAGAAATATTCCTGGCTCAAAGGTAACCTTGTTAAGTTAAACTCTCCAAATGCACCATTTCTACAATGAGATCCAGTGTTCACCTGAACATTTGGGGAGGACTGTCTCAGAGCAGCGGTCCAATTAAATGCAAAAACCATTAGTTTGTGTCCACAGAAGCTCAGTTTAGGGAAACAGATGCATCTAACTTCACCATGAAAATATAATTAGTGAAAGAGCTCGATGCAGCAAAATCAAGGCAAATCCCACACTTCCTTGACAAAACCCATACTCTGTTCGAATACAGCTAGGGCGTTTCCAGGGCAGGTGGGCATCTGGCAAGTTTTACAGGGGTTCCTGCCATCACCAGTACTTGTGTGTGAAAACAGATGCTGTGGGAAAAACACCAGGTATTCAGTGGAACGCACAAATGCCAACATTCATCTGAGACGCTCTTTCTCTCTAACGAGAGATGGCAATACATGGGAGAGAGTGAGCCAGAATATTTGCTGACTACTAATCACCTGAAGGAATATGCACAACCACAGAGTGAAGAATGCTTCTTCAGGAGGAAAACAGAGAACAGCCTAGGAGAGGAGGGGAAAGCAGTCTTTTCTGCGGCCAAGATGGATTTATATTCACTGTCATGTGGTTACTTCATACACAGGACGTATACAAAAGAGACGCTTATTAAAGGCCAGTGCTAAGAGGGCCAGCACGGTGGAAATACTTTGCTTGTTGAAGAACCAAAAAAACTCAGTCCTCTGCTTCAACATATCTTTGGCCTTTCTCAACTCAGTAACTCAACTTTGCTAGTGCAGCAGCATTTGGCAGCATACAATCATTTGGCTCTGCTTCACCAGAAAAATAATTTCCATTTGTGATAGAAGGTCTCAATACAAGTTTTCACAGGAACCTGCAACCTGAACCCTGAGCCAGCTAAGGTCACAGTAAAAGGAAAAACTGCTAGCACAGTTCAAGAAAAACAGTCTCCTTTTCGAGTCATCCTTCAGCTCGTTCAACTCCCTGTCACTGCTTGTCTCTAAGTTAATCCAAGCGGCTAGATAAAATAGTGCTACTAGCCAGTGAACCCCAAATGATCCAGGAGACATTGCCCTATGATCTTAGAGGCCAGCATGTATTCTGCAGCTCTTCCAGGAAATCTGGAGAAAGAGAATGTAAGTCTGCATGGAATGGGAAGTAGGAGGTCAGTTCAATAAAGCAACTAAACACATGCTCCGTTCTAAGCATGAAATTAAATTAATCTTTATTCAGAAATAAATTTACAAACTCAAGCACCTGCTACACCGAGCCCACCACTGAACTTCACTGTTGTCTTTGAAACTTGGAGATCTGCCTTCATTAAGCGTCTGCCTACGGGCTCTGCTGAAGAAGGGTTTAGAGGGGAGGTTCTTCATCCACTGAAAACCATGCACGTGCTAAGTGCCTTTCTGAGTCACAGCATACAAAGCAAAACTGTTTAAGGCCACCCATGAGCTGGACTTGTCCCACCAAGTCTCCATGCCCTCTGGAAGCAACATGAGATATTAAAAAGGAGCAAAATAGCATTTGAATCGCAGGCTACAGCTGTCTTCAAATAAAATTGTTTAATGGAAAGACTTTTCAATTTCACACCCTTCAAGGCCTCCCTTCACAGGCTCTCCCAACTCTAAATCATCAAAGGTGAGCTCCTAATCTTGTTTTTAACTCCAAGACTGGAACAAGAGAAGGTCTAACAACAGTCTTCCACTACCTGATGGGGAACTACAGAGGAGTCAGACTCTTCTCAGAGGTTTACAGCAAAAGGACAAGAGACAGGCATCACTCACAAGTTGCATCAAGGGAAAATCTCACAGGACATGAAGAAAAAATTATGCACCATGACAACGGCTGAGCATTGGAAGAGGTTCAGAGATGTGAAATCTCCATCTTTGCAGATTTTCACAACCAAACTGGATGAGGCCCTGAGCAACATGATCTGGTTTTGGAATTAGCCCTGCTTTGAGAAGGAGGCTGGGCAAGAGACCTCTAGCAGTCCCTTCCAGCATAAACTATTTTTTCATTCCTTGATTCTAGGACATATAGCCCCTATGATAAAAAGAATGTTAGATAACAGTTACTACCAAACCCTTCTTATTGGCAATGCTGTAATGAACAGTTTATAGACTGTATCTTGAACAATAACCAGCAATCTAGAGGCTTTGGGTTCTTTTTCACTCATGTTTCTAATATTTCGGAGTCTGTTCACATAATCATAATTAAAATATTATGCCAAATACTACGAAAAGGTATTTTCAAATTATTTTTATATTTAAAGACAGAATTTTCTTTTAAACTTCTTTTCTGTCCAAAAGAAATACTGAAAGTCTGACAAGACTTGAAAATACTCATGAAGAAACACTTGTTTTGAGAAAGTAGTGGTTTGTCACACCTGGGAAGGTCTCTCAAGTTCAAGACGGACTAAATAGCTGATATCCCAGCAGTTAGGACATGAGGCAGGACGAGGAAAGATCCTCACTCCAGTTTGGAGGATGCCTAGTCAAAATCCTGTCATGTGCTCTGAGACATCATTCTTGTCAGCCAGAGGGATAACCCTGGCCTTCCTGTCTGCTTTCAAAGAGTCAGTCGATAACAGAAGGAGCAGCCTGGTCCCTGGACGTCCTCGCCCCCAAAACAAGGCATCGGCAGGAGCACAGTGCTCCTCTAAGTAGCCCTGGGGACTGGAACTGAGAAAGCAGAAAGGTTACGCCTGCGATGGCCACACTACGGAGCACAGCCGCTGGTGCTGGCTCACAGGCCATGTCTCTGCTTCTGCTGGCATGAGCCTCCTGAAATCCAAGCTATGTCTGGGCTGTGGGAGTCTGCTACTGCCACTCAAAGGGAATTGATACTTTAGTCCGTGCACTGAGACGCCTGCTAGCAGAGCCTGGCTGGCAGACCCGCAGGCAACCTGTTCACACTCATCAGCACACTTCCTTTTATTCACTTTCGCCTTCTCCCGTCCTTCCTTTCCATTGGAAAAGCCACCCCTGCTAGAGGACAGCACTCTCAAAACTAAGGCAGCACAGAGATAACAGCACTCAGAAAGCCTCCCGTGTCCCAGGAACCTGGGTAACAGCAAGAGAGATTATCCCATAGCCCTCAGAGGTAGGTGGCTCCCTTCCAGTTCTCTGGCACTCCAGCTACTATTACCAGGGCAAGGGTTTAGCATTGCAGTGAGGACAGCTAATGTATTTTAATCTCCATCTGCATTGCTCACTATTTACTTTCCCGGCATACACAACCCAGAGGGGATAGTTATTCAGCCAGGATTACGCAAAAGTTTATAGAGCTTTAATTAGTTTCACTTTCTTACAGCTCTGTTGAAGAAGTATTTTTCAGCTCTTGAAATACCAAATGGATTTTCTTTCTTATTTGGTGAAAACAAGCCACGTTTCTGTACAAACACATGCCGTTTAATTGATCATTCCCAGAGAAGGACAGCTTCCAAGCTCTCCACCCATTCAGCTCCACAATAGAGCTGTCAGTCCGGGGAACAAGACGTGCACGGGCAGGAGCAGCACGCCCCCAGCACCTGACTCTCGGCGTGGGCTCACTCGCACAGCGATGAGGTGCTCGTGAGCCAGCGGTCAGGACGGGATGTCAAAACCCATCTCTGTGAACTGGCTTTCTCAGAACGCCACTGTCACTGCCACAGCACCTCCCAAATGGCGCAGCCTTTGGCAAGACCACGTAGAGCCGGCAGAACTTCTGCTTGTGAGAACCAATCCAAATGATCCCAGACCCGGAGAACTGATCAGTCCTTATGAAAGCATGACATGCTAGACGTCAAAGAGCACCGCAAGAAGCATCTAACAATTATCCCCACACCGGCACCAGAAACTGGAAATGAGATTTTCATACATTTGGACATGATTGATGAAATTCAAACAGCCGTTCATCTGAAGGACAGTACTTGTTAGCTGACTGATCGCAATGGTAAACGACTAGTTTCTATTTGTCTTCTCTTGTAATAAGGGCCATAGCAAAATTTATCCAACCCTTCGGGAAAAAGAATAAAACTCATAAAGCTCTTGACCCAACACTCACCAGCTCAAATCAAAAGTAGCTATTTTCAAAGTGATTAAGATTAAAAAAAAAAGGATTAGCAGTAAAAGAAAGTAATTCTGTATAAAGAAATAGTTTGATAAAGCAAACCAGCAGGAAGTGTTTAGTTGTCAAGGCTGGTTGTTATGAACAGGAAGATAAGGAGGCAAAGACAATGTTTATGCAGTGCTTTGATACGTACCGTTGCGTACCTACAGGAGACAAGGAGGTGCCATGTGGCTCGCTGGACAGCTCCAGCTTTACATCCAAGAATTAATGTTTGCACTTTAAGGGAGAACAGACTACATTTGGGATTAAAACCGGTGTAGATTAAAAGAAAGAAGGACACGTACATGATCAAGATTTGATCTATCTGTTTCAATTTATAGACGCAGAGTGGAAAAGTAAATTCCTGCAGAAATTGCATTTACTGGATAAAATTTTATTCTAAAGTAAACCAGCTTTCCCCCAAAGACTCCTTCTTGGGTTTGCAGGGCTGCAAACCTGAAAGTAACATAAACTAAAAAGGATCAAATTCAGCAGTGAGCATAGCCTAGTTTTACTACCCCCATTTCCTCCCCCCTCCTCCAAGTATCTGCAGAACTATTAAAAAAATACAGAAATGTGCAAATGTTTGGTCTAATAGTAATATTTTTTAAATATTTAGTTTAATAATCTATAGGACAAAATAAAACTAAAAAGAAAGCAGAAACTTTAAAAGTTGATAGTATCCACTACCCTGTTTTTCTCACTGTGAATCTCTCAGATCATCACATCACCAGCAGGATCCCACAGTAATCTCTAACACAAAGCAAGCCAATCGCTGAATTCAAAGCCATGAAGAGTTTGCCTTAGAGGAAAATGCCTCCCTCAGGCACTCATTGAGAGCCCTGAGCAATGGGAGTACAACATACTCCATCTAAGCTAATAAATCAAGTGCAAAGGTCTGTTTTAAGTACTTAATCATTTATACTGTTAAATTTTTAGAATGGTTCCTGGCCACATTTTTGCCCCAGGCAATCTAGCGGTATCTCAAACAGTTCCCAGGAATGATCTGGGAGTTAGGCTGCCCCATGGACCATTCTCGGTGGGCAGTTTGCAGACAGTCTCCCCATTTTAGAAGCTGAAGGAGCTTAATAGCACGGGCACAAGCCACTCCCTGGCATTTGGCCTGAAGGCTGAAGAACTGTCCTGGCAATCTTAATGTAGTAGTGGAGATATAACCTATGAAACTGAAACGAAACAAGCATGCACCTCTGCAAGAGCACACTCTGCAATGAGATCCCTGCGCTGTCTTCCTCCAGCAGCTTCAGCAGAGGCACGCGAGAGGCAGGGCAGGCACAACCGCGCCCTGGTTGGCAGTATGAAGGCCACGGAGTTTAGAGGACTTAATCGTTATTTCTCCTCCGCTCTTGAGAGAATAATCCTATGTAAGCAGATGCCTTATATGAACAAAAGCTAAAGGCTGCTTTCTGTCTAGCTAAGAGCAGCCATGAATGTCACCGAAATGTTTCACGGCAAAACTACCAGTCAGCCAACATCGACCGTTCTTCCTTGCATACAACTGCCTCCTCCAGACATCCAGTAATTAACACATATGGCTACAGATTTAAACCCTGCCAAAGTCCTACACCAGGAAAGGCTTCTCATGATGAGATGTTTATGCTGCATTAATTCACAGTAGGACTGAATTTTGGCAGTCTCAGACCAGGAATATTATTTAACTTGTCACCACTGGCTGATATACTCAAACTGCTCTGGCTGTTTCAGCAGCTTCAGGAGAGCATATGAATTATAGCAAGCATTGCTTTTGTTTTTGATGAATACTCTCCCCTCCTCCAAATTACGTGAACTCACCAAGGAGTCTATATCAAAATGTGAAAAGATTCATTTGCCTTTGTTTTATGGTTTGTTTGTTTGTTTTTCACATTCAACTAAATGCATTTTCCCGTGTATCATATGTACAGAAACCCTTTAAGAGCACGTAAATCTCAGAGCCTGCTGTGCAAGTCTTCACCCTTTTGCTGACCAGCCCTGTGAAATCTGACAGGTCATTTGCACCAGCATTTTCATGTGGCAGATCTAATTCTGTACTAGAAAGTTGCCTCATTTCATAAGTGTTGCAAACCTGCAGTTCCCATAAAACACAATTGCTCAGCTGCTGTGAAAACTTAAGCTTCCTTAATCGCGTAAGGGCCTGCTCCCACAAGCAGCTATGCCTTTTCGCAAAACCATAAATGTGAATAGACCCGTTGACTTCGAGTCAACTTTCAAGTGTTTTCAAGTTAAACAGGAACTTAAGAGCTTTGGATTTGAGCCAAAGTTTTAAAACATTGCTCTTAAGCTTATTGGTGCAAAGTTTTGTCCAGATGTAAAGGAGAGATACAGACTCACCAACAACATTCACGGATGAAAACACACTCCAAAAGAACAGTAAAAGCTCTGATTTTGCTACAACTGGAGCAACAAGAGCTGTTCTACACGAGGCTGACGATCGTCTTCCAACACATTATTTCCACATACCGCACAGGCGTACAGGAGACTCTATCAGACACAAGTATGCTACATCCAAACAAGCTCCTCTATACAAGTGCACTCGGAATACACTCAAAAGTACACATTTCTCTCAGACCAAACACATTTTACGGAAACTTGACATTTTGATTCTTGATCTGCGCTACTTTTTTTTTTTTTTCTTTTTTTCAAGGCAGCTGCTTTGTTTTTTTAAAGCAACAACATAACTATCAAAATTTACAGAAATAATTCAAATGCAAAGTTACAGGGGAACTGGAAAACTGTCCATAGATTACATCTACAGAGGAAGCGCATGACATTTTTTGATTCATTGAAAAAGAATTAATCTGGCAGCTCTCGGTACCTGGGTACTTTTGATAACCTCACTGGCAAGAAGTCTCCCTCTCTAAACATAAACTGAAATATTTTTACGGACCAAAAGAAATCAATAAGGGAAAATACAGCCTGGAAGAGAAGAGGGACTAAGAAACAAAAGATTAGGAAGAACTTGTTTGGGACTGAAAACAGCAAGTGTGTAGACCCATGCCACTCTGATCCCATGTGCACTGATCTCTGACTGGGGAAAAAAGACATTGGTGGAGATGAGAAAATATTCTCTGTCTTCTAAGAAAGCTACTGCAAAGCTTTCAAGATTAAATTGTTGCTTGTCGTTGGAGCCTGTTTCTTTTCCTGACCTGGCTTCCCTCTATCTTTCTTTGTAAGTTAGATGGGGGGGGGGGGGGGGCGGGAAGACAGAACATAAGGAAATAGAACAGATTTTCTTTCTTTATCTAAGGAAATGTTAAAGATGGGCCGATTACACTACAGTCCAGAAGGATCACTGCTGCTTTTTCAATGCTGTGGGAACTGCCTTTACAAATTCTGCGCAAGATCAATGTACCTCCTGCTTAATCTCTCACATTTGTTTTGCAAGTACCACTTACCACACTTAAAACAAACAAGCCACCAAAGAAATCAGTCTGACTTAGGAGTGTGGGCTGGGAAAGCTGTTTTAAGTCCAGTCTGACACAGGCCAATCTTATCTCCACCTCATCCCAGCATCACCCGGGGGGAAGCGTGTGATGAAGAAGGACCATGAGGAAAAGTCTCTCTTACATTTCAGTCAAGAGAAACTCGGAGCAAAGACTTGGATGGATGTGCGGGCTGAGCCCTGCCCTTCACCACTGCTGTTTGCCGATCTCTGCGGTGAAAGAGCGACTGATGCTGAGCACATGCTGTGAGGAGAGGCACCAGGGTGAGAAGCTGGGGACAACGGGCACCAGACATGGTCACCCATGGCCCCGCCGAACTGGGCAGTGTCAGGAAAGCCCCTTTCCTCTGGGGCAGGGAGCTGCGACCCCAGCGGGGTCCCTGTGCTGGACCTTTTCTGGCAAGGAAAGGGGACAGGGAGGCGGCTGTTTCACAGAGAAGGGGACACCAAGAAGGGCCATGGTTCAGTACAGGGGCTCTGAGAGGGACCTAGAGGTGAGCGGCCATGGGGTGTTTCAGTGCCTGGAGGCGGGCGGAACCTGTAAGGGAGCAGGTAACGGTGCCCGGACGGGGTCTCAGTGCCCGGGGGCGGGCGGGATCTGTGAGGGAGCGGGTAACGGCCACCGGGACGGATCCCTCAGCACCCGGAGGCGGGCGGGATCTGTGAGGGAGCGGGTAACGGCCAGCGGGACGGATCCCTCAGCACCCGGAGGCGGGCGGGACCTGTGAGGGACGGGGCACAGTCCCCGCTCCCTCACAGACCGAGTGGGTTCCCCGCGTTCGTGGGGCGTCCCCCGCCCTCCCTCCCTGCCCCCGCGCCACCCCTTCCCCGGCCTCGGCACTTACGGGCAAGAGCAGGAGCGCGGCGGCCGCCGCCGCCGGGAGGCTGCGCTGCGGCGCCCGCCCCGCCATGGGGCCGGCGGGGCTGGGGGGGGGCTCTCCCCGGGGCTGGCGCTGCCCGCTCAGCCGGAGCCTCCGCGCTGCCCCGGCGCTGGCATCTCCCCCCCGCTGCTGCCCTTGACCCCTGCCCGCCGCCGAGGAGCCAGCCCCAGCGCCGCCGGCGCGTCCCAGGGCAAACCCCCGGGAGGGAGGGAGGGAGCCGGGCGGGGGAGCCAAGCCCGCCCTCCGCCCAGGATGCCTCGGGGATGGAGGCGGCTGGGGGCGCCCCGGGGAAGCGCGACCCTCAAAGCCTCCAGAAGCAAGGGGGACCTTCCTCTCCCCATACACTGAATGCAAGAGGGATTCCCCCTTCCACCGGGCACTGGGTGCAAAAGGGACTTCACTGCCCACAATCCTCCAGAAGCAATGGGGTCACCCCCTCCCCAAGCACTAAGTGCAGTGGAGATCCCTTTCCCCAAGCACTGGGTGCAATGGGGACTCCTTCCATGCAAGCCTATGGAAATAACAGAGATTCCCCCCCCCCCTCCCCTCCCCCCCCAATATCTTGGGGATTCCACTGCCTCAAAGTTTCCAGGAACAAGAGGATTCCCCTTCCCCAGGCTTCAGGTGCAATGGGTACTCCTTTCCAAAATTAGGTGCAATGCAGACACCCCCACAATACTCCAGGAGCAATAAGAATCCCTTCACCACCACCCCCTCCTGCCCGGAATTAGGTACAATGTTAACTCCGTTGCCCATACACTTTGAGGAGCAATGGGTTTCCCCCACTGCCCAGGCACAAAGTGCATTGTGGACCCCCTACAAGCCTCAGGAAGGAAGGGGGAATCCTCCCTGACACTATGTGCAATGTGAACCATTTGCTAATCCTCCAAGAGTAAGGGGACATCCCCCCGCCCTCGATGCAATGTTACGAGGTACAACGAGGACCTCCACCTCCAAGATAATGAGGAGCAAGTCTTTAGGCTTCCCGGGTACCCCAGGGGCAAAAGGGTTCCAGCCTGTTGGTCACCAAATTCATCAGCACACCTTCCCCCAAATCTCCAAGCCTGTGGGACATCCCCTTTGCTATTCTCCAACTGCAATGAGAAGCCCTTCTACCCCAGCACCAAGCCTTGTAAGACTCCCCAACAGCATGTCTCACCTGGGAATGTGCACTGTCCTAGCCAGGCAACCCCAAAGCAGCCTGTGTGGTTGTTTCTTGTGCACTTGGTCTCTGAAACAAGAGACATTTGTCATGCTCTTCTCATCCACGGATACTTGGCAGACTAGACCCCTATGAAAGCAAGGGCAAAACAAGATCCCCCCATATCTTCATGCCATACGCACACTGACACACTTGCCCAAGGGACTTCTGGCCCTCTGCTCTGTTGCCCCAGGGTGGCTCTTGGTGGTAAGGGAATTGGAGCCTTACAGATTTGGATGCCCGACCCTCTTGGGGCCCACAAGTTCCTGGGCCTAACAGAGACTAATTGCTCCCTGCCTTCTGCATCCAGCTAGGCCTCGCCATACAATGGATGCGTTTGTGGTATTGTTAGACTGTGGGCATCAGGCCAAGCCCTGGTCTTCCCAGTGCCAGCAATGAGGTTAATAAGATTTTTTTCTCCCCTGCTCCATCCCATCTGCCCAGAGGACACCCAGCTGTGTTGCGAATCACAGTCGGTACCTGCCCACAGCTGCAGCTGAGACTGTCCCCAAAATCCCAGCCATGTCCTGAGGCACACAAGCCTCAGTCACAAGTTTGGAGCAGACACGACCTGCTCCTTCCCAGCCCAGCTGCTGGATTTGCATGGGAGTAGTGTCATACACTGCCCGTCACCTCGGACGGGCAAAGCCTGCCCTAGTCACCTGTTGCCAACAGTGTCCTTTCAGGGACGTGGTGCCTTTTCCTCCCCGAGACACTGCCTTTCCACCACTCTCCTTGGTTTTTTTAGATCAAAATCACTTGGCATAAAGGACATGGTGGCACAGAAGAAAGAGTTCCAACAAATTCTCAGGGTTTGCAAATGCTTAGCAAGCCTTACTTTGAAGCAGACGTACCTGGAAATCTTCCTTTGGGGCCTTGCTGAATTATTTTGCTTTCTGTCATTTGCTCAGAAAGGCATAAAACAACAGCTTCTCACCCTCTCTAAAACACCTACAAGGAGGCTTACGTCCCTAATCCCGTGCAGGAATCCCACTTAATACAGCGTGAATATCACAGCAAGGAGATGGGCACTTATATACACTAGAGGACCTGGAATCCTCCTAACACACCACAGAAGTTTTCACAAAGCAGCATTATTTTCTCTTTTCCTCTGGTTATTCAACGGTTTGAATGCATTTAAATATTTAAGCTTGCCTAGTTTTTCCTCCACTGGCAGTTGCACACCAACATTTGTTTCCTTTCATTATTAAAAGAAAACAAAACCATAACCCAAAGTTGCATGCTTCCAATTAATATGAATGCTTTCATGAAAATGCAAAAGGAGGAATAAATCCAGCACAAATTTTTATTGCATTTAAACATCCACCTCCAGGACGGGAAACTCACACGCAACAGGATTACGTGAACTCAGGAGAACTGGTAAAGGAAGCCTGAAGCTGCATGTGCATAGACATAGGTCAACTGCCCTGAAACCAGAAAGGTTTTCCAGCATGCTGCTTCATGGCTTTCTGTTATGATTTATCTGTGTTTATTGTGCTGTTCAGAACCGGAGCCTCATAAAGTTAAAAGCTGTATTGAAACAGAACAAAACAACCCCAAATTGTGACTATCTAAGGATTAAACAAATCATTCCCTCAGTCTTGTTTCCAGGGCTTTTTCCCTTATAGCTGATTGCAAAGTCCAGCCAAAGCTTTTCATTGACTGGGTTGCTTATACGATCACTCCCCTTCAGATCCCCTTGTGTTCTTTAAGGGCTGAGCTCATGTTGCAGCTTTTCCTTCAGTCATGGTGTGCCTGGGGACTCTTCTCCCAGTCGTCTCCTTTTATAAAACTTGTAGGATCATTCATCATACCATCTGGCTTTATGGGTGAAATTGGTCAAAGAGTTAAAATGGAGACAGAAAGACATATACAGACACAGATATACACACACGCTCGGGCATGTGGATATGGCATATGAAACATAAGCCTTGTTCTTTTAGGAAACAGACTAAGACTCATGAGATCAACACGCAGAGATTCAGGAATGCAGGAGAAGGACGTGAAAATTCTGATCAGTTGGATGGAGTGAGTCTCCATATGGGATCATGGCATGGATCCAATGGTTCAGTTCTTGCCCAAATGACTTTCAGATATTGCTTGCAACCATGCCCATACAAGGATGCCCTCCCTTTGCTTGTTTGGTGGTGGGGTTTTTTTTGATTTTTAAAGCTCCTGAAAGGACCTAGACATATCTTCAACTTTAAGCCTCCAAGTATTCCCACTGCTCTCAGTGGTGAACCTGTACAGAAAGCGTCCTTGCTGGAGGAAGGACATGGCCACCTCTTGGTGTAACATCTAACACAGTAAGGTCCTTGCTGTGTCTGGAACACTGAGGAGTTTCTACAATACAACTAAGTAACTCCATAAACAGTTTTAATAATAACCACACACATAAGTACCCAAAGGGCGGAATTGGACTGAATCAGATGCCAACTTTGTCTCTCTGAAATATTGGGTGACCTCTCAGAGGGATGAGATGTTTTTCAGTTAGAGTAAAGGGAACCAACAGAAAATACCAAATATGTCCCTCCAGGTGAGATCCAGAGCCCTCTTCTATGGATGCGTTACCAGCAGAGCGATGGCAGGAATGACATGACTGGACTGCTTATCGTCGAAGCGGGACACCATGGGTCTTAAGCAATAGGTCAGTTTACTGGGGCTGAGCTCCAGCTACCGCATCTGTCCTGTGAGTATCCTGAATGAGCACACTCTCTATCTATCTCCTCTTGAAGTCAAGCCTGGGCTGAAAAAGCTCTGGATCAGGAAGAGATGAGTATGTAGCGATCACAGACATATGGTTGGATGCAGAGTGGTGCTTGAACTTTTTGCTAGAACTTCAGTGGATCAAAACACCCAAAGAGCCTGGGTTCAGTTTCTGACCCTAGTCTCAACCTCTACCTAGGCTCTCTCTATACTCAGTCCAAAATGCAGGTTTTACTCCTATTGCCAGCAATCAAGTGATGCAGGCTTTTGGGGAAGGTGGACAGACTGGGTCCCCATTCAAGACGTCAGGTAGGTTTTAGGTCTCTTGGCAGGATCTGAGTGGATCCAATTTTAAGTATGTATCATATCTTTTATTCATCGCCTAAGCTAATAAAGTTAAACTCCTTCCAGAGATGTTGTAACCACTCAGAACAGCTACAAATCTCTGGAAGTGTTGTACTGCCCTGTCCCCTTTTGACTGCATCAGTTTCAGCGGTTTCAAAGAGGCAGGTGAATTGGTCTAGCTATGGCAGACCTGAAAAAGGTCAGACTGGGAAAGGGAATGGGAGGACTCCCCCCTGCTTCTTGCAGAGTGAGTGAATGCCATAGGGAGAAGAGCACATGATGACATTTGAAACCAGAATAATGTCTGCAAGGTTGGACAGTTAGCTGGAGGGCTCTTATTAATAATGAATGTAATGGTTTCCTGAAATAATGGTGGGCAGAGTTGGTAATGAGCACAGCTCAGGATAACAGAATTCACTCTGACAAAGTAAAGGCACATAGTTTCTTCCTCTTCAGCAAGCCAGTACTTGCAATTACACTTGAATAAGGAATGTAAGTAGGATGGAGGAGAAAATGGTGATATTTAAAGAAAGTTCCATTGTTTGAAATGGTTCCTAATAGTGAGTCTCTGGGGTGCAGTATAAACCTTGGGATTGGGAGAAGAGGTGGAAAATGAGGTGGAAGCATCACCCCCTAGGCATAAAATAGATTTTCTGGCTTTCTTTACCATGTAACTCAGTATTCTCACAGACACAGTATTCTCACGGACACAGTATTCTCATGGAATAACACAGGGCTTTTCCTTGCGCCAGTATCCCCAGTGTAGTGTTTTGCACATCCTATTGCCAAGGCAATGCAATCAGCTCATCGCTTCCCTAGAGCCCCACAAACCTAAGCTAGCACCGAGCCCATGTGGGCTGGGCAAATTGTTCTGGTGGGTGCAGGCACTGCCAGCCTAGCTGGCTGGGGGACAGCAAAGCTGCCACATCAGGGGATGCCAATCCGGGTGCCTTGCAGTCAAACTTTCAGGTGCCTTGCTCCAGCTGACAGGCAGGCTGTGAAGGACAACCAGACACCACTGCTCTGAGGGGACCCCGAAGTTCCCTGGCAAAGCAGTTTCAGAGACAAATTTCCTGTCCAAACGAGCAGGCATGGAGCCTCCTCTCAGCCTAGGACCCTCCTGGAGGGAAAACAAAGGCAATACATCCCAGCAAGGTTTTTTAAGATCAGGTATCCCACCCTGGAGCAAAGGGAGGGAGAAGATCCTACCACAGACCACAATTGTCATTAAGTCATCACTGCTACTAGCGCTGTTCTGTCCTTGTCCTGTGGAAGGGACTGTAGACATCAGTGCCTGGCAGACATCATCTCATGCGAAAATTGGGGCTATTGACTGCAGGACAACACTTTTTCCTTCACTTTCTCTAGGTGAAAAAGTACCTAGGTCAATGCACTCCCAGCTGGTCCATATCATATGTGATGGGAGGGTAGTTGGACTTGTCAGGAAGAGACTAAAAAAGATAGTCAGACCAGTATCTACTGCAGAGAGATGATTACAAGGACAGGGCAAATGTGGAGTGATATTTCCATCATCCAGAGATCTGTGGCACGTACTTATTGATACAGCTATCTTTGTATTTCATGTCTCAAGGTGGCTTCCTCCCATGGTTTCCTTGGTTATCCAAGAAATTATTCCTGTGCCTCACTGGAAGGATAAGCTACTCCTTTTTGCATGGATCACATGAAGGAGAAGGAGGAACTACTGATTACACAAATGACGACACAGATCCCAATTCAGGAAATCCTTAGTTGCATTTGCTTTGGCCCATCCATACTTATCTAAGCACCGAAACCTCTATAAACCTGTGCCATGGTTGCAATTACTTCAGTGGGACTTTAAAATATGGTTAAATGTATTATCAGGAAGTGTTTCCATTTACAAATGGGGGAGGAGGAAAATGCGTCATGAGAGCAACTGCCTAATTTGGCTTCAGAAGTTCACGCCACACTGATACCCTCTAAGTAGATTTGACATTTTGGTGGATCCTCAGTATGACTTGATTATTTCCAAATAACTTTCAAGTTACTTCCGTGGAAGTAAATCTTGGATTTTCAAATAGCAGAAAGGAATGTCTGATTTAGCCTCTCTCTTTCACTCTTTTATCAGAAATCTATTCTGCATTTTGCATTTAGATTGCAGTGTTAACCTGTATTTTACCACACTGACGCTGAAAGGGATCTGGCACTAGACAATCAAATGAAGATTGAGACCCACACTTTCTGCATCCAACTTTAATCCATTGATTACACTTAAATCTGACTCATCTTTTTTCTCTTGTAGTGCTTTCTGCAGGATGCAGTTTTCAGTGCTGTTTCCTGAATTTTATGTTTGTTTTCCCACTTCACAGGCAATGTCTTCAAACAATGGTCATTCTCCAAGGGGTGATTTTTTTATATCATCAGTCTTAAAGAAAAATAAGTAACAAAGCTTGAGGGTCAAACCCCCAATCCTTTTAACTTGAAATAATTTTATAGGTTACTGTTAAGGGCTCAATAGGAAGAACTCTTATTACAATACTTTTGGGAACATACAGTGTACAAATGAGACACTTATTGGTTTGCGAAGAGTTTTATATAACTCTTATTCCTCTCGTCTCCCATTTTTTCTTTCTCTTTGGATCTTTCTAATTCAATTAATCTGTCTAGATTTTTGTTTTCTGCAAGACGTGTTTGGCTCAGATAGCTTCTTCATCTCTAGCTTTCAATGTCACCTTTCATGCTATAGTAACTTTCATTCTGAACTGAGGCTCAGACACTCAATCAAGTCCTGCAGTTTAAATGGGATACTATGGACAAGACTTCTCCCATGGACTGAGAAAAATAAATGTAGGTGTCTCCATATTTTAATGCTGAGCTCATATCACAGTCAGTGGAGATCTAGTGAACCCAATGAAATCTAAGAAGTACTTTTCTGTCTAATAGAGATATCTCTTTGGGGCTCACTCTCTATATTCCACTGGCTGTATAGAGAAGATCTCCTTTAACTAGAGTGAGGCACCTAGCTCACACGGAGACATCTAAATACAGCGTGTCTTAATATTTGTACTGAATCCTGCAGTGCGTGTCAGCTGAACCGTGTTTTCACAGTTTGCATATTCCCAGCCCATCATAAGTCTCAGGGAAACAGGCAAGTCAAGGTGCTTAGCCTCTGTTTGCTGTGGATGGAGCGTGTGCACGTGGCAGGCGACTGCAGCCAGAACATGGTAATTCAACTAGGTTTTCACCAATTTCTCTACATTTCAGTCTATATCATTTCTGAGAAGCTTCATCATTGCCTTTGAAAGCTTCCTTGCTGAAGTGCAGTTTCACCAGATGAAGTTTGGAGAGGATCCTTCCCTTGAGCAGGCTGCTCTGAATTCTTTGAGGTCTCAATTATTTTAGTAGCGGAGTTGTCAGCACTTTCTGGCCCCAGAACTGCCAAGTCACTTTAGGATTTCCTTGTGGAGGGTTATCACAGCACCACACTCAGCATGTCAGGAATTTCCTTGGAAAAACTTTTTGCCAATGCAATGTTTATTTCATGCCATCATCTGACGACGCTGCTCATTTAGCTTTTGTAGTGAAATATTTGAAAATCACTTCTTTTTTTCTTTTTCCCTAAGAACTGTTTGCAAGCTCTCTGGGAGCTCACAGCAAACAAACAAACAAACAAGCAAAAAATGTTCATGATATTTCTTCACATAGTTGCCTGACACTGTCAGCTTTAGTGGAGGAGCCTCTGAAATTTGACTCAGCAGTTGGCAGGTAAATGAATCAGGAGCAGTTTTACAAATATTCATTTGTCAGTCACAGCAATAATACTCCAATTTTACACTTCGTAGCCATGTGGATTTCAGTGGAGTAATACTGGAGGTACACATGGGAGAACCAGACTTAGCGAGTGGAAGAATGCATAAAATGGGGATTTTCTACATCCACTTGCCTAGAATTCAGCTGTCAACATAATTTATCTCTTTTCATCTCTAGCCTAATAGTGCTGTGTCATCGCTGAAGAAAAGCATCACTCTCTTCCCAGGAGTAACTGCCTTCTATTTTGGATTGTGCTTGCTGCATTTTTTCCATTCTGGGTGCCTAAAGTTAGCCACTTGAAGCTATATTGGGCATGTAAGCATATGCATTTGTGTATAAGTACCAGCCTTACTTCAGTGAGCTAAGTATCCATCCAAAATAAATTAGAATTAGGTATCCCTGTGAGTTAGGACTCTCAGATTGAACACATAATTATAAAACTTACCCTGAAGTTACTGAATGTGACTGTAGAGTTTGCTTTTGCAACATTTGCATCGGTATATAAATTGCTTGCAAAAATCTTACTGCCCAGAAACTGATAGTCAAACAAATTACTTACTTGTCTTCTGTTAGGAAAGAGAAACAAGGGACTTGCACATAATGTTTTTTTTTTCCTTTTACTTCTTGCCCTTCAGTCATCTCAGTTTTGCTAGTTATTAGAGTCCGTAGCAGTACAATACTCCATTTGGTAAACAATAGGCCTAGAAATTATGCTGATAAATAGAAGTAAATGCAAGCAGACAGACTGCATATTAAGCAGAGGTTCTTGTTAATATTTCAGTCTCTGCGTAAGACATTCATAACATGTCCGGTGTAGGACGCTGAACTTTTCAAAAAGGACATAGGAAATGAGACATTGGTTCCTAGGGAACTTTCTGGCTCGACAAACTGCCATCATAGGTAGGACTGGTCTGAATAAAAGTTGGTATTTATAATGTACCTACAGATGATCTGGTTTCTCCACACTCCCTTCATAGTCAGTGAACATCTCAATGCAGTCAGAGAAGTCCAGCTTCACTTCACAACACACTGAACTCAGTGTCTACAGTCTGTTGATTCACGTCCCAGTTCTGTCTGTTTCTTCCCTTGACTATGAAAGGAGCTGAGAGCAGTGAGTTCAGATGGGAACAGCTGCATTGTAGATAACTGAAGTTAGAGGAGATGAATCCCATCCAATCTTTCATGAGAGAAGAAATTACACTGCAAGTTTTATTCCTTGCCATATACTTAGCTGTTCTTCATTGCCACAGTATTATGACAGTTTACGGTGACTGAAGATCTGGTCCAACATGCTTAAATCCTTACTGAGAGGCATCATCTTTAGGCACGACAGCATTTGATTTCTGACGCCCATCTTGTTCACAGCAATTAATTAGTGCCACCTTTGGCAATACTTCCGTGTGATGAACATCTGTCTCCCAGAATCTGAATCAAAGCTGCATGTGTTGCCCTATTGTATATGAGAGCTCTTACAGGCAGGAGAGCTGTAGGACCTTTTAGTCATTCATGTTAATTCGCTCCTAAATATTGCAGCAATCAGCTACAGCAGTTTCAAACTTGGTAGCTTCGGGTATGAAATTTTACAGAGTAATGCTTCACACACTCAGTCAGTATCTAATTAAAACACATGCTGTGGGGCTTACTGTGGCTCAGCCAAGATTGCTTGTGTTCATTTCCTTTAGTCCTTCTGATGATCAGTCATAATCCCTTTCCATAGGAGTTCTTTGCATCAGATGTCTTTAGCTCCAACAGTCTCTATTTTCACTAAGAGTGGGGGGGCTCACAACTTATTTTGCAAAGAAATAATGGCCTTACTTATGCTGCCTTAGATTACAGAATCACAGAATCCCAGAATGGTGGGGGTTGGCAGGGACCTCTGGAGACCACCCAGCCCAGCCCCTGCCAGAGCAGGGTCACCCAGCGCAGGCTGCACAGGGCCGCGTCCAGGCGGGTTGGAACCTCTCCAGAGAAGGAGACTCCACACCCTCCCTGGGCAGCCTGGGCCAGGGCTCGGGCACCTCACAGCAAAGGAGTTTTTCCTCGTGTTCAGGCGGAACTTCCCGTGTTCCAGTTTGTGCCCGTTGCCCCTTGTCCTGTTGCTGGGCACCACTGAGAAGAGTCTGGCCCCGTCCTCTTGACACCCGCCCTTGAGATATTGATAAACATTGATGAGGTCCCCTCTCAGTCTTCTCTTCCTCAGGCTGAACAGCCCCAGCTCCCTCAGCCTTTCCCCACAGGAGAGATGCTCCAGTCCCCTATTCATCTTTGTAGCCCTTTGAAGCATTAGGATGCTTCAACCTTTTCCAGGCTAGATATCATATGTCAGTATTGAAACCTCCCACCTGAAGGGTTAGATGAAGTTAGCAGTGGATCCTCCAAAGTCCTCCAAAGGATAAGGCTCCATATCAGTAAAAAAAGATTTGTCTTTTGGGGTCCACATATACTTTGTTACTAGGTCTACCTTGATGTTTCCATGGACACTACAGAAAAGGTGGCAAAGTGAGTGGAGTCAGCCTGTAGATTACCAAGGGAAACATCACATAAAAATGTAAAGGCATTCCTGTAAAATTCTAACACTTTAGTCATCTTAGCAGAGATGAAGCTATCCAAGCACTTACAGAAATTTCCTCCCAGCTCTTTAAGGAAAAGATTTTTATGCTGGTTGCTCACCACTCTGCATTTCTTAACCGTCTTTTCATTCATCTAGTCTCCTAATTCTCAAATCCAGCCAGTACTGAGCTGCTGTCCCAGCTGAAAACTATCCTTTGCACTGCAGCGTTTTTATTCTAGACAATTTGTAGGGAGAAACTGAGTCATCCAAGCTCTATCTTCCTCTCACATGTCTGGGCTCTGCAGATCTTGAGCTGAAAAGCTGTGAAACATAAGCAAATGGTGATCACTCCCTCCAAAATCACTTTTTACCTTCCCTGATCCTTTTACCTATCCTCTGTAAAGTTATCAATGGGCTCAGATTCGGATTCTTGAGCTTCCAGCATCACATCCCAGACCTCCATCACAGGAGCTAAAGGAGCAGCCATGTTGGTAAATAATAACAAAAAGCAGTTGCCTCACCAGGTCCCCGAAACGAGGGTTACAAACACAACTGGAAAATGTGTTGTCTGTAGGAAAAAGGGCATAGCATTCAATGGTTACAAGCAAATGATACATCAGAGCACAACACACTAGTTGATACTGGAAATCATTCAGCAGGACTTGCTGCTTGCTCAGAGGCCCATCCATCTCCCTTTGCACTGCCTCTACTTTCACCTTTTCCAGAACCACCACAGAGACCACACTGTAAGAAAGACAGTGATCTTCTCAAAGCGGAGTACTGAGTTGTAGCATGTTCCTACCAATGACTTTATCCATCACTTTTTTGAAAAATAAACTTGAAGAACATAATGTTCCACACTATCTGCCAATGGAAGGGGACCCTGGCCTTGTTTATTCTAAGTGGAGAATTAAATGTATTCAGGTTTTCATCTTCCCACCATAAAGTGTGAGGGTGAAGAACCAGCTCTGCTGGCAAAACCTTCCTGAAAGGAAAGTTTTCACTTAAAGTCCTGCTAAGGTATTGGTGAAAGTAGCTAATTCTACTATTAAGATACGAAAGAATGAGTTATGATAGCAGAAAAGGGATGCATCATTTCATGCTTATTTATCAGAGAATTGGTAATAAAGAATTTCTTTTTGCTCAGAAATTGAGTTCCCTGGGTATTGGCTGTTCGTCAATAAATGCTGCATTACACACTGAGGCATGAAAAGGAAAAGAAAAGATTATTGTTGGGGCTAATGCAATTTACACTCTAATGAAAACCGAGAAGGGAGATTGAGCTAAAGGCACCTGCAGTTGAAATGCTTAAGGGTGGTAATTTCTGTCTTGTTTGTCGTCTTTTTTAGGTGGAAAGCAAGACACTCTTTTTTCCAGATAAGCTGATGAGAGCAATTGACTGAATCTTGAGCTTCTTCCCAGAAAAAACAGGTTCTAGTCTATGAAAGACTCAAATTTTATGTATAAAATGGTTCAACTTCTCTTTGACTCCAAGAACAGATACAGAAGATGTTTGACAGCCTTAACAAAGGCTTTATTCATTCTCATTTGAAATCTTTGAAACAGCTGGGTGAAGCATGTAAGGATGGACAGAATAATATTCCCCACGTACCTGCAGCTGTCAATAATACTGGCTGAATGGCAGACAGACCCACAGATTTTTCTTTCAATCCACATGAAAAAATTCAGGATGCTGGTGAAACGTACTGATAAAAACGTGTCCTGAAAACAGTGGTCCTGCTTACCGGGCTGTGAATCGGTGATAGGTATGACGATAAAATGCAGCTGGACTGCAAAATCATGTCATCCTTATAAGGCTTGAATTAAAATTTAGATATGAGTGCAGGTGCTGTACAAGACTTCTAAGTTTTCCAGTGACCTACTGAATGCCAAAATATTCCATAAAAATTAAAAATCTAGAAATTTCCCTACATGGAGGCAGAAAGCAAGCAGCAGTAATGAATGAAACCAACATTGTCTCGTACCATGCTAGCACATCTCTTCTGATCCAAATTGGAAAGAACTCCAATGTATTCTACATTATTTAAGGAAAAGAGTTTCAAAGAGTTCCTATCAGTGCCGCAGGGAACTAATCTATTTAAAAAATAAGCTTGGGGATTTTCCATACCTCACTGGAAAAGCCCCTGACTTTGAAGTCAGCCCTGCTTTGAGCAGCAGTTAGACTAGACATCTCCAGAGGTTTCTTCCAACCCAAGTTTCTCTATGATTCTGTATTGCATTGCCATTTAATTTACGTATAGAGGCAGCTTTTTCTCTTTGGGAAAAATCTCTGTAGAACTCCTGAGGGGGGAAAAGGTGAAGCTTAGTTATCATCAGTAGATTGTGGTCATTGTCAGGTTATGCTCTACCTGTGTGATTGACACTAGGAGCCAGTTATTGCATAGACATGCTTCACATCTTGCTACCTCAAATACCTGGACTTGCTTTCCACATACCTCCCTGCCAAGGGTGGTATCAACCAAAGGGAATCAGAAGAAAGCTGAGTGAGTCAACAGTCTGATCTGGCTCATGATTAAAATTGTGAAGAAGATAAACAGAGCTCACAGGGCCGCAAAGTGAAACACAGACAAAAATACTTTTACTGAAAGAAAGGAAAAGGCATTTATGGCACAGGGAGGTTCCCACAGCTGAGTGAGTCTCCACAGCACTGCCTGCTTTAGAGGATTCACCCCCTCTTCTGGCATGGGACCATACCTGCCATCTAAATAACTTCTGTAGCTGAGGGAAATAAACAAAAAACAACTGTTCCCTTGACCCCTCTATCCGGAGGAATCACGTTCATCTACTTTAAGCAGCAATCACGATTAAAACAAAGACAGCAGGCTTTAGTCTAGTGAGCCCAGTGGGGAAGTGCTTTACAGAATAAGACTCTAGGTTACAGAAGTAAAGATTAAAAACAAGAAAAGGCAACCTTAAATACACCTGACATCTTCCTCCAACCTTAAATACACCTGACATCTGCCTCTTGTTAATCTCCACTGAGATGGCGAGTGCAGCAGATGAGCCATCTCAGCCCTACCTCTCCCCTGTGCTGTCTTCAGGAAGGGCTCATTTTTGACAGCATGTCTCCTAAGTGATATCCAAGGGGACTCAGAGCAATATTTGGGAATGCCCATTTCTCCTTCCTCTGTTCAGTAAAGGAGACTCACCATGCTAAGCCTATGATGGGTGACTGTAAGAATGCAAATGGTAGATTATCTCAAATTTGCCAAGCATTAGGCTATAATACTCTGCATTCTCACACTATGCCAGTCTTTCTGTGTAGGAAGCCCATTGATTTTCAGACTTCTCTAACCTCTCTCTTTCCATACAGCAAGACTTACACTGTGAGGCTTTCCAGGATGTGTAGTTCCCACAATAATCACAAACTAACCAAGTATCAGATATCCTGATTCTTGGATTTAGAAAAAAACCCCAAAACATAAAATGGAGGAAAGACCGCCTTGCTCTACCAGCTTGGGCAAGGGCATGAGAGCCAGGAATTCAAATCTCACACGTTCCACTGTGGATATGTTGTGCTTTAAGTCAAGCCTTCTCTTCTTTGCTTTCCCTACCTGTAAAATTGGAAAGACTTGGAATGTTTCTGTGGTTACCATAAAATGCAGCATCAGTATGCAAAGTGTGGAGCATGTGGTGTTTATGTCAACAAGAAATATTTTTGTGCTTGGATGGCAGGCAGAAAGCTCCCCTCTACTGCATGGTGGGAGCAGTGATTACTGAGTTTATTGGAAAGGCAACTCCTTATCTGTCTCAACTACATAATAATTTGAAGCTGAAAGCACAGGATGCTGTCTCCTAACTTCATCTGACCTGTGGACAGTACTACGAAACAAGAAGTGCCATGGGGACAGCTTCTTGCTTTTCTCTTTCTTCCAGCCTCAGTTTTGAATTTGCCATTTCCTGTATTCTTACGGCCAATATGTTACAATAACCAGTATGAGTCAGGACCACTGGCATAAGGCCGCCAGCATTAATATAACCAAGTAATCCAATCTTAATGAGGTTTAAAAAGGAGTTTGACAGTAGTTCAAAAGCACTTATTAGACGTATGGCTTGTCTGTGGTTGCTGAAGCATGCAAAGAATGTTATTAATAGGTCTGCAGTCAGGTGAATAGGTCTGCAGTCTTTGGATTAATTTCATGTAGCAACAGGCAGTGGTGTTTCATGTAAGTGGAAACTTCAATGACAAACATGTTGATAAACTTTCCAAGAGCTTAAGGAAACACAGCAATGGAAAATGGATAAAGATAAATGTGTTGAGTAAACATTTGTATCTCAGATTCATCCTTCAAGCACATCTGCTCCACTCACCTCAATTTCACAAACCTCCACAGGTAAACTCACACTCTCTTTCCAGAACTGAAGTCTGAAATTATGTACCTGGCTCCTCAACTGTGAGAAGGCATAAATGATTATGAAAAGAATTGACTGCCATGAACAGAAGGTGCAGATGCCACTGACTCCTGGACAGGTCTGTGAGAGCACAGCAGTGACTCCATTTAAAGGAGGAGTAGCCTCCTTGAAATTGCGATGTTGTAAAAGCACCATAGGCTATATAACTGCATAACAGTAGCTGTGTCTAGTCTAAACAAAGGACTGTCTAGCTCTGTTTCATGGCCTAGGACTGTATGACTACCATGAAAACGGGACAGGCAGAGAGTACTTTCCTGGAGTATTACCCAGCCTCTGGCAATTTCTGTTCCAGCAATTTCCTAGGTCAGGTGGTATGTCTTTGCATTTAAAAACTATTAATGGCTTTTTTAAAAATAGCCTTTCTATGGATTTGTCTGTTCCACACACATCCAATGTTCCATATTCCATATTTATCTCTATGTACGCCCATTATTCTGCACCCATGTAAACTCTTTCCACAACATGCTCTGTCAAGGCGTTTCACGGTTCATGCAGTGTGAAGAATCATTTTCTACCATTGGTTTTGAAACTGACCGTTGGTAGTTTTGTTTTACAACTCTTAGTTCTTGGATTGAAAGAAACAGTAAACAATCATCCTCTGACCACCACCTTCTACAGGCTCCAAATCTTTCAGACACCATGGTGTTTGCAATACAGGCCATTGTAAATTCACAGAATGTTGCTGTGAAATGACAATAGGATAACATAGAAAATAACCACTTTTTTGTATTTGCCATGCACATTTGTAGTCCACTGGCTAACAGTCTCTCCTGTCCTTCTCTGATAGTTCAAGGTCTAAGATCAATAATTCTACTAGTCTCAGAATTGAGGACATAATGATTCCCATGTTCATACATTTGAGTAAAAAGTGCAATGTCTAAAGACAGGTTGTCAGTACAAGCAATAGCGCAAACAAGCAGTCATTTTGTAGAGGTCAAAAAAGCGCACATAATTTTGGGGTTTTTTTTAATAATGAGAAAATACAGACCTTTGTAAGAACATCATCTGAAGCAGGAAAGAGATAATGTACTGTTGCTGGAGCAAGTCAGCTTTGCTGAAATTATTCTGGTTTCGTACTAGTACCAGTGAGAATATGGCTTCATAGTTTTAAAATGGTCTAACTACTGAGCCAGATCTTGCCATCATTACGTGTGAAAGGCACTAGTTCTCATCGGTCTCTGTGGAGATCTCTGCCTAAAAGTTGAGTCCCAGTCCTGCTCATTTGTTTTCAAGAAATAAATGCCTTTCAGTAAGTGTACTTTTCACTAACAGTAAATTCAGTCTGCTGTGCTTCTGAGCAGCTATTTAAATCTGGAGACTTAAGAGATTAGTAGGGGAATGCTTGTTAAGAGTCAAAACATTAAGTCTCATTAAGGATTTTCTACAGCGGCTGTATTCTCATGATAAAGAGGCATCAGGTCACCTGCTTCATTAAGCCCTACTATTTGTTTATGCAATTCATTAAGGCAGAACACAAAAGGCAGTGATCTGTCTGCTTCCAAAACCGCCCATGAATTATTAAAACTCTTCTCAGCATCCCACAAGTTGTGTCTTTACTTTAAGAACTGCAGCTCATCTGATACAACCCATCAGAAACATTCCTAGGGAATGTTTTCCCACTGGGAAATGTCAACCTGTCAAAATAAAAAATGTATCATGGAAATACATCAAGTTTGATAAAACGCTGTATTGAAAAATCAGAATAGAACACATTCATAGAAATATTCTCTTGTCAGTCTTTCAGGAGCAGCAGGATTTGTTTTCCATTTTAAAACAGCTTTTTGTTTTACTTTATTTCCCATGAAACAAAGACAGCAGAAATCACAATGAAATATTTTTAATGCCCCCAAACAAACAGCATTCGATGTTATTGCTGATTTCACTTCATGGGGAAATTTGTTTTTCTATTATCCATTTAAAATTGAATTTTGCTTTCACTTGTCAGAATTTCAAGGGAAAAAGAAAATCTATTTCCTTCTCCAGTTTTAATTAAGCCATGTGTTTCCCAAAGATTTAATGAGAAGTGGAATGGCTAAAGTCCTGCAAGCATTATTAAATTGGGTAGAAACAGGTACTGTGAAGTTGTGGTAGGAATATAGGGCCAGAAAGAAGGAGAAAAAAAAAAAAAGACAAATAGTCGAAATGAGGATGACAGCATTCCCTCCATAAACTCTGCCTTTGGGTCCACATCCCTCCAAATCATTTTCCCATGTGGATTTTATCCATAAGTGTGCCACTGTGTGATTGCCATGGATTTTCACGTTTACTGTGCATCTCTATGCCTGGCTGTGTAGTCTACTGAAGGCAGGAACCGTTTACACTATGCTGAGTTCCCTGGATGAGACAACTCCTTACCTGCGACTCAACAACTACAGTTAAGGTCAAAAATAAGACTGATACAGAAATAGCGTGTTTGTGCTCAGGAACCACATGACATTACCATGGCCTAAAATTCCAGATCTTTTCCTGCTCCCGCTCAGGGAGGTGTTGAAGTCTCAGTCTGTAGCTGTGGCAAGAGATTCTTACCTAAGGAAAGGGGCAGACAAATCAGATTCTCCTTCCCCCTTAAACTGGGGAGAACAGATAGAAGTATATTTTCCCCATAATTATACACTCCCAGAAAGAGAAAGGAAAATGTAGAAAACACAGAAATACATAGAATTAATAAGGAATATTGGAATATGTATGGAAATAGAAGGGGCAAATTCATAGAAGAAAAAGTTATTAAGGGTTTTTAAATACAAAGACATACCATCTGACCTTGGGAATCTGGCTGACTGCACAAAAATCTTCATGGACATGAACACCTTAATCTTACCAGGTGTGGACTGCTATCAGGGCTCACTCCAGTGCAACAATCAGCATAAACTTAGGTTGCTTCTAGCAATGAAGCAAGAAGCCATGACTAATCTCTGTGTAATTTGGCATATTTTACTTCTTCTGAGACTAGATTGTTTTACCCATGCGTCTGCCATTGTTGTCCCCTGAAGTAACGTGGGCTCTCCTTTCTGTGGGAAGCTCTGGATGACAGTCATGGAAACTCACTGTGTCACAGGCCGTATCCCTCTCAAAATGGAGCTACAATGGGTCAACAAGAAAGGCTAATTTATCTGAGTGGAACATCCTACTAACACAACTATATTGTTTCCATGTCCAGAATTAGCTTGGTTGAGACTAGACTGAATATCTCAGCCTTGGCAGCACATTGCAGAACGTAGATATTTCCCAGGAGACATATCCATAATCTATCTGCTTTGGAGACAGATGCTCTCAGCTATCACAATAATATGTTATTGCTTTCCATATACGATCAAGAGCAACAGCAGTATTGTACAGATCTTCTGGCATTTCTCCTTCTTAGAGTCAGAATATATTTAAGGCTACAATGTTTTTTGGCTCAGTTATTTTGTTTTGCGATGGTGAGAGAAAGTGTAGGAGAATTTCAAAATGGAAGAGATCTTCTCCAAGACTGAGGTGTTGAAATCTTTCCTGAAGAAAACCAGGAAATGGAGCTGCTTGAACTTCTTGAGCAGATTGTCCCATAGACAGATATCAGTGGCACCCAGGAGTTTGTCCTAGGCTTTTACGTACCTTGGTTTGAGAACCATTGAATTGACACAGCCATGGGGATACAAATAGTCCTGTTCTGTACTACCTGGTGTCCAGGTAACAAGTGAGTCACTGTAGCACAGCCTGAAGGTGATAAATGCATGGATGACAGAAGCTTATCAGGAGAAAAAGATGGTAATTCTCAGTAAGAATGAAGTACCACAGTAAGGAAATCTGGATCATCCAAGACTGAGGAGTCAAACTGTGCTGGAAGGCTTCATACTGCTTTCATAAATAAGGCTTGTTATGCTTTTCAGGGAGACAGTTTCTTGTTTGACTCATTTCAGTAGCATCAAGTTGGATTTCTTGGGCTCCAACTTGCTTCCTGCCCTTCAGGCAAGAGCAAACTGATCTGAAGAGATCTTAAGGAGGCATTGCCTATTTCAGTTTCTCTCTTCTACATACAGAAACCGGTATATTCTTCCTATGGAAACTAAATAGTACTCAATAACTTAAATTCCAGTTTTCAAAAGTGCCCTACTTCTAACTGGGATGAAAAGTTTCCTTTGAAGCAGGACTTGATTTTAGGTTATGCTCCACCAGAAATCAAGACAGACTCGGGAAAACACTGATGTTAGATCTGATGTGAGATTCATCTGATCAGCTGCAGGTGTCTGAGCGTGTTGTCTCTGTTCCCTTTATAATCAGTGGACAGAAACAGGCTGCCAGGGCCCCGAGAGCACTAATGGGTCTTATCAACCCTGACCAGCCTCTCCTGGGGCCTCTATGCACACCCCCTGCTCATGGGCTCCATTTAAGTTCAGTCCTGGTCTTTCAGCCTTGGCCTGAGTTACGTTGTAGGAATATTTGTCGTGAGCTCAGTCATAGCTGTGTCTGCACATGGACCCCATTGATCTAGACTCTGACCCACAGGCTGACTTCCCAGCTTGAACTTGGACCTACCTTGTTGCCATGGACCTGCGTGGCAATCACAGGACTATGGCTGACTCTGGTTGTTATTGCTGGACACGATCCTGACCTGCACATTGACTTCCTGGCTTAACCTTGGACTTGCCTCATCAGCATGAACTTGCCTGATGATCTGGACTCTTGGCTGAACCTGGGTGCCATCTCTGGTTCTGCCTCACTTTTGGAGCACTGTGGGGCAGGATCTTGGCCAGTGAGGCCCAAGCCCCACTGGCTGGTTTACCATTCTTAGTTCCTGGCTCCCTGCACCTCAGGGAGCAGCTGGCCATTGCTGCTCCCTGACAAAGGCATTTTATAGCTCGTGCTTTTGCATGACAGCTGTCTACTACAACCTGGAACAGCACCAACTCTTTACAAAGACTGCCAGACCCCCACAAAGTGGTGAGCAATTTTTCATTACTCGAGATGTGGCTTAATGAGCAGCCATGTTGAACAGCTCATAGCACCAAAGCCCTGAGGCAACCAGTCCCACCGCAGACAAAACCTCATCTGAGGAGAGAAAGAGAGAGACACCTTTATAAATGAAGGAAACAAAAATCACTGGAGAGCAGTGAGAACCAAATTGTGGAACAGGTTGAAAAGCAGTGAGTTTTCTCATTATCTAATTATTCAAGTGAGTAGTTAGAACCTCCCCTATGACTTATGCCTATATATTTATAAGCGACATTGAATCCTTAGGTTTTGAAGTTTAAGCCAAGCATTACTCTACCAGTGGGTTAAGATGAAAGTTTAATATATAGCTATTCATCAACAAGTATTTCCCCCCCCCTTGCTTCATCCAGGAGACATTAATGGAATGAACCCAGGCTGATCAGATTTGGATATCCTTATATATCCAGCAAATGCAAGACGTGAGCTTGACAGGGAACTGTAATTCCTTTATTCCAGTAAGCAGCTGTTTATTTCTGTAACAAGATGAATGAAGCTTGGATTGTCTAACACTTACTGGAAGAAGAGCTTATAGTCTCTAAATAGTTAACTTCACCTTTTTTTCCTTCAAAGGCTGAGCTGATGGTGGAGTTGAAGAACGTTTGCCAAATCAGCCTGAACCATGGCAATAGTATTTTCCAGATTAAATCTCAAGGCATTTAGAGTTTATGCTCAAAAAAGACATTTATATGATCCTCTTCAAAGACAGTGCACCTGAGGAGCTTTTAGGTGGTATTTTTGAAACGCGAAGTGGTAGAAATAGTCAGTAAAAGGGTTTACCTGTGTTTGATGTTTTTTTCTCACCCCAATTGATTTAGTGATCTGGCTTGCAACTTGGCTCACAAAGAGTTATAACAGCTCAGTGAGGGTGCAAGTGAACTGACATAAAGATGGAAGTGAACAGTGAAGCAGCATGAACCATCTTTGCTGCTGCAGAAAATGCCATATGGAACCATGATTTCTGCTTAGACATAACTAACACACTTCTGAAATACTGGTCACAGTGAAGGTTACTGGATACTCAGCAGGTCATGAATCAACTCCAAAAAAAAAGAAAAAATAGGTTAGGTTTTTCTCCTTCTTCTTCCATTGTGCATCATAAATCAGGGTTTGCATTCATTGCTGAAGAGCCTTGGAAAGACTTTTTTTAAACAAAACAAAACAAAACAAACCCACAAACCCCAAACAAACAAAAAAACCCACTGCTAAATTTTAATTATGAGGGCTAGCTAATCTTGACTGTAATTACTAAGATCTGATGAAAAGTTATCCAAGAACTATTATTGTTAGAAACAGAAAGCTAAATGAGCACTGTGCTTTAGCAGATTCTCATCTGACCTTCTCCTCGGGCAGTTTCTGGTAAGTACACAGATCAGGAGTTATTTTTAAAATTGGTGTTGCCAGTGCTAAATTTTTAGACATCATAAGAAGTCCTCCAAAAGGGGGATTTTGAAGATGCTTATTTACAAGCCTTTCCCTATATTTATAGGGATTCTCTGATTTCTCTGCATCAGGTGTTCAGGACTATCTCCACAACCAGTCAGGGCAGAAAAAATTCAGAGGGGTCTATGGGTTTTCTTCACTACGTTCCTTTCCAATGGCTTTGCTGCAGACGCTGGAGAAATAAGTAGAGTGTGAACTAGTAGGATACTCACAGTGAAGGGCGTGAGCTGGCAGCACTGAATTGTGGAGTGGCATGAAATTAATGTGCTCTTCCATAGCACGTGGTGGGTAGCAGTTATCAAAGAATTTATGTAACAAATCATGAGTCACTGATGGCTTTCTATAGTGTGCTGGGCAGGGAGAGCCAGAGAGCTTATTTGATCAGGTTTTCAGAGTTTGTAATGGAAATATAATAGCCATGAAAATTTGAGGAGACCTAGGGACATTTTTTCATCATGGATATTCGTGCATTGACTTGATGCTGCTGTTCTATCCCAACAACCCTTTCCAGCCTGGTGTACTGTGTCACCACTCCACTGTCTCTCCATTTCAAACATTCACAAACACAGTAATTAATGCAATCTTTCTGCTTACCCAGTTAACAGAACACACATGCATGCTTCCTGTTTAAAACTGCAGCACTAAGTCATACGTTTCATAAGACAACTCTCCTTTAAAAATAGCCGTGTGTGTTTGGGAACACTGCCTGCCTGTCCCTGCCATAGGATACTCACCATTGCATTTCCCTATTGTGTCAGCATGAGGCTTTTGACCCTGGAGGTGGAGCCAGACTTTCACATTCTTCACTGAAATCCCAGCAGCTGCACGACCCTCATGGTGAGTGCTTTAGTCGATTTATTTTTAGAAAGACTGCTTTAAAGAGTCTAAGTCTGTCCTTCTTTGCCCAGGAGTAACTCGAGGTAAATGCTGCTAAGTAAAGGAAGCTGAAGATACTGAACTCATCTGTGCAACAGCAGATCCAGGCATCACAATTCCTTTCCAGCTCAAGTCCAAGTCAGATTTTACCATTGCTGTTGATTTTATGCAGAGGATGTTTCACCGCTGTGGTGACAGACAATAGCACAAAATAAAACTAGGCAGACAAATTACACCCCTTTGAAAATGGAGGTCACTTGGACAGAAAATCTGGGGGAAAGAGAAGGGTTGGATAAGCGTGATTCCTGTAATCATGCAGGTGCTCCAAAGAATTTGTCTAACACATTAGTATAGTCTAAAACAATGATTGTGTGTAATGACATCCAGGGAGTGCTAAACAAGGCTGTTGGCTAGTTGAGTGTGAAATGGCAGGTAAGCAAGCAGCTCTCTGCCACTCATCTGGTGCCTTTTGTTTTGGGATACCTGTGGTCATGGTTTCAAAACTGCATTGCATCAGTACAACGGAGTCCAAGCAGGCATCTATATCCATAAGTTAAATGCATTCCCTGGCCCTGGGAACAACCAGCATAGAACACCCCACATCTATTGTATTAAATAAGGGGCTCACAACCCAAGAGCCTACTGGGAACAGATGATGGCCTGTTCATTCCTGACCTGTCCAGAAGATGCTTGTTGGCTCAGGCCTCAGCTGTGCCCAGCAGCAAACTCTTCATTGACAGGACAGACCATTATATTTCCAAAACTGTTTCCTGGCATGCTTTATTTTCTTAGTGTAGGAGAAACTAAAGGAGGTAAGGATGCAGCACTGAAGGGCAGACCTTTTGCATTGGCTTCACCAGGACTAAAGTCAAGTTGTTTTCATCTGAACATCAGGAAAGAGCCCAACGACAAGGGATGAGTTCTCTGAGAAACTGAAGCAAAGCAGGGAACAGTCAGGATGGTTCAGGCATGTAGCTCTGCCCCAGGTGTTGCTTAAATTGCCTTACAAGCCAACCACTGTGCAGTGCTTGGGGTGGAAGCCTCGACAGACCTTGCAGTCAGTGGGGTTTTTTCCCCTCTGTATTTAATGCAAATCCTAGAAACAACCCAAGGAAATTTTCCTCTGCCTCCCCTTGCCATATGAGATTCTCTAGGCTCTGAACCCTGGTTTTGTGGTAGTACTTAACTACAGCCAGAAGTGCTTGAATCAAGAGGAGAAAGTGTTTCTGATGTGTTTTTCTCTTCAGTATTTCCTACTGGTCAGCTAGTGAGTGTGGATAGTCTGAATTGCAACTGGTGTCCAAGTCAGCATGGGAAGATTGAATAATCTCAATGTCCCAACACTTGTCCCAAACTTGGATCTGTCCGTTTGTCACTAAATTATGCTGTGTACCACTAGACTGATCTTTTCAACTAAATAATCTTCCCAATCCTATGGATTAAAATCCATGTGATATCTTTCTAGTTTCTTTCATAGTTTCATAACAATCCTTCAACTCTAAACTAAAACAGATTAAATCTGCATATTTGTTTATACTTGCTAAACCACAAATCTTGCTGTCAGTCTTGAATGCTGTTTAAAAGTCTAATGAAGCCTGATGTTTTCACAAGACACTTCACGCAAGATTCTTGGAAAGGTGGTCCTCAGTCCAGTGGATTATTGAATTAATTGTCAGTAGTAATGCCGCTGCTGTGTACAGATGGGAAAAGGAAAGCAAAACAGCTCACTCACTTGGAATCGAGACAGTCCCCTGAGGATATTAATGGCACCAAGTCCATAAAGGGATTATATAGTTCAATAAAAATAGAAACAAAGTCGATGCCTCGTTTAAAAAGACAAAGAAGGTCAACCATAACTTGATCAGGGCAATTCAGGGAAAGACAGCACAAAGGGGATTGCAACACGTTCATCAAGAATGAACAAATAACCTGAAACGAGTGATTTATTCTCCTGTTTCTGTTTGTAAATTGCCCTGGTCCAACAGTTATTACTCCTTACCCTTCCCCCCTCTTCCCTCTCCCCGAAATTCCTATCAAAACTCTTCAGGAAGTAAGCCACGCTCTCTAGCCTGCTCACAAGCAGTTTATTGCCAGAATGCAATGTATGACATTGAAGAATCAGCTTGTTTGGACAGGTTGTAGTAAGTTTCTGTGTCCTCCTTGGGAGAGGATATCTCTTCAGATGAGTTATCCTTGTATTGCAAAGAGCCATGTTTACAAATCTGGAAGGTGCAATTAGCAGTAAATAGTCTCTTCTGGGTAATGAGCTTTTATGCTTCTAAGAACTAGGCTTAATTGAAGAACAAGCAGGTTTTTGTCCTCCAAGCCACTGGAGCCTCCTGAAGAGGGAGGAGGTTTTTTGTGTGATGTTTTATGTCAGTTCTTGTGTAAGGTCTCCTGTTAGCTGTGTTTACTTGGCTAACACTAATCATGAGGGTTTTTTTTTTTGTCAGGACGGTTTTGCAATATTCATTAAAAATGGTCTGTTACAACCCTTCTTATAGTTAGTAGCGCTGCTATAGACACCAGCGGGGGAAAAAGTAGACCTGTTCAGGCACCTGTAGGTAACTCCTCTCTCTGTTACAGCACTGGGTTACAAGGGCCCCAGAGATGTCAGTGGAGTGATGTGACTAAGGTGGCCTCCACACCTGCTGTAGCATCCAGAGGGTAACCAGCGACCCTGTGGAGGTTACAACCGGTTACAACCCCATGAGCGCTGAGCTGTGCTGGGTGAAGGATCTGAAACAGCAGTGACCACAAGCTGTCAACGCCAGACGTGGGATTTTGCTCTGCTGTAGCGGATCCTTTTCCTGCACCACATGCTTTTGTGGAGGGTAAATCCTTGCTCACAGGGCTCCCCTGAGCAGGTGCAGCTCCCCTCCTGCTGTGGTTTTCCTTAGATTCAGAAAGGCAGGAATGCTATGCAATTTACAGAGCTGGCAATTTTTGGCCTTGTTGAACAGGCTTGAGTGACTGCTAATCAAACCTGACCATTATTCAAGCAGTATTATTGCAGCATATCTCCTGACAAATTTCCCTCCAGGGTTTTTCAGGTACCGACAAGGTCCTACAGTGATAATACTAACAGCAGCTAGTTCATATGTAACTGCCTGTGGCAGTCTGATTCTGCTTGCTCCCGGAGAGCTTTCTTATATTGTGCGTATGTGTTTAGGAAACCAGGATGTTGTTTTCTGTGTTTCGAGTCTTTATATTTCTAAGAATTGTGACTGACTGGGAGAAGAGCTGTCATTTCTCTATTACTGTGAGCCTGTTCAGACACTCACATACCCATCACAATGCTGTCTCCTGGGCAATGGTACAGCTGTTCTTTTATTTCTGATAATTGTTTTATTATTGTTATTCAGCTAACATGAAAACTGGGTGGTTGAAAATAAGCACAAAGCTAAAGCAGATAGTGTCTAGAGGACAGCGAATGGATTGGAGAAAAAAGAATTATTATACTAAATTGCTCTTAGATGGTACTGACTGATTAAAGACTAAATCTTACACTCAGCACCAGCACCCCTCAGTGATACAGGAGTCTGAGTGAAAGCCCCTGGTCTAAATCTGACAGGAGAGAGATTTGAATTGCAGTCCCAAAGCTCCTGGAATAAACAGTGAACTATTGCTCCTTCAGTCAGACCCTTCCTTGACCAGACATTGCAGCCCTGTTAAAATGCTATGCTCATTTCCATAAAAAGCTGATACTTTTGCAGGAAAAAAAAATGCCAGGAATTTCTTGATCAGACCTTCTTAGGATCCCATTAGCCTCTATCAGAGTAATCTCTTCCGAATGCCTTTTCTCAATCTAATTTATTTGCTGGTGTTAGTTAACAAATGAGAAGGGTTCTGGTATGATTTGATCCCATATGTAAGCATTAGAGAAGCTGCAGCACAACCAGAGTTCTGCAAATAGATATGTAAATGTACTAGAAATTTCTTGTTTCTTGCAGTCAAGAGGTAATTTACATATGCAATCCATCACTCTCTCCTCACTGAACTTTCTACTGACAGGTTAACGAATCTTCTGGGATGCCATGAAATCCGGGATGAAGACAGTAATATGTATTCATGAGGTTGACGATGTCTGGGATGGCACTGGTGCAGAGAGGTACGTGGTGTGATGCCAGGGTACTGGGCACTACCAAAGAACCCAAAGGCATTTACTCACCCATAACAAAAATACACACAAAAAAAATCTAGTCAAAGAGAAGTTACAGTTCCCGGTCATCTAACGGTTGTGTGTGCAGCCAATGGCCTACAGCGTGAAGGGGTATAATCTTGTACTAAAATCTGGGGGCTCTTGTGTTTATTGAATTACAGTGTTTCTGGCAATGCTCAAAGGTAAGGATATTCATAATTCTCTTCCATAATCCAGTGCTGACATCTGAAAACAAGGCTTGCAACAAAGCCCCCGTATCAATACAGCCTAACACTCGGTGTACTCATTCGCCAGGTGCAGAGCTGCAGAAAGGGTCCACCTCACATGCTCCAACTCGTGCTGAGCGGGAGCGATTGTACAGATCTGTAGGTTCTCCAACCCTCTCAGGGTTGTTTTCCTCCCTGTTCATCATTTTAAAAAGTGGATGTGGGAGACAGCTGGCTCAAATTCCACACCCACCCACAACAGTAGCATTTTGCTGCCTCAATGTCAACAGTTGACAAGCCTAAATTGTGAAGTGCTTCAGGAATGGTGAAAAAGTTGAGCCTGCTATGCTGAGAAAACCTTTTTTACCCTGCAGGAATGATGCATAAGCCAAAGGTTAGAACTATTTTATTTCAGGGTGCATATAGCTATGGATGTGACTGACTGTAATGTAAATCAAGTTTTTTAAGGAATACTAAAAATACAGTAGATTTGTTAATATGAAGAATCTTTAAACAACAGAGCAGGCTGAGTATGTATACTTTTTATTTTTGGTTATTTAAACTATGAATATTCAAGAGATGTTCAGCAAATATTTGCTCCTGGTTTTAAATAAACCTTGGCTTATCCTGATATTCCTACCATGTTTGATTTGCGCAACAGTCCAGAGAAAGAATTTATTTGTCAGATCACATCTGTGAGTGATTTTTGGTCTGTACTTTCTTTACAAGCATTCATTACGTAGGTTTGAACAGAGGGATTCAAAGTTCAGGATGTGTTGGGCAGCTTCTGTGCATTTTGGTTCCTTGCATAGGGATCAGAGCTATTAGAATTGCATTTCCTCAGGGAATAATTGCATTTCCAAATTTCAAATATGCTCTCTGCAAATACGCTTGAGTACTAACCTAAATTGTTTTGTTCCCACAAGCACAGCAGATGATTTTATCTTCCTCTTTGACATTGAACTACCCAATTAGCCCATCCTTTTTCACAGCTACACTACATTACTTCACCACCTTCTTATAGGAGCTAGTTACAGAAGGAAGAAATAGTTTATTACCTGTCATCTTCCCTAAGAGACAGACTATAGAAAATATTCCATGTCAGTAAATCAGACTGTTCAGCTTACGGTCAATCAAATTCCAATTTATCCCACAAGGAAAACTTGCCACAAACTTCTGTGCAAGCTAGGTCTCCCACTCCCCAGGCCCTCCGTGCTTCACACAAGGCCTCGTCACAGCTTCTTTTTCCCTCTGTACACCACTGCCACTGTGACCAATTGCATATTTAAATCAGCTTCACTTGGTAAAAATAAATAGAACTGGACTGAAAAAAGAAAAAGTTGCTTGCTAGAAGGCATTGGGAGATTTCTCTATTCACTGGCAGAATGATCAGCAAGATCCTTTTGAAGATTTCAGTTTGCTAAGGGTACTAGGGCAGGCATAGGAACAAGTCTTGAAGAACTGACATAAATCTCAGCTTTTTCTAAGGTTTGTGGACATCAGGCAATAGGATGGACTAGGTAAGAGGGTCCCTCAACTAGATGCCAGAGAGAAGACAACATGTTTTGGGGTATTAAAATTTAATTGTCAACATTTGCTACCAAAGAAACAGTTTCATGGAACGCTGAATTGACCATGATCTTTCCTTGAGCAGAAGAGTGGAGGAAAAAGCCCCAAATATTTGCCGTCCACGATGCAAAATTATCTCTTGTTACAGCTGTGCCAAGAAACCAACAGTGCTAGACCAGATATTGGCTGCTCCCACCAGGGAATCCAGCCTGCACTCCATGCCGCTCTAGAAAGGGTCCTGCTTGGACTGCATTCACGGGATCCACTTTTGTGAAAGGCTGAAGGAAATGAGCCAAATCTCCTCTCCATGTCCCCACCTCAGATGGATAAAGCTGTGGTACATGGCCAAAGCATCTGAGATTTGGTGGTAGAGCACAGGCTCAGGGACGGGAAGGAAGATGACCTTCTGTAACAAGCATCAAAAGGACAAGTCTGGGCACTGTTGTCCTGTCTTCATCTTTCCTTATTGTCAGACATCATTTTATCTATACCCAGAAAATGACAGGAAATCTTCAACAGTATCGGGAACAACACGAATTCCTGAAAAACTCTACAAATATCCTATAAATAATAGTGATTCTTTACTGACAGACACTTCCAAGTTCTGACATTTAACTTGTTCTTCATTTGTGAGATGTGTCCTATGGGTACTGTACAGTGCCATTTTACTCAATCAGAATGTCATGTAGTATCAACTCAGCACCTTGAAATACATGTCGATTATACCATATAGCTGTATTTATAAAGCAAACTTGGAACGGTAACTTGATAATGAAACCATTCAGATTGTCTACCCAGTCCTCGCTGGGGTATTAACTCTTAGCACAGGCAGTGCACAGTAGATATGTTACCTCTTTTTCTCCTTTTTTTTTCCAAGCTTAGATGTCAGACACACAATTAAAATGACTTAAAAAGTGACAGTGAGTGGGATTCACAAAGCCGGATCTAGATGACCACAGCGCCACATTTGAGCTTTTGCCTAGATCCTCTGCGTAGATAATGGGAAGGAATAGGTGCTTGCTGGGTATTATTCATCTTACCCTAAACAGACATTTAAAACATGACAGGTGACTTGCGCCCTAGAATTTCCCAGTTCTCTGCATGGACAAATGAAGCACCAGGTAACGTGCTCAGCTGTAGATATCTACCACCTTGCCCATTTCAGCTGTGTGGTAATGGTGCATGCTTACAGCACGTGGGAAGTAGGAAGTAATTTATTTTGGTGCACAGCTGTCAATGAAGGGAGTCTGGAATAATCTGTATTGCCTGCCATTTGCCCTGGGATAAGAACAAGTGCACAGACAACTCAGCTGAGTTTGATAACCTATTAGGCCTTGGTAACTCGATTGCATTTGTAAGTCCTCAGGATAGTCATAGGAAAGGAATACAAACAAAGGCGACATGTTCTGTATTCTCTTCAACAAGACTCACACCTCTATAAGAGCTGTGTGGAGGGAAAGACAACAGAAGTACAGTGTCAGCCAGCAAGAAAAAAGGACACATTTACAGCTGATTTTTCTTGTCCAAAATCACACCAACTGAAGAACACATACGACCTTTCTCCAGAAAAAAATAATAACATCCCTCCCCAATAATTCATGACTAAGAAGATATGTTAATGTGTACTGGAGATAAAAAATAGTCACAGCAACAGCTCTGTGGGCTGTAATGGTGCCATGTGAGATTACATGAGCAGAGAGCTGAGCTCCATTGCTGAAGTTGTTGATTCTACAGGAGGCACATGGCAGTGAGGAATCTGTTAATGTCTCTGTTCTGCTCTCCAGGTTGTCAGGAAACTCTGTTTGCAAGGTTTTCCAGGAGTTTCTTGCAACAAATCTCAATGTCCTGAACATTGCTTTTCCAAGAATATCTTGCCATATATAGTCTACAAACAAAAAGATAAGCAATAAACAAGAGAAGAGATTTGGAGAACTTTGCAATGCTTATAGAGTGTGAAGATGGAACTATGGTCAAAGAAATTTATAAAATTTCATGAACATCTGTTGCCTTAAGTCTCTCCTCCTTGGTTGGAAGAAGCTTCTATATGCCTCCAGTCTGACCTCCTGCTTGAAGCAGGACTATCACAAACACTAAATTAACTCAGATATGGTTTTGTCTAGGCGAGTCTTGGACGGTGAGTCAAGGATGGAGATCTGACAAATTCTCTTAGCAACCTATTCTGCTGCTACCCCTCCCTGCTAATGGAAATGTCATACACAGTGTCCAGCCTGATCTCCCCAAGCTGCAATTTGTAGTTGTTGTCCTTTGTTACATCCACCACCCATGCTGAGAAGAGTTTGACTCCCACATCTCTGCATCTCATTTTCAGTGTGAGGTCTCTCCTCTTTTTTTTGCTGCCAGCAACAGTATCTCAAGTTCCTTCCCTACTCCCCCATCAAAGATATCTGGCAGACTGTGATGTTACTGAAGAGGGTGACCCTGTGCTGACAGCAAACCTGCATATGGGGATGAAGCTAATGAATCTCATCACACCCCACACTCCATCTCCAGTACTGGTGTTTAGTGAACTGCTGCAAGTGAAGGGAAGAAAAGAGCCATTCCTTAATGACCCTCTGAATGCTGGCATCCTTGCTGCGGTGATAGGTTTCCTTCATGTCTGACTTCTCTGCTACATGTGAGGCTTGGCACAGAGAATACATTAAACAGAAAGAACTTCTACATAAGTTTTAATGTACATTAACATGGTCTTCTGTTTCTGGTCAACCAAGTCTTTCATTTTTCAGCTAGATCTGGCATTGGTGTTCTGAACAAGGACCCATTTTTACTGCCAGACCATCCGACATGGAGTGAGCACAGGCTTTCAGTGAATACTTCCCAGGCCTCACAGTCATTGACTGAGCATGACTGGTAGATAGGTTTGACCTGAAACCCATAGCACTATTTAATCTGGCCCTTCTGGTCAGTAAGTTTACAGAATGACTCCATGATCCAGATGTTCCTACTCCTTCCTTCCCAGGAGTCACTGAGCAGGACCAGACCTTCTGCAAATGCCGTTGCAGTGGTTTGTTTTACTCTGCTAGTCACAGCTGCCATCTGACTCCAGCATGAAGATTAGAGGCTTGTTTGTCAGGTTAAACAGCAATGATGACATTTGGTTTCCTTGACTGACCCTGACCTTGATGTTAATCAGTTCTGTGTGCTCCCGCCACCTATGAATGCTGACATTTCTGTGCAGGTCTTTAATGTGATCAGTCTTGTATTTGTTGAGGCCTTTCTCCCTGAGGACCCAAGTGTCACTTCGGCTGCAAGCCAAGCTCCAGGATCTGCAGGTTTTCTGATCAGTTGGGGACTGTGACAACTCTCCCTGTCCTATGTTGGTCAGGAACACCTTTGGCAACTTGGCTTTTTTAACTATTCCCAGAGAGTCACAGCACAATTTAGCTGCTCTGGGTCCACACTGTCTTGGCTTTAGATGAAACAAAACTCCTTTCTGCTGCTTCCCATCAGCCACAGTTTGAACAGCAGTGCTAACAATGTGCCACCCAAGAGACATGGTCAGAATGAAGCAGATCTTTCAAGCTGACTCTGTTTGGACCCCTTTGGAGCTTTTAATTTCTATCATGTCTTTATACACCCCCTTTGATGAGATCAGTATTTCAAAGGTCTACCCCAGCCTACTCCAGCAAATGTCATCGTGTTTCTCTCCTTCTCCATGTGTGCTTTACAAACCTCCACTGATGGGAGCTTGTACGGGAGTGACTTCTTGTTGTCAAGACTGAGGGTTACAAGTTTTTCTCTGTCTGCTTTGAAGAGGGGCTGATAATGAACAAACACATCTTTTTCTGCCTGCTAAGCCAGGAGTAAGTTTTTCTGAGCGACTTTTGGTGCCATGCCAATGATTGATATTCCTGCTTCTTTAGAGAGGTGACCTCTTCATGGAAGTTAAAGAGGATGTCGATTCCTTCCCTATCCTGTGTACAGAATTTTTGAGCAAGCTTTAAAGCAACTTTTAATACTGGATATATTTCTGAAGTGAGCACATATTTTTTAAATACTGGTGTCTCCACATGGCTGAGTTTGTGGAGCATGTAACGTTACACTCAAAATGGAATAGACTTAATTGAATTAGCCACACTCTTATAAAGCCACTTATCACCACAAGCTGCATGACACGTAAACACGGGTGCACGAATTCTCACAATTCCTCCTGCAACATGGAAAATTGTTATCATCTGTAGCTGCAGATGAAGCGATAGAAGATAGCATTTTCCGAAGTCTCTAAGTGATTTTTAGGATCCACTTAGAAAACTTCCTGTGATTTATCCAGGATATTAAAGGAAAAGATCTTAAAGCCACTGGCTAAGCCAACAGCTTAACCCAGATCTTCTCTGCCCTATAGCAGGTGCAGAGGTAACCCTTATCTAAAGGGAAGGCTGCTAGGCAGCATGAGGCAGTGTAGGGGTATGAACTGCTACAGGTAGGCCTCAAGATCACCATTAAACACATACCCAAATCCCTTGAAACTTCTGGGTCTTTTTCATGCAAATTGCAGAAAAGATCACCAGCTATTTAGGAAAAAAAATCTTATTCTGTTTTAAAAAGGCTTTATGAAAGCCTTAAGAAAAATACCCAACAAGCTATTATTCTGAAATCACAGAATAATTTACGTTGGAAGAGACGTCTGGGCGTCTCTGAACTGGCTGCTCAGAGCAGGAATAATTTTGAAGTTACAGCAGATTGCCCATGGCTTTGTCCAGTCAAGCTCTGAAAACTTGCAAGAAAATTGTTCCAGTGTCTGGCCACAGCACTATGAAAAAATGTTTTCTGTTCCTATAATGATTTGACTTGAGGTAGTCAAATCCCTTTTTATGGGTAATTCTTGGAGCCATTCTACGTGGAACAGGAGCTTTTAAACCCATGCATCATTTGAGTACATACGGACAAGGATTCTTTCTGAAGTCTCAAAAAGTGGGTAAATATGACCATCTCTTCACCCTCCCTCCATTATGATACCTCCCTCCCCTCTCCACACACATCCCTTCTGAACATGCACCTAGGACAGAGATGCACTCGTTGTGGTTACACGGTAATTTTAACCCAGCATAAATCCACTTATTCTTTCCTGTTTATTTCTGTTAACTTTCTGCGCATCAGCTTGTGGATCATTTCCCGTGTTCCCCCTGTGCCTCATTCAGAGCTGGAAATCAACCCCAGCTCTCCTGTCCTGGGCTGTTAGGTACGGCAGAGTCTCTGACAACAGTCCTCCGTCCCTGCCATCCCTCGTCTGAAAACCGAGTTCACCCTGATGTATAATGTAACTGCTACTCAAATGTCAACATCTTCAGAAACATTTAGACGAAAGTCTTGCATCAGCCTTTGATTATTACTTAGTTCTCTTTCAGACTTTTGGTGGCCTTTCTCTACTTTGCGTTTTGTGTGGAAGCCACTCCACTATGCTTAGTGTAACCGCTCAGTTCCAAGAGTCAAGACCCCTGCACATACAAGCACGGGAGTGCCCTGGTGCACTCCACAAAAGGTTTTTTCTTGATCAAGAACCAGCTCTGCTCGAGACCCAGACATAATCTGGTGCCCTCATGGTGTCTGCAGTACACGTACGTCCTTGCTTCAAACTGTCTGGAGGATTTCGTAGCCTATTTGTTCCTTCTCTTACAAAATAAAAAAGCTAAATAAACACTAAGGAATTCACATACACTTCACCTCCAGCCACTGAAATCCATATTAACAGGTCCATCAAAAGTTCAGCCTCTCATTAGATGTGACCAGACAAGACAATCTTTCTATATCTTACATATAGCAGAAATAAAAATGGAAGATGAATGAATATTGAAGAAAACTGGTCTGCAACAAAGAAAGGAGACAGACCCAAACCGTTCCTTACCATTATAGAGATTTACACAGATGGGTAGTGAAGAGCCAACTGCTAAAACTAAAATAAAAATTAAATTAATAAAACAAGATTCTCTAGACTTGGACTAGAGCAGTTATTGTTTGCTTCTGGGAAGCTCTCTTGGCCAGGCTGAATTTCCTGGAGAGGAGACTGCTCAGTCTCAGAACAGCCAAACATTCCCAGGTAGTTCTTGAGGGTTAATTGTAGTGGACAGAAACAGTGAGAGCCCAGGAAGCCTGTTGCCTGCAGCTGGACCATGACTGGGAGGAGCTGGGAGCAGACACACAGCCAGGTCTTGGAAATGTCAGGACTTTTTGTTGCAACCCAGAAATGCTGATGGAGAAAGAGCATGAATGACAGGTACCACCCCAAAGCATACAATGGAGGAAGGAAGGCTTTTTTTTTCAATACCTCATTTTAACGTCTCATCCCAGATCTCTGTTTTCTGTGTTTAACAGGTTGCTTTTCCCAGTTTCTCTTTTATTATATAAATGTAAAAAAAGGAGAATTCAAAATGTTTTTGGTGTTTGTATTATGCTCTCTTTAGAGGAAAAGTACAGGCAGGACTACCTAAACATACAATGAAAATGCATCAAACAGAAAATAACCTCTTTTTTTAAAATGCTCTTAGCTTGGTCAAATGGGATGACAAAGCCAAACCCAATGTTTTTCTGTACTATTTTTCTGCACTATTTTTCTGCTAATAATGTCTTAGTAAATTAAAAATGTGTAGAAATAGTTTTAAATAATTAATTATTTGTTTTCTCTCTCATGTTCACCTTAGGTTATACTTGCAAAGGTGTCAGAGGTGCCTGAGTTAGCTTGAAATATGCTGATTTGGATCCTAGAAAGAGTCTTTCTGCAGTTGTTTGAAGTCTTGGGTTGCTAGTTTTATCTGCTGCTCAGCAGGTACAAATGCAAACAGATATTCCTCAAGTTTGAGCAACGCATACCCATTCAGTGCCTCCGTTTTCTTTCAGTTTCAAGTTCTGGAGAATAACAAATTTATATACAACTAAAAATAATTAAGTTGCCATTCAGCTTGACAAAACCCTGTTGTCTGAGAGACTTTGCACTGTGAAGATGACTTGGACATGCTGTACAGGAGCTGGAATAACCCTTCAGCAAGAGACCACGATCATGTTCTAAACTGAAGTTTATGAGATGAAGCCCATTCCTACTGGATTAATTTAAATAGCAGATCTTTTAAAAAACTATGTTGGTGCTGTTCTCTCTGTACTCTTGCAATTGCAAATAACCTTTACTGAAAGTCATGTCAGGTGTGAGAGCTAATATAACTCAATCTCCAGATTCTACCCTGTTCTTGCAGGAATATCCCAACTAAGACTTAATTTCCTTGTACTTGCACCATGTGTAGTGTACATTCCATCAACAAAACATTATCTCTGTTTGCATGTCTCGGGCTCAGTTTCTGTCTCAGATGAGAGGACACCTACTATATTTTTCAGTCTCCTGATGGAATTTCTACTCTTGTACATCCTCCTCTCCAGATTTACTCTATTAAAATGAAGCCTAATGTGTCCGAAGATAATCGGATTCCATGTGCTGATCACATCCACCTAGCTGAAGTCCCTGCTGTTCTACTTTGCAGGATTTATGTCCCTCTCTGCTTCTTATCACTTAATTTCTTTTTAAGACAGGGACACCTGCCAGGAACAAGGAGGTGATATGCCATTAGATTCCCAAAATGCCCTCTGCTGATAAAATAGGTTACTCAGTAATTACCCTAGCTGAAATTTCCACAAAGTAAGCCACATGGACACTTGATAGTGTTTTTTTGTATAGGGTGTGGGTTTTTTTTCCCCCTGCTATACCAATACGAACTCATGGAAACTTTCCTGACAAATCAGATTTTTCAACCCAGCAAGTATGAAGTTTTCAACACCACGCTCAGGAGTGAGAAACAGAACTCACTCACACAAACTGCGTTCCCTCTGCAGACTTCCACAACGACCTTTCTGTGCACAACATGCTCCGTCTGTCTCAGCAAAAGCTAGGAAGGGCAACTTCCCTGATCGTGAACAACGTGTTTTTTCTAAGACCCGTAGGTGCGAAAAATGATCAGAGACAGCTGTTGGCTTTGGCATGGTTTCCGTGGAGCCATTCACATTACACTCTCCTGAGCCCTGCAGCCAACAACAGCTTGCTTGATTCCAGCTTCTGTATCCAGGTCAGGGCCTGGAGCTGGTATGGACTGAGCGGCATACTGAGATCCGGCCCTGATTAACCATCTTCAGGATCAGGAATGCTTTCTGGGGACTCGAGGAGGAAAGCACTTGCTCTAAGCAAGCAAAATGAAATGGTCTGTTTATTTTTCCTCAAGGTTACTGTACCTAAACCTCTGTTTCCTAAAAGACATTGAGGTGCTGGAGCGTGTCCAGAGACGGGCAACGGAGCTGGGGAAGGGTTTAGAACACAAGTCCTATGAGGAGCGGCTGAGGGAACTGGGGGTGTTTAGACTGGAGAAAAGGAGGCTGAGGGGAGACTTTCTCGCTCTCTACAACTCCCTGAAAGGAGGTTGGAGCCAGGTGGGGGTCGGTCTCTTCTCCCAAATAACAAGCGATAGGACAAGAGGAAACGGCCTCAAGTTGCGCCAGGGAGGTTTAGATTGGATATTAGGAAAAATTTCTTCACTGAAAGGGTTGTCAAGCTTTGGACCAGGCTGCCCAGGGAAGTGGTTGCGTCACCATCCCTGGAGGTATTTAAAAGATGTGTTCATGCGGAGCTTAGGGACATAGTTTAATGGTGGACTTGACAGTGTTAGGTTAACGGTTGGACTTGATGATCTTCAATGTCTCTTCTAACCTAAATGATTCTATGATTCTAAATTTTTCATTCTCTGGTAGACTGTGCTCTCTGCTGCAGGAGTGAAAGCCATCAGTCTCTCCTAGACCGCGCAGCTTTGCTCTCCATAAGCACCAGACAGTTTCTCAGTGAAGAACTTTGCCAAGTCCTATTCCCTGACACGCTGCATGGCTCTTCTCCAGACGTCCACACCTTGTAAAAACCAGCTGTCCAGTCACCTTTGATGCACAACAGAGTATTTCAGAGAACATCTCCATTTAATCCCCAAAGTCAGGGCAACCTGATAACATGACGCACTGGTTTGATTCAGGGCTAGAGAGGAATCATCTGCCCTCAACAGATACTCCAGGAATGACCAAGAGGCACAAAGTGTTCTCTGGAGCTGAGTGATAAACAGAGGCTGGCGAAGACAGAGAGTCAGCTGGAAGATTACGGTGTCTGTGTAACATAAATACTGCTGGGTGCAATACTTTCTCTCTAAGCAAAGTCAGCTCTGTGGGCATAAGTCTTTTTTACCCCTCCCGATATGAGAAAAGAAGGTTACTGAATGCTAAACACTTGCAATCCCATACACAGCTTAATGCTGATAAACAGAGTGATGCTGTTCACTTGAAAACCCGGTTTTGTTCATTGAACACGCAAGGTGAGATCATTGCTTGCTGTATGGTGATCACTAGGGACATAAAGCACTTTTCTCATTAAAGCTCAATTTGCAGGTATATTTATCTGCTGGCTTCTGACTCCGGAGTTTTGTTTCTCCTTTGAAGCACTGATACTGTCACCTGGACAAACTAGGAAGCCAGAATCTTTTTGCTCTTGGTTTTACTGCCTAATGAGACCATCTGCAAAATGCACTTAACGCTGAACTTCAGTGAAAGAAGAATAGCCCTTTAAAATCTCAGATCTTTGCTTGTGACTGAGAAACACACTAATACCAACCAAAGGAGTAGTAGGAAAGAAGGAAAAAAACCCATTGTTGCTTTTTTGTATCTGCATCTTGGCTGGGCTTCACAGGCTTCATGGATGTTTTCTTCTCGCAAGTAAGTTAAGAGACCAGGAAACCTCGTCCATTTTTAACTCCCCTCTGTATTCAAAAAAGCATCACCAACATACATAACATTCATCTCTACCACTGTCATGAGGCGAGAGCCCAGCCCAGAGCTCACCAATTGCAACAGTTTGCTTGAATATTACCTGGCCCAAGCCCTTAAATACCTATCTGTAGTCTTTAAACAAAATCCGCTCAAACCTTTAAACCCACAGCAGATTCTTCCACAGCATTAAAAACAAAACCCAAGGATAAAAAAGTGCATTATAGTGAAGACTTGCTTCCTGGAGTCTGGCATTCCTTACCTCATTGCTGTTCGTACTTCAGGAGGGCTGAGGGGCTGTGGTGAGGCACTGGAGCCTTTCCCAAGAGCACTGCATGAATTTTTAGAAAGAGCCAGCACATGCTTACAGTTCTGACACAAGACAGGGAAAGCACATAGCAAAGTAGGCCTGCAAGGGGTAAGGAAACATTCCTAATGAGTAAGAGATTTTCTTCAGCTCCTGCACTTAGGGCTGGAGTTCTGAGTCTCTTAAGTTTCTAAAGTTTTCCTCCAGCACCGCTATTTCACATGGACCTATGGCCCTTTCCTCATTCCTAGTGTTTTCATATTTCTCTTTAGGCAGAAGTAGATATTTATAAAGGGAAGAGGAAAGAAAAGAAACCATTCCTGGAGAGTTGTACACTTTGTCACAGACTTTTGCAGCCCAGTGTGAAAGCATATTAGCAGCACACACTGTGCTTGTAGCTGGGGATCTAGAGCAGCAGTGATGTTCTCACATCTGGGACCGAGTTCAAACTTCTCCCTGAGCACAGGGCCAACTTAAATTTCTCCTAGTCGTGACACTCATATGAAAAAAAATGCATGAAACAACAGGCATTTTTCAGGAGGACTCCTATCTGTTCTGAGCTCTTAAAGATCACAGGATTTGCAGACAGCTGGTCTTGGTTTCTAATATATGTGGAGGAAAAATACACTTTGCCTTTGATCTGAGTCTTCACCTTTACCTGGTTTACCGGAGACCTGGGATGAAGATCACAAAAGTTTGTGGTATGGGAACAACTTATTCTGCTCAGTTTGGGTTGTTGGAAGACGGCTGGGCCTGTCACACTCATTAACGCACCATCAGTAGATCAGCTCTTTTTTAAACTGAGGCATGTTCCATGAAAATCGCTGTTAGAACAAAACTGAGAAGCTAAGTTGATTTACTAAAAATCTTGCTTTTTTTTTCAGAATAAAACAGAGAGAAGAAAAGGTGATTTAAGACTGTGGAAACATCCTGTTTTAGCATTTTTTGAATGAAATGTTTTGCTAATTTTGCTTTGTATTTATTTACATTCTCATATATGTGGTCTTTTTACCAAATCCAACTTATATGGATCATTTTAAAGCACCAACCCACATTCCCATTCAGAAACCTGGGAAAAATGATGTAAACTGCCAGGATGCTGCTCAGTGACTGACACCTCCTTGTTTATTAAAGCAATTAATTAAATAGCTTCAGAAAATAGTAGTTTATGAAGGAAGAAAAAAAAACGAGGAGGGGAAGATAAAATAAATTAAATTAAATCTGTCCCTCATTTTCAAGTGTATTGGGTCTGGCTGGGACGAGGTTAACTTTCCCCATGTGCTTTGTATTTGTAGCTGGAATGGTGTCGGTAACACGCCAGTGCTTTGGCTATTGCTAAGCAGTGCTCGCACAGCACCAAGGCTTCTCTCCACACACATCCCCGAAGGCCAGCAGGCTACGGGGTGGACAACAGGTTGGGAGGGGACACAGGTGACCCAAACTGACGAAAAGGATATTCCATTCCATATGATGTCATGCTCAGCAATAAAAGCTTAGGGAAAGATGAAGGGGAGGGTATTCGTTATTAAGGTGTTTGTCTTCTGAAGCAACTGCCATGCATACTGAGGATCTGCTTCCCAGGAAGTGGCTGGACATCACCTGCTAATGGGATGTAGAAAATAAATCTTTTCTTTTGCTTTGCTTCTGTGTGCACCCTTGGCTCCCCCGCTACCCCATTTAGCTGCCTTTATCTCGACCCATGAGTTTTTCATCTTATTTTCTCCCCCTGTCCTGCTGAAGAGGGAGAGCGAGAGAGCAGCTTGGTGGGCACCTGGCAGCTAGCCAAGGTCAAGCCACCACACCAAAGTACTTCTATCACAATTTGCAAGCCTGCTTCTTGATTTCTGGAGAGAAACAGATATCTGCTTCATCTCTTCTGTTGTACCATAATACTCATAATTATTTTTTGCATCAAGTTTTGGGCCTTCATTATGTCTTAAGGCTAGCAGGTAAGCTTTATGCAAGCTTCATTTGACCCAACAATATCAGTGTCTTCACTCTTCAGTCCTAGCAGGTACTCCTGTGCCAGAGATTTGTTCTCCTTGAGAAAGCACCATGATTTTCAAGACCACATGCAGACTTTGCTGCCCAAGACAGACATCTTAGAGGGAAGCTCTTCTTTTTCATATAGATCCTTTTGCACCCAGGGCCATAGGCTATGGCATTAGATTACAGAGATTACCCATCACAAACACAGATCGATATTGTGGGTGTACCCCAGTTGAACGGATTATTAAAGTTATATCATTTCCTAAATTGCATTATAAGACTTAAGAAAAATATCATAAATGTCACAAAATGTAATAAAATATAAAAGATAAATTGGTCAGAGACTCCTAATAATTTAGAATAATTTAGGTTGGAAAGGATCTCTGGAGGTCTGTAGTGCGACCTCCCACTGAAAGCAGGGCTAGCTTCAAAGCTGGGTCAGGGTGCCCGGAACATTATCCAGCTGAGTTATGAATATCTCCAGGGACGGTGATTTTCATGTTTCAGATCAGATTAGTGATCATTTCCAGTTGGCTCCCTTTCTCACCAGCAGATGCCTGATAATCCTGGCTTCCAAGCCAGGAATTTATCAATGTCTTGTTTGAACTAGGCAATAGAAACATTGGGCACTCAGGTGTAGACAGACCTCCGTCTCAGAACAGAAACAATTCACACACCCTGAATATGATACTGAACTTCTGTTACATGTTCTTCACCAAAGGTTTCCAAGCACTGAACTGCCATGTAGACTATAAATACAAATAGCTGTCTGACCAGCCATGGCTTTCCTTGGAAAGCGTTTCCATTTTCTTCTCTCTTTCCGTAACAGGAATCAGAAGAAAGGAAGACAGAAGTCATCTACGACAGTTTACCCGAAGTTGCCCTGAACCTTACACGACCCATCTAGCAGTTCTGACTCTCAGGTTACTGTCCCAATCTCCAGACAGTATTTCCCATGTACAAGATGCATAACCATCATAAATCCAATATAGTAAAGCACTTAAATAAGTGCTCAAAACCTTTGTTGAATCAGAAATAATAACGTGAAACTGTACATACAATAGTCTGCCTACACTGGTGTAACAAAGAAATGGCTTCTGCCTCCCTGTATGGAATTTGGACTTACCCACCAGTCAGTTAAGCTTAATTTATGATAAGAAACTGAAAAATATAACAGAAAAGCTCAGTAATGCACTGTGAAATAATAACTGGTTTGCCTTCATAAAAAAAAAAAAGGGAAAAAAAGAGCAAACCATAATGATATTAAATTGTTCATTTAAAAGACCCATACCCAGACAACAAAGAGCATTATCTTTCAGGAATGAAATTAGACAGAGACAGCCAGATAAATATCTGCCCGTCTCATTCCTTCTTAAACTGTGCCTGCCTCCAAATCTCAAAACAATCCTTAAAAATTGCAAATGGATATTCAGTGTTCAGAAACAGTACTTTTAGGTGGATGGCTGTGGGGAGTTATTTCAAGTTTGTTGTTTATAACTTTCTTTGGATCAAACAAGCTGTGGCAAACAGTTTTTGGAGGATCAGGATGATCCAACCACTCGGAAATAACCCAGTGCTACGTGGTGTGACGCCAGTGACTCCAGCGCCCCGTGCACACATACGCACGCAGAACAGGGAGCCCCTCACCCAGGGCGGCAGTTAGAAATGGAGTTTAATGAGGAGACAGGACAGTCTGCACTCACCTGGAGCAGGGCATGGCCGGACAAGCGTGGCCAGGCCAGCAAACTGCATGTGACCTGTCCCTTTATCCCACTATTTTCACATGCTTGTTCCTCCCCAAACCAGCCAGATCCCTCCCTTTTTCCTCCTTTAATTCCACCCCAAATATCCCGTGAGGAGCCTCTGGTCCTCATCTGCTCATGGGGTGGGTGTCACCCCCGGCCCATGGGGTTGAGGCTCTCCTGAGGCAGCCCTGGGACCAGCGGGGTCCAGGGATTGTTTCTCTGCGTAGGTTATTGGGGTCTGTCACCCCGCAATGTGTCTCTGTGCTCCTTTGTGTGCAGGGAAAAAAACATTAATCACATAACCTAACGAGGTTCCTTAAAATTGATTGTCTCCTTAGCTGCCCTCAGTTACTTAAAATGACAGTCCTGGCCCTTCAGCTTTGTGAGGTTTTTCAACATCACAATTTCTCTGTGTCTCTCTCTCCCTCCCATTTCATCGACTGCCAGAGAAACACATTAAACCCAGCTCAATTTCACATGGAGACTTACATTCTTGAGATACCCGTATTGCAGACTTCTCTGAATGAATTGCCTGAAAGCTGCTTCAAAAACCAGAAACAAAACCAAAGAAACCCCATCTACCAAACACCTCAGACCTCCTGCTCTTAGAAACAACGGCATTTTCCACATATTGTCCTTGGACTGCCGACAAACACCACACAGCTATTGAATTCCTTCATGTCATCCTTCACGTTTACAGAAAGCTTCATTTCTGATGATGGTTTAAATTACTTTAGTCTTCAGCACATGCATATTTGTTGACTTGTTTTTTACATGCATCAGGAATCCCCCCAGTCACTCCCTGGAGAAACAGTCATCTCCTGATTGTCATCGTAGCGGTTCCTTCTTAGGTCACAACAGCCCCAGACTCGCGTCCCCCTTGGCCCTAAACAACCCCTTGTTCTTGCACGCGCCGTGGCCAGTGGGAAGAGGCTGGGAAATGTATGATTAATGCAGCTAGCTCCCTTCCCACACAGAAAGCCAAGATGGTGGGTCTGCTCCCTCAAATCCTTTCTGGTAGAAGCTGGGACTATGGGAACAAGCAAATAAAGTGGATGGCCGAGGCCATGGGCAGAAGTGGCTGGGGGTGACCGTGACACTGTACCTGAGCTGTGAGGGTCAGACACAATCAAAGCCAAATTTCCAAGGAAATCCTTGACCCTTTCTTCCTGAAAGAAGGCAGCTCTTGAAATGATCTTGGAAAAAAAGACAGAGCATCTGCAACTTGCAGGATTTGGGACTCAGTGTATGCTTTGGGTAAAATAACTTCTGACCAAGCATGAAGCACTGTTACATATTCTGGCTTTTTTTTTTTTTTAACCCTTTACCTACTGACTAGCAACCTGGTGACATATTTTTAAGAGTTCAGCCAGTGTAGGATAGCTTGTGGCGTTTCAAGAACAGAAGAGACACAGCCACACAAGCGTTCATTTAGCTAAATTCTCATTAGATGCTTTCTGCCCCTGAGCCTCAAAGTGATTCTAAAATAACCCAAGCAGGAATCAGTGGATCAGGGAACAAAAACCAATTCTATTTTTAAATTGATAATTGAAATAAGACACCTCAGGTGGTTTGAAGTGATTTGATAAGGTTTGATATACAACCCTTCCTCATGCTGCTTACCCACAGCTCCATAGTCCCACCAGCTACGGAAGAGATGAACTTGGGGCAACACAGTGTAAAGCACGGGCTGTCTCTGTAGCAGACAGCTGGACTGTTAAGAGGAGTTATAAATACAAATAAACTGGCTTCTGGGACTTACGATGATTCTGCTTAAGCTTTTGAACCTTTTCTCACCTGATTCTGGCCAAATTCTTTGTTAAAAATTGGGATTCGGCACCTGCCACCAAAGACAAGTCCTTATTGTAGCTGAAGGGAAGCTAAAACAGAGTGAGGCAGGTGGAGGGAGGAGGAGGGTACGTATCCCCTCTGCTAGGCTACTTGCTGGTGGACAAGAACTGTGTCTGTTTTGAACTGGAATGTCCCAACGGAGGTCCAACAGCCCTACCGAGGCTAATCGAGGGACGGAGCTGCCTCCCCCTACACAGAGTCATCCACCCTACCAGAATTTGCAGCGGGACAAAATGCTGACACTGTGTTCTGGTTTTGCTCTTTTCAAGACTGGAGTAAAAATAGCTGCTTACTGCCCCATCAAATGCAACCAAAAAGCAAATGTCTCTGATTCCAGAGGATGCAAATAGCCAAGATTTACTGTGTTTGCATTACGTAGCCGGACGATCCCCGTTGCCTTTGATTTGCCCTCCTTTCTGGGCTTGTCTCCTTGCGCACTCTGCTCTCGACCTTGTGCTAGGCTAATGCAAATGTGATTTGAATTTATTACTTCTACAAAGTACCGGACCAGCCTGACCCAGCACTGAAACCCATCTGGGCACAGCTCACAGCTCTACTCCCAACTTGCTGTGCGAGCTTGGCAGATCTCTCAGCTTTTCTGCGACCCTTTCCCTTTATCAGCTGTCGGCTACGATTACAAACCCTACGAGACAGGAGCCGTCTCTCACTGCGTTTCAGCAGCACATGGCACCATGACCCCTGGTAAGAAACTTGACCAACTCCTGTAGTGCACAAAATAAATTTTCTGTACCAGTGAGAGCTGGTGGCTGGTAGCCTAAGGGTGCAGATGGTCTCCTCAAGTTGAACAACTCAAGTCATTTTCCTTGGGTCATTTATCTCTTTTGGAGATAACATTACACAGGTCGGGAAGTGAAAAGTCATTTTGGATTTCTTCTGACACAGAGGAGGATTTGGAAGGGATATTGGACCTTTTTCCTAACACTTTCTCAGAGGGAAATATGAGGGCTGTCCATTTTCCATCGGACCACAGATGCCCTGAGATTAGGATGGTCAAGAGAGTCCACAGGAGTTACGCACTCACTGAATTTCCAGTATTATTAGCTCTTTTGATGCTGGGGGAGTGACTCAACCAGGTTTGAAAGCCTTGGGTTTGAAAGTGAGAGCTGACACTACTCACAAGGGAGGACATCAACCTCCCCCCCCAAGACTGAACTCAGTTTTTGTTGGCTAGACCATTGAGTTCAATTAAAATCTGATTTTAGGTTCCATAATGTATGAGGTTTGTCTCCTTCAATTACTGACACACGAAACCTGAGGATGAAGACTGGGCAAAGTGATGAAGCAGAGTGCAATCGAGGAAACAGCAGTGCTTCTTTTACTATAGGTGCAACGAAGCCAAAGATAAATCATAATGTACAAATAATGAGGCAATACAAAATTGCAGATCTTATCAAGGATGCACGTTTTTACAGCTTTATCGAGCTGCAGATGGACACTAGCCTAAGGTGAGTTGCTCTGCTCCATTAAAATACCAAATCTGTACTTTACACTCCTCTATTTTGCCTTCCTCTCTTTGTTACAAAGTCAAATTAGCATTTCCTTTTCCATTCTGTGTTACATTCGCCACCGCACATTCAAGATATATGGGATCACTGTGCGTCGAGTATGTGTCTATGCATACAGATATATATTATTATGGTAGATTTGTATTTTTCAGCTTTATTACTTTGCACGCATTAAAATCAGATGTTCATTCCTCATTCCTTAATTTGCATGATTACTTGCAGTCTTACATTTTTTATTAAAATTTACTTCCAGATCACAGAACACTGGCTGATCACCAAGCTGCTTGTACTTTATAAATCACCTCAACCTATAACTGGAGACGTGGCTTTTAAAGCAGGCTTTACCCTCAATACTGAAGTTTGCCTAATTAGCTGAGCTCCCACGTTTGTTGAGAGGAACAGAATGGTGAGGCTTTGAGTTTGCACCCGTCCCAGCCAAAGGAAATTTTCCAAAACTTAAGATGTCTCGTGTACCCGGACACCAGAGGAGAGGGGTCCCTTGTCAGGACCACCCAGGCGAGCTCCGTACGGGCTGCTCTGCAAGGCAATGCTCAGAGTCAGCGTCAGGCAGCGCTGACCACGTTTATTGCAGAGACTGCTTTTTAGGGGTGGCACTGAGATCGCCAGCGACAAACTCTTTCCCCTTTACGTGGGTGCATCTGAGGCCTGATCCTACACCCAGGTAAGCTGTTTGCTCTGACTCTGGCAGGCTGAGGAGACATTTTTTCAGGGATCTGTAAATCCCCCTCTGTGGAGTGCTCCTGGGGATTAACAGGTTTATTGGAAATCTTCCCTGCCTTCTCCACCAACAGCTAATAATCCTCTTTCACTACGGATGGAAGCTTGACATCAGGGGGCTATGAAAGATGAATTTTAATTTTTAAAACTAATCCACCTCTGATCTGGTGTGAGGCTGGCACATGCCTTACACTCTTGGTTGCAGAAGTTACCATTCAGGCCACCACTCTGAAGTCCCCTCATATTTAGACGTGCTCTTGCCCCTTTATTTTTTTAACATGCCTGTCCTCCTGTCTTTCAGTTTCAGGACACATGTCAACCTAAGAAGACAATGCAAGCAAGAAACCAGTCGTTTAAGAGAATACCATATTCCAGAGCTTGCACGAAAGGACACCCTACTGCAGAAATAATTTTGTGCTAAGCAGATGCAGTTTAGGAATATGGCCTTATTATAAGGGCTCACAGTTATTCCTTGCACAGTTTTACAGCCACGTTTGTCTTGACCCTATATTTTGCATTTAATCCACACAGTGCTGAGAATTCAAAAAAGAGTGAGAGAGGGGGAGAAATCCCTGTACATGTTCACAGTTCATTATACATTCAAACTTCCCGTGAAAGTCTCTTTCGCTGAATAATAAGCTGCCAAGCTTTCCCAGTGCTCCCTGTCTCCGAGGCCAGAGTACAACTAGTTTCCCAGTAATGATGGGGGGGGGGGGGGGGGAAGAAAGAAATTATAGCAACTTGAAAACTCCAGAATGACTTTGAAAAAAACCTCAAAGGTCATCCGGGATGGTCTCCTTGTTGTCCTAGACTACATCCCACCCTTGTTATTCCTAACCGGAATAGCCCAGTCTCTTCCTGGTTATTTCTTATGTAGATGGAGCTGAAGCACACTCGTTATTTGGATTCAGCACATACGAAACAGAATTTACAGGCTGCAATGGGAGCATCAGGTCTCTGATTAGATCCTTTACTGTTCATCGTATCCGAGTGTCAAACAGAAATGTAGGCACCTGTTCTTCAGGGGTGCAGTCACGGAGCTGGAAAAAAAAACCAACAGGAGGAGGTTAGTTAGAGTGGGGATATTCATTACACATCACTTGCCATTTTTTATTTCCTGGTCACAGGGCTTTCGTCATTCGGCCAAAAAGCAGGTACAATGTGGTAAAATTAAGGCACAAGTTACCATCTGGAGTTTTGGTGGTGTTTGCTGAATTTTATCTGACCACGCGCACCTGCTGTTGCACAGAACTTGCTTACAGAGATGAGATGTCAGCACGACTCTGGCATCCCCGGTTTGGTTAGATGGGGTGGGCCTGGCTCTAGGATGGCTCTGAGCACGGGGGGCTGCCTGGGGGCTTCTTAAGCAGCATCTGCCACATGGATGGGCCCCTTCTCTGTTCCTGACCTACTAACTTTCATCCACCCATTGGTGTCTTCACGGCAATGTCACCTGCCCAATGTGAGCAGAATACAAAAGCCTAAGTTGCTTTCCAGGTAAAGCACCATCACATAGAATCATAGAACCACAGAACCATAGAACAGTTTGGGTGGGAAGGGACCTTTAAAGCCCATCTAGTCCAACCCCCCCTGCCATGAGCAGGGACATCCTCAACTAGATCAGGTTGCCCAGAGCCCCGTCCAGCCTCACCTGGAATGTTTCCAGGGATGGGGCATCTCCCACCTCTCTGGGCAACCTGTGCCAGGGCTTCACCACCCTCATTCATTGTGAAAAACTTCTTCCTTATGTCTAGTCTAAATCTCCCCTCTTTTAGTTTAAAACCATTCTCCCTGTTCTGTCACAACTGGCCCTGCTAAAAAGTTTGTCCCCATCTTTCTTACAGGCCCCCTTTAAGTACTGGAAGGCTACAATAAGGTCTCCCTGGAGCCTTCTCTTCTCCAGGCTGAAGAAGCCCAACTCTCTCAGCCTGTCTCCATAGGAGAGGTGCTCCAGCCCTCTCATCATCTTTGTGGCCTCCTCTGGACCCGTTCCAACAGGTCCATGTCCTTCTTGTGCTGGGGCCCAGAGCTGGAGGCAGCACTGCAGGGGGGGTCTCACCAGAGCGGAGCAGAGGGGCAGAATCCCCTCCCTCGACCTGCTGGCCACGCTGCTTTTGATGCAGCCCAGGATACGGTTGGCCTTCTGGGCTGCGAGCGCACATTGCTGGCTCATGTCCAGCTTTTCATTCACCAGCACCCCCAAGTCCTTCTCGGCAGGGCTCCTCTCGATCCCTACATCCCCCAGCCTGTAGTGATACCGGGGGTTGTCCTGACCCAGATGCAGGACCTTGCACTTGGCCTTTTTGAACCTCATGAGCTTTTCCTGGGCCCATCTCTCGAGCTTGTCCATCTTGCTACAATGCGAGTGGCAGGCAGCTGTCTCGCACTAAGCTCAGCTGGCCTGCGTGAGGAACGTGCATCCCAAGAGCTGATTTTCAGGATTTGCAGTTGCCCCGTTCAGGCAGAGCAGTAGGATCCTCCTCCAGTTCTGGGGCTCTGCAACAGAGGAGGGGTTGAGTTCACCTGTGATCACCCAAATAATTGCTCACATAGTTTTAAGAAAGAAGTTTTACTTTGTTTCCTGGGTGTTATTCAAGGCAGGAGGACTCTTTGCTCCAGCCTCAGAAATGGAAACATGGTGTTTTCACACAAAAGGGGCCATCTCCTTAACGGATCCCCAGATTTCAGTAGATCTCCATTGCCAGACATGAACTGTCAAATGTAAAACAGGAATACTGGCCAGCATGAAACCATGTTTACCCAGAAAGAAAGGAAATATATCTCAGACATGTCACTTCTCTCCTGTTGTGGAGGAGCGAAGAAGACCTGTACAAAAAATAGACAAAATACCAAATTCAGAAGTGAAAGAAAGGAATAATTTTCCATTTGATGAACATGTAGGTGCAGGAAACCAGTTGCAACAGGATACGTGCAGGCCAGGAGTAAAGGAAGATTCAAGGAGGTACCAAGATAACACGGATATCCCGCAGTATTATAGCTATTGCAATCTTTTTTTAAGCCAACACAGCAAGTTTGAGGCGAGGGGTGATGAGGATGTGGGGAGATTATCTGACACCTGTTTACCCCAGGACAACCCTTGGGTCCTACTCATAAAACGACTGGCACTAGTCTTCGAGAGAGGCTTCTGGAGTTGGGGATAACAGCTCACAGCCCGAACTACTCAGTTTTCTCTTACCCATAAACATGGAGTAGCCGAGGCAGAGCTCGCTCCCTCCCTTCCATGCTCACCTTCGTGGTGCCAAGGGCCTTCACATAGCTGGGTAGAAGCAGAAAGTCCTCACGCATGCCCGGGATCTGAGAGGGCTCTTTGAATCCCGTAGCAATTCTGGGGTTCGTCTGCTAGGGCTGCAGTAGTGTCTAACTGAATCCTACGGATTAACTCGGATGCTAATCAGAGTCATTTAGCTTGCAGGATCATACCTCAGCAAGAACCTGAAATTGCTCATTTAGGTTCAAAATTACGCTGTCAGTCACAGAAGACGATTCAGAGGGAGGAAAATGCTAATCTGCAAACCGTATCTTCCAGGCGGCCGGGTGCCTTGCGAAGCACCTTGTCAGAGCAGGAGATCCCGAGAGAGCATCTGGGGCGAGGCAGTGGGTCTGTTGCCGCAGGAGGTGCCGAGTCTGACAGGACCAGAGCAGAAATTCCTACACCGGCCTTGAATTCATCAGCGAGGCTTTGTGCTCGCTCTGCCCACCGTACCCACTGTCGCGTGGGGGTAGAGCGTGAAACTCCAGGCAGAGGTTGTGTCAAACCGCGGGCTAACGGGGAGCAAAGAGAGCGCCCAGCGTGCAGCAAGGCGCAGCAGCATGGCGCGGTACCCTCCTGGTTTTCCAGGCACCTTCTAATATTCCACCTTCTCTGTTTCCCCCACTATCTCATTTTGAGCTTTTATGCATGACATCCTTTCTGATGATTGATTTGAGCTATTCTTATTTTATCAAATTAAAGAAGACAGAAAATACAACAAGAATTAACCACCACTCCTTGCAGAAGGCTAAAACAAACTTCCTCTAGAAATCTGTGAAAAATAAGTGTATTAAGTCACTAAAACAGGGCATCCAGGCAAAAGACGTGCTGATTGACAAAGGGCTTTGGTTGTCTTTAGTACGACAAAGCATTTCATTTTTTTGAGAACAGAATAGTCAAATATCTCACAAGCGTCAGCATTGCTAAATTAATCTTTTGTTGTTTCCTTTCTTTTTGTAGCTGATGCTTTTTCAGGTGGTGTCCTTTGAACTTCTCAGCATTTTTTACATCGGGGTGGGGAGGTGGAGGCGGACTAGGTGTTGCTATGTGGCAGGAGAACAGCTCATGACCTTCATAGTCATTTGATAGCACCAATTACTTTATTTTTTTTCCCCTTTGGAATGGTTCTATATTATACAGCAAATTGCTTCGGAATACCTGGCTAATACATATTTTCTGGAAATCTTGTGAGTAAGTCTCATTTTTTAAAAGTCAGGCAGGCATTTAAGCATCTGAGTTCCACTGAATATCAAAAAGATATGAGACTCCCAAACCACCTCAGCATACTTTAATGCTTAAGTTTAAAGCCATACTTTATGGCTTTAATTCTACCACTTATATTCTTGGAGTTACATCTTACTCTGGGAGCACTCACAGCAAGACCCGGTTGTTAGAGAGGCAGTGAGGAATTACGCTGTATGGATAAATGCTACAGAATTGGGCTGCATGTGTTCAGACTCGTGCTTTTTTAAGAATACTAGTTGATTTCTGACATCAAAGTATTACAATGGTGATGAAGCATAGCAGGAAACACCAAAATCACAGCTTGAGTACAAAGAACCTATAAACAGCAAACTATGTACAAATAATATTATGACATTATTTAAACAATTTAATACCAGAGTGAAAACTATAGCAACTGCATTTCGACCTTCGCCATATATCGCTGGATGCAAAAGGAAATGTTTCAGTAGGTGTTTATGTGTTGAATTTCACTTCCCCCGGTGAGGGAAATCAAAATGCCAGCCAAAAACTCAATAAAGTGTACTTCCAGAGAGATGTTTTAATAGAATAAATCATTAATTTTTCAAAGTAAAAGGAACTTCAGCTGTAAGAAAACCATCTGTATTAGTCCTTATTTACCGATGAACAAGCTGTTTGCTTTGGTGTCACATCACATCCCCCAGGCGCTGAATGCCAACCAACAGCACTCAACGCTTAAGTTATCTGAATTTTGGTCTGCGTTTGGCTCAGTAACATGAATCAGATATCCTGTAACGACAAGCTGGCAGGTGAGACCTGAGCAGAGCTAACAGTAATTCTGCAAAGACCTGCTCTTTCTACGTGTAAGATTCAGGGAGCTGACTGAGGCTACGGGCAAGCATAAAGCAACCGTAAAGGACGAGCTCGCCCCACAGCTACCGATCGCCATCTAAACATTGTGCATCTGCTCGTCCACTCGCTCATTCCCTCTGCAGCCATCCTGCCCATGTGAGGGCTAAGCCATGCGAGATGCCTTCAGGAGGTGCATCTGTCTGTCTCTAGCTGGCCACACGGAGCCTAGACAGGCACATCAGCCCACGATCCTGGAATTACAGGATATTAGTCCGGTTTATATCCACAACGTCCTACTGTACATTCATAATTGTTTCTACGGTTGCAATTTGTCAACCTTTTCCACTGATGCTATGGGCCAGATCCTGCAGTGCTGTTCATACCGTCCCGGGGCAGCCTGACTGATTACACGTGGGATTCCTAAAGCACGGCGCTTCACGCAGGGCTGGCAGGAGCGCGGATGGTTCGGCTCAGGGGCTGAGCACAGCGAGGCAGGATTTTTTTTATTATTTTATTTTTTCCAACCAGCTGAAATGAAGAGGAAACGGACAGGAAGAAAGAATCATTTGAGCTCATTTGGAATCATTTTATTTGATCTGAAATTAAATGTTCCATGAATTTAAGGGGATTAAAACCGTTATTTTTAAGGTCAATTTTCAATTCAAAACACTGTTCTCAAAACGAAAGATCAAAATAGTTTGTTTAGCAAATCTGAGTGCAGCACTTTGCTGTTCATGTCTTTTTCAACATTTTTCTAGCCAAAGATATTTGCCAAATTTGACCAAGAGCCAGACATAGCTTTAGTTTCGCTAAACCTTATTTTCCAATATATTTACTGCATAGTTTACTGAAATATTTTCAAGACCTACAGCCACGGAGTCTCTTTCCTGATGCTTGCAATAATTATAGCTTGTACAGAGGGCAACAAAAGCACCATAAAATTGTTTACGAAGACATAAATCAGCTGTAAATTCACTGAAGCCAATGGCTTGGGATAAGTGAAAGAAAAACCCAAACCGGCTCTATGCTAATGCTCAGCATTCACTCACTGATGAACGTTAACTTAAAAGCAATATGCTGTATCTCGCTGTTTCTTCAGGCAGAAAGTGTGAGCAGACCTTTTTGCTCCTACACTTCATTTTCTCGAGGGCTATAAAATTGCAATTTATCACCAGAATAAACCTAACCTCTGAAAAAAATGATCTCTTATTCGCTTCTTTATACAAGGTATTAATACTTCTTCCTAGCTGTCATCTTCAGCCTGCTGAGCCATCAATAATTACGGCTCTCTTTGCATGTTCAACAATAAACATCTATAATGAATGGCAGTAGCAAAGGTCGCTGCCGTTTGAGAACTCCCCATAGAATCAGTTTGAAATATCGTAATTCCATCTGCTCCCTCTCCTTCTTATGTGTCGCCGAGGAGCGTTTCTGTGGCTCACGGTGATGTGCTGGAATCCAAGCAATGTCTGTCTTGTTATTGATGAGAACAATCACAGCGAGGCAAAACATATTTCCATTCCTTTCTGAAATACTTTAACGAACACCAGTGCAGGCAATACGGAGAGGCTGTCCCAGTGTTTTCATAAAGGCATGAAAGGAAACAGAAATAGTGTCTAAATTAGACAATTGCCCATGGAGGTTTTCCTAATTAATATCAATGATTTGCTCTGAATCAGCTAACGCAGTAATTGCTGCCAAGTCTGTAAAGCCGAAGGGATTACTGATGGCTGAACAATACATAGGTGATTTAAAAACCTCCGCGAGATTTGAGTCATTCCTGCTCTCACGGAAACAAAATCTTCCCACGGAAAGATGAGCAGCCATTTGAAGTTCAGGGGCTGGAGAAAACGCTGGGATGCTCGGATTAATGAGGTCCATCCATTCAGCTTATCGGAGAGGACTGACCCCATGGACGGGCTCTGAAGAAGATATCCGACAGCGAATGGCATTTTGTGCCATTACAGATCTCCTCATCCCAGCAAGTGACAACAGACAAGTTCACTCATTAAATATAAAATCAGTTCGTAACTACAGGGCAATGAATAGTGCTGCCTGAAGTCACATTGTAGTGGTTTTTCCTAACGGGGAAATGTGTTTTGCAAAACCACGTTGTTCTCGGTGACATTTGCACTGATTATTTCTCAGGAAAAAGTGCAGCTCACTTTATTTTCTGCTTCATTCAGTACCACTTGTTTCCTTCTTTGCTCCAAGAAAGACCTCCGGGCCCCTGCCCCACACTGCCTAGTGTGGGGTTTGACCAGCCAAAAGCATGCAGGGCTTCCTCCAAACCGGGAAGGTTTGCGGGTTTGCCTTAAAAGCACCACAAATCCCTATTTTTCATGTCAGATGGAGCCAGTTCTAAATAAAACCTCTGAAGGTCTCTATTCCGAGGGAGGGGAGGAAGAAAGCCTGTCTGTGTCACCAGCGAGCAGCGCAAATAAAACTGTTTTGGCCTTAGAAATGGTGAAGCTGTGTTGAAATTCACCTGCTCCTATATAAACGCGAAGCAGGGTGAAACCATGCCTACCCGCAGGGAGACCACGGTCTTAGGAGAGATGCGAAGAAAGAAATAACATACTTTGCAGAAAAGCCCTAGGTAAAGCGCTAAAAAAAACCTCATTAAAAACATTTAGCAAATGACATAATGGTGGAAATGGCCATTTTCTCTCTGAACCACGCAACTTTTCTATGGAAATAAGGATAATGACTTTCTTTTATACATTTTAAGCATGTGTGTAGAGTGATGCACCCACAGGCAAGGGCCCCGTTATCATCTATTAAGTTAATACATCAGGATAATAAAATGAAGCCAAAGAGCAACGTGATGAGGATCAAAGAGCTCTTCCAAAGGGCTCTCTCACCGGAGTCGCTGGCACGTTGCTCGGCGTTTCACACAGCATCATTGCCACGGGGGCAATCGTGCTGCCTGTGGAGTGACACCAGCACAGAAACAGGGTGGTGGGGCCAGGACATTTGACCGGCACAAGGACGACTGCACGGGGTCCTGTGGGTCAGCCAAGCCTCAACCAAAATGACTGAGTAAGAGCTGAAACCCTCAGCATTGTCTTCTTGTAACAATTAAACCCCCTATATTCAGAAGTACCGACCACTTTTAACTGCGGCTGCAATGAAAGAGACAGGGTAAAAAATGTAAGAGACATATTTTGCTCGCACAGTTCAAGTTGAATAAATTTACACTTTCAAAATTAAACACTTCTCATTTCTCGCCTAAATTTTAGCATGTTTCCTGTAGTGAATTTATGGCTGTGAGATTGCCGTAGCTAAGAATTACTGGGAGCGAAAAGTAAAGCTCTCAATCCAGCTAGTGCCATGAATAATGTGTGCATGTGCTCTCACATATACCCATGTGTGCCGTCGTCATTTTTGGACATTTCGAGATTTATGAAATGTAAAATGCAGTCCCCAAATGCTGGCGATTCTCACTAAGAATAAAATTCAACAGTGAAAAATGTATGTCAATGTCAAAGAACAGAAAGATCTTTATCAAGGAACATGCTCAGGAAATGTAAAAGTCATTTACCTCTTAGTTCATTTTATGACCCTAACATCTTTACTCATCTAGCATCCTTATAAGTTGTCTCTTCTTTCCTGATACGGATGGAGAACACACACAATCGCAAGACTTCTGTAAGGAAGGATTTCTATAAAAACACCACAAAATGAGATTTTCCCCACATCTGTGGTACCCAGCAACTACCCGTTACTTCATAATCCTTTTGGGAAGCTGAAGCGGTACCACACACCTCATCGTGCATGCTGCAAATGGCTTGTTTGCCACAATTCTTGTTCTTCATACAAAGGTTGTATGACCGCGAATAACAGGTATATCAGGATGCAAGAAAGCTTTAGTGGGAGCGAAGCTGCGGTATTCACTGAAAGCTGGTTAAAAAAAGCAGCTCAAAAAGCTTACTTGGGAGAAGGAAGCGCAGAACAGATAGAGACGTTCAGTTAAGCTGTTGGCACCAGAGTCAGTTCAAACCACGGCTCTTCTACAGACATAATGTGTAACCTCGGACAAATAATTTAATTTCTACGTATGTTACATCATTTTTTAACCCAGCTGCTGTCTGTCTGGATGTCTATGAACACAGTAGTTTTCAAACTGTGAAACAGAGATAGGGACCATTCGTATCTTCCACCCCAGTCTCTCTTGGACCAAAATAAAAATCCCAGAAAAGGACTCGGGGTCTCAGTTCCTAGTTAGGACCTCTGTGTGAGTATCTGCAAGGCTGGGGTTTGAGGCTTCAGCCATCTAAGGCATAATGTGGCTGTTAGGTCATCAATACACACTTAGGACCCAGCTCTTGGCCAAGGACGCTGCCAGACTATGAACAAACCACAACAGGACGGGATTTGCTTCTTTTCTAGATTTTGTCTGCCTTTGCTAGTATGTAATACCATTGCGTAAAGAGAACATGACTCAGTCTGCAGAGGCTGGATGCCATGGGAAAATCAGACGGGAAATACCAAGGACGATGTTCAAGGTATGCTGGGCTAAATCAAAGTTACACATCTCAGCTATTCTTGGGCAAAGCGCAGTGTCTGACAGGAGAGATGTAATATAACCATTTTTGTCTCTTTAAACCAACAACTTTCAAGCCTGTTTTTACAAGAGCTTTCAAATTTCCTTGGAGATACAACCAAGAGCTGTAAACATGATGTTTTCAGCAATTTTTGGTGAGGACACCAATTAAGGTAGGACAGTGTTTTTATAATATTTAACTATAAAGCCTAACACAAACACGATTCCAGTCAATCACAGTTTACTTTCAAATACATATACTTGCTAGTAAATAGATATCTGTTTTCTTGAAAGATGTATGTCATATTTGTCCCATGCATAGCACTGGGTATTAGGCTGAACTTCAGGCCCAATGTTCAATCTTTGGGTTCCTAAAGGATGAAGTAAAAGCTAAATATTTAGGTAGCCACTTAAGCTCACGGGTGCTTGAGGCACTCAGTCTTTCACATTTAGCAGAAGCTGGAGCATGGCAGTTTTTGCAAGCGGGAGAAAGATAAATATCAAAATGGAGACAAATGCTTTAAGTGATGCTCCTCCTCCCATCTCCTGTCTCGCAGCCCTCCATTCTAAGTACAATCTCAGATGCTGCAGCACTGGCCCCTCCTCACCTTCTCCTCAAATCCCCAATCCTGCAATATCACGGATTTCCCGTCTAGCAAACATCTTTAATCAGCCCTCTGAAATGATCATAAAGACTTCTAGAACAGGAAGATGTTAAATGCTAAGGTCTAATACTAGATATCTTATTCCCAATGGGCCAAGACTTCCTGAAATAGCTGCACCCTCCAAGGAAAGTGAGCGGTTGCCCATAAAGCCATAAACAGAAGTTTACACGGCGTCTCCAGCTCCCGGCCTGCGAGCTCTAAATCAGTGATGTTTGCTAATCTGGCCATATCAATGTTTCATGCTCCTAGTAAAACCTATCACTCTTTAAACCTCAAAATAGCTTGACCCAGTTAAGCGGAACAATTCTAAAGAGGATTTCAATGTTTCTTTAAATTTGCTGTGGTTTTTTTTCTTTAACTGGTCCAGTATTTTATGCGAGAGGGGCAGAACACTTGTTTATTAGCAAGTAGGTTCCCATTCTTTTCATGAACAAAGGATCTCTCTTTGGAGCTATTCGTACCATGTATTTGCCCAGACCTACTTCACACTGTGCTGACCAAAACCTTTGAGAAGAATGTATTTTTTTTTTCAAGTGATTTCAAAAGTATATTCAGGGAAACCTCACTCTGCAGCTTCCTTTGTGAGCCGCTAATGTGTAGTTAAATTGTACTTTTTGTAATGGACTGGCACCTCTAGCGGCAGATAAATCATGAACTGCTTCATGTATGGGATGTCCTTTACAGTTATCGATTTGAAGCACTACTATTTTAATTTCTTCAAAAGAATGAATTTAGTCAGAAACACTCCAAACGACAAATAAAAATATTGTTTTACTACCAGACCCTCAAGGGCAGTATGAGGGACTCTAGGAAAATCATACAGGTGACTGGAGGGCATCCTCCACAGGTCTGAGCTCTGGCACTTGGAGATGGCTTTCTCAATCCAAAAAAGAAAAAAACCGCCAAAATTCCTAGCTCACGCTTAGGGGATGAGTAGACATCAGGTCTGGCCCTGCACCAAGACCTCCCGAGCAAACAGGGCAGAGCCTCAGAGGAGCAGCTAACACGAGCTCCGCAGTCAAGTGTTGGGCAAGCGTTGGGCTTGCACTGGAAGAAGAAGAGTTCACCAGAAATTGAGGTAAGAGCGCACTTTGGGACTGCGTGGGGCCTCAGTCGTGTCACACTTGGCAAAAGGAGAGCGGCAGACTGCAGAGCTGAGCTCAGCCCAGCAGCACCGTGCCCCAGGATAACCAGAAGGAGGAGAATGAACCCATGCTTTTTTAACTATCCCCCAAAAGTCATGTTGTTTTGCCAGCAAACTTTCCAACCAGCCTTAGGCAGGTTATAGAGGAAGGTTTAGAGTCTTGTAAATTTAGGAGAGAGGTAAACTTGAATCATACGAGCGGTGGGAGTGGGGAACGCTGGTGAGAAAGGAGTACAATGGTGGCTAGGCCGGGGCTTGCTCGGAAAGGCGGTAGTTCCATGCTTCCCTGTGTGAACAAATCTACATGTCCAATTAATTTAGCGCCAGCCCTGCCTGCATACACAGTTCAGAATTTTTACCTCCCTGTTTAACACTAACGCTCAATTTCTTGTGCTGCTGTTTGTAAGAATTCAAGGTCAAAATGAAGGGTGTTGGCCTATTGCTCCAAGCGAGCGTCAAACACGCTCACCTCCAGAGCATAAAAATGAGAAGCCTTGACAACAGAGATTGAAACAGAAGGAGCAGATTGCAGATAAATTCCACTTTACCTCTACAAATGCAAAGAAATTTCACTGTTATTCATATAAAACAAAGTCATACCCAAGTGAGGATCGACATATTTCTTACCTAATGGACAATTTTTTACTCTTAATAGCCCCCTTATGCTTGACCTTAATTAATGTAAAATACTATGCAGGCAGATGTAAGTGGACAGCAAAAGGGCCTGGGTTCAATGCTCAGGTGTCACTAACAAATACCACCTTGGGGTCCCACCCTGAGCCATCTGGATGCTGGCTGAGGTGCAGTTCCTACTGGCAGACAGTAAATCAAATGGCTGAGCAGAACAATGCTTTAGTGAGGGAAGAAAAGGCCAACAGGAAGACGAGCAAGCAAATACGTGACAACCACCAAGCATTTTCTGGAGTACAATGGTACTTCTTTAAAGCCTCCTCTCATTTTTAGGTGAGGCAACTGCCAGCCCGCTGGTCGCTGCCCTCCTCTTGTAGTAACTCAGCATTCCCAGTTGGCAAGTCTCCATCTCTGATCCAATCAACCCCGCTGGATAGGAGACCTTCCGTGAAGATACTACTGACATAATAGCATGAGGTGCCCGTGGTTGATACCATCAAGGCCCTCCCCTAGCTCATCTCACTGTTTCCTGGCTTCTGTGCTAAAAAAGCCACATAGAGAGAAGACACAGCCCATGCTACCCAGCGAGGACCATGATTTTCAAGGCGTTTACCCTACGGCAGCAAACTACAGCCCTAGTGAGGTTGCCCACAACCTGGTCTCGCTTCTGCATAGTCAGTTCTCCAAACTTTTGCATGTTGCATTACTACAGCCATCTTCCATGAATCAGCTTGTCTCCTTTTTCAAGAAGGAACGCTTCCCAAATATGATAAAAGATAACCCACAAATTAGTACGTCTTGGAGTTGTCCCCTCAGGTCCTTCTCTCTGACAAGTCAAGATCCTCCTGCTCAGGATTCCCATCCACCCGGAGCTCCACTGGCCAAACTGATGCTGCCATCACGTGTAATGAAGGCAGTGCTGTGGCTCTGAGGTCACTTGGAGAGGTGGCTGCCTGGGCAGAGAAACATCTGTAGGGTCCTTTTTAGTCTCCAACACAAGCCAGGATGGCTGGCGCAGAAAGATAGCTTCATTACCTTCTCAACCCACGAGGCTCTCCTGCAGACCTTTAGAAAATATCTTGGGATATTCAGTCGTACTAAGGCATGCTAGTCAATGATTTAGAAACGCACCGATTTCTTTTCAAGACAATCCCCCAAATGACCTTTACCTTTAATATTTCAGTTTGTCATGTGCATTAGCAGCAAATTATTTCTTCTCACAGAAAGACAACAGTCTTTCACTTTCTTAACTGGCCTTTATGCCTCCTTTTACCTCACTCTGGCAGTGCAGAGGGAAGTGCCGATACAAGACAGCCTGACAAGCTGTCAGATTGTTAATTCATGCTTAAAAGTGGTAAGTGGGGGCTGGAAGCATTATTTCCACAGGCTGAAAGAACAGCAGTGAAATAAGACCATGCTGATAAACCCTCCACCAGAAACGATCCAAAAAGGGATTATTGTCAACCAAATATCAGGCTTGACCTTCAGCTTGGCAAACGGCATAAGCCTTTCCCCGCCAGCGTCGGTGTCTCTGTATCACTTGCCCAGGGACGTGCGTTTCACGGTGTTCGAAGTGCCCTCACATCACCGTCGGGGGAGCCTGCCAAACCTCTGCCCACTGTCTCCTCAGAAACACGAGCAGTCTCGGGGCGCGAAGGAGCAGTTTCTGCCTCCTGAAATCCGCAGAATTATTTCCAAACGTTGCCACGCTGTTCTTCTGCTTTTCAAAGCAGATTTGTTCCTCCGGCAGCCACATGCCTCTCTGACAGGCAGATGTCCTGAGAATGAAAATCAAGAAGTGGTATCTGTGAAAGCCCAAGTTCCTCCAGATTTGCAGCCTGTTTCTCTTACACCATCCCACCAGAACCCACCACAACCAAGCCAGCTGCTCCGGTCCTCCCCACCGGCTCCAAAACTGCAAGTACTCTGGTTGATCTGGAGTTTTTCTTCTGCTTTTTTCTTAGTGACCACTAATTTGGGTTTCTCACATTCAGCCAGGTGCTGATTTTCACAACGCTTGAAAGAAATTCTCTGTTAAACTTCAAAATGCTCTCTCAAACTTGGTTTCTTTATATTCAAAAACTATTGGAAGGAAGACTGACAGACACATGGACAGATGGACACACGACCTTAAGAGGCTGAGTTTGCTTAGGGACTCAGCTGAAATACCACTTTCACTCCGGACCCCCAAAATCTGTTGAATTTACCTGGTTTTAGATGATGACAAGTCTGAAATTTCAACATATTTGAACAAGTCCAAGTGGAACCCGACTGTTTCAAACACATTTGAGCTTGCGTGTTTGGCATTTTTCTGACCCGTGTGTCAATGTGAAACCCTTTGCTACAGCAGAGAGGGGGAAGGCAAATTCACTGCACTAAAAAATGGAAGGAAAATGCCACGTGAACATTTAGATTGGACTCAGAGGAAAGATTTCAAGTGATAAATGGCACTGAGGAGGCCGGGAGTTCCTTCACGGCTGGGCAAACCTATCAGGGATGCTCTTGATGTATTCGGTCCTGCCTCTGTATGCAGGGGTGGATGACAGGACAGAGGGCGGTCACTGCCATCCCTACGTTTCACTGATTCCAGATTTCAAATGCTGCTGCTAAGCTTCGCTTTCCCCAGCCCCGTGTTTCTATCAGCTTTTCCCTGTTAGGCTTTTCTCTGTTGCTGTATCTATGTCATCCCTGGATATCAAAAAACATGCCCTGTCCTCATTTTCATGCTTCTCTGTTGCAGATCCTTCATCTGTTAATACTGTTTTCTGCTGTGCCCTGATACTGGAAACACCCGCTCTTCTTCCCCGTAAGACACAGCTTCTCTTTTGGTGTGTTTTTCTCCATGCTTTTTGTCAGAAGATGACTCACCTGGTGGGATAACCTGGGCCTGCCACGTAATGTCTCCTCAGACCTGGCTGTACTGAAGTCCTTCCTTTTTTTCATATACTACACAAATAACGTCTATCTCCCAGGGACTGAACTGCTCCAGTTTTACCCTTGGTGGTGGGCTCAGAGGACACACAGCATGGCATTCAGCAGATCCGTCTCTACGACCCAGTGCATCCTTCCTCAGCGACCTAGGAAATCAGAAGCATTAACATTTTCGTGCAGATGCCCAAAGCATTTTTTGCCGTAAGTACTGTGGAAAGTTCGTTTTAAGTTTATGCCCCAAGCAAGGGGCTGCTTCTTGAAATATAACGTCTCCGATGTAATTAAGTGATCATAGCGTGAACAAAACCACAGAAAGTTTGATCTCTCTGGGAAAGCGTCTTCAGCGTCAGCAGAAGCAGGACTGAACCCTACCTGCACAACACTCAGCTCGGGAGAAAACATTCGCTTATGTCCTGCAAAAAAGACTCACTACTAAATCTTTTCTCATTTTCATTTGTGGACCACTGGAGTAGCAATGTAGGGAGAATACATCACATCCAAGAGAAAAGAAGTCATGCTGTAAAATGATCTCTGAACTAACTAAGCACCAGAAACGTGTCTGCGGAAATGCAAGGCAAAGCAGAGATCATCATGTTACAGCAAGACTGGTCGCTTCATTCTTGCACTGGAGAAGTTAAATCTACGCTGACCATCTTTGCCTTCAAACACCAGTTCAGAAAACACCCTTTCAAAGCCACCCAAATTCATAAAGTATGTGCTATTCCGCCTCAACCACCGGTTGCTGCTGCTTGGATCGGATGAAGAGGATTGGTGCTTCTTCTTATTCCTATTTTGGTTTGGTTTTCATTGTTCCCAATTTTAGCTCTGCTAAGCACAGTCAGCTGAGAAGAGCTTATTTTGCTACAGAAGCGCCTAACACCTAGGAGCGCCTGAGCGCCAATGGTAATTACTTCTTCTGGCATTGTTGTCTTGAATAAGGCTTTATTTTTTTTCTCCCTGGTGGCTTATTGTATTCTGTGTACTGCTGCAATTACGGAGCTGTTCAGCCTTGAATGGTAGGCTATTAGATCCAAATCCTACTTATAGATGATTTCAATCACAGGGGTTTAAAGTTGCAGTTTGTTCTCATGATTAAGTTGTCATTATAACGTGTAAGTCAGTTTGGTTTTGAGTTTATGCAATTTCATATAAGTAGCGTGTACAAGTGAAGGCAGGCTGCCCGCCTTTCTATCAAAAGTAGTAGTTATCAGGGCTAACTTAGATCCCTCTAATTCCAGTAGGCAGAAAATACTATGGGAAAAGACCCTGTGAATTGAGTTTCCCTGCATCGCAGCCCAGCGGGATTTGTCTGGAAGAATGAGAAAGGAACTAGGTTTAACCATCCCTCGTGCACAGAGTGATGCTGCAAAGTAAATACCACAGGACCTACCCAGGGATGGGAGGAAGAAAGCAAGAAAGAAAAGAGTTATCTCAATAAAAAAATAATAAGCAAACAAAAAGCCATTCTGCAGAGACCAGACTGTATGTGCAGTTTTCGGGAAGACACGAGTTGCTGTGCTGATTGCCGGGAGCGGCCAAATCCAGCAGCCTGGCAGAGGCGAGGCTGCCACAGCTTCACGTCCCCAGGTCCAGCCAGTCGTGCGGCTCAGCAGGTGTTCCCCATAGGTACACACACAAACGCATGAGTACATACATACATACACGCACGGCTGGCCGCACGGGTCAGTGCAGACAGAAAACACAGCACTCACACAAGCACCATGAGCAGCACCACTGGTCTCACCCTGCTCCTCCTCTTGCTAATCAGGGTAGAAGTCTGTTAGTGCAATGTGTATACACAAATATACACCTAAAAATACTGGAATATATACGTACATATTCATATATATATTTAGTTAGTGAAATACATACACATAATGCGAATTCCTCCAGTAACTGGGCTTAGACACTCAGTCTATCCAGCGGCTGGTCCCTGGATCCCAGTCTCCCCAGTTGCTGGCACCTGGACCCAGGAGCCCCCGAGGTTTGCAGCCCCAGTTCAGCTGCTGGTACTCAGACCTATACATACACACACGCAAACGGTCTCTCCAGTAGTTGGCTCAGACCTACAATCCTTCCAGTAGCCAACTTGCAGACCCTCTGGTCCCTCCTGTATTTGGCCCCTGGGCCATGGTCTCTCCCATACCCAGCTCCTGGACCTCTTACCCTGCTCTCCAGCTAGTCTGGCTCCTTACAGGCCTTTATGTTTATGATGATTAACCCCTGATCACACAACCTAACACTGAAGCTCTGCTGTGGCCCAACACGAAATGGTTTGGCTGTATGGCTTCCAACCAACAACTAGGAGAAATCAGTAACAGTAAGAAGCAGAGGACATATTACCTCAGGTTCAACACCAAGGTCCTAACTACATATGTACAGTTCACTCCTGTCTGCAAAATCCTATAGAGGCAACATCCCCGAATGTGCTTAGCTGCTCCTCAAGGAGATGGACATCCATTAGCCTACACTCCTTGAAGGAGAGCTCCTTTGCTTTGTCTTTACACAGCCCTGGGCAGTCTTGATCTGAACACCACCAACGAAGCGTTATGACCATCACGCTGGTACCAGATGTTGCCAAAATAGAAGGCTGCTTCTTTCTCTTTTCCTAGGACCTCCCCCTCCACTGAGACGCACTGATGGAAAAGTGTCCTGAGGCAGCAATTTACACAACACGGAAGCCGGGATTTTATCCCAAATCCTCCCAAAGCTGGCTGTCAGCACATGTGACTTTTTCTTTGCAATCAGCGCGTGCCTCGGCTTTAGCTGTGTCACGATGGAACGGGAGGATCAAAAAGTTTTTTATTTGTTTATGTCACCAAAACTTCAGCGCAGGTACAGGGCCTGCTTAGATATCTGCTGATGGTTACCTGGACACGTTGCCGCATCCTGAGGTGTGTAGAAACAGGTGGGGTTTTGGCTGGTCGCTTGGCGTGTTGGGCTCCGTTAGGTGGTAGGCAGCTGGGACCCAAGCCAGGGAAGCAGGGTGTTCCTTCTGCTCGAGGTGGCAGGCTCAGCCTGGAAGAGGTGCTTCCACCCGCCCAACAGCTGGCTGCACAGCTGGCGGTGTCGGTGAGCACTGGCTTTGGAGGCAGCGTGGGGCAGAGTTGCCTCCCCAGTTGTTCTGAAGGGCCAAGTCTTTTTATACAACCTTGTGTGAGTCCCATCAGTAATTTATGGATTTTTCTGCTGTCTTGTGAATTAGACAGTTATTAATCCCTAGAGACGTCCTGGGGTAAGGCTGTTATTGCTCTGAAAAGGTGAGAGCGAATGTTTGGCCTTTATCCGGATGACACAATGTCACTGACGCAGCGAACTCCCCAGGGGCACTGGAAGAGCTTTCTCCACACCAGCCTGAAAAGCTAGTAAAACCTGTGCAGACACCAGCTATGTCACCAATCTGCTCCCTGTCCTAGACGTAGAACAAGACCGAGCTCCTTCCACTCCTCATGTCGGCAGGGCTCTGAGCAGCTTGCAGGACGGAGACCTTAAATTTGTAGTCCTGCATATGTCGCTGCGGAAAGGCTCCGCACATGAGTGCGTATGCAACAACACCGACTGCCATTTGCCCACCATTTACTCCCATGAAAGGCGAAGAAGAACTACCGTAAGGGCCACCAGGAAGGTACTGTATATATTCTCCAGGCATTTGTCAGTTGTAAGGTTGCCAGAAACACCTCCACCTCTCCATCTGTCGCTAACAGAATTTTAAGAATGTGACTGTATCCCTTACCCCGAGAAGGATATCAGAGGGGAAAACGGCCTCTGAGGGAGAAAGGTTTTAAAAGCTGTATTTTAAACAAACACAGAAACTACAGCCAGCTCAGCGTTTCGTGCTTGGCTTTGTGCTTGAAAGCAGCCCACCCTGGTAGTGACTCTATTTCGTATTGCCTGTTCCTGATGTTTGATGTTTAGCAGAGTTCTTCAAATCAGCCCGTGCACCAGGTTTTTATTAATCCTGGATTTGCTTGCTGTGCCATATGCTGACAGCTCATTAAAAATAACTGGCCCACGGAGAGGACGGGGCATTTCAAGCAGCCATGAAGGCACCTTTTATAATAAACCCGCAGCATGGGAGATGCAAATTTCTTGCACAGACAGCACGTGCTTGTCGAGCCCCCATCACTGTGCTGTATTAGAGTTCCTCAACATCTTCTGCACGTCTCTTCTTGCAACATAACTTGGGAGCAGTGAAAAAGTGCTTAGATTACATGTCAGCAGGCACACAGATGGTCTCCGTCAGACCACAAGCTGCCCGCAGTGTGTTTCCCTCTCACCTGCTACATGGCAGCAAGACAGCGATGATATAGCTATAAGGAGGCTCTTGCTTTTAATTCAGCGTAACATATGAGCTCAGCCTCCTCACTGAACACAGTACAGATGGAAAGGGCTGTGCAGCATTCCTGCTCAAAAGGGCGTTTCCAACCTAAGGACAGCATCCTAAACACAAATAACCCGATACAAATTCCCTGTGAGAAATGAATAGATTTTATAAAGTTAACAAAGCAAAATAAATGGCATGCCGAGCAGAGTGGCCCGGCTCCTGTAAAGCATCTCCACCAAAGACCCTGGGATCCTCCCATCACTGCTCACTACATGTGGATACAGTTTAGGTGCAACCAGCAACAGGACACACAGGTCTAAGCCAGAGACTGAGAGATGTTGGCCACATTTCCAGCACATAGACACGACTCTGGCCTGGCTGCTGGGGTTCCCAGACAGAAACCATCTATCATGGTTGTGTCCATCCGGGTCGTAACACCAGGCAGAATTTTTTTTCAGTGTTTTCTCTTGCCGCATGGTTTGCTGCTGGTCACAGCAAACATTCTTCACTACTTGCCCACTTTAACACTCCCAGCCAGTCTGTAGAGACAGAGCAAACCAAGGACAGCCAAACCCAAGATATGCTGTGCACGGGTCAGGAACCCGGGATAGCACATTTGACAACAGCCCTGCTGCTGTCACAGCTTGATCCTTTCCCTTCTACAAATATCATTCTGAATATGGGAATAACTACAGTAATTGCAAAACTTTTTTGCAAATCTTTTTGATTTTAGAGGACTTGAGTGTGGTTCCCAACACCTGCCTCACTGTGCCCTTCCTCCATAACTATCTGTCGGCTCCAGAGCCTCTCCAGTCTGCCTCATGCCAATTCATATGTGATGAACAATAAACACATTATATAGAGTATACAGGTGTGCAGATACACGTACCAAAGCCCTCTCACAAAGATATCACGATTCCCCATGAGAGGGGAACTGAACCAACATAACTTCAGAATGAGCAGACAGAACAATTTACAGGCTGTGGTTGGGGTCTGTCCTGGTTTCAGCCAGGATGGAGCTAATTTTCGTCCCAGTAGCTACTGTGGTTTGGATTTAGTGTGGGATTTGGTATGGGAAGAATGTTGATAACACACTGATGTTATTAGTTGTTGCTAAGAGATCAAGGACTTTTTCCAGCTTCCCAGGTTTTGCCAATGTGCAGGTGCAAAAACCTGGGAGGGGTGTAGCCAGTGCAGGTGACCCAAACTGGCCAAAGGAAGTATTCCATACCATAGACGACGTGCCCGGTATATAACTGGGGGTCGGCTGGTGGGCCACTGCCCTTCGTTCATTCATGCTTTCATTCATTCTGCTGTTCGTTCCCTCCCTCGCTCGCTCTCTCTGGAACTTGCGGTTCTGAGATCACTGCTGGGGATCATTCTGAGATCGCTCTCGGTTGCACTCCATGATCGCTGCTCGGGACGGGCTGTATCGGTCATTGGGTGGTGAGAAACTGTGCATCGTTCGTTTTGTATATCCTATTATCATTATAGTTTTTTATTATTATTATCATTATTAATATATAATATAATTAGTGTTATCTTTTTCTTTGCTGTCCTGGTGAACTGCCTTTATCTCAACCCCTGAGTTTTCTTTTCCTTCTGATTCTCCCCCCACCCCACTGGGGAGGGGGGGAGTGAGCAAGTGGCTGCGTGGTATTTGGTTACCAGCTGGGGTTAAACCACAACAGGGTCCTTTAATTACTAGGTGGTTTTTATATCAAGGATAAGGTAGGCAAGAAGAGAAAACAAAACCCACTGAGGATGGATGGGAGAATGAAGAAGCCACACGGGCTGCAGGCCCCTAAGCTGAAAGGCAAAGCGTGAGCTATGGAGTAACTGTAGGGAAGCACGAGGCAGTGGTGAGAGCCCTGAACTCCGGTGTTTGAGATCTGATAGACCTCTTAGTCAATAGACCCAAGAGGGAAAGGAGCACAGAGCTCCAGAGAGAGCAAAGCAGACAGGATTGCGAGGACATGGGGTCTGTCTGGTTTGTGTTGTTCGGAAATGTGTGCAAAGTTAGGGATTGAGTAAGGGCTGACACACCAGCTGCTACCTTCAGGGAAGCACACAAATAGATCTAGATCTGACTGTGGCATTAGCATCAGTCCTACACAAATGAGCAATCAAAGCATGCTGCTGAAAGCACAGCAGTCTATGGTGTTTTATTCCCTGCCTCTGCCAACAGCCAGTCTTGCCTCTGGCTATAAATGTGTAAGGCTCTAGGAACCAGGTAACTCACGCAAAATGAACTGTTACAGTACTGAAACTGAGAGATCAGTCACTGCTATTTTCATCACTCTTTGGTGTTAAGTGGTCCAAAAGGACTTCGTATTCCTTGCCTGCATCCCTCCAGTCCCATTGAAACAGCCGCCTCTTGGGAGGGACAGAGCCAGGGATTTCACAGACCTCCCTGCCCATGAAGCAGGGAGCAGTTTGTCATGAGAACAATGGTGCGATGTCAGTCACTGACAGTCACTTCTCCTCCCGCATCGCTGGTGTGTGCCGTTCCCAGCCCCACCGCAGCTGCAACGATGTGTTGGAAAGATTCATTCCTCCGCCTTGGCGCTGGGACAGGGAGAAGGAAAACACTGGGAGGGAGGCGAGCACCCTGCTGATGTGAGTGAGCCAGGACAGCAATTAGGTCTATTTTGACATCAACACCCTGCTGCTCAGTGACAACACATTTTGCTGAGGTAATCTTCCATTGCCGCGCAGATGCACGCACCGTCCAAAGGCAGATCCTCACTCCAGTCTCCGTTAGAGTTGCTTGAATCTGCAATTACGGCGAGGCTGAAATGACACCGAGAAAACACCAGTGCCCTTAAGAATATAATCCAGTCTAACCCATTCAAGGTGACGCATCATGCTGTCTTCCTTCCTTACCTCTCAGACGTGTGTGCACTCTCATAATTTCACATTTATTACCTTTTCAAGAAAAGAGGTGCCTGCTGAGAAGGCTGGACCTAAAATCAGCAGGCTACGGGAAAAACACATCGCCCATGCTGTCAGCACCTAAAATAGTCTGGATTGGATTTTATGTAATGGCATCAACAGCTTAAAAATGTATGTCTAGTCACACACAGCATATGCACATTCACCACACACAACGTGGCAGCTTGAGGATACATGTATATTTATAAAGCATTTGGAAAGCCTGTTCAGTTTTGGTTTCCTCATGGTTCTTACACACAACTGGAGGAGGCTATGTCCTTCTAAGAGTTGAGAAGATGCACATCAGCTCCAGATGTTGTTGTAAATCTGATACATAACCTGGCCTTGTAGGGTATCCCGCGATACTGAAATAAGGAGTAGGGAACAGAGTTGCAAGGTAGACCCTGTATCATTTGGTGTCATGGGTTTGATGAGGGAGGTCCGTCTCAGCGGATAACACGCTAGGCAAGGACTCCCAGACTCAGAGTCCACCCCTAGCTCAGGCGGGTGCTCTGCCCCGGATGCCTCTCTACAATCCCAGATCCACATGGAAACCTATGAACAAGAAATGTCCTATGAGTGGGGTTCTCTTGGTGCGGCTTGGGAACCACTATGCCTGCTCCATCATTTATTTTTTTCTTCATTCAGATTTGGGGAGTAAAATTGCAAATTTCTCTCCAAAATGAAACAGTGATTCTAAAAATCTGTGCCTTGTACCACTGAAACAACTGCCACTGAAATGCACTTTGTTGCGCCACTTCCATCATGCTAAATCCCCACTCTGGTCTGTGTTTGGTATTTGGTGTATAAGACCCAAGACTCCTCTCCCCAGACTCCCTCAAGTGCCAGTGAAGGAAGAGGAGTTCCCCCAACAGGTAGTTCAGAGCTGGTGCCCACAGAAGCTGCCTCCTGCTCCACGGACTATGGAGGCAGGTTAAGGAGATGGACTTTCCAGAATACGTGATCAACTACCACCTACCCATCACGTTACTATCTCACACTGTGATATTCCTATCAGAATATCACAAGTGGAGCTAAACAGTTCAGCTCTATTGCTGCAGCACATCTGAATTTAAAGACAGACACACTTTTGCCAGAAAACTCTTTTTTGGAACATGCATGTTCGAATTATTTTGTATTTCATCATATCTCACCGAGCTTTAGTTTAATTGCCTTTTTTGGACTAATGCTTTGCAAAGACGTTTTTAAAGTAGGTAAATCTCTTGCAGTTGGTTCTGAGACTGAAAGCAACAAGCAATAACTCCAAGTCAACTTTAGACCTGGACAACTTTAAAAATGAGTGGTCACTACAGATAAGACTTTTATTGTGAAGGACGGGATTTGTGAACTCCGAAGGTACTTACTGTTTCTTCCCTGAATATATACAACGTTCAGTGACATTTTTATGACTTGATATTTGCTGAAAGACAATCAATTGTCACAGTTACATGTATTCCAAAGGGTCTCGTTAGAACCCATTCATTCTCTACACAATTTTAATGAGGCTATAACCATGGTATCTGTCTGCTATATCCATGCCATCCAGATCAGTAACAGGATTTTCTGACACCAGGAAGTCCATTGGGGACTTTTTGCTGAAATCACTCCTGCTTAATGGGATGGGCAGCAGGATAAAGCCGAGAGAGAGAGACTGGATGCAACCAAGCTTTTCAGAGAAGCTATCAATGTTGAATCTGGGACAGGATATTGGTAGTCTCCGGCTCCTCCTAACAAGACCACTGTCCGTGGCCGACCCCACAGCCATTCTCAGTGCTGGGAAATGGGAGTTCATCACAGAATCACAGGATGGTGGGGGTTGGAAGGGACCTCTGGAGATCATCCAGCCCAGCCCCTGCCAGAGCAGGGTCACCCAGCGCAGGCTGCACAGGGCCGCGTCCAGGCGGGTTGGAATCTCTCCAGAGAAGGAGACTCCACACCCTCCCTGCGCAGCCTGTGCCAGGGCTCTGGCACCTCACAGCGAAGAAGTTTTTCCTCACGTTCAGGCGGAACTTCCCGTGTTCCAGTTTGTGCCCGTTGCCCCTTGTCCTGTCGCTGGGCACCACTGAGAAGAGTCTGGCCCCATCCTCTTGACACCCACCCTTGAGATATTGATAAGCGTTGATGAGGTCCCCTCTCAGTCTTCTCTTCCTCAGGCTGAACAGCCCCAGCTCCCTCAGCCTTTCCCCAGAGGAGAGATGCTCCAGTCCCCTATTCGTCTTCGTACCCTCTGCTGGACTGTCTCCAGTAGCTCCTCGTCTTTCTTGAACTGGGGAGCCCAGAACTGGATGCAGGACTCCAGATGGGGCCTCACTAGGGCAGAGTAGAGGGGGAGGAGAACCTCCCTCGACCTGCTGGCCACACTCTTCTTCATGCACCCCAGGATGCCGTTGGCCTTCCTGGCCCAAGGGCACATCGGTGGCTCGTGGTGAATTTGTTGTCTACCATCATGAAAAGAAATTTTCTTGCAAAATCCCTGCTCACGTTACCCTAAACGGGCACAGGCTGATGGAACAGGGGGACAAAAAAACCTGAGCACACACAACACACTTGGCTTTTATTATCTCATTGAAGCATACCAAGTCCTACAGGTTCCCTGTCTACGACACAGGGAAGATGTGATGACAAGCTGTCCTCCAGCAATCAGATCTCGTGTCAACCATAAGCAACTTTTGTCTACACACAGATATGACAGAGCCACAGCTCTGAGTACGACTGACTTTTCAGCAAATAGGATGTACATGGCTCTTCCACTAGTAATTCATGCACGAGTTTTTCCAAGGAGACTAGGGTCTATATAAGAAAACTGTCTCTTCCTTGGATGAAGACATATCATATACCAACAGACAGGATCTGAGATAGCTTCTCCCAGTTCTCCAAGTGAAGAAAGTTGTGCTGGCTCTTATTTGCTGCTGTACTTGTTTATGCAAGGACACTTGTTGGCATAAGGGAGATGTGGCCACTACTGTTCAAATCATTGGCAACTGTTTTGGAGACATCACTACAACTGAAATATCAGACTCTCTCCAAACTAAAATTCACCTTTGGGTAATCAAAATACTCCTCTCCTCTTGTCATACACCCACATGTTAAAATAGAAGCAGTTCATGTGGAAATACCCTGCACAGAGTCTACTTCTCCCTGTTTTGAGAAGGGAAAAGGTGCGTGGGCACTCTGCCAGCCAGCCACACGGGCACGTGTCCCCTGCAGAGATCTGCCCGGATAGCACACAAGCACCGTGCCTTTTTCTTCCGTCATATGTGAGGATCCATGCCAGATACCCAGGAACAAGACTTCACACCACTCCTAGAAGGTGGGATGCAGAAAACTGCCTGGGACTGGTGTGATCACTGCCCCAGCCTGACACTTGGCTGAAGTGCCAAGAGCAGGCACATTGCCCAAAACATTATTAATTTTACAGCCAATCAGTTTTCGATGTAATTCTTTCCCGCTGAACTGTAATTTATTTGTGATAACAACAACCTCATTTCACTGAATGGCTTTTTAATACCTCTAACTGTAAAAAAAAATAATTTTACCACATCACCCCTCATTGTCAGCTCAGCAGTGGATTATCCTAACTTGGGTTTAAGCCTCCAGGGCCTAAGTGTGGATAGATGATAATGACCAGATGGTTTACCTGAACAATAGAGACTGACTACAATAAAGGAAGAGAATTACGTTTCTGTATGCTCTCAGTTATCTGCAGGATTGAGGACTTTTCTGCCACAGCAGCCATCACTGACAAGCACTAGAGAGCTGGAAATTAAGCATACGGTAATAATAATCACAGCGTAATGGCCTCCTGGCTGCGCTGAGCATCTGTTTTGCTTTCAGCTCAGCTAGTCACAACTCTCTGCTCTTAAACAGAAATTCATCTGACTAAATATGGGCATCTCTAAGGGAGCAGTGCCTCTGAGCTGGTCTTCCTGGGCTCCCCAAACAGCGGAGTCCAGGGGCTGGTCACGAATCTGTGTGTCCGGGGACTCCTGCAGCCTCTCATTTGACATTTTGCCCGGTCTCCCAGAGCTCCCCCTCAGTGAGGCAGCTCCTGGCCTGGCCCCAAGCAGGGTAAGCGGGGGCTCCCCTGGACTCCCATCCCAATCCAGATGTCGCAGTGACGTGACTGCGCTCTCTGGTGTTACTCGTGCCCGTGAGCAAAGTCTTTCTCTATACCAGAGCCCATGCTGTGGTTGGATAAACCCCGAACAGTCAGCTCCAGTACATCTGGAAGTTGCAGGTAAGAGGACCAACCCCAAAGCCCTATCCAGTCCTGCTCAGCCATGCTGCAGATCGTCTGCTCTTTCTCCAACCAACACATGCTGTAGATATTCTGCTCTTTCCCAGTCCGACCCGCCCATCCATGCCTTTTTACCCCAGTTCCAACCCAAAATTTCTCTTTATTCACCATAGTCCTCATCTCAGGTAGGTGGTGTCCCATGGTGTCTTCCCATGATTTCCTGTCCCAGCAACGGAGAAAAGGCATTGTCCACTGCTTCTTCTCACCCGTTCCCAGTTGATGGTGGAGTACCCATGTTTGAGGGATCTCCAGTCTCGGCTGGACCATCCTCCCCAACAGTCTCCTCTGTGATGAGATGGCTCACTCAATGGCTGACGGGAAACTGCAACGAGCATAAACACAGTTACGTGCTCTCCCCCTTGCCACAAGCATAGCTCGGCTTAAATTAAAGTAGATTTCTAAATCAGGTCAGCTAAATATTGTTCTAAAGATTTCTTCTTTAAGGAGATTGGTTTAGGTGTCTAAGGCTACTCGGATCTTTTTTTTTTCCAAAGGGACTGTGGTTTTCCTGCAACCTCAACACCAGAGAGAGACCTTGGCTCATATCCATGGCTGGTAAGCACGAACCCTGCACGTTGCTCACAAGGATGGCATGAGTCCTACTTGTGGGGACCACCGCTCTTCCCTCTGGGGAAGGCTGGATGTGGGAACAAATTTTCACTAAAACAAAACATTCAAACAGCTGTTTTGCATGGGGCCAGGTGATTAAATGTGACAGCAATCCGCCACAGCAAGGCCGGGCTGAGTTTTGAGTATTGTTAGTTAATTTGTTCAGCACACCAGGCCATTTCTTCTGGGAGCTTTTTGACTCAAATATACGTCATGAATAAACAGTGAAAAAAGTAAAAGCATATTTAAAATCAATTTGTAAGTAGCAACTTGTTTAAGTTACTTATTGCCATCATGATAAAATAAGATGTTTCATTATTTTCAGGAAGGTTTTTATACGTTTTACGTTTTTGATTACACTGAAACGCCACGCATGCAGGGCGTGCTGAGACACATAATGAAGGAGAATAAAGACTGTCAGGCAGGTTTCTTAAATGCACACCCATTTAAAAATGAGATTACCTTTCAATATAGCACAGTAAGATGAATATTGAAGAAAGTGAAGCAGGTCTAAAGTACAAGTCCTTCAGCAGAGTATTTGTGATCCACATAATGGAGTCCTGTACACAACTTGTATTCAAATTGGCCTAATCTCAGTCTTTACATCGGGGTCTGAAAAGCCAGCTGAAGGGTTGTAGAGAAAGCACTGGCAACAGGTCAGGACTTAGGTGGTGGCCTGGGACTCTTTAACCACTGCAGAATAACTAGATGTCTCTGCCAGGTGCAAGATGATGGGCAGAATCGCAAAGAACATCAGGAGTAGAAAAATTAACTGGGATTTACCACCACATGGGCAGATTACATCCCAAATGCACAAGGTGCTCTGGCTTCAGTGTGACAGCCACAAAGCTGGTGGCTGTTCCACCAGGGTGGCAGAAAAAGCGAAGGACAGCGTTGTGTTACCTCTGACTGGTGTCAATGTGCCCAACTGCTGCTCCTGCGAGACTCCGCTGGTACATTAATGGAGGTCACAGCCCAGGAGGATGGAAATTTTTGGGCATCGGGCTGAGTTAACAAGTTGAAGCCTGAAAATTTAGGAAGGCCAAGGACATCTGAAAAGCTCCTCCAAGAAGGCAGAGGAAGACTGTACTGACAGTGGCCACTGGGTCTCTGGCACAGGGAATCGCAGAGAAGAGTCTGCAGAGAAGGAAACAACAGCATCAGTGCAACCTACCATAACTTGCATGGATTTAAGGAAAATGAGGTAATAAACCCTTGTACATTCACTTCCCCTCACTTTAACATTTGTCTCCCATTGCTTTATACCTCAGATCAATTAAAATAACTCTTGGTCTTCGAGAAGCTGCTTTTGGGTTGCATCGGCATGTTGGCAAATGGGATCCCACAGAGGAAAAGTCTAACGGATGAGCTATGTAGGGGGACTACTGTGAGATGGATAGAGGTGGTCTCTGAGTGCAGACCTAGGGTGTCTGGACTCCAGGGTTCCTCCCTGGAAGATGTGCAAGAAGCCATCAGACTGGTCTGTGGGAGAGTTTGCTCCCTGGGACAGTCACCTTCCCCCTGTCCCAGATCCTGACTGTTGGACTAGGCTGTGGGCCATGATATCCCCTGGCATGGTATCCCCTGAAAGATGGAAAGAAATTAGGGAAGGTATTGTAAATGGGGCATAATAAAAGCAGTGCGAGGGTAGCTACAGCTGCCATACGACAGAGATGGCCACTGTTAGAACACTTAGAGTAATTTGGGAGTAATGAGTAATGCGTTACTAAAGTGAGGAAAATGGGATTTTCCTTAGGGAAACCCAAACTGATGTCTGCATAAAAAGCAGATCTGAAGGGAGATGGCGAGAGAAAACAAAAAGAGATCTCAGGATTGGTAACGCTAGAAGAGAACTGAGAATGTAGGTGGGAGCAGAACAGATCGTTACCAAAACCACCATGAATGTAGAGACATCTCAACAGGAGAAGACAGTGCCTGTTCTCTGTCTGACTCTATGTCATGCTTCATCCCAAGCACTCAGCTCCGTGCACGGGGGGATGTCTGAAATGAGAGCACCAGAGGAAGTCAGAAACTCATAGGCACGGGCAAAAAGACCTAAATATGGACAGCTTGGCTGTGCCACTGCTGCGATGGAAGCGTGACATGAGCCTGGACACTGTGTTCAGCCCAAAGCGGGAGGAAGGAATTAATCTGAGGGTTTCACGTCATAGAATAAAGCTCGGAAAGGGGATTCAATGCCGGATATCAAGAAACACAGCACAGGACTTCATTGCAGCTGCCACGTGTAAGTGTGGTGGATGAGACAAATGAGTGCAAAGTCCCCAAGCTTCAGCCCCAAAACCAGGAGAGCAGAGACCCCTTTTGGTATCTGGTGGAGCAAAGGGGAACTAGATGGAAGGGACTAATGGGCTGGTCTGAGACTTGTTTTTTGTGTATATTGTATGAAAAGCAATTCTGTTCAAAAGTAGTTAAAAATGGAGAAAAGCTTGAATGATAGCAAAATACAGCAATCTGGCGTCCTAACCACAGGCAGTGGCTTCCCACACTGGAATGTCACATTAAGGGCATGAGAGAGAAATGGAAAAGGAAAACAAAAGATTTCAAACTGGAGTTTGAAAAGGTCCTGTGAGAACTGGGTGAAGGTATTAGGAGATCTTCTGTGAGTTAAAATGAAGGTCCCTGGAAGCAGGAGTATGAGAGGGCCACAAGGAGCTCCATGAAGACCTTCTTCCAGTTGTCCCTAGATGGTTTGGACAGGGCACGGTCACAGTTCACACAGGAGGAGATGCCCACAGTGCTGTGTGAATGCAGGCAGATGCAGAGCCTGTGCAGGCCCCCCGGGATAGGAGCCCATCTTCATTCGTCTCTCTAAGTGTGGTTTGTTAAAGGAAGCAACCAGTTTCCTAGAAGACAGGAAAGACTGTGTCTGGGAGGTTTATTTGCATGATAAGCCCCGACCCTGCTTCTGGCTGTATCACTTCTTGCGTGGGCATACCTATGGGCACGGCATTCCACACAGAAACGCAGCCCTCCTCTGAGCCAGGTCCCCAAAAAGGTTATGAGTAGTATTCCCACGGGGAGGGAGAACTGCCTAACGATCCACGTGAGCTTGAGTTCGAAAGTGCTTTGGATAATGGCAACAGAGCAGCTGTCAGAAAAAAATATGCTGCTTAGACTATGATGGAGGACCCAAATTGTGCATAACTTCATTGTGGAATTAAACAACTTGGAGATGAGGACGAGTGGAAGTGAGTGAGTATTCTGACTTCAGAGTCTGCTACCAATCTGCAGGAGGGAGGAAAATATCCTGCCTATGTCCAAATGCCACAAGAGCCGTTACAGAGCGGTGTAGGCAGAAGAGCAGCAGGTGCCTATGGGCTACAGAAGACTGGCACAAGCCTGAAGACGAATTCTCTACAGAGGAGTCGTGAGCTAATGAACGGCATTGGGGAAGAAAGGCAAAGGAGGTTAGACAGAACCTCAACAGCTTGTAGACAAAACCTTACACAGCTTGTACTAGGGAAGGCTGTGTACACTCAGGTGACTAAACCACTGCAGATCTACTCCCAAAAGGCCAGTTTTTCTCCTTCTCCTAACAGGAAAGCTATTCTGTCTCCCTCACACACATTTGCAGATGCCCTTGTCCGAGACGTGCATACAATTAAAACCATAGTCATGAACAAAACCATCCGCTTCAGTATTGCCCTTAGCAGCAAAGCATTATGCTAATTAAAAATTAATTCCTTTCTTATATATTCCTCTACATAAAAATTAATTTACTTAACAGGAAGATTACAAGCTTCAATAAAGAACAGGTTGTTATTAGTCCTGATTCCTGTCGTTCCCTTATCTTCTCTTTACACAGCAGATGAAAATGGCTGAAATTTAACCTTGCAAGGCTTGTCTGGTTCTTCCCAGCCCAACAGATAGCCTTTCGTTTTGGTTCCAGGCATGGAGCCAGAGTACGATCATTTTTGAAGGCTGTTTAGCTGAGATAAGTCATGCTTCCAAGTGGCAACATTTTCAAAAGAAGTCATGTTTTATAAGACCTTAAATCAAATTTTCTCTTGTGACTTACGAACATGAGTCCGGAACATGAATCGCGTAAAGGTCCCAGGTCCCCAAAACCCAGTGCTATCAGTAAGAGTCAAGTTCCTTTGAAGATCTGGGTCCTGCAGGTATTGCTATGCCAGGGCTTTGACCCACCAGCAAGATACTGTACATCAGCTCTTCCATGGTAGTTGTGTATGTTCTTGGGCACAGTAGCGGCTGGTAAACAGGAGGCAGTTTATCCCTTAGGAAAACAGAGATTCAAATTGCCTCCTATTTACTACTACTGTATTCTGACAGGTAAAAGCAAACACACAGTTATTGAGCAGTTGATGAAGTGCATTTACATAGGAGCCTTCAGGCTCCTAAGTGTCAGTGTCATAATTAAAAACAAGATGCTCACTGTTCCTCAAAATTATTTATCCAAGGTTTAAATGCATTTATCATACTGATTTAGTGTCAATGGTCTTAAAATGCTTCACGAATACTAGATGTTAACTGTGGGCCAGATTCATTTCTGTGCTATGGCAATTTATGTTGGGGAAACTTTCTCAGCAAACTTTGCGCCTTTTGTTTCAATATTGTTTGTCCTTTGCATGTTTGAGGAAATTAAATCACATCTTTAAAAAAAAAAAATAGGAGAGAAATGTATACCATGGTTTATTTGAGGAGACAAATTAGTTCATTTAAATATTTGTAGTCAGTTTGAGAGTCCAGAGGTGTAGTTCTGGATATCACAGAAGAGAATGGACTTAAGACTTGGCTCATAACCAATTGTAAACCCTGGGTAGGTGACAGGCACCTGCGTGGTGTGACTACAGCATAGAAGGACAACATCACCAAGAAAGGGACCTAGTTGTAGGATATGCCTCAGAAGACCTGGAGAAAAAGTATCAACTTCAAAGAGATTTTTCGGTCATTTGCCATTTTGATTATTCCTGGGTGGAAAATCCCCTGGTCTGGATTGAGTTGGCTTCAGCTAGAAATGGCTACTCAGCATTTGCGGTGAAGAGGAAAGGCAGCCACACACCATTGTAACACTATTTCATCCTTTTCTTATCTCGCACTCCAGGAATGGTGCCTTTTGACCACATGAGGCCGGTGGGCTTGGGTGGATCCTCAGGTTCATTGGGAATAAATTGCTACTGAATCTTTGTGTTGATTTGTGTGGGTTGTAACTCCCAGAGCTGTATGCACAGACACTTGACCACTAGCTGGAGTCCTCAATCAGCAAGAATTTGGATCTATCGCTGCTAAAGATGTTCAGTGAATCGGGAAGGAGTAGATAATTCAGCTTTTCGGTCCAGGTCTTCCATGATGGGGCCTAAACATTATTGCTGCTCTGTGCAATCTCCATCCCCCCTTTCCTTTATTTAGATGACAGAGTTTGGATTATAAAGTCACAAATTGCTCCTGCTGATGTGAATAAAGATGTCACATCATACCTAATAATTAAGCGCATGGGTGGAAATCTTCAACAGACTATTGAGAATATAAGGACGCTGCATCAGCAGTACCGTGATGCCAAACTGTAAGGAGGATGTATTGACAACAGATGACTTAGACCAAGATAATTTTTCATACTCCTCTGCAGGGATGCTGGGCTAATTGACTATGCAATTAGCCCAGATGTGAAAAACTTCAGTAGTTTAGTGCTTCACATTCTTGTTTTAACTCCAGAACTATGAGGTAGCATGAGTTCTAGTTTATTAATTGGTAGAGATGTCGGAAGGAATGTGTGTTTAGTAGGGAATGAGCTCGTATAATGCAGTACCAAGAGGCTCAGCAGCAGCCCTTCATCTTACTGCTAGGGATGCAAAGCCCCTTGCAGAACTGAGCACAAAGACCACCTGCCACTCAGCCTTTTTAGGTATTAACATAACAGCAGAATTCCATTGCTTGAACGGACACTTAGTGCCATCAGAGATAAGCTGGGGTACTCTGACAACAGTTGCTACACACAGGTTCAAGTCTCTTATAGGTCCTGTTTCACATCTGCTAGCTCAATGCAAATGTTTCAGATGTCTTAAATATTAGGTGTCTTTTCAGATCTTCATCTAGAACCCTGGTGTCCTGTCCATGGAAGACAATGGTGGAAGGCTCTTCATTTTGTTTCTGAAAAAATGTAACATGAATGTTAAAGATGTGGGACATGGCGACACATGACTGATGTAATCCTTGGAGGCAATAACAGGAGACAGACCATGAGAACAGTGTGTACTGCCTTTCTCTGGAGAACAACAGGAAAAATCCAGATCCCCTTTTATACCTTTCTTGAATGTTTTGCATTTATTCTTATAAACTAAGACACAGCCTTTAAAATGTTTCTCTGTTGTCATGCCAGCACTAGCAAAACAGAGATCAATTTTACTCTAGGAGTTGCAATTGTGATCCTAATGGATGGGAAATAAAGACGTCCCTCTGTACACCTTCTTTCACGCATCTATCGGATATACTGGCTGCAAGATTAGCACTTTTTAATAATTTTGGGGGTCTTGCCCCAAATCACAAGCACTTTGGGAAAAGCAAATGAAACATACTTTTCAAGGCAGGGACTGGAAAAAAAAACCCACTCCCATTCCTCTTCAAAACCACAAAGAAATCATGCAGGCAAAGCTGAATATTTTGTTTGTTTGTTTGTTTTTATCTAAAAAGGAAAAGCCAGTGTCCCTGAGGTCCAGTAAGGACTTTTATAAGGAGCAGATGAGAGCTGGAGTGCAGTGATGCAATGGAAGCTGGAAAGATTAGATCAGCAGCTGGTAGCACACTAACACCTCTGGTGACTGGCAAGACAAATGTAAATCTGATTGCTCTGACCCTTGACTTTCCAAGACACGACCAGGCAGTGTAACCCAGGAGACCTTCTGTATTAACTGGAAGACTCAGAGACTTGCTCTTTTCTAGATTATCACAGTTGAAGCTTAGTGCTCCCAAGGCAGTACCCACAGGCATCCTGGCTTTGTGATTTACTGCTTGAGACAACACTTGCCAGGTTGGGAACAAAGCTTTTTCCAAATCTCTGCGTGACTCCTAGTTTTATAGAGCTGAAGTAAAGTTGCTCCAGCTTCAGTTGCTTTGTGGCTTAGTTATCATTGGGTTTTATGACTGCAGAATGTTTTCCCATTTATTAGCTGTTCTGCCTGGAATGCAGCATTGGGTGATTTATTACGGACACAACACCCCCCCTGCAACTGGTGACGTGGTATTTGTCCAGCGATGAAGGATTGTGAGTGAGCTGAATGGGGTCCAGCTGTGGCCCCGGACCCAAACCAGCCCCAGTCTTTGGAGGGGTAATTCTCTTTCCTGGAGTACGCAGAATGACAGCAATTTCTATGAGAGCTGACCTCTGCGCTTTTTCTTCTCAGATCCGAAGTAAGTGCCCGTTTCATTGTTCAGGTCCTGGGAGACAGCTAACAGGGTGATGGCCGAACCACTCCCCGTACAGGATTAAACCCTCCGACGGCAAATCAGAAGATCCAGCTTGCGTCTCCAACTCCGCGTTGTGCAACGCACAAGGCGTGTGTCATGAGATTCTCAAAGCAAGCAACGTGTTGGCATTACTTCCAAAATCCAATTAACTCAGCCCAATCCTGGGGTACATTTACCCATATGATCAAGGGATGTCTCTTCCCCAGCTGTACCCGGAGTTGACACTGATTGGCACCAGGATCTCCCACTGATGGATGAAACTTGGCTGGGAGCAAGGCAGAACGATTCCCCCGTTGCTTCCTCGTGCTGGCCTACGTAAGCTGTAATTCTAGTGAGACCAAATTTTCCTTTCGAGAAAAGGGCATTGTTCTGCGCCAGTCCCACTGCACCTATTAATTTCTAAAAATTAGATGACGCTGAACTCCTTTTTCAAGCAGCCCTTTCCCAGCTATAACAGCATACGCACAGCCTTTGCTGCCGAGTTGTTTTTTTCCCCCTTTAATTGGCCTACCTAGGGGTTGAGTAATCTGTCATTTTATATTTCCTGTGTTCAAATTCTGCTGGGGGCGGCGGGCAACCGTTTTACAACGCATTCTGTCTCGCTGCTGGAATAGCTGGGAAGATTTTGAAGGTCCTCAAGCACACTGGGGAGCCAGCTCACCTTGCACTATGGCAAAGAAATAGCAATTATCTCCGATTTAAGGTGCAGGCAGAAATGCTAAATAAATACAGAAAATGGAAAACATGCAAAAGACTCCACAGAGCTCACGGAAAACTTTTTTTAAAAGGAGCAGATTGGTAAAAGAGTACCATCTCCCTCCAGTGCTAAAGAGAAAGAGACAGCACAGCTTAGGGTTTGTAATTCCTCTGGGGCAAAAAACACCTTGTAATTGGCATAGTATAGCGTGTCACACAACGGGCTTCTGATCTGTGAGTGCCGCCTGAGAAATGATTAACAACCACGTCCATGCCTGATCCCAGCACGCCCTCCCCTTGTACACAGACGGCGCGGAGGAACGGGAAAGACGCGCTGCCTTCTTACGGGACGGAAACCTGCCCAAGCGCCTCTGGGAAATGACTGAGCCTGGTGCCGTTTTCCTGACCACAGCTTCAGAGGTGCAGGAGCAATCTGGGCTTTTCATAGCTACCAATTCACCTACTGGAAAATGAGAGCGTTACTTAAGAGTAAGGACTTTCGTTACCGTATAGCTAAACACAGCTCCGAGGATGGAGGTTGTTGGTTTTTCCATGCTTTTTTCCCAGCAGTGTAAGGTACCAGCAACAGTCTCCCAGTGCACAAATGCCCCGGAGTCCCTACAGAGCAGCAGTCTGACAGTCTCATTTCTTGGCACAGTTGCGTTTCTGCTGGCAGCTCTGTCGGGACCATGCTCCATTCCAGGGTGAACTGGCTCCCACTGGCCCTTGAAACATTAGGATATAAGCGAAGACCATAGCTCTAAAGCAGCTGACTGTGGTATTAATACTCCTTTAGGAGGAAATTAGAACAGTTATTTCCCTTGGAAATTAGATGTGTCTACAAGTGTCTCCTAAGATTTGAGGGCACGCATCCAGCACAGCTGGGTGCTAGTATATAGCGAGGACCTCAGAAACACACGGTCATACAAATAAATTGCAATAATGCCAACACCGTTTACAGAACATTTGCTGGGAGATTTCTGACCTCTCTGCCCAGGTGTTGGCTACTTGGATGAGATCTCTGGTGAGCAAAGTTTAAATGGATGATATGGACAGGCTCCGGACTCCCATACACTGCAAACTTGACCCATCTTTCACCCACCAGCACCTAATATAGAATTAAACCTACTGAAATGCAACATTTGCTCGCTGTCCTCAGCAGCAGCTCTGAAAAACCAGCAAGGCTGGCTACATTTTCATGGCCATTTGCCACCCAGGTGAGCTCAGGGAAATATCTCTTAGTCTCCACCTCTCTCTTGTCACACACAGGTTAAACAGAATGGATTCTGTCAAACGTACATGGAAAATTCATGCAAGGTCCCAGAGACTAACTCTGATTCAGGCGCTGCTGCACCTGCGGTCTCAAGGCATGCTCCGAGGGTGGCACGTAAGAGCAACAGATGAAGAATCGGGCTGACTTGGTGTCACAAGGTAGCAGAGGGAAAGTGCTTGCCTTTAAGCAGCGTGAAATCAGGTTTCCTGAATTTTCATACCCAATAAAGAGCACCACAGATGGCGGGTCTGCATCTCTCAAGGCAGATATAAATTATGACCTCTTGCTTCATTAAGATTGCCTGGTAATTCTGCTGCCCTCTTAATCTATGCCAAGGGAAACTGAAGTTAAGGATGCAGCAGGCTTACCCTTTCTGCAATTGCTGAGCAATAAATATTTTAGCTGCTGGAGGGGAAAAAGAGGTAGGAAGAAATCTGTGGAACTCCCCTGTTTTCACCAGTTAGCTTCTCATATTCTTTGTAAGATTTCTGGATACTTACTTTGAACACACTCTCTTCATGAGCTCAGATACAGAAAAGAGAGGCGGATGAATTTGTTTGTAGGTATTTCTTATTTGACAGATGCAAAATGTCTTACACACTACCTCTGGGCAAGGTTCCTCTGGGCAATCAGCCTAACTGGGTGCCACAAAGCAATATTTAACCTGTTAATTCACTTTGTGCTCTGAAGCAGATGCTGGTAAAAAAATATAAGTATGTACTTTGCTGCATAATTATTCTGATTCAGTATCTGTAGGTTCATGGTGACGGAGCAGTGATCAGTTCTCAAACAAGTAAATTTTTCATACACCAAAGAAATTTAGAAGCCTTTTACTGAAGAAAGAAATTTAATCATGGGCTAATTCTTTCCAGCAGCTTGAGGACCAAGTGGAAAGAGATTCCCATTGGTAAGAAGTCATGGAAGTTCACCGGCATTAAAGGAGCTCCACTGGCGGGACAGAGGATGTGGGTCTCCTATAAATAGTACAGGACGTAGGACTGAACTTGCCATTTCCTGCAGTGGAAAGAACTGCTCTTTCTCAATACACCACTGAGAACAGCTCAGCCCACTAACTTAATCAGAAGGGAAATTACAGGCAATATTAGGTCTAACATGAAATCCTGGCCCCACTGAAGTCAGTGGGAATTTTGCCACTAATTGCACAGAGATTTTACTCCATGGCTTTGTACAGAGACGCCGGGAAAGTGAAAAGCAGCAGAGAAACTCAGTGAAGTCTTGTCGGGCTTTATGTGAATTTAGCCTGTTAAGTGAGCCTGAGTGAGCAGGATTTGGGGACAGCTCTCAAACCAGGGACATGAGCTCCCACAGCCCAGGCACTGGACTCGCTCTTTGCCCTTCTGCTTGACTGAGTTACCTGCTCAGGGATGCTCTATCTCAACCGAACATAATTCTGAATTCCCTTCTAAACAAGCAGACAGCAACAGGGACAGACAGATGATAGGACCGAATTCATCAGTTTTTCCACAGCTGTGCTTCAGAAAACCAGTCGAGCCTCCGGGCCAACAGCAGCCTCAACACACTCCTTCATTCCCTGAAAAATGAGACGTTTGTCCTCATCTGTCAGGAAAACCTTCTTAGCACAGAAGGAGGAGAGGGATTCAGCTAAGCGTGGCTGTCCATCTTGGAAGGAGACCCATGCTTTGTAAGAGTCCCACTCATGTCACCCTAAAACAGATGCCTAAACCAGACCAAATGCTTCTTTCTCTCTGTAGAGGCATCTAGTTTAGCTGTGCATTTTGGAAATGTCCCAAATCAAGTGTGGTGAACCCCCCTGCCCAGGCACCCTCTTTGTGTTTGGCCTTGCACAGCACCGTGAGAGCCACCCTCTCCATGGTGGGACATCACTCCCAGCCTGCCTGAGCCCACTGGGCTCCTCCCTGCAAGAAAACCTCCCAGAAAACCTCCACTCTGGCAGTGGCTCCGCTGGGCAGCGTGGATCCCCTTCCCTCTCCAGCAGTGTCCCAAGAGGTGTCCTCCTCAGCAGCACCAAAAAGCCACCGGGAACAGCAATTTCCAAGCAGGAAACTGAGGTGGCTGTGGGATCTCTACCCAACTTAAAACACAGCTACTTTAGGTGATTCAGTTCCTCTTGCCAGAACATGGATATAAGGAAGGCAGGCAGTATTTCGGACCCCTACAACTCTCATATCCAGCCCCTGTCAAGCAAGTAATAGCTTCTGCCTTGAGAGCTTCATGACCACAGGCCCATTTACCTCCCTACTCGTCTCCACCAGCAGATGCTCAAGGAAGACTGAAAGACCAGGCAAACACAAAGCCAAATACTCTCCCTCATTTTGCAGCTTAAGGATTTTCTGCATTAGGGATGTTGTCTTAAAACTGAATAGGCCTTGATGGATTTAATTTTTCCCCCACCCGAACCTTTCAGTCCCATTTTGAATCTATGTAGATTTTTAACATAGAATCATAGAATCATAGAATTGTTCTGGTTGGAAGAGACCTCCAAGATCATTGGGTCCAACCATTAACCTATCACTACCAAGTCCCCCACTAAATCATATCCCTTAGGGCCTCATCTAAACGTCTTTTGAATACCTCCAGAGATGGGGACTTCCACCACATCTTGCAGGAAGGTGTTCCATGGCTGAAGTACGTATGATGCATCGCTTTGCAAAGAGACCTCACTTCTTAGCACTGAACTAAGCAGCTCTGCGCAGAATTAGTCCCAGCATCGCAAGTCCAAGGAACGGCACAACCTTTTCGGTACGGTGCCTAGCCTAGGGCTGTCTGCAAGTAAAGGTCCGCACTATGGCCACAGCTCATCCCAGTTAAAAAGGGTCCCTATCCAGAGAGAAAACTCACCACAGAGTTGGAGGAAATACGCAGCTCCAGGAGCGGAACAGGTCTGTCTAAGCCATAGCTCACCCTTGGGCATTGTTTTTCATCCAAGGGTGATTCTGGTCCTACATATATTAGGAAATTAAGAGTCCATGCATCACTCCCGTGGCAGAAATTGGTCTGACTGGAGAAGGGAAAAGCTAAAGGGTCCCTAAACCTTCTACTGCTCCTCACCATTCCTCTGAAGAGAAAGGAGCGTCATAAACTAGAATAGCCTTTATGAATATTTAGGTCCAGGGAAAATGCTTCTAAACCCAAGTTATGGTCCACTGATCAAACAGTCTTAATGTGTGGCCATTTCAGTAATGCTCAGAGGGGCACAGAAAGTCCCACGCTGCCAATGCTGTCTCTAAGGAGACAAAAACGAGACTGTCTTTGCAAACTCTGTTCTCGTAACACAGTAGAAATGAAGATTTTATTTTTCCTTCCCTGCAGGGAAGCTCTGATCTAAATAAATTACAGGTGTACATTAAAAGAAAGGACACCCCCTCCCCTCCTGCATCTACATAAAATTTGCTTAAATAACAAATCTGCATAGAAATAGGAGATGCTGTCATGCCTGATAGATGATCATGTAACAGGCCAATTGCATTACCAGGAAGACAGTAAACATTTTTGCTCTCCTTTTTAAAGTAAATTATGCCCTGTTAATACATGCTTTGCTGCCATAATAAGGCCGACAATGAAATTACTGGTCCTGCATCAAAAACATCAAAGCTGAACGCACTCATCTTCTGTTGCAGCTGTTCGCTGCTCCCAGCTCTTGAAAGACCATTTCCTGGGACCTCTTGAGAGTCTCTTCACAGTGAGTCACCAAATGTAATCTTGCTTCCCTTGCGATGACTGCTAGAAAGCAGAATTTCGGGGAAGCTACTGAGCTCAGGAAAGTTTTCACAGCTTCCTTACAGACCTACTGCTGTTATTCCCTCCAAGCTTCAAAGAAAAGATGCACCACAAACACCACGAGAAGATGCAGCCAGCAAAACTGCTCTGTGGCCTCTACGAGCTCAGGATTACCAGAAGTCCTGGAAAATAAAGTAATTGAGAGTCACAAATTTTAAAGATGCCTTATGTTAACAGGGCGAATGCCCTGAATTTTTCTGCGTGCAGCCCAACAACTCAAGGCTGAAGCAGAGCCTGGTGTGTGGACCCCCTTGCAGTGGAAAAACCCAGCAGAAGCTGCTCATGTACCTGCTGCATCTAGTGACCAAAGAGTGCTTCTGAGGCTATAAAGTCCAATCCATTTCACAACTCCTTTAAGGCCAGTGAACCACAATTCTTCAGGCCCAAAAGCAGACAGAGAGATGACCCTCTGGGACACTTGAACATCAATGCTTATCAGGCAACGCTGCAGGAGAGAGTTGAGGTCGGAGTGCAGGTGTCTAGGAGAGGCCAGAAGAAATTTGTGCAACCACAGATAACAGATCACTTCATTAATTTTTGTTCCATTCCCATGGCAGCAGTGCGGCAGCTCAGAAATACAAGCCAGACTTCAGGGATGTAAAACACAGCTTAAAAATGGACCTCCATATTATGCACAGCCTAACGAAAACACCTTGTAGTTAAAGAAGGAACTAACCACTTCTGTGGAAGAGGCACAGGGCTGAATAACTGGAGCTGGCATCTTTATTGTTGCCCTGGTCTTTTCTCTTTCCAGAGGGTAAGCATGCAAACAAAAGGTGGCTTCTGTGACTGAATCCATCTCTGGAAAACCGGGAAGGGTTTGAAGACTTTTTAACATAATTGTAACCATTGCCAAGGCACAGTGTCACTAGGACTCATTATCTGCGATATTTGATCACACAGATTGCAAAGGCCCAAAACAACAACACTCCTATGCAACAAAAACATACAAAAATCAACCCTTGAACACAAAAGCAATCTGAAACATATGTCTACGATACAGTAAGAGCCTTGGATGCTCAACACTAGGAATAAAAAAAATAAATAAATAAAAATTGAGATCTCCAGTCATTCTCTTCTGGCCCACTTTGAATTTGCATTACTAGCAGAGGGAGTGGGGGTGAGAGAAAAGAAGGGATAGGGAATAAGGATATAATCCCTTCCCAATTCTCTGAGCCACTCCACTAACGTGACAAAATGGAACCACTTGTGAAATTAAACCAGCAGCCATTTGGATTACAGTGCTGTGTTGCCACACGGCACCTCCTAAGCATTACGGTCCCAGTGGTACATTAATTGTGATGGTCACCAGGTGGCATTTCACTCCTTTCAGACACCTTCAATTGCATATTGCTCCAGCATTTCCCAATCAATAGGAAACATGACTACAAGATGTCTGGTTCTTTGCCCATGCAACCTTTGATTTCTTTTCAAATACACTGTAAGAGTAGGTGAGGAACTAGGCACAATGCAAGCCCAGAGCAGAGGTAAGGAGAAAATGTGTTGCAAGGTCATTGCAAGACTGAAGGAGCAATTTCAGGTGGATAGAGCAGTTATTTGTTTTTTTTAGCTGCCCCTATGAGTTAATACTTGAAATCCATTATGGTTGCACGTGTTAGTATTTTTGCATCCAGTGGCATGATTTACTGATCTAGTTAATTAAGTTGAAATCAATACGATAAAGTAAGCTGGGAAATTAAGACAGAGGTGTATCTCAGATTTAATGGGTGTTACAGCCAGTAGCTCAGATTTGCCATATGCAGGAGGTGAGGCAGTTTTGAGCTACAGATACTAGCAGTGGACAATTTCTGGACCTTTCTACACAGGTTGATTCATGATGATGAAAAAATAAGGTTAATGGGAAGATATCACAAGGTCAAGGGCTGTGGATACAAAGAGGTCTTTGTGATTTCTAATTTAGCATATTCCAACATAAAAAAATGAATTCCATTGGCTGGATTGTAACGTCACCTCACTGGGGACACAGATCTGTCCAGGTGTCCCACGTCATGCAGAGCACGCAGGGGCGGTGCAGCTCATTTCCTTCCCACTGAATGCTTCTGGCTGCATTTTATTGCTGTCCCTCCACCTGAAGCAATCGCAAATGCATGAGTGGTTCGGAAGCTCTCTGCCCTAAGGCAGGTGAACCCATTTCACCCAGACATCAGGAAGCAATAAGGATGGTTATCTCCAAACTGCCTTGTGAGACATGCCCAGGAACATACTTCTTTCAGCAGAAAGCCATAACCCCCTCTAGAGAGCGATGCTTTCATTAGCTGGCTTTACTCAGCTTGACACTCAAACTCAGCTAATAGCCCAGAAAAAGCAAGCAGAACGGGGAGCTTTCAGCTACAGGGTCAGGTTTTCAGCTGGTATTTGACACTCGAAGCACGTAGGTAAGAATCAAGCTGTGCTAATTTCCAGCAGCTAAAGATTTGACCTTAACAAGGTCTTTTTATGACTTTTTGCGACTTTTTGCTGTTTCTCATATGGACAGGACTCTCTACCTGATGGTGCATGAACTGCAATCAGGTCTTTCTTGCTTACAAGTGGTGGGAATTTGGACTGGACATGATTTAGACCTTGGCTACAGACTGTGCAAAGCTACTTCAGAACTTCACGTCAGAGAAAGACAGTTTGGAAAAATCCCACCAGGCACCTATAGAAGTTCAGGGCTACATCTCATAAGGAACTTCAGGAGTAGTTCACAGGCTTCCTCTGATGAAACCTACAGCCCTCTCCTTGGCACCGTACCTCTTTCTATAGGGCTGGGAAGACATATATTGCAATAGGTATTTAAGCCTGCAGTAATATGCATGAAACAGAGCCCCTCTTTCTCCAGGGTAGTTCTTAGACTGTCTCACCTCACAGTATGATGCCCAAACATAGTCACTGAGGACTAAAGGGCAGCGTGCTGACCAGTTTAAAACCCACCAGGAATTAGAGGTTGGTTTCCCCCAGCAGCCCCATGGCTGGAGCGATTCAGTTTGCCCCTATGGAGCGATGGCTGCACAACGGCACGGCTGCCACAGCAGGCACAGAAGTGCTGCACCAGACACGGCCACACAGTTCAGCTCGTCCCACTGTGAGATGCGATGGGGTACAGATCCAAACACTCTTCCCCTGGATGGCTCTGGGTTCCCCTGGATGGTCAGAAGCAGAGGTGTGAGCACCTGGAGGCCAGCCGGGGCTGACCCTACGAGTCGAGGTACCGGGTGATACAGACAAATGCTGAGCAGAGTTTTCAAATGTGACCCTTCATGGGACTGCAACCAACTTCAGCAGATCAAGTCACCTAACCTGCACGCCTCGCTACGGTCCCAGGCACGTAAGTCACTTTGGACACTGAGCCTAGAGTTTTACAAGTGAAAAGGGACATCACTGGTCCCGGTATCCAAAACTTGACAAGATCTATCCATTGGAGTTGAGTTGGGCTGTAGGGTCAGCCTGGGAAAACTGCAGCAAGTAATAAAAATAATCACTTTTCCTGCCTTATAACTTTGATGAATCACCTTACTGTTGACTCTTGCTTAACCAGACGTAATTAAGAACGGTGTGAATGTTACCTTTGAGGAATGAGGTGATAACTCAGTGTGTTTAAATTGAAAGAGTCGGCACAGTAATGAGTCTGAGTGCACATACATATGTGTTAATCACATTATCCGCAGTGTCTGACTATGACATGTGCTTTCTGAATTAGTTATGTGTTTCAGATTAACAACAGGATCCTTTACTCAATTACAGCAATAGTCCTGATTAGTTTGTTTTCATAGTTGTTAATTTTCCCATGATAGTGTGTTTTGGAGAGTGCACATACATTTTTAATGAATTGAAATTGCCTTGTATCTGATAAGTTACCTTTTCCCCAGATGTTGATATTACATAGAATCAGATTCCATTCTTTGAATTGAATTCAGCCTCCCCCAGTGCTTTACCACTGCCTTGTTTCCATTATATGATCTTGGCATGTTACACAAATTTTAAAAAACCCCTTATCTCTGATTTTCACTCTCCAGACAAGAATTGCCATGGGAAATATATTTCTAAGAGGCTTGTTCATGCTGTACATACAAGTCGGGCTACTTTCAAGCAAAGTGGATGGTAAAGTGCATCGGATTGCAGGAGACACAAGTTTCCCTCCTTCCTCTGCCACTGACCCCCCTCAGAAACCCTGGTCAAGTCACTTAGAGGACATTTCTCTACCCTAAGTATAGACTCTGGTCTAAATGAGTTTCCCAGGCAATGGAAAGAGACAGTTGTCTCCAGAGAGCGATTCAGTTGATGCTAAAATGGGAGGGGGAGGAATTAATCACCCACTGGAAGAGTCTCTCTCCCTCTAATTAACTATCACAACAAATAAAAGAAATAAGACAAACTAGCTGGGTGAGCTAGAAGAGGTGGCAGAGCTACCGCCTCACTTGCTCTTAACTTCAAGAGAATTACAGATGAGTCACACAGGCGTGAGTGACAACCAGATTTGGTTAAGTTTTAACCAAGATATACCCTCATTCTGGGGTTTGGTTTGATCCTATTGATAATTTAAGAAAAATAAAACCAAAACCAAACAAAAAACCCCAAACCCTTCAGTGTAAACTTGCTCCCAAACATCTTTGTTCCCAGCCAGATCTAGTTACAGGCTATGAAAATAAATCTTACTGTTACAGGATGCATAAAGTAAAATTTGGCTGCACGAGCTCTGCCTGATTACTGCATGAACAAATTATGAGAAAAGATGAGATGGGAGGGAAAAGACCTTTTTAAAAACATTTTTAACTAACAAATGTGGCAAGAACAGAAATGTACAGCCCGCTTCAACTCCCAGTTCGGCTGCCTAAACATCTTAGCACCTATTGTAATCTCAGGCACCGTGGGAGTATCCTGCTCAGCCTCTAGAGCCTCTGGTGCGTCTCAAAAATCCTGAATCATCTCTGGTACCCACCCACAGATACCTGCGCAGGGTAGTGGCACCAGATGCCTGTGTTCAGGCAACTGAATCCTGCCCTAGAGTCCCCTGGAGCTCATGGAAATCTACTCTTTTTTGACTTAAATGGGGACTATTTAAGGATTATCTAAGCATTCTGGGATACTCAGATTTTTACAAACTTTTAGTAAGTTGCAAGCGTGTGTGGGAACGTAGTAAGTATTTTAAGCAGTAGAAAAAATTCACAGTGCCAAAGGAAGAGGGAAGCATCTGGGCCCTGAAGCAGATTGTGAAATCTCACCCACAGCTGAATTAAGTCTAACATTGAGATTGAAAGTTGTGCAAATCTCACAACAATTTGTTCCAAAATGATGGAAATGGGTATTGCAAAACTATCTCTAATTGACACTCTGATAAATTGTTAAATCTTTCCCTAAGCTCAAACGTGTATAGTGCGGTCCAGGTGGAATACACCAAATTAGGTCAAAGCCTCTAATTCTATGCATCTCTCTAGCACATTTAAGACATTGATCAGCCTAAGCATAGATAAGCCCATCAGTACTAACAGAAGTTGGCTAGACTTCAGCATTTATCATATTCTCTACAGAGTGACTAATAAAGCCAAATTCCATTATGGCATTCAAATACATTCATATTCACCAGGTAAACAGAGATTTTGCATGTAGGGCTTGTTGCAACATTCTAATTTTCATTCAAGTTATCATTAAAAAATATGAATGATGTTGCTGAAAATTAGAATTTTCATCCTAAGAAAAACACTTACAAATTTCTTTTCAGGCTGCACTGGTGCCAAATATTTCACTCTGACAAAACTCAATGTTATTGTTGTGATTTTGCTATTACTGAGCAGGAAATGCCAATATGAGAGTCAAAGGAAAGCTGTTAATTTATTTTTGAAGTGCTTCATCAAATAGATACATTTCTGCTGGATACCAAATGCCACTGAATCAACATGTTTAACTTAACCAATATTGGCTCAGGTTTAAGACATACATATTATCGGGTAACAAGCCGCCTTCAGAAGAGCAGGCACACACACCATCACCTCCTGACATTAGCCCATTTACTGTGGGCTTGTAAACAGTTAGGGTGCATCTAAATCAGCGATTTAAATTGCAGCAGGCGTTCTCGTAGGTGTCACTTTGCCTTGTATCCACGTTTGGAGCTGGGCAGCCAAACATTTACGCCTGACATGGGTGAAATTAAGGCCTTTTCTCTAAGCGGAACCAAGGCCAAAGTTGCCCACCATGGCACTGGGCAGAGCAGCCCTCTTGCAGTATGGGCTCATGGTACCTCCTTCAGGAGAAAACATGAGGTCTTCCTCATAACAACCTTATTAGAGAGAGGGCTGAACATTTCTGGAGAGGCCACGCAGCAAGACGGCAACATACAGAGAACACCTGTTAGCTGGCCAATGCCAGATTCCCAAGAAGCAGCAATCAGTGCCATAAAAAAATACACAAAATGGCTCTTCTTAAGAGAGTGATGTTCATCATCTTATAATGGGCAGAAACTGGGTTTCAGAAGCTGTCTGCTCATCACTACCTTTCTTTTGCCCAGCTGGCTGAAGCTTTTTGGATCAGAGGACACACCGAGATGTGTAGCTTGCCTCGACCTCTTCTGTTTAGGACGCAGGCCTGAGACAGCTCTGAAGCACCTGTGACCACTGCCAGAACAATGGATGGCCATGACAAAACCTCTGCAACAAAGACAACATAATCCCAAAAGAATTTAGAATTTAGTAGTTTGTGTCGGTATCCATGGTAAATTCGTAATTCCAACAAAAACAGATGTTGATTATTTACCCTTCTTTCCCATTGTAACACATCTGCGTTTCTAAAACAGGTGACATGCTAGACAGGGAGTAAGGGAGTTAGCTTCAAATGCCACTGAAATCAGCACTTGCAAACATATTCCAACATTAATACTAACAGCAGCAATTTCAGTTTTGATGGACTTCTAATTTCCAGTTCTATTCAAGCTCCATCATTATGTATTTGTTGAGTGATTTCTTCTATTGCAAGCACTTTGGGGTGGTACTCACCCACGTCTTTTTGCAATATATTTGAAGTTTCTCTGTTACCAGAATCAACACAAGCCATTTTGTTCAAGCACTTTGATCTCGTGTTGGGTTTTGCATCTATAAAACGTGATTGTAATAAATTGACTGAAAGATGCATGTGCAAAGCATGTAACTTCACAGAGGTCATAATGTCAGAAGGGATCCATATGTCGTCTTTCTATGCCTATACAATGCACAGACTTCAGGCATAATGGGTGCTGAATTAAATCAGTACTTGCGCATCTCTTGGTCAGGTCAGTGGAATAATAAGAGGAAAAATAGCAAACAGGATCAAGTCACCATTTGTTGCTTTGCGTGTTAGTGCCAGAGAGCCATGGTGGGAGTACCAAGGTGCCTCCAGCCTCAGCTTGGATGCACTAATCCCTCAAGACAGTATGTTTAATTTTAGGTGTAAGCCCACTGTTTCTCTGGCATGTTAATATACATAATATACAGTTAAATTGTACTCACCCAGGTGGGAAATTCACTTGCTTCGCTTTTCAAAATTCGCTTTTCAGGATCCTGAAAACAACCAGGTTTTTTTTCCCCCAAGTGTGTCTTGCAGGAAAATAACATTTGTACTTACGGATTTATCTTCATGAACCTCAAAAAAACCATCCTTGTCAGGCCAAAAGTGAGTAAAAGGCTGAATTTCCTTCTGAATTTTCTTTGTTTGGCAGGACACACCAGCATCACGTAGCTCTTTTGAAAATGAAGAGTACTACAAAAACAGGGTGTTCATTGTGAAGTTACAATTGCCCCAGCTCAAGTAATGTTTTCTTATTCCTTCCTGAAATACCCTCTGTCCCAAAGGTGTGTTACACTATTACACCGAGATTCCTTAAAGTCTGCCAGATCTAAAAAATCCTGGCATTATCAGAAATACCAGCTCATGGTGTATTAGTCTTTCTCCTCATTAGCATTGCATCCCTAGGTGAAAAACTTCCAGTCTTTCCTTTCAAGGACAACAGATTTCCTCCTGGTCCTGTACATGTACCTCTCTCCTACAGAGTCGCATTTTAGCAGAAGCTCTGGGTATAAGGGTGACTTGCATTTTGCCTTATCCTCCTTTATAAGGTGCACTGTCAACTGCAACGACAAATTGAAACCAGCCTATGTGATTACATGCCACCATTATCACATACAAGGATACTATAAATTGTTAAATGCCACAGGAAAACATACAGCGAGTAAAAGTCACAGGGTGAGCCCTTGCAAACGGACATATATACGACAGCAAAATGCACCTCTCTCTCTTGGGAAGCTGCTGATCAAGGAGAGACCTACAGACTTCAGGACTCCACTTCCAAGACCTCACCTGTCCCAATTCTGCCTCAATTACAAGGTATTAAATTACACATTCCAATAACATCACTACGGCTGCTGAAATGGCAAGAAACCAACTCAACAGTGCAAAAAGAAAAGCATCTGAGAGAGAAACAGCTTCTAGAGCGCGAACAAAACACCACGTAGCCCCATCATAGCCACAATCTAGGGGAAAAAACAGCATTATAAAAGATAACCATTAAACAGCACTATAAAGAATGTTATAGGGCATTGTTTTGCTCCTTTCTGCATCCAACGCTTTCACAGTGTTTTGGCACACCGATGCTAAGGAAGAGCGGAGCATCAATTTTCGTGTGCAGTGACAGAGTGCAGGGAATTTGGGAGCGGCAGTACTGAGATGTGCAAAAAATCCACCCAAGAACTGAATGCAATTCAGCTCACTGTCACTGTTTAGATGCTTAAGTTTTCACTTGAACAAGCACAGAGCTGCCTCGCTCATGTCCTCCTTCTCCCCCCTTAAGTGGAAGGTGACGCCGTGCAAATGGCTACTTGTACGAGAGCCAGCCCAGAAGTACTCAAGCGACTTAGACTTAAATTTACCGTGTTTCTATGTGCTGACCACACAACTGCTAAAAAGCATCCCTGACCCTCAAGTGGTCCTTATTCAGTGCCTTTAAATCCCAACTTAAGGGGATTTTAGGCATCTAGATTACAAAGAGGTGTTTGATCCATTTCCTCTTTATCACCACTTCACTCCTAAAGATCTTACAGGGCAAATCAGGTTGCACTAACTCATATTTGGGCTCTGGTTGTACTGACTGTAACGGCATTGCGCTCACCGAAACCTATAGATCTGCTCACCTCACCCTAAATTAAATCTTTAAATCTGCTCAGCTGAACTGCTCTCTGGGCTCCATGGGCTGCATTGACTAGATTTCCCTTGACCGCAAAACCAGCTCAGACAATCGGATGTCCAAATCTCAAACTGAGCCTCACCTTTAAAATCCAGTAGTACAGATCTGGAGCTCAGATTTGCTTTGGTCCCCAAGCAGAAGGATATAGGCTGACCACCTGAACTATGCAACTATTTCTCTAACATCCGTTGGGCTTTGGAGACAGGCAACAGTTCTGCATCTCTCATGGAGGCAGGGAGGGAAATGAGAGGGATGGGTTAGGTGTCCTCAGACTGCATTTAACTCACCTGAGCTGTCCTGAGTTCAGTACAAAGAAGGGGTGAGATTTGCCAAGTTATACGAAGAGTTCACATACTCCATCTTCCTAGATTTCTTCCTAGGTCAAGATTTCAATCAGTAAGTGTTATACAAAAGGTGCATGCATGTCTTCTTCCCCACCTATGCGTTGCATGAGGCACGATCTCATAAGTGTTAACTACACCTTGGTACAACTCCACTTATTTCAGGATCAGTTCTTTGCACGTGCAAGAACAGGACTGGTGGCACCCAGGGAGGCAGAACCTCCAGGGTAAAAAGGCAGCTCAGCAACAGGATGTTGGGGTGCAATTGCAAACGCTGGATAAGTGGTTCAACCCTCTTGTCCCCATATAGGTGTCTTGTGCCATTTGGCACGCTCTACAGCATCTCTCCCAACTTTCAGAACAGGACGGATCTACCTAGCATATCTGCCAACCCAGGAGGAAAGTAATGAGTATTGGGGCTCATCAAGTGGCATTAGATGCCTAAATACTATCTAATGGCATGGCACAGCTCTAAGTATCTGTCCAAATCCTATGGTAGGCTCCTGTACCCTTTTCTAGCTCTGTCCCTCAGTGTTCATCATAGGGAGTCTGTAATTGAGTTAGGAAGGGAAGTGAAATGCTCTGCGGGCCTTAGCTATGAGGGTATTCACTCCTCATGGTAGTTAACGGCATCCGGGCACTTCAGTCCCTCCTGCAGAGCCACTGCCTTATTTCAGTAGCTGTGCAAAAATGAGCCAGGGAGCTCTGCAAGGGGGGGAAATGTGCTAAGGGTGAGACGATCCCTACAAAACCAGGCTCCTCCAGGGACAGCTTCTCTCCCTGTGCCGCATCCCCCCAGCTAGACCCAACCATGGCCCTCAGGCAACCGTCCTGGTGATAACAGGAAAGAGGGGACCAGCAGAAGGTCCCCTGACAGACCTCTGGGATGGCACAATTTGCACCATGACGCTGTTCAAAATAGCCCTGAGACTGGTGTTTTTCTAGCCACTACACAAAAAATGACCATTTATACCATTGGGTAGGGGCTGATGGGAAATTCAAAGGTTTGAATAGCAGATTTGTCGCAGGGACCAGGGTATATTCCTGTCCAGTTTGTTTGAATGGTGCTACAGTTATTAATAATTAGCTACAAAAAATAAGTACTTAGTGCCTTTTATATAAACATCCATGTTATTACTTGATTTCTTTGAAGATTGCAAGGTTCTTAGTAGAAAAGACAGGACAGTGTCAGGTTGTAAAACTTCTTGATATTCCTGTGGGATGCAAGCAGTGACATACGAGCTGGCAATACGGACTGACAGCCCAGAAAGTCAATTGCATCCTGGGCTACATCAAAAGAAGCGTGGCCAGCAGGTTGAGGGAGGAGATTCTCCCCCTCTAGTCTGCTCTCATGAGACCCCACCTGGAGTACTGCGTCCAGCTCTGGGGCCCCCAACACAAGGAGGACATGGACCTGCTGGAGCACATCCAGAGGAGGCCACGAAGATGATGAGAGGGCTGGAGCACCTCTCCTATGAAGACAGGCTGAGAGAGTTGGGCTTGTTCAGCCTGGAGAAGAGAAGGCTCCGGGGAGACCTTCTAGCAGCCTTCCAGTCCCTAAAGGGGGCTTATAGGAAAGATGAGGAGGGACTCTTTATCAGGGAGTGTACTGATAGGATGAGAGGCAATGGTTTTAAACTGAAAGAGGAGAGATTTAGATTAGATGTAAGGAAGAAATTCTTCGCTCTGAGGGTGGTGAGGCACTGGAACAGGTTGCCCAGAGAAGCTGTGGCTGCCCCATCCCTGGAAGTGTTCAAGGCCAGGTTGGATGGGGCTTTGAGCAACCTGATCTAGTGGCAGGTGTCCCTGCCCATGGCAGGGGGGCCGGAACTAGATGATCTTTAAGGTCCCTTCCAACCCAAACCATTCTATGATTCTATGATTCTCTGACATCCTTCCCAGAGTTGTTATGGACTCTGGGGCTTGAGCTGAGCCCTGCCATATTGCGACGGGGAAAGGCTCTGCTGCAGCAACCAGGCTGACTAGATCACAGCGTGCCTCTCCTGGAAGGGCCAAGAACAGAACAAAGCCATCAGCAGCCACTTGCTTTGCTTGTGTGAAGTCAAGCCCTGTGCTTTTGTTGCTGCCTGCCAATCTCTGAAATTGGCTAGTGACACGACAGAGCACTGTGTGAGAAAGAGGACAAGGCTGCTGTCTTTACCTCTGAGAGCTGAACTTCCACCTCGGAGGCAGAACAGCCAGGATGAGGCAAAGCACTGTTCAAAAATGCAGTACAAAAGCAATTAAGAGAAGAGTCCAAACCAATTGGTCCTTGAAGTATCTCAGCACTGTGAGTGCTCTGACAACTTCAAGCGCTCTGAATTGCAGCATCCACTGGCAACGGCTGGTGATGAAGCAAGGAACAGCCGCAGATGCGATGCCCGTGTGTGGCTAACACTGCCTCAGCACTGATCCTGCATGACATCTTGATGCCTTTGCTTTGGCAAGCAAAGACACTCTAGGTTTGATGGGGCCACCATAAAGCCCAGGTTTCACTGGAGATGCTCTGCCTTTCTTCCTGGACTTTTTGACTGAGTGGAATTTGAGGTTTTATTACACCTGTGGATTTGCTGATGCTCAGTCTGAGGCTGCTGTACATCCAGAAATGTTGGATTTATCTACACCAGGCGAGAATTAGGCCCAATACTTTCTGAAAACATCAGACTTCCCGCTTTATACACAGCGACAACAGGCCCACACATTGGCCTGCCTACAAACACCCAAGCTGACAACCACCCAGTGGATTTAACACACCAGACTAGGAGTTAACTCCTGTATCTAACGCAGATTTTTCTGTGAGACCCTGTGAGATCTCACTTCATCTTTGTGTGTCCTGTATCTCAGCAGAGGTAACAGCCTATCTGTTGCCTGAACCATCTGGAAATAGTTGTCAACTCTCTGTATTGTCCAGAATACAATTTTCTTGAACTGTTAAACATGTTACTGTACTGGATTAAGAAGTAATAATATAAAATATTCAAACTTCACTGGACCCCAAAGTTAAAAGCAGGAAGTCTGGAACATAAAAGTCATACTCCCCTGGTTTTGGTGTTGCCACTTTCTTTGATTTTTTGCGCAAAAAATTTCTAAAATTTCCTTTAGAGATAGGCTTCCAAAAAGTAGTGTTAATAAGAATCATGAACTTGCTGTTGAGCTTAACTCTAGTTTCTTGCAAAGCTGTTGAACAGTCCAGGTTTGCTTCAAATTGGATGCAGATTTCTCAGGAAGGGTCATGAACCTTGATAATACCTTTATAACCATCCCAGCTTTAGAAAGATTTCTGGGGAAAATTAAGTGCCTAAAGGCTAAACTGTATCCTGTTTTAGAGCTCCCATGTTAAGGCCATATTTATAGGGTATAAATTAGCTTTGTCTGTTAGTAGCTCTCTGACCTTTAAGCCTTCAATATAAAATCCTGTAGTTTTTGGCTTAAAGTAAATTAAAAAAACACAAGCCAGGTAGTTAAACGGATAAAATGACATAGCAGCAATGGCACACAGATGTTGTTATGTCCCTGCGAAGACTGTCCTTTGTAACCTCCCAGCTGTCTATTCTACTCAGTCTCCAAAAACTGTATTATATTTAACATTAAAATGAGAACTTGTAGTGACGGGCATCTTTGCCCATCTGTTTCTCCTCTGAAGTGCTCAGTATTTTAGGAAACCAATAAAAATAAGAGAGTGATAAGAGCCAAGTTTTTTCAGAAGGGACTAGTTATTTTGGATCTGTTCTAGGAGAACTGGCCTTTTCCCAACAAGGTGCGGATAAAAGTCCACCGTGTGTTGGCTTATAACAATATACAGCCTTGCCCGTGAGTCTATAGAGTCAATAAAGCTGCTGGAACATACTGCAAGGAGCTTGGGGCCAAAGCTGGGCTTAATGCGCACCTCCTAAACGCTCCTCTTTGAAGTCTTTGCATTTGATGCATCTCTAAAACTGCCTTTGGGCCTGATTCACTGAAATCACTCAAAGCTTTTTCCATTTCCTCCATCCTCTTTGTAAACACATGCCCCAGAATCTCCTTGGGGGATGGAAGGAATGATTTGGCCTTTTCTGAACTTTTACTGTCCTCTTACCTCCACACTTGAAGGTGCCTGTGACAGACAGTTCAATTTCTAACTGAAGCTTTTGAGCGTTTCTGCTCCAGGCTGCAACCTTGAGTGCTCCCAGCTGTGGTCCTTCTCTCTGGCTTCTCCCTAACCTCCTGATCCCGGCTCTACTGCTCCCATGCCCTCTCCATTTACCTCCTCTCCACCCAAGGCCCCACCCAAGGCTGTGGTATCACCTCACTGACCTCTTCCTAACCCTGGCCAAATTTGTCCTCTAAGCATCCAGAGGAGGGAAGGTGATGGAGAAGATGGAGATGGTGACAGAGCCTGTTTCTATATCCCAGCCTCTCAAGTATCCAAGCACAGCACCTGTGGGTGGCATCAGCTGCCTCCCTGGATGCTTCTGGGGAGCAAGAGGCATCATCAAGGATGCCCTGCTTATTGTCTACCTGCAATTCTCTGCAAACTCGTGTTTGAGCCCTTGACCCTCACATCCCTTCCCTTTCTTCTTCTTTTGTTGTGCTCATAATAATTTTTTTCTCCTGTTCTCTTTTTCCCAGCACCAAAGCGCTTGATGACTAGGCCTCCCTCGACAAGAGAATGGCAAAAGAATAACATTTAGCTCTTACAGTGAGAGAGAAAGAGCAGTTGGTTCAGGTGAAGTGCAATTATTTGTGCAAGATTAATATGTACCTAGTGATTTACTAAAGAGTCGCCACTTTATTGGCATATTAATTAAAAAAAACAATGTGAAAATGATCACTGAACAAGACATCCCTTCCAGTATCTGCCACCCCTGCATAGTGACTGTAACTAATTCAGTCTTGTGAGGGAAGGGAAGAGAAGGGAAGGGAAAAGGGAAGGGAAAAGGAAAAAGGAAAGGAAGTAGGAGACTCATAAAAATGTCAAACTTCATCAGAGGAAAACTGAAGACTTGATCTCACTTCTTAATACTCTTCATGCTTCCAAGAGCTATGTCACATATCATAAGGCTTTTTTTCAGGGCATTATTTGAGACCAGGAAGTTGTTTTAAAACAGGGATTCTTGTCCTTTTCTGATTAAGAATGCCCTAGTGGCCTCCCGGAGGAGATGCAATTGGAAACCCAGGACCTAGCCACAAAGCACAGCCTGAAAACATGCCGTTTCAATGCAGAGAAAGGACTGGAGTGCCAGACAAAAAACAGTGAACATGTGGGGGCAACCACTCTCTCCAACAAAGAGTAACCAGATACATCAAATAGCTTTCAGCAGGGACTTACCTCTCTGTTTCCTCTTCATGGGTCACTGGAGCTTTTTTATGAACAAGCCCCTGTGGCAATAATGGGTTTTGTGCGAGGTCTCATCAACCATTCAAACATCTGGAAGTCGCTGTAGCCAGCTGAACCTTCAGACTGAAGTTCCAACAAACACTGCGGTACCTTCTCCAGTGTAGAAGTGACTGGCTATTGCCAGCATCAAAGAGCAGACACTTTAGGTTCCATGACCTGAAGGGGGTTACATTTGACAGGGGGAGTCATTCCCAGCGGCCCTTCACGGGAGCAGAAGTGCATTTGAGTGGATGGCTCCGAATATATGATTTACGTACAGGAGTTTGGGACTCAACCTCAGTACAAAGAACCTTATCCAAAGGCCACGGGAGTCACGGAGAAGACTGACCTGAACCATGGTTGTCAGAAGTCAGGCAAAAAGGAGAGTGCTGCAGCACTAAAGATTGCTTATTCTTATTTCTGGCATGTTCCTGTCTTGCTGCTTCCATTAACACTCTTTTCTCCCCTCCTTTCCCCACTCCTTCCTGTCTTCTTTTAGCATAAAAATGGGTCTGCTAGACAATGCATTCACAAGTTAACACAGCGCAACAGACTGCGACTACATTAAGAGCAACTAACAGGAAGGTTTTATATCTAAGCTCTAGGGAAAGAGTAATGAAATAGAAGCATAGAGCTCGCCACTGCTGTGAAGCTGAGCAGCTTCAGCTATAAAAAGAATCCTTTTGCACAGATATATAAAATGAAATACAGTCTGAAAGCCTCTCTGCTTGGAGAGAAGCATTAAGCAGCACATAAGCACCAAGTTGATGAGAGAGCACCTGGATTGGACGTGTACAGAAGAAAGGTGGTTAAAAGCTAGGTCTGCGGTGTACCTCCCAAAACCAGCCCTGCAGAGGGTGCACGTGGGCAGGATGGAGCCAAGGTGGTTTATCTTGGCAAGTGGGGTCCCAGGTCTGACTTGCTGCACGTGGCCAGGTGCTTCACATGTGGCTTTCCCCATCTTTACTGTGTCCAGTTCTGGGCTCCCCAGTTCAAGAAAGATGAGGAACTACTGGAGAGAGCCCAGCGGAGGGTACAAAGATGCTGAGGGGCCTGGAGCATCTCTCCTGTGGGGAAAGGCTGAGGGAGCTGGGGCTGTTCAGCCTGAGGAAGAGGAGACTGAGAGGGGACCTCATCAACGCTTATCAATATCTCAAGGGCGGGTGTCAAGAGGACAGGGCCAGACTCTTCTCAGTGGTGCCCAGCGACAGGACAAGGGGCAACGGGCACAAACTGGAACACGGGAAGTTCCGTCTGAACGTGAGGAAAAACTTCTTCACTGTGAGGTGCCAGAGCCCTGGCACAGGCTGCCCAGGGAGGGTGTGGAGTCTCCTTCTCTGGAGAGATTCCAACCCGCCTGGACGCGGCCCTGTGCAGCCTGCGCTGGGTGACCCTGCTCTGGCAGGGGCTGGGCTGGGTGGTCTCCAGAGGTCCCTTCTGACCCCCACCATTCTGTGATTATGTGATTCTGTGATCTGTAAGTCTGGAAGCTGTTTTACGATATCACAGGATGAAATGTGATCATATAACAGTTCCTGCACTACTCTAAGCAATTTTAATGAACTATGGAAGCTCTTTGTACAGGCTACAGCTACAGCAGTGGTGACATTGCCCAAAACACCCATGTTGCCTTAGGATCCTGGGCCAGGACTGAAAGTAGGGCTTGAAGTGCAAAGGCTCTGTAAGTGTGAATGCCAGAAAGGACTTGTCACCCATCACCTGTGACCATCTATCATTTCACTGCTACCCTTGGTGAAAGCCCAGCAACTTCTGGTAACAGCGCTCCTCACAGAGAGTATCTGGAGCTTGTTTTGAGACATCAAGAGTTCAGTCCCTCATCTCCTTGTCTGCAATGATAGTTACTTCTGTTAAAAACAGGAGTCCTGTTGCCTGAGTTTTCCTTTGCCATCCAACACTGGTTCTTGCTATGTTGCTGTTGATTTAAATAGCCTCTTAACTACTTTGCCATTTCTTGTGGAGAATGTACTTCTGGGGTGCAATCAGGTCACCTCTCAATCATCTTTCTGACAAACTGAAGAGACTGAACTCATTAAATCACTTATCAAAAGTGTTTTCCTCAGCCCTCAAATCACTTTATGTGTTGCTTCTCCTCCCTGATTAGTTTATCCATATCCTGACACCAAAAGATACCAGTGTGGGTTGTCCAATGCTCCCAGCTAAGGTGTTTTTCAATCAACTGCTCTTCTCCCAATACGCCTAAAAGGTTGACCAGACACCCCCCGCAACACACATACAACTCGCAGTCTGTGACTACCAGCACAGGCTGAACTGCTCAGACTTATATCCACAAGATCATCTTCAGAGTCAGTGTTTTCAAAACACTATTATCTATTCTTCAAGAATTACCTGCGTTCCTAGAGGCAGCAGATTGCATTTCTCTGTAATAAAAAGACCATTTGCACAGGCCTAGCTGACAATCAGTCAAAATTGCCCTCTCTAAATGTCTTGTCTTCATTATTATTTATAGGTGCTTCATCATTTTGACACCCACAAATTTTATCAGCTGTGATTGCATATTTACTTTTGGATCATTAATGACACTGTTGACTAGTGCTGGGCTCGGTGCCAATCTTGTAAAATGCCAGTAAAGCATCTCAAAAAGTCGTTTCATTAGCTACAGGAACGCTGCTTCCCTTGTTCTTAATCACTTGAAAGTGTTTCTACAGAAAAGAGTATCTACTCATATGATCTATTGCTCACTATTGTCTAAAATATTGCTCAATACTAATTAAAAGCATTTGAAAGATGCTTTGGTGTATTTATGCACATAAGTTTCCCATTTCCCTTAATCAAGTGTCCAACAAGACCTATGTTCAATAAAGCCATGCTGACAAACATTATAATTGCATTGCTATCCTCTGTGTCTTCACTAATCAAATCCCATATCAACTTTTCCGTAATTCTTCCCAGGGCTAGAAATCCAATAAACTGGCATGTAGTTAACTGGATTATCTGATACTTAAACATCTAAAATTAGTTCCTTGCTGAGTTCTCAAAAATGCTACGGCACATCCCATTGAATCCGGAAAAGATGAAATGTCTAAACGTTTCCAATTGTTTGGGCTTAATCCGCTTTTGAAAATGCGACGTCGGGCTCCAACACGGGGGCTCTGGCAGATGTAGCTGCAGTGAAGCTGGTGAGGTTGAATAAAAGGTGCTCTCAGCTCCTCAGCCATTTAAGCACCTTAACACAAACCTAACTTTGTTTAGCTGTCTACGTAATTATGTAGCCTGCTCATCACCATAGTGACCAAAATACTATACTCTAAGAATAAGATTATCACTAAAGTAACTGCATTTGGAATGAATCTTTCATCTATAAATGTCTCTGCTTAGCTCTACATTCATCCCCAGACCTACTCACTTCACACTAAAGCTGCAAGCTCAAGTAAGCACAAATGTGTGAACTCATAACCATGACGGAGATTTCAAGAAATATCTGAAGCTTACTGCTTGCATTTATGGATGAGTTAGCCTGCTTCTTTCACTGTGAACAGTTCTGTGTCACTGCTTTAGCGAGCTCTGCTCACAACTCAAGACTTACACACTCTCTCTCATGAGAGCAGAAACACTTCTTGAGAAAGTAAAAGTATTTGTGACCTCCTTTCTCTGTTGGTTGGTTTTGGTGGGGTTTTTTGGTGGTGTGGGTTTTTTTTTTTAACGGAAAAAGTTTCAGATCTGTAGATAAGGTCCAGATCTAGAGACAGTCAAAACCAGAGTTATACTACTAAAACTGAATTCTACTCTCCTTAAACCCATGGTTTGCATTCTGCTCCTCTTAGGGTCCTGAACTCTACTATTTCATGGTCACTATTACCAAGGTTGTCATAGATTGACATAGCCCCCAGTATGCATGACTGAAAACCTAAGGACATTCTCCCAAAAACCCAGATGAAAACAAAGAGCGGCTAAAATCCAACCGCAAGGCTTAGGAAAAAGCAGGGGAAAAAAAATCTATGGAACATAACTGTTTCTAAACTTCCTAATTCAAATTGAAGCCAGTGGAGTTTTTAATGTAGCCTCTGGCTAATTGAAGACGAAAGTGCAAAAATCAGTAGATCACTTTTCAGTAACTCCAGAGAAAGGCAAACAGCACACACATCGCTGCAGTCACAGCAAGGATGAGGATCTTCATCCAGGAAAGGTTCAGAGATTACTTGCATTTTGGTACTACACTCCTCTCTATCAAACATTAAGAAACGCACTTGCTGCCACATAAACAGGCAAGACTGGAAGTCATCCTCTCAGCTGTCCTCCAGTCTAGACACAGACAGCCCACCCACATCCACCATGAAGAGAAGACAAATCCTTAGCCGAGCCAAGACAACGTTGTACTGTGAGTTCTCAGTCAAGGTATTTCACGGCAGAGAGAAAGTATATGGAACTCAATTTCTGAGATCTGTAAAATGTGGATAAAGAGACTTACGCACTGTGTAACAAATCTCAGAGGGTTAAGCAAGTTTTATGCCGTGCCCTGAAGACACCATGCTCTATACTCTAAAGCTTATTGTGTATAGCCTTTAATCCTGTTTTTAGTACCATTTCAGCTAGCAGTTATATAAATAAATGTCAGGCTACATGACTGTATAATTATAGAGAGGAGGAAGAAGACACAAGTCTTTACTAAAAGGAACAGACACTTTAAATATATTGTATTAGCTTCAGTGCAGTGAAACATTAAGCTGAAAGAAAAGGCCTTCAAAACTTGTAATCTGGCCCTAGCAAAGCCTGTAAAGAGTAAGAGTTGCACTTGATGCGTAAGCAGAACCAAGAGAAAGCCGATACACACTCAGAAGTGGAAGTGGCTAGAAAACACGTAGGTAGAACATGCTTTCCTTAGAGAAAGGGCTTCAGAAGAATGATGGATCCACAAGATCGGGGGATATAGTGAGGTCCTTAAAGACAAGCCATTAAGTTATTTCTTTGTATCAGGCACTGTGGGTAATGACACAGAGGACCTTAGGCTGGATTTTGACTTCTGGGCAAACTGCTGGTTCTACAACCCAGTGACCTTCTCTCAAAGGTGGTCTTGGAAAATCAACAAGTCCGGAACCAGCAGCTCTTGGAAAAGAGCAGATCTTTCTGCAGTTTATAAATTCAGATTAACAGCTAGTTTAAAGGCTTGGCTTGCATGTTCTGAACCACTGTAACTATGAACTATAGTTCTGAACACTATAACTATAGCCAAAATGAGACATCCAGCAGCATCAGCCCTCTACAGTACCTTGGTCAGGATAGATAGATACTCCAGGTCCCTACTCTTGAGCTTGAAAAGAGAGTTCCACAATAGCTGTATTGTGACCCCATTTCTTCCAGTACATGTTTTTCCTCAACAACGTCTATAATTAGTCATTGTTACAATGAGATACTTGACTAAAAAAAAGCACTACATACTGTCATAATGGTGTGGAACAATGGGAAAATAACAGAATTACAGGGAATAAAGAATTAAAAAGAGAGCTCTTATAAGATGCAAGCATATTGCAGGAACAAGTCCAACTGAAATATCCACAGAAAAGAGAGGGATAAGATGAAGGCAGGAAGTCAGAGCAGCTTGGGAAGGGAAGGGAAGGGAAGGGAAGGGAAGGGAAGGGAAGGGAAGGGAAGAGAAGAGAAGAGAAGAGAAGAGAAGAGAAGAGAAGAGAAGAGAAGAGAAGAGAAGAGAAGAGAAGAGAAGAGAAGAGAAGAGAAGAGAAGAGAAGAGAAGAGAAGAGAAGAGAAGTTGAGTTCAGTTGGAAGGGACCTACAATGATCATCTAGTCCAACTGCCTGACCAATTCAGGACTGACCAAAAGTTAAAGCCTGTTGTTAAGGGCATCATCCAAATGCCTCTTAAACATTGACAGGCTTGGGGCATCGACCACCTCTCTAGGAAGCCTGTTCCAGTGTTTGACCACCCTCTTGGTAAAGAAATATTTCCTAATGTCAAGTCTGAACCTCCCCTGATGCAGCTTTGAGCCATTCCCATGAGGTGAGACCAATTGTCCTGAAGCCGTTCTCCAGGAGAGGAAACCAATTGAAGCGATGCCACAAGACTGAATCATAGAATCATTCAGGCTGGAAAGGACCTTTAAGATCATTGAGTCCAACCATTAATCTAACACTGCCAAGTCCACCACTAAACCATGTCCCCAAGCGCCACACCTACTTGCCTTTTAAATACCTCCAGGGATGGTGACTCCACCACCTCCCTGGGCAGCCTGTTCCAATGCCCGACAACCCTTTCGGTGAAGAAATTTTTACGAATGTCCAATCTAAACCTCCCCTGGTGCAACTTGAGGCCATTTCCTCTTGTTTTGTTGTCTGTTACTAGGGAGAAGAGACCGACCCCCATCTCTCTACAACCTCCTTTCAGGCAGTTGCAGAGAGCGAGAAGGTCTCCCCTCAGCCTCCTTTTCTCCAGGCCAAACCCCCCCAGGTCCCTCAGACGCTCCTCACAGCACTTGTGCTCCAGACCCTTCCCCAGCTTCGTTGCCCTTCTCTGGACACGCTCCAGCCCCTCAATGTCTTTCTTGTAGTGAGGGGCCCAGAACTGAACCCAGTACTTGAGGTGTGGCCTCACCAGGGCTGAGTACAGGGGGACGGATCACTTCCCTACTCCTGCTGAGTGTTGACATGTGTCAGAGATAAAAACCACTTTCTAACACAAACAAAAAAGGGCATCTGTTGGGTTTGGATCTATTCATTCCCATCAGCAGGGCACTTTTCATGTCAAAGTTTCTTTCCATATTGGAAAAACCCTTCGCTTAATGAGCAACATGTATCGACACCACGGACAGGGCCACCTTCCCACCCCGTCCCAGACCGAGCTGGAATTAGAGCTCACTTCACTGTGAGCACATTTCAATATCAACAGTGACACCCTCTCCAGGACACCATTTCCACCTTCACCCAGAGTCCGTAGGCTCCCTCCTGCCAGTGGTAATTTTCAGATCCACCACCACCAACCACAGCCAAAATCCTCCCAGCAGCTGACGGCTCATTTCACTCCCTTCTGACAGATGGTTAATATCAGAGTAGCCGTCAATTCAAAAATAGCACATAGCCCATTGATGACGACGTGATACGGTTGGCACAGGAGACAGTCTGTGGCTGTCCTTTGAAGCTGACAGCCACTGTCCACTCCCACAAACCTTGCTCCTCCAGACAGACACCCCAGTTCAAAATATTGCCCAGGCAGCTCGAATGCTGTCACCGACAGTGGCATTGCGTCATGCATATCTAGGAGAGTTGAGCACCTCTTCCCCCAGCCGCTCCCCCTGTAGCAACGACAGGGTCTATTTTGTGTTTATTTCCTGGCTCAAGTCTTTCCATTTGTTACGTTTGGCTCTATTCCACGCGCAGCTGAAGAGCCAAATAGCCAAGGGCAGAGGGCTGCTATTTCACCTTTGATAGATGGGAACTAAAGTTACTCTTGGCAGCTGACTTGAAGCTTCTATAAAGAAAAATTTGGGGCTCAGTCACAAAAGGGCCATGCTCTGCAGATTCTGATGACAGGTTTAGTTAGGATTACCTGAGCTCGGCTTTAAATCAGCTTGGGGAACATATTGTTTTCAGGATTATTTTGCTGAAGTGCATTTAGAAATGTCATGGTGGGTTTAAATAGATTATGGTAAGAGCAGCTACAGGCTCTATAAACAAACAAAAAAACTCCCAAACAACAACAACAACAAAATTCTCATTTGATGTCTTAAATATCAGCTCGATTTTGCACTGTTAGGAAATACAGAACCCCAGAAAATACAGACAGTCTAATGTGAGAAGAGAGTACGATGAAGTCAGAGATTTTAAATCTTTTGGAGCTTTCTTAATTACAAGAGCTCTAGTCCCTAAAATTGTTCAGTCTTTCCCCGCCTTTACTACAAATTTTAGAAACACAGCAAGCGTTTATGGTACATATATACTATTTATAAAGAGCAACGTGAAGTTTTGTAGAAGTGCACATGGTATAGAAAATAAATTATAATGTCATCTAGCTTTTATATGCTGTCTTTTTATCAGGAGATCTCAAAGACAACTCCCAAGCAAACAGCATCATCTTTTGATGTACACAGATAAGAAAGTGCAGCACAATTGCTTTGTGCAGGATCTCCCACCTTGTTCTTGGTAGAGCCATGAACAGAATGGATGACTGTACGGTTGAGTCTACTGCTTCAGCCATCAACCAATGTTGCCTCTCATACACATACTGGCTACAAAAACTATATCCCAGCCTATGTCAAACCTGATTCAGATCTGAGCTGGTGGAAGTGAATGCAGCTCCCCAAAACCCAGCGGAGCTATATCTAGGTTTGCCAGCTGAAGATCAGGTCCACTATATTTCAAATTAATGTATCCCTGCAATACACTATGTCTATTCTAAGTGTTTCTTAATCTTTTATTGTTTCTACATCAAGCATTGCAGAATTTGCTAGCTTCATATAATTTAGACATCTGAGAACACCATAACATTCCATTTTAATTCCTGTTTCTAATGGGTAAGTATATAAAACCATTCCTAATCAGTTAGCCTTACTTTCAGGGACAGTCACTGAATAATTCAACCATGACAAAAATGAGCTCTGCAATACAAAGTGCCATAGATGGCTCTGGCATGATCTAGACTTAATGACAGATGAATCCAGCTCCAGTCAAATCCATGGGAGCCTGTTTTCATGTTAGCAGTCAGTAAGAATGAAATCCCATTGGAATCTGGGGGTGTTTGAGTGGAATTTTTCAGGCTTGAAGGACAAAGACATGAAAACTCCAGAATACCAAAGTGACCTGGAAGCTGAGTTCTACCTTCAGACAGGTACCTTTGATGATCTCTCTCTCTCTCTCGATCTAAAACTGATGTGTGGAGGTAGCAGATCCTGAAACCAGTGTTAGGAACTTGTGTCAGTATGTAGTGGAGGTGTGTGGGGAAATCAACTGCATCTTTAGTCCTCTAGACACCTTCTTAGGTCTGAACTTCAGCTCTGATGATATAAACATTGGAAATAGGCCAGTGACCCCAGCAGGTCCTTAAGTGTTAGAAAACCCTTGGGTGACCCCAGGCCTGAACCACACAGACAGCCCTTCTGGGAAGGTCCTTCCCCAGAGATCAAGACTGTCCATAACTGAGGGGTTTTGTTTTACACCTTATCATCTGCAACAGTGTCCTAGTATGTTGGCCCAGTGAGCTAATCTAACACCTCCTCCATGGCTACCTAGACAGAAGCACAGTCCTGAGGGGACAGACAGAGAAAAAAGGCTTGTGACTGTAGTTTCCTACGCTCCTTTGCCTTGAGCTCTTCCCAACAGGCATGCGGTCCCCATTACCACTGCCTATGGGAAGTAATGCAATATTGAATGCCACGATTTTGAAATAGTGGACCTTCTCCTCATTGCTTTGATTTCAGGAAGAGAACCACAAAATTAATTTCGTTCTCCATTTCCAGCTCTGGATGAGGACAACTTCTCTGTTTCAGAAATGGAGCCAGCGAGCCTGCAACCACATACACCACCTGGAGACAGGACCCTTGAGTTACAGAGTAGTCCTAGATGGTGGGGAGGCACAAAAATCCACCCCAGCTAATGAAAGTGTGCCGTGATCTGCTGGCCTTTAGCACCCTGAGTGCTCTTCAGGTTGGTGCTGATCACTCAGCAGGCTCTGGGCTCAGTCAATGCACTGTGTAGCAAGCAGCCGGAGAAAGCCTGTGCTTGCTAACTCACTTCTGCAGGAGCTCAGCAGCTATCCTTTCCAGCTGGAAAAATCTGAATTGTTTCCAAACATTTTCCCTCCTGAAATACCAGGGCTTACTTTGTCCGGCAACCTTAGCTTTCTCAAATCTAGCTATTTCCCCTTTGAAGGTATTCCCTCCCCCCTCCTCCCCTTTTGTAGCAGGACAAGAAAGCTTACCCCAGAAAGCAGATGCACCCTAGGCAAAGCGGGCTGTATGAACAACTATGAGCTGTATTAAAAAACAGCGAGTGGTTCAGGCGTGCAGACTATAAACGAATACAAACAGTCAAATTACACAAATACACAAATAAAGGAACACAAATAGACAAATACAGTCAAATAAGTAATAATAATAATAATAACTAACTGAATAAATTACTCTCTCTTCTCTTCCAGATGTTTTACAAGTGACCTTGTCTGTAACTGGAAGCAATTTCCTTCTATCTGCTAATCCCCTTTGGATTCTCATGCAGACATTATATCCAGGTTTTCCGGATACATCAGACTTTTTACCAGCTGTCACAGGACAGCGGCAGGATTTTGCTTTCGGCTGCACATGTGTGTGAGCTAAACTCTGCACATCCAGAAAGATGCCAAAGTGATTAAGGAGAAACTGGATGCAGCACGGCATCAATTATTCCTTTTGAGATGTAGATGGAGATTAATTTCACCTCACTTCAACTGCCTTTGAACTTGCATCTTGGACTATTGGCCAAGGTTTGACAGGTATGCCGACAGCAAAATGATGTTCAGGTAAAATACTGGCTGCTTTGGGAAGGCTGTGGGAAGTTATTATTCCTCTCCATGTGGCACTTGTGAGGACACGTCTGCAATATTGTGTCTGGTTCAGGGCCTCCTGTACAAGCGAGATGTTGGCAAACTTGAGTGAGGCCATTGGAGGGCCATGAAGGTGGTTTGGGGTCTACCAAACCAGGGAACATGATGCATGAGGAGAGCCTGAAAGAGTTTGTTCAGCTTGCAGAAGGCTAAGGGGGATCTAACTGACTTCTTTTAACTATCAAGTAGGAGGCAATAGAGACGAGGAGCCAGACTGCTGAGGAGTGAACAGCAGAAGGACAAGAAACAGCAGTTACAAGCTGAAGCAAGGGAAATTCCCATCCGAAAAATGAAAACTGTTTTTGCCATGACAGTGGTGAAGCATGGGAACAGGGGCTCTGAGAGGCTGTGCAATCTCACAGAATCATAGAATCGTAGAATCATAGAATTGTTCTGGTTGGAAGAGACCTCCAAGATCATTGGGTCCAACCATTAACCTATCACTACCAAGTCCCCCACTAAATCGTATCCCTTAGGGCCTCATCTAAACGCCTTTTGAATACCTCCAGGGATGGGGACTCCACCACCTCCCTGGGCAGCCTGTTCCAATCACAGAACGGTTGAGATTGGCAGGGACTTCTTGGATCTTCTAGTCCAACCACCCTTGCTTAAGCAGGATCAGTGAGAGCAGGTTGCCCAGGACCACGTCCAGCCGAGTTTTGAATTCTTCTTGAACTCATTGTCCACCAGGACCTTCAAGTCCTTCTCTGCAAAGCTGCTTTTCAGCTGGTCATTCCCAGCACATACTGATGCATGGGGTTATTCCTCCCCAGGTGTAAAAATTTGCATTTGCCTTTGCTGAGCTTCATGAAGATCCACCGTTGGACATTTCCAGAACTCCACTAAAATCCTGAGCAGCCTGGTCTGGGATAGAAGCTAGCACTGCTCTGAGCAAGATTTGGGAACAGAGGCTCTAGGGGTGACTTCCAACCTAAATAGTTCTGTGATTTTACAAATAATCGTCACAGATGTGTCAAGGCTCCAGCATACTGGGAAGTTCCAGCTTTATGAATGTGAAAGTACGTTAGATAAGACAGACCCCAGCTAAAAGACAAGAAGTGTCATTTTTATTGCTATATGGAAAACACAGAATGCAGAGTTAGGGAATTCCTCTACACTCATTCATGGCAGGAACAGATCAAGAATTAGCTCAATTCCCCAAATTTCACTCCAGCAACTTCCCCATCATCCTCCAGATTCTTAACTTTCCTTCCTACTTTTTGTATCAGTTTAAGTTCATGAACTCCAACTTTACATATGCTTTCAGTGATGAGCTGTAAGTGCATAGTTATTATTTTTTTAAAAAACAGAAATGGATGAGAAACATGTACAAAGTAAAAGAATAATGTACAATAGACATTCAAGTTCCTATATCTGACATAAATGTCGCATTGTGAGGAATCACCTGGAGGCGTACATGGGCTTAAATTTGTGCACATAATTAGGGTAAGGTTGAGTGAACGTCCGGATATGGACTCAAGATGACCCCAAAATACTGACAACCACAGCTATGACATGTAAGTGTACTCAAATACTTATAAGAAATAGGTTTGTTCCTTCCTACCAGGGAAGACGCATAAACCAGGAGGATGACAAATCTCCGGAGTATAAGCAAGCTGAGGTGTTCTAGGCAGATGTCGATCAGTTTTACTCCATCCAAAAAAAAAAAAAAAAAAAAAGGCTTTTGGAGACATTGCTAAATATCACCAGCCAGCCATAAGCACCGTACAGTGGGTTTGCTGTGAAAGACTGCGATATGGTAAGTCTTAACCATGCAGAAGCTTAACTTCTTCTTTCTAGTCAAAAGCCGCTAATTTTGTACCTGCAGTTGGCTGCTCTTGGAAGAATGGCCCGGGTGTCCCACATCTGTGTAGCTGTTTGCTTCAGTACCAGAGCACTTCTGTAGGAACCCTGATAAAACCAGCCTGGCTTGGCTGTTTTGCTTATTGACTGCTTCCCTGCTTTTTTGGTTTTGCTGGGAGGGAGTTAATTTTCTTTTATCTGGGTATAATATCCAAGAACCTACTTGGGAGAGCACAGGAATGAAATTCAGAGAAGCACAGTATCAATAAATATTCTTGCTACTAAGGCAAAACTATACTCATCCGTTGAAGACATAAAGTCAATGCACTGATTCTTATCTAGTTTCTAGGCATTTAGCAGGTATTTAACCTTCCTTGCCTAGATGATGTTGTCTGGAATTTGCATTACTTCTGTGGCTGCCCAGTAGAGTTCTTGGTAAAAGGACTGTTTTAACAGCATCAAGAGCACAGAGGTAACATTGGTCCTTCAAAAAGTGCTTCAACAAGTGCTGTTAGAGCTACTTAGAAATTTCTATGCAATAAATAGCACATTTTCCCCAAGGGCCGAAGATTCCCCATTTCCGTGCTCATTGAACAAAAACCTGAAGGTTTTTCACCCAAGCAATACTGGTCAATATTGGCTTGACAAAACCTGTTTCTGAAGGGAAAAATTTGGTCACAACGAAAACACTTAACAAAAAGATATGAAAAAGGAACCACGTCTGCCACTGCTGCTCTCTGAAAATCCCCTTCCAAAGTGTCCTGCAAAATTAAACACTTCCAGGGAAGGCTGTAATGATTCCTCATCATATCAATTACTTCTATTAATTATGTCAGCGTCAGGGGTCTCAGTGAGACGGGGCTTGTTACGCTAGCTGCTGTAGCATCCCCTGAAGGACAGTCTGGTGCCAAAAGCTTGCAAAATAAGTTGAAAAGAGTCAAGGAGAGTGAGAAAGGGACAGTTATTCTTGTTTGATACTGGAAAATTTGAGGGGCAAAATGATTCAAGGGCTTCTGCAAAGGGTCACAAAAATATCTATCTTCAAGCTGAGAACAGTCCAGACATCTTTGGTCTCTTTGGAGCACAGCTGCAGGCTCATTGTCCTCGATCCCAATCTGGTAAAGCTTTTTAGAGTATTTTTGCTCAAGTCAGACTGAAAATTCCTTCTCTTATCTCCGCACTACAGCCTGAAGCCTTCACACAATACGTCAAAGTGTTCGACAACAGCGCTTCAGCCACAACATACAGGCTGCTCACAGTCACAGCAACGTTATTACACCAGCCCTGCTTACACACCAGCCTCGTCTAAAAGCCTTCTGTGGAAAGGAATGGCTACCACCCACCAACTGACCGTCTAAGTGTTCGGGAGGACTGGAATAGCAAAGGAAGGGTTTATAACTGATTCGGTGCTAATCCTGCCAGTAAATGCGAACTGCAATGGAATTAATACCGGTAATTTTGTCTCCTCTTTATTGTCATTGTTCTCACGGCAGCCTGAAATTTGATCTTCCAAATTTGATCGTAAAATGGCCACTGATTCATCCTTGCAAGAATTACTGATTTTTTCCCCCGTTTTTTTCTTTTAATACAACCTGGGTTTTATCACATTTCACAGCTGCAAAATTTTGCTGAAATTTGAGTTAGAACAACCTATTTCCACAGAACCATACTAAAAATCTGATTCTTTTCTCCCTTATCAGAATGCTTTAAGCAACTATACTCAGGGCGTCTACAGGAAAATATCTAATTTGTCCCTTGATGCAAATCCAGTCATTCGTTTTCTACATTTTCTACTTCTACTCAAAAGTGACATACAAGCCCTACAGCACAATGAAGGTCCACGTGCTATCAACTGTGCTTGTCCAAACATTAATGTCTCACTTAACCAGAACCCAACATAAACATAATTAAAGAGTCCTTTAGGTTTAAATTAATACCACAACTAGTTCATATATATTGTAACCCTCTCTAGTCACATTAAATCAAGATAGAAAATATGCAGGAAACATGTATTTCACCAACAGAAATGTCACGCTTGGGGATGAAACAATTTACTGCTGGCAGCTAAAGAGAGTCACTTCTCTCCCCAATGTCATTAAGTCTCCTCTACTAATGCTGCCATAACTGAGTCCTGAAGATGTGCTTTGCTTTACAAGAGAGTCATGACCTTGGTAACAGACAGGCATGCTCTAGGCTTTTAAAAACTTGTGGGTTTTTTAAAGAATTTTAAGAATTATGCCCTAGTTTTGAGCTGCAAATCCCTCCCTTACAGAAGTACATTAGGAATAACCCACTAAAGTCAATGGGGTCAAACCAGTGACCAGGTGACAAGATAATGGGAGAGCAGAAGCAATCGGTGTTATTTGTACTGCAAAACGGTTATGAGCCTGTCCCCGGCCTGGAGTAGGCATAGCACATGATAGAAAGCATTTCCCCAAAAGCTTACATTTCAAGTGGGGGAGATGACACCAGGATGAATGATAAAATGGAAACCGTGGGATGGAACAGGCCAGACTGACCCAATATGACATCAGACACTTAACTAGGAACACCATCTTCTTTCCTTCTAAGCCACGTAGAGATGCTGGCATCTTCTGAGGGCTAGTGTATCCTTCTGCTGACCACACAGACTGAATTTACGTCTCTGACTTAAGTGCCTATGTCAACTACCAAAATTGGGCCAAATAACTTCCCCATATGCAAAGAAGTCACTAGCAGGACGACAGGAACCTCAGCCCAGTGGACTGAAAACTGTCTGAACTGCCAAACTCAAAGGGTTGTGATCACTGGCATGAAGTCTACCTGGAGGCCTATACCCCTACTTCTATACCCCAGGGGGTTGATACTGGGGCCAGTATTGTTTAATTTATTCATTAGTGACTTGCACGTGGGGACAGAGTGCACCTTCGGCAAATCTGTAGACAATACAGAACTGGGAGGAGTGATCGATACACCAGAGGGTTGGTTGGGCTGCCATTCAGAGGGCCCTCCACAGGCTGGAGAAATGGGCAGAGAGGAACTCATGAACTTCAGACAAGGCAAATGCAAAGTCCTGCACCTGGGGAGGAACAACTCCATGTACCAGGATGGGCTGGGGACTGACCAGCTAGAAAGCAGCTTTGCAGAAAATGCCTTGGAGGTCCTGGGGGACACCAGGCCCAACACGTGCCAGCAGCCCGCCCTTGCGGGAAAGGCCACCAGCATTATGTGCTGCATTATAAGGAGCATCAGCAGCAGGTGGAGAGAAGTCATCCTTCCCCTTTACTCAGTATTGGTGAGACACATCTAGAGTGCTGTGTCCAGCTCTCCGCAGCGGCTCCTGGTGTCTATCCAGCTCCAACAGCTCTCCACTGACAGTTGTCCTGGGTAGTTTTTCAGTCACTTATACTCAATTAGATTTTCCCCAACACTTTTGTTCACACTTTTAAGAAGCCTAACCCAGAAAACATCTCCCTTATCTAAAAAGGCCTTTCTCCCTCTCAGAAAAGGGCATACACTGTTGTGCATAAATGGTATTGACAGAAAAGCTTTATAGCGAAAGAAAATTGCTACAACTGTGCTGAAACCTGATGTTTCAAAACTTTAAAAATGTAATTTCAATAATTTATAAGTTCCAAAGAACAAGTTTTTATGTTTATGACAAAACTGGTGGTAGTTATGCCTCACAAAAGGAATAATTGATAGGATGAAATGGTTTTACTCCAAGTCGTTGCTTTCAGTGGAGTGCTTGGAAATGAGATGAGATCCAACGAGACAAAAAAATAAAATCATTACATGGCAATGAAAGTGTACCAAAGTGGGTATTACTATTAAAAACTTCAACACTAATGACTAAATCCAGAGTGAGAGAGGCTTGCTATAGTCTACAACAGCACACACCCTCCGAGGCTCCCTTTGCCAACGCAGGGGTTAACGTGCTGCTTTTTTGTACAGTTGGTAGGCTGGGATGCGCAACAGGTTTCTGCAGGGAGAACAGCACTGAAAAGGGATGCCCAGCCCCAGTCTGTCCAAAAGGGCAGCTACAGACTCCAAAACACCTCTCCCAGGACACTGCAGGAGATAATTGCCTACACCAGAAATCATCCACCCTCTCCAAGGGTGCAGCTCAGTCTTGGCATCATGTTCAGTGTGTCACAGCCCTCCTAAGCGTGCCCTCGTGGCAGGCACATCCCAAACAAGAGCATGTCCCTCAACAGCATGTCCCGGGGAGATAAATGCTCCAGCCGCAAAACCACCCAGGTGCCATGCCTGCCCCGTAACCACGAGCGATAAGCGCAGTATGAAGGCTGTTTATTCTGAACACAAGACACATAGAGGCCAGCTGAGGTGGCTGATTCTTCTCCCCCATTTCCTCTGCATATGGATGCATTCACACTCCAGTTTTAGTGTGAAAAACAACAAACTTGCTCACCCTTGCACTGTCACTTGGGGTGAACAGTTATATTTCTGAAGCCTCCCATGGCCTGCAGAGCCTCCCAGAGGCTCTACATGGTGCAGAGCCCTGATGGGTTTGGGGGCAATGGAGACACACATCACCCAAGCGACAAACCATCCTCAGGTTGGCTGAGAGAAGAGCAGTGTGGAAGGGGGCAGACAATACCTGTGCAAGGGCAGGATGGCAAGTAGAAAGAGACCAACAGGCCGTACTTTGATAGCCTGTGCTCCTTGCAGATCCTTAACAGGGCTGAAGAGCATCTTTCCACATCCTGCCCAAGCTCCAGGGAAAGTGACGGTGCAGCATCCATTCCTCTCTGCTCCAGCAAGCTGCACGTTAGCGGAAACTTCATTTAATAGGTTTTTCTTTCTTCATCTGCCTTTTATTCTTTGTCCCCACTGAAAAGCCATAGGAAGGGCAAGGGAGCATAATCCACAGTACGACTTTCCCATGCAGGCCCGAGAACTGTTCTACTAGTGAAACGTAATCTTACAATTTCTAGTCCACTGTGCCATATCACAGTTCGAGAGAGTGATAAAGAAGTGCAGGTCTCAAGGAGAGAGACTTCGCATTTATGTTAGTGCATCTGAGGCTGGTTTATTCTTGCTTTTATTTGTTCTTTTCAATTCACTTACTTCCACCTCCTCCACCTCCCATTGCTATCACCGTGCTCAGCTGTCAGCTCCATGGGGCAGGCAGCCCTGAGTCTGGGCAGTTTTCACACCAAATAACAACACATCAAGAATGAGAACACGGTTCCTGAGGCAGCGACTGTTTTCTGTGTCAGGCCCTCCTGGAGTTTCTCACCAGGGCAGAGATTGGAAATTCTCTGTCATCCCAGTCCCAATTATTATAAAAAAGTGGCAGAGAGAGGAAGGCCAATTCTGATAACTGACTCAGGCGAGCAGAAAAATTAGCTGCTTTGAGTGATTTATCATCTCAGACCACTGGTGTAATCCTTTCCAAATTCAATTACAGCTATTTAAAAATAATTCTCTCTTCTGAGCTGATCACTTACAGTTCCAAGTTACAGTTAAATCCCGCTGTAACGACGACCGTAAAAAACTAACACTCCAAGGAAAGTTGCAAGTTTGCTACTGACGTAACACTAGGGCTATACCATAATATACTTAATTGGTAGCCCTTTGGCACACTGGTTGGTTTTGAGTAAACAAAGACTGGATTACAGCCCTGAGCATCCTAATCTCTCTCCTTTTGTCTTACCTGTCCCCCCCCCCGTTGACATCAGATTGCCTGGGAGAAGCAGTGCTTGAGAAACTGCTGCTGCACTTCACACACGGCTTCACTTGGAATTGCATTATCTCATTTGTAAAGAAGTGGTGTTCTGGCTCCTGTCCACTCATTTTTTGGTCTAGCACCAGCAGACATATGAACACATTATTATTAGCACACACTTAGTCCGAGGTCAAGTTCTGGTGACCAGCTCCAGCATTTGGTCCGGATGAAAATGCTCCGTACAGTCAGCAATCTTCCTCTGACATTTGGAATGCATATAAAGCTGCTTGATAGAATAATAATAGTAAAAGGAGAGGTAGTAACTTGGAGCCACAGGCTCAGTTCTGGAAAGGGTTTTAAAAGCCAAGCATCTCTTCTCCTTGCAGACCTTGCAGTAGGATTAGATCTCATCCGATTGTCAGGAGTTAGATGTTCGTATTCTTCTATCAATCACTGTAAAACAAGGGCTCGGGAAGCAGCTACAAGACATAAAGCACCTTCCTCTGCTTACTGCCCTATAGCAATAAGTGCTTAACTCCTGGGACTCTCTATTAGCGATTCTTTTATCGGTTTATCTGGATAATAAACCAACTGCTTACACAGCTTTTACTGGCAAGATCAACTACGGGATTTGCAGTAGCAGAACAAAGTTGCTGTTTGCTTTCAAACTGCCAAGGTCAACACAAGCCAGAACACCAGTCACAGCAAATATATCACACACAGGAAGGACATGGTTCAGGAGGGAAAACAATTTTCTTGTGTTTTCACCCTCAACCAAAGCAAGACTTGCCAATGACTGACCCTATTACAATATTTGAAAACGGTGTTTCATCACACAGGCTTCACAACAGAGGCCGGTGATCATTTTCAGAGTGTATCACACCCTCTGTGTTCATCAGGGCACAGAAATGCATATCAAAAATATGATTTGCCTAGGAGGATTCACTGCTCTCCGATACATCACCTCTTGAAGGGACCACAATATGATATTTTGAAGAAAAACAGAATACCCGACTAGATCTCCAATCCAAGAAAATAACACTTCACTGGGGAAGAAATTTCCTCTGACTCTTGCAGAGAACAGTTAAGCCATGTTGCACATGATGTAATTATCCACATTTTTATTACCTTTTGTGTCTTAATTACTATTACAGTATGCTTGGCAAACCGTCACTCAACAGCTTACAATCGCAGTCTTTGACTACATTATTTCATTCATTAGATTACAAAAGCAGCCAAAGAAAGCTGCAACACAGATGCTGGTTTCTGTCCAGCTACAGTCCCTAAGCTGACACAGCTGACTGCACGGGCAGGCCTATTTACTCAGTTCAAATGAATTGCCCTTCAATTAGGCTGCACTGCATCTTTTTGGCACATTCCGACAACAGCTGAGAAACTGTAAGTATTAGTCCCTGGGTAGATGGTGCTCCCTTAATTATTATTTTTCGCATTTCGAGGATGGGAAAAGAGAGTTACCGCACAATCTCAACATGCTGCGTCTTCAGAGCAAGCTTCATCCCAAAAGTGAAACAGAAGTAGTTTGCAAGTAGAGGGTCATGGGAAGCCTCATTCAGTTTGATTTTTACATCTTCTGTTCAGGTTGTCCTGCTCCAAGCAACGCTCAGCTCTGACCAAAGCTCTTCTGCTGTCAGGGCATTCATAGCGTTCCTCTCTCGCATAGGCTCTCTGGGAGCTCGTAATGGAGCTGACCTCCCGCACCAGCCCTGGGGACAGCGATTGATGTGGGCTAGGTCCTCGCCACTGACTTCCACAGAACTTGTAGGAATGCTAAGGATTTCGGATCTCTTTCCCGCATCGTGTTCCAAATCATGTAATCCTATTAAGCATATTAAGGATTAACAGATAGGAAACTGGAAAAAAAAGACCAAAAAATTACTGTTCCAAATTACATACAAAATATTGTTGTATAAATTATAGAATAGACTATTTCAGTTGGAAGGGACCTGCAACGATCACCTAGTCCAACTGCCTGACCGGTTCAGGGCTGACCAAGTTAAAGCCTGTTGTTAAGGGCATTGTCCAAATGCCTCTTAGACAGACTTGGGGCATCGACCACCTCTCAAGGAAGCCTGTTCCAGTGTTTGACCACCCCCTCAGTAAAGAAATGCTTCCTAATGGCCAGTCTAAACCTCCCCTGGTGCAGCTTTGAACCATAAATTGCTACTTTATCCCTAAAAGAAGCATAATTCTCCCAAAACACTTGACAGTCTCTGGCACGTGTGGTCAGATGAGCTCTTAGAATCATACCCATTCATCCATCCTCCAGTTACTGTCAGTTTATTGTGGTGACAAAAAAAGCAATCCAAAGAAATTCAGTCAACACCACTGCAATGCAAAAAGCATCACAAAACGAGCCTGAGCCAGCCTTCTGGAGTACGATGAAAGAGAAGATAGTACCTGGCTGCATCTTGCCTACAAAGCATATATAATTCTCTTACCGAGAGCCCTAGCAGTGCTGAGGTAAGGTAAACCAGAGAAGGACAAAGGATCAGAATTTTGCAACATATTAAGAACCCATGGCTAAATTTTTCACCAGGTTGCTGATATTACAAAATATTTTCATGTCCCAGAGAGCAACCTCAGCTAACACCTGATATGTGAGCTAGGAAACACAAATTAAAAAAAAAATGCCCACAGTTTCTGTCATAGCATTTTACACCTCCCTACTGTCTTCATCCCAGAAATCGGCCACTGGGTAGTTTTACCTTTCCTTTTTTTTTGCATTATTCAACCAGGTAAAAGAAGGAAAGTGCAGAATAAAGCCTGCCAGTTCCACTGAGGCACTGCAGTTAGGGACAGATGAGACTGGGAAGTCCCAGGCCTGCACCAGCCCATGGCTATGACATAACTATCATGTATATAGATGATGCAACTGCCTGCAAGCCACAAGCATCCAAGGCAACCTACCTGCGAGTAGTTCAGAAGGTGACAAGCCAACAGAACAATTCATAAGAAGTTATTATCTGTTGACATCTTTCAAAGGAGGTGAGAAACCCAGAACGATGGTCAAAGAACAGACTGGCATCTCCAAATAGTTCACCCAGGTCCAGTAATGGTGGCGGCAGAACAGGTGGGATATCTGCTGCCATGAACATGTCATTAATTTGTATTTTATTAATTTCCGTTGCTGGATGCAGTAACTTTCGTTGTTCAAAACAGTAACTAGTAACAGGATGTTGCTCTTTCAGTGGACCAGCAGGAACTTATCAGCAACCCAACACTCAGATGAAGCAGCACTTTCTCAGGATACTCTAGTGAGAAAGTTGTTGAACTCGGACTTTTATAGTAATCACCTTGTTAAAAAGCCTTTCTTTTCTGATGGATGGAGCTTTACTACAAGCCCAGTGGCGTGCATCTGATGTTGCCATTTAGATTTATGACACTTCTTGATAAGCTATCTAATTTTGGATGAAGGGGTCATTTCATTTTATACTACATCTCAGAAATAGCTGCTTCTTCCACTCTCTACCCATCTTCAAAGCATCATGGAAAGCTTCCTCCTTTCCTCCCAGAAGACATTTTCATAGCAGAAAAGGCCCCGTAAAATCAAGTCACAAAATTATTCCATTCTTTGTGCCAAACTATGTTTAAGTATGGTATAAATTTACTTTCCAGTAAACATACAGGCCACCATCATTGCTCTACAGATTGGGCTGCAAACTGCAAGAGTTTAGACTCCGACTGATTTCTGACATGCATTGTCAGAACAGAGATTCACTTGTAAATAGGGAAATTTAACAAATGTTTCTTAATAAATAGTTGGGAAAAAAATCTGCAGTTACTTCTCTGTTCACACGCTACAAGTGATTGATTATGGACATATGATAATGGTAGTTCATCTTAAGAGTTTCCACGGAGACATAAATCAGCTTTAATTAAAAGATGATACAAAAAATCACTTGTTGAGATATGAGTTTGTTAATAAAACAGTGATAAATTACATGGTGGATTTAATTGGAGAGAAAGCGCTCTACCACACTTAATTCAGTTCTATTTATTTTCACACAGAATGTATTCACTTAAAGCATTTGAAGTACACCTCTGTTAAAATGATTTAAGGAAAGAGAAGCCTCAGTCTGTGATTCAGTAGTGGCACTCAGACAATATGGGGTGATTTAAAGGACTTTAAAGTGGTGCTGAGGAAGCACATCTAAAATACAGCAGCGCATTTTGAAGGATTATCATTTTAGCAATAGCACAGAATTTATACAAAGCAAGTTTTCTGTTTAAACATTTGCACTTTAAGAAGTTTGGATACACCAAAAGGTGTTTTGGGTGGGTTTGTATTGTTTTTCTTTTCCCTGTTGCTACTTCTATACTGCTAAATGCACGTACACCAGGGCGCAACCCTGGGCTCTGAGAGAAGCTCCCGACGAAAGAGTGGGTTCACTTCAGGAGCATTTGACTCAACCGTGTGGCACTACCGGGGCTGTTTGTTAGACAATTCCTGTTGTAGTGAACATCTTTTCACCACTCAAAACATTGATAGCAACAGACTACGCAGCAGCTGACCAGAATTTTTTAAGATGTAAACTGGAGGACACGCGATGCACAGCGGAGAACGCAGAGCTTGCTGGGGCAGCTGGAGGACAGGAGGAGCTCAGGCCTGTCTCTACTGATCATGGAAATCCCGGAATGAACCAAACCCAAGCTCCACTCCAGGAGGAGCTGATTTTTGACTCCTACAAAGTGCCTGGGAATTAACTAACATGGTAAATCACAGACCCTGGAAAGCAGGGAGCCAAGTTAGTTGACAGTGTAGACATGTCCTATATTAGTACAACGGAGTCCAGAGTGATCTGTTTTCCAAAAAAGTAAGTTAGCCCATCAGGGACTGAGTGGCTTGTTGGAAGGAACCTTGGTTTCTGAAAGATGTAGAATATCTACTTTCTGCAAGTCAATCCCCCCAGGATAACTGGGCATCTAGGATCTGTCATTTTGTCATCCATGATATTCATATTAAATGCAATTTTTTTCAGTTCATTCTGTTCTGAGACTGATACCCCAAAAATATTCATGAGAAAGTATGCAGTTGAATTAATGTGGGTAAATAAACCTTTACATGTTTGGGAAAGATTGTTTTTGTGCTTGATTTCTATTGCCATAGCAATTTGCTGTGGGATGGCTGATACTGAAAAAAACCTGGTTCAGTAGGGGAACCGCAACAGTAAGCAGTATTAAGAGAGCGGCAATGTCAGTGTCTTAATGCCTAGACATATCAGCATTTGGTATCAGAGCAACACCACGAAGACATATGAGTTAGTAAATTGGAATGGTTAAATCAAAGCTGTTAACTTCTGCTTGTCTCCTCGCTTTTCCTCACAGAGAGAGGGCTTTGCCAATGCTCCTCAGCTGTCCTCACCTTCCAGAGCCAGGACTGAACAGAGCTCAGGTTCTCTTGCTTCCACAGTCTTTAGCAAATTGCAGGAGTTGTTAGACCTGCTATTTGGCAGCAACAGACAAAAAAGGACCTGTATTAGAGAGACACAGTAGGAAAAAAAAAACCCTAACCAACACATGATCTCTTTTACGGGAGTCTGTCACTTATAATTCACTGGTAAACAGTAAAAAGTATGATACGAACAGATACTACAGATCTTTGTATCTCTGAAAGTTTTGTCACTGTAAGTGCTACTAACCACTACTTCAACATACAGACAATCTCTTCTCTGAGTAAGACAGGAAACCAGCTGTTACTCTTACTTCTCCGACAAGCTTACATTCTTCCTTTAAACTTCAGCAGAATACCCTGTTAACAAACAGGATATTGTTTAAGTGTTTGGTCTGACCAAAGTTTGCTAAGTAAACTGAAGCCCAAGAAGGAGTAATTTCATTGAATTTCACTCCTCTCAAGGTGGACAGCAAACTCCAGCTGCTCAGTTGGTATGACGAATCTGACTGTTGGGTCCCAGCTATTCTTCTAGACTTCCATTATCAGTAGAGAGACAGGCACCTCCAAGAGGTGACTTATTCCACCCATTTGAGGCACTTCTTTAAAACAGATGGTACAAATCACTCACTAAATGCCACCTTCCTCATGCACTGGCAAGGCAATCTAGCTCAGCCACCCACAAGTTCAGCATCTAGTTCAAAGTCAGATGATCCCTGTTGCAAGAAGAAATCCATCCAGCTCCTTAAGTTATCATCTGATGTATTGTGGTGTCCTCAATCCATTGGATTCACTTTGCAGAGACACTGCAGCACTTACACTGTTACTACATGATCTTGCCTTCAGGGTAGAAGCTCTTAGCACAAAAGCCCTCTTATTTTAAAGACAGGCTGTGTTTGGTGCAGATTTGGTGGACGTGCAGAAGAGGCCATTATTAGTTCTCCCAGCATCTCCATTCTGCAAACAACATGAAAAAGTGCCTCTGAAGTGATTAAATACAATAAAATTATAATAACACTGACTCAAAGCTAAAACCTCCTGGCTCCAGAATCCATTTTGATGTGTTGAAAGCCGTAGTGAATGAATGCCACAGTGTGCAGCCCTGAACGGCAGTGACCAGAGAGCACTTGTGCCGGGCAGGAAAAAGGGTCTTCCTGTTCCACATCTTGTCTCTCTACACATCCAAGTCACAACACATCCTTTTTTCCTGTTGATATGTGCAGGCTTGCTTCAGGTTAGCTCTTCAGTACTAAAGACAGTAAGAAATTTAGCCGGGTGCTATGCTGGCTTGGTATCATTGTGAGGGGACAAAAAATGCCACATGTAGGGAGTATCTGGGACTTCTCACTTGCACATCAGGTTTCCCAGGAAGGGACAGATAGGCCAAAACCCTGCTGTTTGATTTACAACTGCTATTATGACATTGTACCATTGGGAGAAGAGTCAGAAAAATGCTTGAGCAGTGTGACAATGCCAAGAGACAAATTTCCTACAATTTTGTATTTTATTATTTTTTTCCAATATAGGCGCTTCTTTTAGAGTACCCTAGCACTTTAATAGTCCAAAAGTGCTGCCAGTCACCATGAGAGAGGACAGAGTGCCTTGCACTAGCTACAGCAGATCAAATTCATCTCAGGGTCAATAGCGCTGGAACGAGCAGAGTTGTTTTTAATGACTGGAAGTGGAGAAAAAAAAAGAGCCCCATTTAAATTTAAATTGCACTCAGCTTGCTGACTGGCATGAAGGATTCATCAAGGCCTTTATATCATTCTTCTGGATACTCTTACTTGTGTCCCCCCGGTAGTCCTTTGCTTCCCCCATTTCCTTCCCTGTGTTCAAGGGGTCTCACGCTTCATGCATCTCCAGTTCCTCTGTGCTGCTTCCCAAGAGCTGGCTTGGCCAGATGCTAAACTGGCTCCTCCCCAGTGACCAGCTCGACTTGAGATAGTGTATTTCTCAGGCGTTATTCAAACACATTCAGCAAGACTTCCCTTTTCCAGACATGATTTAGATCAAGTAATCTTTGTTTTCAGTAGTGCTGCATCATAAAATTAGGCAATTACTCTTGTAAATCTGTCAGGGCTCTTAGTAATTATCTAATTTAGAACATTTAAAATAAAAGGTAGGAAAATTCCACTCTCTCGTATGTGTTGCTTAGAGGAATTAGCCTGGGGGATACAGGCATGCTGATGAAGTCTATTCTATTGGGTGAGTTGGGTCAGCAGTCAAAAATGTCCATGAAGATATGGTCATCTTAAAATGAGTTTTCCTTTGGCTGCATTCATCCTCCTTTTCTGCTCCAACTGCACCAAGGAAGAAAAGTTATTGCAAGGAATCAGATTTCTGCCTTCAGCTATCAAGTGGAAGGTTATAGGGAAGACAAAGCCGGACTGTCCTCAGAGATGCACGCTGAAAGGACAAGAGGCAACGGACACAAACTGCAGCAAGAGAAATTTTGGGAGGACATGAAGGAACAGCTTTTTTCAACATGAGACTGGTGCAGCACTGGGACAGGTGCCTGGAGTGTTTGTAGAATCTCTGTCCTTGGGCATTTTCAGCACTCAGCTGATGAAAACCTCAAGCCACATGATCTGACTTTGAACTGAATCCTGCTCGGGGCAGCGGGTGGACTAGAGACCTCGAGAGATCACTTCCAACCTAGACAGTTCCATAATTCTAACAAGCAGAGACACAGTTCTGTAATTCCATACTTCTAACAACCTTGCCAAGTAGAGGCAAGGTTGACTCAAGCAAGATCACTTCACTCTGTCAAGCTGAAACCACGTGAACAGGGTCTCTAGTGCTGAGATCACAGAAGCTCCTTCAGCATCAAGTGGGTGTAACTGAGGTGGAAGCTAATGTTGAATCAGAATTTATTAAAAACCTGGGTAGAGCAGTTCTCCAGTGATATTTTAGGCTTAAAGGCATTGTCCTCTTAAATTGCTAGAAAATGAGGAAGAATGATTAAAAAAGCTTTAAAACAAATTACGCACGCAAACACATTCTCCTTATTCCCCCCCCCCCCCCCCGGTGTTATATCACTCAGAGAGGACAACACCTGGGCTCAAATCTCGCCGCGAATACAGCATCTGGCATCAGTGAGAGCTTGTCTTCAACAGCGAAGCCTGCTGTTGCAGGAAGGCTGCTTTCTCTCCCAATCGATCATGGAAGCACCGTGCCTAGCTCCACACTAGCATCCACACATATTTCAAAACGTCCCCATTTTTCACAAAGCAGATGTACTGTTTCCCAGCCAGTTCTACTTGAGAGAGTCCCTGTACCTCCCTCCATCTGCTCCCCAGGCCTACGCAGGCAACAAACTGTGCAACCTTGTAATGATGATCTTGGCTTTATGCCTCCAGAAAAAAAAAAAAAAAGAAAAAGAATCCTCCACTTCAGCTAGTTTTAGTATCTATAATTAGCTTCTATCAAAAAACATGAACATAAGACCGTATATATTTTTGATAAAGTTTGAGTGATGATCCTAAAAGAGCACAGGAACGTTTCAGAGCCACAAATGTTTCAAAGCTACCTTATGGACATTTGTAATTTATAACAAGCTTCTAATATCGAAGGCATGCCTTCAGTAAGAACGGAAACAGAATGATAAATGCTCGCTAGAGCTGCTGGAAAGGCAGGATACAATTTCCATTGGAATTTTACCTTTCCCTTCCCCCAGTGAAAAATTTTAATGTTTCTCCAGAACAGCAAATTCCAGTACCTTTGATGGCTGGACAGACCTCAAGGTCTTCATTCAAATCAGATGAACACGTGAAGTAGGAACAGCCCTCAGGCACAAAACATTTTAAATCCAAATTTTAAATAGCTCTGAATTTTGAAAGAGATTCAAAGTTCAGGGACTGTCTGTTACAGGAGGGAAGAACAAACTGACATCGGAGTCAAAATACAAGTTTGATATTATAGAAGATGAATGCTCTTAACATCTGAAAGTTTTAATTGTAGGTTAACTGTAAATTACAGACTGTCTGAAGTGGAAAGATTTGGCCTTACTTTTTCTACAGAATCTCAATTAAAAATCATTTTTACTTCCCCCACATTCTCCTAAATTTCACTGTGCCTAATTGCAACTGAATGTTCTTGTTGTAATCAATTATTTAATCCATACTCCACTTTCCAATCCAACACCACTTCTATGAAGGTTTTCACTAAACAATCCTGTAATACAAACAAAACCTCCCCACACATCTGGATGAATGCTGGGGGAAGCAGAGGCTCTAACAATTGGACATTATTGTTAAATAACATAACAGTTGTTCAAAAAAGGAACAGCATTGTTAGAGGGAAACAAACGCCCCGAAAAACAGAGCAATCAAAAGAACTGACATTCAAAGACATGTTAGCAACAACTGTAACCTTACAGCCTCTAATCCATGCTGGAGTAAATAGATAATTGCTCATGCATAAACATAAGAAGGGCTTAGGTCTCAATAAACAAAGGATTAAACTTTGAGAACATCCACAAACAATAGGAGAAAATAAAAAGACTATAGACACCTCTTCAGAAGCAAGTACGCAGTATTATGCTCTGACCTCCCGCGCTCACAGCCCAGCTCTCTGAAGCCTCTATCGCTGAAAGCTGAAGATCCACTAGGCTTTCTCCCTCAGTCTCATTTAAAACATGGGGAAAGTAATTGGTAAAATGGTAACATCCAAACTAACCATCTCTTCTTGAGGCTCACTTGTGCGGCAAAACCTGTGCGACCCAGGCTGATGCATGTGAGATGTAGACGAGCTGTACCTTACTTCTCCACTTGCCATTCATGGACTTCACTTAACTCACTCCTTACTCAACTTCTGTGAATTCTGGTTTTTAAACTCTTTTAGGCATGGACGGATTTCCCCACCATCTTAATATAAGAGAGAATCCAATCAAAGCGAGGTCTGCTCGGTGCCGTTAAAAGTACATTTAAGAACAGAAGTAAGGTTTTGCCAGACCTGTCCACTGCAGATTTTCTTCACCTTCTTTTGAAATATCCAGTATGGCCTGGATAGATCTAGTGTAAAAAAATCACCATTTTATCCTGTTGGTATTCCAAGTTATGGAAATTACCTCCAAAAGTTGGACTCCAAACCCTGCAGTAGGGTCTGGATCAGTTAATCCAATTCTGAGTCAAACCTATTTAACAAGAGCATTTGGGAGCTTGCCATAACCCAGGGTTGTGGTGCAAATATACACTACAGTTGCCTTGTATTTGATGGGAGCAACACTGAGCACTGAAAAAATGGCCAGGCCAGCAGCCACAGAAACCATATGATTGTTCTCAACATATGCACGGACACATGATTCTAAGTAAATGCCTGCAAACCTATGGCTCACTTCAGCTGTATTTTTCAATCCGAACATTAACCATTTTCAATTATTGTGTAGTTTCTGCAAATCTCAATAAACTTAATTTTTCCCACAGTCTGGGTACAAAACCCAAACATGTTTGCAAGCTGCTGGACTGGAATTAATTCAAGTTACAGTGTAATAAATGCAACTAGGCTTGAATTCCTGCAGGAGCTTGGGACAGACAGCCTTTTACATTGGCTCTCTGCAAATACCCAAGCATTCCTTTTTTAGCAGAAATACTTATAAGAAATTAGTTTCAAGATCTCATGGGTGCATATTTGAGGCTCCAAGGACTATATCTGTACACACACAAGTATGTTATTCATGCCAGAACCGCTCATCCAATCAAGGAACGGAAATGCTACTTCTGTTTGTGGTTCATTTACCCAAATGCTCCCGAATACCGCAACGGAAATTTAGAATAGTTGGGACCACTACGACAGTGAAAATATTCAAAAAATGCATGATAAAAATTCTAACATTACACTAAAATCCTGTGCTGCTCCCAGAGGGGGAAAAAAGAAAAAGAAAAGCCTATATCAAATGGATTCCAAAACACCTGGAACGGTTACTGGGTGAAAAAAACAAGTTTTTGGATAAGAAGTGGAAGAGTGTCTGTAAAAAATAGTTTTTTGCTAATTCATTATTGAGAATATTATTTAAGTCTTGTATTAAATTACATTTCAACTTCAATTAGCCAAAAAAAATTGCTACAATATGGAGTAAAAGGCAGTGTTTTGTTTAAAGTTTCTCTTTTATTTATGGTTAGGAGAACATAAGGAGGCTCAGCTCTCCAAATAAGCGTCTGGAAAAAGAGAAACTATGAATCATGAGCTCGCCCTAGTGTTTTAACGTAAGAGTGCAGTGAGGAACTAAAAAATCCTTCATGTTACACTTTATTTTCATAAATTATCTTACTTGTCTACCCTTTCCATATTAAAGCCAAAAATTCATTGCCAAAACCCTGCTTTCTTTTGCTAGTATTTAACAAATGCCTACTCATCTGGGTCTCCCATTCTAGAACAAACTGAACACACTCAAATGTTTTGGGGTGCATGCTGAAGCCAGTTCATCAATTAAGGTCAAAGAAGTAAATTACTGCAGACTACAAGCATTGCAGCATTTATCACAGAGAATCCCTAGCAAATTGTGAGTTCAGATTTTACTCTATAGCTTCAGCATAAGACACAAGACAGAAGAAAGGAGAGGGGAAAAAAGCCGTAGCTAAAAATCTGAAGTATTTCACGTGAGATTTATAAGAAATTCCCAATTCATTCATGACCTGGTTTTCAGAAACTACTCCATTTACATAAATACAGTCTGCATGCAGCTACCTGCTGGCTTTCTAATTCTTCCTTCTCTTCCTGCCTTTTTCATTTTTAATTCCAAATAAAACAATTAATTTCAAGCATAGAGTTCGATGCCATTAATGATGATCCAGCTTAGAGGAAAAAAACAGGCACGGGGTATTTGCAAAGCAATACCTATCACCTGTAAACTGGCAAAGTGACTCTCTTCAGCCTGCCTGTGAACAGGAGGCCAGAAAATATCACGAGGAGTGGGAGGGCATACACTTCACTTTCAAAAGAAGTGTGCAGTGGGCTGCAAATTGTGGGAGAAAAGCAGAGGAAGGAGACGTGAAGCCGTTGGAAACTACAAAACAAGCCTTTGAAAACTACAGTAGGAAAACCTTTTCAAGGACAGATGCAAAACCTTCTGTGGTTTGCTCAGTGTTGCCCACAGCAGGTGAAATCTTTAATAGTTAGAAGCTGGTTGCACATTTTAGGGGAAGAAAAGAGTGTTTCGCAGCATGGGGAGCATTGTTCTCAAAGAGCCGCCCTGCAGAGATGGGGGGGGAAACATTGCAATTTCCCTGAGACAGAACTGACTGTGCTCCAAAGACATGCCGTTATTTATGGTATTTTCCCTTAGAAAAAGGACAATAGGACGACACCAAGAAGAAAACCGCTTGACCGTGCCGACGCGTCAGTGTAACTGTGTACAAAAGAAACAGAATAGCAACGATTTGGTATGAGATGGTGGTGCTCAATTCATATCTGAAGTCAAAACCCACTGCAAATGCACAGCAGGAGGAAAAGACTGAGACGGACTGAGAAATATAAGGGTGAAACTAAAGGAAGTAGAGCACTTCTGTTTATTCTTAACAGCTTTAAAGGTGTCTGAAAGGATGCCATGGTGTCCTGGCTGCTCCATCGACTTCCTAATCCCTTCCTCAAATCCTCTCTCAAAGAAAAAAAAAGATAAAAAAATGAAAGAATGAAAGGGGATCTCAATCTCAAATCAAAATCTCTTATTTCTATCTCAATCAGATCAACTGGATTCTGCAAGAAGTGACTGCTCGAGGGTAAAGTTTTTAGAAAGGAGATATAAGACCGAGGCCTGTCTGGAGAGGAAGCCCTACAGAATCCATAAAAGCAAACAAAAGCGTGAGAGTCAAGGCAACAATTTATTTTGCTGACAATGATATGCACAAAAAAAAAAAGAAACATCTTCCGTATTCTTTTGATTCATATTCTTGCATTAAACATATGTTGTATCTGAAGGGAAAAAACCTTAAAAGAGAAAAAGGCTGTTTGAAAACTGACTTGACAGTCAGAGCATGTATTTTGTTCCTGTAATTTTATGCTGCATTTTGTTTATTTCTCAGTCTATGTGCCAAAGCATATTATTGTTTACTACTATTCTTGAGTTAATTATTTTCCTGACAACAGAGCCAATTCCTGTTTAAGTAACAAAATATACTCTTAATTTTCCACAGAGTCATATTGCTGTTACGAGAGATAATTCAGAAGCAGTGAAATCTTCCCACAAAGCTTATCAGTTTCCCTGGATCTTTGAAAGGCAGAACATCATAGAAAAAAATTACGTGAGCCACTGAATTTACAGTGCTTCTGTTAAGGTATGCAAGTAGATGACTGGGCACTGGCGTGAGGTTTAGTTAACTGAACAGACCATGAAAATCTACTGGACACAACATTAGAAACTGCTGAACATAAATAACAGAGTGAAAAGCTGAAGAAAATTGTACATAGCACTGTGAAGGCTGGCTGGATTTCACACATGATAAAGGGGGAGTTATGTGAGAGATGGACAGATTCCAGAGGTAATCAGAGGGACCATTGGGGGACCAGGATCTTCCAAGGCCAACGGTTCCCAGGTAATGCCATACCACGTACGGCCCAGCTGACCTCGGAAACAGTATCAGAAACACCAAATTTGGATGCAGATATAGTAAAACCATGACCAATGGGGAAAAAGTAATTAAGGATGGGTTGTTCATTTAGGAGGACATAGGAGTGGAGAAAGGAAGAGATCAAAGTGCTCAGGGAAAGGAAAAGCATGGGAAAATAGAGAGAAGGGGGAATAGATGGGGTTCGCCATGTGTAAGCAGGTCAGTACCCTTGTCTGACTGACCCTGTGCCTGACCACCGCAGTCTACCCCATCTCCTCGTTAAATTCTATTTCGTGTGAGATCTCGCTCTGTTCTCTATGTTTGTGGGTGATCTAAGTGTCAGCAACTGAAGAGCAGACTGTCAGCCACAGGGGTCTGCAGGTCTTGGTGCAAGCAACTGGAGGCACCGGGGCTGTGGGTGCTTCACCAGGGAACGTCAATTCTGTGTGCATGTTGAGGGAGATCTGCTAAGCTAAGCTTCAAGGTGCACCAGCTCGTGAGTAGGAGAACAACCACATCTGGTAAAGCCCAAGGTCTCAGCTGACAACTTGTTAAGGTCCTTGGGTAAAGCCCAGGCACGGATATTAGATGAAAGAGCCTGTGACAATATTTGAGAGATCTGCCAGCATGGTGTGCTTGTGAATCTAGGGAGGCAAGGCATGTAAATGTCTTTTCAGTAGTGGACTTCAATCCAGATCTGATGGAGAAGGGTAAAAGCACTGGGCCATCTATGTTCATGTTTATACGAGCGCTGTTGGTATTCCCGTGGGTGCTGTTAGGAGCTCATGTGTGCTCTCTTAGGGTACCCTAAGATGCTCGTGCTCATCACCTTCTATCAGCTGCCCTCTTCTGCTGCCATTCTTCTCCTGATAGAATCCCAGAAATTCCTTATGAATACCTGAGTATGCCTTGGCAGGAAGAGCACCCTCACTGCTGCTTCTTGCTTAATCCCAGGAAGAACGCACAGATTTGTTCAACAGATCTGGTGCCCTCCATATAGTGGAGTGATTTGAGTTCAGAATGACGCATCAGTCACAGCAGCCCCTTAACTCCTGTCCAGAACTAGGTACCAGCAGCTTCACTTACTGCACTGTATGAACTGCTAGGAGAGAGATGCCTGTTCCTTTGGGACACAAAGAGTAGCCCTATTCTGATTATTTGGCTTTTGAGATGGTGGCAGGTGCACTCAGCAAAGGAAGAATGGTCATTACCAAAGCATTTCGATGCAGGAAAGTAGCAACAGTTCCTATGAAGGGCGGAGCGAGCACAGAGATGCTTGCAACAGGGTGGGAAAGATGCGTTTGAGAGTGCAGCACCCACCTAGATGAATACTCCCTCATACGGACCAGATTAATTCCTATCTTTATATGTATTGTTTACACAGCCAAGAAAAATGGGCAATGTTTTAACGTACTGCACTTTGTAACGGGTGCTTGCAAACACTACACAAAAGCTTCATACCTTCAGGATCCTAAGCAAGCCATCTAAGTTGCCACAGTATCGAGCCAATGGAGCTTGCTTCCATGCCAGTCTGGGCTCAGAGTATGTCTATGCCCACACAACTGCTCCAGCAAACAAGGAATGCCTATCACCAAAAGGAAAAAAAGTTCGGTTGAAGTATAGTCATCTAAAATAGACTGCAGTGAAGAGAGGTTGGCTGGTATGAACTGCATCCATCCACAGCCTCTGCGTTCTCTCTCTCTTCTCCTGCTTTATAAATTGTAGGACAAAAAACCTCTGTACGAGTCCCAGCAGACATCAGGACAGTTATCCAGTAAGACAGGATGAAATAAAAAGAGGAGAATACTAGAAAAATAGGCTATCAGCTACCATGTAAGAGCTGCACAAAGAATGAGCAACAAAGCCTACTGTTAGCAGATGCTGCACGAATGCTCCATGTACAGTCCCGCTGTTAAGTTGTATTGCTTCCATATGTCCAACAGGATAATGACGAACATTTGTTTGTAACTATTTTCCAAGCATTAAGGTAAAACTACTGTCTCTGACTCCTGCCACTTAACATCTTGCATTAGCAAACAGTCCCAGAGATTTTGACTAAATTAGTTTTTAACTATTTAAAATGCAATATTCACAGGAGTATGACAACCTGGTATTAGGAAACTAATAGCGGCATCGTACCCAAAAGATACGCGTCGTTACACACACGTGTATAGTTAACAGTGAAGCATGTTTCAAGATACCCAGCAGTCTCCTAACAACAGGGCTGATGAAGAACAAGGTATCCATCACATTCCTATTTGAAATATTACAATACTAAAAATTACACAGCTGCTTACCCTCAAAGCCTCAGATGCAATTATAAAACTCAGTGGTAGAAAAGCACATATTCTTTGCTTTCATTAGTGTGCTTCTAAGAAATTTAATTTTTACCTGTGCTTCATACCTTTTCTATAACAGAAAGCTGAGGTTCCCATTAAACCAGTACTCCTTTTTCAGAGAAGAAAGACAAAAAGATGAATGAAGTTCCAGATTGAAACAATGCCATAATTCCTCATGAGCTATACAAAGGATTACACCACTGTATTTCAAACTGTGTCTGGCATCTCTGTGATTACTTGCTCTCTGTTTGTAACTCTGAAATACGCAGAACTTCACAGACCTTTACAGAAACAGCCAAGGCTACCATGTAGTACAGAAATTAAGGCTTTTTTGAAGCCCTATCCTTTGTTCCCAATCCTCCTTAAATTGTTGGGGAGTGGAGAATGTTGAAAAAAAAGCACGGTGCTATGCCTTTTCTTTTTACAAAATGAAACGGCTTTTCAATCCCACATCAAAATAGTTCTTAAGAAAATATTAGCCAAACCACATGGGAAGAATCTAAATCATCTCCAACAAGACAGTTATTAAAACAAACCTTTTGATTTAATATACTTGTTAAACAATACATACCAAAAGATAAACAGAATCCACTTGTGGACCAGGCAGATTCTGCCGCTTTCAGTCAACGAAATAGCAGAAAGCTACCTTGATACTGAAGTGTTCAGAGGGTGGTAATTCAGCACGTTTTTTCTTAAGAGCGCATTCTTCATGTATCATTTTTGACAGGCTAATTTTAGCAGCACCGATTTACAGCAGTAGTCCTGAGCAGAAAGGCAGTGCAACAGCTTTTAAGCCTCATGATTTAACATCTCATCCTTGAAAAGCTTTTCAAAATTCCTTGCTGTTACTGTTTTAGTCTTCCAGTCATTTCTATCTTTGATTTCTAATAGTTAAATGAAGATAGTTCCGATAAACACAAGCAACAAGATGATACTTGTTTTAAGACTCCTTGTTAAATAACAGATACTCAGTTGTCTGTAGGGAGACGACAGAGCAGGCTCCCATCAGACCTGTTCCTTAACTTACACCCACAAATATAAAGTGGCCAGGGTGTGCAAACAGGGACTAACCAGTTAGCATAGCAGGCAGCCCAGAGGTGCAGCCAAGGACGGTAAGTCAGTGCAATGGTGATGTTCTACGTGAATGGAAGACGTCTTGACCTAGATGGGAGCCCATGAAGAAAGCCGTGGCTGCATGGAGCACCGGGTCCCCCTTTCGGAGTCCTGGGCTGGGACTGCAGCAGCCTCACTAAGGCAGGTGTGCTCTGGTCAAATCACTGAATCTGGAGACCTGGTGGGGGGTCCAATGCAATGCTTGACATGTAATGACCACCCCGATAGCAACAGACACCCCAAAGACCCAGTGAAAACAGGGTCCTTCAACAATGGGACGACTAATGCTAAGTTATCAACCTTGCAAGAATAACAGAGCCACATGTATGGGTGGGTGTGTTCCAATATATTTAAAGAATTACATACGTTTGTAATGTAACAGCATGAAGACGTTATAAGAAAAGAGAAGCATGGAAGAATCCTTGAGGTTAGAAGTCCCAAAATCTAATTCCAGTTTAGCACTGGAACTGGACACTACTGACCCCCATCAGGGCAATGACAGTGATCACGAAATGCTGAGCACAGAAACTGCAAATTTTGGACTGGTAGCAATAGGAAGAGTTACATTACCTACAAACAGAATGGGTCAGCAATTCATCAGGATGAGATGCAGAAACAAAACTCCTAGAAGAACCTGTATAGGAATCCACATGAGAGATGCTATTTTGGATTCAGACTCAAGTGGTGCTTGGGAACGAGTTCAAGTGGAATCACTGGAAGAGCTGTTCTTTCACAGTGATCACAACACAATTAGGTTGCTAGAGAAGAGAGCACGTGAGTGAAGAAAGCACTAGATAAAAAATTGTGAAGAAATGGAACAATGTAAAAACAAGGCTAATAGTCAAGAAAAAAATAAAAAGAACAGCCCCAAAAGCAGGAACAATCAAATCCACAAACAGTCTAAAAACTATACAGAATACTGGATTAGAAGTCCAGATAAAACATGGATCAAAAGGGAAAAAAGGAAAAAAAAACCAATTAATTCCTACTCGGCTCAACAGGGAGTCAACAAGGCTGTCAGAAGGAAAAGGTCAGAATTCAAAGAAATGGAAAGCCTGCCCACATGCAGAGAACTGAAAAGCCATACAACATGGCAGGTCAAATGTAAACAAGAAATTAAGAGCGGGAATTAATTCGAACAGCAACTTACCATGGATACTCAACTTCATAGTAAGAAGTTCTTTAAAAACATTAAAAGCAGGAAGCCAGCTAAGACATCAACAGGACTGCGTGATGAAGAAAATGTAAAAAGGGCACTCAGGGGTAGGCAGAAACACTCAGTGAATGTCCTGCACTGGTCTCTTCTGATGAAGATCTTGGGAAGATTCCCACACCTCTGGCATTCTATATAGTCAATCAGCTTCAATGCACAAGAAATATTAGACCAAATCAATAGTGCTAATAAAACACCAGAACTTGATAGCATTGTCTCAAATGTGAAACTGCCAAACTGCTGGCAAAAGCATGCCACCCACCCTTACAAACATCTGCGCTGCCAGAGGCCTGCAGCGCTGCTAGCACAATTCGCAACTATAACAAGGGGTCTAGAATGTATCTTAGAATTATGGGCTCGTGAGTGACCTCCTTGGCAGCAACAGAGCCCATAACAAAGAATAAATTTTGAGCACATGCACAAATACAGTCCGTTTGGAAAGAACTGGTACAGACTGGGAAAGGGAAATCCAGCCTCACTGGGCTGCTGGGCTTGTATGAGTGTTATCAGTCAGTATTTGGGTAAAGCGAATCCCGTGGACATGATATATTTGTATTTTGAAATAACTTCTCATTAATAAGCTACGTTGCCTCAGGGTTGGAAAGAAGATACCACATCCAGGACGTGACCAAAGAGCATCCATGCTCAGCAACATGCTAACACCACCTCCAGGCGACGATCAAAGTGCAGTACCGTGCCTCCTAGCGCAACCACCCTGGGGACATTCCAAAAGCCTTTCAAGCTTCCTTGTGCAATACTGTTTCCTACTACGTATTTTAATACTTTTCCAGCTTATCAGCAGTAATTTCCTACATTCCTGTTCACAGCAGCTCTAGAATAGAATACAGTCAACACAAACTACTTTACATTTTTAAATAAAATGTACAATTGCAGTGCTGAAATGAAATTATTTCTGATTAGTATCTGCATTAATGAGCCAAGTTCAAGCTAAATGCCTCATTTTGCTCAAACCCAAATTCTATAAATTGAAGTGGGTGTCATAGCCTTCAAGAGCTTAAGCACTGCTTTAAAAGAATCTGTCAATTATTTAATAGAAATCCTTTCCTAGTACAATGCTGCTGATCTATGCCTCACATCCAAGGTTAATTTAATGCTTAAAATGCAGCATTTCAAGTACTGTTGCATAAAATAATTTATCTTGGAAAAAATGTAGAGAACAAGGAAAGACAGTTATTCATGTGAATAAGAGAACATGAATCACAAAGGAGAGAAAATTATATCTATATAATGCAGACATGCAAAGATCAATCCATTATACTAGGCGACACAAAGAAAGGAGATTTAAATTGTGGGGTAAAAATTATAGCTACATACAGTAATTTTTTTTTTTTTTTTTTTTTTAAAGCAGAAAGGAATCTGGTTCACCACAGATTCTGGTCAAGTCAGTCAAGGTGCTACCACGCCACCCATAAAACCTCTTTAAACCCAGCCAGGTACATCTGTACTGTCAATACACACTCCTCCTTCCAAAGGTCTCAAATGATAGAGAACACACACAAACACTTGGTAGTTCCACAGGGGAGCCCACACCCATGCCATTTAAAGTCCCAGGGCATAACCAAGGAGGGTAAGTATCAGGGATCGAACCTGCCTTCTCACTAGGAGGAGGACCAGACACTTGACTTTTTCTGTACCAGTGAGCCTAGACAATGATATTAAAAAAAAAAAGAAGAAACAAACCCTGAGACCTCCCATGAAGTCTCAAAGGCTTTCATCCCATTTCCAAGGACATTTCACTACGTGGCCAAGAATCAAACCACTCCTCTAGAGCAGGCTGGTACAGCTGCCCACACTATTTGTGACCAGGACTCCAAATAATTTCAGAGCTCCTACGTTGGGGTCTGGTACCTCAACATGGAGAACCCCAGAACCAGATGACAAGACAAAAAACCACCTCCCTGTCCAGGGAGATCTGCTGCTTCCCTTGGGCTTGGATCAGGGATGCTGGGGAAGAGACTGCCAAGGCTCATCCAGCCCTTGGACACCTGCTGCTCATTCACACGGGCAGCAATGACACAGTCATGGGAGACCACACGCACATCAAAAACAAAAGGCCTGAATGACTAGAGCTCTGTGATAGACAGATTACAGGTTACAATGGAGGAATTCAGAAACACTGCCAAGGCACATGGAGACGGTGTTAGAAAAGCCAGAGCTCACCCACAGTTCATGCTTGTAGGAGACCTTGAGGGCCAAAAGAAGTGCTGCTTCTCTCACATTACTGCTGAAAGGCTGACCAAAGAACATGCGGGTCTGTTGCTCAATGGGGCAGGTGACTTTATAATGGCAAAGACACATAAGGTTAAGTTAGCCAATTTCTTCTTTGCCTCATTTGCCACTGACAAGGTCTCCCAGGTCTCTGAAATTCTCTCCAAGGAGAAGATGAACTACTGGCAGCGCATATGGTTGAAGTCAGGGATTATCTATGACAGCCTGACTCATCCAATTCCATGGGCTTCACCCATGGGTGCTGAGAACTGACTGATACCATAGCAAGGCTGCTCTCTATTGTCTTGGAAAAGTTGTGGAGATCCAGGGAGGTCCTCAGTCATTGATGAAAGACAAATGTTGCACCTGTCTTCAAAAAAAGGCCAAAAGTTCTACCCAGGAACCTACAAGCTAGTCAGCTTTCCTTCAGTTTGTGGGGACATGATGAAACAAGTCCTTCTGGAACACACTTCTGAGTGCATGAAAGAGATGGTGGTTATTTAGAATAGTCTGTGCAAAAGGACGTGGATGTCTTGGTAGTCAGCAACCTGCACACTGGTCAGCAGTGTCCCCTGGCAGAAGAGGCAGCTGACAGAATCCTGGGCTGTATTAAAAGGAGCATGGTCTGTTAATTGAGGAAAATTGACTGAGGGAAATTATTAACCCCCTTGGCTCTGTACTCATTAGATCATATCTACGTGATTTGTAGATGTGAAATGTCACATACATTTTTGGGACCCCTGGTACACGGAAGACATTGATCAACTGGATTGAGTTCAGTAGAGGGTGACCAGGATGATGTGGGGCTGGAGCACATGTCCTGCAAGAAGTGGCTGAGGGAACAGGGCTTGTTCAGCCTGGAGAACAGAAAGCTGCAGGAAGGAAGAGATCTGTTAGGTTGTGTGAGAAAAAGTTCATCTTCACAAAGAAGCACAGAGAGATAGTGGTAAATGGGAGAACCCGAGTAATACCCTTGACTATTCTGGGCTATCACAGGAGTTATAAGCTTGAAGGAGCACAGAGGAATAACAGGCAAGGGAACCCCAACAAGTTACCCAGAGAAAAAGAGCCCCTGCCACAGCTCCTCCCAGGGCTGCCACAGGAGAGCCATCAATGAGACAAGGAAAAGCTCTCCTGCGCATCTTTCAGACTGAGGGCGGGTTTATAGGATGCAGGGAAGAGCTTTACAGGATTGTTCAGAACTTACTAGGGATGTTTAGGGAAGGAACCAAAGGCAGGGGAAGGTAGGGAACAAGGTGATTTGGGAAAGATTAGGTATGTGAAAACAGAAAGGTAAGGAGTTAGAAAGGCTGGTCAGGACGCTTGTCTTCCTGCACCTGGTCAGCACAGTCTGTCCTGTCTCCTCATTGAAGTTTATTTCTAATTACTGTCCTGGGTAAGTGTCTCTAGTCTGCGGGTGTGTGTATATGGAGCTCTGAGTCATTTGTTTCTTTCTGATGCTTTTAACTTCATTTTTTCCCCACACCTCTGATTGAGCTAAGGGCTGAGAAAAAGACAAGGCAATAGAAAAAGAAACAACAGTGGACCTAAAAAATCCTTTAGCAACAAGGAGCTCAACCAGTTTTCTTGTTTAGCACCTCAAATACCACTCAAGTCCTTTTCTGTACAGATCAGTCACTCCAAAACCCTTATTTACAGAAATGCCTTTTGTTCACAAAAAGTTTATGCATTTCACATTTAGAGAATCTTTATACATTCCACTTTTTCTCCTGGAACATACAATGAAATGTTCTGCATTTTTACAAAAAAACACAGGAACAGCAACTAGACAAATAAAGGTCATTTTAACAGCACATAAAAGATCAGGCTTAAGTGCAATTACGTTCTCCACAGCACAGAGCACAGAACAAGGGGAGTCAACAAACTGCAGCACATACATTGTGTGCAATTATACAAGCAACACATAACTTGTTCTAATTACTTCGCATCGATATCAGACTCTATTGTATCCCAAATTCTGTATCAAAAAGATGTCAGCTAACTCCAGGTGCCTTTTAAAAGCCAGATCTATTCTACATGTTGTGCATTACTCACTCTGGAAAATAATGGTATTTACAGACACCACAATGTTCAAAGAATATTTTAAGAAGTCTTTCCAGACCTCACATTTGCTGGATTGCTGCAACTGTCACTCACGCTACTGACAGTATTTCCCTTAGCCCCTAACCAGAAGAACGGTTCCAGACTGCACACAGCCAGTAGCTACTGGTGCTGAACTAGCCAAATTAAACTACACGCCACGTTACCCCAGCTGTTGTGTGAACAGGCGGTGAGCTCAAAGTGTCTACCATGATTGTCACCGACTGGGATCCCGAAGCTGAGATAGTGATATTTGTGAGTTTGATGACTAATTAAACCCAGAAGCCTACAAGGCAGCCCCAGTTACCGTTGACTAACAGACCTACACAGACAGGAGGGCCATTTCCCCGGAGTGTGAGCACTCAGCAGCCCTTTGCTCAGACAGAGATTAAGGATATGTGGGAAATTTGCATTTAACAGCCTCAGGAACCCCTCTGCAGCAGCTCTGGAGATGCTGGGAAACTGGAGCAGGTGGGATGCAGCTGATGGCTTAAGAAAGTAGTTAAGCGCACAGAGGGAAAGGTCAGAGCTCAGTTAAACCACTGGAAGCTGGTGCCTCATCTATGGGTTACACAGCATCCTGCTGCCAAATTGGACTTGCTGCATTGGGGGGGCTGCCACTGACCCGGCAGCGGATGGGGATAATCAAGGTTATAGGACTATATGGATGAGGTGACCAGGCACCTCTACGCCTCAACAGAATCACACCCTGGCAGGCACTGTCACTCAATGCAACCAAAAATCATTCTGAAGACCTTGGGGAAAGGGAATCCCTAGGAGTGGGAATCTCAGCACCAAGAAGCTATGCAGTTAGTTAACACAAAGTCGTAGTCCACCATAGTAGGCCTGCAGAAAATCAAACACTCCAGACTCAACTAGGTCATACGCTGTCAGCCAGCCCTGGGTGTGCTTGGACCAAGAGCTGGGGCTGCATCTCTCCATCTACGGCAGAAGAAATTCCTAAGGAGGGAGTCCCTACAACCTGAGAACCAAGATTTACCTACTGGGTGGCACCCGATGACAATTAAATGAATACCTTTACAAACAGAATGGAGTACCAATAAAGATATGTTGATACAGCAGGGAAACTGCTGGTGGTAAAATGCCTACACTGTAATGAATTGACACTGTTTACTACCCACTTTGTCTCACATGTAGCCTCGGAGTTGCTAGGCTTATCAGCCTAGGGCTATATCCCGTAACGGTGTTGCTCTTCGCCTGTGTATTGCTCACTTTGCTGTACACTGCTACTATAGCCCTTCGGTTGCACAAGTTACGGCAAATGACTGAAACTGTTAGGATGCATCAAGAGCACAAATCCTGTGAGGAGCGGCTGAGGGAACTGGGGGTGTTTAGCCTGGAGAAAAGGAGGCTCCGGGGAGACCTTATTGCTCTCTACAACTACCTGAAAAGAGGCTGGAGTGAGGTGGGGGTCGGTCTCTTCTCCCAAGGAACAGGTGACAGGACAAGAGGAAACAGCCTCAAGTTGCGCCAGGGGAGGTTTAGATTAGATATTCGGAAACATTTCTTCACTGAAAGGGTTGTCAAGCACTGGACCAGGCTGCCCAGGGCAGTGATGGAGTCACCATGCCTGGAGGGATTTAAAAGACATGTAGATGTGGTGCTTAGGGACGTGGTTTAGTGGTGGACTTCACAGTGACAGGTTAACAGTTGGACTTGATGATCTTAAAGATCTTTTCCAGCCTAAATGATTCTACTCTATGATAATCTCTACAATCTAGTCTTCAGTATGTAGTTCACAGGGGGAGGGGTGGTGTTTGCAATGTTGTAGGCTGTGGGAAGCAGCGGGCCACAACAGTGACCTGTGAGACAGGACATCACAAACCACCATGTCTCAGGCAAAATCACTTCCAGGCTGCCCTAAGACAACTGAAACAACAGTGGAAAAATCCACTGTGTGCCAAAACTTAACCAAATCAGAGAAGTACTTGATCTTAAATACATTTCACAAAACATCTGGAACTCTTTAGGGAACTCTCAAGGGGAAAGAATACACCATGGCAGGTCAGGTACGCTACTGAGAGAGCTCCAACCTGTGCCTGACACCATGTTGGAGCAGGAACCATCACACTTATTGCCTCCAACTCCCACATTGCCCATCTATTCACCAGAGGAATTTTGATGGACTCCATGTAACATTTGGTGAAAATATGGGAATATGAGACTGGGAAAGGGGAAGATAAAAGTGTTTCTCTAATTGTTTTCTCTTTTTTTCACCCCTCAGTGCTCAAATCATAGTCAAAGAGTGGCGCACAACTAACTAGCTCAAGTAAAAGACCCCAACTACAGACTGCTGCTCCTGCAACACTGTTTCTCAAAGCTGAGGAGCACTGGCCATGCAGAGCTCCAAACCCTGTTCTCTGATCACACTGGACTGTAGATCACACCATAGTAGTGGGGACATAAGATACTACACTAGTAACATTAGGGATGACTCAGCTTGTCTTGCTGTTGCAGAGAAACACCTTGGCATTATCACCACTAACTACCATGATCAGAATATGCAGTTACGGAGATCCAGAAGGCTGTGGGTACTGTACTCCAGACTTGGCACTATGGGGAAAGACAGTAAAAATAGTCTAGCCAATGCTTTTAATTAATTCTTTTTCATTCATATAGCATTTGGGAACAGGACTTCCCAATGTCTGGACTATCTGTCTACACATAGTGCATTTTCCAGATAGATCTGCCCCGCTCGGGCAATGTGGGACTGCACCCTTGCTGGTGATGTGGTAACCTGTGAGAGACTGAAAAGCTGAAAGAGTTAATGTCTCAAACATTCGGCAAAGGATGACCTTGCGGGTGGTGTAAGAAACTGAGAAGCTGAATGAATTATTGTCTCAAACACTCGGCAAAGGGGGAAGGAGTGTTAACCCACCAACAAGATAAGGTGCAACTGGAAAGGAAGAGCTTGTGGAGGCAGGACAGTGCTTTTCTGGGCCTTATCTTGGGTAATTGTTTCAAAAAACCAACAAGCTTGGGACAGCATCACCCCTGCATCCCTGACAGGAAGGTGGGGGGGGGGGAGGCACCGAAATCACTGGCCTTAAACCCCCCAACCCCTCAAACCCCCCAACCCATTTTGAGAAGGTTTGAGAACAACAGACTATGCATGTGAAGTAATTAGCATCTGCAGTGGGACTAGTCAATAAATAGCGCAGCTCAGAAGGGCTGGGTGCACGCGCCCACCATCCGATGGAACTGGACCAGAGACATCGCTGGAACCCCAGGGTGGTGATCTTTCCTTTACCTTTACCTTTCTGTTATCTCTCTCTTGCCCTTACCTCTATCTTTCTCTCTTTCTCTCTCTCTTTTCCATATGTTACAAACCGTTACAGCCTTGTATACGATTCAAGGTTTAAATAGCTTATCCCTTTATATGATTCAAGGTTTACATCGCTTCTGCCATAAATAAAACTTTTCTATCCATCGTTTGGTGTTAAGTCACCTTAATTTAGCCCAAGGGTATCCCGAACATCGGTTATCTCAAAGCGGTTATCGTCCAGGACAGCCCTCTCAGGACATGTTATACTCCTTTAGACATAAACCGTTGACCAAGTCTGGGACTAGGATTGGATCCAGCCGCACCTAGACCACTCTCTGAGAAGGAGTTTAGAAAGCAAGGGGGTCCTTTCTGAGCCTTATGACTCAACGGGAGGGTCTCCCTGAACTCCGAGTGAAGTGCACCACTCGGTCCGCCACATAACCCTTGACACTCAGCTCACCCTCCCCTGCAGAGCAGATCTGCTCTTGCTGCTCTCTGACATTGGGAAAACGGGTAGCATCATCAGACGCTTCTAATCAAACGTTCTCCCAACGACACTCATGCTGAGCTTAAGACATGCATCGCCAGTACGTGCCCTCCCACTCCTATCGCTGCTGATCAAGAAGAACCCAAGAGACACAGTGAGGGCTTGACAGCCGGTGTCCCTGGTCCCTCCATGTTGCACAGAAGTGACACAGCCAGGCCACTTGAATATACAGGTTTTGGTGCTTCTGAGTACACGGGTAACAATGTTACCAGCATTAAGAGCCTGTAAAGCAGAAAGATTTTGTATTCTAAAAAATCCCCTTCCATAGGATTTCACATTGAATTTTCTTAGATTAATTTTCTACTGAAATAGCCCATCCCCTTTCCCCCTGCCTGAGGCAACCTCATTCAGCTGAGGAACCTCATGACCCCAGGGGTGCTTGCCTTGGGCTGCAGGGAGGTGGAGCATGTCATTGGCACCTAATTTTGCGGTGGGGCTATATAGGGAGATCTGCCACATGCCAACGAGGCAAATGCTTTAGACCTAACTGAGCCTGCTGAGTTAATGCTTAACACGTGGATACTGGAGAGGCATTGACCTACGTGCTCAACAACTACTCAGTTCGTGTAACCGTGATGTTCACTGTATACTATAACCACTGCAGTGGACACACTTCGCATAGATTAGTTAGTGATAAATGTAAAACTCAGAAAATCACTATTATAATAAGGTTGTTATAGAAGATCTGTTTCAGAAGCCAGCTATTCTTTGCCATAGCTTAACAGTAAACCGTCCCAGCTTCGAAATACACTTTCCTGATTTCTTTCTATCCCATCTGCGATTGCTCTCTGTCCTGGCGAGACTTGCGCATGTCAATACCCACTGTCAGGAGTACCCTAAGAGCCACTTCAGGGAAAATCAACCCCGCATCGCTTTGCCAGGTTATAATCAACCTACTTATACTAGTAAGCGCGAAATGAAACCTTGAGAACACTGTCACTGCAATGGACCGCGTCAGCCACAACCAGGTGGCGCACAGGGTACCAAAGTCACCCTCTCTGTACCGAAGCCGCATCGATGAGAGCTTTTCCCGGTGCTGCAATACTGACCCATGGGCACCAGAGAGCATTCCTGGCCCTTACATTGCACCCCGGGAACATCAGCTTCCAAGAGCTGTTACCTCTCCCGTAAGGAAACAGAAGCATCAAAAGCTGGCTGTACTTTTTGTAAATGCGTAACAGCATCTGTCTTTTCTAATAGAAATGGAGGGTAAAAGGCTGTCAGTCATTCAGAAGTAAAAGCTCTTAAGACCTGAGCTTTGTCATTGTATTTTATTACACTATCTTCGTATTTCACTATCTTCATGTATGTTTTTCCCCCCACACGCTACCCAGACTCTTGATGTAACTTTCTCCACAGGCCTCCAGTGACTTCCCACTGCACGAACACCTGTAGGACTTCCTTCTGCCATCTGTTACTCTCAGCTGACCAATACTGGTTTCCTACCCCTCTCTCTTCCCCCCGCCCCAGAATTAGGGAGTTCTTCCTGCTCTACAAAACCAGGTCCATGTGGAATCAGCTTGCGAGCAGAAATTCTGCCATTTTTGCAGAGAACGTTTAATTCCAAGTAGCTGAAAATACTGTGTGCAATGTCTTTTAACAGCACTACGCGCTTCACAGCCAGAGCCGTGCGGCTGTCACTGAGCAGTGATGACATTACACGATCCCCATTCCATCAGACGTTTCAGTGGTCAGTGCATTGGGTTTACGTGGCAAGGTGTTGGCAGCAGGAGGGTGGAGAGTGGCTGCAGGGGTGGCCTCTGTGAGAAGGGGCCAGGGGCTGCCCCCATGCTGGGCAGTGCTGGTTCCAGACGGCTCCACAATGGCATGGAACCCAGTGCCATTACAGGACACAGCTGAGCCCATCAGCAAAGCTGGTGGTGCCTCTGTGAAAGCGTATTGAAGAAAGATAAAAATCTTGTGCACCAGAGTGTGAGGGATAAGGAAAACAAGTGTGAGAAACAACCCTCCAAACACCAAGGTCAGTGAAGAAGAAGGGGTAGGAGTTGCTCCAGGCGCTGGAGCAGAGGTTCCCACGCAGCCCGTGGAAGAGAGCACGCCGGAGCAGATATCCACAGCGCAGCCCGCGGAGGAGCATGTGCCGGAGCAGGGGAAAAGGGCGAAGAGGAAGGAGCGGCAGAGAGAAGCTGCTACGGACTGACTGCAATCCCCATTCCCCATCCCGCCTGCCTCACTCGGTGGAGAGGACTTAGAAGAGTCAGCAATGAAGGAGTGAAGTTGAGCCTGGGAAGAAGGAAGGGGCGGGGGGAACATTTTCTTTTTTGTTTCTCAACATTGTGCTCAATTTTTTAAATTGAAAATAAATTAAATTAAATTTCCCCAAGTTGAATCTGTTTTGCCCATGGTGGTAGGTGGTATGTGATCTCTGTCTTTAATCTGGACCCACGGGATAGCACCTTTACTGCTAAATTGTTGTTATCAAAATCATGCTCCACTTTCATTTTGGAATATAGTTTCCTAGAATGAAGGGGGAGACAGAGGCACGTATATCATAGCAAGCATTATTTAGCATGTTGCATCACGTGCTAGGACAATGTAAAATGCCAGCAAGTTAATGCACGGCAGACATATGGTACTGACAACAGTAAGGAACAGTCAGGCCCTCTGCACGTCCAATTAACGAATGGATGGCAAATTACCTCTCCTGATATCCTGAAGGCACGCGATAGTTCAGTTCCACCGCAAAGCAATCTTCTTTTCCCCAGGTGTCCCCAAAAGACATGCAGAGAAACTAACCAAAACTGTTGCAAAATGCCATTTCCTCAAGCTCTCCAAGAGCCTGCCAGAGTCCAGTACCTTCTGACCAGGTTCTTTCAGATACTCCACACGTGGAAGGTATAATGTTCAAGATCAAATTTACTTATATGAAGACATTTGATGTTACATGGGATTTCTGATTTAGCAGACTGATGTAAAATATACCAACACCACAATACAAATGTCAGTTACACTTAGCAAAGTACAGCAATTGCAATACGCAGTTCAATCACAATACCAGTATGATCCCCATTACTGGTCTCTATAATACATGTTCACTGTTACGACGCTGGGCATCCCCAGTAACTGGGAAGAAATAGGTGGGCTGAAGCCAGGTCAAGCCCGTTGCTCTCTTCAAAATGCTTTTGCTAATTGTTTAGTTTTTATACTGTGTCGGGCTGAGCCGGGCACACACTCCCCCCCACAGGTCTGGCTAACTCAGGGAGACATTCACACTCTTTTATTGAGCTCAGGGAGAAACATTTACACCACCAGCTGAGCCACTCAACTGTTGATAGCTGCTTATCTAAAACAAAGGCCACCCTCCCATCCCCTCTGAGTTGAGATAAAGTCACTTTCTTTGCATTATTCTCTGGGTGGGTGATGTGAAGGTCAAACGCAAAGTCCTGCAATAAACTCACTCAAAAATACAGCCCAAGTGTTGGTTATGCAAGAAAGCAACTTTGCAGAAAAGGATCTTGGAGAGCAGGTAGGCAAGTCAGTAGGATGCACTTGCAGCAAAGGCACCCACCCCCATACGGGAATGCACTAGTAGAAGCACAACCACCCTCCGTGAAGCACTCCGGAGGTCACATATGGAACACCATGTTTTCTTTTCCTTCCCCCACTACTCAGTTTAAGAGAGAGATGAATGAAGTGGACCAAGCAGAGCAAGGCACCAGTAAGGCAATTAAGGGCTGAAGCACACAAGGAGCAACTGAGAGTGCAATGTCTGCTCAGCCTAAAGAGAAAAAGACCAGGTGAGGGTCTAGATGCTATATACAGCTACTGAATGCGGGTTAAAGAAAAGAGAGAGCCAGACTCTGCACGGTTAAAGGGGTAAGATGAAACAGACAGAAGCTGTAGCAAGGGAAATTTTAACTAGATAAGGAAAATAGTTTACCCACCCAAGAGTGGTCAAATATTGGAAGAGGTTGCCCAGGCTGCGGAATCTCTATCCTGGGACAATACCCTGCCCTGAGCAGGGTACCCTGCCGTATGACCTCTCCAACCTAAATCACATCCGCAAGCCCTCAGTGTTACTCACCACAATCCCTCCTGTTAGCGTATTGTATTACTGGCTAACATAGGTGCAGTCTGAAAGGAAAGATTCAATTGATGAATGCTCCCACCCTAGACATTGCCAGTATGAGAGATTAAGCTTAATTTAGCAGCTGCATTTTCTGTTTTAGACAACAGTGCAATTTTACTAAAGAAACATACATGGTTAAAAGTTGCATTAGCACAGGAGTAATAGGTTGCAAATAACTATGTGAGTAATAGGTTGCAAATAACTATGTATGCTTCTTAAAAAAAAAAATCAGAAACTATCCCCTCTCTCAGATTTGAACATTCCTTTCTCAAATTTTATTATTTAAAGCAACTACCGAGATGCTTGCTGCAGTGTTACACCCCGAGCTCTTTCAACTTTAAGTCTGCCATCGCCTTCCTTCCCAGGGGGAGGAGTTCTCCCTGCTTCTGATGACATGGTCTCCACAGCAACGTGTCTCCAGCAGCGGGACCGCGGACAGCCCTGCCGCTGCCGCTTCAGGACTGCAGTGGTTAAAAGCCGCACCGAGGAGCTGCAATGCCGGCACACTTGAATGATTTGTTAGATGAAGTAAAGAATACGCCCCCTAAGCACGCTTTGGGCTAAAAATGGACAACTCCTTTGTGGAAGAAGTGGCTGCATCGCTGGTGAGAGAATTCCTCAGTAGAAAGGTAACTTCTCTTGATTTTCTCCAGCTAGTACAAATGAGAATGACACATGAAAAATGTTAAGTGCTAACAGACTGCGGAATGCTGGGAGGGGGGACTTCTTCCAGCCTTACAGCAGCCAGACCTGAACAGCAACAAGCCTCTCGGGCAAGTACCTGCACTACATTTCCCACAATGCCGTTTTATCGCTGAATATGGAAGCCAGCTTCCTCCTCGCTTCAGAAAGCCCGATTCCTACCCACATGGGCCCGCGAAACCCAAGACTAAATCAAGAAACGCAGTTTCAGTTTTTTCCTCGTTAATTACCTATCTTGCTATTGTCCTTGTGTTTACTAGAGGCATACACAACTTCCTAGGACAAATACTTTAAAAAAAAAAAGGCAAAAGGTACTGGTTCAGAGAAGCCAGTAACACGTTTTTTTTTCTCTGTTTTTCAGTAATAGCTTGGCAAACAGCAGATTTATGCGGGGGGAAGGGGACAGGGAGAACGGGAGGAAAGAGGGCATTGTACTTTTCACGAACTTAATGCTGTAAAGGAAACCTTATACTGTACGTAGGTGTGGGGAGTGTGGGATCAAGCAGAAGAAAAGGCACCTTCCCATCTCCAGGTGAAAGTACCTACCACCTTGTATTCATGTTTGATCCTAAGGAAATATTGCTGATGTCTAGCCCCCTCAGTCCCCCAGTGTCAGGAACGAGTTAGCTTGTATCAGAAATTAAACAGCCACCGTCTTACTAAGTGCTACACAAACCTCAATTTTCTTCAGCTGTTTTGTATCCAGCCTCCAAATGCACATTTTCAATGTTTGTGAACAAAGCTGAAACATTTGCCAGCAGAATTTCAGATGCAGAACTCATTATTTGCCATTTACTGACAGAAGTATGAGAGGCTCAAGTCTGTCTGTTCAATTGGTTGCAAAGATTTTTCAAATGGAAGACATTTACATTTCTGAGTTAGCTACACGTAAATGGAAAACTGACTAAAAGCATAAAAGGAAAGTGAATGCCCTGCTGGTAAAGCAGACCATACAGCTTACAGTAGTAACTTATACTTGAATTGCCGCATCTATTTCATACTATATACTCTGGAGTCAAACCAAGGTGCACTGATAATCCTTTGTGCTTCTGCACAAGTGTTCCCCTGCGTCCCCCTAATCCTTAATATACAGCAGAGCCAATTGAGATAATGATCCTTTATTTACCACAACTTGTCCATAGTTCCCTAAATCTGAGCCAGACAATCCATCTGCAGAAAAAATAAAGCCTTACTCATGACAATAGCCCTTCAGAGAAGAAATCAGGACTTTCTCAAAATGCTGGTCGGCAGTTGTACCACTTGAGTTAGTTCGGGATCTGACTCCGACATTTCACAATGCATCAGTCTCCCCCTCCAGAAAGTGCAATGCCTGTACATTTTGTCTCTGAAGCGCCCATGTATGCTGCCTACAGACACAAAGTGGTCGAGGAAGTGTGAAGACCCCAAACCAGCTGATGCCACCGAGATCTGACTGATTTCCAACCTGAGACTGATCAGAATAACCTCAAGTGATGATAAAGGTTCTGAAACCTGCTCTGAACCCACCAAGAGACAGCATACACCTGATGATCAGACTTTGTAATTACCCAAGTCAGAATCACATTTATGAAGAGCTCTATCACATCTTGATGGAAAAAGCAAACTCAGTATTTCTGGAACTATCTGAACCAGAAGGCCAGGTATCAGCAGGGGCCTTCAAACAGAGCGGTCAGTCTTACAAGGCTGTTAAGTCACCTGCATGGAGGTCTTTTTTTTTCATGTTCTATAATTTCCACCTCACAGACAATATTGCCACCTTAATTGTTTTCACATCTGTGGGCTGTAATAATGTAAGATTGTACCATTAAAGTACAGGTTCTATGGGTTAGCTTGTTACTAATTACTGCCATTTCAATGCATCCAGAAGCTTCATACAACATCCAACAAAATCAAGAATAAAAGCTTTGATAAGTTGTACTGTCTCAAGTACTCTGAAATCTGACACTTTTCCTTCTCAGGGTTTGAAGAAAACCATCACTACCATGGACCGAGAGCTTCCACGTTCTGCACTTAGCATCAATAACAGGAATGAACTTCGAAATGTCCTGCATCTGCACTCCTTGTACAAACAGAACAAGGTACGGAACCAGATCGTGCTCCCCAAAATGCGGTATCAGACACCATGAAACCAGGCCAACTGGATCAAGACTGCAGTGGATGTCCAAACTCCAGAGAACGCAAGCTGGTGCCTGGTACCGCATCACTGTGGACACACTGACAGTCCTCTGAGGAATGGAGAGCTTAACATTTAGGCGAGACTGCAGCTCATGGGACGAAGCTGAGAACCTGGCAGTTCATGAGCCCTTGTTACAAACTGCCACCTCCGATAAACCAGGAGCAGTTATTCACTTCAACACCTTTTCCATCATTATGGCTAGATTATTCAATTTTAGAAGTACCCCTACATGCCTATTTCTATTTGCAACTTTATATAAGACCTGGCAGATAAAATTACACTTGTAGCATTTATTATTCTTTGAAATGTAATATAGACAGCAATATTTGATGGAAGGGACATCAATGGATAATTTCCATTTCCAGGTCACTCATGACTGAAGGCACCATGATGCTTTTGATAAGCAGCGTGAGGCCATCCTGTAATAAGGCACTTCAAAAAAATCTCCAGTGTAGTTGCATCACTATAGCAGACACCGTAGCATTTTTTACTTAAGCCCTAAACTTGTGCGGTATTTTTCTTTTTTTTTTTCTTTTAAATGAAATGCTCATGTACAAAGGACACATTTTTCAGAGTACTGTTGAAAAACAGTATAACAAGTGTGGGGTGTTGCCCTATACTTAAGAGTTATCCCAAGCAGATGAATGGAGTTCGGGAGTCCATGCTTCTCAAAAAGTTCTGATAAAATAAACCACAAATAGTGAAATTAGGCAATAAAAATACTTGCAGTTCATTCTACCTTCTTCTGAAGTCGACATTCTTCTGAAGGTAATGTTAGAAAGGGTGTATTCTAGCAGTTACCACACTTCGCAATGTTTAGGTAAAATGAGAATAAGGAATGACTGTAACCGGTTGTTTCTTCTGTATCATGCTTACTTCATTTAACACAGCAACACCTTCAAGCTCTTGATGTTCTCTAGCTGACATCTTCCACTTTCCTGGATTGTTTGTACAGTCACATCTGGGATACACCCATAGGCAGCTAACTCTAGAAAGCAGTTAGTATGTTCAGCGACTGTGCAGCGTAGAAAGAATATCCTATCGTAGGCTACAGAAAGACTAACAAAGAGTTTCAACAGTCACCAAGAACTTTACTTTTCTTTTTGGATAGGCAAAGGAGAACCCACTGAAAACACTTCTTGAAATTATTACTAATTACTTCCTTGAGCACCGTGGGACTTCGAGAAGCACCAGTTCAAGTTCTGCTCTGTCAACTCCTCAAAGTAAGAGCTCAACATCTCATCCCCCTGACTTCTCGGATGAAGATCATGTACGTGGGAGTGCCACTGTGCTCGATGAAGGCGAAACGCAAGCCTACAGGTACAATCTTATTTCTTTCTCTTTGCCCTGTCTAGTCACTATTTTAACTAAATAAGGGAAATACAGTTAACAATTTTGCTAGTAACACAAAGCTTACATTTCCAGATTAGTAAAATCTCCTATGCAAGCCACCCTTCAAAAATGCTTTTATGTTCCCTACCAATTACGAAGATTGATAATCACAATTGCATCTTTCAGTCACTGAAGCACGTAGAAATCTGAGCTTTTATGCCTTGTAAATTGGAAATACTCAAATTGAAGCGTATTCTGATGAGAAACTAAGCACCTGCACTCAAACTGCAGGTATATTCATGCCTTACAGTCAAAAGCAAGGCCTACTATCTTAAGTTTAGTATTGTTACAAACAGTATTAGGTTCAGTTATTTCTATCTTGCAAAATATCTGAAAACAGCATGTAACCAAGTCTCTCAATTGCATTTATTAGTGCCTCAAAGTGGAGTAACAGCCCTAACTGTGCTTCAATAGAAAGCTTTTAAAACGGGCCCAAAAGAGTAATTCACCTTCCCAACCTTGACTCTCAGGGAATTAATCTAGTTTTATTCCTCATCCTAAACACAGCATGCTCGAAGTAGCTAAGTCTGAGCATCAGTGCTTGCAAAACCCCAGCAAGTCCGTCCTTATAGGGGAAGAAAGCCAAGATTTTTAAAGTTGATGGTACCAGCTGAAAGGGACACTTGAAAAGGAGGCTGTGCAAAAGAATTAGCTGCTTCTCTTTTTCAGATACAGGAGCTTTTACCATGTCACCAGTGATCTTCTAGCTCCTTGTTTGATACTATCCCACCTCACGCTGCCTCAGAGCTCCTATCTGCTTCATTTTCTCCCCTTCCCCTAGACACTGTAAATTGTTCCGTCCCCCCTGTGAGCCTCTCCAGTGCCTGCAGGCCTTTCTTACTACAGCAGAAAGCTTTGTTCTACAGAGCAATCCACTAACACCCCCCTCTGACACCGAACAGCGGCACCCAGCAGAGGTCACCACTGCTACATCCCCCCCTGCTGACCCCAACAAAATGGCGACCCCCCCCCGTCCCGCAGCTACGCCTAGCCGGGTGTGCGCATGCGCACTGGCAGCCGAGCGCTGCCCTCCCCCGCCCGCCGCGCGAGGCGGGGTGGAGGGGCGTGACCGCAAAGCGAGTGCTCGGCCCAGAGTGGCCGTCATTGCTCAGGAAGTGGTGCCTTATGGGGCCGCTCTGCTTTATACTGGAGGGCACTCTATGGTTTTAATCCTCCACTGGCGGGAAAGACATGCGCAGTGTGGTTGTTGAGTTGACTCCCGCCCCGACCCCCCCTTCCCACACACACGCTCTCACGCTCGTTATACACATATACATGAACACACACACGCGAAGAGGGAAAGTAAAGACCCACACGCAGAAGCAACATGTGTCGGCGATGGGAGAGCGTGGCGGGATGGTGCGGTGCTGTGAGGAAGGGCCCCTCGCTGGCATGGCGCGGGCACAGCCCCTCAAGGGGCGAAGCGTTCCCCTTCGCTGCCCCAGCCAGTGGGGCAGGGGGGAGCCAAAAATGGCAGATTAAAGGAAAATCAAAAAGCGACACCCAGAAACGCCCAACCTTTTGTGTGTACGAGCTTGGAAACATTACCCAGCCATGCACTGAAAACTGCCAGCTCCGATGAGGGCAAAATGCTGTATTGACTTGCAGGTTTCCATCTAAATTCTGTGTGATTTTGTATGTATTTCCATGCCTTCATAAGCACCAGCCTCCCTGGTTATGCCTTCCTGCAGTGGGGGAGGCCAAAGTCAGCTGGAGGTGCAAGGAAGGAAAAATGTGCTGAGTGGGTGTGATAGGGGAATGTGGGTTTTGGGACCTGGCCTGATATAAATCAGTATTTGTAACTGATTTTTCTTTTGAAATCAGCTAAGAATCAGACCCTCGGACACAGGTAGGTGCTCCTGGATGGGTGGCTCCATTTTCCCGCTGGATCAGGTCTTGTCCCAGCTGTGCAGTTCGGCTGTGTTTCCGCGGCATGGCCGTAGGAAGAGGCTGCAAAGCTGCCCTAACAAGGGCTGTCGTGGGCAGGTTGCCGGGTTTGCTTAGCCACGTCCTGTTTCAGCCCACGAAATGAATCGGTGAGAGAAACACTGTGGCAGAAGCACGGCTCTGTGATCCTCCCAGCCATTTCCATCCCCTCCGGCCAAGGAGAAGTCAAGTATTACCAGCTCAACCAGCTAGTGCCTGAAATTAGTTTTAATTTCAACTACCTGGATAATTTTTAACAATGTTTTCAGGAGTGGAGAGTATAATTAGACAGGTACTTTTCACTGGTTCCTTATGAAAGAGTCCTCTTTCCTTTTAGCTTACCCCTTGAAGTTGTTTTGAATGTCTGTAACTGTTAAAACAGTCTCTAAGCTGACTCACTGTGCCCTTTGGCAATGAGGGGTGATGTGGTTCCAGGTCAGGAACCACAGTCTTCAGATTTCCTTATGCTACCAGAGCTTGATCTTGCTCCCTTCAGTTTACATATGCAGCATGTCTTCACAACACGAGACATACTACTTCAAAAAAAAGACTTGTAACTAGTTAAATAAGGGAATGTTTTTGTGATACAAGATGCTTCAACTCATGGAATTGCTTTACTATGAAATAGGATGGAGAAAAACATCCTGGAGTGAAAAAGAAGTTCAAGGACAGTTATCGTAAAGAAGGCTAGCGTTTTCAGGTTACACAGAATATAAATTTATCAACTTACACAAAAGAGGTCTCAGTGAAGTGGGAACTACTCAATAAAAGAACTTCCATTTAACAGTAATCTAATGTTATGCAGACAGTGAAACAGATCCTGATGAAGAAAATCAGACTTGTTATGATTTCTTACAGGCACAAATGATGACTTTTTTTTAGTAAGAACATGATTTGTTAAAAGATATTTGTAAGAAAGAAATGCATATAGTGTTGTACAAATGGAGTCACAGATCCAGGTGAATCTCACTTGCATTTCAGAAAAGCTTGTTTATAGCATTATATATGTGTAGGACAACAGATGCAAAGCGTGAACTACACCTTATGTTGCTAGCTGGAGGACCAGGCTCAAGAATATGGAAAGGGTCAAATGACTGCAGTGTAACAACCTATTGCCAAGGAAAAGTCCAAATACAAAAGTACCTTTCTTTTTGAACTAAAGTAAGTAGTCTACATTTGAACAAAGAGTGAAAGGGGTCAGCAGAGTCAGTCTAAGTTATATGATAACAGAGAATGTTCGCAAAAGTGTTAATAAATTTTCAAACTACCAACCAAGCAGGTGGAGAAGGAATGGGAGCTGCTGGTGGTAGCTTAGGACCTGTCTGGTACGACATATATAGTTTGCTTTCTGTTATAAAATGGTACATATCAAAATAAGTAAGCGTAAGATTAAAGTGTTACACATATTATAACCAATTGTGACACATAATAATGATATTAAAATAATGTCCTGAAGACCTACATATAGATGTTTAAGTGAAAAGTGATTGCATTTCAGTACCATAGCTAGATAATAAGTAACTTACTTGACAGCAGTGCTTTAATTAGCCAAGCAGATGTTTTCATTGATTTCATTGTGCATCGTTTTGCTGTTTGAAGTTTTGCCTTTCTCTTTCTTGTAGGTATGATGTTGAGAATCCACTAGATAAAATCCTTCCACTCAGAAAACATCAGCACAAAAGTGAAAAATGCCATACAGGGACAATACACAACAGCCACTTACCCTCCGATGGGGATAAGAAGTTAAAAGACGGTCAAGAAGATGTAAAAGCAACAACAATTTCTGAGGAGCTGAAGTCCATGGTGAAGGAAAAGCCAAGGCCCAGGTCTGGTCTCATCGTCAGAGGAATGATGGCTGGACCAGTAGCAAGTTCACCAGAGGTGATTTCCAACACTTACAAAATATTTGGCTTGGCCATGGATTTTATATCTAACCTTCTGCGATAAAGTAATTTGCAAATAATATAAAAATGACTTCTGCATGCTAATCCATTAAATCTGCAGTCTTAAAATATGTGGTAAGTTAGGGCAGTGGTTCTGGTTAATTCAGAAATTCAAACTGTTTCAGACACAACCGCTACATGCAACTACCCCCTGCGTGTCTGTGATCTGAGGTTAAAATTTCTTTCTAAATTTTTTCCATTTTTTATATCTTTTATCTCGTGACAGATGGGATTTTCCTAGGAAAGTTGCTTTTTTTACCTTAGCAGTGTCCACAGATTTCAAAGTTTTCTTAGCCATGGGTGTCTAATTTACTCAGGTTTATCCAAAACCCCATGTTTAATCAGTAGGAGTTTGGAATTGAAAATTACTTTCAGTTAGAAATATGTTTCTAAATTGGTCCAATCAGACCATATTCCATCAGTAAGTGTTTTCAAAACACAAATCTAAAATTCTTGCCTCTTTTTTTTTTTCCCTTCATGCTGCTTTTATATAGATAGGAACTTTCGCTGTGTAAATTTAGGCTTGTAATAATGAGAAATTGAAATATTTTAAACATATCATTTAGATAATACTGAAGAGAATATGGAAGTTAAATTAATTAGTTGGATTTTTCTAAATATCTCTGATTTGGAAATAATGACTAGATACCTGTAGCGGGCAGTCTTTCTAGTAAAGCATCTTATATGTCTTGGTTTCCTCTGAGTTTTCCTCTGAGTACAACTGCAAAATTAAGCTTTTAGGAGGTATTTTGTTCATAAGCTTGGGTAAAAGAAAGCAATTTTTAAAAGTATATAGCATCTTTAATAGTGTTCAAATTTTAAGTAAAAGTATATGTTTGTTGTTATTTCTCATCATTTTTTAAAGTCTGATTTGCTATTTCACCTGATTCCCAATAATGAAACCATTGCTTAGCGCAGAAATTAGTGATAGACCTTTCCTTTGCTTTTCATGTTTATTTAAGGATGCGCAAAATTTAATCTGTGGTTTTAATGACACTTATTTCTAGGATCTGCAAAAAAGGAGACTTTCGAAACGATCCACTAGCATAAGCAGCACAGCACAGTTGAAGGGTGAAGAACATGAAGAAAATGACTTGAGTGTCCCAAGTACTGATTGTCAAGAAAGTAAAGGATCTTCAACACAAGTAAATATGGAGTTTGCATCAAAGACTATGTCAAGCTCACACGCAAGTTCAGCCTCTGAAAAACTGAGAAACATCCCCAAAGATACAGATGACTCTTTTGCCAAACTGCTGTCTGAAAGAGAGAGGACCAAGACAGAAGAAAGAAAATCAGCTCCAAGCTTTGGTACAGACAGCAATGAAAAAAGCTTTAAAGTGAGTGCCCCTCACAAACATTCAGGGGCTGGAAGAGAGAAGAGAGAAAGATCCATCAAGAAAAATGAGAGTCGGTTGTCAGGCCACAGGTAAGAATATTTGTAAGAATATTACAATAAAACGTTGAGGAGATCCGATGGAGGACTAGGAGTGATTGAGATACACCTTCTCTTTTCACTGAGGGGAAGTAGCTAGAAGAGGTGAAGATACTGAAAGGCAGAGAAGTTTTAAGATTTAACTTCCTAACTTTTGACATCCCAAACCACTCAAGACTCCTTTCTTCAGTGGAGAGACCCTAGAGATGCTGGTTTCTCTTTACTGCTTCAAAAGGGAGCTCGTTACTAGTTCAGACTTAGACCACTTAGACATCTAAGCAGTACCTGTGACTGCCACCTGTGCAGGTCATCTGTTTCCTCTAAATATTGCAGTGGTAAATCCAGAAAACCTCAGAGGATGAAATGAAGGAGTACCAGCCAGGTGCATAGATATGACCACATGGTTCAATGCAGTGCTGTGTGAGATATCCAAGCCGTACCCGAAGAGGCTGGCTTAGCTACCAGCACAGTGCTGTACTATGTAGAGACGCTGCGGTGTGTCTTTGAAGCAGGATAGCCTGTGCCATTGCAGCAATTAGATTAAGCCCGGTTAGCATCCCCACGCACCATGATGCTGCATGCACACAGCTCTTGTGTCTCAAAGTATTTTACTTAAAGTTAGCTCAGATTTTTTTTTTATTGTGCTGCATTGCTTCATATTGATAGAAAAGGTTTAGAAGAGCCTCCTCTGTGAGCTCCAAATACGTATTTTTGGCTTTTCTCTGTCTTATACTCTTAATTGATCTTTTTTTTGATTTTTTTTTCTGTGCAGAATTTGAGAAGAGTGGAAGGCATGGGCTTTGTTTATTTGGGGGTTGCTAAAGGAGTAGGACCCAGACTACCACATCTCAAAGCTGGCTTCGTAGTGGGGCTGTGACTTGGGTTGGGTTTTGAAGTGCTGCAGGTTGCGTCGTCCCTCAGAGTTTAACCAGTCTGGAATTCTGAACCACTGAAGATGCTCTAGGTTTGAGCAGTGCAGGGCAACTGTGCCTTGTCCATGCATATATAAAATCTGCATGATAAAAACTGCCTGCCTCATTATCTAGCACTTCTCATCAGCAGCTCTCAAACAACTTTAAGCAGGGGGTGAGTGTCACTCTGCTCATACTACAGATAGGAAAACTGAAGCAGGTACTGAGAAACCTACATGCTGTACGTCACACAGCATGTCGATAATAAAAAGTCATGCAGAGGGCTCAGGCACTATGAGTGTCGGTCTTGTGGTGCGCTCCTAGTGCTAGAGGTAAGCCTCTGTTATAATTGGTAGAAATATTTTTGAGTTTATATCACCTGCTGCTTCATAAACTAAGGTACATGCCAATGTCCCCTTCTGTGGGCCATAAAGTAGTACTTCTGTTTTACTAAATTTAACAGCAGCTAGGTTTGTTGCTTTTTTTAAAGTGCTGAAAAAACTCGTTAATATGCTAAAACCGCAACCGCAGATTTTTTTACATTATTATTACTATTTTATTTTCCTTTTTAATTTCTTGTAAGTCTTGAGACACAGTGTGTTGAGGCGCTGTTGAGATCGTGAGGAAGCAATGACATATTAGGTCTCTCCACATTTGTGTTAGGGGCTGTGGGAGTTAACAAACTGGGGATCTACTGGAGCTGCAAATGGGCCAGGAGAGGCACTTGCTTCCTGTCTGGAAACAAAAAGCAACTGAAAATAGCCACCAGCATTCTGCAGTTATTTACCTGCGTTCGCTAACATCATTTGTAAAAGATTATTGAGTAACAGGCCACAGTACTACAGTCTTAAAATCCACAAGAGGTCAGTTCTCCCTTATGTACTGTACTGGAAAGCTGAGCTATGTCAGGTAACGGCCGAACCCAGGCAATCCAAGTCCAACTGTTGCTGGACTGGAACTGGTGCCTGCAGATCCATTCTGCTTCCAGAAGGATTTATTGAGTCTTGCATGACTCCGTGTGAATCCAGAGAGCCAGCTCATAAGTCACTGTGGAAGCAGAAGCAACAGGGTCTGACTCCGTACAGCTCTTGTTTCATATAGCTTGACAGAGTGTGTAAGGTAGTGTTAACCCATCACTTCATCCTTTCCAGTTTCAGGCTGGTTTATTACTTCACACTCAGCATTAATTGAGGTAGAGAATACAGCTTAGTGGGCTTTTGACAGGTCCCCAACAAAGCTGAGAAGAGTAAGTGTATTCCTGGTATTTGATAATCAGTGAATATATAGCACATTATTTATGACTATCAAGGGCATATTGAACTGTATAAAATTCTTTGGGAAGACTGTGTCTGACCAATAAATCTCTTGTACTAACTTCACGCAGCTATAGTTGGACATGCTGACACTTCCCAACCTTATGCGGTAATTGTGGAGTGAGCAGAAAAGGAGAAGCTGGTCTGAGAGGGGACTGCCCCAGTGCACCATTTTGTGCAAAGTACTGCGGTACTGTGCTCCATTGCTGTAGTAAGTGGCTTGAAATCGTTTCCTTCCTTCAGAGGACTGGTTTGGTTTCAGTAAGAACAGAAGAGGGAGCTATTCCCTAAGCAGAGTCCATGTAATCTGTTTCCAGAGCTAAACGGGGACGTTCCTGCCAGATGATTTGAGTTAAAGCCAGTAAAGCATTTGAATTCATGCTGAGCTCTGAGCTCCTGAAAACTCTCACTGAAATCAGCAGGACTGCTGATACTCCTGAAGCTAAGTGGAAGTAACGGAGAGTGGAAGTAAGACTCCAAATAAACATCGACCGTTACAATATAAGGCCTGGCTCTTGCAAGACTTTTATTCCTTTGGCCAAATCCTGCAGCGTATGAGGGCCTTTCAGGATTTGGCCAGAGTGCTTCCGCATTTTGAGGGATAAAAAATGACAACAGAGGAGCAGATATTTGTCTGGAACCTCTTCCGTTCTCTGTTACTGCTACCTGATGCCACTGACATAAGTGCCAATCTAAGTATTTAGATGAGTAGCTGAAAATCTATATGGGATTAACCACAGCTAGTTCATTCACAGGCATCTGCAATTCTGTTTTTGTTTCCCATAGAAAACTAAAGACATCAAAATCTTATTTTTCCTTCCATTTGTGGTACTTTTTCATTCTCTTTTCTCATATGCAAAAAATGCTATTGTTGCACACAGGCTGCAGGCATCCATTGTCTACATATGAGAAAAAAATGAAGCAAAAACCACTGGCATGCTTCAAAAGACAAGCTGGATGTTATCAAACACATGCTTACAAACTGAGTGGGCAGAAATACCTAGCTATAAAAATATCCTGGGGAAATACAGGATCCACACTATTTTGACTCACATGTTTTAGTGAAAGAAATGATCGTGCTTATTTTTCATCAACTATCTAATTCTTAGCTACTGCATGAAGTGTGCGCAGAGAGCTGTGTCACAAGGCCAGATTTGTGACTTTATGATTCAATCTTACAGTATCAACATGAAGTTAGACCTCTGAGCACCATATTTCACATAAAAGTTTGTCCTCATTAAGAATTGGAGGTTCTGTCTTGGTTCAAATAGATACCATTTTGCTATCTTGACAGTGAGGAGGCATTTGGATTTCCGTGATGACCCAAATTAAATGCTTACTTGCAAAGAGGGCTGTGTAATTCAAGAGTGAGCACTAAATTTTTCCAAATGACAGACTCAACACACCCACCACAGCTAGGGAAAAAAGCACAAATTCATTTATTTGCTTTGCTATTGCTGCAATTCCTGGTTTCTTTTTAGGAAAATCGAGTTAGTGAATCAATCGATGGGAGACTAATGATACAGATGTAGTCTTCGCTTGTTTGTTGAACTGCTACTGTTGAGAGCATCTGCTTTCAAATTCAGGTAACTCCAGAGGTGGTTTAAAAGGCCAGTGCTTAACTGCAGTTATTACCTAATTGCTCATAACTGTAATAAAATACTGATTTTTAATACCATTGTTTTTTCAGTATACTCCAGACTTCATGTTGAACCCCTTGCAGACATATTGTCATTACATAACGAGTGCACCGCATTCCTTTAATCACAGAAAGATAGAGGTGAAGAACAATTTGTTCACCTGCATCTTCATTTATCTACATAGCACCTGGCAATATGATGTCTGAATTCTTCCCCAGAAAAGGGAGAATAATGATCGCAAAGAATTAGAACAAAAAGATTATTTTCTTCCTTGTATTACAGGGGGAACGGAAATTTTTGTTCTGTTGGGTCAATGATAGCTCTCCATGTCATGATTGTATTCTATTCCATGTTACTAGCAGTTATTCCATAAAGAAAGTTTAATTTGCTGTACAGTTTGCATACCGACTCAGATGTAATTGTGAATGCAATCTCTATGCCTTTTTTTTAGAAATCCTTTATTTTTAATTAATCCAGAAAAAAAGGCAATATATAGGTGGCAGCAAATCTTCATGTATCCTCAGCTGTAAACAAACAGCAGCTAATTTACTTTCTTGATTCATCTTGTTTTGTTTATTGCACCATATATGTTGTGGTGTTGGTAATGGTAACCATGCTGGTCCCTGGAAGCTGTAGGTACAGGAGGTTATTGTAAGGACAGTATTTCAGTCTGAGTTTTAAACTTACTTTTCTCAGGAGTTGGATGTCTGACTTTTCATATTCCATGGCTTTAGCTTTTAATAGTTTAGATATAATGCTTCAGTGGCCACAGTACATTTCATCTTTCCTGCCTAAACTACGTAATAGTAGTACAATCATGAATGTATGAAGTAAATAAGGAAAGATAAAGGTTTGCTTTGACAGAGAAATCGCTCAGCAGAAGTAATTAACAGTGAATCAGTTTGTGGTACTTTTCTATGTGACTTTATCATGCAAAGGTAGATTGTTGATGAGTTTTCTTGTTGTATAAACTAATACAATGTATACAGCACTCCTATTATTTTACTATAGAACCTTCCATTTTAAGGAAATGAAAAATGTTTCTCCAAGAACATGTGGAGACAAATACATAGTCCAGTATTTGTATATTGATACCAAACTACGCACACACTTGTGTACAGAATTATGTCAGTAATTCCTCCATGCCCCTTCACAGCAATTTTATTTAACTTAACAAATTAAAAATAATGTTTATGTCTCAGGGCCACTTCAGTGGAGAATTTGAAACCCCATCTATTCTTTCAGGTCATTTTCATGCTGTGGTTTATAGTTCACTCTCAAAGGAGTATTTCTCACTGTTCTCCTTTTTGTTAAGTCCTTGTTCCTCTCAGTAGTATTAGTTGTGTGCAAGGCACAAGCAAAATGTGAATGACTCACTACTTGTTAAATTTTTTTGTTTTGAGATTTCCAAGGGAATCAAAAATTATATATTTAAAAATACACAATTCAAGTGAATGATCCAAGGTTCCAACTAAAAAGTTGGCCTGTCTGTAGTTATAATTGTGTTAAAATGCTGCTAGTTCCACAGGAATTTGAGAGAGATGATGTTGAAGGAACATATTCAGATCAAATGCAGCCAACTATTAAAGACTTTCCTGAGCCTTTTAACCAGGGCAGAGCCTTGAATGGCAGTGAGGAAAGGTTCTCTGCCACCTTTAATACCCTGAGGTGGGGTCAACCGTCCCTTGAGCAGAGGGGTTGGACCAGATGACCTCCAGAGGTCCCTTCCAACCTCAACCATTCTGTGATTCTGTGATTCTTTGATTCTCCTTAATGCTCAATCCCCTACAAGAAGGAAGTGTTTATCACTAAACTGAGCACACAGAATAAAGAATGAGGGTCTATCGTGGAATGGAATTCATCATCTTTAGGAACTGTAAAAAAATAAATCGCTGTTGAAGTTGATGCTTGACCTTGGATTAAAATCTTTCTATTGCTTTTCCAGAAAAACCATGGTGAATAAGGAGTTATTTGGGAAGGCTAGATGGTGTTAGAAGGTCAAGATTTCCCCATGTTTCATGGCTTCAGCAAACAAAATTGGGGAAAGGCAAGCAAAACCACTTCACAGCAGTTGAGAAACAGTTCTTTTATCTCAGCTACAAAGGCATACTGCAGTTGTTGCTTGTGCAGCCTCTGAAGCTAAAGTGCTCTCCTAATTTTCCATGCCCCTTAATTCTGTCAATGTAAGGTGTGGTGGTGATGTGGAAACCCTCCAGTTCTCAGCTGAATAGTTTCTAAATGAGTAAATCTGAGCTGGCCAGCTACGTTCTGACTGGGCAGTTCTGCAGTGTAGTGGAACCACGTTATGCTGAGCTAGATGGGCAGATATTATCTGTAGACCTCAGTTGCACTTCTTGTAGTTAAGAAGAGCAACATCATATTGAGATGTTTGAACTTCTAGTTTTCATGTATAAAGCCAACCACCCTCCTTCCCCCATTTCCCAGAAAAATAGCATAGAAACTAGAATCAGATCAACAAAAGAAGAAAAAGGTGTAAAACTGGAATCAAAGACCCAAGGGAACAAAGGGACTTAGCAATCAGGACCTGAAATTAAGGATATCGTGCCAATTTCATAGAAACTAAAAGGGAATGGCTATCGGGCAAAAAGAAATGGGAATATCATTAAACCAGAACAAAAATTTCCTCCTCCCATTAGCGAGCAAAAGGATACAGCAGTGGATCCCATTGTCCAAAGGCAGAGATCTATAATACAGTTTCAGGAGCAATGAAGATAATTGATTCTCCACTTGTCCTTTCATTGTGAACAATCACCCTACTTATCCGGTTCTTCTAATTGCGTCTGCCATACCCTCCTTTGCCTTGCCATCAGTCTTGGCTACAAACTGAATGTGAGCTAGAGGTTTCCTTTCAGAAGTCTGCCAGTACAGATGGATATTTCAGATGGTAGGGACTGTTTTATGAGTGTGTAGCTTGGCTTCAGATGCCTTTCCCAACCAAAACCTAAGTATCTCTGGTGCATTTCATCTCCACCACCAGGAAAGCAAGTACCAGTGAGTCCAGAGCCAGAATTTCTCTTCCTGCAATACTCTCTCAACAGAGTTCGCCTTAGCTGGGCACTCTTTAGTGGTTCCCAAAACACTACTCATTATTTGGTAATAAGCCTTTTTCTAGCCGTGCTTTGAATTCTAACACAAATAGGGTAGGGTTAGTGAATTGCCATAGATACCAAGTTCCTTAGTGGAACATTACTCATATTTCATAGAATCTTAGAAATTACAGATGGAAAAGACCATTTAAGGTCATTTGTTTCTATGACAGATTATTCATTATTATATATATATTTGCTGTGATACTTTTTCCAGGGTTTTGTCTAGTCCAGTCTAAAATGACTGAAGTGACACCTCTCCCCTGAGAATATATTCCAGTGTCTAACAGTCCCTAGTCTTAGGAATTTTCCCCTTATATTGACCTTGCATTTGCTTTTTTCTAGTCTGTTACCCATAGCTGAAGCTGATTTTTGACTGCTCTTTCTGTTCCTTGCTACATATTCGCCTCTGTTAAAATACTTCTAAATATTTTTCATGCTCCTTTAGGCATTTTTTGTCTAAAGCTTGTGTCATCTGCTTGTATTTTTATCTTTCCTGCTCTGAAACGTTGCTGTTGTTTTTCTATTAGGTTTCTGTTATTTGTTTTATATTTCTTCCATGTATTTAAGGACTGCTCTAACTTTATCGTGTTGTGACTCTCACTAATACAGGGTAAGAACAGTCACCTGCTGCTCATGGCATGATTCTCAGCATTATAAAATCACATTAGCACATTTGTCACTGCAGTTTATCACAGGCACATGCCTTCTTACTTTGAGTTTCAAGCACATTGAATGCAAAATGTCTCCTCAGTGTTTTAGTGTGTTTTCCTCCAGAATAACCATTATAGTATAATTATGGAGTCAACCTAATCTTCTGTGGTAAGGCAATACGTGTTCCTATTTATTGATAGAAAAGGTACCTCCCTTCAACTCCCTGCATTTCTATGTAAGGCTGACAAGGAGTGAATGACTTTTTGCTTTCTGAACCACCTATGGCTTTCTTCATCCTGAATGGAGACCAATACAGGTAAATCCATTGTGTTACTGAAAATTCCTGCCTTTTCCCTTTCATATGATGTTCCAACAAAAAGTCCATGAAAATTTGCTTTTATGGAGCTAGGAGATCCTTAGAGGAAAACAAAATACTGATCTTCTTCGAAGAAATCCTTTAAGTCCTTTAAAAGTATATGCAGTTTTTCTTATATTCTTTTAGATATCTGAGACTTTCAAAATAATATTTTGAAAGTGTTGTGGTCCTTAAAGGATTAATATTCATGCTTTCTGTTATTAACAGGAATAAACCAACTTATTTTCTATGTGAGGACCAAGCCTATACCTGTCAGTTATACATGATTGAATGCCTAAAACTGCCAAGATCCTCTCACACATTTTTATCCTGCATCATTCTTGGCCACAAGTTGTGCTGATTTACATTAGAACATTGGCAGAGAATGTTGGCCATGAGTTTCTGAGCAAGTCCAGAGCAGGATTTGACGTTCCCTTCATGAGCATAAGCAAAAAGCAGAGCATACAGGAGGTTTCTGGACTGCACTGATGATGACTTACTGACACAAGTGATCACAGAACTTTTTCCTGTGAGGGTGGAAATGCTGGAACAGGTTGCTTAGCGAGTCTGTGGTGTCTCCGTCCTTGGAGACACTCAGAACGTGACTGGACATGGCCTTGAGCAACTTGATCTGGTTGAAAGTGCTCTGAGCAGAGGGTTGGACTAGGTGAGGCCCAGAGGTCCCTTCCAACCTCAGCTATTCTGTGATTCTGAAATCATGACAGAAATAAGAGAGCTGAAGCAGCTGCCCTCTTTTAAATATGGGCTATCACTGAAACAGAAAAATACAGTGCCTAATTGTCGTGGTTTAACCCCAAATTGTAACCTAATACCACGCAGCTGCTCGATCACTCCCCCCCTCCCCGCTGGGGTGGGGAGGAGAATCAGAGAGAAAGGAAAACTCACGGGTTGAGGTAAAAACAGTTCACCAGCACAGCAAAGGAAAAATATAACAATATATTAATAATGATAATAATAATATATATAAGGATAATAGAATATGTAAAACAAACGATGCACAATTTCTCACCACCCGACGACCGATACAGCCCGTCCTGAGCAGCAGTCGGGGAGCAGGGGTATCCCCCCCCAGCTATCCCAGAACAGCAAGTTCCAGAGAGAGCAGGTGAGGGAACCAACAGCCGAACGAATGAACAAAAAACAAAAAGGAAAAATCAGGGAAACAAAAAGCAACCCGAAGGGAAGCTTAAGGATTAAGGCAAGTTAAGGGTCTAAAAAGCCTAGTGGCCCACTGACCAACCCTCACTTATATCGGGCATGCCATCTCTGGTATGGAATACTCTCTTTGGCCAGTTTGGATCAACTGTTCTGGCTCTGCCCCTCCCAAGTTTTTGCACCTGCACATCAGCAAAACCTGGGAAACTGCAAAATGTCCTTGGTCGTTTGGCAGCAACCAACACCACCAGTGTGCTGTCACCATTCTTCTCACACTAAATCCAAAACACAGGAGCTGCTGAAGACAAAACCAGCTCTGTCCTGGCCTAAACCAGGACACTAATGAACACTTATATATGAATGTCAGATTTCACAAAAAGAATACTAATCAATATTCCAGTTTTAATTGTATTGTTTAAATAAACTGAAAGAGGGGAGATTTAGATTAGATATAAGGAAGAAATTCTTCCCTCTGAGGGCGGTGAGGCACTGGCACAGGTTGCCCAGAGAAGCTGTGGATGCCCCATCCCTGGAAGTGTTCAAGGCCAGGATGGACGAGGCTTTGAGCAACCTGGTCTAGCGGAAGGCGTCCCTGCCCATGGCAGGGGGGTTGGAACTAGATGATCTTTAAGGTCTGTTCCAACCCAAACCATTCTATGATTCTATGATTCTAAAATTGAATCTCCAACTTGAAAAATAATTCCAGCAAAGTTATGTAATGTACATTATTTACCCAAAAGTTATGATTGGCTCTGGTCTTGTCTATAATGCATTTAGTGTAAAAACAGGTTTTCTAGGAATAGTGACCGTTTTTCAGTCTGTGCTATTTGCCCAGTGTGTTGTAATATTTCTCTGTTATATACAAAATTGGTGTGTCAGATGAGATTGCTTTGTTTAAAATAATACCTGGCATTTTGATAAGTAATAAAGTTTTGATCCTGTGAGATGATGAGCAGTTCCTAAAAGTACTCGTCACCTTGATAGCCTATTCTGTGAAAAGATGTCTGAGCTCACATGGCCATATTGTTATGTTTATAACCAGTCAGAAAATTCCAACTAATTTCAGTATATACCAGCATACTCAATGACGTGCAGTGTGTATGAGCAATGTCTAAGGAATTCCCAGTATGAGAGGAAGAGGATGTGTTGGGCAATGGTGGCATTTCTAGGAAATAGGAGTTTAGTCGGAGTGCGACGTTTCAGATAAAAGAACGGAAAGGAATGCAGAGTTGGAGCAGCCTAATAGTAAATTACCTTTGCATGTTTCCTTCCATCTTTGTCCGTGATCTGTGTGTAGCACCAGGCATTGTCCTTAAGCCACACGAAGAAGCACATGGCATCATCTCAAGCTTTCGTCAATGCTTCAGTGTGGCTTTGTAGGCAGGAAGCACAGTAAGAATAGTGCAGCCGGCAGCTTCCCGAAGAGACTCACCAAACCCTCCTGGAGTATGCTCAGCTGCCAGCCAGGGAATAAGTCTTTATTCGACTCTTGCAATTGGCGGTCAGAAGAATGGCTGTCAAACAAAACAGGGTCATCTTTGGGGAATATGAATTTAACTACAAAAAGAGAAAGAGAGATTGTAGTTGCCAAATCGCTCATTAGTGAAAACCTTCAAGTGTCTGCAGTTGCATAACACCTTTTATAACATAATGCTTGGACCGGAAAAAAGAACCTAAAATAAAAGTAATAAACTATTGTGACTTTTGTTTTATGCCAATGGATTTATGGCATCAGAGCTTTCGACATAACATCTGTGTGTGCTGCCATATGCCCTTTTAGTATTTTTCCAGCACTCAATAGGAAGAAGCACTTTGCAATTACTGGAAATGGCAAATGGCTTCTGTATCATTTCTTTATTTTTGAAAAGGATGTAAAACTGGAAAGGTCCAGCCCATTGCCTAAAATGCATTCAGTCAATTCAGAATTTGCCTTGTTCATGCAAACATAGAGGGACTCTAGATCTTCGCAAAGGTAACGCAAGAACAGACAGTACACAGCCTGTTTTACTGGTAGAGCTTCACAGTGTTTCCTTTCACTGTGTCTACGTACAAGCATTGGCGGGAGCACAGTAGGAAGCAGCATAAGAAATGACCTGCGCCTTATAAGCAATCAATCAGTTGTTTGCAGGTAGCACAAGGAATTTTTGTCCCCCTATATGTTACTGTCCCTAAGATTATTTTAACAGGAGATAAAAGCTCTCTTTGCAGTACATGTGCTCACCAATAGGCTGTTATCGGTGTTCGCCTTTTTTCATAATAAAATGAGGTAAGAGAACTAGCCCACTCCTCAGTGTAAGCTCTTGTCTTCTTCCAATGTAACGTTTGGTATTAGCTTTCGGGAAGATAATTCATTTTGCTAAAATCTGTCAGGTTACAGTGGTTTAGACTGTTAAAAATCTGAGGTTTCTAACAGGAAATGTAAGGCCGTGAAAATTCCACATCCTTAAAAATAAATGGTCTAAAAGTTGAAGGCCAAAACCAGACAAAGTGGGTACTTTATATATGACAAGCAGAATGGAGCGTTGTATTCACCTCCACTGATGTGAATGGAGTAAGTGTTGAGGTCTGGGAACCCTTCTCAATGCTTTACGTAGTGTCTCTTAGCTGGTGTCTTGTAAGCATCTTTATTTAATGCAGTTTTAACTCCCTGTTTTATTTTACTGATACCTGTTTATTTTTCTGGCAACTGTTTTGAGTTGCTGAATGTAATGGTCAGTTCACACGAGTGTTACTGTGCTCCTTGTAAATTCAGGTGTGGGGGTGTTGCACCGAAAAATCTTTGATGGAGTACAGTATGAATAAAGGAGCTACACTTTTATTATAGTAGGTCTGGTTTTATAGCTGGAGATAAATATTCATTCATTGCCTACGAGGGAGCATTCTGTTCAGGTGAGCCAAACTCATCATGCAGTTCAAGCCATCTTGTACCTCAGCCCGTCATTATCATCATATTTTTTTCATAGACAAACCTTCTCAACAAAGATGTAGTTTTTTCCTGAATTGTCACTACAGTTAAAATTCAGCAGGACAAATGCGGATTCGTGTGTGAGCTTATTAGAAATGACCCTTTCAATGACAATTTTTTCATTCACCGTTTTTATATCTGTCAATGAACCATCTGTTCATGAATTAGTTTTTCATACTGCTAATGTGCCAATCAAATCAGATACAGGTCTTAACTAAAAAGGAAGTTTGGAGAAATTAAGTGCATGAGTTCTGTTACTTTTGTCAACCAGGCTTGCAAGCGTGTCAGAATTTATATTAAATCTTCTTGCCAAGGTCTTTTTCCCATAGAAATATATTGCCTGGTATTGATTATGATAATTTCCTCTGCATCTTTACAAGAGCTTTTAATAATTCTGTTTTTATAATTTTGCTCCAAAGCAGTGGCAAGCTGCATCGCATATAATGGCTTTGTTTACCCTTTGCAAATAGTAAGAGAGTCTAATTTTTTTCTTACCTGCTCTCTAGATCTTACTCACTATACCAAGAATGTCATATATGTCTGTGCATGGCATAACAGCACAAGACCGTAGGATTGCATTGTGACTTCTAGGCATCCTGCTGACACTAAATTATTATGCAGAAAAGATATGTGTCCGGTAGAAAAGCTGTTGTAATCAGGCAGTGAAAATAAGTTTTACCAACACAGTCACCTTAAAGCCGCTGGTGATCAGTGTTTATTTTTTAAGCCCCTTTGTTTATTTGACCTCTTGTGTATAGTAGTGTAAATAGGAAATAGTAGAATGGACATTATTGTGCCAAGAACTGCTTTCTCTGCGAGTTCAGCTGTTCTGTGTAAATTCAGTTTTCTGCAATGCATGAAGATCAGATAGGAATGTTCAAATATTTAGAGAAAGTACTGTATAGTATGTTTATCATGAAACATATTTTCTTCCTGTCCCATTTTTCTGTCATGATGGATGACTTCCCCCTTCCTAAGTATTCTAACTGTATGGTTTTACGTGTACAATAAATTTTCCTGGAACAGTAACCATCTGCTGAAATGGAAATTTCAGTAAATGTCCTGACAGTGTGTTGAGAAATACAAGTTCCCCTTAAGGAGGGAACCTACACCTGCAAAAATACCCCACTTAACCAGAAAACACCGTACATCAATCTTTGATGTCAGCACTTCCCTCAGCTTGATGGGAATTTCCTTGTACCTTGAGAATTCAAAGCACTTTGCATCCCGGGCTTGGTTCTTCCCGGAATGGGTGTTGAACCAAAATCTTTTAGACTTTCCAGAAAGCAATAATGTTACAAAAACTGTTGCCAGGTGAGCTATATATGAACTGTACCATAGCTGGTTTTATATTCATTTATAGATCTTTTCAGATGAAACGCTACCGGGGAGAAGTGTTTGGGACAACAGTGAATCAAGGGTGATAATTTGATGTAGGGAGTGATCTACGTGCCTAAACATAGGCATATAGTGCTATTTGAGACGCTGAGGTATCCAAGACATCTAGTGAAGCTAGGAGATATGATACAGTACCTATAGGAGACCCAAGCCCTTCTGAAGCAGCAACTGAGGCCAGATAGGATGCTGTAACCGGTAGTGCTCCATTCTTAAGTGTTGAGAGCTCTGTTTTTGCAAAACTAGATCGAAATGGGTTGACCTAGGAAGAAACACATTATTCTCTAGGAAACAAGAGACAATAGTGTGCAATCTCAGACAAAACAGAAACGTGGATTGGGGTTATGTCTAAGTGCAGTTAAGTGACATGAGAACTTGGCTGAAAAACACTTTATTGGCAAATTTACTGTCATTGAGACCCTTTCCTTGACCAAGAAAGAGAAAAATACTAGCAAGTAGCTAGCAGAAAGAAATCTCAGCTGAAATTCAGTATTAGCAAAAAGCAAGGGGAGATCTGATTGTATTTTAAAATATACCACAGTCAACTATGTTAAACTCTATATCACAATAAAAGTACTGTTATATTCAGTGAGAGCTCAATACTACTTATGCCACTATACAAATTTGCTCTCAATCGTCTTATTTATATTGACCTGCTCGACATCCTATTTATTTTTACCATGAGTCCCTAGTAACGTGGGTGATTCATTTCCATTCTATGCTTTCTGAATTGTGGTCATCCACATTTCATTGCATAAATCCTTTAACTTGTTTATAGAGGAAAAGAGAAGTGTTTCTTTTCTTCTAGTATCAAAGACTATCAGCGAGAAAGGTGCCAAAATGCTTTTAAACTGGAAAAGTCCTGAGTGTGATATGTCTGTGTTCTGGTTTTATTCATCTTTCACACACTGAAAAAGGAAATTAAGTTAATGGAAAGTATGTGATATGACAGCAGTTGTTGCTATAATAATATCATGCATACAAAGAATGTTGCTGAGGAAATGATTCCATACTATTTTTGAAAGGTCTGTCAGTGCAATACCTTTTTTCCAAAGCAAAGGCCAATGATGCAGTGTTGCTCATTTGGGGAAAAAAAAAAAAAAAAAGACCATCTTTTTACAGTAGTTATTTGAAACTTCTCCTCGGTTCTGAATTCATTTTGGTACAAATTCAACAGGAAGAATAAACCCATCTCATCTCCGAAAATCTAACATTCTATTTAAGTTCTGACTTCACAGCCAAGTTTAAATGCTTGGTCCTTTTAGTAGCTGTTTATATGAATTTTTAACATGTTATTTCTGTAATACACAATTAAATCACAAGGGCGGTTGAACAACTGCTACCTATGAGTGGTTTAAAAAATTACCCTGGTACAGGAAGCCAGTCTAACCCGTATTCCTACTTATATTATTTGGATATTTCAAGTAATTTAATGACAACTTGAAACTCATCCTGATCCCTGTCAGGGATGTAAGTTTTATTTTATGTCCTGATCCTTCGAACTCAGAGGCAGTCACATACGTGTGAATATCTTCACTTGAAATTCAGGGGACCTGACGTATACTGAAATCACACAAATGAAATGAAACCGATGTTGAAAGAGGACTGAAATCCTGAATCGATAGCAGCGTATTGCTCTGTGCTGGCTTCTTTTCCTGATGAACTCCCAAAGTTCCGCTTTCTTCCATTGAAAAAGTTTTTGCTTTAACACCATTTATTTCTTTATACAAAAATGTTAGTGAGGTTGAGCTCCTTTGTATAGAACATTTTAAAAGCTAAAGGTGAAAGCCATTGAATGTGTTTATCTATCTTCATCTTTTATTATCGCTCTCTCTCCATCCCCCCCCATATATACATATATACACACACATAAAAAATTGTATCTTTGTGTGGGCATACTCCATATTTCTTCTTGTTTATTCAAACAACTTTTCTCATTAAAAGTGAACATTTGGTCATTCATTTTTTGATTAATTTTAATGTAGGAAGTCTCCAACATCCACTTGCTATAAAGAAGACCAGATGAAAGATGTCCTAGAATTAGGTAAGTTATGTCAAGCTTCAGTTTGACTTTTGCCATCGTATGCCTCAGAGCAGCTGCAACCAAATACAGATGAGTTGCTTCTTTTTTAATTCTTAGTGGATTCAGAATAATTGCACTTGCTATTAACTCCTTGGGTAAGGCTGTGTAAAGAAGTCATTAAGAAGTAATCCAACAAAGGGTGACTCATGTATTTTTTATCTGTCCTTTCTGGCTAAAACTATATTTTCTTTTTTATAAAGATGGATGATAAGAGAGTGTTAATTGTCGTATTGATGACCTCCTGGCACTGAGCCTCCTGGGGGAAGCAATTTTTTTCATCCAACACACATGATTTTTTTTTCTTTCAGTTGATATCGAGGATGAAGAAACAACTGGAGAAGTTAGTAAGAACCCAGACCTTTCAACACTGTATATGCTTCAAGTAGTATCAAAGGCAATTGATATTTCTCTTGCAAAAGTAAGACTAACTATGATGGTAAATACAAATAGATGTGTGAGAATGTTATTTCAGTTAAGTTAGCCGAAGCTGCAAGGGATTGCTCTGTGTTGCATGTTTGTGTGTGATTTAACATGTGCCATATTCATTCCTGAATGTATTCCTTGTTTGGTATTCAGGTGAAAAAGTAATGCAGAGATGCCTGTCCAAAATTCAGAAAAATCCCCGAAGAGCATGCCAGAATGCATCAGCCCACTTGAAGTGCAGATAATAGCTTTAATTAATGAAGCTTGTATTATTTTATGAATGCCTCTAGTCAGTTATTCATGTGCTTGTTCTCCAGTCCTTTAAATTGACAGTGGTTCAGAACAAGTTTATTATTCCCCTATCACTGTTTCTCACTTGTTTATCTTCCTTACTTTGAGCAGAGATGGAACCATTAAATACTTTTAATGTTTTCCTTCCCATTCAGAGGGAAAAAAAAAACAGAGAAAGGAGAATGAAGGTGTCTTCCAATTTCATTTCTTGATCAAAGTAGTCTGAGTAACTGTACAGACACGGAGCTGTCTATTCTTACTTACTCAGCTTTACTGTAGCATGAATGCAATTTCTTCAGTTTAGCTGTTCCTGAATAGTAGTGGTCTGCAGTCGTTCAGGGCCAAGATGTGATTGTGGCCTATGCTGATATGCCATCAGACAGGCAGCAGTCAAACGTCTGGGTAACGTGTATCCCATACCAGCAACTCTGACAGGCAAAACCGGCTGCCTTTTCTCCATACTGTGCCCAGCAGGGTCCTTTTCTCCCTAATGTAACCATTAGTAGGCATTGCTCTTCTAGCTGCTAAATTTAAGGCAATATTCTGTAATGCTTTCATGGGAAACTCTGCCCTAGATGATCTGCATAAAGAGTTTCCTATGCTGAACAGCACACAGCATTATGAGTTTAAGGAATACTGCAGGAAAAGGAAAAAATTGCTCCTTTTCATTTGAGTGTTGCTATTTACAGTATGTATAAAACAGAAAAGGGTGGTTATAGCGAGTTAGTCATTACCTTTCCATACTCCTCCTTTCTTTTCTACAAATTACTGCAATAAAACGTACCTGTGTTTTGGATTTGTTTTTAAAATGAGAACTTTTTTCTTTCTTTTTTTTTTTTAATAGGAATTAAAAAATCTTTTGTTTGGCTCTAGTCTTTGTTGCTTCCCTGAAGAATGGAAAATACAGAGTTTTACATTTAATAACATACCTCAGTTAAAATACGGCATTGTGCAAAAAAAGGTACTGTAAATTACTTCCTTAAAAAAAGTGATCTTTGCTTTTTACACTGAGTTTACAAAGGCTGTGTGTTTCAGCAGTAAAAAAAACCAAGTCTTCTAAAGACTCTTCTCTTTCTTTAACTTCCCTGGTTACCACTGGATGATGTCACCTTGTCAAGTCTTGTTAGGAGGCTTGAGATGGATGGAATATTTCTGAGGCAAACTTAAAGTAGCTGCAGAAAGTGTGCATATGTGTGTGTGTGACGGGGAGTAATTCATAGGGAGGAAGACAAGCCACTTCAACTGAAAGCTAGTGGTGGTAAAAGAATAAAAGGGCATAAATCCAGAATGGAGTTTAAGAGAAGAAGGATATGTGGGGGCAATGTTTAATAAGTTTAAGATGGAGTTTGATCTGCCTCAAAATGGGGGGATGTAGTAAGAATCGCCTGCAGTGCCTGGGAAATCACAAGGAGATTTTTGCCTCTTAAAGATAAGGGGGTCACATCAGGAGGCTCATTCCTGAAATAAAAGGGAACAAAGTCCCGTGCAGTGTCACCGGGACTGGGACACTGGGACTGCTGGTGGGACCACCTCTTTTGCAGCCATGTTTCTGTAATTCTGGACTGCAGCCACAAGATGCCAGCTCCTCCCTAAAACGAGGTTTTCGTCAGTTCCTAGGCATCTACCAAGTGACCTAGGCATCCACCAAGTTCCTAGGCATCTGCCAAGTGACCCTTTCCAAAATCCCCAGCAGGTCCCTGTGGTGACCAGAACTGACAAAACCACCGTGCCATGACTAGGGTCAGCCTGGAAAGCCTGTACTCAATCCATAGAAATTTTTGGTGCTAACAGAGATCTCTCTTGTCTGGGGCGTTCAGTGGGAGACTCGCTCACTTAGTGTCTATCTTGACAACCTGACCTGGGCACCTGACTCTTACAGACTGAGGCTCAGTGCTTCAGACTGTCCTTCTGCTGTGTATGCTGGATGCAGTTGGTCAGCCTGGTTTTTCAGCTGGCCGAAGCGTAGACTCAGACCAGGGACCACATGCAGGGCACAGGATGTGTAGCTGCCTCCAATACCAGAAAGATCCATTGTAAAAATGCACCCTCCTCAGCTGCAGCTTAATGCTTTTGTCTCTGCCCTGTGACTGTACATACACTTCTGTGATATCCATGCACCAGGTCTCTCCTCTTAAGAGCAAGGGTCTGAGGACTTCAGTAAAGACTAGGGAAGGAGTAGACTCCTCTTTACAAAACACTCATCAAGCTTCTGCGCTGATGCAGAAAATCTTTATCTGGCCTGAGAGAAGCAGACCATTATGTACTATACAGAAATGAGAGGAAGAGAGGCTTCGGGGCAAGGACAATGGCTAATAAACATGTCATTAAGATGTTTAATTAACTTACCTTGTCTAGTTAAATATTTCATTAGGCTGATGATCTCAGAAGAAAGCTGCTTATGTTTAAATAAAATCTAGTGGAAAAAAGATACTAAATGTTAATTTAAACTCCAAAAGGAACCACGGCAGTTATGTTCACTGGTCCACAGTAAATGTTACTGTGGTGTTACTGCTGCTAGAGAAAGGATGTCTCATCACTTCTAGCGACTCACTGGCCATTAAATTCCCTGCCGTAAATTCCACAACAGGAACGGTAAACCAGAGTGTTCTGCTTAGATGCGTTTATTTCAGGTAGTTAATATATTCCTCCTCACTTCCAAAATTCATTTCAGCTGAACAATTGTTTGATTCTCTCTTATATTAAGTTTCTGTGGTGCTATAGGAAGATATTTAGAATGGTTCCTATAATTTTTTTTTGACTGGGAGGCTTTCCCTGGTGGACTGAAATAAACCTTGATTTTTCCTTAATATATTTCAGACGATTCACTCATTAGTTATGTAAGTAGTTACAGAGAGGTGGTGTGTGTGTAATAGAAATGAGAAAATGGAATGTATCAATATCAAAGCTATTTTCTGATTACAGGACCTTTGTTTTCTAGGTTGCATACTGTGCATCCTGCATGTACCTGCAGGTCCCGCTCCCTTAGGCTTGGTGCTGTAGTTAGGACAACCTGAGAATTAAACTGATCACTTTGATCACATTGCTATTTGAAAATAGCAGTGCTGGCTGCACTTTTCATTTTCGTCCAGGGTTTTGAGAGGAGTTTGACAGATCCTAAACTAATTCATCACAGCCTGGTTGTGATCTACAGAGGAAGTCAGGGGTGCAACTGTAGCATATGACAGCAGTGCGATCCTGGGTTAATCTCATGCTATGAGGAGTAACAGCAGTGTAGACTTTGGCGTGGGTTAAAATCAGAACATAGACGCTCCAGAAAACCTGCTGGGTGATCCATACTTTCTTACTCTCATTGTTTTTCTTACTTCACCTGGGTAGGCAAAGCTATCACTGATATGTCAGCCTATGTGGGATGTTGGTTTAGGGGGGACCTGTGTTAAAGTAATGGACTTCCTAATATTAAGAATGAACCCATTTCTGAGAATGGCAGTATGTGCTGACAGACACATGGGACAGCATTTGTGGGATTTAATATGCTGAATCCTCTGTTAAGTTGCAGTAATTCCCAGTGCTACCAGTGCGATTTGTGGTATTGTGGTATCTGTGATGTTAGTCTTGTGTCCTGCATAGCCTGCTCCATTCATGCGTACATGTTCCACATAAATGATGGCTTTGCTCTGTCTCCTCAGCAAACTACTTGAGTAAATAATATGATAGGATGCACCTGGGAGCGAATTGAGTGACAAGGGAAGGAGAGTTATGCTGGATGAAGTTTTCTAGACAAGAAGAGGGCATACCATTTGCTTCTCAGGACAACTTGTGCAGCTGTCTCTGCCATATACTTAAGCCATAGGAACAGGTCTTGGTCATGCAATGGGGTCAGGTGGGCTAGATGGCAGGGCATAAGCAAGGAGAAGGAAATACATTGCTACCCCATCCTACAGTCTTTCAAAACACCTATAAATCTATTTTCCATAAAGTTTGAAGTTATTATGATATTTGTTGGTATTGTGATTTTATTCCAACATTGATCATTTGAAAGGTTCAACTTCCTTCGTTTTGTTTCTCTTCAACGGTGAGATAGCTGCCTGGTGCAGAGGGCTATACATAAAACTGAAATCTTTGTTTAGTGGTGTAAGTGGGAACCTGAGGGGAGGCATACTGCTCAGAGGAGGTAACAGAGCAAGGCTTCTTTTCACCCTTTGGAAAACAGTCAGATTTGATTTCTCTCTGGAAGTTAAGATAGACTGTGGCTCGGTAGGGATCAGGAGGTCTTTCGTTTGTTTACATAATCACAGAACAGATTTTAAAAAGCTTTCCTTTGATGTTATAGATATCTAGGCATTTTCAGGGAAAATAGGTGGGAAACACAATACCAGTTAGTAACACTGATTTTCATTGGCTTGCAAAATAAAAGAGAGCAACAGAGAGCACTACGAAGTCATGGATGGAAAGAGAGATGAAAGAATGGCTTAAGCCTGAATGGAAGCACATGGCTTGCAAAAGTTTACACCAGCATCAAACAGTGCAAATTGTTTTGCTCATGGAGTGTCCTGTTATTCCCCTCAGGGTGGCCCGTGTGGAGTACTGGCTGCAGTTCAAGCTTGTGTCCTACAACAGCTTATCTTTGCAGACAGTAACAGGAATAAAGACACTTGGTAAGTCAGCAATTGACATCAGAAATATTTTCCATACAGAAGTAATTTTTTTTTTTCTCTGCTGCAGCCACTCAGGAGCCTTTTGAGTTTGAATTTATTGAACTTCTCTTTGTCTCTGGGAGAGAAAGAAAGTAGCATATGTATTTACTTCCCTTTCAACTGTAGGAATTTAGAGGTTGGTGTTTTATTTGTGTAATTACTTGCTTGCGATTAACCCAAGAACCTCTAAAAAATCCAACAGCTTGAATTGAGGCCAATGAAAATTATTTAACTTAGAGATCTCATGGAGATATGATTTCAAAGAAAATGTAATCAAGGTTTGAAAGACCATGTAATTCATGCATTTTTTGACACTAAGAATCTCAGGGAGGGTGAAAAATTAAAGTTATAGTTTGTTTGGTTTTTTTTTTCTTTCTACTGTATTTGATCTTTCACATTAAACTCCATAATAGAATTTGAATTTAAATTCTGTGTGTGTGTTTTCTACTTACTTTAAAGGAATATTGTTAAGCATTGCTAGTGTCAAGCAAAATTGCTAGGACTGCTATAATATTAATGTACTTGTCACTTTGCTGAAGGAGCAGAGCTTATTCGATGAAATGCTGGAAAATAATGTCTAAAAAAATTACTTTATTATCAGACTTCTTGTATTCACCTTTTGTTTTCAATAAGAAATTAAGTTTAATAGAAAAGAAAAAATTCACAAAGCTTTCCTGTGCTGTATAGGTACAATTTGTTGAATGAGGACAGCAGCATTTTACTGGTTTATGCTGCCGCCACCTCATGTTATTTGTGGGTGATACACTGACTCCAATTTAGTCAGAAGAAAAACTTTCATGCTGTGATTTCACTTGGACTTCATTACCTTAGAATGTAAAAAAGTTCATAATGTATAAGAATTTGGCCTTAAATGTCCACTTTTCTGCTTGGAACTGTTTAGGAAAGCAATAGGATCTCTGTTGATTTTCCTTAGTTTTGTCTGTGTAGCACTTAATGTAAATTCATTGTTTGGGCTGTTTTCATCAATAATAGAAAGAAACGGGCACCTGTAGAACATCATTATTTGTCTTCAGCACCCAGGATGGGAGTGACAGTTAATCAAAGGATTACCAGGCCCTAGGGGGTCCGCACAGGTGCCCAGGTCTGGGAGTACTAGTGGGTAGACAGTCCTGGTCCGAGACACCTAGTAAGCCATTAGAAATGTTGAAAACCAGGCTTAGAGTCTAAATACAATACTGAAAGTTTTACCATTACTACTACTATTGCTGTTGCTGGTTATTATTGGCACTGCTTGCTTGCGTACCCCAAGGCAATGGCTAAATAAACAAGATGCTCTGAATTCATCACTGGAAAATTGCCTGTTCCTTGAAGTCACTTAAAGGCAATTAACATGGACTGATAAAGAGATAGGGTCAGTGATATAATACATGAGCAGAATGTAATGTCAAGTTAATTCTACAACGTTATGCATTTTAGCTTTTTTCTTCTGCTTAGTTCTTTCAGTCTGTAATTCATATCAAGAGCCTGCTGTTCAGAGCACACTTTTTTAAAAGTGCAAAAATTATCCAGCAAAACTTTATTATTCTAATTCAGATTATAATGAGAGTAGACTTTTCAAGGCAGAATGAGGCTCTTGTCCACATAAAAGAAAAAACTCAGAAACGTCCGTGCAAGAAAATCAGTACATATTTAGATTTTATGACCAGGAACGTCAACAGGATTCACCAAAGAATTATTTCTGGTTGTGAAAACCAAGAATTTGTTTCAGCTTGGAGAACAGCCTTTGATCATCTGCTCCTTGGTCCCTTTGAGTCTCAGGTCATCCTTAGTGAAAATGGAGATGTTAACTTTTTCCTCTTTCAACATGGTTCAGTGATCATAAATGTCATAAAATTATATGTGGCACCCAGATACATGGATCGAGGCCAGATTGTTTAAACTGTAAGTGTCCCAGCTCATGCCAGCTACAACCTATCTTGTTTACTTTGCAATATTTGCCTCTCTTATTTTTCCACTCCTATTATCCACATGGTTTTAAAAGATTTTGTTTTTACATATTTTGTATATGAAAAAAGCTGCTGAAGTATGCAGAAAGTCTCCAAGGAATTTCAGGTTAGCAGGTGAGCTCTTTGTCTTTATGCACAGAAATGCTAAAAGCCTCCAGGCTCCTAAAAAAGAATAGCAAGATGGACTGTTTTATTCATGAGATAAACATATTTTTCTTATGATGTGTTTGCCATGGGCAGAAACTCTTAGGCAGGCAGAAAGAAAGAGAAGTCTCAGAGCTTGAAATGAGAGGATTAATATTCCTTTCTAATTCTAACCTGAGTTTTCAAATTATTAGCCACTTCACAGTAAGTGTTTGACTTCAGGCTTCTCCAACATTCAAGAAATAATTATCAGGTCTCTTTCTTACGCTGCTACCTCTCTCAGACACATAAATTAGCTGCTATGCTTCCCATGAATTTCTGAGTGTCTGCATTAGAACACAGGCAGAGATAAGAGAAAGTTGTGATTATATTTTTTTTACTTGAAAATTCTCACCAATTATTTCCCATCTCACATCCTTCAGAGAGGGAAACATGCTCTAAATGAACATTATATTCAAGGGAGACATTGAAATTGAAAGTCTGTTTAATTTTTTGATGTTTGGTGTTTCTTGTTTAGTCTTTTGAATTCTTAGATCTTTTACTCAAATGCTGGGAACAGGTTTTGACATCATCTCCCATACTAGTAACACTCGTAAGACTGATAATATCTGAATTTCAAAGACTGCCATTCTTGAAGCCACTAGAGAAAACTCCAGTTCTGTGCTTCCCAGGGACATGAATCTGTTGTCCACTTCTTCAGGCTCATCGATGTTGGGTTTTATTCTTAAATCTGCCAGTTTTCCATTATGTGACTTTTGGCCTCATAGTCCTTTATTTCTCCATTCACATCTTGGAAGTTAGAGTGCCAGGAGGTGTTAGAAGACTTCACAAAACACAATTTGTAGGAAATGTGTTGATGGTGTTGCTTACATGTTTGGGGTCAATAGACTACTGTAAACATTCCGTAGTTTTGCACATCATCGTGTAAGTTTCAAGCCAAGCATTTACGTGAAATTTTTTCAGAAACAGTGGGGCTCCGCAGACCAATACTGGGTCAGTCACCATAATGTTTTAGGTCACCACTTTGGGGCATACCTTATTAGAAAATGGAAGCATAGTGTTTATCGCAGATGATACTTTAGATAAAGTTCAGTAGTAGGTAAGAACATTGTGGTGTAGATTTGGAGACAAGAGTTAAGAAGTCATGAAGGAAATGAAGGCTTTTAAAAACTAAAAATCATATTCAATATATAAAACAATCCTGTTACAGAATATTAAAACAATTTTATTACAGATTTAAAGATGAATTAGCTTATCTTGTCCATTGTTTGCCAATACAGTATTGTTCCCTAAAGTACATTTACCTGTTTTTTTGTCCAACCAATTATAAACATGTATTCTGAGAGAGCATCCACTATTTCTTTTAGAAGATTAGATTTCAGTGTGTGATTATAGATCTGTGTATGATCAGTTCCTGGTTTTGATCATACCTCACTTAGTCCTCTCATGATTTTCATCCATTGCTCATAATGATATTAATAGTTTTGTTTTAATAGTTCCTTGTAAACCAGACACCATCTTTAGTATTAATCTCCTGGAAGCAGGGATTGTGCATGTCATCTCTTAGATGCACCTGTATTACAAGGGTATTGTCATAGAACATATAGACCTGGGCTAGCAGGCTTACAATTGCTCAGCTTAAGTACCAGTAACAGCAGTCTAGCCATCACTATGAGCATGTAAGCTCATCCAGATCCCCCAAATGCAACACGCGGCTGTTAACACTTGACCTAGGTGAATTAACTTCCCTCAAATTTCTGTTTTGCTTCTGACTTTGGAAGATACCTACCCACTTTGCCTAGAGCTTGTTTTACTAGCAATCTAAAGAGGAAGTTTTTCTAGATATAGCTCTATTCACTGGATGTGATTATCTTCAGTAAGACCCACAGTACCTTCTTAAATGCCTAAAATGAGATTTAAGGTGGTTCACCTCAAAGAATGGTTCCAGAAAGCCCATATTCCAGTGGTGACTTCAGTTGCATCTCCTTCTTCAGAGCTCTTTAGGTGCTGAATAGCAGCCCTGCATCCTCCTATCCCTGTTCAGTCCAGTGCTGAGAACTCTTCATACTGTGTGCACAGTGAGTGCTCTCATGGCGTTTCATTCAGATGCTTAAGCCTCAGAGACAGGTCGGATTCAACTGTGCCTTCATACCTGGTGTGCCTTCTCAGTAACAGCTTGCTGTTCAACTTACAGGATTTTTTTGAGTTGGCCATCCAGATTGTCTCTTGCTTGACTATAGAAGAAACTGAGGTACCTAAGTGATAATTTTCTGAGGCAACTTGCCGGAGCCTTATTATTAGGCATTACAACACCTAAATATTCTCTAAAAAAAATGCTTTTGTTCTTTTAGCTACAAACCTGCTATGAATCTGTGTATGCTGTAATTGGGGCAGTTTGCCCTCTGATGAGTGAGCTTCCCAATACACGTTTTGGTACTTGTCTGTTTCTTGCATTTCCTGGACTGCAGTTGTCTTCAGCCTTCAGAAGTTCACAGGACCAAATGCCTCACGGTGGCTATTGCAGACATATTGTGGCGTGCAGGAGGCAATGAAAAAGCAATTGTGGCACTGTAAGTAGGAGAAGCAGTTTTAGTTATGGTACAATGCTCCTATACTTGTGTCTGTTACATATTTACATAGTTCACAAAATGAAAGTTTTGTAAGATGCATTTATGCAGTCTAAAATGGCTTAGGGAGAAACGCAAAATGTCATTTCTGCTGTCCCAGTAGCTGGGACAGAATAGCCAAATTCTTTGAAATTGCTGTGAAAGATCCTTTCATTAAGGCTAGGATTTTTTTTCCAGAGTTATTTTTTCACATGCAGCATTTTACTCTAACAATTTTGTATTGCAGGATATTGTTATGGCTGGGATTAATTTCCTTTTGCTGTAGCTGCCTACTAGTTACTTAGTTTATGCTATGCAATTAGGCTGCTTGTACACAAGACATCTAACTTTTACATAGCTAGTTTTGGCTGTACTGGATCCTACACGATATTTTTAAGTGAGACAGGTTTTGGGAGAATAGGTCATTTCTTTTATTAGATCAACTAAGATAGCTGAAAGATAACAGAGCAGCTTTTGGGCACAGAAGTCCTTCTTCAAACCTGAAATAGAAGCAGCAAATTCAAAGACATTTCAAATGATATTTTGCATATTTTACATCTATAAAATGCTTAATCTGTGATGATATTGTACATATGTTCTGCTTGTTTTAATGTCATTGCTTTAATATTCTTTTCCAATAAAAACTGTCATTAACATCTTATATTTATCCTCTTTCTGTATAAAGAAACTTGTAATTCATATTAAATAGACTGAGAGAGCACAGCACAGCTAAAGTATATACTTCATTGATAAAAGTTTGTTTAATATGTAATATGAATTTATTATGCAAGAGGTCTTGTTTTAAAAAAGTGGTTAAAAATAATAATACTAAATCTTTATCATTCAATTCATATAACATGTTGATTTCTCTTTAATGCCATTTTGTTTCTTTTACCATGACCTTTGGTTTTGTCTGAATATCCTCTGCAGGCCATCAGGAAGACAGCAGTTCACTCCCGTAGGAAAATACAAGGCAGATGGAATCTTAGAAACTGTAAGGCTCTGTGTAACTCACAGTAACATTCTCCATATATCCTTTTTCTAGCTTTTCTTATTTTAGTACAATGAATCTGATTTCCATTGCTGTCCTAGTGTTTTAAAATCTTTTATGTCAAATTAGTTAGTTGTGATCCAAAACCCAATAGGAAATAACAAAATCCGGTAGTCTGTCTGGCTCTGAGTCGTCCCAGTGTCTGTGGGCAACTGGGCTCTCTGAAGTCCTTTTTGTTCCGTCTACCTTTCAAGCTTATAAACTGTGCTTACTTTTATTGGGATGCAGTAAAAGTGAACGTGGATCCTTTCAAGCTGACCAGCATGGCCGTGAGCATCAAAAAGCAGTATTTTCTTCTCATCTTGCACAGAATTCTTTGCCTTTTTTTTTTTTTTCCTCCAGAAGCTCCAAATGGCAAAATACTTTCCAGTTATGCCTTTATTTCCATCTGAAGCTCTCAAATGGCTTTGCAAGCAGTGGTGCCATAAGCCAGGCTTTAGTGGTTTAAGGAAATATTACTGGCCTCCTAAATGGAGGAATGGATGTGTCAACAAGTTTTCAGAACCAGACAGTTTGGGAACAACTGGAAGTGAATACCTGTATAAATAGGGTGAATGCAGCAGAAAACCTTGGCTTCCAAGAGACAAGATAGATTATTTAATTAATATGTTAACATAATTCTGAGCTGCTGGCTATTTCAGAGTGCATCTAACACCATTATGCTGCCTCTAAGTACTGCTTATCAAAGATCAGGTGGACATAGCCACAGTGAAAATGTGATGGAAAGGAGTATAATCCAGACTGCTTGATCTTTCCTCACACAGTATCCGCAAGGCCATCATTTCTGTCAAAATCTGAAGATGGAAAAACAGACAAAGAATGTTGAAGTAAGGGCCTGGAGCTGTGAACTCTCCTGAACTTCATGTTAAATAGGAGTATTTATGGGAGTAGTCTCTGAGTGTGATAAGAAGTGCTCTGATTGATACATGCCCGCTATGTATGGCTCACCACATAGGTACAAACTCCTGAGCTACTTGCCCATTCTATGTCTTCTAAAGCTGCAGTATTCCTATATTTGTTCTAGAAATTGTTTTTCATTGCATAAACAATGCTTAAAATTGAATCAAACTGTCTGTTCAACAAACTTAAAAACATCAAGAAGCAGTATTTAAAAATTCAGAATATACAAAGTACTGAGATACAATATTATACCAAGTAACAACAGTAAGAGAGAGATTTCATTAAATCTTTATGCCATTTTGTTAGTTCAAATCTTTCCACTCGGATTTAAAATTTTGTCTACTTTAGTTCAGCTTTCAGGTTGTGAAAATGAGCTATTATTGTTTTAGTTACTTTTTTTTCTTCTGACATTTCTTCCCAGCTAATACTACATAGTGCCACAAGATATGAAGATCTGATTGTATTTCTTCAGCAGAATATTCACCAGGTACTGTGTATAGAGAAGATACTAAACCTATTATAGTTCAGCTGCCAGTTTTTCTGTGTTTATCAGTCTCATGTGATGTCTTCCGAACATTGTTTCAAACACAATATGGACATGTCTTGCATTTTAACAGAGCAACAAATTCAGTTTTAGCATAAACGAGAACAATTCTTTCTGCTTTCAGTCCAATTTGCATTTCTTTAGGATTCGGCAAAAAAAGTACACAACAAACAAAATAAAACCGGTTCTTTTCTTTTTCAGTTTGAAATTGGTCCCTGTGGGTGCATCCTTCTGACTGTGTCTGTCATCTTATCAAGATCTATCAATCTGTGAGTCTCTTTGTATCCCTTTTTCATAAACTGCAGAGCAAACAAGCTGTGCAAAGTGAGGAAACAGCCATGATGTACTTAACTCTGGCCTTTTTAATCTATCTTGATGTTTACTCTGGTAAATATAGGGAAGTTATGCAGATTTACTCACCTAATCTTGGCTATTTTTTGTTGTATAAAAACACACACATATATATATGCTGTTAAAGTGGCAGCGATCAGTCCACCATATCTGATATAAGTGACTCCATCTAAACATTAGGCATGAGGTCTAAGGCAGTTGCCTGTGCTCCCCGTCTTGACAGTTGAAAGCAAGACTTCTTTAGAGGGCGATTTATTTCACACACTTTAGGTATCGGTCTTAGGTAGGGATGAATAACTTGTGATGCCCCGATCTCTCCGGCAATGATAATGATAAAAAAGGCTAGTGTAAAATGGATTAGGCAGCTGATTTTTAGATGGTTATAAGTAAAGTGTGACAAATCTGGTCTCAGTTTATTGATGTAATAAATATGCTGACCTCTAAGGGGTAGTCATTATAGCCTCTTTTAAAAACTCATTGAGGCTTGCCCAAGCACAGTTGCAGTTAATTGTGCTTTTATACAGATTACATGTATTTCTGTGGTACTGTGAATATCAGAGCGGGTCAGAATAGAAAAGCTTTCTTCATTTTGTCAAATTCCGCTTTTGTAAAAATCTCCTAGAGTTATCTGCAAGTGAAAAGAACTGTTCCCTGACAACTTGCAATAACAACTGACTAGAAGAGAGCAGCTGCACTTGAGCAGTATAGATTTGATTTATGTAAGCTTTTATTTCTTACATCTCTGCATTGTCTTGAAAATAAATAGCAACTTAGTCCAAATTTGTGATATGCATTCAGTTGCTCACCTATTGCGAGTCTGACAAGTATTTACAGGTTGTTTTTTGGTTTTCTTGTCATTTCTTCCTTTCTTTTGCTTACAGTAACACTGCAGGCCATTGGCTTAACTCCACTTTTGCACTCTAACACAAATGATGTGATAATTTTATAGCATATGTCATTTATTCTCATTTTTCTGAGTTAGTTACAGCAGAGAGGTCTAGATTAGTAAAGGTATTTGAGCAGGTAACAGTATATTTGGCATTTGGTAGGATCACCAAAAGCAGCAGTGTTCCTAATTGCTATTGATTGCATTGCTTTACTTGCTATAAAATGGTAAACATTCTTTAATAATATAAGCAAGGAGCTTATCTTTCCCATCACCTCTCAATTCTTCGCAGATGGATTATGACAAGGCAGATCAATCATCTCTGATTATATTTGGGGGAGCTAAGTGTCTAAAGTGAACATGAAAATTCCTTATGGTGCCTATTTGCATTTTTAGGTATCTAAATATTTTTACAGTTCTGGTCCACAATGTCAGAATTGTTTATGAAATGTAGCTCTGTTTTGAGGAAGATTCATTACTTTCTTGCAGAACTTCATTTTAAAATACCATTACACTTCTAGCTTGGTACACTGTACACTGCATTGGTACCTATCTTTTGTTTATAAGAAACAGGAATTTTTCTCTGTTACTAGATACAACGGAATGTGTTTTCAGACCTTTGCATATATTTTTTTAGAAGTGCAAACTAGATTTCGTTTATGTAATTTTCAGTAATAGATTTGAATGGCTATGTTATAGTACTTCTCTTAGGATATTACAAATATCAAGACAAATAACTCGCTGCTCATATCATCAAGAAATATGTACCATTTAGTGAGTGTTACCAGCATTGTAAGTAATTATTTACATAACTGGCATAGTTCTGGATGAATTGTTGAAGACAAATAAGAGTTGTTTTAGGTAATGGAATTTTCATCCAGTAATAGATCTCCCTGGAATTTTTTTTTGTCCCAATTTTTTAGCAGAAAATCAGTGTTGTGGGTTTTTTAAAAAAAACAAAACAAAACAAAACTGCATGGAAGTTTCAATTGTCCTGATTTTTGTATGCATGTTCTATTGAAAAAGCTAGATAGATTATTTAATTTTAATTGAGAAGTTGACATATTTTAGTTTGTCAAATCATGTTGAAATGCTTCTATTGGGTCAGTTCTTCATCATGTGCCCACAATGCTGACTCTCTGAGGTCCCTTGGTAAATCTCTCTTCTATGAATAATTGACATTTCTTGTAAGCAAGTTGAAGACTAAGGATGGAATAGTCTTGAACTGTGGTTATCATAACATTGTGTAAGATGCAGAGGTATGTCCAATGAAACTAAACCCAAGCATTTACGTTTGGCTCGACAAAGAGAAGACTGGCATTTTGATTAATGAATATTGAAATGTTTCTTTCAATCAAAAATATTTTTCTCAATGTTTTCTGTTCCATGAATAATTCCAGTGTTTACTGAGGCTTTCACTTCAGCATATAATTAGCAGAAAATAATAATACCTTATTTTATATGGTAGGGAAGCATTAATTACAAGTTAAAAAGCAGAGCACTGAATGGGGACTAAATGGTGAGGTTGATTAATTGAAGGACAAGTACCACTGTAGCAAGACCTGTGCAGTTCAACCCATCCAGAACTGGTCTAGGAGGAGTGCAGGATAATGACACCGCAAAGCTTACAGATTTCCTCAGAGCCATCACGTCTGTGGACAGACGCTTCCCACGTCTGTACAGATGGAAGATGGCATGCAGTTGTGACCATGCCACATAACTCGGGAATGATAGCTGCACTAGTTGGTGCGGTTCAGAATGAGCAAGACCTGTTAGCACCTTCTTAAATGTGTGACTAAGTTCTAGCAGTTCAGAAGAATCTCATAGTGCCAACAATGGAGTAATCTCATCTAAGTTTAGCCTTCTAAAAATTACGCCAAGTCTCAGTCCTCCCAGCTCCCTCTGTAATCAGTGAAAAGAGAGGAGCTTCTCTAAGAGAGACTCATCCCATCCAAAAATAAATGTCAGGAAAGGTTAGAATTGCCATGGGCAGTGCCTATCTTTTTTCTTTGATTTTGGAGGGAGAACTACTAGCTAAGACTCTGATTTCTTAGGTGTTTGCTGTTTTGAGGCTAATGATCTATCTTACCTATCTTTACTTACTTTCTATGGAAATATTTTCATCTAGGCTTCCTTTATGTTCAAAAAAGAGAAAAAGATCATGATTCATTTGACTTATTTTGAATGTCTGCCTTAGAATGAGATAAATCATCTTCTGAAATGCTTACTTATCTCCCCTATATAAAAAGAAAATCTAAATGACCTACTCATATAGAGGCTTCACACTGTAAATATCGAGTAGTGGAATGAATTCTGTCTTATAGTGACTGGTCAATAAAATGGGAGATGAAATTCAGTGTTAATAATGCAAAGCATTATCCATGATGAAAAAACAATCTCAACTACACTTACCTAGTGAAGGGCTTTAAATAGGCTATTATAAAAAAGGAGAGAAATTCTGGTATCACTACTTTTAATTTAATATTCTGAACACATCAGTTCAATTTTCTGTGATAGACGAAAAAGAAATAATGTGTTGGGAGTTATGAGAACAGAATAAAACCATGGTAATGTTTTTGTATAAATATATGATCTTCTCATGTCTTTATCTTGCATGCAGTCTTGTCTCTCAGGTCAGTAAAGACACATTAGAACACACTGGAAGACAAAAACAAAGTTTCCCTTTAGCATGGACTAGCTTCTGCGTGAGGACACATGAAATTTTTCCTCTTCAGCATTGAAGAGGAATAACTTGGATGTGATAAAAAGGCATCCATGATAAGGTTGAACAAGGAGTGATTATACATTATTTCTCAGAGTTCAAAAACTTGGGGGCTGTCATGGAAATGCTTAGGCTTTGATTTTAACAGAAACCACCGTACTTTTTTTTCCACAGCATAAGTAACTTTCAGTACTGGGAGATGAGGAGGCCAGAAATATGAAGAGATTCAAATGAATTTAGACAAATTTCTGGAACGTACATGCTTCAGTACCTTTAAACCCACCTGTCTAGATGTAATCTCCATGTGCCCCATTTTTGTGTTCTGCCTTGATGGTCGCTACTCCTGCTGCTGACTGCATGCTGGGATAAGCTCTGGGATTTTGGTCTGGCTCCAGAAGTTTTACATTGTTACCGATTTTTCTTGTAAAGAGAAATTCCAGATTTCAGCTAGGTCTATCGGGCAGTTGTTCTAAATCACTGCCAATCTAAGTATTTTTATTTAATAGGAACGCATGCCAGGAAATGCAGGGGTTTGCACTGCGTTGTAGATTTTGGTAATGAGTTTATCATACTCCACGCACTCATTATCATCAGTGGTAGAACAGATAACAAATGGCCAAAGAAGAGTGAGAATTCCTGAGGAAGTTGCTGAGAACGTGTTGTTGCTTCTGGTACAGGAAGGAATGCTAGTTACTAACAATTGTAACCTCTTTTTTTTTTTTTTTTACAACCAGTGAAAAATTAAAAAATAATGGGCGTATTGTACTAGCTCAGGGGACTAATCTTCCTGAACGTGCAAAATATGTACTAAAATCTTCATGTTGTTAAGAGCTACAAGATATTTGCCATGTGCCTGGGAGAGACTGAGCTTAAAGATGGGCTGCAAGCCCCCATGTGGGCCTCACCGTTGCATCCGGGAATGGCACATCGTATGTAGGAAAGTTAGGAATACTCAGGAGTGGTTTACACTGACCCAGCAATGTCAGCTTCAGTAAACCCCCCAAGTCTTGCTGAAGGTACAACATATACTGGAACTGCAGCACAAGCTTTCTCTACTAGATGCTGTCTCATCACCTCTGACACTTGGCACCTTCCTCACTGGGCTTACTCATGCAAAACCATTGCTGTATTGGGCTGTGGCTGATTCTGATCCATTCATTGAAAAGCCTTCTTTGAATTTCAGCTTCCTACCAACCAGTCACGCTGTCTGTTTTCATTGCCATATTTTTCTTATTTTGTTCAGTAGCTATTGCACAAAACCATCATTGCTAGAACCTGTTATAGCAAAGAACATGTTGAATAAGAAAATTCCTTATGTCAAATTCCTTTGTGGAAAAGCAGTGTATTGGCATTTTCAAGCTACTTGGAGAAAATAAATAGAGCTTCATCTGAAATGCAGACTCATTGTGTTACTCACAAATTTGCTGACTGATAGAATCAAACCACCAGTGTTTGCAATCTCTTTTGTCGACTAAGGGATACTTCATCACTTACTGATAGCAGATCACAAATGTAATTCTGCAGTCAGTGTTGGTCATTTGGGTATCTTTTCAATTTTTTCTCTGAAGTGTTTGTGTGAGAATATAGAAAACAATGGCTTTATCTGTGAGGGAAAAAAAAGGAGAGTGATTTTGCAAGTCAAGAGGAGGCTGTGTACTTCATTAAGGTTGGCCACTTATAAACCTAGGAAAATACACGTCAACATCTTCTTCCTTATTGTGATCCCACAACTCTAATAACTTTCCTTCTGTAGTCTTTACTGCTCCAGAAATGTGTACAGCCCTGTTTCCAAATTATTTGTGCTGTTTCCATTTCTGAGTTTAGGAGTTTTGATTGTTTAGAGGTTTTTGTCTTTTTTTTTTTTTTTCCTTTCGCAAAAGCCAATGACTTTTTATTAAATGGAATAATTCACATTTTGATCCCTTATCAGTCTAGGACTTCTCACACCAAGTAAGTCTGCCCTTAGTTATTAGCAATTTATCTAGCTCTCTGAAATCTTCAGTCAATTAATAATTTTTTACTAAGGAGAATCATATGATTAAAGCTATGTTGTTCTGCGCCCTTGAGCATTTATTCTTCATTCCTGTGGTACCATTTTTCTGAACTAGGGAAGTTAAATTTCCTTCATCTTTCATTCTCATCCTTCCTTGGAATAAACACAAGCAACAAATCATGTTAATAGCTGTCCAGTATGCCTAGTCCATCTCAAAAAATATCCTTCCCATAATAAATGAAGCCGAGCTGTGCTTGCCATGTTATAGGGGAGAGAAGTTTTGACTTGTTTGAACTTCATGTGAGAAGAAAGCCTGATCAGACAGGCTAAAGGACCAGTGGCTACAATCCCTCTCTGGCTATCCAGAGCATCTAGCTTCAGCATTTGCAGAGCTAGGATATCTTCCTGAATGAATAACTTGCTCATCTGTGGAGCCGGATTTTTAAGTGCTCTGAGGATGTTGGACGAACTATGCATTATTATTACTATTATGCCCCGTACTATGCTCAAAGATATCTGTTTGTCAACTTGGTTTTACTTCTGTAATTATTTCTCTGATCCATTGGCAAACTATTTTTACCTATTTTAAAAAAATGTAACAGCTCTGTCTTTACTTATCTCCATAGGACAGGATTTCACTGTGACATGTACTGTTATATATGTACATTATATATTTATAGTGCAGGAATACCTGTGGGATGTAATACGGGTCAGAAGCTCTCCTTGCCACAGAGTCAGAAAGAGTAAAGCCACATCCAGAGTCTCCTCAGCATGCCGCCTACTGCCCCCCAGTAGCTCTGGCCATATATACACTAACTTGTAGGGCAAACAGATGTGTTCATCCTCGTTTCACACAGAAGAAAGTTATCTCATATTTGCTGCGGGGTAAGAGCATTTATATGTACGGTTACTATGGGTCACACTCTGCCGGGCCTCATGATGAGTTGTTTGCCCATATCCACAAAATTCCTGCTCTACAGAGTTTTCACAGAACAGGAGGGACGTGTGACAAATGGGAAGCAGGAGACTGTGGGAATTGATTCATCACAGAGTTTCCAGATATGTGTAATTTGTTGGGCATGTAGTATAAGCATATGAGCCCATTGTTTTACTGTGGCCAGAACAAGGTGCCACAAATCAGAGAAGAAACTGTAGATTGACTACTGAACTTTGGCATCTCTAGCCTTGACGTTATGTGCCTTTCAGACGTGATTTGCTGGTCCATTTTCATCTGGATTATTTCATATTGCTGCAAAGACAGAATAAGCACTTTTAATTAACCATGCACTTCATTATGACAAATAATCTTAAATAACCTTACTCAAATTATAAAGTATTAGTGCAATTAAACCATATTGAAAGCCAAGCTCTGGGAAGACTACTTAATAAGGCAACTTTTTATTGAGGTGTGTGACAGGAGATAATAATCATTGTAGTAACCTGTATCAAGCCATTTCTTTCTGTATCCTTTTCTGTATTGTTTACTGTGAAATCACCCTGATTCTGACATGTTACTTGACTTTTAAACTCTTTCAGACGCATAGGACATTAAAAAAGAAAGTGACGCTCTGTAGGCGCATGAATTGCGGGTGGAACAATGGGTCCTCCACCCTCAATCCGCTTTCCTTAACTGACACCTTTTCCTGTCTCAGAGCCAAACTCTAATTTAGAGTTCCCCTGAAATGCACCTACTCTCCTCATGCTATTTGGCTGGTGAAGAAAGGCTTTCTGTGAAATGACCGTTTGGCTTGTCCAATGGTAAAAGCAATTACAACTTCACATAAAAGATCCAATCACATGGGGCATAGTCAGTTCTTGATGGAAATATATTTTTCTGTGAGCCAGTTTTCTGGGAAAAGTTTTTCAGAGATAGTTCCCTTCCCACTTGAGAACGCCTGGGAGACCAACAGCAAGGGGAAATTACGCGTGTGAGCAGTTTTCACTCAGTGTTTACAGTTATGTAATATAAATACATGTCATCATGTATTTTACAGCTTAGTCTTTTGGTGTTTGAAAAAGATAGGGAAGCGGCTATTTTTAAGGGGAAACAGCTGTCAATTACATTACAGTGCAAAAAACCAAGCAGCTTGACCTAACTGAAAAATCCATATTTGAGAGTCTCAGACCTCTCCAAGACCCATTTCTGATTTTACAACATGGAGGAAGCGTGAGATTAGATTTACCAAGAACAGTGGGAGGAGAGCAAATAGGAGAGTTTGTGAGGGATCCAGTCCTTGGTAGGGAAGAACTGAGTCCTTGTTTGTTTGGGTAAGTGAACTTCTGTGCCTCCTGCTTGATAGGTTGCATGCAATTCATAATCTTCAGGATCTTCATTGTCTGTGAGGCTCTGTTGTATGAATTAGATAGAGGCCCTTCTAGCTGGAGTGTTCACTGGGCAAGAATCGCTTGCTACATTAATAAATATATTAATAAATGTAGAACATTAATGAAGCATAGATTGCAGCTTCAGCTGCTAAGAGGCAATAGAGAAGGGAGTTTGCTTGAAAGAAGTTAATGTTTTTCCTTCAAAGAAAGACAAGAAGACAGGGATAATAAGTGAGACAGCCTTAGCAATATTCAAAGGAGGATGTGAGACCAAGATTTGAAACTATGAGATTTATGTTCTTTCAAAAGTGGATATGCAGTGCAATATATTGATCTATGAAATATCACCTTATAACACTTGAGAAAGAGGGGACACAGGGACAAAATAATAAAGCTAGAGATAATGGTAGAACGGGATTTCGAAGACAAGATACAGGAAAGGACAGTAGGGTCTGACACAACAAAATACGTAGGCATCTGTTAAATAAGATCTGAAGATAAGGAAGCTACACGGCCTGCAGGATAAGGAGTGTGACCCAGGTGGAAACATGACCACAAAGGCAAGGAAGAGGAAGACTTGAATTAGGTTTGAAGAAGTTTGCTGCACTGAAGAGCAAGGAACAAATGTTAGTGGTAACGGAAACTGAAAAAATGAAACCAAACTCAGCAAAAAAGGGAAGAATCAAGAAGACAAAGAGGTTGTTACACTGATTCTGTTTGACATCTTGCTAGGTAAGGAACTGGTATATTGAGAAATAATGGGAAAAAAAAAATGGGAAAAGAGCTGGGATTTGCACAAATAATGGAGAGAGATGTGTGACCCTTGCTTTCCTGTTAAGAAAATTCAGGAAGCCTGTTACTGGCATGGGTCCACAGAACAGACAAGTGGACTATATGCTGAGCGGTAGCAAATTGGTGTGGATATGCAAGAGAAAGATTTTTTATGACAACAGGGGAAAAAATCCAGATTGTTCCCCCGACACATCCAGTTCCTTCTCAAACAGATCAGGATAAATCATAAAGCTGGGGAACATGCCTGAAGAGAAGGAAGCTTATTAGCTCATTCTCTGGAGAATTTTCTGATCTCTAAAGAAAGAGTACAAAGGAATGAAAAAAGTGTGGTGAACAACAAATGGCTCTAGCACTAGTAGTCTGAGTCTTGGTGTTGGAAAATACAGAAATAATGTGAGTCAGACAAGGTCAGACCCAGACTTTGAGTCATGGAAATTAAACAACAAAATAAGCAATTTCCTTATCATATCAATAAAAAGATACCAGGAAAAGACGTGAAGTTTCTGTGTAGAGTGGATGTGGCTGATACTAGGAATAATGTAAGGAACACTCCAAATCTAAATTAATATTCTGCCTTACATTTCAGTAAGGAGAATAACATGGTGCAAAGTCAGGATGGATAATTGGAATCCACGCATAGAAATGGAATTAATTTTGTGGGAGGTAGAACTGAACCTGAAAAAGTGATGGCTACACAATACGAAGAAAAAAATAAACCAGGTATCTTTTTGCCTAGATCTCATTCCTAAACTTATGCAAGACTTCCTGAGCTCTCTTTTGCTTTGTCAGACCTTATGAGTGGACTTGATCCTAAAAGCTTACATGCTTTGTCGTACTATACCACTTGTCCCATTAAAACATACAGTAGCCTTGCATCTCTGGTGCAGTAAGTCTGGAGAAGTGGATGCTCTCCATCTCCAAAGACTGGAATAACTAGCGTCTAAAATCACAGATATAATGACAATGATGCTTAGTACCTTTTCACAGTAGAGGTCATCATGTAACTGTGCAATAGCAAACAATGCTTACATTTAAGAAAATTGGAAAAGCAGACCAAACAACTTAGCCTTTATCTCAGCAGGTCAAAAAGCTGTAGGCAAACTTCTGAAACGAGAGTAACTAACTACAGAGGTAAATGGAAAATGGCAGGGAACGCAGTCAGATTCTACTGACGATAAGTTGTACAAGACTGAACTAATAGTCTACTTTGATAGAAGAGCGGCTTTTTCAAAGTGGGAAATGAAATAGATGAATTCTATCTGAACTTCAGTAAAGCATGCAATTATAGTACCAAATGGAGAATTGTTAGTTAAACTAAAAAAAAAAAAAAAAAAAAGAAAAAGAATAAAATTAGTTAATGGAGAGGTAATAAGAGGTTTTTGTATTTGATATGCCAAATGAGAAGTCATTTTGTAGTGTGAAAATAAGAGATCTTTTAAGAATTGTAAAGGTGAGAAAGGAAAGACAGTTATCAGCGTGAGGAAGGTTACTGATTAAGTTCCTCAATGATCAGTCTGGGATTAAACTTAGTTTTTATTCCCTACAATAATGTTGGAAAAAGGGAGTGGTGTGCTAATGAAATGTACTGATGACTCAAAAGTTGAAAGGCGCTGTCAATACAGAGAAGGAATCATGTTGTACAAAAAGATTTGGCTCAGCTTCATGATGAGGGTAATAAAAAAAGAATTTCTTTTAACTGCAGAAACTACAAGGTCATGCAAACAGAGACTACTCAGTATTGCATTGTAGGGGTTCGTAAGTTGTAAATGGCAGGATGAGGAGTTGAGAAGGGTAGTGGGGAGCACACAGTGACTTTGAGCCAGCATAATAAAATAGTGTTGGATCTACTGTTAGGGTGTATCAGCGTAAATTGTTTTAGGAGGTGAAGAAATATTAATAGATTGTGCAAGGCACTGATGTGTCCTCATTGAAATACCACGTCAAACTGCGTTCACCCATTAAAACTGAGAGAAGTGTAGGGAAAGGGAAGACCAGGGGAATGAAAGATCTGTCTTATACAAGAAGAACAAAATTTTTTATCTTTGCTAGCATAAAAAACAATTTTTGAGAGGGGACATAACTATTGTCTAAAAAATGGGAGGGTAGCAGTTGTAAGTAAACAAGTAGGACCAAGAAGAGTTATTTAATTTCAAGAACAATATTGGTACAAAATGAAAGTGTATCAGTAAACTTAGCCTGTGACTCAATAAACCTAGTCAAAGTGCGACTAGATTTCAGGTTCCTAAGCTACCACTGAGAAAAGTATGGAAAGCCAAGAAAGCAACTAAGAAATGTGGTTTTCTGTGAAAGAGAGTAACTGGGATGGCTGGATTTTGTCTCAGTATGGGATACGGCTGTAGTCCACACCATGGCTAATGTAAACACAGAGTACTGTTCTGAGCAGTATCTGAGATATGTGGATTTAATTGCCCCTCAGTTCCATAAGACTGTCCGTATAGGATCAAAGGAAAGGTCCATCTAGCCTCGTAGCGTGTCTTTGATAGTGGAAAGCTGTGGCTGCTGAAGGAAACTGCGTAAGAAATGGGGTGAATATAGAGCAATTATTCTGCTGGTATATTCTCGATGTTTCCGATAGTCAGTAATTCAGACTTCCGAAGCTGGCAGTTGTATCCGGACCATCAAGTTTATTAGCCCTTGATGAACCTATCCTCCATGAATTTTTCTAAAATCTTTTTGAACCCTTTAATTTTTTTGGCCTTTGCAACATCCTGTGACAATGAGTTCCCCAATGTAGTTATATGTGCTTTGTTTTTCCTTTTGTTTGCTTAAACTGGTTGCCTGATAAGTCTACAGAGTGTTGCCTAGTTCATGTTATGAAAAATAGTGAGTAAATGTTCCTTAATCATCTCCTTACCACTGAGGAGTTTCTGAACTTCTGTTGCAGTCCATCAGTTGTGTCCTTTTGTAGTGAAATGGTCCTCGTCTATGTAGTCTCTTCTCATAGGAAAGCTGCTCCATGTCTTGACAGTGGTTTCTTCTCATCATCTGAACTTCCTCTGATTCTACTATATCTAAATGCTCAAATTCTGTTACTGCTGAGCTAAAATTTGTAACAAAGTGACTATTTGAAACCGAGCGTTCATGCATTGCTTTTAATTGGCTTGTCCAATTGAGGAGTCTTTTTTCAAGGCTGGCTGCAGGGTGTTGTCATTTCTATAGCAACCTTATTTCTCAGCTTGTAATCTAAAAAAAATAGTCAGCCTGTCTGCAGTGCCAGCATATTTGTGGGTATGATTTATCTGGCCAGTCTCTGGTACATAGCGGTAAGATGGCCGTGCCCAAGTCATGGCAGGCTCCCTTTGCTTTATGTTCATCAGGTGGAGAAAAGGCATTTTCCAATAGAGTTTCTTCCGCTACTCCGCAAATTATCTAAGCAAGGTCACAGAAATGACCTTCAGGACGTACCTGTTTCTCTCCATGTACAAAACTGTAAGGAAGCCCAGAGTGATTAACTGATGTTTATGTGTCTATCTTTAGATATAAAAAAATTAGTGATATAAAGCCCATCCCTAAGCCATTGATTAGCTTTGTCATCTTCCCAATCTTGTTTTTTCCCTTTTCTTCAGGAAATCAAAGCATTTCAGAAATGAACTCTTTTGATTTTAAGGGCATAAAGTATATTTATTAAAAATACTCCAAAGATGTGAAAGAGTAAGTGTGATTCTATTACAAAATAGAGCAGTAACAAAAACATTGTCATATTTTTGCCCAATTTCAGCCAGCGTACGGTCATACTGTGTACTATTCAGCTGTTCACTAAATGTAAGGTCAACAGGGTTAAGCAGATCCAGGTTCAGTATCTTTGCTTAATGTGTTGTGCTCAGGAAGACATATTGCATTCAATAAGAAAGATAATTTATTTTAAAAAATGAAATAGTGGGTTGAATGTGCCAATCGATTAATCACTTTTCACGTTAGATCTATCCCTCTGAAATATAAATAGTTTCTATAGTATGTTAGCACCTTGTAGCAGCAGAGCTGCAGAGCTGATGAATTAAATGTGCATGCTTACTTGAGTACATGTACATTTTAAGAACTTTGTGAAATTAGCAGGTATGTGAAAAAAGTGATAAAGAATGAAGCCACTTCCTTGCTTTCACCGGTTTGAATGCCAAAGAACAATCTTTTTTTTTTCTTTTTTTTTTTCAGAAGGGCTCTTCCCTTCTTTTTTAAACATTAATTTGAAACCTTTGCAGTGTGCCAGTATAAAAAAAAATATTATGGAACATTTACACAATAAGCCAGTGACCCATCCTGTCATTTTCCACATCCCCATTGTAATTATTTGAAATCCTTATGCTTGAAGACGAGTTTTTCTCCCTCCCAACCCAAAATCTATTTTCGGAGTAGACTTGTAATTGTGTGTTTGTTAATATAGCTGTCTGTTGCCATGAACAAAGTGAGGTCACCAATTTTCTATTACAGCTTTGCCACAGAGTTAAGGACTGTAAAACAGCTAGCACTTACTTGAATGCACCATTTTTTGTTTTGTATTGTTTTATTTTGTTCTGCTATCAATCCAAACGGTATTTAGGGTAAATACCTGACATGAACTAACTCATATTTTGATAGTCTGGAGTTATTCCTAGTGTTAAAGTTTGTATGTGACTTTTGTATTTAATATTCAATGCTCAGATGTTCTTCATTTAAGACTTGGCAACAATTTTCCTGGAGGTAAATTGAGAATTAATGTGTATGAAGCATTTTTAAAATGTGTTATTTATCTTACTCAGTGTTCTTTGCTAAGAAAAGGTGCATCTGATTACAGATTATGTTATATTGTAGCATCCAGTGCTCAAAATATTTGTATTTTGGATTTGTATTTATGCACTTTTAAAACTTTGGTAGAGTCCATACAGATCACTGTAATTTATTTTATCAATGCACCATCAGTACTAAGGTTTATACTGCCGCTACAGTTTTCTCTAACTCTGGTATTTTTGTCCATCTGTCTTAAACTCTTAGAATATTTTTTTTATAATTTGTATATCCCAGAATGGATGAATGAATTGAAAACATGAAACAGATTCCAAATAAGAACTGTCATGGCTACCTTGAAGTCAGTAAGTTATGTCAGTATGGCTGTGACAGTTCAGAGCAGTCAAAGGTTTGGCTCAGAACATCTGTACATCTTCAGTACTTTACATCCTTAATAAAGACATTATTTATAACTTGAAACGAACAGTTTCAACACGGCTGAAAGTTAACACAGAATCACCAACAGGAGCATGGAGGGAAAATGAGATTTATAGTATGTAATGATATTTTTTGGAACGGCTATTTCAGGCATTCCTGCCCTAATACCAGCAGCATTAGAAAACATGAAAAAATATGTATAATTCACACCAGATGTATTTTGTTGATTTCTGTCATGATGAGATTCTTCCAGTTGCTATAAAGGAGATATTTGCTCTGAAGTCACCTTACATATCTTTTGGTTTTGCCACATAATGACGTTTGTTTTATGCGATAATAATGTGAGAAAAAAATGTTTGGTTGCATGCTGAATGAAAAGACAGTTAAGCCGCAGGGTACAGGTACCTCACCCTGATCACCCTGTTATATGAGGGGGGCGGGGAGGGGGAGAGATTTAAGCAGAAATATTTTTTAAAAGAACAGTACAAAATTAATGAACTATTTGGAGATGAGATTTGCCATGTTATTTAGGTTCTGTGAGCATATAAAAATATATCCACATTTTGTCGAGATATCAGAAAAGCTGGGCTAAGCAATTCCATCACTGCCAAGTGGAGAATTCAGCAATTCAGGGGTCCCAGGGCAAAAACTGAGACACAGCAAAAGCTGAAACTATGACTTTACGCACATTAGGAAGTATGTTAATCTGAGCATGTTTGCTGCTGCCTGTCTCTCGTCTCAACAGGCTGCTTCTTCCTTAGCAGAAGCCACAGCTTCACTCGCTCCATAGAGAATTCAAACTCTCCTCCCTGGTTTCGGTACTGACGTAAGCCACGTTACTTTACACACAGTACAACTAAAAATAAAAATCAAGCTGGGAGATCTTACAGAGTGATCTGAAATTTAGCAGATCTCATTGTCAACTTTTTGATTATGTATCAACTCAGGAAATTATTCCTGCTGAAGATTTGCTTAAGCATATTTGAACACATGCTTAATTTTCAGTATTTGTCCAGGACATTTTAAAAATCAGTATCTTGCTCTCTGATTGAATAGTTTTTTTTCACAGACTTTACAGTATTACTAGGTGAGGCAAACACCACCATTCTGCCAGCAATCAACATACTCCTAGCTCACTCTCCAGTTAGACTTATGTACTACCACGACACTGGAAAATACTGATAATATTGTGTGAGGAAGAAGTATTTACCATTAACACTGTTCTCCTTGCTCGTATCTTTTTACTGACCTGTGATTCTGCCAAAGCAGCATGCAGAGCATGGAGTTACAAATTAAGAAGGAGGGATTCAGTAGAGTGAAGCCTTTAACTCGTTGACTGATGATGACCAGGATGCTTAAAAGTCTCCTGGATTAAAATTAATGGAGTTTTCTGTTTTAAAGCGATTTAAAAATTATAAATAGAAAATTCCATGCAGGGACAGAGTAGTACTAGTAGTAATGATTTATTCGTTATGTCTGTTTTGACATCTGATAGCCAAGACACCAGAACGAACAAAATGCTTCAGATTTGCTTGTCATCAATGAATGTCTTCACAGCCCGGCAGAAAGCAAAACACGTTGTTATAATTATCTGATATTTTTACAATGCATGAAGTGTATTTGCACTTAAAAGCTGATGCCTTTTACTATAACACAATAAATACACCTGCACAGAAGCTGGTAAGTCTTTGGCAGGTATGAATAATAATCTTAAAACCATTTAGAATAGGTGTAAATCTTGTAGCTATTGACTGATGTTTGTTTCCTCATTAGCAGAGATGATTTGAAAGGCAGATGTTCTTCTTGAAAATCTGAGATACACCTCTAAACTCCCATATTGTTTGTACCTACAGATGAAATTAGAACTTCCTCCTATTGTCTTTGTCGTACGTCCCATCGTCCCTAACTGACGCATATTGTATAGTCTACTCATTTCAAACAAGGCTATGGCGTTTTCAAGATGAAACTGTTTCTAAAACTAAAAAATGGCCAAAATCCAAAGATTATTATCGCCTCATCCATTCCTTGCAATGTTGCGTGAGAGAATTTTCCATATCACAGGCACACTTTCCGTGGTCTTTTCTTTGATTTCACACTAGCAAGAGATATTATTATGGCACTTTGTTATGATTAAGACTAACTTGTAAATTTTCTTTAAAATAAATTTTAAAAAAAAAAGGAATTATGCTTCAATGGCTATGATTTGATTTGAACGATTTAAGTATCATTAGGGCTGGAAATCTTATAAACTATGTATTACATTCTGATCTTTGGGATGAAGACAGGGAATGTCCCAGCTTTTTACTTAAGAAATCAATTTTTTAACAGAGCATGTATAGCAATGCTGAAGGGGAATTTCTTAGCTAGCTCTACTCTAACCACATCAATTCAACTCTTACTTTATCACAAACAAAATATTTTATTTTTTTTTAAATAATTGTACTAATTGCCAGGAAACATGAATAACTGAGTGCATAGAAGATTTTACAAGGCAAATGATAGTGAGAAGGCCAGATATATGTAGAATAACTAAGTTTTAATTGATGATCATTCAGGTATTCTCTCTACCTTTGTAACAATATCAAAATAAGGATGTAGCCAAAACAATTGAGATCGACATATTTTATACTGAAGGGAAATAGCTTTTTTATGAACCATAGAATTAATCTGTGGAGTTTATTGCAATAGCTGTCTCAGAATATAGTACACTGTTTTTTCTCAAAACTAGATTTGACATTTATTTATGTATAAAATACAGTTTGCAATTGCATTATATCTGCAGGATAAGAATGATCACAGTTGCAACCTTTATTTTTTAGGTCATCAACCAATCACTAATTCAATAATTCCAGGAGTTATGGGAGAGGGAACTTGGTTTGGGGACATATTACTCCATAATTATCAATAATGCAATTTCACGGACTTTTCTCTTTGATGTCATAAAATAGAAGAAGGGATCACACAGCAGTATTATAAATGTGTGCATCTAGAGTCTTTTTTTTTTTTTTTTTTTTTTTTCTTTTCAAGGACAATATAGCGTATAGATTATATCATCTTGTGGGTATATTCCAAGTATTGATGCTAGGAATAACAAATACATGCATTTGTGAGAACACCTTATCTGAGCACTGGAACAGGTTGCCCAGGGAGGCTGTGGAGTCTACCTCCTTAGAGATATTCAAAACCCATCTAGACACGGTCCTGGGCAACTGGCTCTGCTCTAGGTGGCCCTGCTTGAGCGAGGGGGTTGGACAAGGTGACGTCCAGAAGTCCCTTCCAACCTCAACCATTCTGTGATTCTGTGATTCTGTAAGACAAGTAGTCCAGTAGTTCTAATTTCTAAAGTTCTAACTAGTGGTGACAATGGCTTCTTTTCTCCTTTACAGCTATTTTCTTTAGTCTAGCCCTAACAAACTTTTGCTTGCCACAGGTTTAGTTGACATATACACTTTTTTTTTGCCATGCAAAAAATCACCTGGAAAGAATTCCAAAATGTAGACCTATATTTATGGTTGGGAAACAGTTTGGGGTTTTTTTTCCCCCAAGATTTAGAGGTGTGATGCCTAATGAAAAGAAGTAATTGTATTTAAATATTCTCCACTCCTTTTCAGGGTGCGGAATGATTTCGATGTGCTTACAAACCGATTGATTGGCAGCCATGGCTATTGTACTCAGGTAAGTTAAGCGTGGGGTCTTGGGGATGTCATAAGCCTCTGCATGCAGAACTGTGAACTGACCTCTGAGAAGAGATGGCGTTTCTTGAAGTTTCTTATGTTTTTCCTTTTTCCCCGTAACGTCAAGCACCTTCATCCTTTATTCTTTTTCCCTTGTGTTTTTGCATATTGTTGTCTTTGCTCTCAGAGCCTCTGCTTTTTGCCCTGGTTTTCTGGTCCGTGTGTGTCTGTACCTGTGTGTGCATGTGCTCATACTCTTCTCATCTGCCTCTTTTGAACTCCTTCGTAGATTTTAGTGCTGAGATACTGCTGAGACTGCAAGCTGAGTTTCCTCCCTGCCGTTTCAGAAAGGTGACTGAGGTTGCATGTCCGATCGTACAGCTCCTCTGTAGACGGTCATTGCCCAGCTAACTGAGCTGATGCTGGCTGAAGCTAACTGGTGCTTCAAACTGGAGACACTGACTTATTATATACATGTCTAAAAGACCTATAATGCTTGAAAATAAGCAGTCTGAATTGCTGTCTAACACTTCTTAGGACCACAACTGTGCGTATGTAGTCTAAATTCCAGCTCATGTCCTGTACCAAATGTCTCCCACTGGCTGGCTCTAGGCCTGCAGAGGCATCCACTCAGTTGGAAATACTTTGCCTTGGACATGTAGGTGGAATGTAGATCTCAAAATTCTGGGGCACAGATTCCCTCAAAGCTGGGATGTAGGCAGTTGTGTGTTCTGAATATGATCCACAGCCATTAAATGTACTGCCATTCTGGCTGCAAAAAGCAAGCTTCATGTTCTTCCCTTGTACTGTTGCTAGAAGACTTTTATACTGTGGTTACGTGGTGATTCCTCAAGAAGGTGGTGGAACATCACTGGTGGATTAGAAGTCCTAAAAGCATCAGTAAGAACCTATAAACTTTGGAGAGTCCTTCAGGAGAAACATGAGGCTATAAATGTTTGCAGTATTTTTAAAATCATACATCAAGTCCAAACTGCCAATACCAGTGTTATTCATGTCTTCGGGCATGGTAATTTGGACTATTTTTTCTGGAAACTTTCTTCTTGTTATTTCCCATCATGTTTCTTGACATATGTTATTTATTAATAGTCAGCTGGTTCATTGCCATAGGACAGTCTGCTGCTAGATATTGTTACGTGCTGTTATATTCAAGCTGGCCCTTGTGGGGTCTTACGCTAAGCAAAATGTCTAGTGTCTCCGTTCCTTGAACTTTATGCACCCTTGCATGCACACGTGCACACACCCCCACCCTCTCACATGTATTTAGTCTCTGACAGACCCATTCTTCTAGTTCAATTGAAGAGGAAATAATCAACAATCTGCTATAGTAAGTATGAGTATATTAGTGGTATGGACCAGATGTGGAGCCATATGGGTGACTGTCTTACTGAATGAGACTTAAGTTCAACCACAAATAATCAGTGAGAAAAAAAAATCTTTTAACAAATCTTGTCCAACATACAAAATACATCACTAAGTACATGCAGAAATATCATATAGTACTGTACAGGCTTTTAATTTATATAATTCATGCTGTAGCTTTCACTGTAGAGAAAAAGGGACTCCAAAATGTTTTGTTCTAAAAAAAAGCACAACATTAATAGAAGAAGATTGAGAGTTGGATGTAAGAATAAATTGATTATCAGCAGTTTGCCTCTGGAAAGATGAACATTGAAAACTCCTCTAATATTTGCTCATTTACTTTGGGAGTAGACTTCCCCCGAAATATCTGGAAAGAATTTTATAAGCAATCCTAATCCTAACCCTAAACTTAAAGCCACCACATAAATTAAGTCTGGTACGTGTGTAACTTTATCAACCCTGAATCAATCTTGTACTGATGTCTGATAGAGACAAGACGTTTAACTACTGTTGTGTTTTGTTTGTTTTTTTAAACATGTCACAAACAGGAATTGGTGAACTTGCTTTTGACTGGCAAAGCTGTGTCCAATGTTTTCAACAATGTGATAGAGCTGGACTCTGGAAATGGCAATATCACAATTTTGAAAGGTATCACAAGCCGCAGTGATATTGGTTTGCTGTCTCTCTTTGAGCACTACGATGTTTGTCAGGTATGCTTTCCATTCTTCTGATTTTAATTTAAAAGGAAACAATTACATTTAAAATTGGCTTGGAGTGAGTATAGCAGCTAAGAAATTATGGGCTTGTTTCAGTTGCTCACTCAGAGGCATCTAGTGCTGTTTTAGACGCCCCAAGGTGGAGCGTGGTCTCCCTTCTGGGTGCAGGTTCTGTGTCACAGCTGCCGCCCCTTGGTAAATGACTTGGGTAGTCTACAGCATCTCAAATCTTACATTCCTGTGTCGTTTTCTAACTGATCTCCTGAAGCGGGAGTCAGCTTGCAGACTAACACACTTCCATCTAAGTGGCTACTGTATAGATCTGTATACGTGAAGTAGGACCTGCTCAGTGCAGTCTGTGGAGTTGAAAGCTGTTCAGCTGCCTAAACATAATTGCGTACTCCAGGCTGAGCTGAACAAGTTCCCCTGACTGTGTTCACTAGATGTCCACTGATTATAGTGGAGTTGAGACACCCAGCTCGCATGTGGACACTTATATCTTAGTCGTGTATACATAAGCAACTGAATCTGGAGCTGAAACTCACCCAAAATATTCAGTTTTCCACGAGTTCCTATGTGATGGGGAGCTAGATTGACTGAATCCTCTACTCCATGCTGTAATGGTGGTCATATTGTATTAGCAGTAAAAAAAAAAATAGACAATTAAAATAGCTGCCAATATAATGGGAATGTTCCCTTTAACATGTCTTTGAAATCACTATTTTCATTGTAGTCATCATGAAAATTAAAAGACAGATTAAAAATTTCAAAAAAGTGACAGACATTAATTTATCTCTGGAAAAACTTGTAAACTGGTTCTCCATCGACAGACATTGTTGTCAAGGTGGACATTTTTCCTAAAGACATGTTCTATCTTAAACAGACAATCTTGTGTTTGATGCAAGGATATTATTTGAAATTCTCTTACTTGTGTTAGATGCTAGATTAGATGATTGTAACAGTCCCATCTGGATATGCAGTGAGTGCCTCTATATAATTGAAAGTTATTAGCAAAGAATTTGTTTGTACTGATCTAATATAAATGTGTGACTGAAAACAAAGCATGATTTTAACTGTTTCCCATATGGCTAAAGTCAGTTACATTTTCCTGCTACTGGCAAATTATAATTTTTGTTATTTTTAATTAATGCAACCCTTTACATTATTCACAAGATTATAATAACACTTAAATTCAGTCAAGACAGCATATCAGTGTATCCAAATCAGATTGATTCAGAACAAACTGGACTAAAAATAAAGCAGCTTCTGTGTCTAGTTCAAGCTCCTTGTCCTTTTCTATAAACAGTCTAACATTTAAAGCCTCAAAAAATGGTTATGCACCACTGTAGCATTTTTTCCATTCTCTAGTGAGGAAAATGACTTCTAAGTAGCGAAATGGTAAGTGAGGTCAGTGCAGGTAAGAGCTATTTCTTTCCCATCTGCCCTCTAAAAATAAAATAAAAAGTTACCCAGAGAATCAGTCACCATCTTCCACTTATTCTGCAAATTATACGGTGGAGGGGGTCTGTTTCTTCTACTACTGTGCTCTTGCATGGGAGCTGGACTCATGAGCAGTGATCTGTTTTCCAAGCCAGTGACTCTTAATCGGTTACAGAAACTCCAGCAGACGTAGTTTCCTTTTTTTTCAGTCTACACTGGTTCGGCATCGGATGCAGATTGCCATGGTTTTTATTAAGAACATCTGCAAGTGCTCTGCATTTCAGTTCGTACGTCTGCAATGCCTGCCTTAGGACTAGGACAAAAGTCGGATTCTGGTGGGCTTGGCCTCAAGTCTGCGGAGTCTCCACTGTGGCTTCAGCATGAGGGGCCAGATTCTGCTTTCTGTTACAAAGAGATAAGTTTAGAACAATTTAGAAAAAATAAATGTCACTGATCGTTTGCAGTAGTGGAACTGAGAATAGCATTTGCCTGTAAGTCTTTCAAACTGACTCTTTTCTTCCTCTCAGTGTTTTGGTAAGTGGATTCAGCATCCAATTATATTGTGGCTATGAGGATGGTAACTGAAACCAGTAATGGAAAAGGACTGTCATTTTTGGTTGGGTTTTTTTTGTTTCCAGGAGTAAGAAAATCCTGAGCGTGATATATGGTGAATCATAGACATTAGAGTTGGAAAACTCCCTTTGGGTCATATCCAGCCAATCTCTCAGAGGATAGTTCGGGATATTTTTATGTCCTGTTATATAGTAGGCTTTCTTTTAAAAATCTGTATCCACAAAGTTCCTGCCTTTTTGTTCAGATGGCCATTTATTAGTTGATTATAGCGCATATAACTGTGATCTTACCTTTTTTCTCACATCTCTACTTTAAAATATAAGGAATTGCAAATTCAGATTTACAGGTACCTGCGAATGTGGAGATTTTAATATCTACTACACAGCTTGTGCTTTGGATGTACTAATATTAAATCTGACTGTTCATTTACTTAGTTTCCTCTGATTATCATTCTTACTTCTAATCCAACCTGCCCCCTAAACAATTCATCCCCATCCGCTAGACATTTGCAAGCTGATGAAAGAGTTCCTCCCTTTTTCATCAGTACATCCTGTCTGAAGCTTATTTTTATTGCTCTACTCTAGACTTCTTCCAACTTACCAACACATTTAGGAAGAGATATGCAAGATTCCGGACTAGATGCAGTAAATCCACCTAGAGAAAGGTTTCCATACTGTTTTATCTCCCTTGTCTAAAATGTGGAGTATTGTATATAATCCACAATTTCCTTGGCATGAGTTCTGAGTTGAAAATACCATGAGGGCATGAGAACTGAATTAATCCTTCTGTCAAACTTCAACAGTAGCAAATCAAACCAAAATGATCAGTCCCTTTTTCCGCGGTGATTGCCTGAAGAATCCCTCTGTTGCTGATCCAGTAATCTCTTTCAGTGAATCATGCCGAATGTGTTATCTTTGCTGATTGGAAAAATGTGTGCTTCATGTAATTTGTCTGGTATTGTTAACGTCTAATCATCACTCTTAGTCCTAATGTATCACCATATTCAGTATATTTTTTGTAATGTAATTACTTGTTGCAAATTGTTTCGCGATGACAGATGGATTCATTCAATCTGTTTCATATGCAAACATTTAGATTCATAGTGAGATTCCATATTTTAATGCAAAAAAGCTAAAACTCCAATTCTGTTACTTTCCAGTAGGCAAGTTACACATCTTTTTGGATTTCCTTTCTTTGTGCTAAGCCCATATTTAAGCTATATTAATTCCATCTGATCTCACACATTTAACTAAGAAGCCTAAATTAAGATTTTAGGTTTCCTGTGATTTCTTTAGAGCTCTTAAAGCATTAGAAACATTTCCGAAAGCGGGTCAGCCCACATAAAATTGTTGCAGGTTTTCCTCCGTTTGCTGGGCTGCAGCACGCGGCAGTTTAGCAGTGGTCTCAGGGAAGCTGCGTCGCTTCTGCAGCAGGGACAAGACCTCAGAGAAAAGGGTGAGGCACAGAAGTGGGCAGGGCCAGTTATAGAAGTTGTGAGTGAGAAAGTCCTTGCATTTGGGTCAGAGTCTTTGGCTTAAATGCTGCATTAAAATTACAGGTGAAAAAACTTTGAATGATGATATGCTCTTTTGAAAACGTATTGTGACGTTAAAAGCAGAAACAGATGGAAACAGATGCTCCTTGTATTTATACCAGGTCATTTAAGAGACTAACAGCGACAAAAGAGAAAAATATCATCTGCATTCCCATCTGAAGAATTTAAAAGATACTACTGATATTATTATCTTATTAATGATAATAACAATAACAATATCTAGCATTTGTGTGTCATTTCCTATGAATAGATCTGTGCTTTGCAAAAGAGTCAAGTATCATTACCATTTTACAGGGGGGGTAACAGAGGAACAAGAGTCAAAGTGCTTATCCCAGTAAGTCACCCAGTAAGCTAGTGGCTGAACTGGGAAGAGAGTACAGGCCTTCTGAATCTCTCATTCTAAAGTTAGTGCGATACCGGCGGATGAATTTGGCCATCCTTCTGAAGTGCTTTTTGAAACCGCTTTAGGTATGTGCTCTTGCACATGAAGCAATGGAAGTATTCAAGGTCATTTGTCTCATTTGAACTTTGAGTCTGATTCTTCTTTGTCTTCACTGATTCTCTCCTGCTTTTAACCTGTCCTGCTGTGGTAGTTGAACCTCCTATCATCAGACCTCCCAAACTCAACCTACTGTGAGTCTTGACAACGACCAAGTCTCTGCCTCAGCTGTCAGCATGTCAAGAGACTGATGCTTTTTAGTTTTTGCGTTTTTGAAAATGAAGAAAGAACATGGCATTGACAAAGAAGTTATGCTTATTGTTCCTATTTCTTTTAAAAAGAGAGAGAAACATAAATAAACAGAATTTATTCATTAAAATTCCACAGATGGGAAATATTATCTTTGGTCTTTTTGATGAAACCAGCACACTCTGTGCTATAACAAGACCTACTTGAATTATTAAATTCAGCACACATGCTCTGTCTTCTGGCACCTCACCTGTTTATTTGCCCTGTGGAACGTCCTTCCTATAACCTTCTTCGCTGGGAAATATGTCTGCTAAACAGGCGCCTTTCTCAGTCAGATGGGCTGGATTCAAGCCAGGTCATTGGTGGAGTTGCGGAGGGGGAGGTTTAGAAAGAGGTTTTTAACCATCTTGTTTAAGAAACCAACAACAAAAATATGCATGTGTAAAATGGAAACTGATGGTTGGTTTTAATTTTCCACTTATTTTTCAGTAATGGGTATGCGGTAGATATTGTGCCGTGTAGATACATTCGTCAGGGGACCCTGCTATTTATATAAGACATTTGTGAGTGCCACTGTGGGCAAAAACATGTGATACATACAAGTTTGACTGAAATAAGGCTGACAAGGCATTGGCCATTTAAAAAGTCTGTTTTCATTCCTTGTTTTTACATCTCCCTTTCTAGCCTGAAAATGAAATTTTCTTTAATGAAGTCCTATTGTCCGCCGACTAATCCATGGACAGTTATTTTCCCAGAGGCTAGTCACTGTTGCTGGGGTATTGGCATTGATTTCTTGTCAGCGTCCTTCCAAATAAAATAGAATCACAGAGTTTTTATCTAAGACAATAAGAATAACGAACCCCACATGTTTAAAAGAGTTCTGCATGCTTTGCAAACAGACAAAACAGAAAATGAGAAGTTAAATATTTTCCACATGTCTCTCTAGATTATAAATACCTGCATTTGGATCTGGATTTATCCCCTCTAACTTTAGGTCCTTTATAGGCTGAAAATGCTTCAGGTAAGAGTCCAGCCAACTCCCTTTATAGCTGATGAGCGAGGGGGTCCAAATTTCTGACAATACCCATCTCTTCCTTGTTTGATTTTACAGACAGCCAAAGCCAACCTCAGCGAGGGGCCAACCTAAGTTAGAGGGCCTAGAAACAGATGCTGAAGAGTTAAGTGGCCTGAATCTTGACCTATCTTTGTCATTGCAGTGAAGTAACTTACTGAAATAAATTAAAAACTCCTTCATGTGTATTGAGGGAATGGCAAAGTGCTGAAGTCTGAATGAGGGTCTGAATCTCCCTCAGCATTTCTTCACTTGATGGGACATACCAGAAAAGCAGCAGAATGGAATAAGGATAAAGAAAAGATCCTGAGGCTGCCTGGCGCCCTGAGGTCTATTTGCCTTGCCACAACCGCTATCTTCTTTTATATTGTGGCAGCATAAGGGAACTTTAGTCAAAAGCCAGTGCTTTCCAGGAGTCTTTTCTTTGGTTTGGTAGTCCTGGGATTCTTCTTCATTAATGTTGCCCCTTTTCCCCCCAATTCATCAGCAGAAAGATTTCTTTTTCTACAACAAAAAGAATTCAAAGTTACAGAGAAATTATCTAGGGCTCCCATGTAGCAGTAGTGTTTTCTACTACAGTTTATAAATAACTGGCTAAAAACTCTTCAATTTCTGCCTAACCTGGCATAGTCATTAAATTCTGCATACTCTGAATGGCAGCTATTGTGAACATTAATTTTATTTTTCTTAATCTGATTGAAATCAAATACATATTAATGGCAATAACTTTATTCTCAGTGTCCTCTAACTAGATGCAAATATAACAGTAATATGGCTGACCTGCTGTTTTAATAGTGCTTGTGGAATAGGTGAACTGATTCAGTGGTGTTCTTGATCACCCAAGGGCTATTGCAAGGGTATCTGTTTTTACACCATTGATATTTCAGTCTTAACACTGTTGGAACATTGTTTAATATTAATTCAGGAAAGGTCATTGCAATTGCGGGGAAAAAGCGTTGACAGAACAAACAATAGGCTGTGGCCTGTAACTCTGAAAGCTTTGTGTAATTATCCTTTTGTCTATCAATCCTATGGATTCGGTACAACTAGAAATTATTCAGTTTGACAGAACCCAGACCTTTGTTGAATCACATGGGCCTCAGTACTGCACTGTATGATTACTTTGGAAAATAAGCATTTATAACAGTCATATTCATAAAGCAAGAAATGACTGAAGTTTGCACTATAACAGAATGTAATTTTAATGAAAAAAAAAAAAAGTAAAGTCCAACAAGCAAGGACATGAAATTATGTTAAATGATAACAAAAATCCTGGAGAAAAATGCCACCACATTAGCTGTATCCAGTGATGCCCCTTGGTTTTGAGCTCTTCTTCTTTGAATCATGGCCACTGCATAGGAATGATAACCTAATGTTTGTTTCTGTTCAAGATCAATTGTTTAATGGAGTCCAAGAGACACAGAATCTAGGTTATATTTCTTGTTTGTTTCTTTTCGTATACTATGGCAAAAGATAGCCTTGTTCAATGAGCAAAGAAAAGCTGAATGGTGAAGTACCATGCGCTCGTTCTGGCAGATACATTGGAACAATTTTCCAGCAATAAATATTTGTCTGTAGATTTAATTTCACCATTGTGCGAATACACACTAAAGTCAGATGTAGAAAAAGACCACCCATAGTGTTGAAAATGAGCCCTCTGAAGGTGCTTGCTTTTGAAAGGTTGACATTTTCCAAAGATGAGAATTGTGTCCCTGAAATTTATGAGCATTCTTAAGGGATTTGTAAGGGAGAGGGTTAGGGTTAGCGAAGTCTCCATAGGAATTGAAAACATGCAGCATGGCAAGACACCTAATTCATTCCCCCCCTTACTTTTTTTTGCCTGAAGAAGATTAATGAGCATGTTTGAAAACTAATATTTGAATAGTAATGCATTATTACTTTTTAATGCATTATGATACTGCAAGCAGAAAAAAAAAAAGGATTCTTTTTATGTTCTGCAAAGTAGAAATACAGCTATTGAACCCTTAACAAAAATAGTAATATTTAATAAAATAGATTCAAGTCACATATCCTTGATTTGCCTTTGGAAGTCAGAGCCAGCATTGCACTCACAGGGCAGCATACAACAGCTGGAGAGAAGGGCCCCATTCTCTGGCAAGAATTTGTTGGGTGACACACACTCTGACCGAGTTTAAAGGGTTTCCTGAGGAGTCAGAGCGTTGGGGGTTCATCCTTGTTCTTTTCTGTCCTGCTTCAAGGTCCTGTTATATTCCGGGGTCACTATCACCAACCAACCTGGCCAGGCAATTGAAGAAGCACTCACCAGCTGAACCGGTTAAATAAGGGTATACTTTTAGTCCAGTCAACAGCTGATGCTTGAAGAAGTGGGCAAAGGAATCCTCACAATGAGGATTATCCTTACTTTGTCGGTAGCGTGGGTTCATATTATATTTTGTGGAAAAAATCTGGACATGATTTGAGGAATGCTATGGGAGAGGGATGTTCCTTATAGGAAGTCTAGACAAAGTAAATTGGTTGGGGAGAGGAAGAAATTTTAGCCTTATGGATAAATACCATTCCATGCCACTTGACCTTAAAGCTGGGAAACAAATCCTGGGCCTGTTTAATCTGCTGGTGTAGGAATAACATGAGGTATCTGGAGAGCCAGAAGCCCCTGGAAGGTGATGATAGTGGGATAGAGTGGCCAGTAGTTTTGGGAAGAAGCACACCTGTAGGGACCAGCTAACACCTGGAATGCAATTTAATTTTAAAGGCAGCGGCTGATCCTCAACTAGTACAACTGATGTAACTGAGATGAAGAGTTTTCCCCTTTTACGGGAGATGAGGATTTGACCTGCGATGTTTTTGTACTCTCCTTATTGTCTTAAAGTTCATGCCCTCACCTTCTTCTGCAAGCATTGTAACTGAAAACTGTACGTATTTGGAAAATGTTCCTACAGACCTTACTCATCTGAACAGTCTATCCTGACTTCAATAGGACTGTTCTTGTGAGTAAGAATTGGAATGGATGTGTGCTTTGAAACAGTTCTGTATCTCTCTGATCTTGTTTTGTCAAATGTTCTTTGATGAAGCTTGGAAGTTACTTTAGCAGACATATGTAGGAAGAACACATTTTTAGGAGAAAACTAGCTGTTCCTTTTTGGCTTTGCTTTATCTGTGTACTAAAATATGCATGTTTGTGTGACTGAATGTTTTCATCCGTATCCCTCTAATTTGCCATCTTTTGTTGCATCTGCGTATTTCCCTTCTTGATGACTCCTGTTATGAGTATTTTTGTAACCTTGTAAAAAAATTTCTGTGCTTTTAAGCCAAGAATTTACATAAAAAGCAAACCTGTTTTAAATAGATATTAGCAAAATAATGAGTCAGGGAACAGTTACTTAATTAGCTAGAGACTTGTTATCTAACATCTGAAAAAATTCTTATTGGGGAAGAGAATTGATTTTGTACTCATATATCACTTCAGAGAGAAATTCTAAATCTCAATAATAAAAACCCCACACACTCCTTATCACTTAAGATGCTGTTTAGACTTTTAATTACAACAGTATGTATGTTGGCTTCTGCGTTTTAGCAGGATATTGGATGACATTTACGCCTGTGTGCCCAAGGTGAAGAACTGAGGGCTGTATTGTACAGGCTGTATCCACGAATCTGTATCTAGAAAACATGTATGAGACTTTTTCTGTTAAAAGTCTTCCAGTTTCCACTAGCGCCCACTGCATATGCTGAAGCGTGATTTAAATCCCATAGTGGTAAAGGTAGCGACAGGCAGAGATGATTTCTGTAGCTTATGTCACTCACCATATTACTATGCAAACCTCTTCAAAACTACCTGAGCCTCTAAACTAGCGAAGTTTTTTTGATCCATGTATCTGTATTACGGAGACAAAAACTGATCTTATATTTCTATGCACATATATTTGCACACTTGGCTGCCGTTCCTTATTTTGCAGATTAGCAGCATACCAGCAGTGCAACATCTGTTTAGCAAAGGACACATAAAACTGGGGATAAAATAAAGATGGTTATCCACAGCGTCCTGCACAGTAGTGATTCTGTCTACTATAAGAATAATAAGTGGAGCTGTAGTCAGAAACATTCCACTGAAAGTAAAGAGTTTTGTTTCGGTGTTTAGTTTCCGTGAGCAATTTATCAAAGATACAAAAAACAACAATTCAATGGCAGAAAAAACAGTATTATTTTGAACTTAGAATACAGCTTTAAATGACATAAATAATAAATATGTGTTTTAGCTGAATATTAAAATCGCAGCTGGGAGAAATAAGGTTTCTTTGCTACATTAAACAATCTAATCACTATTTTTACTCTATTATTACTACTGAAGGGGCTAAAATCATTAACTGATACTGCAGCTCTAAAGCAGCAGCATGCAATAGGAAGATGGTATCTCTCTCAGAACATGTTAGTATGAGGTGAAGAAAATACTACCAGATATTCACTGACCTCAGGGGATGCAGGAGACTTCCATGACTCATTTTATATCAGCATATATTAAGTTTCAAAACCATAGATACACTCCCCCACATACTAAAGCATATATGTCTGCCTTAAAACATAAATTCCATGAGAAATAATAGATACGAGCCTAAATATACATAAAAGTAGCCTCAATCCTTTGCTGGACTTGAACCTTAAAGACTATGAGGTGAAGCAGCAGAAAAAACTGATTAAACTGATAAATGGATACATATATAGATAAAAGCAATTAGTCACAAATCCAAAGAATTGCTGTAGTAGTGCACATTTTAAATAGCTGGTAGACTTAAGAATAATACTTCAAATCAGTAATGAGTATGAAAATCATTTATGTGCAATTTCGTACGGATTATTTAGGATATTTATAAATAAGTATACTTTCAAACTTTCAAGAGGAGGGCAAAGGTTTAGAAAAGGCATCTGGTAAAGAAATCATTGATTTTTTTCATAGAATCATAGAATCATTTAAGTTGGAAAAGACCTTTAAGATCATCGAGTCCACCCATTTCAGCTGAGAATATTTCATTTTTACGAGTAATTAATCAAAACAGGTGCTTCTGTTATTGCTTTCTTCTAGTAGCTGAAAATATTTTATGTATCTGGACTGTGAAGCTAGATGAAGAGGCTAAAATGAAGGGAATGTATTATGTTCTTAATCCAAGAAAATATTTTGGGCTCAGTTTCGTTGCCCACACAGGGGTGTTTCATGTCATCTGAGATCCTATGAAGTCTCTTGCCTGGCTTCCAGGTACTGTTGCATAAGAGCACGGTCTCCCATTGATCTCGTGTAGTATTCCTGACCTAAACTCACTGTGGTTTTATAGCTATTGCGGAGGATAGGGTTTCTTTTGGTTCTGATCATCTGGGATATGATCTTTTTGCTGTAAGGATACTACAGCTGGATTTCATTACCTGCCTATAACTCAAGGCCAGATACTTGCTTTATATGTTCTATGATTTACCAGAGCTATCCTGGTCTGCTTCATCAGCAGCATATAATGAGCCTTCATTAATGTTTGTAGACTATCATAAATAAGTGATCTTACACATCTCATGTTTTCCACAATGAATTGTTTCTCCCCCTGTCCCCCGTGATGTTCTAATGTTTTGTATCTTTCTTTTAGGTTGGTTGTTACTTGAAGACCCCTAAATACCCAATTTGGTTGGTATGCAGTGAAAGCCACTTCAGTGTGCTTTTTTGTTTGGAGAAGGATTTAGTAGATGACTGGAAAACAGAGCGGAGATTTGATCTGTATTATTACGATGGTTTGGCCAACCAGGAAGAAGAAATACGGTTAACGGTTGGTATGTACAACTCGGTAACTCTGCATTTCATCTCTGGTGGTGGCAACAGCATCACATCAGAAAGGAGAATCCAGTAATACAAAGAAAGATTATTTGTGTGCCTGTTTCCTAATTTCCATAATTAGTTTTGGAGATTAATTGGGAAATTAGAATTCACAAGGAAATTTTGAGGATAAGCTCTTGAAAAGGTTAAAAGTGAGCATGTGCTACTTTATACAGACTGGTAAGACTTTCAGTGACACTGATGTCCAAGGAACAGATTGTGATCTGGCCTATTCATGCTCCCAGGACTATAAACCATATTTAACTACGCCCATTCTCCTTCACATCTCACATCATTGTTTCTACAGACAGAAAATGCAAGTCTGCTGTTCCTCAGCTCTACATGCATGTAGTAAAATGAGCGGAGAGGGTGAGGAAGCATGAAATCCTTGCCTCCAAAACCAGCTACTTCAGAAGATGGCAGGAATCTGCTAATAAAGTCTAGTCTCTTATCTGCTTGTAAGCATACCTGGAAACACAAGCATGCAAAAGATCTTCTGACTTGTTACACTCATTCTTTCAGGAAACCATGCCAAATTATGCAGCTGCTTTTACAGTAATTACGTATTTCTCCGACTGGAAGGCATTTGGACAAGAAGTATTGTGATGCTTAGAAAGCTCCTACTTATTGCCATATTAAGATACTCTCGACCACTGAATTCCTACTTGCTAATAATATCCTACTTATCTTTTGGGTTTTTTTCCTTCAATATATTTATAAAATCTAATCAAATTCCTTCTCAATCTTAAGGAGCCACTCTATCGTAGTCCACTTTTTAAAAACAAGTTGTCTGTATTCCTTGTTCGCACCTACATTCTGGTTCTTGGACAGGATGAGTTATACACGGGCGTTGTATGTTCTAATTGAGTCCATGTGGCAAAGCTGTTTGTGTGGTGGGAGTGCTGGGGGCTTTAGCATCTCACAAGATTTGGTAGTGAATTTGATCATCTTTCTGCCTGTTATTTATCCTCTTATTTTAATGAAAACTCCTGTCATTCTATTGTAGTGATCACATTATATATTATCTCAAAAAACTGCTTAATGTTTACAGGACTAGAGTTGCCAACTGGTTCCCACACAGCCTGTCCCAGATAAAAGATAAAGAATCACAGTGACACAGATGATATATTTCAGCACAGGACTAGAGAGATCGAGACACTTTTTTTTTGCTGTGTTGTACCATGTAACATAGAGTCCAAACCAGCTGTCCTTATCTGTCTTTTAATCATTAATAAATCAGGAACATTTCCAAAATTCAGAGCTACCAAGCACTCTGAGATGCCTGGATGAGAAAGTGCTCAGAGTTTGTATACATTTTTCTCTTTACTGTTCAGCCTGTCATGGCATATCTGTATATTTCTCCTTGAAGACTTAACTCACATTGAGAGGTAGATATCTTTTTGTTGTGGCTATATCCTCTTCCAGGGATGTGTCCTAGTAAATCTTTTGTTATCTGTGAAATTCTGGAAAAGGCTGTAAAATGCAAATAATGTCATCATTCCAGGGAAATGCTTTCCTAGTTCTGGCTGTACAGTAATCCTTTTTAGGTCTGGAGAAAAAATGAAATTACTTTACATCCAAAAGGTAACATTGATCATATATCTAAACCATGCATACAGTACCAGATGGAAATGTCAGAATGTGAGGTATTACTGGTATTTCCATTGTGGAAAAATCAAGAAGCTGTGATGGTTGGGCAGTGTGAGCTAGAGATACAACATGAGGTCCGGGGTGCTGCACAGGCACATCTCACTGGTGCTGGTTAGCAAAGTTGTTTGCTTTTCACTAGCAAGAAGGTGAATTCCTTGAAATCGGAATCTTGTTTATAATTAGGAAGATTACAATCCTGGTCAGATTTCAGGAAATCTTGAAGAAATTACACTGGGAAAGAAAGGCAAAAAAGCCAGAAAGAAAGAGCAGAATTACATTTTGGGGGTAATAGCAATTGCCAGTTTATATTGAGAATTTGCCCTGCTTCTCATACTCATAACCATTTGCCAAAATGTAGACAAGAAATATGAAGTTCCTTCCTAAAAGCAGGCAATGCCTGCTAGCGAGTTCAACATACATACAATCCTAAATAGACAAAGGTTCTTCAGTCTTTTCCATTGGGGTAGAAATTTCTGATAGGCAGAGCAGGAAAACAAGGCAGTTTATCTAAATTATAACCCTCTTCATTTTGCTCCTCTTCTTTTGTCAGCTGATTAGGGACTCAGTGGAGATTCTCGGATTTTTGTTATATGTCACAGAGAGCACTTGTATGAAAGAGTGTTGTACTGCTCAGAGAGATACTTCTGCTCTTTTCTGATACATACAGTTAATGCCTACCTATGTTAACATTTGCAATATGTTGTCTTCGGGTGAAGATATAGGGAATTTTTGTACAATCTGTTTTAATAAATCATTCTTATATCTCATTGGTGCATGCCTTCATCTCAGTATCTTTGTGGAGAATGTCCCTGCTTATTGCAGGGGGGTTGGACTAGGTGACCTTTAAAAGGCCCCTTCCAACCCAAACTATTCTATGATTCTAAAGGTGTTTTCAAAAAGCAGCTGAGTAATTGCTAAGCAGAATATAACTGAATTTCTCAGAAGATTCTTCCAGAGCCATACACACCATCCTCAGCCCCTTTGCAGATCCCACAGAAGGTAGCACAAGCAATGAAATTAGCAGAGGTTCAGATACTGGAGGCAGCTTCTAGGGAAAGCTGGTATATTGATTATGACACTTTCTTTCAGAACAGTTTTTTCCCACAGTTAAGATGAGATTGTTCCAATGTGCAAAAGTCTTCTGGAAAGGCAATTAATAAAACGTCACTTCCTAAGGCTGCCGTTTGAATTATGAGCAGTATTTCTTCTCTCAGTGATTGTCTGTTCAGATTCCACTCTTCTGACCCTGTACTCGTCATATCTCCTGAACAGCAAGTTTGTCTGTAACTGTGCTGGCACTCGGTTTCTCACTACCCTTAGCTTAGAATATAAGTGAAGATATAAGAGATCATATTCATATCCTTCCTGCTGTTGGTGACTCCAAGATGGAAGAGTGTAACCTCAGTATCGGTTGCTCCAAATGAGTTATATGAAATGCTTTAACACAGTTTGTTAGTTAATTAACTTAGCTAAATGTTCCTTACCTGCTCCTGTAAGGTACAGTTTTAGTGACACTTTTTTTCCTATTCCTTTGTATGGGAAAACCTCCATTCAAACCTCCTGGTTGGAAGAACTCAAGTTCAAAATGACAAAATTCAGCAAGTTGGCAGTGACTGGGAAAGGGATCTGTGCCATATGCCTGTCCTGCAACCAGTACTATCGTCAGGACAGCGGTTGTTGCTTCTCACTATGAGGAGATCCAGAACATCAGTATTAGGAATGCCTAGAGGGATCCAAATACTATTTGAGGCCTCTAACAGACTGTTATAAACTCTTCAATATTAGGATAAAAGAGGTCCTTTGAAACTTAAAAGATTCCTGCGTACCTCTAAGATCCTGAGGATCTAGGAGAAAACTGCCAGTACTTTATGTACTTTTAAATATTTTCTATTTCCTACTACTCCAGCCCTTACAGTCATTCAGAGTTTTCTGCATGTATTTATACCGACAAGATCAACAGGCAAGGGAGAGCCAGGTTGTCTCTGTGACATGAGGAAGCCAGATATATCTGAGACTGGCAGCTGTGAATGTAAGAGCAATTGCCTCCCATCGTGTCTACATCAGTCTCACTGAAGCAGACCCATATCATACACCCTGTCTTGGCATCGATTGTTGCTCACAACTTGCCTGTTGGCTGGATGACAGACAGAAAAGAAGAAAAAGAAAAAACCCTCATCTGCTGCAGTTTAAAATGTTTTACTCCAAAACAGGAAACAGCTGAGCAGACTGACATCCAAGCTGGTCGCAGGATGTTTTCTCTCTGGGAAGTTCAGCGACTACTTTCACTGTTGACAGATCCAGTGTCTGAGACACTGACCTCTCTGTTTTCCCCGGAACAGTGCAATTGACTCTCCATCCCAAAGGAATGCTCAGAGCCTGTGGTAGTTCTCTGATATCCAACACAACTCAGTCTTCTCCTGTCTGTGCACTGCTTTCTTGACAGTTGAGGGACAATCTTCTTTTCCAGGGTGAAGGGATCTTAACCCAGTTTGGACTGGGCTTGGAGCTTCCTATTCAACTACCTCTGTCCTTAGTATTTGAGCAACAAAAATTGCTTTCTTAGTAATTACGACATCAGTTGCAAAAGAAAAACCTCATGACAGCCCCTCCAACATGTTCTTTCACCTTCTAATCCATGTTTTGCTTGAAACCACCTCAATTTTAGAAAACTAACCTGGGTCAGGGCATGAGTCTGAACACGGTCCCACAATCATCCTTACTGTTAAGTAGTGAGTACAATTCTGGGCAAGTTTCTGATCCAGAACAACTAGTCGTGGGCACAATCCGGGGATCATTTCCAACAGCAAGTTTGCCTTCAGTCACCCCCTTTCAGCCTTTAGCTTGCCATCACAGGAACAGGCAGTAGACCACAAGCTAAAAGGGTTTAAGACCTGGCAAAGCAGTGAGTGACAGACTGTCCCTGGTAAGGTCAGCTATAAAGCCCACGCTATTTGCAAAGAGACATGGTTGTGGTATCTACTCTGAGCACTCCTGGCCCTGTCTGGGGCCACTCTGTTCGGATGGTGTGAACGAGGGCATGAGATGGTATTCAAGTGCCAGCAGTGCTCATCTTCCAGGGTATTTCAATCCAACGTGGACATGTGCCTGTTGTGGGCCAGGAGATTTACAGTGTGAGTGGTAGTCCGTCACTTCCATGGGTGGAGTTCCTAGAAGCTACTGCGGTATTCTATATGAATAGAAATATACGCCAGCCACTAATAATGTCTGATATGTCTCTGCAGATACAGCTCAGATGTGTGCTGAAGATAAAGAAAATGATCTTACTCCTCCACTTGAGCACTGTATTAGGACAAAGTAAGTGAAACTACAGTTTTTCATACAGATATATTCTGTTATTGATATAAATAATATATGTAAGGCTGGAGTGTGGTAAAAAATATTGCAGCAAGTAATCTTGCAAAATTACTGCTTAAAAATCAGAAAGGATCTGAATAGGCCAGGCTGTGATAATATGCATTACACATTTAATTGTGTGTTATTGTAGTTAACATCAAACTAGCTGAGACATTCACTTTATTCTTAGAGGAACCTTCATTAAATCACCAAGAACTGACTGAGCCAAATTCAGTTTCAGAGCAGAATTTGATTTCAATAGATCTAAATTTAGATTCCCCAAAGTGATTGATTCCTATTGTAGAGGTATAATGAGAAAAGGAGAAAATTTCTTCCATCTTCATCAGTCTTTTCTGAAAAATATAATTGTACGGGGGGACTCGGGTACCATTCTCAATGCACGAAGCCCTGTGCTCAATGGTCTCAGTTTTCTCAAACTTTCCATGTGTCTAGAGGCAGCACAGACTTTCTCAAGATCACAAAACACTGTGTTTTGTGAGGTTATTCTTGACAGATCTTAAGTCATATTCTCTCCTTAAATACAAGGCTAGTTTCTATCCTGTTAAGATTTTCATGGCCGTTTTGAGGTCTATACGCTATTAAATAATGAACTTTTAAGCAATTTATCCAAGTCATACTGAAGTTAATGGAACATTTTCAGTTTAGTGAGACATGAAAGAAGCAAAATGAGAAATTTAACTGGGTAGAAAAAATCAGCTTTAGATCAACTCCATCAGCACGACTTTGAAAGCTGCTATCTGAATATCTTTGGAGCAAGAAGTAAAAGCCTCATTGTCAAAGACCGTAACATTTGTTAAATCAGCAAGCCAAGCAGCTTCAGATTTCTCTTGTAATTTCCCTCCTCTCCTTGCCACAATTTGTCCTGTAAAAAAACACCAAAAAAAAAAAATAAGGACAATGGCTGCCAAACAGTGGTTCATGCAGGGCTGCCATTATAAAGTTACAGAAAAGGAGAAGAGGCATCCTGTAACAGGACAGCAGTGACATTAGTCCAGGTTCCCTGCACATATAGATTGTACTAATTCCTCTGTTCCAGTGACACATAAACAGGACTACAAACTGAAATAAATAATATATAGCCTCAGAAACCCGCACAGTGGGGGTGAATAATGCATGCAACTACTTAAAGTTGCTCTTAGAATATCTTCCATTCCTGGCATTGTATCAAAGTTATGCAGTTTTTGTAACGTTGATGTTTGTTTATTTTAAATTCCCTGCTTTAATCTGCTGGAAAAGTAAATTACCAGCAAATTCCAGTGTCAATTTATTTTGTTTGTACCATTCTCAGGACTGTCTGATTTACCCTGATCAGTCTGGCTCTTTGTTTTCAGTATTCTCCATTTGCTTTGAGCATATTTATTTAAGCATGGCCTTGCTGCTAAAGGTTTTTAATGTTATATTTTTCCTTTTTGTTTTAAGAACTTTTTCTTTCAACTATGAAACAGTATATAACGAAAAGTAAAAACAAACCAAACTAACCAATATTTTAACAAATTGGGAGATAAAAAAGAAAAGTTTTCTATCATACAACCATGAAAAACACTCCTAAACTAATTTTTAGTAAAGCAAGCAAGCAAGCAAAGAGCTGTTACTTATTTTGACCAAGCATTCATGATGAAGCTCCTTATCAAACCTTTCTCATCAAAAAATGCAGGATAATTTCTCCGTCAGTGTGGCGAATTTCACAGTCTGAACAATCAGAACTGAGAAGATTACGTGTTGTTTCCAAATGTTGATTGGGGTTTTTCCTTTCATTCACATGACTCAGTTCTGGTTTAATCCACGAAAAGCCTTACCCATTGTTAACCCCAATACCTGAACACCACCGTCCTGTAATGCAGTGAGTTATATGCCTAACATCTGTCTGCCGTTTGTTCTCTTATCCTCTCCCAAAGGGAAAACTGCATATGTAAGAGGCTGTTTCTGTATTTAGGTTTTTTTGTTGTTATTATCAGAGGAGAAGGGTTGTTTTGCTTCTGCAGGAGGAGGCGGCTCATGTTTTTAGTCCCTGTTCTATAAAATGTCAGAAGAGCGAGATTTGAGTTTAAAGCAGGTAACACTTCAGATGGCTAGAACGTCTAGTCACCAACAAGTATCACTTTAACCTGCAGGCTCCCAACCAAAGAGTCAGCACAAGCACATGTGCTTTTATTGTGGCTTTCAGCCCTAGACAGCTGTAGAAGCACTCAGATTCTGACCAAGAGATGTCTGGAATGTGCATCCCTGGGTTGTTTGGGAGATGCCGTGCAGACCTCTTATCCCATTCTTCCCTGAAGAATACTCTTATATCACAGTCACGATCCTCGGTGTCTCTCTGCACTGGCAAAAATAACATCTGTTAGCTCTGCCTGAGGGGAATAAAACTTTGATCTGATATTATAATTTGAATTCAGTGGTATATTTTGTTAACCCTCTAGCATCAGCTTTCCTCCATGGTAGTGGGGCTGTATGACACGTTAGTTCATCTGTTTGGCTTTGAAGTGAGACGTCCAGTGGAAATTTAGTGGATAAGAGGAGAGGAGAGGAGAGCATGGGCATTTCATCCTGAATTATTGGTGTGCTCTAAAACAATACCAAATGATTAGTACAGGAGATACTCTCTGAATGTTATTCCAGACTGAGCATTGTTCAGGGCCTGAACCAGTTCCTCTTGGGTTCCCGTTAACTCCATGACCCTTGGGTGAGGTTGTAGCTGAACCAGATGGGTCAAATGTAGTTTTCATGTTGCTAATCTGATAAATTTTAATTGAATCAGCAGCTAGAATCTGGGTTCCATTTGAACTACTTTGTGGCAGGATAGTTTGGGGAAATGATCACGCTGAATTGTCCGGACAATTTTGTTTCTATCTGTAAAGAAAAGACTTGTTCAGCACCTGTGAGTGAGGTTCCTCACTATTTGACACCTTTTGTGGTGCAGATTCAATAGGTGAAAAAAGTTTTGAATCCATCTCCATAGGAGCAAACAGCCGAAGACTGCTTTTCAGTCTACAAACGGCTCAGCAATAATGGTTTGAAAATAAGCACGGGAGATAAGGCTTGTTATGAAAGTTACCTTGAGTCCTGCTTCAAAATATCATTTTCTGTTTAGTCTCTTTATTGAAAGCCTGTTTCAAAAAAGGCCAGTTCCTCACTGCGTAGCGATTAGCACCATCTTAAGCCATAACAGCAAAAATGGTATCAGCACGTGTTAGTGTTTTCAGAGTAGAGTGTAGTCTCAGAGCAGATTTCATTTGGTGTCTTTTGTCCTCTGTGGGGTCTCTGTGGATCCCTCTGAAAGTTTTAATCACCCTGGAGGGACAGAAGACGGTGCCTTGAGAAGACTGTACACAAGGATAAGGGATGATTTGATGGCATTACCTGAAAAATCCAATGGGGGCAGAAGGTGGGGATTGTACTTCCCGCTTGCATTTGGTGGTTCTGGGGGGTGATATTCTGAACCTCTGGCAGGGACAGCTCTCACCACTGGCGAATGCCAGACTAGGTCAAATATCCCCAGCTAGAACATGTTCTGCTTTTAGCTTAAGATGTGGGGCATCACTGTTCTGTATTCCTACTAAGCCCTGGGATGAGGACAGTCTTTCTGCAATTTTTTTAATTTTTATTTTCTCAGCAAAATAAAAAAAGAAGGAAAAATTTCACAACAGCCCTCAGATGGTCACTTCCTTTGAGACTTCGCACTGAATACTGCATGATTTCAGCTTTTGGTTTTGTTTTACACTTAATTGACTTGCTCAGCGAAAGGACTGAGCTGCCATACCCTTGCTGACACATTCTTTCCTCCGTGACAGAAAGAATGTGGCACTCTGGCAACTCACTGTTGTCTCCACCCCCTCACCAATGTCTTACTACTGTGCACATGAACTCTGAGACAGATTTTCAAAACAGATATAAATACTTTGACACTGGGAATGCAATAGTTCTCAGAAGATGTGGACCATGAACTTGCAAACATGAGAAATGCCACGGACAAGGGTGCAATCCATGCAATGAATGACTCTGACTGTATGGTAAGGTGACTCACTTCAACTCAGTGAGGTCACTGGAGAGCATCATCCTACTTTCACCAAGTCTTGGTTCAGATCTTTGTCTTCTGCCATGATTTGACGACACATTTGGTGATAAATGCAGGATCGATACCTTCTTTGCATTCAGTGTTGGTCACATTCCTGGAGTGGGCGGCTGAGCAGTAGCAGCCAATACAGAGCCAGGAATTAAAAACATGGAAGGTTTTTGTGCGCATGTGTGTGGTCTCCTTCAGAAACACTGCTCTCAGTATACATCTTTAGTGTTATTCTGAAGAAGGAATGAGGGCAGAGAAAAAGCAAAACCTCAGCATAGGAAAAGCAAAACATTGCCGTTAAAGTGAGACATCGAATACTCCAAAGGAACCAAGGTCAGGAGCAAAGATAGCTGCTGAATGAAATGATCCGGTCTCAGAGTCACAGAGTCCCTAATCAGAGACCTGCCTGTATAGGAGTGCGCAAATTGCCTAGTAACAGCTGAGACTGAGCGTTCTGGTTATGTAGGGTTAATTCCTGTACTCATCTTGGGGCTTCCCTACAGTCTTTGCAACACGAAGGTACTTGTTCTGAATCAGCTGCTGCTGAGGACTCTCTATTGCCTAGAAGAGACTGGAGGAAGTGTAAGGAGACTGACCTCCAAACTTGGGCAACTAAAATTAGGGGGCACAAGTACCTCACTTCTGTTCCTTTCCCTTTGAGAAGATGTGGTTAGTTATCCCAAATGAGTCCATCCTAATCTCTCTAAGGTTCGGTGGGTGGTTGAAGGGTGTTGGGTTACCTTTCCAATGACCTGATTAACTGATGGATGTAAAACAATTGCTTTCATTTCTAGGTGGCAAGGAGCCGTTATTGACTGGAATGGCACAGAACCTATCTTGTGACTGACCCGACCTGCACTCTATTTGTAAAGACAAAAAGGAAATGGCTGAATTAGCACATTGCTATATCCGCTAATACAGGAAATAGGACAAGAGTTGCGCAGTTTACGATGAGAAAGAGTGATATGGTTTGCAGGCTGGAAGAGTGTCACCTCAGTCACCTCGTACTTCAGATATTTTGCTTATAATATAAACAACACTTACGTAAATTCCTTGTCACTGCCTTTAACATACAGCTTCTGAGAGCAGACTGAGTTTCCACCACCAAATCAAGGTTACAGATGAAGCAGTGAAGTCGTCAATGTCCCCTTGAGGTCTCTTTCTGGATCCACTCTGTATCCTGGAATTGTTTCACAGCATTTGATGAAAGATGCTGAACCCAGATTTCTGTCACTGTACATGCCTTTTCTGTACTGCCTAGTTCTTCACCTACAAAACTCCAGTGCAAGTACAAAATATCATCCAAGAAATATATATTCACTTCTTTACCTGGTATTAGTAAGTCTCATTTTGTACTAAACAGATTGGTAACCATACAGGGTTTTCAGGTAAGCCTGACATATACAAAGTTCTTGTTGTGTCATAAAATTTGCAGTAATGATTGTGGGTTTGTGTTACCAGAATAATAACACTAGTACATTCCTTCTACTGGGTGCAATTGGTGTGTAACTGTGCCTCACACTGCTGGAGCTCATTTTTCTTTCTGGATGCGAGATAGCTGTATCAGTATCTTTACATTTATACCATTGTAAATACTTATACTCTAGGGTTTATTTACACCAAAGCGATAGATAAGATCTGTGGTTTGCTTCTTCATAATGACAAGAAAACAGAAGAGCTGTTAGGTTTGAAACTTAAATGGTGCCTATCTGTGATAGATACCATTTTTCATGATTAAATAAAGTGCATGTACTGAAATGATGTACTGTGGAGATGTATCACGAGGTACTGAAGCAGCAGTTTGTATTCTGAAATGAATTCTTTAAGTGACATATTTTGGCAATGCTTTACCAAAATTGGAACAAGTTGCTGAACTGAAGATTGGAAAAAAATGCCTTGGAAAAAAGGCAGATAAATGGTGTTTCTAGAATATTCCTCGCTCTTGAGAGTGAATATTTCATGACAGTTTAATAAAGAACATTTACTTTCTGATATTTATCATAGCACCTTCTTCCTAGTCAGTATGCAAACTCCTCTGAGTCCTGATAAACTAGTTGCTCATTCCAAAATCAATTTCCAACAAAAATTCAGTGTCCTGCTGTGTGTAGTGTGGAGATACCAAGCTGACTATGCAAATACAAATCTCGGGGAATTCTGATTTGAGCTAGATTTGGAAACCAACCTCAATATAAGCCATAACAGAGTACCAGAAAGGTTTAGATAGTCTTTGAATGGATATCTGTCTCCCTGTTCTCATCAAACTATCTATATGCAGTAAAGCATCTCAGATTTTCAGTTATTTTAATTTTATTTAATTCAGTGTAATGTAATTTGTTTGGTTTAGATCAGATAGGCAAACTTCTTTAAACTTTGTGAGATTAAGATCTCCCATTCAGCCTCTGAGGCATAGGCAGCATCAGATCTGAGCTCATTCCTGACTCTACTATGGGGATGTTACATGGCCTTTGGCAAACCCTTTCATCTTTGTGTATATAGGGATATGCTTATGCTGTCAGCTATACGTGAACACTACTGCCTTTAAGATACACTCATCATCCATACTTCAAGCACTCCAGTTTCCCAGGAAAAGCTTGCCTCAGTGTGAGCTTCCCCAGTGTTTCTGGGAGTGGGAGATCCCAAACAGTCAAAGATCCCAGATCCAAAGCCTTTCTTCCTCTTGAAATTTCTATGAATATAGTCTACACTTTGTTTCATGAAGCAAATATAGTTTGATTTTCCCACCTACCTCACAGGGCATCCATAATGTAAAATAAGATTTTTTGCTGAATACATTTGGACAGAAAATAGTGTAGAGATGAAAAGTGGTGGAAGATTTTTGAAACCAGGTTTAACAAAAAATTCCTTTCTGGATTTTCCAGTCTAGTAAACCTACACCATTTACTTTAAAGCATTGCTTTAAAGTATGTCAGTCTGGAGATAACCTTCCACTCCCTGACAGAAGAGCAGCAAAGATAAGCGTTCATCTGGGGAAGGAGGGAGCTGCCTTGTGACAGGCCAGATTTCATTTGACTAGATTATGGATGTCTGCAGTGCAGACGTGTTCAGAGGAGGGGAGATATCAGGGTGTGATGTATCTTTGCTTTAGGATGAGAAGAACTGTGCTCCAGACTGTGGGATGATAAGATGAGTATAAAGGGAGCCCAAGAGGATTGCCTCAAATGGATCTCACCCTTGAAGACGGATTTTTCAGGGTATGAGAAAGAGGATAAATTAGTGAATAGGGCTGGAAATAGATTGTGGTTTATGGTTTATCTTGCAGAGTAAATGAAGATGAGGAGAGGCCTTGAGCTCTAACCCTCTTTCTAAAACAGGCTGCAAAGAACTTTGAGGCGCCTTCATCACTGGTTACAGAGAATACTTTTGTTGAAACTTGATTTCTATGACAAGAGAACCTCAGTGAGACAGATCTTTCTTACCTATTGTGTGTCACTGTGTCCATGTATCTCTGTTCTGCAAAGTCCACTGTCCACCTGTCATCTATTTAAGATGAACTAACTCCAGATTCAACTGTGCCCTCACTCACAAAGGCAGAAATAAAGCACTTGGACCACTTCACCAAACCGCCACCCGTGTAGGGTAATTCCACCCAGCTGGAGCACTGAGACCCTCTGCATTGCCGAGCGCCTTCCACCATCCTTGCTCCTGGAGCCTAAAAGCAGTATCTTCCTTCACCAGGGTTCGGCGGCACTGTCCTTACCAGGCAAGAGAGATGGCTCTTGAGATTTGCTAGGGCATCCTTCCGTAAGGAAGAAATGTGCAACCAGAACATTCATTTAGATCTAGTTCTTCTCAGAAAAATTACCTTGATCACTGTCTGCATCAAGAAGGAGACTTACATATTTTTATTTAATATAAAGCACCAGAAGTTATTTCCCTTAAGACATTACAGGGCTTTTTGAGTCCATCGGCCACAGCAATGCAAAATGTTATACGGCAATGCAAAAACCTTTGCACAGATCTGTGTAGAATCATATCCTGTTCCAGCAGCATGCATCTATTTTTTTTTAATTCTGTTTTCCTCTTCATTGTTTCTCTTTTTCTTTTTCATTGCCCAGTGAATGTGACTTCCTGAAATGACCAAAACAGCAACCTTTTTATAATTGAGCATTAAAAGACACCAGTGACATTGGCACTTGGTCTGCATGGTGTCTTAATTTCATCCTCTTTTCTTCTGTGGCATAAAAAAATACACCCTCTGCTGAAAATTGACCCCTTAGCTAACAACAGACATGGCATATTGTGTATGTAGATGAATATGTAAGCAGAGGTACTATTTTGGTAAGGTGTCATATATGTCACCTTTGTACAAAATGTATATTTAACTTTGTCTTGTACAGAATGTCCCACACAAATAAAACATTTAAAGCAATGGTAATAGTAAAAGCCCAGATTTCCTCCTCATTTTTTTTTTTTATAATTCATTTACTAGTGGAAACTGATCTGGGAGATTAGATTATAAATGTCTCATGGGCCTTGTCAGGTCAGGGGAATAACAAGGAGAAGTTGGGCCTCCTCTTCTGTGAGAGGAGCCGTAGCGCAGTCGGAGTGGGATGACGTAGCCCACGCTGACCTCAGTGGTGTTACACCTAAGCAGCTATGGATGCTTAAACCAACGAGTCTGAAGCTGGTTTAAAGCGTGAGGTACTGTCTGACTCCGTGTCCACGTGTCCACCACGTCCTGTTCGAAACCTACCCAAGCGGTGGTGAAAACTGGAAAGGTCTCATTGCTTGTCATTTAGTCGGATACGGGTCGCATCGTCCTGATCGAAGTCTGAGCAGAGGCAGCCACACTGCAGAGCGTCATTGGGAGTCTGGGCGGGATGGGTATGTGCACACGCTGAGTAGGTTTCTTATCCATCTGCAGGTCTACTCTGCAGCAGAAAATATGTTTTATTATTATATCAGCAAACACTTGTGAAAAAATCATCACTGTGGGTGAAATTCAGACTTAATTTGATGAACCTGCTGGTGTTTGTTTTTCTACGTATCTGCCCTTGTACTGGTCAAATCTGGGAAAACTTTGAGATACGATGACTAACTATCATGAATGAATCTCTGCTGTCACTATGTGTTTTGGTCCCAAGTAGAGCAAAAATGGCAACTTGAGTCTGTTGTTTTCCAGTCTTCACCTTTCTGAGGCAGATTTCTTTTTGGTTTTGTTCCTAATATATCTCATGGGCTCATTTGAAATGAGAGGAAATGGTCACTTTAGAAGTCAGAGGAAAGCTGAAGAGCTTGGGAAAATGACATAGCCGTAAGCCAAGTTTTTCAGAAGTGATAAGTGGCTTAGGGACTCTAATGATTTAATTGCTGAAATTGGAGCACTTGAAGACGGCACGATTTTCTGGTGGTGGCTGGGAGCGCCATTACACCACGAGAACCTCAAATCATGGGTTGTTTCTGAAAATGCTGGTACCAGTTTTTTGAAGGATTAAAATAGTCAGTTCTTCAGAGTGCCTACATGATTTGGGCTATGATTACAAAAACGTAATGTGATACAAAATATAGATTTACATTTTTTTGGTCACTCTGTTTCATTTTCCTGTCCCAGGGTAAGTTTGCTATGGAGGAAACTGCCCTGAATTATTTCACAGTGACCACACCTGGTATATGGACAGTTACTGTGGAGTAGGTGATAAAAAGTTGATCCACACCAAAGTTTGTCTTGCAATAATTTGTCTCTTTGGTTTCTGTTTGTAGAAACGTAAAACTTAAGGATCAAACACCAAAGCCTTTATGACTGATATGCATTATTTTATTTTTCTGTTCATCAATAGGATCATGTAGGAGACAGAGAGGTTTCTTCATGGAAAGGAAATGATTGCTCCTGCACGTCCGTGTGAGCCAGGGCCCAGTCTGCTGGATAAGCTAAGGAAAACTCATCCCATTAAGAACACTTTGTATATACTAGCACTCTTCATTTATTTGTTTTCATTGGCTAAAAGATAATAAATCCAACACGAGCTCTGAAATAAGGAAGCAGTTTCTCCTTAGCAGATTTGTTTATAAAACTAGAGAAGGAAAAAGGGCATTTTCAATCAGATATTTTATTTGTCATTTCAACCAGGGTGGGGAGGGATTGTTGTTACAGTGGAAAGCAACCTATTTTTGTGTTGTCCCTCATTAGCAGTAGTTCTTGACTATATCAACATGGAAACAAGCACTGATTTTAAAAAGAAAAACCCTCTCAAGTATGCAAAGTGACTTTTTTCTAAGATAAATATTTATCAGCGAACCAAAATTTCAAGTTTCATCTGCTGTGGGTTTTTTTTATTTTTCTTTTGCTTGAAGGAATTATGTTAAACTGCCACCGTTGACATTTCATGGAAGTCGTGCTTAAAGGCACAACAATTTGCTGTTCAGAAGAATGGATAGAACTGAGGCTTTTGCTACACCCTTGAACTATTTCTTTGACCTCTAGCTCTTGGCATCGAGGTGAGTTTCAGGTAGTGTGTGGTTCCTGTGGCACTGCACACATTACATGCTACTCACGGCATGCTTTACGTAGCACATACTTGCTCTGCACGGATTAAAATGTCTTACAGCGACTCATGGATCTGGGTGCCTCAATTTTTAAGGCCCATTTGAGAAACCTGAGATCATTTATGAAAAAAATCAAGTATGAAGAGTTAGCTGTAGACAGCTTGAGATGAGGTGGTCCTGTGCAGGGACTAGATTCAGAAACTCAGAGATAGTAAATCTGGAAGCCGCAATATGACATCAATATGGCTCTGAAGCTCAACTTATAAACCCTCATTCTTTTATGGAGGCTGATTGACTGAGATGCAGCCAGGCTAATGGGTTCAGATGCAACACATTTAATTTTCACATCTGGTCCATGCGTTGCTTACTGGGAGATGTTTCTAACACAGTCTGCTTGATGTACCAATGTCTCTAAAGGCACTGGAAAGTAGTGAGCATCCACAACCTCAAAATAAAGGTCTTCCATGTGTCTGAAAGTGGTCACGCCAAACCAAAAGCTCCCAACATTGTCAACTATTCTTGGCAATAGTTGTTCTACTGAGATGGCTTCCTGCTGTAGGAAGTTTAGTCTCATCTGCGAATCTCAGGTAGGACCTGTCTAATCTGGTCAGAGGTGTCTGCAGGGTAGATATCTCCATGTTAACCAGTGACCCAGGACTATCTTTACAGCCACCCGTGAGAAACAGGCGCCATATGGGCGTGAGCCACCTGACCTGGTTGAGGTGCCTACTAAGTGAACTGAATTTTTCACTTCCCTGCCCGCTGCTGGCTGGATCTCCGCTGATTGCACTGGCTATCGTGAAGGTAGGATGACCAGTTCCAGTGAATCCCACTGCATGTGAATGATACAGTCAGAAAAGAAGAATGACCTGGATACTTGACAAAGCAAGTGAATGAGATGATGGGTTAGAGCTTCCTCCTGGCTCCTGCATCGTTCTTGCCTCTGTCTTCCACTTCACGGCTTTTAGCTGTGAGACAGAGAAACATCTCTTTGTGACAGAAATCACAGGATTAAGCAGCAGGAATTTGCCAGCGTTTGGAGAAAGAGCCGCTGATAAAATTTAGTTGCTTGCATGGGCACACGAGGAGGCATATTGGAGTCGAGACCTGGAAGGTGTCCCGGACACGAGATGTTGTAAGCATAGATTTCTTGTATAACAGCACTAGGACTGTGACACAATCCTAAATCCTGATAAAACACCCAAGATATCTGTACCTTGTGTGGGTGTTCTGCTTATTTTCTTATCATTATCTTATCATTTGGTAAGGACTTCCAAATTAATCAAAGAAGTATTCTGGGCATTTATAAAAATACTCCGTGCACTGGAATTCAGCAAATATTTATTAATTGACAAAACGCTAGCAAAGAACGTGTAACCAAAAAAAGAATAAAACCGTTCAGCTGCTCTCTGTACAATACACAAAGAATAGGAGGTCAAAAGTTACATTCCGCAAACATACCTTTTGCTGAGATGTACTTGGTTGGGTAAGTGGTGTGGACGTGAGCCAAGGTCTCCAGACCTTGAATTCTGGATCATTGCTGCAGGGAGCACGGAAAAATAGAGCTTCTGGCTACGGGAAGGGAGTGGTCCACGATCTCCACCTGGGCAGATCTCTGTGGCGCAGTTCCCCCGAGGCCATCCGGGTGTCTGCACGGTTATTTCCAAAGAGAAGTTAAAACCCCGTCTGAAGAGCACAGAGCTACTGAGTAGCCACTCACTCGCGTGCGTACAACATGGGCCGCATCAGTGACGTTTTGGTAGGGGTTAAATCCTAAACATTTAAAAGGCACCATCGTAAGTGGAGCGGAAGGTGCAACAGTAAATTAATTTCATAAACTCAAGTGAAAAAAAAAATCCACCTTAAACATTGAGCACGGAAGAGTCTACAAATCATTTTACCCTAGAGGTACAGGACATCAGGAATCACTGGTTTTTGTGTTACTTTTAGATTTTTTTCTTCTTTGTGATGCAGTTTTAAGCCCACACTTCGTTTACTTTATTGACCATTACATTCAGGAGAAAAACATATTAAGAGCCAAACTCATGCCAACTGCAAATCAGCTAAATAAGGTTTTCAGTGTGCTCCGTATTTTTATTTATCTCACATGGAAGATCACTGTCTTGCATGCTATTCCATTTTGACTGAGAAAAAGATTCAGAGTTTGCGTCTTTGTGTCTTACTGCTATGACACATCTCCATATTCCTGTTTTTAAGTGGCTGTAATACGTTGTTGTTATGATTTCAAATCTGCTGTCATATGTTGTTTACATTTGGTTAATACAAGTAAAAGGGAAAAATATCACAATAGCAAATTGCAGCTGGTAAATGTCAGTCCTCGATAGTGTGACAAATGAGTAATGCTTTGCAACGGCGTGTGAAGAAAGCCGCTCTTTTACGAGCATTTCAATACAGAACACTTTTATTATGACTGACATCCTTCTCTGGGCTGGATTCTATCACGCACAATATCCTTCCTGAGTCGGTCAGGTCAGTTCTGTAAGAAACAGTCCGGTTTTATTAAAGTTACGATTCCAGTTTGCCAACCTGCCAAATCCAACGCACACATTCGAATCTGCTCTGCTTTTATGGGTATTTTTTTCAGCAGTTTTCAATGTCAGCAGCAGATGAACGTAGTAGGTGAAAATCTGAAAACCAGGATGCTTTATTTACAGTACGAAATACAGCTATGGCTACCCAACTGTTCAGCCATCTGAGAGAGAAAATCGGTGTCTAACGGCTGCGTACCATGTGCTTTGAGAAATACAGGTGTGCATGAGTAGCAGAGGGCACAGAAAGAGGAATTAGAATGATAATTATTATTTCTTTTATTTTGGGGTGGAATTTTTTAGGTTTTATGGGACAGTGCTAAGGCATCCACTACTTTCTAACAGAACAGTGAGTTAAAAATACAGGGAAGCATCCCGAAGAGTGAGACTAAACAGCCGTGAGACCATGTTCAGAGCTGTGAGGGTCTCCTCTAAATGAATGAGCCTAGCTTTAAATTCTAACAACTTGTGCCCTCCAAATACACATTGCTCCTGTGCTCCCTCCTCTTGAGCTTTCTCAACTGCTAAGAGCAATAAAAGACACGCCATAACTTACAGGATAACAACATCGTTAATTTTCACTCTCTCCTTGCTTGTTTTGTCCACTTTTACGTATCCTATGTCTAATGTGGAGCTGAATCAGGAAGCCTCTTTCTTTTGTGGACTCTGACAACAAAATGTCAGCATGATCGGAGAGGAGAAGGGTGGGTTATGAGGTTTCTGGGATGCAGGGAACAGGTGACTTTTGCTTAAAGGAAAAATTATATTCCTTGCTTAAAAAACTAATCAAGTAAAAGTAAAGCCATACAGAGAATGTATGTTACCTACAATAATTCCAGAAAGAGTTTCCTACAGAACAACCATTACAAGTCATTGCAAGTCTCTTGGGAACAGCAGTCAAAAACATCAGCAGTTAATTACTAGAACTTCCTAAATCAACCTTCTTTGGCATGACATGAAGTGAATGAAAGCAATAAAAGCAAGGAAGTGCATTGTGTTTTGTCCTGTCCAGCTCCTATTCGGACAGGCGTAGGTCACAAGCCCAAATGTAACCAGGCATGAATTGTTTTTTATTTTAATTCCTGGCCTTGGGTTAAATTAAATCAGCGTGCTGGAAAGGCCAAGGTGAAACGTGGGGCCAGGGCTTCAGACTGCGTAAATCCTCTGACTTCAGTTGAGTTGTACCGTTGCCACATCTTCAGAGCATAGTCCTGCCCTGGTAAAGCACCAAGGAGTATGGAAAAAGTATGCCCTGCAATGGCTGGTAAAATAAAGAGAGAAACTGAACAATTTGTTCTTATTGGGGTCTTTAGAGTGTTAGCTTTGGGGAATGTATGTTGGCATACTTCTACATTTTATGATATATGACTCTGGGAGGCAGACTCTTTGCCTTGCCCTGACTGTGGTCGGTCCTGGCGGCAGCAGAATGGTTCTGTGGGTGCTGGAATGGGTCTGGAAGGAAGGGGCTATGTACCCTCGTGTTTGTTACCAGGTTTGGGAAAGGGAAAATGTTTCATGTTGACCCTGCTTCAAAACTGATTTCTTCTTTGCTTGAAAACCAATCTGCAAAATCTGGAATATTTACTCGATAAAGCGGAGTTATTACGGGTTTTCACTGATCTCTTTAATTCTTGCCCTCATATCTCACAGTGGGGTGGAAAAGATGTTTCACCAGCTGATTTGGTGAGTATTCCAGGGGAAAAGAGCTGTGACCAGGGACGTGAACAGGGCAGAGTTGCAGGCTGTCTATCACACGTCTTTGACTCAGAGTGAACGAGAAGGAAACCCGGAGGGAAGACTAGTGTCTCACTTGGAGGGAAGGACCCAGAGGGAAAGGCACACAATAACAAATGAGGCAGAAGTTGTATATCAGGAAGAGTTTTATAGGATCCCAAAACCTTCACAAGTGGGGGTGAGGAGAAGCTGGTGATTGATACAGGCTGGCTGCAAGGAAGAGAGCACAACGAGATGTTGGCCAGACAGGGTTCCCCAGACCTTGGGAGCTTAGTGCAGCCTGGGCCGTGGGAAGCAGCAGGGCGTGATATTTTTGGATCAGCAGGTGGGCAAATCACGCTAAGTGCCACGCAAAGGCTGGCCAGAAGAGCAGTAAACTAGGCAGCAGGCAGGATGTTTCCCTAATCCGTTAGCATGTGTGATTAAGGGCTAATCACCATAAACACAAAGGCTCATCAAGGAGTTAAGAAACTACAATAGGTGGAGAAATCCCAGTAACGTAATGGGTGCCAATGGAGTACCCTGACTCGGTCGCTCCTGGGGCTGCCCAGGGAGGGTGACCAGCCCATGGTCAGGGCTGAGACCCGTGGAGGTGGCTTGGCTTGGCCAGAGAAATGCTTCCGAGGTGGCCTTGAAAGCTGCAGGGTTTACTGCCTTCACAGGAGCAGGACTCATTGTGGGGTGCAAGGGAGGAGCATTTGAGGATTGTGTAAAACTTATTGTGGGATGTTTTTTATGGGAATTGTGAGAACGTGTGAGACTCACTATAGGATGTTTGAGGGAAGGACCAACCAATGTGGCTTGGGGGGAGCAAGCGTGAGAAAGTAGAGGATTAAGGGGATAAAAGCAGTCGAACATGTATAAACCAGGGCTGGCCATGCTCTGCGCTTGTTCGGCTCAGTCTGTCCCGTCTCCTTATTAAACTCCATTTCCAAGTACTCTCCTGGCGAGGGGCTCCCCATGCTGCATGCACGTGGGTCGGTGGGGCCTGAGTGCCAGCAGCTGGAGAAGAGGCTGTGGCTCACCGGGCTCATGTGTCTGCGGGTCCAGGAACCGGAGAGACCAGGATGTGTGAGTGTTTCCCTAAGGAATTGCAGTCCCGTGTGTGTGCACGTGGTCAGACCTAATTTGTTAGCGAACCTCCAGCCAGATGAGCTGGCGAGTAGGATAAGAGGTCTGGCAGCCAGGCATGGGAGCGGCCGTGGCTTTGAGGGTCTGGGGGGGGCCAGAGGGGCTGCAGGTCGGCTACTGGAGGGGCTGTAGGTCTGAGCCAGCTACTGGAGAGACCGTTTGCGTATGTGTGTGTGTCAGGAATACATGCCGAACCTCACAGCCGGCTGAACCCAGGGACCCAGCTGCCTCTGCCACCGGTCGTCCTGACCTGTGGTCTCCCCAGCCGTTGTCCATCTGATCCTCGCTGAGTCTTGGTGTTTGTGGTGATCAGCTTTTCATCACAGAACCTGATGTAAGCCACTAATGGAGAGAGCAAGCTTCTGGATACATATTTTAAGCTATTAAAAAAAGGAAATAAATTTGACATTAATATTTTGGGGGACTTTTAACAGCACTACTGGACAACTGCAATCCCCTCAGGGCTTTCTGTGCTCTGAATCTACGGGATGGAAACTTGTTCCTCCATTAACAAAAGTTCCTGAAAGGGATTGCAGGACAGGATGTGCTGAGATCAGCAGCTCAGGAAATCTCCTCCGGTCCTTCATTCCACTGTAGGTATATGCGAAAGTCACATCACCGCTGCTGGTCTGAGGAGGTTTCAAACTTCCCCTTCCATGAGGTCATCTCTCTGACGTCTTGCTTACTAAACAGTTCACATGATCTCTGCGGATCTGACTTCTGTGCAATGGGCCAATGGGTTTCTGGTTTAATATTTCCTAGGATCTTTTCTATAATCAAGGTGAGCAGTTATGAAATGCTGTCCCAGTATGTTGGGCCTCACATCCAATATTAATCACAAATCCAAAACTAAATGTCAGGTGCCTGAACTAGAATTTTATTATTGATTTTTAACTCCACGGCACCCCAGTGAAACTTTGACTAATACCAGGTTCTGCTTTGCTGTGATTTTTAATGGAATGTAATTAAAAATATTCTCCTTGCCAGAAAACATTCAACATCTAGATAGATTCAAGCCAACAGAATTTATATCCTGGATAATTTTAGTCTATGATCAGAATCCAAAGTGAAGCCACTGCCCATGGTCTTACAGTAAAGGCGCATCTACTCTCTTCTTCTGTTCTTCATGTTCAGAAATATTTTCTGCTTGAACGTGCTTACCTTCTCTTTACCAGCACAGGACCTTTATTTTCAGGTTTATGCTTTTCAGTCTATTACTAAGGATTTTGAAAATAAAAGACTTTTTTTAAGGAACGAGACAATAAACACATCTTGATCATGGTTTCCTCTTATACTCATGACCAGTTGTTGTGCTATGTAAATCTGCAAATCATACCAAGATTTTAAGTGTGAAAACAGAGAACAACTGGAGAAACAAACCATGCAGACAGGGAAAGTGACAGTCATCCAGAAGATTTTATCGGTTTGTGTGCCAAAGCCATGGCTGTCATGTTTCTTGTAATCACCACTAGCTCTCAGCACCCCGTTTGCTGTGTGGTTTAGACTCTCCCCATATAACTTTTAGCTGCCCAGAGCAGCCAGTGCATTAGGTTATGTTTAAAAACGAGCGGCTCTTCAGGCTAAAGTAAAAACGCATTTTGTTTACTGCAGCACTAGTCTGTTTTCCGTCGTATACCAAAAATGGAGCGAAATGGGGGAAAGAGCTTTGCTTTTTCACCCCCTCATGAAAGACGTATGGTTATCTTGGGCCGTGAGCGTAGGGAGTGTGTGAAGCGATGACCTGGTCTAGAGCAGCCCCAACGCAGGCCGATACCCGAATAACATAATTCTGTGAAATACTGTTGTCCTCTTGAGGTGGAAGCTGACAATTTTAATTTTATTCTTGAAATATTGTGTCTGAACTTGTCGCCCTACACATCTTTTAGGGTCAGATGAACAGATGCCTCCTCCTGACCTGCCTTTTACAGCTACCTTAGGAAAACATGAATACACTTCTGAAAGTGGATCACAGCGTACAAGACGAATCGTGACTTCAGAGGACGCTTCAAGGGACCCTCTCCTTGCCACCGTAACAGTACAGGTTTTTTTTTTTAATCCTCTCCATTTCTATACACGGATCATAGCCAGTGGTGTCTGTGTGCAGACCATAGGCTGGTGGAAAAAGACTAAAATAAAATTGTAAAACCAAGCCTAATTTTCTGGGCTTTTTCTCCATGCTCTTTCTGGGCTTGCAGAGGGTTTAACTACTTGTTCCAGCATCAGGATCAGTGTCATTTACGCACGAGAAGCCCTTTGTGATCTCAGGCCTCGGCAGGCTGTTTTCCAGCTGGGATTTTTGAGCAATTCCAGTGGAGTGTGTAGGAAACGGCCTCTGGTGACATTAGTCTGCGCTCAGTGCCAGAGCCAGCGTGTGCCAAAATGATTGCTACTATAACAAATAAACTGAGCCATGCTGCAGTTGCCCTTTGTGTAAATTAGGAGTGAGCACTGTGAATGCCCCTAACATTCTCCAGAGCTAAAGCAGAAAACTGCTGCTTTATCAAAAAATAACAGCATGTGGCATCCCCGCTTGAGATTGTGCATGTCTTTCTGAATGCCCCGTGTTGTAAATGACACTACAATTTATTATTAACTTGTTAATATTTGATGAAAAGGCCCAGTTTATTAAGCTTGGGAAAGCAAGCAAGAGAAAAGACGTCTGGAGTTGTAGAGTCCCAATGTAAAGGCATAAGTAGGTAACAGCAAGCAGTTGTGCTAGGACAGAGTCACGGCACACAAAATTAATCATTTGGTTCCTCGAGCCCTCTGTACCTGAGAAGTTCAGGGAGGACAAACTCTTTTAATGATCCCTGAGCCCAGCAAGTCACAAAGCAGAACAGCTCCAAGCAAGTTTCATTTCTTTCGAGCACTGGAGCTCTAAGCTGATAGTGAGAAAAAGAATAAATCTCAGAATTTTTTGCACAGTTCCATACTACTGATTCAGAATCCCATTTAAAATACAAAGATGAGCAAACTGTGATGTTCTAATTGTGTTCCCTCTGAAACTTTCAGTAAATATTATAGCACAAGCAGAGCCAAGTCCGTGTTGAGTATTTTGGAAAATACTGCTATATGTAAAAAAAAAAAAGCAAAATTGAAAGTGAAAAACCAAAACTTCCTGGTTGCACTTCTGTAATTTGAAAATGAAAGAAAAAAAATAATGATAGCAGCAATACGCCTGATTGCAGAGAGGTGAAGGGAAATTCAGAGATGAAAGAACATAACGTCAGATCAAAGATATATTGAGTACCACCGTCCAATTATCTTATGTTTATTCCTGTCCTGATATACTTAAGGATATTTGGGAAAACTTTCGTTGAATGAGATTTATTTTTCCTTTCCTAATGCTTAACAACATGGAGTTTGAGAATAAAACTGACACCTTTGTACTCTAGCATTAAGGATCTCATTGCAAAATCAAAACATTTTCCCATGTGAATGTGAGTGGATATTGCAAAATCAGAAATAGAACATTTCTATGAGAATTAATCAGAGAACTTCTGCCTTTAAATACTTCTTAAACAGTATCATCATGTCTTAAATACCTCCTGTCAATATTGGCATGAGCTGAGTCGAGTAATTCATAGTAGAGCCTACAGGCCTACACATTTCTAATGACCAACTAATGAGGCTGACTGCATCTCTGCCCATATGCTGCTTTGGGAAAAAAACAACTGTGACAAGGAATGAAGGAAACTAACTCCACTGAAAAGTTCAGTATCCCATTAAAAGGCTTTAAAGGTGAAATTCCATTCCTGTTGAAATCAATATGATTTGATTTCAAAATAAATAGGATTTCACTAAAAAAAAAAATCAGCTTTGAGATGTACAGAATCAAATAAATCTCCATAATTGAGAATGAGTTCTTAATTTTGTAGCTCCTAAAACATAAAATAAATAAAATAGTGGGTAAGCCAAGGGAAGGAGAAGCTGTGTGCGTGGTTCGTTAGTGCGTTGGGCTCGCCTGGTTCAGCCGCATTCGGTTTTATAGCCATGGTGCCCCGGCAGGGCTAAGGTGAGGATCGTGGCCAATGATGTGTGGTTCCCCACACGAATGGTCGGCCGGCCACTTCCAGATGGATTAATTGGGTGAGCAGTTACGGATTCCTAGACAAAATATAGCTTTGATTTAAACAGAAAAATTCTGTTCATTTGATGTAAAAAAACCCCTATGTCCATTTGACTAAGGAATAAGCTACACCAAGATGTTCTTTGTGTCACTTAATTAGAGTGAAAACTTTTGCGACAGGGAATAAATTGCCACATCCATGCAGTTTTCACCAAAGAAGGAAAAATGCGGAGTCATCAGCCAGGTGAAAATAATCAGTCAGGACCTGACAACCAAAGGGCTGTTTACCAAGGTTCATAGGAAAAAAAAAGAAAAGAAAACATTAAGAAAACTTGGAACCGAAACAACCAAATCACTAATTCAACAGAAAACGGGGATGTGAAAAAAGCAGTGCTGCTACCAAGGCAAACGCGCTGAAAAATTGGTCTGGGCCGGAGCAAACGGGACCTTTCCCTGCCCAAGGAGGCACGAGAGGATCACTTCTGCCTCCACGATCACTCAGCGTTCCCTGGGAAGCGATTTTAAGAGCGCGCCGCGCGCTCTCCTCCTCTCCTTTTAGGGAAGCCGTGCGGAGTGGATACTCCTGGAGCCTTCTCATGCCAAGGAGCCAAACGAGGAATGATTTACTCTGTATCTGCTGTATTTAATCAACCTCTCCCGAGGCTTATTCTGTAAGAATAAGAACCGAGAAGAGAATAGAAATCTGTCACACACGGTTCACGTTAATACTAGAATCTCCAAGACGTCCCAGCTCCCCCCTTTTTAAAGACATTTCTGGAAAATTAATGACATCTTTTAATGGTTTGCACAATTTTAGAGCTGTCAGGATAACGAGAGCTATAGGGACTGTTGTAATGACAGGCCTCCCTCGCTTTCTACCTTTGTGCTTAGAATATCGGTCCGGATTGATCCCGTTTCCATTTAAACATCTGACTGAGACATCTAAGTTATAGTATAGTTGCCTTATGCTTCCGATAATATCCAGAGAGAGATTATTTTCAAAAAATGATTCAGATTTCACATTCTCCTCTAAAGATCAGGTCATGCAAGCAATAAGAACTTGTTACTGTCGCCAGATAACAGAGTCCGAGTGATTGGCTTCCATGCTTTGAATCCCAACGTCCCAGGGTTTCCTCTACTGACAACCTAGGTGAGCAAAACGCTTCGGAGAATTTATTTCTAGCAAATTGTGCCAGCGCTGTCTGAACAATTTTCCTAAAGCGCACTAATATCTGAGGAGATCCCGCAAGTGAAATTGTAAATATTCAGTTGCAGACTGTAAGGGAAAACATGTTTCTGTTGCATGACGAATGTCAGAGTCCACGCCAGGGTTAAATCACCAGCAGGAAAAAAAACACCACCAAAGTTGGACTCCTTGAGTTCGATGCTTTATTCCAAACTCAAACATCTCAAGAAAAGTGAGCTGATTATCGGAAGTGTTTTTCTTTCTGAACGTTTGCCTACCCATACATATAAGCGTCTTACTTGAGATAATGAAAATGATATGATAATGAAAATATGGAGCTCTGCTTTGTAATTTTGAAGCATTAAGGGTTAGTAGGTAAATATTGGCTAAATTCATAATGGTTACAAAAAATCTTCTGGAAACTCAGGGTACAGCAAGCCCAGAAGATGCCTTGTAATTATTCCTTTTCCATCTCTTTCTGCTGATATTATATAATAACCAAAACTCAGTAACCACAGTCTAAACTGTATATCATAGTATCTGGCACAAGTCACTCTTATCCCTTACTGGCTCCACAACAGTTTGGAAATGAAATAAAAATAATATTCTCCTTTCTCTTCTCATAAATCTATGGTAACTCTCATTAGGTTTTATTTTACATGTCAGAATAAAACATGGATGAGACTCAAGGGTGCACGTAGTCCCAGGCAACATTTTAGGTTTATTAAAATTATTCACATCTGTTAAGACGCGTATGAAGCTTACTTGATTTTTATTTTTTTTTTCCTTTCCAAAGTCCCTGGCACCGCACCAAAGCGATGGAATTTAGAGTTCTGACCCTTAAGACTCCTGTCAGCAAACCAAGGATGTAATTTGCTTTGGGGTTATTACAGCTCTGAAAGGGCTGAGTGAGATTTAACCTGATATTGTTTGAATGAGTTTACAATCGAATAGAAAAACAGAGATAGAGCAATGGCTCATATTTTTTAATGTAGATATCTGAGATTTTTTACATCAGCATAGATCAGCACTGTTGGAACACTGGGGGGCTTTTGAGATTATTTTATTTTTCATTTGCCTAACAAGCTTGGTCACAGCTGTTGAAGCTTTTTGCTGTATTTTTCTTGTAGAGCGTCTAGATACTGCTGAAAATACTAATTTTACTGTGACAGAAGATCTTACGGGGACGCCTGAAGTGAAACAGAGCTCCGTGTGTGGAGAACGTCTGTCTATTCTCGACAGGTAAGTCTTGTCAGAGACGTGGAGGTTCAGCTCAGATGATTCCTCAGAAGTTCTTGTTTGGGTTTGAAACTTGAATGTTCTGGAAATCAGCCTGGAACAAGCATGGTTTAAGAACAAAACAAAATAAAACAAAACAAAACTTTCTGGAAGTTACTTCTGAGGTGATGGACGTGTTCTCTGAATTTAAAATAGAACAAAGCTCGCTTAATTTTGTTGACTGAGTCTGAAATACCATGAATCCTACGCCTTCCGCATAATTCTGGCAGATTGATGTTCTGTCCTAGCCAAATCTCTGTTGTACCAAAGAAAGAAAACATGTAAGAGAAAACATTATTTCACAGAGTCCGTCAACTTTTTCACTTGTCAGGAAAGGTACAGATGAAGAGTGAAGTGCTTTTTTATTTGTTCAAAAGCAGTTTATCATCAAAAGGATACAGCAGAAAGGAAAGTATTTTTCTCTGGGACTGAATCTCTACCTTGTGACAACTTTTGACAACGTTTCAGTTTATGTTAAAGCGATTCGAATTCTGTGCTCAAATGCTATGCAATATTTGGCTTCCAGAAAGAGGGAGAGAGTGAAAGTGGGCGATACGTTGACAGACACACCACAGACTGCACCTAGAAGCGCAGAAGGTTTCTTGTTGTGACTTCTGTCAAAAGAGTTTATGAGATTTCCTGCTATCGGGACCGTGTTACCTGTGGGTAATTGCAAGAATTTGCTGCTGAATGACGAAATGAAGATTTTTGAAAATGTCATCTGGATTTGGGGAAGAGTGCTCTTTTAGACAGATTAGAAATAATAATTAAAGAAAACAAAAGAGGAAAAGCAGAGCAGATTGTAAATGAGAACTGTAGCCCAACAGAACTCTAGCAAACAGTGCTAGAGGCAAGGCTTCAGCCAGACTCTCCGACAAAACACTTTCCCAACTGTTCAGCAACTATGTGCTCTTCTGCCAAGGCACATGAAATAGCTCATGATAAATAAATGTCTTTATCTATTGGCATAGCTATTGAGAATGTAGGTGGGGTTACGGCACTATGTCCTACAAGTCAGAAGGGTGCAAGCCCCCACAAGAGGTGAGGCTGAGGTTGTGTGGATGCCCCTTCTTGTTCCTTGGTGAGCCCTCCATTTTCAGACCTACCACTGTGACCTCTCCTAACTTTTTTCCCTTTGGAGGCCACCTCCAGCTGTGTCTCTCCTGTAACCTAATCTGCTTTTCTGGTTACACACCTCACACTACATAACAACATTTCATCAGAACACACTTCTAATTAATATGTTCTGGATTTGGTCCCACCTTAGAGAAAAAGTCCAACTGATTTCAGTGGGAGGAGGATCAATCTTTGTTGTGTTCTTTTCCGTTAAGAATGTACCAAGATCTTGTGAAGCATAATCAAATAAAGCGATTTGTCTCTGATAGTCTCTGTGTCTCTCATGAGCCTTTAAGGGGCTGTTCAGTTCATTAAAAGCACCTTGGGAAATGTTGCTCCTGGAGACAACGAAAGGCGTAAACATGACTAGCTGCAGATGAGCAACTTCTTTTTAAAAATCGGGAAATTAGAATCAAGCTTTGGAAATCTTTTTTGCTCTGTGGCACCAGCAGTTCCTCCTCACTACGCTTGGGAAGGATTATCTGAACGATGTTGCTTTCACAGTCGCATGTTTCCAAGATGTCAACGGAGTGCACCATAGCCAAGCCAAGCAATACACACCTCCACCGCTCTGTCAAGAGGGTCATGTTCTTTAATGGCATTTTCCCCTCACTCACTGGTGTAACATATTGTGCTGATGTTCCAGAGCTGGAAAAACAGCAGAGAATGTCTGGGAGTGCACAAGAGCATCTGCTGGAGGCACGATTGTGTAGAGACTTCATGCTGCCCTCGAGTTGGTGTTTTCATCCAGGGAGGTGCTCGTGACCAGTGATTTGAATTAATAGAAGCCAAATCAAAAAGCGAATTGGAAAAATATGGGTGTTTTTTGTTTTATGGTAATTTCTCCAGGCCTCAATCAACCTTATGGCCCTTTATCTCAGCGTTATACACTTAAACTGGGTCTGTGCTGTTAAATTAAAGACGACCAGGGCTGGACCTGCAATCCTCCATAGCGATCAACTGTTAACACTCTCCCTGGGAGGTAAGCAACACCAATTTTGCTCCACGTCATTTTTCTCTTTCCTAGACAATGCTCAGAGATGGTTCAAGTAATATCACAGGTCAGAGGGTGTTCCCAGTAGGCAGTATGGGTGAGGCCGCGCATTTTTTTCACATGGAAGGAAGTTTAGCCATATGGCCATGAGATGAATCACACCACTTGCCTTCAGGGCCAAGGAACAGGTCCCGGACTGTTTGTCATACTTGTGTTGATGTATCCTTGTGTAATAAGAGAAAGGACTTGCCTTTTAATACTTGTAATCTCAACAGAAAAGAAAATCAAAAGGGAAAAATCAAAGAAATATTATTATTTTCCAGATAGTACAGAGAGATTAAAGACATGTTTACTTAGTGCAACGGAGCATTACACAGACATCCTCAAGCTAGTGCTGACTTGTGGTTGACACATGTTGACCACAATAATGGACAGAATATCTTTGTTGACCCATCAAACTTTAGAAGTTGACTCAAATTCCATAGAACCCAAAGACCACTGAGAAAACAGTCAATAAGAGTAGCAAAAAGACAGTTGATAACAGACATAAAAGGAGGGGGCTTTACTCTAATCCTTGTGTTAAATCTGGAGTGTGACAGTGTCAGGTTTGGTTCCATGCAAAACCTCTACTTCTACTGAGTAGTTGCCAGTGTCATTTTCTGATGGCATCTTCATGCCTCGGAGCTACAAATCCCTTCAATTTTTGACAGAAGGACCATCAGGCTGTAGTAGTGCCTGCGAGATTCATTCATCACCTTCACTTTTTACCTCCTTGAATTATGGGTTTCTTTAGCTTTTTAGAAACTTGAAAGAGTTTGAGTCTTGATAGAACTGGAACATGAACTCTTTAATATGATAGAGGACATCTTCTCTTAGGCTTTCTGCAGATCACACATCTATGCTCCTCCTGTGCCAGTCCACCCCTTCTACAGAAGGACACCTCCAATCAAAGTCTATCGAGGCATCCCAATTCAGCTTCCCATTTCTGTGGGTGGATGAGTTGGCTTCCAGATTTCCAGGAGACACACAATGAAAGTATGCTGTTGGCTTCCTATGCTCAGGAAGCAAATCTCATCATCTACAGACCAGTTTGCAGGGCTCACGTGTTTTAGCCTTTATCTGTTGGTTAGAAACTTGGACCATGAATTGGAAAGTAACAGGAGTATCTGAGCTCCCGAGTGAAATTCTCCAGCCTTGTTTTTTGCAGAGTACAGCAGGCCTCTCAAGAGCTGAGTGCAACTTCTCGTTAACGTAACTTCAGCAAAGCTCATAGCTGTTCATAGGTTGGTCCTAGCCATCTTCATGCTAATAACATTATGGTATGAGTGGAGAACTGAGACACAGAAAAGCTACAGGGACTCTGTCAAAGTTAGAGAGGAAGCCTAGATTGGACCAGGAGACCTGGGTGGAATGCATAAATTAAAGTCCATTATGGTCACTACTGGACCATCTTTCCTCTAAAGGGATTTATGACCTGGTCCTATGGTAGTTTTAATATGAACTTCATTTCCTTGATTTTTGCCCCTTTGCCTTGACCACTGGCAGTTTTTCCTAAAAACCTTCTGGCTGAAGACTTGTTCTGTATCTCGATTGTCCACCCAGTGGAATACTTATGACTAAATTTGTCTGCCTTTTAAGTTGTTTTTAAATTGCCTTTAGCGTGTGATGTTTCCTTATCTCGGACAAGAGAAAGGAAAAAGGAAGGAGTCTATTTCTGCCATCTCTTTCTTCCTGCAAGAAATCCCCCTCCCCTTTCCCTTCTCCCTGCCTTCCAAAGCTTTTGTTAATTTAAAATTAGCCCTTTGAGATGTTCTTGGGAAAATCAGGCTCCACACAGTGAGCAAGTCCCTGTGGAGAGGGCTGGTGCAGTAAACACGGGGCAGAATCTCAGTGAGTCACCTGGCTGGCGTTCCCCCACTGCGTAGGAAGCCCATAAAGAAACATGCCACCACCACCAGGGAATCCACGCGGGATACTTCAGCAAAATCGTTTCCCATCCTATCCGGGCCTCCTACCAGCTATTCACTGCAAGCGTCAGTCCAGATAGTAATTAGCGGGCACTAGATGCCTGGCTCTCATCTCATTGCCATTGTTTGACCAAAGGAAGGACTCAAAACAAGGCTTGGGGCCAAAAATAAGTTCTGAAATGCTTTTTTAATATTCAGATTCTCTTGCTCCCATGCTTTTTTATTTTTTTTTTTTTTTTTTAATTTCCCTCACAGCTATTTTTTAGTGACACCCACTGGCCAAGGCTCAATTGTAATAAATCCCCGGTAGCCCTGGTTGGCTTGTAGAGAAGGTATTGGCTTGCAATGCTTCGACACAGTCTGGTATATCTATCTGCACACACTTGCTGTTCAGGTCAGCCACCCAGAAATGCTTGGGAGCTCTGTTCCTTCCAAAAATGCCTCAGTCTCGGTCTGTCCCAGTAAAGGCATTGCAAGAGGGATGCGACGGACAGGCCGTTCTTTGTCAGCCTGTTGATGAAAAAAAGAAAGGACGTAGGATGTTTTCTTCAAACCGCCTGTCGTGTTTTTTCACAGAAGCTGTGTGAAACAGGAAGAAAAAAAATACAGAAAGTAACCTTTCTTGGCATCTTCATTATCTGTTTTGTTGATGTACAGTGGAACACATGGATGGAGGGTTTGTTTTGCAGGAGGAGGAGGATGACAAATGACAGCAGCCTGTTTCGAGGGCTTTGCTGGGTGGAAGGTTTATAGGAGCTTTTGACATCTCTTTAGGGACAGAGGGAAAAGAGTATGCACCCGTGAACAGGGAAGACAAATATATCTAACTCAGCGGGTCATATATGTGGGCAGTTTGGAAGATAAACTTCTTTCCCATTCTTTTTCTTTTCCCACTTTCCACTATACAGAGCTCAATCTTCAGATTTTAGGAATCCCAAGCCTCACCTTTCTAATGCTGCAGTCATGTAGATCTTCAGTGCTTGCTGTGAAATGCTGATTGCTTAAATCTTCCTCCAAACAAACAGCTTCCTTACATTAGTAAACCCCCGTTTGCAATGAGTGAACGGAAATTTAACTCCAAAGTCTTGCTGTGCACTGCAAATAAGACACACCTGGTGTCACAGCACGTATTTACACCCTATATACTCAGCGTAGGTCGTACCTTAACCACGCCAGCTCTCGTTCCGGAGGTGAAGCGGCCACGGTAGCGCGGATCTCAGCACAGGGTAATTTTTCTGCCGAGGGATGTTTTGGTCTGGTCCATCAGACACCAACGCTGCTGCGCTGGCGTTCACTGCTCCCAGCGAATGCGGGATGGGACCGGGACATGGCTTTTATAGGCCGTCATAAGTGTGTGGAGTTTCTGAGCTGTGACACTTGAAGTTTACATATAGATACATATTTTGTGCTCCCCACCCCCCAAATAGGAAACTTTTCTTCAGCTGAGGCTGGATATTTTCTTGATGTTTTAGAATGGTGTGTTTTTATGGCCTGGACACAGTTATCATGAACTAAAAGAAAGACAAAATCAATGGTAGGTCTGATATTTCATCCAGAATAGGGCAGTGGCACAGAACCAGGACATTTCATATTACATTTTCATATTATGTTTTCATAGATGTCTTTTACATTTACATTTTTAAAACATCCATAAGTTCATTTTCAAAAAAATACCCCGAAACAAAAAAAAAGAGCAGATGTCACCTGTCGGAACCATAATGATAAACAGTCTTTTCAAATCAAGGATTTTATCAAAATGAATAAATAACAGTGCTCAGAAGTGGAACATATCTATACCACCGGGATAGTATTTTCTGGTGTTTGGGTTTGGTGTTTTTTTTTTTTTTTAATTCTTTCATTTCTAAAGAATTTTTCATTAAAAAATAAATTTTACAACTTTAACATTTCAGAACATCAATCAAATATGAGGAAGAGAAATGAATAGAAAATGATGCCTGAAATGAAGGAATAATGAAGAAATAAAGGACACTGAATCATCACTGTGAAGTAACCAAATCACTGAATGAACGTAAAGAAGAAAACCAAAAGGCTTCACAGGCTGAGACCTTGCAGTGATGAGCACATACCAATGTATCACTCTTCGCTCATTTTTCACTTTTATAGCCTTCTATATTTACATGAATAACAAAGGACTCAAATTCAAGCAGAGTAAAGAAATGCAGAACTCAGCTGAGTATGGCTGATTTACACCATATTTGCACTGTCATGAATGACGGAACTTGGACTTTTATCCAAAAGAAAAATTTAACTCTACCCTAAAATAATTCTCCTTCCCATATCTGGTGGAAAGAGGACAAATGATATCACAGTGTTTCTTTTCCCTCAGAAGATTTTACATGGAAGAGCAGTTTGCAGCTATTATTCTGATGATCTTGATATTGTGCATGGTAAATGGTTAAACCTGTTCAGGAATTTTAAAGGGAAGTTTTCTGAGCTTTCTAAAGATACGGTGGCCTGAGCACTGAAATTTAGTAGCATTAGCTTTTGCTGCCCAGAGCTGTACAGCCCTGCATAAGGCAACAGGGAATTCCCTTAATTTTATATTTGGAAACAAACAAACATGCAAACAAACAAAACCCAGCTTTTCACAGAATCACACAGAATGGCAGGGGTTGGCAGGGACCTCTGGAGACCACCCAGCCCAGCCCCTGCCAGAGCAGGGTCACCCAGCGCAGGCTGCACAGGGCCACGTCCAGGCGGGGTTGAATCTCTCCGGAGAAGGAGACTCCACACCCTCCCTGGGCAGCCTGGGCCAGGGCTCGGGCACCTCACAGCGAAGACGTTTTTCCTCACGTTCAGGCGGAACTTCCCGTGTTCCAGTTTGTGCCCGTTGCCCCTTGTCCTGTCGCTGGGCACCACTGAGAAGAGTCTGGCCCCGTCCTCTTGACACCCGCCCTTGAGATATTGATAAGCGTTGGTGAGGTCCCCTCTCAGTCTTCTCTTCCTCAGGCTGAACAGCCCCAGCTCCCTCAGCCTTTCCCCAGAGGAGAGATGCTCCAGTCCTCTTACCATCTTCGTACCCTCTGCTGGACTGTCTCCAGTAGCTCCTCATCTTTCTTGAACTGGGGAGCCCAGAACTGGATACAGGACTCCAGATGGGGCCCCCCTTTCACATTTTGCTTAGGGTACAGTTTCCATAACCTTTTCCTTTCAGGATGCCAAGACCCAAGACAGACTAGTAGATAATACTTTTTCTTTAAAGCCCCTTAGAAGTTGTATTCTGGTCTCTCTAAGAGTCATGGCCCTCTATTGGGTGACTCAATGTGACGAACACTGTGGTTTTGAGGTTCAAGACAAAACGCAGACAGGTTGCTGTCGTTATCTACATAGGAAAGATGAAGTTGTGAGCTGTGACTGGATTCCCAATGGCTTCATCAAATGTTGGCAAAAGTCTCTGGAGGCTTTTAAAGTTGCTGTTCATAGCTGGTCTCTGGCCCTGGCTCGTCGATCTCAACGGGAGCGCCTTTCTGAGGTTGCTCTCTTGCCTTTGGTCATGCCCAGGTCTTGACAACAATGTAAGCAGACCTGTTGAGCTCTCTGACACCTTCTTGCTTGGTCCTGCCCCAGTGGTTTGTATCTCTTGGAAATGTTTCCAGGCCATGGGAGCATTGAATATGTGATAGTTCAATGAACTGTGAGCCGCCCACTTAGATTACCTTCAGTATGCTCCAAAGTATATTCAGAACTTGTCTTTAACAACTTAATTTCAGTGTTTTGCTAAGGAGAATAAAGTTTAACCAGCCTTTAGAGGATAAGACCTTATCCAGCAACATCCAGCACAGACTTCATTTTGAAGTTAAGTAAACACAGGTGCATGCGGGAAGCTGGTTGCAACGACACATCACCTTGGTCTCCTTCCAAAAACACTTAGGCAAGAGGAACTCAACGTTTTAGAGGGACCCTAGATATACCATCCCCATGCATGCCTCTGATGTTATCGATAACATGCTGTGAGCACACTGTCTTTGTTAAAGTGAACAAGCAGGGGACACTTCCATGCCCTGTCTGTCATGATTCCTCAGGACGTTTTGCTATACATGAAGGGGAGGGAGAAGAAAAAACCCCAAAAGACCAGGGCATTCCTAGGAGCATCTTGAGGACTGTCAGGAAAAATCAGATGGGACATGGAATCAAGCCCTCTAGCTACAAGCAATAGTTATTGCTTTCTTTTTGGAAAATTATTACAGATGTTCAACCAAATTGAAGAAACCTCAGCAATAGCTTGTGGAATGAAATCATTTATTCCATTAGTGAAACTTGTTTGCTTTTTTTTGAGCCCCAGAGAGCATTTTAAAATGCTTTAAATTGTTTACCTTGACTTAGGTCAAGATTAATTAAGTTTTCCTTGGCTACAACTGGGCATGTCCAGAAACTATGGGATGAGCATGAGATAAAAGCACACATGGTAGGGTAAGAACACTGACTTTTCATATAAGTCATAAATCCTGACGCAGATCCTTCCAGATTGTAATATTGACTTGAAAATTTTAAAGGAGAAGGGAATCTTTTGTTCTTTTGATGCTTTTAAGTTTTTCTTTGCAAATACTTTTCTGAAAAGGGGGTATAAACTGATACTGTCACGTGAATTCCAGAGAAGGAGTTAGCAAGTTCAATAGCTGCATGGGTATGTGGATTTTAAAGCTAAAAGAGACTGTTTTAATCATGTGGCTTGAAAGCTTCCTAACAGAGGCCAGCATATTTAAGCCAGTAATTCCTGTGGTGAGTTTAATAACATCTGGTTGCGATAACCCAAGTGTTTCTTAACTGGGTTTCATAAGAGGCCTCTTCATCTCAGCCTTCGTGTCTTATCAGTATGTGTTATTATATGAAATAGTCCCGTTTTATCAATAGAATAGTGGAAGGAATTTTCAGGGATGTCTCAGAGAGGGAAGCCCTTGAATTTCAGCAGAGAGACTGATCTCAGAATTGAGCAACGTGAAGAGCTTTAATGTATGTTTATCAAGGGGCGTCTCCACAACCTTACAGATGAGGAGGTGGATAACGAAGATCTCCTCTCGAGCCTTTAAACTTGCCTGGGGCACTCATTTTCCATCCCTTGGAAAACCTAATGCGTAGCGAGAATATCAGCCTGGCTTGCAAAGCGGGAACAGTTCGTTCCGAGCTGTTCCGCACACGGCTCCCTCCGTTTGCTTCATGTTATCAGCGCACTGGCTTGGGTTTCAAGACGCTCAAAATTAATCACTTTGCAGGCAAACAGGCTGGCTGTGGAGGCTTGCAGTGTTTTCTTCAGAGGGTGGGTTTACTTTGGAGGCCAAGTAAAGAGTTGCCAAGCAGCTGCCAGAGCTGATGGATAGAAAGCAATCGCAGGAATGTCCAGAAATGTTTCATTGTTCTTTAGTTGTTTAACTAAATGGCTACAGGATGAACTCCAGGTTGTGCTGGGTGTGGTCATTGGCCAAAAGGGGGGAGTCTGCAAATGTATGTGCTTTTTTTAAAAGTAATTTTGTTATAATTTCCTGTGTTTCTGCTTTACTGATTGTTGGAGGATCCCAAGAATATAATAACTTTACTTTTTTTTTTGGTGGTGTTGTTGAAAGAGATTATTCAAATTCAAAAACTAGTTTGAGAAAGGATTTGTATGAAATTGAGACCTCGTGGTTATAAATGACTTCACAATCTTACAGTGATTGCTGAAAGTGTTGCTGTACCAAAAGCAAATAAAAGGCTGTTTCTATCACAAAACAGTAACTACACATGTGCTGGTGTCTTTTATATTTGAAGATTAAATGGGCCAACACATAAGGCTGTATGATGTAAGCACTCCGTACAGACACCAGCATTTTTTGTTCACAGCCTATGGATTGAATCGATTTCATGGCAGACTGGAACAAATGCCCCTTCCCGCAGGATGATTGAATTGAAAAAATAAGTTAACTGCATGTGGAACAGAAGTAGTTTATCCCTCCATTGTGCTTTAGGAATTAACAATTTCACAAATATTCATTTACAGAAGGAAGAAAAATAATGACGACCAAGGACAATCAGAGCGCCAGGTATTTAAACATTACAGATATTATAAAAAATATTGTCAGTTCAGAAGTTAGGCTTCTAAATCTGTTTAGAAACCAGCTAACTGGCTGTGCTGTTGAAATGAACGGTGTCGCACATCTGGAAAAATCAGACAGCGTTCAAGTGCCTAAAAATGGCAGTTGGGTTATGTTTTAGCTCTAAATAAATGGCAAAACATTCCTTTACCCCATTGAGGCAGCACAAGACCTTTAGGCAGATTAATTAAATGTTGGCAGTGGTACTGACAGATTAAGGGATAACTTGCTTATAGAGTATTTGTTACTAATAGTGATAGCTGGTACCAGTTACTACAATTTTAGCTAGGCTGAGTATTACCTAAATAGGGCATTGAGGTCCTACATAAGGCGACTCATTCCCTCCTATCTTAAATGGTATTTGCAGACTTTGTCATGTGGTTCTCGTGGAATGCAATGGCTCCACAACCTGCAGTATGAAATATTATTCTTCATTCTGACCTTTTGAGAAGGTTTTGGGTTTTGGAAGTTTTTTTTGGTCTAGCTTATTTTTGTGGGAAAAGAGAGATTAAAAAATCAAAGAAAGAAATGATGACTATGAAAAATGAGGTTCTCTGAAATATTTGCCATGTTAGAGACAAGAGTCCCTTCTCCACTTCATATTTTGTGCTTCTGGGCCAGCTTGTTTTCTTGCGTTGTTTTGTTCTGAAGATGTTTCGGTCACATTAAGCAGGCACAGAAAAATCACCCAAATAAGGTAGAATGAAATCTTGCCATAGGAAAAATGCTTCTTTGAGTGTCTTGCTCTTCTGTCATCATGTTTGTAGAACAACGTGCTTCCCTCACTAGCCTGCATAATACAGGGGAAGAGAATTTGTACTCCTTGACGTCTGGATGGGAAATTTCTGTCTTCTATCAGTATTATATAAAGGGCTGCCAATGTTTCAGGTATTCCTTACAGCTGTGTCACCTGGATCACTATTTTCTTGATGGAGACACACTCTTCCACCCGTGTGGCTGAGGACCTCAAATTTCCTGGGTCCTGATGGAGGTTGATTGTAGAAGAGACACTGTGGGAAGGGAGATATTCGTATTCCCTGATTGTCAAAGTTAGACGCAAAAGTCAGCAGCTTAGGCTCCATGTGCTTCTCCCTATTCAAAGGAGAGGGATGAGTGTTTGGTGACAGCCTCTGGAGGAGCCTCTCTTTGCATCGACAGTCTAGGAGACAAATCATCCAACTAGTAACCTCTTTCTATAATGATCAGTCTGTAGGGACTAAGGTATAGAGATTTTCAGCCCAGCAAAGGCAAATCTTGAGGAACAGATGTAGTCTTTGCAAAGAAGTTAACTTCCCAGAGAAGATGATTTATCTTCTGCTGGCATCAGATTGGACCCAGTCTTGCTGAATCAAGCATTTGATAGATCAGGGAACTGTAGCTCAAAAATGCTTTTGAACAGATTTTCTCCTACATTGCAAGAGCAGAGGGAATCAGTACAGTCTTATGGAGGATTTCTGAGGTAAGTAAATGATGTTACTTCTTGCAAGGGCTGAGTAAAGGAATGCCAGAGCTCTTTGTGTCTGGAGTAAATCCTTCTGGTTCATACATGAGGGCTGGTTATTCAGGCTGTGATACTGTGACTAGATTGTGTGCTCTGTGAAACCTGGATATTTAGTTGTACAGGGTGAAAGAAGTTTTAGTGAGCAAAATCTTTCCTTCCTCTGGCCTATGCTCAATGCAGCTGATCCTGCGCCTGTGATGATGTCCTAAGAGCTCCAATACTTTCCTTTCTTTCTGCTTCCTAGAATCATAGACAGGTTGGGTTGGAAGGGACCTTAAAGATCATCTAGTTCCAACACCCCTGCCATGGGCAGGGACACCTTCCACTAGACCAGGTTGCTCAAAGCCCCATCCAACCTGGCCTTGAACAATTCCAGGGATGGGGCATCCACAGCTTCTCTGGGTGGGCAACCTGTGCCAGTGCCTCACCACCCTCAGAGTGAAGAATTTCTTCCTTCTATCTCATCTAAATCTACCCTCTTTCACTTTGAACCCACTACCCCTTGTCCTATCGCTACATGCCCTTGTCAAAAGTCCCTCTCCAGCTTTCTTGTAGGCCCCTTTAGGTACTGGAAGGCTGCAATAAGGTGTCCCTGGAGCCTTCTCTTCTGTGGGCTGAAGAATCCCAAGTCTCTCAGCCTGTCTTCATAGGAGACATGATCCATTCCTCTGATCATCTTCGTGGCCTCCTCTGGACCCGCTCAAATAGGTCCATGTCCTTTTTGTGTTGGGGACCCCAGAGCTGACGCAGTACTCCAGGTGGGGTCTCACCAGAGTGGAGCTGAGAGAGACAATCACCTCCCTCGACCTGCTGGCCACACGTCCTCTGGAAAAAATATTTTTTCTCTCAAGTAACTCATCTGTCTTTAGTTATCCAGTATGAGTGGCTTCCTTTGAGACTTATCCCCCTCCACATCTGCCTCATTGACCATTGCAGTCCCACCTGGCCAGGAGACTTGTCTAACTTTCAGTGAAGCCAGCAGGATCAGTGGCCAGCTTTGATTAGCCTCTGAAGACCAAAAGACAAACATGAATAAAAATGCTAAGCTACCACCCCATTAGCAGCACAGAGTGAAGCATCAGGAAGGCATTTATTTCACATTAAGGATAAAACCGTCAGAGAAGCCAGAATGATTAAACCTGACAGGACATTAACAGCTAGAAATGATTTGGAGGAGGTTGTCAGGGAAATCCCAAGACTGAAATATAAATTATGTTGAAATAGTGCCTATTCAGTGATAAGTTAATGCTTAGAAATACAACATCTGTGCAGTTTCCTCAGACTGATAAGTCCTGAAGCAATTCCATATGAAATTACAGCTGCTTCTACCAAGTCATCTTTCGTCTGATGTCCATCCCACTCTTGGAATGGTTTTTAATAAATGCACAGAAAAGAACTGGAACAACATCAGAAGGTGATTCATAGGCAAAACCCACATGCAGTGGGTACACAAGCTTGTTTTTTGAGCAAAGCCGCTGCCCTTGGCTATTTGGTTGCAGCCTGGAGATAGGTTGGTCACCAGGGGCGTGCTGGAAAGAAAGCTTGGAAAAAAAGAAAAATGTTGTTCCCCTGCCTCATCAGTTTTGATTTTCTTCATCCTTGTTTTTCTGAATTTCCCTCGTGAAATTAATAAGGAATTACTGAACAATGTCTTTGTTAATGACAGGGCATAGCTTTTTACAGCAGACCAGTATGGGTAGCATAGTCAGATGTTACATGGTATTAATCACCTCCGCTCTTGGATCTATCGTGGACCAAGGTGACAGGTTGCTTAGTCTGACCTGGTTTGGGAGATCGCATGAACTGCTCTAGTAACTCCCCAGCTGTTTTCTCACTTGTGACTGATAAACTACTGGAAAGCTTTGTCAAAATCTCTGTGGCTCCTTTAGCCCCTAGAGATCTTCACAGAATCACAGACTGCAGAGACAGGAAAGGACTATTAAATGGTCCAGTTCCTTGCCAGTAGGGGTTTTCTCTCCCGTGCACACTTGTTGGTTTTGAAAAAGCTCATGTTCAGTATTTCAAGAAATTATGTGCTCATCACTTCCCCAGGGGAGCTATTACGTAATAGGTCTCTTTGGGAAGGTTTCCCCTCCACCTTGATAATTTATCCTAGATTTTCTCTTCCTAAGGGTGTACATATACGTATTTATATACATGTGTGTATAAACATTTTGCTAGTTCTGTTGCTGGGTTTGTTGGGGGATTTTTAAGTGCAGGTCTATGTTTTAGCGGCACTATTGATATAAAATGTGCAAGATGGATAAATGAAATACTGTTTTCCAGTTTCTAAGTTTGAATAGTAGAAAGCCATCAGCAAATTCCAAATAAATTCTATAAAATCTATCTATCTTAAAATCTATCTTATGGCGATAGCAGAAAATGAAGTCTAAAACGCCCTGAATGCTAATGACAGTTTATTTATATATATAGCACAGTCAGCAATCGGCTTCATATTCCTCACAGATTTCACTTCAATATAAATGTCAGGAACTGTGTCATGGCTGGGAATCTTAGATTAATGTGCTTTCCTGTGTGACGATTTGCATGAAATACCAAAGGGCTAAAGATGCAATGAGACTTAAATTTAAAGCAAAAAAGTACTTGTTCTATGAACGATGGAATAAATAAAGACTGGTTTGCACTGGTCATGTGTGTGTATGTTTTCCCTCTCTTATTTATTTTCCCCCATGAGTAGGTTTTGTGATGGCTAGAGAGGTAGCTAAAGTTCACTAAGAGGACTTTTATACTCAGCTGCCTATTTTAGTAAGTGTTTTAGAAATTTAACATCTCTGAGTTTTCCACCCTTCTTTTAAATTTCGTTGAAACCATCCAAGGTCTGTTTAGAGGAACAAAAACACCTGTACAGCAATTTATACATACTCTCACATGGCATGAAAACCACCCAAAGAAGAAACGAGTGGGACGGCCTTAAAGGATCTGTTTCGTCCACCTTGCGGCACAGCATAGTGCACAGGGCTGAGAAAGAACTGAATTAACTGAAAAAGTGTTTTCAAAGAATAATCCTATACAGCTTGTAATGAATCTTGTCTCATAGCAGTGATGAAGGCCATGAAAAAAACCCAAACTTGGTGACTCAACAGGTAAGAAAAAAGTTGTGTTCAAGCTTGTACATGTTCCAACATCCTCTGTCCACTCAGTCTGCTCCTCACACCTTGTCTGTTCAGCAATAGACACACCCATAAGGACTACTGCTGCTATGATGACTTACTTAAGTGTCACCTTTATCCAAGTATACCCAAGACACACCTTTATCGCATGTCCAAAGAAGGGCAACGGAGCCGGTGAAGGGTCTGGAGCACAAGTCCTGTGAGGAGCGGCTGAGGGAACTGGGGGTGTTTAGCCTGGAGAAAAGGAGGCTGAGGGGAGACCTTATTGCTCTCTACAACTACCTGAAAGGAGGTTGGAGCCAGGAGGGGTCGGTCTCTTCTCCCAAGGAACAGGCACCAGGACAAGAGGAAACGGCCTCAAGTTGTGCCAGGGGAGGTTTAGATTGGATATTAGGAAACATTTCTTCCCTGAAAGGGTTGTTAAGCACTGGACCAGGCTGCCCAGGGCAATGGTGGAGTCACCATCCCTGGAGGTATTTAAAAGATGTGTAGATGTGGCACTTAGGGACGTGGTTTAGTGGTGGACTTGGTAGTGATAAGTTAATGGATGGACTCAACATTCTTAAAGGTCTTTTCAAACCTAAATGATTCTAAATATATGCTGGTGCCTTTCAGCTTGGCACACCTGGATGTGTACCCCGTAAGTTACACCTACATCATTAAGGTGCAGAGGGCCAGGAGAGGGACTCAGTAGCCTGCTCACAGTTGTTCACACTGTGTAATTTGCCAGCAGAATCTCTAATAGTTTTTTTGGTCTGGGATGAGCAGCAGCCTCACAGAAAGGGCCACAGGTTCACAATAGGTGGTATGGATAAGGCCACCTGGGGAGCAGAAGGGTGATGAAGGTCTTAGCTGGGTGGCTTAAGAGTTTGGCCATATCTTGTCCTGAGGATGGTCTCTAATCTCTCTGATATTCACTAGCGTGCATGTGACCAATGAAGACTAACAGGGTACTGTGATCTAAACAAATTCATGGCCTGAGTCCATGTTTGCAGGTTAGAGACGAACATACTGAGAAAGGTTTAAAATAATGCGAATGATTTAAATAAGTTCCTGATTGTGTTTTTTAACACATCATTAAGCAATATGATACCCCAAAGCCCTGCATAGCCTACAGCTTGGATAAACGATTGACTCTTATGAGTCCCTTATTAATATTCATTAATTTCTCCAGCTTGCTTCTAGTAAGTCACCACAGCCCCATGGCTACAGTAATAACCAGGTCTGGGAAGACCTAAATTCGGTTTCTTGCTCTGCCGTATTCTTTCCATCAGACTCTGACTATTCATCTTTAGTTCTTTGTTCCTTGTCAGTGCAAATGTTTTGGATGTTTTCCTTTTCCCTAGCTGTCTCAATCTTTGTCAAGATTGAATCTCATTGTGTTATTTTCCTGTCTCTTTTCTTGGCCCTGTTTAGAGTAGGTCCTTCTTGAATTCACCTTTTTTTGTGTTGGTAGCCTTTCCCAGATTAGTCTCTCCCGTACCTACAGCTACATTTAAAGGCTCCCATTTGCTTTTGCCCCTCTGACTTTCTGGACTGAAGCATTTTGCTCAGCAGACATTGATAGCTCTGGCCAGCGAGTGCTCCTCCAGAGGGGAGCAAAACTTTCTTGTCTGCATTTGTAGCATGGTTTTGGTACAGGTAATACCCCAATCCCTGGCTCCTGATCTGATTCATCCAGTGGTTTCAAAGAAAATAACAGCAGATGATTTGAAAGGAATGATGGCAATTTCTACCTGGTGTGCTTAAGAAATTTTGCAGTACCTTTCCTTTCCTTTTGATGAAAACTGTAAAGGTTTCTGTGTGGGGAGAGATTGGCAGGTTGTTTTTGTTGTTAAGCTGAGATAGCAACGTGTGGGTGGACGAAGGTTTTATTTGATTCACTGCTGGGAGATGGGGGGACTTAATCTTGACTCCAATATCCTGCTTCTCTGCTCAGTGGAAAACACTTGCTCCAAGTGAACAGCTAAAAGTCTCTGAGAGCAGCAAAGTGTCTGACAGCCTTGGTTAGCATCCAAGGACAATGCCCAGAGCGTATCTAAAAATTATATGCTGCATCTGAAAGCCAAGGAGGAAAAAGATCTGAAAGCTGTAGCTGCAAAAGTAAGCTTTGCATTTCCATTATTATCTAAATCACATGTAAATGGGGATATTTGAACCAGAAGAGCATTAATGGGTCATCGCCTTCCACTTTATCCTGCCCAGTATGCCTACGCTGTTCAGGTCCCAAATCCGGCACCTGGCTCAAACCAGCCAGGGAGAATCTGCTCCTGCATCCCCCCGTCTCATCCATACTACACACATGGAAGTAAATTGAATTACTCATCTCAATAAACTGTACAAGGTTAGGCCTGATACAGGCCACCTAATTTTCTTAGGTTGGGGACAGAAAAGACATTGGCGATAATTTAGTTCAACTGTCTAAAAAACAAGAGAGAGAAATACATCTTTAATCTGCCAGCAAAGAGGGGCTTGGCTGGACACAGTGACCCCCTAATGCAACCAGAAGTACGGGCGGCAGCAGGAAAAAAGGACGAATGTGCTTCCTGGTAAGCATATTAACCGAGATTTTTTTTCCCCGAGCATAGTTTTATTTCATATAAAATGTAATCCAAACTGCATAAGGACATTGTCAGGCTCTTCAGATTATTCCAAAGGATGCCCCGTATGGAAGCGGTCTAGATTAGCCTGAGAAACCCCACTGGCTCCTTAAATTCAGTGCTGGAATACTTGATAACTTCTAGAAATTATAGACAGTTTGAATGGATATGTGAGCAGACAGGATGAACTTTAATAGAAATGCAATTTAATTTGAGACAAAGCTCACCTTTATAAACTTTTAAAATCTTGCAACTTTAGAATGCTCCTCTCTGGAGTGTTTCTATGTCTGTTTTAAATTGCAGTTGGGCTTCAGAGCAGAGAATATAAGAACTTGGCTAAAAGCAATGACTGAGCAAGGCTTTGGCTGTTCTTTGTAATTACTTGAGGGGAAGATGAAGAAGAGAAAGAGAAGAGTAGTTTAAGGTAAAGCATGGCACAGGAATAGTGGGGATTATCTGAAAAGTAATATGTATGTATTTTGAAATTAGACCTTCCTGGCCATGCTTCCACTGAAGGTCGGGAACAGCATTGCAACGGGAGAAACAGGGGAAGGAGAGAAAGAGCTAACTGCTTGTAAGATGGAGCTTTATGTATTTACTGAAGCAAGAATATGGTATGGATTCTTTTTGACAGTAGTGAATTGAATTTGGTGATGGAAGAGAGAACGCAACTCACTTCACTTCCAAGACACAGCTGCTGACAAAACCACATGTCCTCCGTGCGCATGGGCTAGATGAGATATTGTGAACGCTGTTCACATCCAAGCAGAGGATGCACGTGGAAAGAAAATGTATCTCCCTGTTTTTCTCTAATATTTGTGCTCCAGGGTTGAGATGGTTTAGGAGATTAGGGACAGGATATGGAAGATTTCAGCAGAGGACAGCTTTGAAATCAGGCTGTAGTTCTCAGCAAATGAAGAGGCTGGTTTATGTTGAGTAAAATTATGTCGCTATCTCAGTCTAATTTATGGGGATGCATACCTAAGACTATTCCTTCATGGCCCAATTTATTGCATTCAGCAATATCAGAGCCCTTTTTTGAATCAGCTCATGAATTTGAAATAGTGGAGTCAAAACTGGAAGCAGGTTATAATTTATCCCTTTGAAAAATCACACTACACTCCTCTCTGTAGTAGAGACTACTGGCCAGTGCCAAGGATGGTGGCTTTTAAGTCCAATTTAATACAGCTGTTCCTTTGTTTGGTGTGCCTGAGGGATTTCAAGCTGTATTAGACTTCATTGGCTTTCAAGGCCAGAAAAGACTCTAGGATGGTTTATTCCTGTCTCCTGTAATGTACAAACCCTTTGCTGTCATCATGGGAATTTTTCTAGTGCTTGCTGATTATATTTCTACTGTTTACTGGTAGACTACTAGTAGTACACTGCTAGTATACTGCTACTGCTATATTAATCCAGTAGTTGAGAAAAGTCAAAAGTAGAGAAATTTTGTCTGCATTTTACAATGTGGAGAGACTCTGGCGTTTGTTGCTTTTGAACACTGAACACAATAGGAAGATAAAAAATCTGGAAATAATATCTCATGCCCATCCCACCCCCTCTCTCCCCATCTCCCTCTAACGCTCCACGCTGGATACCTTAGTTAATAAACCTAAGTGATGAATCAGCTAGGCATCAAGCCACTTGGTCTTACTACCTGATATTTTTGTTACATAAAAGTAAATGAAAAAACGCAGAAGCCCTGTGGCCAAGCCAGCTAATGGAGATGGAAAAACACAGCAGCCTACTAGGGAAGATGAGAGATTGTTACGGTGCTCTATAGCATAGCTTCTTCCCTAGAGGAGTTAGGAGCAAGCCTTTGGGGCAGGAACTGTATAATCTGCCCTCAACTGCAGAAGTAACAAGAATCCTCCAAATCAAATGTCTGCCCTGAAGACGTTTGTCCATCATTTCTTTTGCTGCTGATGCCACCTTGGTCTTCTTGCTTCTCACAAATGGGGAATATTTCATGTCATCCTAATGCCTGCCCAGGTGAACTAAAAGCAGTCCTGCTGAAAGTCCACAGAGGACTTCCAGCTACAGGTCACACCACCTCATCTCCTGTGGATCCAGGACAAAAATCGCCTGCGTTTGTCCTAGCAAAATGAATGGGTCCAGGGCCCAGGGTATGTCTCCAGCAGACAACCATTTATATCATTAAGTTGTACCATCATCTCTAGCACGATGTGGCTGGCTCCCCAGACTTTCCGCTGGTAGAGGAAAGGTAGGCTAACCACTCTTCAGAAACACCGGAGAAGGATTTCAACCCACCCAGCTTCCTGGCTGTACCACTGAAGCTGAGAATTTGATTGTTGCAGGCCCCATCCATAGTTGTGCAAATGGGATGCCTGGCTTCTCACCTGTGGTGGTGGAAGGCATCTAGCTAAATTTTTAATGATCTCTTGGTCTTGGTTTTCCCATTGAACGTATAGAGAAGTTGAGCCTACGTCGTTGCGGTTCACGTATTATTCTCTTGAACAGCACATGCCATTCAAGTTCTGTAGACACTTGCACAGGCATTGATTTTAGTGTGGCCCTATAGTTGCTTTTGAATATGGAGGAGAATGCAGAAAAGTATGGCGCAGAAAGTTAAAAATATACTTTCTGTCATCACGTGGAGTCATGCTCAGTTGAACACTCAGTACTACTGAAGTACAGCCCTAGTAATGCATGTTTCCCAGCAGTGCTGAATGAAAGTAATAGAAAATAACAATAGATTATCTATCATGTTTTGCTTTTCATGTTGACAGTTAGTGTATTAAAAGCTGATCTGTATGATTATTAGCATGTGTCAATGTATGCCATCTCTCCCTTGGCACTGATAACTCAACCACGATCGATATCTGCATCATCTACCTTCATGTCCTTTTTTTTTTTTTAAATTACTTGAAGTGATTTTCTTTTTAAGAACAATTTTCAGGCTTTAATTCCCTATACTGGATAAATGTATTTATAGATCCTAGAAAACAGTGTTTGAATTCCTATGCATTTAAGCATGTCTGTCTTGTGCCTTTGTTACTTAGCATGCTCAAAATGTGAACAGAATTCCTGAACGCTTTTACAGAAGAAGTGGGTGTGCAGAGCAGCGGACACCGAGGCCTTGACTGTTGAACCACCCAAGAAACGCTCTGAGGGCTCTGTGGCCCCTATGTCCTTTACAGCCCCAAACTTGCTTTTGCAAGAAATCCTTGACACAAGGCAAGGACTGGTGCACTCCAGCATCCCATCCAGATGAGAATTGGGAATGTGCCTCTGCCCACCCACTGCCTTCTTTTCCTTGGCTACACAAATTCCCAGTGGTTTGTCAAGCCATTTGTATTTTATTTTAAAGCACAAAGCTCAATCAGTCAGTGACCACTGGAAGTCTTCCAAATACCAGTTAAACCCCAGCCTGAAATATTCTATTTTTAAATTCTTTGAAACCTTCAAAACAATGCAAGAAATCTGCTTTCACTCTGTAGTCTGTACCCTCAACAAGGCCATGTATCACTGATTAATTTCTGTTTCTCATTTTCTAGGGCTCTTTTTTGCCTCTTTTCTCATATTCTATTTCCATGCGTTGTCATCACAGAGACTATTGAGACTATTTTGCTGAGACTTAACTTTTTATGGGTATTTCGTAAGAAGTGCATCACAATCAAAGAGTGTTTTTCAACCTGTGTCAGCTGTTATAGTAATAATGAAAAAAAAAAATGGTGTGGCCCCTGAAAATCAAAGGTTGTCTTCCTAAGCCCATTTTCTTGTGACCGTACACAAGAGGAGTTCTGCTGTGTTAGGAGACGTAAAGCAGAGGGTGGGCTTGCCACATAGCAAGGAAGGCCTTAGTGTATTATTTGCATGGTGTGGTGTTGCCCTAAAGAAAGCTTATATGTTATTTAATCTCTCTGAATATAGGCTTTGCTGCAGACCACGACCTGCTGCGGTCAGCGGCAGAATAACTACCCATGAATCCGCAATTTGTAGCGCATGGGAGAATTGCGCTGGGAAGCAGCATCTCTGAAGAGCACTTTAAGGCTGGAATCAAAGGCCCAGGGCCAACATGTTCCCGCTGCAGGCAGGGTGAAGCTGACAATCACTTGGAAAAGAACCAGGCCTTGGAGTAATTTGCTGTATAATAGCCCATTCATTAACACTCTGATTTTTAGAGAATTGATTACGGCTTCACAAATACATTGCAAGAAGGGTAGCCTTACACCTCCAGCTGCTTTCTCCAGCAACAATGCTTCTTCTCTGTTATTCTTTCATAGCACACCACCATAGATAGCTTCATTGTTCTCTTCTCTTGGATCATTTCCATTTATTGTACTGGAAAAATCTATGCTGGCAAGTAATATCACCTAGGGGTCCCAACTTACTATTCTTACATTCTGTATGTTCTCAGTTTCAACGCTGTTATTGCTTATTTACATCTGGGTAAACAGGCTCAAAATTGGACCCAGGGCAGTTAGCTTCACTTTTTCAGATGGTAAAGGAAAAATGCAGCTGGAAACTGTAAGTTCACCGAGTTTGTATCTAGCCGATTATTTTATTCTAATTTTAACCTGTGGTAAGAAAAAAAAATAGACTGGATATTTTGAGTTCGCTGTGTTTTTGTTCTTATGAATAATTGGCATATTACTTTGCCAAACGGTACTGTAAATCCATGATGGAAAACGTTATGTAGAACCTCTCATTTCTCTTCAGCATAGATACAGCTCCTTACGGAAGAGAACACTTGATTTAAAACTGATGCAACGCAGAACTTTTAGGCACTTAGACTTTTCATGTTTGTCAAATAGTGAAGGATGCTAGGTGTGCAGGAAACAGCAACATCATGATCCTAAAATGCAGACAGTCAACAGAAAGATTTTTTTTTTAATACTTAATACTTACGAATGACCTATTGTGGCTGGAAAAACTGTTGTGAACTACATTATTCTAAATGTAAAACATCTAGATGGAGACAGATTGGAATGAATTCAGAGAAACAGCAAAGGCTATGAAAGGGCTAAGATTTATGAAAAAAGTAAGAAGTTTTATAAATAATCTAATCCAATAATGGTTGAGGGGCCTGAGAGCAATCTTAAAGTAATGAGAGGGATAAATGCAGCAGAGGAGAAGGGATTCTGCACTATTAACGCAGTGGAATACTACCAGGAGGACGGAACAAAATGGAAGAAAAAAGTAATTTAAATTCAGTCCAATTACCAATTTTATAACAGTGAGATCTGTCAGGTCCTGGAACAGTTTTCCAAAGGTAGTAAATAACTCTTCACATTTAAGAGATCTAAATTCAGGTTGGACAGAGGACAGTCTGAAGTGAATGTATTTACTTTCTTAATTCTTGCATCCAGGTATTATTTCTGAGAAGTTTCTTGGAACAAGAAATAAACTGACTCTTTCAATATGACTCTTTCAGTTTCGCATATAATTGGAATCGTCCGTAACATTTGGCTGTTGAACAAAACCTAATATATACTGATTACACTTTCCTTGGAAGGTCTCCAAACCTTCTGCTTAAAAAAAAAAAAAAAAAAAAGAAAAAGCCCTGCAATAGAATATGTGACAAATATTTGGTGTTTTTCTTCTGCATGTGTTTTTCCAGCTGTTACTTGAAACTGTGCCTTCTCAAGAAATATAACGGGACGCAGACAGCGCACTGAAGCAGGTTGTCTAGGAACATGTGCTGGATTTCACCTCAGAGATTAAGACACTCGTATTTAGGTGTTTACATCTAGATGTCTACATGAAACTGTGTCCCGTCTCCCATTGCAGTCTGTGGATGTCTTATCAACGTAATCAGTGGAGTCTAGAGAATAATTAGACTGGTCAAATGTATGTATCTTCTACCCCATAAGCTTCAAAAGTCCCTAGGCTCCATTAGTTTTAGTAATTGATTCAGTTGCCTAAAGATAGGGTCTAGTGCCATTTGAGATGAGTCTACACAGGAACAGTGGCCATTACAGAGGATCTACAAATTTATGGACTGGCAACTGCTTATCAGGTGGAAGAAGGAATCTCAAATGCCCTTGACATAAAAATATACCACCTTGATTTATATTGCTTATGTTAAGGTAACTGAATGAAATCCCAGATCTCAACTAAATATAAGGGGATCATAGGCACCTAGTTTACATGTAGACATGAACACTAAGATTTCTGATGTTTTGAGCTGAATGCCACCAGAAACAGCCGTTAACAAAAAATAAAGAAAAAAACCCATGGGATTCCTAACAAATGCACAGATTTTCACAGGGGTAACACATTTTTCAACATATACGTTTGTTTCTTTTGGCAGACTTTTTGGGATGTTCAGTTTAAGATGTGAACATCTCATGATTTCTTAGCTGGTCTTGGAAGGGAGATTATAGGGCTACCAATAACAGAACAATGTATTCCTAGGGGGGGAAAAAAGAGAATCCATGGAGACGTATTTCAATCACAATACTGCACTGTTAGGTCTTTCCCCCAAATCCTAGCTTGTGTGTTATCTGAGGGGTATATCACGTGAAATGAGATTGTGAGAGATCATATTCCCTGGCCTTCTGGCAGTTACTGACCCTTTGAAATGTGCAGCCAAATAAAATACTGAGACACCTTTTGTTGATGTTACTGTTACAGAGATTTGAACCATCCCTTATGGAGCTGTGAAAATTACAAGATGGCTTCTCTCTTACAGAGCTCCACCAAATGGCCCTTTGCAGGCTTCACAGTGAAAACTGGTTTCAAAGAGAGAGATTGTGGAGTGTCCGTCCTTGGAGATATTCAAAAGCCTCCTGCACATGGTCCTGAGCAACCAGCTCTAGGTGGCCTTGCATGAGCAGGGGGGATGGACCAGATGACCTCCAGAGGTCCCTTCCAACCTCAACCATTCTGAAATTCTGTGAGGAGTTGGGTAAAGAACAAAAATGTTTTGAACACGCATACAAATAATTTTTTGGTGCGTAAAACGTAACCTGGAAAAAAGTCTAAGATGGCATCACTCGAAAATGAAACAAAAGAGGTTTGTCCTCACTGCCTGCTTAGAGGTTTGTATCAGCTCGTTAATACTGAATGAAAAGAAGATAAATATCCTTCATGAAAGGCTCTGAGTTTGAAAACAAGCAGTTTGTTTCATATGATAGAAAGGGAGTGAGGCGAGGGATCAGAGGAGAAAGATGACATATCAATAACTCCCAGTTAAGGAAAGGTGGAGGAAAATGCAGGATGTGTAGCAGCAAGGCAAGGTTGTGTAGGTTAAGATCTGAGACAAAAGATACAAGTTGATGAGAGTCCAAATGAGACCTGCCCTTCTGTGGATGGACAGAAAAAGTAATTTCCAATAATATATTTACTGGAGTAAGGTGTGATGACTAATGACATGACAGTCTTTCCCAATAACAATCTAAACTTTGAAAACTATGAAACTTTGCAGCTTATCCCTAGTTCCTCAAAGGGAGGTGAAGAGAAGAAGCCACACTGAGCAGAATGAGAATTCAGAGTGGACAGGTCTGCATGCCACCTGCACAGGGGTGGCAGCTGGAAAATGAGACTATGCAGAGTTAAGATGTAGAAGGGGAAACATGAGGTAAGTGGTGATGTGAGTCATTCTGACACACCATTAATTATGTTTCCAACCCTGGAATGAAATTGTGTCAGTTCTGTATGTTTGTCAAGGTGGAAAGTGCTAGCACAAGCTTCTGTGTATGTCAGAGAGGCTTCCAAAGGGAATTAGGTGAGGCTGAAGTGATTCCTTATGGCTGAGTTACATTCCATCCTCTCCTGGCAAGAGAAACAGTATTGGGCAAATGTTCACTGAGTGAGACGTAAAGCTTGGGATCCACCTCACCTTTACCGTCTGAAATAAAGGAGCAGATTTGTCTCTAGGGAGAAGCTGGTACTTCCAGGGAATGGTTTTGTCACCTCTTTTGGACACTGTACTGGGACAGGGTGCATTACCATCTGACCGTGTCGGTCTTTATCTATTGTCAATAAAGGGGACCCACACAGCTATTGTACACCTGGGCATTGATTCTAACGTCCCACACATCATTAGTTAGCTATTTAAGCTTGGAAACTCTTTACCTTTGGGTAGCTGAGATATCCACATAGGGCTGACAGATATGACAGAGAGACAATACAAGAAGACCTCATATCTCTGGTGTAGCTGTTGAAGGCTGGGCAAAAGACTGCAATGCATAAAATGGTGCCAGATGCTTATGTTTAGGCAGAAGAATTGCACCATGGTCTGCTGACTGGCTCCCCAGAGTCCATTGAATCGTGGAACCATAGAATCGTTTAGGTTGGAAAAGACCTTTAAGATCATCGAGTCCAACTGTTAACCCAGCACTGCCAAGTCCACCACTAAACCGCGTCCCTAAGTGCCACATCTACAAGTCTTTAAATACCTCCAGGGACAGTGACTCAACCACGTCACTGGGCAGCCTGTTCCAGGGCCTGACAGCCCCTTCGGGGAAGAAATGTTTCCGAATATCCAAACTAAACCTCCCCTGGCGCAACTTCAGGCCGTTTCCTCTTGTCCTGTCGCCTGTTCCTTGGGAGAAGAGACCGACCCCACCTGGCTCCAGCCTCCTTTCAGGGAGTTGCAGAGAGTGAGAAGGTCTCCCCTCAGCCTCCTCTTCTCCAGGCCAACCCCCTCCAGGTCCCTCAGCCGCTCCTCACAGCACTTGTGCTCCAGCCCCTTCCCCAGCTCCGTTGCCCGTCTCTGGACACGCTCCAGCCCCTCAGTGTCTGTCTTGGAGTGAGGGGCCCAGAACTGACCCCAGCACTCGAGGTGCGGCCTCACCAGGGCCGAGCACAGGGGGACGATCCCTGCCCTGGTCCTGCTGGCCACACCATTGCTGATACAGCACTGACTGTGCTGTTTAAATTCATTGGGTAACGCGAAGTTTCCTTGCAGTGTGTTCCTGATATAAACCTGCTAATCCATTCGCATTTTTCTACCCCCACGTCCACTGAAGCTGGGATTACCTCACAGGGACTAATGTAGAGGGGTTCTTTGTTTTACTTTATAACAATATTGCAATGATAATCGTGTTAAATATTTTGCTTCACTCCTAACCTACATAATTATCTAATTCTCAGAGATGACAAATGTGGGAAGTGGTCCTAAAGCATCAAAAGTCTTGCACAGGCTTCATGTCCGTTAACACACACACGACTGTAAAGAAGAATGAGACTCATCAGAAAGGTTTCAAACCAGAATCAAAGACAGTGTTAGAAATCTTTCAGTTTTCTCCTTTTCACCTCTGTAAGCTGGATATACAAGTGCTCTTGGGTAAGATTTCATCTGCTGCTGATGGGAAACACATGTGCAGAAAATACACTGGAGAAACAGTTCAAGAACATGTTATTCTAGGAGAAACATTATTTATGTGACCCTGCCAAAGATATCAAGACTTTAGGTAATTGGCAGTGTATGTGCTCTCTGGGCAAGTCAGTACCCACCACTGTGCAGGCAAAAGTTCCTATAAGTATAAAAGGTCTTTATCATTTAGGACTCTGCATTATGTGTTATTCTCCCCTTCTTTCGTAGATTTTTGGGTTAGAGTGAGCCACTCTGAGCATTTACCCCGGAAAAGTCAATGCAAATGAACCCTTAGAAGATCAACACTTTCAGCTGGGCCTCAGCTACATTGTGAGACCGTGACCCCCCATCTCTCAAGTGCCCTGATTCCTGTCCTTACCGTGAATGAAACCCTTAACACTGGAATTGCTGGAGACTTTTGGAGTATTGCTGAGCGCATGGAAGGACAGGAGTGTGAGCCTGGAACCCCAGCACTCTCTAGACTGTGTGGTCACAGTGCAATGAGCCAGAGAAGCAATTTCACCGGGTGCTTGTTCTGCAACTCTTATTTAGCACAAGATCCTGCCTATTTGTAACTATAGCTTTTGGCATAAAGATTCGTACAGAAAATTCTGGAAACTTCTGCGTGAGTCAGACTGTCTCATGATGTTGATAATCCTGAAGGAACCAAAGAGTCCTGTTGTCCATGAACTGCTGGCCGCCTTGCAAAGAGTATGAAGGGATGATTTGGATTTTTTTTTTTAATTTTCCCAATACTGCTGAAGATTGCACGAGTGCAAAAGAGTCAAGAGATAAGGGGAGACTGTGGAACATACAAACATTAGGAACGTGAGTCTTGGAAAAAACAAAGTATATCTTCAAAACCAGAAACAATAAATAAAGCATTTGAAGAGAACCTGCCACAGGAAAAGTTACAGACATGGATACAAAGGAGAGAACCGAGAAACTGTTTAGCTTAAACTCAGTAGACATCAGGCAGAACTAAAAAGATCTCCAGAACTGCGTAGGAAAGACAAATTATCCTTGTACTAAAATAATAAAGATTATATATTAAAAAATGGAAAGATTAGACAGAATGTTGCTCAATGAGCCAACAGCAGTACAGTTATCTGTTCCCCTGATAAGAAAATGAAGGATCCTACATCAAGAATAAACAAGGTAATGTGGTCAGCAGACAAGACCCTTATTGGAACTGATTTATCATGTCAACCAGGGACTTTACATCATCCAGTTTTCCAGAGATCTTCCAAGTTCTCAGGGCTTCAGGAAAGCACCTGAGAGAGAAAAAGCTAAAGCTAATCTTGGTCCAATGCTATCTAATGTTTAGGAACCATCCCATGAGGGTATAATATCTTTGTGAGTTCAGTTTGCTGGTATCATAACAAAGGTAGATTAGTAAATATTCAATAGGACAGGAATGTCTAAATATTCACAGTCCAATCAAATTTGTTTTAATAAAGTCAAACTGATGGTGATATGTCTGGGAGACAAGACTGCAGGTTCTGTGTGTGGGAGGGGAGACATTTATCTGGCAAGTGGCAAATGAAGCATTGATAACCGTCTCAACATGAATTGTTACAACAAAAAAGGTCCAACTTTTGGATGCACATGGAGAATACTCTGTAGAAGATGGGAAGTGACCTTGTCTCTATAAACTACACCATTTAAAACATTTGTAAAATGATGTATCCAGCTCTGGAGTACACATTTCAGAGAAGACTTCTAAACAATGAAGAGAGTTCAAAGGAGAACTGCAAATATAGTCCAGGGCAGGGAAACAAAGCCTAAGAAGCTGAATTTTTTCACCTTGTTGCAAGGAAGGCTAAGGCACAATGCCAGCTGATGAAAAAACCCTCCTGGTTCACAGCCTTAAGCTGGCCCAATGGTTCTACCTGGAACTATCACCCCATCTCTTTGAGAAGGCTGGAGAAATCTTGTAGCAGTCTTCACATGTGGCTCTCCGGTAGAGGAAAACACAAAATGAAAACAAACACCAGCATGCTAACACCTTGAAGTATTTGTGTTCAACTATCTTTTGGGATGGGATGAGGCATCAGAACTTTCTATCCAAATGTTACAGCTTATTGGATGTTCAGGCTGTCCAGGTGGCAGGAGATACTCTAGAGACAACCAGCTACTTTACTTCTTTCTGTGTCCACAATGCATCCCTGACAATTTTTGCTTTTTGGGAGTAGAAGACATCAAATGTAAACAAAATAATGCAAACGGTCAATCCTTTGGAAAACTTAGCAGCTGAAATATTATTAAGAACGTGCATTTAATTGGTGTGAAATTGTTCAATTTGCATATTTACCACCCATCTCAGTCCCATTTCAGGCTTCTCACATTGTACAGGGAGAGAGGAAGAAAGAGTGAGGCCTACAGTTGGTATAACTATTATTTTAAATAACTTGAATCACATTCTGTGTCAGTCCCAGTCCCTGTCACGGAGTGTCAGCTGGGCAGGGGGAACTGCTCTTTTCAGCCACTGCAATTCATTTTCCATAAAAGCCAAAATTATTATACCAATTTGATGACCTCTACATGGATACAGAATGATGGACACCCAAGCCATGGTTGGTCTTATATCTAATTGTCACTAAGAGGACTGTAGTCTGGAAGGAATGCTTGGTATTCCCAGCGGGCCCGTGAGCTCTGGATTTTGGGAGCAGCTATTTAGCAAGACCTGCTGAGATTCAGCTAATGTTTGCATCTCGATTTGTGCAATAATATTACCAGCCAAAACTGCCTGAATATGCAAGCAACAAAGTCCAGCTGTTCCTTTTTTATTTCCCTTGAGGTTCCCTCTCTGAGATAAACTGACATTTTCCCTTCCACCATATTCAATCCTAGAATAATTCTCATATGAAACATACACAGCTCGGCCAAACTTTGCAATGCTCGTTTGCTGGATTATCAGCTTTCCCTTCCTAGCTCTTCGCATGTCTGGATCCATGGCGGTGGATAACCAAAGAGAAGGGGATCACACCCTAATCCAGATCTGCAACAGCTTTGCTAACAGAAATGCCACTCCTCTGTGGCAGTGGCAATTCTACTTGTCTTTTAAGGAGTCCAGCTGTGCCTTAAGAAGCTTGGGAGGCTTCGCATTCCAGAACAGTTGATATAAGAAGCCCCCATAGCTACTATTTGCATTCATGGTATTAACTCGCTTGTCCAAGGTCTGTCAAGCCTGCCAAATTCTATTATTTGTGTCATCTTTCATGACACAGAAGATCACCCAGTCTCACTCTCCTTTTCCTCCCACCGTTGATCCAGTCATTATGAGAAAGTGAGTTAATTACCGGAACAGACTTAATGTATGGAACACTGTTAAGTGTCTGTTGCTTGTCTATGTGCAAAGGACCAGCTGAGCAGAGCCACATCCTTCCAGGACACACATCTTTCTCAGAGCAAATTCTGAAATTCCTGTTCATTATACATATTTCCATCCCAGATGACTCCTTCTTCCACAGGTTGGAGCAGAGTAGGGGGCAGGGGGCTAAATGTTTGCCTCAGTAATCCCTTGAAAGCTGAGAGTCAAACTCTGAGTAGTTCTGTGGGATGCCACCAGACTAGGGGGCTTCTCCCCTTTCTTTCAGGCCAACCGAAGGGACTCAGTAGGAGATTCCCATCTCCCCTCCTGCCCAGCAAAGGCAAAAAGGAGATGCAGAGCCACTGCGTGCGAAGAAAGCCAACCTCCATCCAATTCCATGATGGTCTGATCCAACTCTCATGCGAGTCAAGTGTTCCTCTCTTACATCGATGGGAGATGAATGTTGACACAGTCTTCTCTCTTTTCTCCTTGCCCTGGAGCTAGTGGATGCACTATCCCATGTTATGGCAGAAACCTTGTTGGAGTAAGACTTGCTGTGTGAGGGAAAGGACTGCTATTTGAAATGGACCAGAGGGGTATACGATTTTTCCTGTTTCTTCCTTGTTCAGAAAGTCTCAGCCATTGAATGTCATGCTCCTCTCCATTTTTCCAGCCTCACTGAAGACACACAAGTCTTCCTGCCATGTAACCCACATGACAAAGTGGGAATGTGGAGCAAGGATGAATCTTTCAAGCCTACAACCTCCTCCACTTCACTCAAAAGCGGCTTATTTAAGTCACTCTCCCTATTGACGGGCATTCAGAGTTTAAATTAATATGCCTACTGCTGACTTGGTTTTACTTAAGTTTTGCCTTGCAAGCCTTGTTTCGCAGAATCTCTTCCTTCCATTGAAGCAATCTTGCAGCATACGGCAATGTTTTTGTTTTTCTTTTTAATTCACTTTCTGGGAATTTAACAGATCAATGCAATACTTACGTGGCTATAGGCTGTAATTGGCTAAACAGTAAGGAGCACATACAAAGATAGCGTTTGAACCACTCACGGGTATTCTGATAGTCCCACTGGAAGAAACAGCTTGAAAAAATGCGTGATATAAACACACACACACACACACACACTTTCATAGCAGAGTATAAACACTTAGTCTGGAATTACTGAGAGCTCTGCAAACCTTGGTGGGGGTATAATTATCCCGGCCTTCATTGAATGAAGGGAATGCATGCAGAAATTAAAGGTGTGGCCCAGCTCTCTTTATGCCACGTTAGCCAGAGTGGGTTCCTCTCCGGTTGTCTTTTACCGTCTGTTAAAGGAAAGTTTCTACCCAGCTAGCTGAGACACTGCCACGCGATTCGTAATCTATTTCTGTCCGAGCCAAAGGGTTTATTTTAAGTCACTGCTCTGCGAGAGCATTTGGGTCTTCTCTGAACACAGACCCTGACCGCAATTTACCTGTGGGATGGGGACTGTCCAGTGCAGGGATGGCACTAGATACAGGCATGCCTTAAACCACTACAGCAAGCTCTAGAAAAGCTCATTTTATGCCAGGATCACCCTTTTACGTCCTGATGCAGCATCAATGAAGCAGCGTGAGTACACGCAGTGTCAAACGGTGAGGTGTTAGTGTGCCCTTACAGGGTTCAAATCTGCATGCGCTTAACGCTTGAGTCTTCTTTCCTTATAACATCAGGAAGAGATTGAAAAATAGGGGGCAATATGATAGGGACCATATGTTACTGGTGAGATGAGAATGGAATCACACAACCACAAAACTGAGAGATGACTTTGGGAAAGGCCAAAACTTTTAATGCTTCCTAGATCTCAGCTTTGCTTCTCTGAAGGAAAGCTGGGACCTAATATATTTTATACACTTTTTATTGTCTTTTCAGTTGTTTTTTTCAATTTTTTTCATCTCAAACTACTCCTGCAGCAACTTAGCTCATCTGTTTTTTGGCAAACTTTTTAGATAGACTCCATGGTTCTGCACATTGATGTTTTTCTGCAAGAAAGGAAAATGGTCGTCCCTATAAATATTCATATCATGAGTGTGAACTTATTTACTGCAAGGAATAATTAATCTCTCCCAATCTGTTTTTATTTAATTTTATTTTTTTACATTCAGTTGGGATCCCAAGTTGAATGATGGTAAGAAGTTTGCAAGGATCGTTATCACGTAGGGAGATAGTTGGAGGTTACTCACAATATTTATTTCACTGTTAATTAATTGGCTCCAATGCTGATGTCTTCTCTCGTGTCCTCACGTTCTCATTTAGAGATAAAACAAACCACAATAAAGGGCAACTCTTGTGTGTGATGCTGGCTTCTGATGAACACGATTTTCAAACCTGGAAAGAAAGAGGGCACCTGTTTGATGAAAATGAGGAAGAAAGAAGAAAAGGACAAAAGGTGAAAGAGAAAGGGAGATGTGCTCAACCAGTGAAATGGCCACATATGGGCTCACATTGAAAGATGTTGGTGATCCCAAGGAAGACAAAGTAAAGTGCGCAGAAAAAGGCTGAACTATGTTTACAGCAAGTTACAGTACCCATGGAGGCACAGGCATGAAACTGTGCCTTCAAAAGTGCACAAATGACCATGGTTCTTATTCCTGAGTATTCAGATATGGGAAGACAGGTGGTACCTTCAATAAAAAGAAAGAGAAGACAGTTGATAGGAGAGCTTTATCACCAAAGGTGTTTTAGGAGACCACGTCAGTGAACACAGAGGAGTAGTGTGTGCAGGGCTGTGTTTTGATTATGCTGATTAATCATGTGGCTAAATATAGGATTTCACACTGAAATACAACCACCAGGAAACTGATTCATAGAATCATAGGATCATAGAATGGTTTGGGTTGGAAGGGACCTTTTAAAGGTCATCTAGTCCAACCCCCCTGCCATGAGCAGGGACATCCTCAACTAGATCAGGTTGCCCAGAGCCCTGTCCAGCCTGACCTGGAATGTTTCCAGGGATGGGGCATCTCCCACCTCTCTGGGCAACCTGTGCCAGGGCCTCACCACCCTCACTGTGAAAAACTTCTTCCTTATGTCTAGTATGAATCTCCCCTCCTTTAGTTTAAAACCATCACCCCTTGTCCTGTCACAACAGGCCCTGCTAAAAAGTCTGTCCCCATCTTTCCTATAAGCCCCCTTTAAGTACTGAAAGGCTGCAATAAGGTCTCCCCGGAGCCTTCTCTTCTCCAGGCTGAACAAGCCCAACTCTCTCAGCCTTTCTTCAATGGAGACGTGATCCATCCCTCTGATCATCTTCGTGACCCTCCTCTGAACTCGCTCCAGCAGGTCCATGTCCTCCTTGTGTTGGGGGCTCCAGAGCTGGATACAGCACTGCAGGGGGGTCTCACCAGAGCGGAGTAGAGGGGCAGAATCCCCTCCCTCGACCTGCTGGCCATGCTGCTGGTGATGCAGCCCAGGATACGGTTGGCCTTCTGGGCTGTGAGCGCACATTGCTGGCTCATGTCCAGCTTTTCATCCACCAGTACCCCCAAGCCCTTCTCAGCAGGGCTGCTCTCGATCCCAGCATCCCCCAGCCTGTAGTGATAGTGGGGGTTGCTCCAATCCACGTGCAGGACCTTGCATTTGTCCTTGTTGAACCTCACGAGGTTTGCCCGGGCCCACCTCTCGAGCTTGTCCAAGTTCCTCTGGATGGCATCCTGTCCCTCAGTTGTGTCCACTGCACCACTCAGCTTGGTGTCATCCACAAATTTGCTGAGGGTGCCACTATTCAGTCTGTAATAGTTCATGTCCACTAGACTATAATCCATCCCCAGTTGTAACTTGTGTTTTAGTTACAACCAGAATAGACAATGTTGGCAGATCTTCTTACTACTTCCCCAGTGCCAACATGCTCTATGCTTGTTCCTGGAGAAATATGGTAGGTCTTGCTAATAATTTGTGGCACAAAGAAGCATAGTAGTTTTACATATCACGGTTTACTTTTTGAAGTAAAGATCTGGTCAACGTGGTCAATGGTGTCTCTGGTGTCATGCATCCAAAGTGGATGTATAAACAGATTCAATAAGTCAAGGGCCAAAAGTGCCTGTTTCTTTCCATTGACTGTGAGGGAAACAGGTGCGACCAACATAATGGTAGGTCTCTGAAGTCAGATGAGATGAAAGCCACTATTGCTAAGGATTTTCTTTTGTTTTAAGGCTTACGTGTAGGTGAGTTGCGGTAGATATATTATCTCTCAAAGTCAAACTTGGAGTTTTCTGTTCCTGTAAGCAAGGGAGGACAATACCATCCGGTATTATGAAACTACAGTAAGTCCATGACTGTTGGAAAACTACACCTGAGAGATAGTTAGAAATGGTTTATTGTGAAAACCGAGGATGTTACTGAGGTAGTGGCTCTGCAAGGAACTTGTTCTGGTGTGTTATTTTCACTTGTTTTATGTCTTGAGTGTTGGATTAGTGATCAGGTGTTAAAGTTGTAAATATTATTGAGTTAGACGGGGCAGCAGGACTCTGGAGGTGCAAGATTAGAATTTAAGATGAACCTTGTGAACTGTAAAACTGATTTGAAGTACAAAGGAGGTTATCCTATAGAGAAAATACACAGTGTTATAATCCTACAAACACCAGATAAAGAACTAAATGTACAAAAGTCAAGAAGACCAAAAGAGGAAAGTTTGTAAGAAAATGAGTTGATTAGTTTAGAAAAAATAAGACTAATTATCTTTAAAAATCACACAAATTTTTGAGAAGAAGGAAATAAATTGTTTTCCAAGGTACGTGTTATTGGGCTTTAATTGCAACAAGAGAGATTTGGGAAGTTTGGATGTTAGGAATCATTTCTAATGGTAAGCACTGGAATCGATCATCTAAAGGGGTGCAAGAATCACCATCCTTGAGGAAGGTCTTTAAGACAACCCAGATAAACTACTGTCAGGAGGATTGTAAGTGTAACCAGAGATGTAGGAAAGACTAAATAACCTCCCAAGATGCTCCATTTACCATGAAGTTCTGCCACAGCATTCTGTAAGGCACACAAGTGCTCTGCCCATGGTTACTTTGTTTTACTGCCTTATTTCTGCAGCCTGCATTAAGACGGCGAGTTGCTTTGCTGCTGCAATGTGATCTCATAGGTTTGACAAGTCCAGCTGATGCTTTGCAGACTGTTGTTCTGTGATAAACTTGACAAAGTTCACCTCAATGCTTTTTCCTGGTTGGGAAATAGGTCGCAAGCTTCACCTCAAGATCTCCCTTTTATTTTCATATCAGCTCAACGTCGAGTGCCCTATAACACTTGGCAGTTAAAAGAAATTCACTTTTCTGAAGAAGTCTCAGATGTTGAATCAGCACCTCGCGCTGTGCCAAAGACAAGCTGTGAGCCTGAGCGGTCGAGCCATGGTGAAACAAAACATAGAGCATACAGCAGTGATGAAATCTGGGTAACAAAACTCATGAAAATTACATTAAAAAGCCTCCCTCCAAACAAATGGCAAAACAAGCAAATAATCAGCATTGCTTGAGTGGAGCTTTGCAGCTTACGGCAGTAGAAGATTGGACCTGATTTCTCCTGCACATTAAAAAACCAAGTGAACTGTGATCCATACTGAAACCTTTCCTATAGCAATAACGATGGTTTATTCACCTGCTGTGTTTGTAACGAACTACCAAGGCTTTCGTTAGCACAGTCACTGATGTGTCATGCCCGGTATTCCTGGCAGACTTGTTATTTTATGTAACACAATGTGCAGGGCAAAAATAAAAGAAGAAAAAAAAAATTGGTCACCCTCCCAGTGATGCACTGGGTACAGGAAAATCAAAAGGATAATTGTTGCTAAATATATTCGCTTAGAAAAAAAATAATAATTGGAATTTAACCCTCAATGTGATGGCATTTTCTAGGATTGCCACAGAAACCAACTATTTCACAAGACAATGGTGTTTAAATAACACATATATGGGAAGTTGTGTTTGGAGAAAGACGTAAGATTTTCTCCCATTTTATGGTAGGGGATTCATACCCCCTTTCTCACAGGAGACTTGCTCCTAACGTGCGTTGACATTTGTTTGGTTAACATCCATGGCTACTCTAAGAGGGACATTTGTTGGTATATTAATGCTGCTGCAAGTTGCCTGCTGCTAAGCAGCAGAGCATGTGGTTTCTCTCTCCAGCATAAGCTTGGGGAGAAGAAATGCCTATTTTGGAAGATGCCTTCAGACAAGAGATGATCCTCATGGGACCCAGCTTTCCTGTGCCCTTTCTCTAGCGCTACATGCTGTGTGTCAGGAGAGCAGGCAGCGGTAAAGACTTCGTGGTCCATAATGCTGTCTCCTTTGGAGAGACACTGCTGTCAACTTGGTGCTACAAGAGAATCGGCGTGAAAGAAAAATCTGGTTCCTGGCACAGGCTGATTTAGCGTTTGTCTGGGAAATTCCCTTTTGTGTCTCAGTCGGAAGACAGTCATCTTTATTATTATATGTCCCAGAAGTGTCAAAAACAGGGTAATAACAGTCCTTTCACTGGCATAGTTGGCAGCTGTACAGCTCTCGTGGCCGTAGAACTGGGATTTGCAGGGAAATGTAAGTGCTGACCGGAGCTAGGCAGCCTTGGCAGCCTAAAGAGTTGAGTAAATGGAGCCAACAGAGTGTAGAGGTCTAAAATGGAGGACTGTGATCACATCCTGAAAATGCACACACTATGCATTTGCTGAGAGGCAGACAGAGGACACCAGCTCAGTTGGAGCCGTTTTCATGGTAGATACCCACAATTAGGGGAGACAAATGCCACCCGCATGGCTTTGTTGTACTCGTGATGAAAAATCATGCTGTACTAATACATTTATCACCGCATTACATATGTTTTCAGGAAGTGCTTAGGGTCTTTTACTCTCAGAGGAGAGAACAACTTGAAATGAAATTTGAAGCAAACTCTCCAGGGAGATTCGTGAGTGATTTTCTCTTCAGATGCCTTCGATATCTCCTTCAAAATAAAACAATTTTTTAATAGTCATCTCTACCTATCTAGACTAAATTGGTCATTGATGTACATAGGTTTGCCTCTGCTGACATTGACTTTCATTCATTTATTTGTACAGTCACAGATTTTGTCCCAACATATATTCACAGATAGATAAACCTTTCTTTTCTATTGCCTTATTATGGCCAGGAGGGAAAGAATAAAACAAAAAGGAAAATGAAGAGCAGAAACAGGGAAGTGCTGTAGTAAGGAGGCTCATCTATCCAGATGTAGTGAACATTAAAAAAAAAAAAAAATCCGTCAAAAAAGAATTATGATAACTAGGTGAACATGGAGGAATGTGCAGATCTTCTTTTTTTTCCTAAGAAAAGGACAAAAATTATCAGTCTTTAGAACTTGCTTTGATTTCAGTGAATCATGAAATACCCAAATGAAAATTAATCATGTGGACTTCATGCCTTTGAATCTTGCTCATCACAGGGTGACACACCATCTTGGCTCTCGGCACAGCAGGTGATTCATGTGGTTGATAAATAACTGCTGATCCTCCCGGATGAGTTTCTGAGAATTCAGGTCCAGCCTCACGATGGAAGTTAAGTGTCCGGCTCTGTAAGAACATATGACAGGCTCTGAGTTTACCGTCTGGGGAACAAAATCAGCTGAGTAGCTACGGAGGGGTTTCTCAGCAGTTGACATATGGAGCAAGTGGGTGCTTAGACCAGCTGGTAGCAAATGCTAAAGAGAGGCATGTGTCTGGAATCTTCTGTCTTTCCTAGATTTAGGAGCGTTAAGTCAAGGATTCAGTCTAAAACTTCTCCCAGTTCTTGGACACCTTACCCATGCTGTTGGGTGTCAGTTGTGCTCAGGCACGTCTCTTGCAGAGAAATTCCCAAGTGTCTTTACATTGACTCGACTGCAACCTCGTGCTTCTCACGTCAGCAAATGGGACAGGTTACCCTTCTAGCCAGAGAGTGAACTGAGCCCAGGAGGCAGCTCCTGAATAGTGGTGTAAATCTGTTTAAGTCAGTGGCATTATTCTTACAGGAAACCTCCTCTCTGAACTCCAACTGTCTGTATGGACAGCACTGAACAGAATACATGGGAAAACATTTTCATTCCAGGTGTCAGTGCCGGACTTCTTTCCATTTCCGAGACGTTGGGGCAAGAATACATGGATCCTCTAGCTCTTCCCTGCTGTATGGCTTTGCTCTTCTCCGTGGTGGTGAGAAAGTCAGTGATGCCTCGGAGGGGTGAAAGTCTATGGGCAGAAAGTAGGAATTGCTGTTGTCTCTGAAATTGTGAGTAATATAGTTTTTCTAGCAATTGCCACTTGCCTGCTAGAAGACTTGGCTAGCGGGGTCACAGGATAACTAGTTCTTCTCAAGAGAAGAATAATTGAAGTTTGCTGAAGTGCCCCTGGTTCCTCCAATCATTTATCCGCTGGGCCAACATACATTCCCTCTGCCTTTCGACTTTGACTGTTCTTTCACCTAAGTGGAAAATTCTCAGAGAAGTCATGTTAGCCAAGACCAAATTTGCAGTCGCTGACATTTGTTTCTTGTTCAAATAGTAGAGAGATCCTGAGCAATTTGACATGTGGGAGCACAGAACAAACCCTACCACTTAACCAACAAGTACATTTGTTTTCTGACTGAAAGGTTAAGTGAGGATTGTGCTACAGCCCTTTAAAACCTCATTTGTTTCAGACAAAAAATGGGTTGGCCCTGGGATCTTGGCAATTAAATATCCAGTACTGTGAGCTTGATTTTTCACTCAGCCGTCTCAAGTGTAACTAAATTAGAGAGCTGTTGAGAGTACGCTGGTTTAAACCATCTGTGAAGAATCACCCCTCAGCTCAAAAGCTACTTTTTCCCTCTTGTTCCCATCAGATATGTTCTTCATTGCCTGTCCTAAACACTTACATAAGGTTGGCAGTCCTCTCTCTCTATTTCTAGATACATAACTCCAGAAAAAAAACAAACCCCACCTTCCAGTGTGATTTGGCACATAAGCTAAAACCATGCCTAGGAAAGCTGTCTGCACAAACCCCAGCTCAACTGACGTGCAGGACACTGGATTTTGCCCTTTTTTGGTTCATGGTGGTTTTTGGGGACTGGGTGTAGAGGCCTTCGAGCACTTGGCCAGGTGCTGGGGTGTTTGCCATCAGCCTGAGTGGGTGGGATGGAGCTCATTGTGTGGAAAAGTGGCATAATGAGCTGGGCACCAGTTAGATCTGCATCGTGGAGGACATTTCTGTAGAGGTCCAACTGACGTGTTGCTGCTCTACTCACACCTTCTCTCTCCTCTTTCCTCATTACGCTTACACTGTTGGTTTAATTTGTCCACTCTGCCAATTCCTTCTACTTCTTGCGCAGAACATTTATTCGTTTGTTGCCATCTCCTTATGTTTCCCCACTTGGTGGTTCTTCTACACACAGGACAAGGCTGTCTCTGCTGCCTCTCTTTGAGCAGCGCTGAAGGTGTGGGGGCCCTGGGTATCATCACCATGCAAGAAATTAATAACAAGACAGCAGGGATAATCATGATTTTGTTCACATCAGATTGCAGATGGGTAAGATTGGCTAACAGCTCCACAAATCTCTTTTAGATGTGTATTTTCCCTGTTTATACCTAATAGTTTCTGTCTTTAATTTATTTCAGCTGATTTTTTAATTTTTTTTTTTCTCTCTGCATGATAATTTCATTGATTTATTGCCTTCTGGTGGCATCTAGCTCCAAACCATGAAATGAGAGGTAGTAGTATGAAGAGTGGTTATGAAGAGACAAATGGAGAGTCCCAGGAAGAAAATATAAGCGTATTAACTAACTCTCAAGGGGGATGACCAACCTTCTGCTCTCAAGGCACATTTAATTCGTGTGTTGTTCACATATACCAAGGCTATTTCACTGGTCAGACCAAAGGTCTTGCTTGCCTGGTACCCTGGCACAGACCCGTCAGGGATACCGAGGGCAGACCGCAGAAACCAGGGAACCACCAGTCTATTTTCCTGGCTTCTAGAAGTTTTCCTTTCAGGGATTTCTTCTCACCTTATCAGTACTGGTACAGAGGTTGTTTGGTCATCCAGATCCTAATTGTAGGAAGGAGTGAGTAAAGAGGGAATTTCCTGTGGACACAGCTGAGTATCTAGGCAGCTCCATCCCACAGGTGCCAATTTGGGACACGTGGAAACTCTTGTAAGCTATTCATAGAGCTCTGCTTTCCCAGTTCCCCGAGGTGTGCGACACAAGCCCTGTGCCTTGGGCGTCTGCTTGGTAGGGCCAGAGAAGCTGGTCACTTATGATCTTCAAGTCTCAGAGACTGTTTGCAGTAAATAAAAAGTTTCACTGACCAGAGTACAACTAGCATCGACTGCGTGTTATATTAAAATTGCACCATGTACTACGTGTGGCTAAATTGAATTTTTGATTTGTCTGTCACATGGTTCCTCATTGAAGTCCCACTGTAATTAGAAGGGTAAAACCAATAATTAATTTGTTCCCATTTCTTTGCTTTTTCCTCTTTTCACTGGTACGGTTCTGTTGTGTAAGTGTATTATAAACCAGAAAGAAATAAAATTGGTTACATGGAAAATCAAGAACATCTGACGTCTAGAAAGAATGAGAACTTGGGGATGTCAGGCTGCAGACATCTGGATTTTTATTTAAACAGCCTTCAGCTTTGCATCTGAATCATCTTCTGAAAGCTGAATATATTTTAAAAGCCCTTCTTGACTGTCTAATGCTATCCAGGTGTGTATTTGATTTTATCTCCATATTGACATATTGTCCAAGTGAAAAAGCCTTGAATTAATTTAAGCGCAATTTAGAAGTTGACACCAGTGCATTAAAGTAAGAAGAGGAAGAAAAAAAAGAGGAGGCAGAGAAGTAGGCTGGTTTTTAATACCCATCATCTTTCAAGACTTCTGCCTGGGGAGTTAGTCTCTGACTCTAGATCAGATTTTTTGAAGCCAGAGCAAGCCCCCTGATTTAAAGATGAAGGTACCACCAGCTGTTAAAGCAGGCAGAGATCTGATAACACAGGGGTTAATCTGAGGCATGTATACGAGCCCTGCTGTGATAAAACCAGAGGCAGGCAGACCTTTTGCTCCGAAAGACACTCTGGCACTGCTGGGAGACTCATTTTGTCTGCAAAATCAAGCATGTAATTTCCCTTCTGCCTCGCTCTCCCCGCCTGTCCCCGTCTCCGGCCAGTGCGGCGGCTCGGCGGCAGCAGCCAGTCTCCCTGGTGACAGCCAGGACAGCCGACCTTCAGCAGGGAGGCGTGAGATACGCTTTCGCTGCAGGACGTGGGCTAGGAAGCCCCCAAATTGGCTTTTTTTCCTGCCGGTCAGAAGGAATGCGGGAGAGCAAGCCCGGGGAAAATCTGAGACACCTCTGTGCTCAAAAGAAAAAAAGTGAAGAAATGAAGTAAATTTTTAAAAATTTAAAAAAACCCCAACCAAACAACCCCAAATCATCTGCCCCTTAGCATCCAAATTACATCCATGTAAAGCTTCCAGTTTACTGTCACATTTACACGGTGGTCACAGAGATTAAAACCGATCCCCACCATTCATCAGTTAACACCAGCTCGCGTGAGCCTGTGCAAATACGTGTGCTTGTCCGTACCGCCGTCAGGCTTGGCATCAGACACAAGTCCAAGTGTCCACAGAGCCCGCAGAAGAGACATTTCTACCCATTTTCAAATGAAACAGAGGTACTTAAGTCTCTAGGGTGTGGATTTAGTTGTTAATTTTATTTACTACTTTCGGATGTCGTCCGCCGCTGGTGAAGCTGAGCGTGAATAACTTACCAGCCTGCACCAGATAACTTTGCTTTTTGTTTCAGTGCAGCTCGTGACAGAAACCCCGTAAAAGCTTTCACTCCAATCCGTGGGCTGAACGACGACACGGGAGTTAAAGAGGTGAGGGTAAAATTCCCGAGGCGCTCCTAAAGACTTTTCAAAGGATTTTGAAAAACCTCTTAAAACGGCAGCAGAGATCGAACGCTGTTAAGGGAGGGGAAAAAAAAAAAAAGGAAGAAAAAAACTTTGGCAGGCATGCAGAGTCTTACATCAATCTAGCAGTCAGCATCTATGTAGATGTTCTTTCCTCCTTTTGTGCAACACCCCTTCCCTCCTACAGACCACCCAAAGCCCTATAAATAATCCAAGGACCGTATTTTTTCTCCAGATTTCTCTTCAGACCTCAAAGGAAAAATATCAGGCAAGGGAAGGGAGAGAGGGAGAAGGGAAAGTGAGGAGGGGGGAGAGAGAGAGAGAGAGGAAAGATGGCTAGTGAATTCAAAAAGAAAATGTTCTGGAGGGCCGTGGTGGCTGAGTTCCTCGCCATGAGCCTTTTTATTTTTATCAGCATTGGCTCGGCTTTGGGTTTTAGCTTCCCAGTGGTGGGCAACAAAACATCAACAAAGTCTCAGGACAACGTGAAGGTTTCGCTGGCTTTCGGGTTATCCATCGCTACGATGGCACAAAGCGTGGGCCACATCAGCGGCGCACACCTGAACCCAGCCGTGACCCTGGGCCTCCTGCTGAGCTGCCAGATCAGCATCTTCAAGGCGCTCATGTACATATTTGCCCAGTGCCTGGGGGCAGTGGTGGCCACTGCTATTCTGTCGGGAGTCACCTCCTCTCTCCCAAACAACCTCCTGGGGCTCAACTCGGTAAGTAGAAACTTCTAATTCCTCCTTCATTTTTTTTTCGAGTAGAAATGTAACACCTGTAATCTACCAAAGATGTGGGGGGGGGGGTGGTGATGGTGATCTCAGGCAGCTGCTTGTTGTAGCAGGGGATCTAGTCCTGACTGATGCCACGGTAGATTACGTCATAGGGATGCTCCTTCCTCCTCACCCTCTTCTCAGAGCTTTAGGACATTATGGTCGTGATCAGTTTTTCTTATGTTCAATTTTGTACATCCAAGTTGCTGAAAAGTGCCTTTTGACACCAATTTAACATTAAGATCACCGGCAGTTGGGTGATCGAGTCCCTTTCGTGGTTCTGAAGGTCTCGGGTGACGTGCTGATTGATCTGTGTATACCAATGTTGTTTTCACTTCTGGGAATGTGGTTCTTTTTCAATACCTAATTAATGGTCTGTGGAACCTGATGACGACTGCAATGGAAACCTATGGAAACAGTGGGAGAGATGTGTAGCAAGAGAAACTCTGTCACCAAAGGTGTGAGCGTTACCTGTTGCATTAGGCACTTTCTGTGTGTTTCTCCTTCTGCTGTGCAAAAATGGTAAGAATCTTGAATTCTCAGGTGTAGACTGGAGAAAGCGGTGAGGCGGCTACATTTGGCAGGGGTGAAGGTTTCAGCCCTGTCCCAGCCAGGTGCTTACAACTATGGGTCTATGCTGCCTAAAAACTGCCTGGCTGCAACTCCTCCTCCTCAAAATATTGTCATTTTACTGTGTTATTGTCCCATAACAGGAGCAAAAAGGATAGATACACTTTTAAACGTGAAATCATCCCACTGTCAGAAGCAGCCCTGCAGCCACAGCAGTACACAGAGTACTATAAATGGAAATTCCCTTCTAGCCACTTATTTCACCAGATTCTGTTAGGAACAAGTGTTTCACATCTTTTCTATGGCCCCTTTCTTGCAGAATATACCTGGCTGCAGTTTGAAATTTAAGATTATTTAAAATCTTATCCCCATTTGAAGGGGGTATTTGGGACATAAAGCTGCAAATACAGTATCTCTTCAGAAATCATTTAGGAAAAAGGGGAAGAAAGGATCAAAAAAAGTAAATTGAGAAATAAAGTAGTATGGTTTTGCATGCTGTGGCGTTGCAGTTAATTCCAAAAATGAGGCAGTTTTTGAAAACGTAATAAAATGTCATATTAAGAAGGTGATTCCCGAGCAGCTCAGGATCATCCACCCTCGTGTTGCTCTGTGTCTCTTACCCCCCTCGAGCCTGGTGCCCGCAGGTATTCCACCGTGCCACTGTCTCGGAAATGTTGATGGGTTAATCCAAAACATTTTGGGGAAGAAGAGTGAATCATTTTATTAACTCCAGCAGGCTCTGGCTCTGTGTGTGTGATATGTGATCTTTTCCTCTGAAACCACTGGCAGAGGGAACTGCTCAACCGCATGGGACAGGGTATCCGCCCAAGTGGTTTCCTCGAGAGGTCCAACTGCCATTCAACACGGGAGGTCTGGTTTCAGTAGCACTTGTGTTTGGTCTTCCCCTTTTGCTTGCCACAAAATGCTGACAACTGGCTCCTTCCTCTATCCCAAAGCCCCGAAACTGTGCATTTGTAAAGGGGAGGTAGATGATCACCCCAGACTCTTCTTGCTCCTCAGTCAGTAACTCTCCAAGCTACGAAGGTACGATTCAGGGCTCTGCACAAGGACATCTGAGAAGAGCAGAGCCTATGGGGACAAATGGAAAGATCAGGAAAGATCAGTGCAGTCACTGATTTTAGTAAGCTTGGGAGACTACTTCATGAATCTCAAAAATTGCATGTTAGGGTGGAAGGCTTGTTCCCCCTCCAGGAACACCTCTGGAATACAATCAAACACACCATTTTCAAGGCCAACAAATACACCTTAGGCAAAACCAGAGAGTGTAAGTCTCCATCATGCCTGTTTTACAAATCTGGTAACACTTTCTGTGCATGAATTAATGGATAAAATTGTTCCTAAACACTGTGAAAAGCCCTGGTCTCAGTGCTTGTCATTGTCAAATGCTCAGAATTTTGATTTTTTTATTTTCTCTTCCACATCCAGTTATAAATGCTCTGGCTGGAGGAGCAGTGGGGACACCTCCCAGGGGACAGGGAGGGCAGCAGCTGTTCTTCTCCCTTGCAAGAAAGAACTAGAGAGGAAAGCAAATCCATTCATTTCTCACTGACAAGCTGGGACTGTCTGGGGAGGGGAGGGTTGAGGGGGGAGGTGGATCTGAGCCCAATATGGGAGAACAACAGAACGTCTGTCTTTGTGCAGCACCGATCGCAATGGGGCATGTCCTGAAACCACAGCCCAGCACCGAGAGCACGCTGCCTCCTTCAGCAAATAGACGATAAGGAGAAACCACAGAGATTTGCTTTTATGTCATGCTTTTTAACCTGAGGACAAGGAGGGGAGAGACGGAGCTGGCATCCCTGCAGCTGCTTTGTCTTCCTGCCCTCCCTGTGGAAAGCGAGGTGTAGATTCACTGTTGAGAAAAAGAATAGAAAGAAAGGGAGTGCTGTTTGTTTGACAAGGTTGTGAAGAGGGCTTGGACGTGCATGACCATGTCCTCTGTTCTGACCCTCTCGTGCTCTTGGAGGGCTGTTTTTTACAGGGAAAATGTGGTGGGAGCAGTTTCATGGAGTCAGTGGCTATCCAGTGTCCCCATTGGATGCTGGGTGGGATTGCGTGCCTGAACTTAGATTTATCCTGCCCAGCTGTAGGTCTTGCACTGAGGAGCCAAGTGAGGAACCCATTTCCATAGGTTCCTCTCTAGTTCACAGAGGAGAGACAAAGACAGGCTCTTCAACCTTTAGACCCGTTGAGTTGTCCTCCAGAGACAGACAGCTCTTCTTTGGCACGATGAGGCTTCAGGCTTGGGAGCCTCTGCTAAATACGCAAAGCAAAGTGGGATGAATCCGTGCCTTTCTCATTGCTCAAAGGGAAAAAGGGAACACAAGCAAATGAAGCACAAAAAACAGCCATGGAAGGTGCAAGGCTGAAGGGAAGGAAGGGAGAATGAAAAAGCAGGATGATCCTTTATGTTCAATGTAAAGGTGTGTTTTGTACTAAGATAAGCAAACCAGCCACATATGAAGAGTTTGATCCAGGCTTTACTGAAGTCAATGGAAATATTTTTAGTTATTTTGACTGGTTCCAAATAAGCCATTCTGGACAACATTCAGAGAGGTATTTAGATTACTGAATCCTTTTAAGACACTTAACTTCCCATATATTTTAGTAGTGGTGCGGGTGCCAAGGTAAAAGCTTTGACAATTGGAAAAGCTGAGAGAGGAGTATGCAGTGTGTTTGTTGTTCTACAAATTTAAATATTTTTCCTTACATCATCTTGTATCTTTTTTTGGCAATTGGATTACTACATGTTACAAATTTCCATTCGGTAAAACTGTAAGAATAGAGAATACCTAATCCAAAACGCACTCATCTGCCAGCATAGCTGGCTGTTGTCTAGTGAGGACAGATCTGTAGGTCGGGTCATGGAAGAAACTATTCATCCCGGGCAGTTAATGACCAACAAAGAGCTCAAGCAGGAAAGGCGGGTGAGAGGAGACTTCTGTACTGTAAGGTAACGTAATATTTGCGGTTCAGCAATGATTATATTGAGAACTTTTGTCAAGCTGTTAAAAACATGCTGAGAAAATTTCTTTAGCCCTTTTTTTTTTTTTTTTGTGAAAATAATCAGAATTTGTGAAAAATGCAGATGCTGCTTTACAGTTTCATAATTTCTGTATTTTAGCATACTGAGCAGAGTGCCAGGAAATGTGCCCCTTAAGTCTTGGGGCTACAATTTGAAAACTATTTGAAAACTCTGCCTTAAAGTTCATAAAAAAAGATTTTTTTTTTAAAAGTTACAAGTGGATCAAAGATTGTAGGTAAGGAAAACAGACCTGAAGGTAGTGTTGCTCAGGGTAGATAAAGAGAAAAGAAAAACAACTAAGAATAACAAATAGAAGGACTGGGTTTTAAAAAACAGTCAGTGGACTGAAAAATGTTGTTTGTGCAGCTGAAGAACTTTCTGGAAAAGCCAGGAGAGATCTGTGGCCAGTGGATTCAGAGGTCTGGAGCATTTTCTTGAGACAGGTGAATAGTCCCATAGATCCCACTCCTGGAGCATGGAACGTCACCTGTTTCTGGAACAGCCTTTGGATTTCCAGTGCGATCGGCTGCGCCTCTGCCACTGCGGCTCAGCAGAGTGTCCCCAAAGCTGGATCAGCTGTGGCAGAGCTGGTGCACCTAAGGATGCAATGCCCTTCGGTGATAAACACACAGCGGCCAACTCCAAATTCTTTCTCAAAGAGGGAGAAAGGAGCCCTTTGCTGTCCTTAATTCTTCATCCCAGGGCAGTATCTGCTACTTTGAGACACCTTCCACCCTCACCAGAGTCACACTACAGAACGAGTCGCCTTTCCATAAGTTATCCCACTTAGCTGGATGGTGGTCCAGCAGCAGCAGAGCAGCTTTGAACCCGTATGCTGGAGATGGCTTTTTTTCTCTGCGGTGCGTGTGTCCCCCAGCTCCAGCCTTATTCTGCTACTTGGGAAAGCTGGAGGCTGGACAAGCTCTTGTCTTCAGGAGACTGGAGCATAGGATGGGGCATACAATGTGTGGATACTTACCCTCTGCAGATGGATCATCTGACCTGTAGGACATCAGGGCTGGTGATTTTTCTCACCCAAAATTTCCAAGGCACAGAGACCTCTAGTGCCAACATAAAATTGTCCCTGCACTGGGAGTTCCCCTTCATAAAGATGAGACTTGCCTCTTAGCTTTCAATGGTGTGGGGGGGTCAGAAACGATTTTTTTATCCTGATACACCTCACCAAATCTTTCCCATCCTTCAGAAAGTTGCCTCAGAGGGGATCACGGACAGGAATCACCAGACTCCCCACATTTGGTCCGAACCAGTGCACCAGTGGTGGCCCTCTGACCGTGGGGAGTGGGACTTGCATGGTTGTGCTTGATGACTCAGTGTTTACCTTGTGATTTCCCTCTCTCTTTGTGCCTGCACCCTATGAGTCTGCTCTCCTCCAACCTCAAATTAAACAAAGTCATGTTGAGTTGGAAGAACTTCCAAAATAAACTGAGAGCTTGACAGTGTGAGTGGACAATTGAGTAAAAGTGATGCTGCTTTTCCTCTGAGTCAGTACGGAAAATTGCAGTTCCAGAGGTGCCGCTGGATGGACGAGACATGCAGCTGAGCTCCTGACCTCTAGTGTTTATTAAAAATCCTTGGATGCCTTTCTCAATGCAGATTATATACTGCGCCTTTCTCGAGTTTCAATACAGTGAGCTTCATTCTCCTTGCCACTGCCCTCTGCCCTCCCTGTTTTCGATCCAACGTAGGCTTCTCCTGCCAACATTGCCTGTGCTGGGACATCCATGTGCTTAAGCGCTCGAGCTTCTACGAGGGACCAGAAGTCACTGCATTTTTAGAGTGAGCAAAATGGTTCCTGTACATGAGATTAGTCCAGGTTTTTTATTTCTTAACAAAGAGCACCACAACAATAGCTCATTATTCATTTTCAGTTTTGCAGCAGCAGTGTTTTATGGCCTGCCAGCATTGTGTTGAATCGCACCAGGCCGGGGAGGTGGAACACAGGAAAGGCACCTGCTCAAAACTGGCCAGAGTCTTGGCCACTTTCTAACGCGTTCACACAGTGACAGCAGAAACATCTGGGCTGAGATGTAAACCTGATGGTTATCGCCCATCCTCCAGCACGTTTGGGGATAACAGGGCTTATAGCTCTAATCCTTATCTCAGGTCTCAGGAGTTATTTCCATTTCTATGAAGATTTGCTTAGTGCTTCTATAATAATATAGCCATATCCCGAGCTTTTGGCAGAGAGCACGCAGGGATGCAGTAGCTTGGCCATTTCTGGCCCTTAGTGGTCATCCACCTGCGGGCCAGTCTTTTGGTGCTAGAACAGAGTGGTTCAGAGTGGGGTTTGCACCACGAACTGGGTCCACGTCCAGAGGGCGACTGGTGCATTGTCTGAAAAATGCTCTGCAAGCCTCAGATTAAAGGTCCTCTTTAAATAGAAAAGATAGGGATTGATGAAAGGGGTGCACAGTTGGTTGTAAAATAATGAGTCTCAATAGACCTAAAAGCATTATTAATTTGGTAGATCGGTTAATATTGTAACTCAAATGGAGCCATGCTGGGATTTTTTGGAGAACGATTTTTTTCTGTGTTTGACCAGCTGTCAAGCTAAGTAGGATTAAGTATGAAATATAAGGAAATTCATTTTGCCACCACCCTTCCTGGCTGGTGAATAAACAGTTAAAATGGTTTTCCTTTCGTTAGCATTCTATGTATTATGCCATATGTATTTGGATATTTTGTGCATATGTGCATACAACACACCTCCGCACATACTCACACTCACACACCAGAGACAGACAGATCGATAGATAGATTCTTAGATGAGGTAATCCCAAATTTCATTTCCTAATTGACATTAACTAGAATTTTTTAAAAAAATACCTATTAGTGGGTGTCGATTCTAAATCAAGATCTGACATGGCAAGAACCACAGCCTGAGAACAAATGGAAATTTCCACAGCAAACACGAGAATGAATATTATGGATCTCTTCTGGTTAAATTGAGGCAATGGTAAAAACAACATGTAAGTCATTGTAGCAGGGCTCACGTACTTCAGCAGATAATGTGAACCTTCAGGTGAGTTGAGAATAGCATTTCTTTAATCAGAGAATCCTAAAAAAATGGCACTCTCTGGGCTGTATATAGCTACCTTTAAGAGAAGCATTTTTAAAGCAAGGGTACTAAACCACATCACAAGTACTAAAGGAAGAAAAAATAGTCCTTGAAAAATTTCCTGTTTGTCTCAAGAGGAAATTGCCTGTTTTCTTTAGAGCAGTAGTACATTTTTGCTTATTTGTCCATTCTCTAGCTTAATCGAGAGAATTCAATAACAGAGAGATCTTTACCTGGTACCACAAATGAAAATGTCAAAGAAATCTTCATTCTTAGAAAAATCTCCATTCCGGAATTAGGGAAGCCAGTCCAAACTATGGTGCTTGTGCTCAGCTTCATAGATAGCAAACTATCTGTATGTTATGTGTCTGCATTTCTCACTTTCTGTATTTCCCTGTCTTTAAACTGTTGTCCCTTTACCGCAAATCTGCAGAGGCAGAGGCACCCTTTTCGTTGTGGGCTGATACGGTACCTGGCACAATGAGACATCATGGTCTGCGGAGGTGCTTCTCAGTACCTCCAGGATAATATTAATACTGATGTCATGGAGCAAGTGAATATCTCCTGGAGGTTTTTCTGGCCTGGCTGGGAGCAGTATGAGGTCCTGTGTATTTATTAATGTGCAGCCTGATGGGAAAGTACTGCTCTTTCTGGCATCCAGAGCCAAAGCGAGTGCTGGTGTTTAACTGCTGCAACTCCACTGAAGTCCATGAGATCTGAGGCTGAGGCACAACATTAACCTGTTCAATCAACTCTACAGGCATCCTGAAGGAAACTCTATAAACAGCAGGAGGGCAAAAATGTGAAATGTGTCCTGAAATCTCTGCCAGAGGTTCTTCTTTTGGTATTTGTGGACGGGAAAGGAGCAAAGAAATCCTCTGCGTACTTTCCTGGTAGAGCCCCGTGCATCCCCTCTCCAGGAACCACTGAGAGGTACCACAGAAACCCAAAGTTTTCCAGGCTCTTGACACCAATTCTGTGCCACATGATGTCAATGAATGCTTTCAAAGCAGAACTATGGCACGTGTTTCCTTACACATATATGCACAACTTCTCCTGAATTTAATGATGACTGTATTTGGACTGAGGAATGAATAAAGTCAGGTTTGGCCCCTTTTCCTGACTTTGATAAGACTTCTTGCTTGATGAACAAGGTGGAGAAATAAAGGAGTTGGAATTGTTCCTCTAATTCCTGAAAACTGTGGCACATATTCAGAGCTGGTTTTTAACTCCGTGGAAATGCCAAATCTTTCATGCTATGCACGAGACTGACTGTATGAACTACCTCAGACTTGGAAAGTTTGAAAACTTCACAGGTTTGCTGGAGTGTTTGTCTAGAAGTATAAAATGAATATCGCTCTGGTGCAATTGCCAACAACCATACTGTGAGGTTTCTGCAAATCCAGCTAGTTATTCCAGTAACAACATAGAAAGGAAGATTCTATTAGGCTCAAAATTCAGATATGCCCAAAATTCCCTATTGAAAGACTATCCCCTTCTGGGCTCACAGTACGCGAGATCATAAATAGCTCCGTGGTATAAATGAGTGCTTCAAAAGTGTTACGGAAAATGAACTATTTACTTGTTTTTTGCTGGGTAAAGAAAAAAATAAAACAACTCACCATTCCTCATCCTCTGAATAGAAGTTGTTTATTTCTCAGCAGCAAGATTTAAAAAAAAAAATGTTTCCACAAAGCAACTTTCCCACAGGCACATCAAATAGTAAAAGTGTGAATGAGACAAATGGTCTGTCTCTAACTAGCTGCGCAAAATGGAAGTCCTGTAGAGGAATTGACTTTTACTGGCCGTCACTGGCCTCGCATGTAAACTTTGTGTGCTCTGGTTTCATATAAATGAAACCATCGCTGCTCTCTTTATGGCATGCCAGGCTGCTGCAACACAAAGCCCGGGCTAGTTTCTCATCAGCCTGAAGATAGGGTGGGAGGAGGGAGGTTAGTCTTGTTCCTGGAGGGTGTCTGCTGTCCAAAGAATGGAAAATATGATTTGTGCTTTGGGAATTGAATGAGTCCCCTTTAGAGCTCGTAAGGCTGTATTTATAGGAAGGATAATCTAGCAGAGGACAATATGTTTTGTCCCTAGGTTCTGCTGAATGCTTCTATTGTTGATCTAGGATACGATCCAAAGCTAATTCTTTGCCTCATAAGCAGCTTCTTCTGAGTGCTCCTGTCATACAATTTTAAGTGAAACTCTTTAGATCTTTGCCTGTGTCTACTTACTAAAGCAATGAGACTTTTGTACTCTCTGAATCCCTAACACTGAAATAATGGGCACAGAAACATCCATTTCAGAGTGATACTGTTAAATAGCAAGGAGAGAAGAGAATAACTGTAGTTAAATAGCCCGGGATAAAGTCTCTGAATACATTTTGACTGTGAGTTAAAGGAAGGTTTATAGCTACGGAGAGCTGGGACAGACTGCCAGCAGAAGAAAGGTACGTTATCAAGATGGAAGTTATCAGTTAGGTTCAAGTTGGAGCTGAAAGAGTGAGAAGAGTCAGACAAAATGACAGGCTAGAGAGTGGAAGATGGTTTTGAGGGAAGTAGAGAGATCAATTTCTGAGATTACACTTGAAGAACATTGCATTAAAGAACTTCGCCCAGCTAGACATTTAAGTGATAGTTAGTTGGTATAAAGCAGCATAATTAATATTGCCAGTGTAGGGATGAAGAAGAGGACATGAACCATTTAAACTAATGTGAAGAGTTTTCTTTCTTAAGAAAAATAAGGGAAATCAAAGACAGGAAAGTTTAAGCTACAGGAGGAAAATGCAGTAAGATAGCGAGAGGACCTTTTTTTGAAAAGTCAGCCAGTGATGTGACCAGGGAAATGAATTCAAATTTGCTTGACTTAAAATGCTCAAAGTCTTCTTTTAAGAAAAAAGTCTGCCATGGCAGAGATAAGCTAATAATTTGGAATGCTGTAAAAAAGAGTCCTGGTGCAAATTTTTAGCTGTATATTTAAATTCAACACACAAAGAAAGAGATCTGTCTCACATAAAGATATTATTTATTGCAGCACAGCTCCTTAAAATGCTAGATTTTATGTGGACAGGAGAACATAGTTAAAAAGACTTTAATAAAAGGTAATATGTTTATAGTCAGTCCACAACATGCAGCTTATTATGTGCCAGCCATGCTATCGCTGTGGCTCTGCAAAAGCTGCTTTACCCAGGGGGTGGCTGGAGAAGTCCTAGCCATCAGTGGTGTTATGTGTGTCACTAAATTGCTGTGGGTTAACTTTTCTCTCTCTAAAAAACCATCAGTCAGCATCGCTTGCAGTGAAGCGTTTCATAAGAATGGAGAAAATTGACGTTCCCCTACTGAAAAATAGACTTCTACATTTCCAGAGGGCTATCATTTTTCAGGAACAATGAGAAACTAATCCCTGTTATATGAAAGTAAGCTGGACCCTGGAAGACACAATCCATGGGTAAGGGTTTGTTGGATGAGACGGAGCATAGCGCCACGTGATGAAACCACCTTGCATAACAAACTGTCTTATCCATATAACGGGAAACAGGTTTGAACTTGATATACTTTTACTCCTAATGAGAAAAATATGAAGTCACTAGAGAAGTACACAGTCAGGTTTACCTTGGGCCAGTTTAATTTCCTGTCCCCATTTCTCTTCTGAAGGCAGACAACTAACAAATATCCTGCTCTAAAAAAAAAAACCCAAAGGGAAAGAAAACATACCATTAATTTGCCCACATTATTGCTTGAAGCTGTGGAAGTCAGTCAGCTAAGCATGGCTGTTAAGGACAGTTCTGAGAAATAAGCTTCTGCAGTTCCTGTCTCCTGTCTGATGTTGTGGAGAAATGGAAGCAATGTGACTGCTGCTCATTTCCTCAGACCAAAAAGCAGGTGCTCATCTCAACTAGTTACTCTCATGGTCATGACTAGATAAAGGTTTTCCATTAATTTTTGCCCTCAGGTTTAATGGTTCTCATGTGATTATATTACGTGTCTCTTGGCTCACTCACCAATATGGATTATATCCACGCAGAGCCTTCACAATGATTGATCCACCAACTGTGGCTCCACTATCTGTATATGTCACCAGCTGTTTCTAGACGTTAACTCAGCCGAACCATGGCAGCATTGAGGCAATTCTGTCCCAGACCTTCCCACAGGGAGAACCTTTCCAAAGAACTGAGGTCTCATACGATAATACGGGTTGGAAGGGACCTCAGGAGATCTCTAGTCCAACCTCTTGCTCAAAGCAGAGTCAGCACTGAATTCAAACCAGGTTGCTCAGGAGCAGCAGTAGCATCACCAGAGAAATCTAATCTTCGAATGGGGGATAGGTATTGTACCTCATCCCTACTCCCAGTAATGTAAAGCAGAGGGGTTCCGCATGCCCCAAGTGCTTCCTTAGCTTCCAACCAGTTGCAGCTCAGGAGTTTTCTGAATGAGATGTGATTTCTATAAATTTACTGAATTCCAATGGATTTTTCTTCCACGAACTTGTTCAGATTCACAGTGAACTCAGGTAAATATATTAATAGTGGGATTCAGCTCACAGAAGGGTACACCTCACTTGGGGTATCTACGTGTAGGCTGCTGCTTGTCGTCTGGGTGCTGTTACAGTCAAGGGAGAATTGCTCAGCGCAAGCTAAGGCAGCCAAGATTGATACGGCTGATCAGATATATGCGTCTACATGCAAGTCTCAGATTTTGCCAATGATGTAACCCATTTCTTGGGTACGTTTCTGGTGTTTCTCATGCTTCTGCTGTCAAAATAGTGACTTAGGAATGAAGTTTAGCGGAACAATTCATGTGAAATAAAAAGGAGAAGTCTGGATTGATTTCTGTGGCGTGGGAAACTGTTGGAGACGAACGTGGGCTTGTGTAGTTCATTTTAATCCCTTAGAGCGTGTTTGGTTCCTTAAAGCACCGAGTCCACTCTTCAAGCCCCACAAGTCTGAAGCAGGGAAAGGTCAGGGCGTCACTGTGCTGTTCCCTGCCCTCTGACATTTTTTCTGTTGCCTTAATGAACATCACCTAAAACACACAACATGTGAGAGTTATTGGACTGAGAAGAGAAGAGGTCAGAGATTTCCCCGCAGATACATCAAGGGCAGATAGAGTGTCAGCCCACGTACCCTGCCCACGTACCTTGTTGTGACCACTGGTCAGCAGCCTACCAATGCCGGGAAGAAGGTCACTGCAGAGTGGGTACAGGTCGCTGGAAAAGGACCCCTTCACCCCAGCACCACAGTAGAGGCGGCTGTGTCTTATGTTTCAAGGCATCATTCTATCTATTTAAGAACCAGAGATATGCTCACTTTATATTCTGGATATTCTCAGTAGCAGCATGCTAGATGTTAAGACCAGCGGTTGGTTTTTGCCTTTGTTTTATGGACAGCCTCAGGTAGTCAGGTCTCTGTAATGTATAGTACGACTTCCTACTAGATTCAGGTTAAGGTTTAGACAGCCCTGGAGCTTCTGGAGTCAGGTATTCTACAAAAATTCAAGCTTTCCTTAAAAAACCTGAATAACGTATGGAAAATACAATGAAAGGGTAACCAACTCATGTTGGTTATGCCTACCGGGTTCTGTCAAGAGCTTAAATCAGCAGATTCAAAAAGTGCAAAATGTTTCATGTTACATTGTTAGCTGGGTAACACTTGCCAATCCACTGTGACCAAGTATTTATAAATATAAATATGAATATAAATATAAATATAAATAATATAAATATAAACACACATATATAAATACATATATACACACACACACATTTTAACTTGATACTAGGAAATGCACCTTCCTACTACCCATGTTACGCTTTGGGTGGGATGTGGTTAGGGCGGTGAAGGCTCATGCTCTTCCATGTGTTGCTGCAGCCTGGAGGGTCCAGGCTGCTGCTGCAGTGACACTATCGCTCTTACAAGTAGGGAAATAACAACCGTCTGTGATACTACACTTACATACTGCAGATCCACAGACCACAGCAAACCAGACCATCCAAGGTTCGCAGCGTTTTGGAATACGGCCCAGAGTTCTTGCTCTCACAGCGGAATCTTATGTCCCTGGCAGGCTGCATAAAATTACATGTTAGAGGAAAGCAAAAGGTTTCCTATGATATTTCCAGGTTTTCTTTGATTCCACACAGCCCATCAATAAGTGTTGATTAGGAGGGAGAATGACCTCAAGGCACGTCAGCTGTAGGATGTGTTTTCCTGGAGGGACAGGAAGAATATGATTTCCGCCTCTTAAAGATAAGAATTATCACAGGTTTTAAAGCCATAATTTTCCTCTTACCGTCTTTTTTCTTTTAGAGAAGCCCTTCAAACGAAGGGAAAGACTGATGGTAGGTCAGTGTTTAATTGTTTGAAATGCCAAGGCCTTTTCAAATACTGACATCAATATGTCAGACCTCAGGTCTAGATTCTCTGGGGTTTAACAGCTGCATTATGACAGAAGAGAATTTAGTTTCATATCCACTTTGGGGCACCTGCATATCACTCACTTATTTGCCAGTACACTTGCCTTTTAATTTTGACCATTTGGCCTTCCAGATGTGAGATAGGATTTTCCAGAGAGTCCAGGTTCTTAAAGTGATACTGTTACTTCTGATGTCAATGAGATGCATTTTAAGTCTAATTTGTTGAGTCACAAATCCCACTGTATCTGCAGAAAATCAAGTGATTATTTTTAAAAGGAGACAACAAAAGTAATAGAATATTAATTTAGTGATATATCAAGCATCCAGTACGAATTTCTGGATCATGTCATTTTCCCTGCCAGCACATCTGTATATATTTGTCAGACTTGTATTTCTCACAGTGTGATGAGGGTTTCATTAACTGATTTCAGTTTCTACTGTATGGATGCCAAAGGAACCAAAATACTCCCCATTTCAACTGAAATCCCCTTCTATCTGTGGACAAACTGCTTCGAACTCAAGGGATATCAGTCCTGCATATTAAAGAACAAGATATAAAAATATATTATTAATGCTTCAGGTTGGCAGGTCTCAGAAATCAATATATTTTCGCTGTTTTTAATGTAGCTAATCAGATTTATGCTGGCTAAAGACAGCTGATTTTTTTTCAGTGCTTAGGAATTGGGTATTATGCTGTTTTGTTACAGAGAAGAAATGAGAAAAGTGAATAGCAAAGGTAGAAAGTGAAGGAGTTCAGCTAAACATCTTTAAGTTTTAAGGTTATTCAAATATTAGTTTTGAGGAAATTAGGGCGTAAAACCACAAAAACAGATTTAAAGCATGATTTCCCATAGTCTCATTGTTCTGGACAGGTCACAATAACATTTAATTATGTTGTCATCATGTGTGACCTAGCAATTTTTACTGCAGAGGCTGACAGATGGGATAACCTACCGATAGCACTATTCTTGAGCATAAGTTTTGCCGAGTTTGCTTCCTACTCTGAGTCACTCCCATTCTCCGTTTCTCTGGCCTGTGTCCAAGCTCATGTTTCATCCTATCCGTGCAACGTAGCTACTTCTGCTTAACACCAAGTTACTCAGCTCAGATGCAGGCTTGGCTTGTCTTAACTAAGATACCACTGAATATAGCAATTAGAAGCAGAATTCAAAACTTGTTATGGCTTTGAATGGTTTAGATCCACAGTTTCTTGTCAAGCACGAGCTTCTAACAGTACTCCTGATATATGACAGCATTTCTATTGTATAATGTTCTTTTATGTGAATTACTGTGGTTTTGATATGTTCTACAGCATTTACATTAACAAGAAATTCTACTGATTTCACGATTAATAATACAGTTGGAATATCTACATCTGCCAGCGTGAGTTTTTCTAGACAACCTGCTTTGCTTCACTAGGAAATTGAAGCACTTCCCCCATCAGCCCTTTAGGATTCCTGAATTGTGGGTGTTTTTTTCTGACTCCCAAAGAAATTGGGTGGGTTTCAGTTCAAGTCTAAGACACCTAGAATTAGTCTACGTGTGAGTTAAATGTCTAAGCTTTTGTAGTCAAACGAGATCTAGTCAATACGAAATAAAAGGCAGAGCTATTTGGTAGGCTCCTAAATGATCACCTACATTTCATTAGCCGAATGGATCTCGTCTCCATTGACTATGTTCATTACCTATCTGAGTTAGATACACTGCCTAAACGTTGGTATCTAGAGCCATTTGAGATACTTTTGGTCTTCCGTAGAGCTTGTGTTACATCTGCCAGTCCCACATAAACACCATGGATATCTCGGGGTATTTCAAATGGCTTTAGAGGCATATTTTCAGGCAATTGAGTAACAGTATAGGTGTCTTAATATTCATGTGGAAATCTGCCCATAGGGCCAGCGTTTTGCAGGACATTGTCCTCATGAAGCCCTTGTTTTGAAGAATTCATGCTGAATTGCAGAAAATAGGTAGTGATGGGAGAAGAGCAGATGAATGTGACTTGTCAATAGCAGAGACAAGTACTTTCAAGCTACCCAGAACTATGCACCTTTCTCACTGTCTGTTTGTCCCTTCCTCCTGCCCCTGTTTGCTCAGCAATTGTCGCTAAAGGCAAGCTGAGCAACGTTTAACGTGGCCGCAGCATCCTCATTCTCAGAAGCAACGAATAAATGTCTCGAGGCACCACGGTTCACTTCTATGGGTAAACTCTATTGAACGCAAATCTCTGGCTCGTTTGCTTCTCACACGTAGACCAGTTGCGTTCTCATTGTGTCTAGTGGCTGGGCATTCACTTTGGCTGGATGTAGCAATCGTGCAACCATGTTGTATCACCAGCAAAAGCTGATTACGCCTAGACTTGAGTATAGCAGTGACTGTTTCAAAACTGATTTCTGTTCATTTTTTTTTCCTTCTTCTTTTTTTTTTTTTTCCCCCTGTTAAGCAAAAGCGACCCGAGGAGAGAAGTGACTGTGCAGGTCTGCATTTTCCTATTGGGAAACCAGATCCTGAGAAACTTTGTTGTACTGCTTGAAATCAGGTAGGAATATCAAGTGACATTTTCCTTCTTGTCTCCATGCAGCTTTCAGAGGGAATCAATGCGGGCCAAGGACTAGGTATCGAAATCATTGCTACCTTCCAGCTGGTGTTGTGTGTCCTCGCCACCACAGACCGGAGAAGGAATGATGTCTCGGGATCAGCACCTTTGGCCATTGGTCTCTCCGTTGCCTTGGGACATCTTCTTGCTGTAAGTTTTACCTCTCACAGTTGATATCTGCAATGTTCCACCTCAGGATGGGCCAGTGCAGGCAGGAGGATGATGGGCAGATGATAGCTTCTTCCTTCTCCTTCCTCTTTAGAGACTGACCTTGTTTGTGCAACATGCACGGCCCTTCTTTCTTGGGCCGTGTGACTGTGGTAATAAGTGATGAGGTTGCACATCTGGGATGAGTTGCTGCAGTAGGATCTGTTTCCCTGGTGGGACAGGACAGGCACATGGCAAACAGTCTTTCCCCCTTTCTCTGAGGAAGAGCAGGTGGGATGAACGAAGCTGTTGTGAGCATCTGAACCATGCTACAGGCTGCCACTTGCCCTCCTGTGTAACGAAGGTGCCACATGTGCATCAATGCCTCACCACTGGTTCTCTTTCCACCTCCTAGATTGATTACACCGGTTGTGGAATTAACCCAGCCAGATCTTTTGGCTCAGCGCTGATTGCCAACAACTTTGAAAATCACTGGGTAAGTTGAATAAACTTGTTTAGCTTTCAAGAGGCTCTGCATATACATAATCTACAAGATCAGACACATTTAAACACATATCATTAGCACCAAGCTAGTGAGTTGACATTTCTATTTCATTTAACAAAAACAATCTCCTTTTGCTCCTGGCCAGCCTCAGGAGATCACAAAGTCCTCAGGCTGAGTGTCTATGTTCAAAGTAATGTAGTGAATTTTCTTTGGTTATTTCCCTTTATGTTTATTTATTTCAAATATTTTGAAATTGCACAGAATCCTGTATTGGGTATTCATTGTTTAAACTGAGTTTGTAAAGTGCTACTGCTTAATCTGGTAAAACCTAATGTAGGAAGGTTCTTACGCAGGTTTATAAGCTGAAATAGATCATCCAGTGTTTGGAAGCTAATAAAATGTTCATCTTCTTAAAGTTAAGTGTCTGCTTATGTGCTTTCATGGATAAGTGCTCTGGAAACACTATAAATTTCAGATTATTCCCTGTGGTTAAATGTGGTTAAAATGAGGAACTTCATGAAAATTTACTGATTTCACTAAAGATCAATAAAGAAGGCTAATATAAAAGCCCTAAATGAGCATGTGTTCTTCAATATTTAAAATTCAGCTTGTTCCAGCCCTCCTACTCATGATCTTGGCAGCCATTTGCAAGGACATTCACGGAAATTTAGTGGTAGTACAATGGGTTGTGAAAATTTTGGATATAGATGCCATTTTAATCTAAAGAGTAAAACACAAAAGGAGGACACTGGGGAATTTTGCCATTATCTGGTACTTAAACACTTCTATTGGGATACTAAGGTAACGTAACTAAGCTAGTAGCTAGTCTTTTCAAAATTTCATGGCAAAATTATTTTCCTTTGCAGAAAGAGAGAAGGAAAGAGATGTTATAATTCATATTAAACCACTGATATTGCTGAATAAAAGAAAATGTATTTTCAGACTCAGGAACTCTTTGGGCATGCAAATGCCTCAAAATCATCTGTTATTTCTATTACAATCAACCTGTCTACTGAAATACTTTTATTACTTTTTGCTCCAAACTTTGCTTGCCTTATGTGATGAGACCAGTGCAATGACAGCAATATCACTAGCTAAATAGTAGCTAGTAGCAAATTAAGCCCCTAATTAGGTCCTCGCTAAGTATTACTTTCTAATTCACCTATCACTGAGAGTTAGTGGGAGAATGGAATCTAATGCCCTCGTTGCTTTTAGAAATTGTGCCCCCCTGCCAAATGTAGCTTGAGTAACAGAGATGTTTTACCAGTAGATATCTAACTTTAAACACCAGAACAAACACCAGAACTTGACAACATAGTCACCGTTATTCATCTCTGGGTCTATTGCCAATTCATGGTGAGAAATTCCTGGTTTCTCGCCATGCGGTTAAGGTGATAGACTGTATTTTTAATGTTTTCACTGTAAATTTTGTGCAGAAAATCTTCAGAGGACATTTTTAAAACAGCGTCAAATGCAGTAATACCTGATATATTAACTGGGCTCGGAACTCTGTTTCAGATCTTCTGGGTTGGCCCAATCATTGGAGGAGCAAGCGCTGCCCTGATTTACGACTTCGTCCTGGCTCCCAGAAGCAGCGACCTGACTGACCGCATGAAGGTGTGGACCAGCGGCCAAGTAGAAGAGTATGATCTGGAAGGAGATGATATGAACTCCCGGGTTGAAATGAAGCCAAAATAAAGAAGGACACGGAAAAAAAAAAGAAGCACATTAGTTTCCGAAGATTTTATCAGTGTTATAAACTCTTTGTAAACCAGCAAGCAGTACTTTGTTTTTTTAATTCAATATGGTTTTCCATTTTTTACCCCCAATCTTAATAGCATTTTTATATCTGGGGTTTTTCAATTACAAAGTCTTCAGGCCAAGAAGTCATTAGACACTTTTGTGTGAGCTAAATAAACTGGGCTGAAATTTAACCCCTCCCTCGCCACCACCAAATTTTCTGGTGTATTTAGCGTGGGTGGTTCTCCCAGCACATCACTCAGTAATGATAAGTAGTTCAAATGACCAGTCTGTTTGCTGAAAGAATAGATACGGAGGACAGAGAACCATCTCTACCGATAATGAGGGCCTTATACTTGAAAAATTATTTATACGAATATGCAAGGCTGGTAGCTAATGCCAACAGTGCATGTGGAAAACGATCTCAAATCATTGCCCAAGAACATCTTTTGGAAGGAAAGGCCACTAAAAATTACTCGTTATGTGGAATTAACCATAATTTTGTAAATGATTGGTAATCTCTGAGAAAGAGGGCCAGAAAAGTTAAGCGGGGTAAGAATCTCCAGAGTCCCAGGATCCATTTAGATTTTCTAGTGTTTCATTCTCCCTGAACCTGCATCCAGCTCATTGTGAGGGGAGAGAATATATGAAAAAAAAATTATATATACATATATTAATTCCTGGGAAGTAATAACTAGAAGTCAATTTGGAGAGTAGTAATAACAACGGCAACAAGAACAACATGGTGCCAACATGTAAACAGGATCTGCTTGTTCCTGTGACTACTCTGCTTTTGTTCATCTTACGGAATTTAACTGTATGTTTTAAAAACAAACCAGGAAAAAAAATAGGCCCCTTTCTTCCTGACCCCATTCTAATAGCCAGTGCTGTGACATTCAGGGACAATGAATAGATATACACACAGTATATTTTCTAATGAGGGACAAATACATACCTGTGTGTAAGTCCATTTTAGGGGTCGTTGCTTGTTTTTATATATATATATATAAAAAAATGTTTATATATATGTTTTATACAGAAAGCCTAGTATACTGTTTTGTAAGAAAATCAGAGCATAAGACAAGTGGAAAGAATTGCAGCAGTGCTTAGCAAAATAAATGACACTGGAAACGTAAAGAAAATTAACCCTCTAAACGACGTGGAAGACTATTTTCTGTTTTCGTTTTTGTGTGTGTGCTACTTATGATTTCCTGAGTAACCCAAAGCATTAGCTGGTCTTACCTACTAACTATAGAATATAGTTAAAGCAGATACATGCTGATATACTTGTTCTGCACTGAACAGTTTTACATAAGAAATGAGGCCCAGAGGAACCTACATAAAAAGCTGCACACTTTACCTTCAGACACCCCAGAGGTAACATGATGGATGTCTCCTGTTAGCGAGACAGTGTGGACAGGGGAATTGAGAGAGGGCTGGCATGGGAATCTATATGGCTTGGCTCATTTCATCAAGTTGAGTAGATGTACAATGAAAAAAAAAAAATAAAATCACCAGCAAACTAAACCAGAATAAACAGAATGCATTTTATCTTTCTTGTCTACATTTGGTGTGCTATCCCGTGTATCGTCTATGTACATACAGCATGATTGAATTTTGGGGTGGTTTAAAAATAAACAAAATCAGTTGTGCTAACACACGAAATGTTCATGAGTCTTGATTTTTAATTTGCCTTGCAACACGATGCGATTTGATTTTCTATATCATTCTTCAGGCGCCCGCCTGTAAGACTGAGACAATTTGTGCTTTTCCACTTACGACTGCTCCTTTGATTTGATGCTAACCTTTGGGGGAAGGAAGCCTCTGTCTCCGTGTGGCAGGCAAAGCAGCCCTCACCTGGAATTAAACTCCATCTAAATTATACTTAGAAATGAAGCAGGATACCAGGACCTTGCTCCCACTTTCCAGAATCCTCTTTCACCTTTATTTGCTGGTATCGTAGTGCATCCATTGACCCCAAACTAACCCCTTTTTGCCGTGCAGAATCTATGAGCCAGAACAGTTGCAGAAGTCACCCACAGTAAATAGTTTTGACAAGCTTGAGGTAACTTAACACACGTAGTGATGGCAAAACTGTGAGATTCACAATTTGTTCCTCAGTCTACACCCTGCGAAGAGCAATACCTTGCCTATTTTCTATGCTTTAAAGTCCCAAACTTCGAAGACAAGCAATACTGCCTTTCCCTTTGGTGTGTAATAGCACCATGTCATGTTAGGTGCTCTAGCTGCTGCTTACGATCACCACAGCAATAAATAAAACAGATGAAAGATGTACAATAATTGTTTCACTAGCGAAGAAACAAAAAACAGGTCAAATTAAATGAAGTGTGACTTGTTGGTGTATTTATTCACAGTGACAACGTTTAAACAATTTACAGTAAAGCTCTTGGAAATTAAATGAAAACATATTTCAACAGAATTCCAGGCTTAAACCCCTCCCTTCTTCTTAAAGAAGGAAAAGCTTAATGGTACATTTAAAGTGCTTTTGTAGTACTTAGATCCTGAACTGAGACCAGCAGTTTTTAAACAATGCAAGGCCATAGCTGCTAAAGGTCTCCCCACTCCTGGCGCAAATGGTTTTGCTTTGTGCTAGACAAGCACACTTAAAAGTTATCGGCATCTCATTAAAACGTTTGGAAGATACCCAGCAAAGGAATTAAAAGTACGAAGCAGTATCGAAACCCACTAACAAATGTCAAGTGGGCAAATGTATTTACATGCAAGCACCCAGAAACTCGACAAAATCTCCCTGGCATTGAGAGGAAGCCTGGAACGCAGCGATATAAAGCAGCTCCCATGATGTACGCACGAATAGTTCCTGACCTATGGACGAATAGACCATGTCTGTGTCCTGGTGATTCCTGGGGAGAAACCTCTGTATTTATCACACATTCTAACGGGAGAAGATGATAAAGGGTAGATGCTTTCACCGATCAGCTAGGGACCACCTGCCATGGTCTCAGCAGCCACGCTGTCGCATAGCCCGCAGCATACCAAACACCCGCAGAGAGTGGCCACACAGACGCTAGTAAATGAAAAAGCAGGGGGGCACATTCCCGAGTACAGGAACACAGCTGTCAGCGCCTGCATGGGCCATCCCAACTAGCATTCTCCCAAATTTTCCTGGGTAAAGTTGAGCAATGCGGATACGATGCACTCTGTTGTCTGAGGGCCGGTTGTCATCTCGGGGTGGACAGCACGAGCAGCGAGACGTACTCACTGTGCGGTTCAGACAGCGGACAAAGTTCCGCCTGTGCTTTGCGTGCACCAGCACAAGACAATTCAGAAGAAGCCGGAGCAAGGTGCTTTGAATTTGTCCCTGGAGCGACCCCTGCCACTCCATTGATTCTATAGACAATCTAAGGAGACATGGGTCCTAACTTTAGGCATCTATCTTTAGAAGTAAATGCACGCTCTGCCTCCCCATTGTAACTGTGGCAATTTAATTTTAGATTTCACTTTGCTCGACTCAACATAGACTTTTAACACATGCAAGGAAAGAAAGGCGATTGAAACATAACATAATGACAGCCAACAAGCCAGGAAGCTTCCATTGTCTTTCCATATCCACCAGCTGTACCAGTCACAATTCATAGCTTAATGTTTTTAAAAATTAAAATAACACAATAATACTAATAAAAAGTTTCTCATAGTATTTCAGAGTTTTCCCTCCTTTTACCCAGCTGAAGTTTGGACGTGCCAAGAGTTACACAATAAAATTATATTAAGAATATGGCTGTTATGATTCAGTTGAAGCCTGGGCTCTAGTAAACATCTGTGTCAAGAATGGTTCTGGGTTTCATTTTGCTCAAGCCTGATGTCCTTGAAAGGACGATATTTTTTTGTACATAAGTTGTCTGATATTACAGAAATTACTTAGCCCAGAATTCCTTCTGGGGACAAATGTATCATTTTATAGACTTTCCAAAGCTGATTTGTAAAATCAAGCCTCTGTTTAAATAGGTTCATTGATAATTAGACATTAGTCATCTATGAGATCACATTGCTTTAGGTTCTTGAAATCATATGCCGTACAGGGCTATGAATGATGTTCCTGAGAAGGCACAATTCCTGTTGACTTTCAGATTCCCTTGTGTTGTTGGACAAATCTAATATGTTCAGATCTACAAAGGGAGTTAACACGCTAAATTCTGATTTAACAATAGTGGGACTTCACTTAAACCCTCTCAGTGAAATCCTCTTTTTGCTGAAGCTACAGTCATTGTCTGCTATTTATTTTGGGGAAGCAGAATTTGACCCCAACTATTTATCAGTAGATAAAAACCCAATTTAAAAACCCCAGATCAGTTATTTGTTGCTGTGTGTCTTTGCTTCAGAGTAAAACTTTCTAGGAACCGGTACTCCTGACCACTTCCACGTAACCATGGATGCCTGCCCATGGCCATTCCGGGTCTTCTTCACCCAGACTAACCCTGCAGGGAGAGATGGGCAGGCAATAGCGACGGGCAGAACCAGGTAGCTACCTCAGCTACAATGGTCTTCAGATATGGACGTCAGCCCTATTGCCCGTAAAACTGTGATAACGTACTGTATAGCTCAGAATTTGGTTCAGAGGCTGAGCACAAAATAAACACAGGAACGAAGAGTGGATGGAGGGAAGTGACACAGCACACAAAGCCAATTTGTGGGTTTTATTTGCATTCAGAAGGATTAATTCTCCTTTCACTTTGGTGGAACTATACACCCTACTGCCCTTGAGCCATGCCTGTTTGAACAAAAGGTCTTCAACCTTTCCAATCATTGCGTTATGAGATTTATAGATGTTGATAATAAAGAACCCCGGGAACTCAATACACTCCCCTTTTCATGATCTCCTGAACTTCCTGATCTGTCATGCTCTAAAATTTGCCATGAATTGCCCCCATTGTGCCATTTCCTCTGTTTTGTTTCTATTCTTGTCTTAGGGCAGGAATTAAGAAGCTTGTGGAAAATGATCAACCTAGTGATACTATTTGCCAATTCTTGTAGCATCTCTAGAAACTTCTTTTCCCTTTCTCTTCTTTTCCTTTACACTTCAGTTTCAGGGTTCTGAGGACTATTAACAGTTAAAGGTGGTCCCTCCATTTAACCACTTCTCCCTTTAGCTTGTGGTCAGTTCCCTTTTCTGAAGGGTGTATCCTTACTCCCAGACAAAAACCTGGAGGGATCGTCCATTAATTTTTTTTTTTTTTTTTTCCATTGAAAACAAACAAAACAATGTTCCTTGGAAGCAAGGGACCCAAACAGCAGCTCTTGGCAAAAAGTGGCTGTTAAGTGCAATTGCTGGAAACAGTCATACTTTTTTCTTTTTTTTTTTTTTTTCCTGAAAAGTAAATGGAGCACTTGCAGGTAGCAATCTATCCAAAAGGCGGATGTGACTATAAAAATAACAAGCTGCAGCACACACTTGCTTCGCCTTGGGGATCTCCAACTTTTTTCTTGTTTCACCATTTCACATTAGTACTTAATGAAGAAGAATTTGGCATGAATTAAAGGGGAGAGGGAGAAATGATGGCCCTGGCTGATTTTATATCCTATCAGTGCTGTGTGGGAAGAGATGTCACTTGTCCCGTGACTATATTTTCTGTCTTGGAGCCAGATCTGATTTACTCAAAAATGTTTTAGCATTGATCAAGGAGTGAAAGAAGAGCTAAATTGTATTCCTATCTGACTTCCCAGTGTTTTGCGTTGTCATGGCAGTGTAAAATGGTTTTTGTGATACTAGGGAGTGGGCGCTGGTGCTTTCATGTCTGCTCTAAGACATCTGATCTCAACTCTGGCTGGTCATTAACCAGGCATGGGAGTACTTCAATCTACGAGAGCCAGAAAGACCTATGATGTGCCAATTTGACACGCTGCCTTCGTGCCCAAGCAGCACCAACCTGTCTGCTGCTGGTGGAGAAGCCCGGAAAGCCCCGCCAGAAGTGTGCATTACGCAGTGAGACTGGTTTTTGTGGGTCTTATTCCTTGTTAATCCATGTGAGTCCATTTCTGTCAATCTTCAAAGTGTTCTTCAATGAGTCTTTCTTTGTGTAGGTTATCGATGAAGGAGACATGAACTGACAGACTGAGATTTATTTGCCACAGGTGGACACAACTTGCTCTTGCGCCCGGCAGACGGGCACGGGACAATTTTATTTACTAATATAAATGTATCCTGAAATAACTGAATGTGTCTTGGTGACATTTATAGGACAGAATTACTTACTCTCAGTTGTCACCTATCTCTGTCCAGTGGGTGCAGAGAAATTAGCTTTTAGAAAACTAAAATGAAGCAATGTGAATGACACCTGTGGTTAGAGTTTTGGTCCTCTTGATACGGATCAAGCGCAATCTGGGAATGCCTGTTTCCAGAGAACTTAGAGAAATGACAGATTTCTGACTCCTGGCTGAGCTTCGGCAGGAGTGAAGCTGTGGGTCTGTTCGGAACTTGAACTTTAGGCTTTGAGGGACCTTAAAGACAAGCTGGGATCTGCGTAGGCATTTAAGTGATTCAGGCATTTCAGATTTACGTGTTGTTTCTGTCCTCTTTCAAGTACTTTGGCTTGTCACACGAGGACTTTTCAAGCATTTTGCACTTCTATTGCATCTGACCTTTTGTCAAAACGTTCAGAGTGGTTAATTATTATGCTGGGGTTTTCACTGTATGAACAATAACGTCTTTCTTTCCCTAAAGAATTGTTTGTCCAATTAGTCAGTTTTGTCCAATATTGTTAAGAAGCCTTGACTTTGGCTTCTTGATAAATAATAGCTGTTTCCTGAGCCCATTCAAACATTGAAATCATTGTTAAATTTTAATAATGGCCTCAGAAAAACTGTAGAGTTTCACCAGTGCACATTTATTCCGAATATAAATCAGGGTAAATGGTTTAAATGGTGCCCAGTCCTATGGGCTTAACTTAGTAAATTCACTTGAACGTTTTGCATGCATAAAGAAAATGGAATAGAAATGGAAGAGCTGCAAGGCCTGCGGATTTAATTAATTAGCAATATATAGGATTTAGCTGTAGCTGAGGTATGGAAAACAGTGGGATCACACACTCTGTTGTGGTAGGCGCACAGTGCCAAGCTAGATTCTCAGAGTAGTGTATGACTTTCACGTGACTCAGTAAAAAGTGTGTACGTGTAGGTGTATAAACTTTTGTGCATGTGGTCTTACATATGGAAAAGCACGTATGTGGGCCAGAGTTATATAAAATTACTAATGAGTCTGTGTAGAACACACTTTTCCAACTCCTGTTATCTCAGCGAAGATGTAATGCAGTTCTTGGGTGAGTTTTTCTGAAAACTCAGATTGCAGTTGATATTATATTCATAGGCATGATTTGGACAGATCTGTTTTACTGGGTTTTTTTGTTTGGTTGGTTGTGGTTTTTTGGGGTTTTTTTTAATTCTTGTGCTTTTATGGGGGAGGGAAACATTATCTTTTCATGCTATATTTGGCAAATGCTTTGAATCAGATTATTATTTTTAATAATATTGGGATATAGTGTAATTCTGTTATTCCAGAGAAGATGTGTTTTGACTTGCAAGCCAAGCCATCTAAATTTAGGCATTGGCAAGGTCGGAGTCCACACGTGAGGTAGTTTTCTAAGCTCCCATTAAAGTCACTGCAGGTCTACTGAATTCAGTTAGTGAAACATGAAGAGCTATTCAGATGACAAAATTAGGGTTAGCTGAATAACTGGAAACTTCCCTGACAATATTGATGAGACCTTGATCAACTCTAGTAAGAGACCTGTCTCCCTTGTATATGCCTGTACGTGCATACACAAACAGAACACCAAGACAGGACCTGTAGTTTTAAATAAAATATAAAAAAATCATAACATTTTCAACAAAAATAAAAGCATTTGCAATACTTGACATTGATCTTTATGTTCCAATTTTGAACTTATAGCTCAGTTTAGCATCTAAATGGCAAACATATAAATTATCAAAAATAAAATATAATTGTTTGCCAGCATGAATGTCAAGTACGAGAGAAGACATTCAATGTAGTCTTGTCAAGAAAGCCTGTCTGGTGAGAAAGAAGGATTTTCTGTTCAAATGTGTCAACTGCCTCCAATCACATCTAGATTTAGATACAATTTTTTTGCCTATACAGTAGCAGAAGTCCAGAACACCACTAATGTTTTAGTACATAGTCATCTGGTTAATCTGTCCCTTAGGCTGGTGGAAGCAGTTTGGCTGTTCTGTAAAGATTTTCAAGACCTCAGCCTTTCATGAGACACGGGACAGGACAGCCAAGGCAGACTTGGGGCATTCCCTGGGAGTGCTTGGAGCCAAAACCTGCTCTAACGGAGACGTACGCAGGAAGGGCAGCCTATGGGCTGCGAGGCTATAGGAGAAACCTTGAACTTGGGTATATAAAGAAATGTTTCTAACAGGAGGGCAAGTGAACTTTCTGAAGAGACAACTTTGTCCATGTCTATGGTCTTCAACATTCACAGAATCGCAGAATGGTGGGGGTTGGAAGGGACCTCTGGAGATCATCTAGTCCAACCCCCTGCCAGAGCAGGGTCACCCAGAGCAGGCTGCACAGGACTGCGTCCAGGCAAGAAACCTTTCTCTGAAGGTGACACAAAAGTTCAATTTTTTCCACATCTTCCTTACCCAAATTCAGCTGGTCGTTCACTCAGTTGGCCTAACTGCTGCCTGGTGGCTACATACTGAAACATGAAGCCTCCCAGCCCCTCCAGAGTTGAGTTTTCTTAGGAATGGATCTTCCATCAAGCATCCTCATTCACACAAGATCAGTCCTGCCTCCTTTTCTGCTGCACTTCAATCCCTCAGGATCCCAGGGATGCTAACAGGGGGCCTGGCTGCTTTGTGCGGTTCTGTTTAAGGCAATCCCCGGAGGAGTGGTAGCTAAAGAAAACTGTCTGCAACCTGGGGTATTAAAAATAGAGGCAGATGGCTGGAACGCTGCAACCAGCTGGGCTGCAGTTAGCAAAAGCTCGTGAAAGATTTTAAGGTCAGCCCTGCACTGTGGGAACAAACAGGCCGTGGTGTGTTCGAACTGGAGACTGAAAAATGAGCCACAGCGGGACCTGTTCTCCGATTCTTTTCACACACTTTTGGAAAGGTTATTCTGCTCTGTTCCCTTCAGCCAAGCAGACTGGAGATGGGACTGAGTTTCCTGCACTATGAAGAACATTCCTTGTCAAAATGCTGCATCCTTTTTACATCTCTTCTTTTTCCCACACCCCAATATATTTCCATCCTTTTTTATTTCAGATCTTCTTCATTAACATTTACCCCAGTATGATTTTCCTCTCCTCTGCTTTGTACTGGAATATGTCATTGAACCGGTCCCATTTTTGCTTAGTACCTGACCCTGGTGATGATGTATTTCACACCTTTGCCATTGCCTTAACAGGAATTTGTTCTCCCGGCTCTGCAGCATCTTTCCTCGTTGACTTTCAGAGCAGATGTTCTTCATCCATCAGCACACCATACAAACAGGAACTGGGCTGCTCGGGTCCCACCCTTCTCACAGGGCTTCTGGCACCTCCTGTATTCCAGGACATAGTATCTCCCTTGCACACTCTGTGTGCTCTAGACTTACTCCATCCTGCATCAAACACCTTTCTGACATTGAAGTCTCTTCTCCCTCTTGCTTCTCTTTTTTTGACCCCAATCAAAATCAAAAATCAAATCTCAGATCATCACTGAGGCCGGTAATTCCAGCATACTCCTACTTGCCAAAGGACTTGGGCATAGAGTTCGATTTAAACCTGGACTGCTGAAAGGAGACATTTGGGAGTAGGGAAAATCAGGAGTCAAACATCGGAGTAGAAACCAAAAGGAAGGATAAGGATGATCAGAACTTCAAGAGACCTGGCCTGAAATACAGCCAGCGTCCATGGAGCAGCCTGGTTAACATAATACTTTCTAGGCAGTTGGTGAACAACCTGGCTTTGAGAGACATACACATTTTTTTGCCCTTCTCCCAACCTCTTTCTTCTAATGGTTCTTCATTTGCTGGCTATCATGCACCTCCAGGTTCCTGACTCCAAGTTCTCACAAATCACGTCCACAAGTGACACAAGAAATAATACCGGGGCCTGAGGAGTCATGGGGAAGGAAAGGTTGGACTCAACAGGGGAGACAATCAGAAGATGGAAAAGCCAGAGTCTAAATTTGGATTCTGTTGAGGTGTGAAAGGGCAGCATCTGGGACTAACTGGGGTGTAAGGCAGCACAAATAGTTGTCTTGAATCCAGTCTGGTCCCATTAGGCTAATTCATGCTTTGATATAAATAACATATGCTGTCCTTTGAGAAACACCAGTTATTACCATACAAATGGAAGATGCTTTCACCTTATATTTTCCCTTGCTGATTTCTTGGGACCATGGTATAACCATGAGTTATAATATGGGTATTTCAGTAAGAAAAATACCCCCTACTCCCTTCCTCCGGGGGGGGGGGGGGGGGGGGGGGGGAAGGGTTTATAAGTTAAGGGTTCTAATTACTAAAGGTACAAGATGCAGGGGAGGAAAGAGGACAGACAACCCACTTTGGAGGCAGGAGGAAAGTAACCAAAGGCTTAAATGTATGAAGTTGTTCTGTTGGTTCCTAAAGTGTTCCAGAGAACACATGATACATGTGAATATATGTATCTGCTGTCTGTGTTCTGCTCTGCTATAGAAGTGTTTTGATGGTGCTATGCATTTATTTATCCTGGATCAGCCTTCTTTCTCATTTCCCCTTCTAAAAAATCCAGTAGCATTCCCAGATGTACAACTTTGACTGGGACCATGAATGATGGAGCCTTTCTTTTGTTTCTATTATGCTCTTTATGTTGATTTTCTTTATATCTTCTTTTGCCACAGAAGAAAGCAGTTTTCCTTAAAAATATCAGGTTTGAAAAAGATGCCCTAAAGCATTTTATACACCTGATTTTCCTTCTTAATTTTGTCTAGGGCATTTCCATAGCACATTATAGAAGTTACTATCTGCCTCACAGCTGGCTGAAAATACCTGGGTATCCTGCTTCATTTCATAGAATCATAGAATCATAGAATCATAGAATTGTTCTGGTTGGAAGAGACCTCCAAGATCATTGGGTCCAACCATTAACCTAGCACTACCAAGTCCACCACTAAATCATATCCCTTAGGGGCTCATCTAAACGTCTTTTGAATACCCCCAGAGATGGGGACTCCACCACCTCCCTGGGCAGCCTGTTCCAATGCCCGACAACCCTTTCAGGGAAGAAATTTTTATGAATGTCCAATCTAAACCTCCCCTGGCACAACTTGGGGCCATTTCCTCTAGTCCTGTTGTCTGTTACCAGGGAGAAGAGACCGACCCCCATTTCTTGCTTTTACCCAGCCATTCTCATTAGAAATTGAAGTGCCTATGAAAATTAGGCTGATAAACAAATGGGGACACAGCACAAGCTTAACTACCTGAGGGCAGAGCTCACGTCTCGTCCAGTGAGTGACAAATGTTCAATGAGATTGCGGTGGTGAAGGACATGTGAGTGATCCTTTCGGTGATGGAGGTCTGTGGAACATCTGTGCTGAACAATTGCAAAAAGAAAACCACATCCCCGATCTGTCAGGGCAGGATTCGAAGCCTGTGAGCCGTTTGCAGGTTGTTACCGACGCAATCTGTGAGCAGCAGAAAGGCACACTGTACAGTGGGTACATTACTCAGTCTGTTGCTTGCTGGCGTTATGTCACTGGGGAACACACCTCCTCGTCTGAGCTCAAAGAGGGGCAGGAAATCTAAAATCGGTATTTACCCCAGCAAATGTAATCTGCAAACATTTTTTCCTTGGATTGAGTCATTTCAAGGCCTTGTGAGCCTAGTACAGTTCTGTCAGATAGCTTAAAAACACAGTCTTTGTCTGAAATGAGGCCAAAAGAAATGACGACTGCTAGACTACGTTGCAGTTGTGACCGAAAGGTTGACAATGGTTGAGGTGGGAGAGGGAGGCTGGAAGAATGAGACCAGCAGGGAGGTATTGCTGCCCACGCAGATAAGTCATTTGCTGGAAAAGCTTTGCCAAGCAAAGGCTTACTGTAGTGGAAAGTGCGTTGTATTCAGACTTCACAGCTGCTGCGTGTCAGAGCCCTGCGAGACAGTTGCTCTCCTGCATCATGGGGATTTATTACATTTAGTTCCTTTGGGTGCTTCTTGCAAAGCATCCTTTTCACTGTCTGGGAAAGAGGGATGAACAAAACAAACTGTGATTCAGGAGAGGAGAAATGCCCTTTGAAGACAATCAAAAAGCAGCCTGAGGATACTGAGGGGGGATAAGATCAGTAGGGCTTGCCAAGGTAAATTACCGCAATGTTGGCCTAAGTGTGTTGGACGTAGTGAGGTTTCTCCCAGGAGTCGTCCCTCCCCTCCCCGGCTTTTACCAAGGGCAAAGGCTAATTCTTAATCTCCCAGTGTGACAGAGACGGTCTTGGGACGGAGATTTCCCTCATCTTTCTCCCAAAGCTGGCTCCGAGGAGGTGCAGAGACCCTTTGATGACTTGACAAACCGCTCTCAGCGCCATCCAGCTGCATTTCTCGGTTAGGCCCTTCTCCCTCTGAGCGGGGAGGACAGCCAATCTACTTCTTTACAAAGTGGCTCCGTGTTGTCCCTTTGGCATTCGGAGACACAGCTTTTTACTAACCAGCTTGAAGGGCTCTGTTCTTTACAAAAAATAAGTCCTGCGAACAAGCAGAATAAGGAGACAGTGAGACCCAAGTGACTTGCCAGGATATTCAATGGATGGGATGCCCAATGTGTTTTCTCCACCCCTACTCACAAAGAGTTGGCAAGTGGGGCTGCCTGCCTTTAATAAATATAGCCAGCAGAGGAGGGAGCTGGGGAAGGAAGGGGGTGTCTTGGGTACCACCAGGGTTGTGGACAAATAAAAGGAAAAATAACGATTTTTAAAATTTTATTTAAAGATTTGGAGCAACTCTCTTCTATGGACTCGCTTAATGCTCGTCTCTGAAAGGCTTCAGTTGCCTCGCAGCCACCAAGAGTGACGACTGGTGTTTCAAACTGGGTCAAGGTGGTTTTTATATCTCAAATAAATCTGCAGTTTCCATATGTCTTCTTGAGAATTCCTAGTGTCCTGTGTCTTAGTGCTTGAAATGGTGCGTGGGTGTGCGTGTGCGAGGGTGCGCGGATGTGCGTGTGCGAGGGTGCGCGTGCATGTGTATATAGGAGTGTTTGCATGTGTGTTTGCATGTCTACAGATACAATTTCCCAGCCAAGACCTAGGGTGCAGAGTGCCAACTTGGTGTTAGGCCAATATTGTTGTGTTCTGGGAAAACACACAGCGAGAACTCCTATTTGGGTTACGATAAGAGTCCAATTTAATCACAACAGAAGCCAAGTCATCCCAAATTAAAGCTTAATGCAGACTGTGATAGCGATGAAGTTGCAGCATGTAGTTTTCAAAGAACATGAGCTAATGTCTAGAAAATGAAAGCGGAGGAAGAGCCCTGGATTTTGCTTCTGGCCCAGCCACCAATTCCATTTCTGGTCTCGGAGAAATCATGTTAGGCTATATTTGCTATCCCAAAGAAAAAAGAAGCAATGTTTAAGTAAGAGGTGGTAAACAAAAGCGGAGAATGTCACAGAGCTTCAGAGTACTCTAGTGTCAAACTGTAACGTGCACCTAAATATGGATGTAGAAGACCAACACTCAAGTTGGATTGTTTTTATTCTCCTGAGGTGAGATTTTCAAAGACATTGGACTGAATTAGGAAGTCAAATCTCAACATTATTTTCTGGGGACTTCTGCTGCTAATTCACTCAGATACTTCTGAAAACCTTGCCTGTCATTGCCTCAGTTTCCCTCCCTCTATCTTGGACAGAACTTCTATGCTGAAGCAGAGGGATGTGTGTGGAGATTAACTGCCTGTATTTACACAGCAATTATAACACTAACAGCACACTCTCTCTGAATATTTTAATATTAAAACTGCAGAAGTAACTTTTTATTACCTCACAAAGGTGCTGTGAAGTTTAATTACTTGCTGACTTGCAAGTACTCTGAGGTACAGTTTTCAGATCATGTTTATTGCCATTATTTTATTGACATAATTACACAGGATAAAGTTACAGCCAGTATTTCTAGCTTAATTTCAGTCTTTTTGGTTTTGAGAGTTTAAACATGGTCCTTGTTGCACTGTAGTTCTGAGGGTGTTTTTAATATTATAAAAAGGTATGGCAAAGACCAGGGCAATGCATTAGCAAGACCTACATCATACAACATAATGTGTAACTCATTGAAAGGATACTCTGATGTCTCACTTGATCTGAGATTTCTTCTTTCCTCTCCACATTATGCAGAACTCATTTTTAAAAAAAAATAATCAGATATCTTATCTGTAATTTTTCTTTTTCGTTACTCACAAAGTGTGCTGTGTAGTGGCTGTAGACAAAAGACCACACCGTGTTACTTGCTGACTGGTGTATCAACTCTTCTCTTGAGAGCTATTACCAAGGAAGCAAAAAGAAGAAACAATAGAATGTTTCTTTGAAGAAGTATGTAGCTGAGTTACTCTAATTTCCTTGTCCAAGCTGGAAGGATAGAAAAGAAATAAACGCTAATAAACATCATGTATTTGAGTATTTAGGATGCCCGACGTTCTCTGATAGCGCTGTGATCAGGTACTTCTGCCCTCTTTGAGCCTTTTGAAGATTTTTTTAATAACTGTCTCACTTTCATAATGTTACAAGTGCTTCAGCGCAGATGAAGATACTACTTATATTGTTTTGTTCTTTTTAAATACGGTTTTCAACTCACTTGTGCCCTTTTACAACTATGCTGGCACTGCTCTGATCTCACCGCTGGTTTACAACAAACCATGTTGTATAAACAGCTCACTCTCCTTCACCGCTGTTCCTCTTCACCCTTTTGGGAATTATTGCTCAAACTCTCATCTTTGGTCACAAGTCTGCCTTTGTGCCTGAGTCAAGTGGAATGAACTTCTGACCTTCTCTGATGCCTAGCAGATAGATCCAGTAGTAAGGGACGTAACACGTTCTTGTGAAACTGGCAGGGCTGCAAATTTGTCACCCAACAACTAGTCATTGCCCATGTATGTACTGTTAGAGTGAATAAGATGAACACATCGAGGGGTGAGTTACCTCGCACTCATTGCCGGTGAGAACACATCTACCAGACTGGATCTTAGAATCATAGAATCATCGAATAGTTTGGGTTGGAAGGGAACTTTTCAAGGTCATCTAGTCCAACCCCCCTGCAATAAGCAGGGACATCCTCAACTAGATCAGGTGTTGCAACAAAAGTCAATGAGCACAAGAAGCTTTTAGCCCATGGACGAGAGCTTGGTATGACAACTGAAGTTTGAGAACATTTTCTGCTTAAAAACCATTGGACTCCAGGTGATTAGTGAGAATTCACAAAACGCTGTGACCGGGGTATTCCGAGATATCTCACTCAAAGCGTAAGAAATGCTTTATGATAGAGCTGAGGGTCAGTGATATGGCCTAAGAGTAAATTTCTGCCCTTTTCTAGCAATGAAGTGATGTGAAAGCAAAAGATGTAGTTTATCAGGGCAGCTGCTGCAAGGTCAGCCCTTGCTTTCTTTTTGGGCAAATGAGATTCCAAAAGATAAACAAACAAACAAACAAACAAAAGCTGTTTCTTCTATAGCAAGTGGAAAATAGACTTGAAAAAAAATCAAGACGTATTATTCACGCAGTCTCTGGAAAAAGATTTATAAAGGAGTAGGGCCAAGACATACTATGGTAACACCCAAGGAAAAAAAAATACTATTTCCTTAAAAAAAACCCCAACACAACGAACCAAAAAACCACACCCCCCCTCCCCAAGGTAAAACTGATTATATGTGTATTGCAGGGGGAAGCAATCCAGCACCAAAATCAAAACCCAAACCCTTCATCTAGAAGGTTTTCAAAATTTATAGTGCACATTTTACCACCTGGAGACAACTTCTTTCTCTGCTAATACTCACTCAGAATTTCAGTAACACCATGTGAATGTGTGTGATCAGAAGTAAGCAACGATCTAATAACCACGGCGAGATGCCTGCTGTCAACACCGAAGTCTACGGCTCTGGAGCCACTCGTTCCAGTTGAGACATTCAAGCGTCCTGTGTCACGCAAATCAAGCTGCTCCTGACACATCGCCCTCTTACTCTCGTCCAAACTTCGGATCATGTAGTCACTTTGGTGTGAAAATTACACATAGTTCTTGTGTAGGGACATGGTGTCAAGAATGATTTCACTACTCGGACCTTCCCGGGAAATGAGATACACACAGTGTCATTGACAGAAACGGTGAATCAGTCTGGAAGGCAGATTTCTGCTTTGTCCTTGCTGTTCACATAAGGGGGAAACGTGTGTTTCTTTGCACTCGTCAGGGCAAAGTAACGCATCTCACTGTAACTGCCAGCCATCTGAAGCACTGGTTGTTGTTATCGCACAATGAATGCTGAATCTTAAATGACTGATGAATCTTAAATGCCTGTGTGTTCACGCTGATTACTGCACCCCGTTGCAATGTGCCGTGCAAGGCACAGATAAATAAGGAAACCTTTGAACCTCTTTGCTCATCCTCCAAGAACATGCCAGAGGAGAATCGCTGTTGCCACAAGTTCTGCCATCCCTATATCCTACACCACCAACTTCCCAGAAGTGGACTAGATTTATAAATGGTTTCCTGCTTCTGACAAGACTTCTTCGATAAGCTTACAACTCTGATTTGTTTGCAGTTTATTTCTTCCTGTACAAGTCTCTACCCCCACCCTGGCACGGAAGCGGTGTTTTGCTAGCATGTGGGTATCCTGACGTAGCGAGAGGGGAATGAGAGAGGGAAATTACTACACTTCCCCCTTTCTGATCAGAGAACAAACGGGAAGTTTGATGACTTTTGCTATTTCAGAGGTCAATTGGTCATACTGTCCATTCCCAGTACTACGGTTCAGTCATTCTCTACCCTCTCTTTTTGTCTTTATGAGGAACAAAGCTCGGAAAACCACAAAATCAAGATAATGCCCTCAGTTTAACTTCCTGCAGGGTCTTGATCAGATAGGAGAAAATAATGGTAGAGTCACTTTCTTTACAACAAAAATGTCAAATCTTTCTAGACAACTCTTTGATCTGGAAACCCCACAGTTCTACCAAAACTAGTCATTTCCGTGAGCAGGAGGGACCAGGGAGTTGCAGAAAAGCAGCAGGCACAAATCAGCTGATGGCCACGATGCTACAGGTACAGCCAGCTGATCTGCACATCTGTTGGCCACAAATCCCAGAGGTGTTAGGGAATGAAAATTCTTGTAGGTGAAGGATAGAAGCTGAGTGATCCTTCCCAAGCAGGATCTCTTCATCCACGCCTTGCCTGGAGGAGGTTAAACTACATCCCAAGTTCCTGCTAGCACAGCTACTGCAGAGAACATAACATTAAAAGAAATTAAAAAACTGAGGCCATAACTCATTTCCTCTTTTTCAAGCATATGTTTCTCTATCAGTTTTTGAGACACCTCAGCAACTGCAGATTCAAGTTCGGTGACTTTGCGTGAATGAATCATAGAATCATAGAATCATAGAATTGTTCTGGTTGGAAGAGACCTCCAAGATCATCGGGTCCAACCATTAACCTAGCATTACCAAGTCCCCCACTAAATCATATCCCTTAGGGCCTCATCTAAACGTCTTTTGAATACTTCCAGGGATGGGGACTCCACCACCTCCCTGGGCAGCCTGTTCCAATGCCTGACAACCCTTTCGGTGAAGAAATTTTTACGAATGAAGGCACTTGAATCCTTCATGAACTGCTCTGTGCCTGTGGGGCAGAGCTGTAGCTGCAGTTTGCCTTCTGAAATAACATGTAAAATTCTCCAAGCTGTTTCTTACTCTCTTTAGCCCATCTTTGGATGGGCTCTTTTCATCACATTTAGGAAGAGAAGCTTTTGACATGGCATTGGCTTTTACATGGCATTCAAAAGATCATTTAAAATTCTGTTATATTTTCTTTTTGTTACAATATGCTTATAAACGCTACAAGTTTGCTATTAAATAAGACAGAGGGACCAGAGGGAGCTCAGAGAAAGCTCCTAGAATGAAGAAGCTGGGCAAGTAAGGTCTCAGAGAGAAACCTTAAGGAACTGGGCGTGTGATTCCAGAGAGAAAGGGAGATTGGCGATTAAATGAGGATGGCTAAAAAACATATTACGTAAGAGACAAGCATCAGTTATTCCTTCTCATCATTATGGACAGAAGAAATGGGTTTACAAGACATCAGGGCAGAATTAGATCAAATATTAGGAAAAACTTCATAACAACAAGAAAAACTAGGCTGTGGAGTTGGTTGCCAAGGGAGGATGTGAATCACCATCAGCGCAGATCTTCGTAGTTAAACAGCCATCTGTCATAGAATTAGATCCTCATTGCTGTAGTGTTAGATTACGGTTAAAATACTTCAGTTATTGTAGCTACAGTGAGTCTTGCATAACTGGTATTTGTAGTTATGGATAATCCAAGAGAAACCTGCTTTTTTGTTTGTTTGGGGTTTTGTTTATTTTTTTTGTTGTTGTGCCTTGTGTCTATGAGGGACTGTGTAATAAAACAACTGGTACTTCTTGGTTTTTCTCCTATTTATCCATCATTGAAAGCCATCAAATATGGCAAATATAATAGAATCATAGAATCATAGAATCGTTTTGGTTGGAAGAGACCTCCAAGATCATCGAGTCCAACCGTTAACCTACCACTACCAAGTCTACCACTAAATCATGTCCCTAAGTGCCACATCTACTTGTCTTGTAAATACCTCCAGGGATGGTGACTCCACCACTGCCCTGGGCAGCCTGTTCCAGTTCCTGATAACCCTTTCAGTGAAGAAATTTTTCCGAATAATCAATCTAAAATGGGGTAGGTGGAGAGTATATCTTGTGGTAATTTCAATAAACCTCCAAAATCTGTTTGTACCCCAGTAAGCTAAGTAAGCTGATACTCCCTTGTAAGGAAAAAAGGTGCAGATATTCCTTGTTAGTCTAAATGACAGTGGAAAAAAACATCATGGTGAAGTGTCCCTTCTCTGTTTGTCAGTGGTTACCATCCAGTATTGTCTGAATGGTCGCAGTTTGGCACCATCGTAAGAGAGGAGATATATGTGTGAGATGATAAACAATGAGGATCTGTAAGGCTGATATAGCAATGTGCTAAGAGATACTTCGAAGAGATTCATCAGGTGTGGGACAACTTCTTTTTGAGGCCATTCACTCAGATGTGACAGTTCAATTTTGTGTGACAGCTCAAAACTTGTTCATGGGTAAATTTCTTGAGCTACTTTCACAAGTATCACTATTTTGACAGATGTCACTTCCTTTCTTCTCTGTTGTTTCCTTACTTTAGTCCAGGAAGATACATCTGGAAGGTATCAGAAGCTTTTCAGAGTAAGCAAAAAGAAAAATGTTGACCAATTCTGATTTTTAAAGACAGTGCTAAAGAGTGGGAAAATAGAGAATTTGTAGGAAAAAAAAAAAAAAGAATTTCTCACAGAGAAAACCCTTGAATCTGTGTAAAGTCCTGGTTAAATGATGGAGCTAGTCAGGGATCAGACTCAGTCTAACAATTAGATCATAGATATCCTGAACTCCCTGAAGAGGCTGGAATGGCTAAAAGAGAGGCTTTGTTTATTGGGCTAATCTCATCTTTGGTCTTTCTACTGAGCTCTGAAGATGGTTTCAGGATTCCAAATATGTAGTCTTCAAAATTAAAACAAACCCCAGGGCTTTCCAGAAAGGCAGTTCAAACCTGTACATGAAAAGACATTGAATCTGATGGCTAGTTGCAAAACAGTCAGTCAGAATTTTTTCTTCCCAAAAACTTGAAAATGTATCATAATCATCATAGTTTAGCTTATTTGCACACTCATATATACTTTCATATGTATATATTTTTTGTTGTTTTCCTTCAAAAGTTATTATGCCAGTACCTTCCTAAGGTGAACAAATTGTCTGAGCTGAGAACTATTTCTATAGTACTTAGGTTTGTAAGGAGAGATTACTTCCATGTTATTATGTCATTTCCTCAAATAAGGGTCTATGTTGCAAGATAGAGTAGTTAATTATGGTTCCCTTTTCTCTTTAGTCATTCCTGAATTACCACGTTGTGTAATTACTCAGTTACTACTGTGTAATCAAAATAATAATATGTTACTTACTTTTCTCATTACTACCGTAACCAATGCAACCAGAACCCCTACTTTTTGGCCCATCATTTTACAGTGTTAAACCATCTGCAGAATCGCCACAGGCACAGGCTTATCTGTGGTCCATGGGCCACCAAGAGTGAACACTTAGCTCATCTTGTGCTGCCACTAACACTGCATAGTCAACAACATGACCACCTCTCGGGTATCACTGACGCAACTGTTTCACTGCGCTCAGGGCTAGTTCTTCTTCTATTTTGAGCTCCCATTCTGATAGGCACTGTATAAATATCACTGATAACTTCTAAGTCTCTAGAGATTAAGATCTCAGAGCAAGCTGAATAGGTCATTGAAATTACCCAAGGTTTTACCCTTCTTCTGGAGGTAAATTGCTTTCCATTTATTCTAGAAGCAGCATATCATAAGTAGACTTTTAAGTTAGGGACAAGATCCAGACTGAGATTTGGACACCTTATTTTCAGCATCTAAATATATGTATGCAGGGGACGAAATTTCTGGCCTCAGTGCTTAATTTACTTGTCCTAACATGATGTCTAGTGACGTTTGAGAAACCCCAGGGCACTGAAGACACCCACATTGACGGATCTAGGGAACACCTGTACTATTCCTGACCAGCTGGAAGTTAAGTAGGATGAACCAGAACATCTCGGATTTCAATAGCCACATATGTTCAGGTAACTGAATCCTGTCCCAGATGTCTGAACTCACATTAAAGTCCATGGAGACCTTTTCAATGTGTCAGGAGGCAATTTTCCATCAGGAAAGAAAAAAAAAAAAAGGTTACTGCCAAAAGAAAGATATTCAGCCATCCCTAATTGGCAAGAGTCCAGTCACACTGCGGTTCACTCCAGACCATGAGACAGCAGCACTCTGTGTGCTCACAATAAAAAGAATAAGATTTGTTAATGGGTAGCACAGAAAGTAAAGCAGAACCAGAGTCCTGCCTTTCCCAGCAGCCGTGGTTAACTAAGTCACTTTTTGTATTCATAGTACTCAGGTTCTGCCATTTGTCAGTGAAAAAGAAAAAAAAGACAAAAAAAAGAAGTTCCCAGGTGTTGGTCATTGGTCCACCGGTTCTCAACTTCTCCCATGATTAGGAGGATCAGGGATTTACTTATTATCTCAACCTTTGGTCAATGATACAATCAAAAGAACAGTCAGTGACCTTCCCAAGGTAAAAATAGGCTGTGTAGTGCCTTGAAAAAAAGAAACATAAATGTGTAAAAGAATGGGTTATACTTCAGGTTATACATTTCAATGTAGCTTTAATTGCCAAAACCTCTTACTGGACAAGAGTAATAACAGCCTTTAATAGTGATTAGAGTCTGGTAATGAAATAACTATCCACCTGCTTAATTAAATGCAAATGTTCCTTCTTCAGTGATTTTTGCTTAGTGCCTGGTCAGGACAGCAGCAGTTTTTTGCAGTGTAGTTAGGAAAATAACGCCTCACTGCTAGCCTATTCAATGAAAATATAAAGGCAACTAATAACTGTTTCTGTGGTGCCTTTTAGTTTATTATTAACATCTTGCTGCTATTTGTGATTCTATCGTACGTGACTGTACTAATAATTGCCTTATTCTTTATTAGACTTTAGCATTCAGTAACTAGGACATCCTTTGTTACACGCTCTTCTGCCATTCTTTGGTATTAGCATTAGTCCAAAAAGTCTAATGTCATTAATTTTTTTCTAAATCTGCCTTAAATCTATGGAAAATGGTCCTATTATTTTCCACATTTTCTATTGCTAATGTATGTAAAGAATCAGTAAACCGCTTACATTAACATAGAAACTTTTTCTTCATGATGTGACGTTGTATCTCCACTATACTTTTCATGATCACTGTTATTCTCACTGTAAAAAGTGGGAACAGAGGCATGGATATTTGCAATAAGCTGCCTGAGTCCACTGTGCAAGGGTTTAGGAGCAAGCTCAGTCAGTGTATTGACCTGAGCTTCCACAAGATCTCTTAGAATGCAGAAGAACAATGTTATCATGGCCAAAAAGCAGAATTCCTCCAAGAACAGCACCGTCTTCTGTGTCCGTTAGCAATATTGTCCCATTGAACCTTTCCAACCAAGGTGCCCTTATACACATTCACTCCATCAAAGAGATTAGATGAATCCATATGAGAGGAGAACAGCTAAGGACAGGATGCTGCTCTTCAGATTATTGTGTTTCAGGTACACATGGGTTTGCTCTCTACTAAGAGCATGACTGACATTCTTGTTCCCACCGACTAGCACTTTTTTTTTGCCAGGAACAGTTCCATTAAATTAAAAGAGTAGCATCATGTTTATACCTTATTCTTATTCCTCTCTTCACTGAAGGCATTTTGTGATTTTGCGAGGTTTGTAACATTTGCGCAATGAAGTTCATGCTGAAGTTCATCTCAAAGGCATGGGAGGTAGTGTCAGCTTTTAATCTGTTTTCTAGAAAAAATGGGAAGAAAATTTGCTCTCCTCTCCCATTAGCTTCTGAACTTCTTAAAAAAAAAAAGAAAGTAGACAAATTAGATCCATTGTTATTGCCAATTTGACCAGGAAATGAATTACTGGTATGGAAAAGAAAATATTACACATTTAGAAACTGTCTGTTTTCTGCCCTCAAATCCTCATTTGTTTCAAAGGCCGTTTACTTGGCCCACCCCTGAAGACAGCTCTGTTGCCAGTGCACTTCAAGGATAAATCTCCTCTGACTGCTGGAAGTCCATCAAAGTATAGGGGAACAGGGCTTGAAGAGACTTCAAGACACCAACCAATCCACTGTCCAGCCCCAAGGCAGTGTCAGTCATCACTCCCATGGTATTTGTCTGATCTTTTTCAGAAAACCTCCAAAGATGGAGACTCCACATTTTCTTCATTTGGTTTATCAAAAGCTTTACCAATTTTACTGCCAGAAAGTTTTTTCCTGACATCCCATCCACAATTTTCCTCTAGCAGCTTTTGCCAGGGTCTTTTTCTCCTATCTGACATGGGCAAAATTATTCCTGTCTACTTTCCGAAGGTCTTTTTGTAATACAAGACTTGTCATGTATCTCCTTCATCTTCTCTGCTGGCAAAACCATTCCTTTCCTTCCGACCTTTCTCCGTACGCTGCAGTTTCCTGGCCTCCCCTCAAACCCTCTGCTTGCCTCTACATTATTTCCAGCAGATCCAAAGCTTTCTTGAAAAACACTTCAAAAGTAATCCTCATCATAGACCGGTCAAATTGCTCGGGCACTTTGACTTTTACCATTGTGAAGAACTACTTCACGTAGGAAATAAGTAATACCCTCATTTATACACCCAGTAATTTTGCCTTTCTCCAGTACTACAACATCACTGACACCGTTTCCTCACCTGGTTAGCCACCTTCACCTTCAGATGCTTTCCTGGAGGTCTGCTCTGTAGACAGCAACTTCATAGATTGTGTTTGTGTGCTTGATTCTTTCCAGTCCAGTATTGCTTTTTGCAGCTGTTTCTGTTATACTATATCCTGAAATTATTAATGCAGAAAGTGGATTACTCTCCTTCTCTGATGTAAGGCACTGGTGGAGTATAACCCGCAGATAATGACAGATGACGAATGTAAGGACCATTTTTAGATCTTGCAAGGTCTTAACGAGCGACTGATTGAATGAGAACCAAAAGAGCGCACCGTTTTGGACCACACAGTAATCACGTTTCTGTACAGCTGGGAAAAGCAATCGATACATTTTGTGTTAAAAACGAATGTTCTGTTTGGCTGAGACAACCTTTCACTTAAAAAGGAAATAAAATTTCCACAAATGAATAATTTCAGAGCCTTTTTTAGTGATTCCAGATGACAGTTAGCTTTGGAGATGAGAGTTTATTGCATTCATCTATTGATGTCAAGCCCAAATAACAGAAATCAAGAGAAGCCAGTAAACAAGTCAAGACAGAAAATATCTCATGGTCTATCCAGAAATTCAAAAATTATCTTCTGTAGAACTCTTGAGATACATGGAGATGCTTCAAAGAACATTTTTATTGACCTTTTTGATTAAAAAATATTTTTAATTTAAATGTAATTAAACTTTTTGATAATTTTTGTGGTATGATGGACAACCAATGGTGAGCATTAGTCAATAGTTAATCAATGGACAAGTCAATCAAATGATCATTCAAAACTGTTTCAGAACAGAATGCTGTTCCCGCTTCAAAATCCACAATAACCCTATTAAATCTGTGTTAATTTTTCTTACTTATCATTACAAGAAAACTTGAAATTTTGTTTTATGTTTATGTTCAGAGTTTTTTTGTTTTAACAGAAGTATTTTCATTTTATGTTCAACTTGGGAGGTTTTTTGTTTGGTTGGTTGGTTTGTGGGTTTTTGTTGTGTTTTTTGTTTGGTTGGTTTGGGTTTTTTTCTTTCCATTTTGCTTTTTCTCTGAAATCGAAAACTACCATCCTCCAAAATTTTTGTTAGCACTATTAAAAAGATATAGAAAACTTTGGCCAGCTTTGGGTGATTGTAGAAATGTCGGATATACACATTTTATGAAATGTGCTTGTATCAATGAGGACTTCTGCAGACTACCTGGCAGAATAGAACAGTTCTTGTTACATTACTATATGTATACTAACAGCCCTAATCGCAGCCTCCAGTTTTCGTAACAAGCAGATGGAAGGGAAAACTTTTTACCTTTAAATAAGGAAACCAAGTCAAATATCACTGATTAAACCTTTGACCATACCAAAGATGAAGGCAATAAGTGTGCATGATGCATCCACTTCAATCTATAGCTTTTCAGCAACAGGCTGCCATTAAAAAAAGCTAAGCCGCCTATTTCGATCGTTCACGCAGCTCATGCGCGTGAGTTTGTATTTTCCTATTTCTGCATGCGAAAACGTCTGGTTTTTCCCCCTTGAGACAAGTTTTAAATACAGCACTGAAATGACAAGACGCGTGTCTGAAAACATCGCCTGGCGTTCCCTAGGTGGCCGCAGGACATGGTTTCAGGTTTGTTTCAGCAGCGCCTGCCCTCTCCTAAAACCGGCCCCGTCTCCTCTGCCAGAGGCTGCCTTCTCCTTCCCACTGCCCACGTTTCTGAGACACGGTGAGGAGGACTGGGGAACTCATTCTCCTGGGGGAAAAAAAACTGTTTCTGGTGTGGATCAGCTCCCTGCTCCAGTTCCCTGCTGTGCCCACAAATAGCTCTGGCAGGGAGCAAGCAGCCCGGAGAAAGCTGGAAGGGGAAAGGCAAGAAGCGCTGAAGCTAGCGCTGTGGTCAAGCAGCCGTGCCGTAGCCTTACTGCCAAGCTAGAAAATGTATCTCAGTGGAAATAAAATCAGTCCAGCACACTAGTGCGAACCCCTAGTATACAAGTACTTAAACAGATTTAACTTGATTTAACGTGATCGAGAGTTAATGCTCTACGTTTTACATTGCGTTTAAACAGCTTTAATTAAAATCCATCTGCTCGTTTCATACAAGGTGCGAGCAAAATGATCACCCGTTTACACTGTGCTGTGAAGAAAAATTAACTCCACTGCATAATTATGACTCTGCATATTTTTGATCTTCAGTATTTAAATGATAATTCAAGGCTCCACTTATAAAACTTTTTGAAGCTCTAGATTGTCTAAAGTTGCCCTGTTTCAAACATTCCCTTTTTCTTCAGAAACTAAACATTTATCTGTCACGTCTGCACAACAAAATTGCCTATTCTGGGAGCTGTGGTTAAATGACTTAGACCCAGCCCTCCTCCCCCCCTCCCCTCCCACACCTTTCCTCTAAATTTCAATAGTTTTAAAGAATTGTCATGGCAATAAGAGCCTCTGGGAGACAACGGTAGAGACTGAAATTTCCCTTTATTCCACAGTAGATTTGCCTTCAGTATTACAAACTTCATCAGGCTGGTGGGTGCCCATGGGTCTGACCTTGGTAGACCACAGAAGCACTCCTGACTCCATTTTCACTTAGTTTCGACCCTGCTAATTGGATTAACAAGTTCAAGACAAAATGCTAACTGTAGCCCTTGTCTCAGGGCTGAATTCTAATACCTTTTTCTGGGCATGATCCTTGGGAAATATGAAGCTGTAGCAATGTTATGTCAGAAGCCTTGACTATTTAATTTGGATTGTTTACTTTTAACTTTGGAAGCTCCCCATTTTTTTGATGCCAATAAAATGAGTCGTTGTTACTGTCTTTTTTAGTTAAATGGCAAGATTGTGAAATTTTTGTCTATAATATTCAAGTTTCCTCCAGCGTTCCATTGTCATAAGACAACTAGATATTATTAATTGCTGTGGAAATGTTCTTCATAAACTTTGGACTATATTGTGCTGGTTAATGTTTCATACCCTGAGTGAAATTCAGCCCTACCACCACCACCCAGCACCTTGCGCTCTAGGAGTCAGACAGTGTCCGGCCGTGCATGTTGGTGGAAGAGACAATTTACTCTTTTGTGCTCACATGTAACTGCATGTGCTGGTTTGGGCTGGGATAGAGTTAATTTTCTTCACAGTAGCCAGTATGGGGCTGTGGTTTGGGTTTGTGCTGGAAACAGTGTTGGTAACACAGGGATGCTTTAGTTACTGCTGAGCAGGGCTGACACAGAGCCAAGGCCTTTGCTGCTCCTCACCCCACCCCACCAGCGAGGAGGCCGGGGGGGGCACAAGGAGCTGGGAGGGGACACAGCTGGGACAGCTGACCCCAACTGACCCAAGGGATATTCCATACCATATGACATCATGCTTGGCATATAAAGCTGCGGGAAGAAGAAGGAAGGTGGGGACATTTGGGTTTATGATTTATGGTGTTTGTCTTCCCAAGTAACCATTCCATGTGATGGAGCCCTGCTGTCCTGGAGATGGCTGCACACCTGCCTGCCCATGGGAAGGAGTGAATGAATCCCTTGTTTGGCTTTGCTTGCGCGCATGGCTTTTGCTTTCCCTATTAAACTGTCTTTATCTCAACCCATGAGTTTTCTCACTTTTACTCTTCTGAGTTTCTCCTCCATCCCACCAGGTAGGAGTGAGTGAGTGGCTGCGTGGTGCTTAGCTGCTGGCCGGGGTTAAACCACAACACTGCAGTAGCATGGTGGTTAAGGTAAAAGGAGATATGAACCTGAGTCTTGCTTAAGGCAAATCAGGTGTGTATGACCACTGAGTTCTCAAGGCCATGAAGAGAGGTAGTCTAAAATAATTACACCCTTGCTCTTGTAACGACTCTGTTCAGTGAGGCCATCTAGCTTTGGTAGTTTACTTTTATTCTTTTTGTGCCCATTCACTGTATCATAACCTCCAGAAACCAAATCAGATTAATTTTGTGCAAATAATGCAGATTTCCATAGACATTTTCAAAAATGGTTTAAATAAAATAAAATAAATAGCCACATTTCAACTTTATAAGGATAATCTCTCTGTAAACATCCTTGTAGCTAGAGTAATGGAGAGGATCTTGCAGAGAGAGAAAAAGTGGCGGAAAAAACTAAGAGTTTTCGATAAGTTTTGGGATGCTGTTCTTTGTGTAGAGAGAAGAGCACAGAAACAGGGATGGCAGGGCTGGGAGGAGGCAACAAGCTATTATGAAATCTTACAAACTAAGTGAGTTGGTAGCACACGCTAAAACCATTCTGCAAAGAGCAGCAAGAGAATCCTCGAGGGAGCTGTGAAAATGTCAGACTTTCACCTTTGGAGAGCCCATGGGGAGCAGCACATTTCCTCCGCTGCATGTTCAATCTCTCCTCTGCAGCTCTGCCGTCCTAAAGGCAATCTGCCACCTCTAGAAACAGCTTGCCAGAGGAGCTGCCTGCAATAGGGACTGCGTTGATCATGGAGGTGATGAGTGGAGAGAAGATGTGGTAGTTACGGATCTATCAAATGTTTGCCTCTGCTCAGGAGAAGTGTGGGAGCAGACTTGCAGGGGTGGTGATATTCAAGATGGAAAAACTTGGATAGAACTGGTAGGAAGTGATAACTTCGTGCCTGTGGAATGCTGGTCCTTCAGACGTGCTTTTATGGTGAAACTAAGAAGCTCAAAGTTCTGTAAGTTATTGAAGAAACTTTTTTATTTAAATGAGAAAAGAGCCATTTTTAAGGAAAAAATAAAGACCCATAAGCCCTTTACTTTCTTTTGCACATGTCCTTCTCCTTAACCACAAACAGCTGGAAATTTGCACAGAACAGCGACAGTAGGAAGGAACTCATTTTAATGGAATGTCTGTGCTGCAGATTGGCAGAATAAGGCTGAAAATGCAGAAAAGCCAGGTTTTCCAAAATGACCTGTGGCCATCAGTTTCTGTATGGTGGATTTCAGCATGAGACCCCTCTATACCAGTGCTCACTCTCCCTGGAAAATGAGAGCCTTTCCAAATGTCTTACACGGGGCTCTCTAAGTGCTCTGGTACGTTGGAAAGTGGTAAGCAATGCCTTCTGTGGTTTTTATAGCCAGGACTTCAACAGCACTGAATAGACACAGATAATTGTTCAGAGGTCGTGGCTGAAATGGAAAATTCTACTACGTATACCAAAAGCTTACTCATAGGCAACATATTTTTCTAATACATGGACCAAAAAAGTGCATCCCCGTGAAATGTGAGGTGTTACTCATTTGAAACAGGACTTATTATGATTCTTTCTCAAACACTAGTTGAAATGGCTGCAGAGCGCATGATTTGTAGACCATTTGTAGGATAACCTAAGGACTATTAACCTCGATAGCACTGATACGTTACAGGAAACCTGATGGATGCTCAGCCAAAGATTTTTCTTTAATCTGAAATCTCTTTGGGAAGGAAAGGAGAGGGAATGTGTCCGAGTGCTGTAATCCAGCCTCTGCTGGCATGAGCTTGTGATGACAGCACCAGTCCCTATGGCTTTATAAGATTTTCAAGGACTATAACAATATTAAATATCTGTAAGACAGCTAAAACTCCCTGTTGTAGTCTTACTACTGAAAGCACTTGGAGTTAGTGAAAATTTTCAGGTTGTCTATCTCCTCAAATGGTAATAGGAGGTAATCAGCAAAACAGTGGTAAGAATTGAGTACTGTTGCCAGGCATTATTTGGAAGGCATGTGGCATGGTGAATTAAGACTCTGTAGGTTTAAGTTCTCTTACTAGCTTTTTTCATAACTTTACCAGCCAAAAAGGTAAGTTTAACACTATGGGCTAAAATTTTTCCATTCTATACCTCTGCAGGGAAATCTTTCAGTTCTCGAAATTCTGTAGCTTCTGAAATGAGGTTAGGAAAAATATCAGAATTTGCCCATGATATATACACTTATAAGTGTCCATTTGCAAGGTCTAGAGCTTCATCCTTTGGAACTCGATGATGAAAATTGGCAGGAACACAGCTCTAATTTTGTTTTAGGCAGCCCTGTGAAAGCTTGCCTAATTTAGGCAAGGTATAAGGCTTTGGGGAAAAATGAAATGAATCCTTCTGCACACACTGAAAGGAAAGCTTGGCAACTTCAGCTCTCCAAAGACACCTTCTTGCATCGCACATACTCAGTTCCCTTGCAGCTCCGTCCTACAACCAAGCCCTGAAGGCTTCATCCCCACAGATGTTTCCAAATGTACTCAAGCCCTGCCTAAGTACAACTTCAGTTCCTCATAGCTGTGGTGACTCTAGGAGTCGGGAGGCTCCTTTCCAAGGTCTCAGCATTCCCCTGCCCAGCCTGTGTAGATAAGCAGTAAGAGGTCATTTGATTTAACTGCAGAAAGATGAGCAGGGAGAAGATGGACAAAAAGCATTGTCAGAAGCGAAAACAGGGTTGTAGGATGGACCGTTGTGGGAAGATGGAAGCTGCGGTTAAGAATTGATTTTGAGGAAAGGTATGATATGAGAGTAGAAGAGTGGAGAACAACATTTTAAAAGTATTTCGTATCTTGTGTCTCTGATTTTGCAATGTTAACTTTTGCTTAATGTTGATATGGAATTTGAAGTCCTTCAAGATAGTATAAATTGATAGACAAGCTTTCATATATATGAATATATATGGAATATATTCATATATATGAGGATGGTGAAGCCCTGGCACAGGTTGCCCAGAGAGGTGGGAGATGCCCCATCCCTGGAAACATTCCAGGTCAGGCTGGACGGGGCTCTGGGCAACCTGATCTAGTTGAGGATGTCCCTGCTCATGGCAGGGGGGTTGGACTAGATGGGCTTGAAAGGTCCCTTCCAACCCAAACTATTCTATGATTCTATGATTCTACATACACAGCATGGCTGGAGTACAGCTGATCTTACGACGTCTAGACATTAGACATTTAGCTCTGAGTAAGACTGGGTATTTCTGGAGTGGGATTCATCTGGCCTGTCTAAAAGCCTATGTTAGGATGAAATGAATGAGCTGAGTGTACTTATTTCTATACTTTGAGTAGAGAAGATGACCAGTTCAGATTTAGCCACTGAACTTTCAGAAGTCTGAAGCAAAGTGAGAAGAATCCCTTGTGAATTTTGCCTTCAAATCCACATCCAACAGGTAGCCAGCAGAATTTGTGTTCACACAAATTTGGGTAGTTTTTGATTTGGTATTATAAAATATAGTATCGTGGTCATTATACTCCATACAAACACACCCACGCACAGATACACTGAAGCCACACTATGAAATGTGTTTTATTAGAATAAATTGACATTAACATTAGCTGTTAGGAGAGGGTTTCTCTTATGCCAGCCATGTTGTTTTAATACAGGATTAGCCACCTTTAGAGCTGTCCATCCCTCCTAAAATCATTTTGTGTTACAAAGAAACAGCAGTCTTGCCAGGAGGTACAGGATTCCCATAATCTTGGGATCAACCACTCAGTTCATCCATTCCAGTCTTTGAGCATGCAGCAAAGTCAAAAAGGTGGAAAGCAGGTTAAATACAGCTTAGGGAGTTGTTAATATTTATTTCCCACTTCACTGTACTGTTACGTCACTTCTGTGCCAAATGATAAACGCTTCGAATCGGCAACTGACAGGAGAAAGGGAAGTCAAAAAGCAGGTGAAAGATGCTAAGAAAAGCTAAAGACGTGAAGTCTGACTCTTGCTTTGGAACATGAACTCTAGTGCTTTATACCACTGTGCTCTGTACACCCTGAGTCTGGCAGCGCTTGTAAGTAATTGCATGAAAAAAGCTCTTGCTGCTTTGTTTTTCAATAATTGTTCATTTTCTCCTCGGAGCAGATGGTCAGATACAGCTTCACTTTTTGCATGAGTCTCTTTTCTCTTTACTTGCTTTGCATTGCAGCGAAACAAGGCAAGACGCTACGGAAAGTGTGAACAGCAGCAGAAGGGACACGCGTTGTAGGATCTATATATCAACGCATTTCACTGCTTTCTTACCACACGCTCACTAAGGAGAAACAACATAATTGGCAGAACCCCCCTTTTGTGTGTGTGGGCTTTAAAAGACAGTGACAAAGAAGAAGAAACTGGAGGAGAGCTGTTACACCAGAGCAGCTGAGTTTTGATAGAGTTTTCTTAAACTGCAGATTATGCAGTTTTATTACAATTTCATCTGCCTTGTTGGTAGCATTAATGTTATTTACTAGGTGAGCAGCTGAGATGCTACAGGTAACAAATGAGTTGAACCAGCAAGGATGCGTATGGCAGAATTAGAAATATCCAAATCCATTAAAAAGCTTAGAGGTCTTGCTGATATTTTGCTTTGGACAATGATTAGTAAACCAGCATTAAGGATCAAACAGATATCAGGAAGGTCTGTGAAAAGTGAGGGCAGGATATTTTCTTTGCTTTTGAGAGTAATTACATTTTCAGCATCTTCCTTTAGTGATCCTTCTGCTATATCCTTTCCTCTTCCCTGGGAATCTCTTCTCTGAAGGAGCATTTCATGAGGGGGGACACAGGAGCTTGTTCTTTGTGGGTCAAGAGAAATAAAACACTGTGAAATGCCTGAAAAGTCCTTTTATTGAAGTGAAGCTACGGTTTCCTTCGTATCATCTGTGTGACAAACTCTGCTTTCTTGTAGTGTGAGCAGATACATATGGTTGCTCATAAGTAGAATATCAGGATCCAGTGCTAACAGTTAATAATATGACTGAAGGTCTCTGTAAGAACCTAATTTACCCAAGAGAAATATCACTTTCTTCTATAAAGTTGGATCGGTTATAATACGATTATGCACTAATCAAAAACAAGTTTATGTGTAAGTGTATAGTAAAAAATCTCCTAGCATGTGTTGCATATTTTACTATAATAGAGGACAGGTAAACAACTCTTATTTGAGTAGAAAACGGTGGAAAAACAGCCGTCTGTTTTCATTGTTGGTGTAGCTTGATGGTATGTGTTCCCTGGAAGAGCTGAACTCAACTTTTGGAGAGCCTTTAAATGCTTAAGAGGCTGGCTCTCAGCTTCCATAAACTGAGATTTTTTTGCTGTCATTGCTTGTATGGTGCCTACTGTAATGTGAAAAGAATGCAAACATTGAGCCATTCTGATGTGTATGAGAGAAAACAGAGGAAAAGCATCATTCAAGCAGCAAATTTTGCATGATGTTATGAAAACACCGAGAATAATTTAAAAAAGAGAAGTTTACTTTCTTATGTGTACATTTCATATCCCTCTTCAGAGCCTGATCTGGAAGAGGCGTTTCTTTTGTTGTTGTTTTGTTTTTTTTTTTTAATTTTTATCACATTAACAAGACTTTCAGCAGGGGCCCTCTGACAAGGGTAAAGATTTTCTTGGTTTTCGGTGGTTGTGATAACCCACAGCTCCATTTAATACGTTAACTGATGGATACAGCAACTGCAAATTCATATTCTATTTGGAACGTATCAGTGTTTATTTCATTTATGGTTTAGTTTTCCTCATCAGCAAGAAGATGTTTGTATAAAGTTATTCAGGAGGACAACCTGAAATATTAGCTGTGGTCCTTTCAAAAAGATTTTCTATTTTGGCTCCTGTTGCACAATTCCTATTGTTTTTGCCGTTCAAAAAAGAATATTGGGGAAATACCTGTTCCCCTATCCTAACTCCAAATGGGGTGCAAATATGACCACAAGAAAAGCACTTACACTTTTTGAAGCTCTATTTACTCTATAAGCGATAACCTGACCGGCAGGGCAGGACCTTGCCAGCCAGAGCCCATCCCACCATCTCCAGTGAAGGGGCAGGGCAGACTGGGGGTCTTATCAGCCTGTCAGGATCAGGGTCAGGATCAGGCCCGGTGAGGGCTCTCAGGGTCAGACAGAGCCCAGGTTGATCAGACAGGGCCATGGGGACAAGGATGGGCTGAGGCCAGGCTGAGACATCAGCAGGGACCATGGCTGGGCAGGGCAAGGCTGTGGTGGAGCTTGCAACCACCATCATACAGCATTGCTGGGGCAGAGTCGGAGCTGAAAAGGGGTCCTGGGCCCATGGGCAGAGTGGGGGAAGGCCCTAGGGTAGGCTGGGCAGGGCCACCAAGAACCCTCAAGGCCCTGACAGCAGCTCAGCTTGGAGTTAAGCCATTATTCGTTTATTTTGTCTCACGATAGTGGAAGCATCACGATGGTGTAGCTGAGTTCCACATGTCAAAGTCCTTAAAAGGTCCCTAGTGCCCAGTGAGTTTGCTGTCCAACGTGCTCTGCCGTAGTGAATTGTTACAGATGTTCTGGGAATGCAAAGCTGTTGGAAAATCAGGGGCCACTAAGAGGTCCTGTGTTTGATCATTAGTAATGCCAAATAGTAGTTATCATGGGATCAGTTAAAAGACTGATCCAAAATTGACACCTTCAGATTGGCATGGACTTGGGAAAATGCATTCCAAAATTGCCATTTATCTGTTCTTTTCTCCTTTCATTTCCTCCTCTTCCAAGTTCTGCTAACAGTTACCAAACTTCATCAGGCACATCCCATTTTTTTACTTGAAAGCTGCATGTGCAGATGCAGAATGGTTTCACACTGTGTGATTAGGAACCTTCTCCCTAAACAAGCCCTATTGGGATACTGGTTCCCTTCAGGAATGGGAAACAAAAACTTGAAACTTCTCAGGTTTGGCAGTGAATTGAACCTAGGTTTGCTGCACTCCACATGGACATTTTAACCAACAGACTCTTAAAAATGTGAGCAATTCAACTGGTGACAGCACAGTTTTAAAAGGAGACATGTATATTCTGCTCAGCTTTGTGAAATGGTTGCAGCTACTCAGCAAGGTCTATGGAACAGACGTGCCTGCAGATGTCACCTGCTCTATGTTAAGTGGCTCTCAGGGAAGTGGTACTTTACATCTGTCCATCTTCATGGATGTAAATGACCATGGGAAGTGCTAGAACCTCTGCTTCGTGTTTCCTCTACTAATTACTAGAATTCAGAAAAAGAAACAAGTCAAGTTTGGATTCCGGTTTTGCCTCATCTACATAACACAAGGGGAAACACTTCCAACACTTCCTGTGGTGGAAGAGCTGCCGTTCATCCACCATAACATTAAACATTTTGCTGAAGAGACTGAAGTACAATGGCAGCTATCTAGAGCTCTCTCTCTAGTCCATTGAGAGAGGCATCTCTCCTGAGGACAACTCGGCTCCTAGGTAACACGAATGGCCCTCTGTCAGTGGTATGCCATGAAAAGACAAGAGGCATTGGGTACAAACCGAAATACAGAAAATTCCATTTAAACACAAGAAACCACTTTTTATTGTGAGGGTAGCCCAACACTGGAGAAGCTGCCCAGAGAGGTTGTGGAGTCCCCATCCTTGTTGATGGATGCAGCCCTGAGTAACCTGCTCTATTTGACCCCATGTTGAGCAGGGAAGTTGCATTAGATAATCCCCAGAGGTTCCTGCCAGACTCAACCATTCTGTGATTCTGTGATCTGTGAGCTACAGGGGGAGTTTCTGTAGTAAGGATCCTAAGACAAGTGAATTACAAAAGTGGCAAACTAAAAGATTTTATGGAGCTTCATTTCTTTAGGGATGCTACAAACCAGAAACACTTGTCTTCTTATCAGCTGAGCTATCAAGCAAAATAGCTCTGCTGTAATCATCTGCGCACAAGCCTGCATATCGGTAGCAGCTGTAGTAAACGGGATTCACCTGAGTCAGTGCTGAAGCCCAAATTTAGAAAGCAACCTTGGGTTTAATACTCAGGGGAGTCCTAGTGAATTGAGTCTAAACCATAGCTTGTTCCATCCAAAAGTAAATGTACAAAATAATTCAATTGATCTATGCTAGCATCTCTCTGTTATGCTCGTGAAAGGAACTTAGGATGACTAGATCAGATCATGATATCTCTGTAGATGTAGACACCAAAGGGAACTGAATCACGTACACAGACATTTATTCTTGTCTTAAAGAATGGCTCATACCTCTATCCCATTATTTGATGCTTCCAGAAGTGGGCAGAAGGGAAGGAGGTAGAAAATGAGATTAAACAAGCAAGACTATAGATGTTTTCAGAGTAGTTTGGAACCTGATTCTACACCTTGTTTGGGAATATTCAGAGCTGTTGGAAAATTATGTGTCTACTAGAGGTAATCAAATAGAATCATAGAATGGTGTGGGTTGGAAGGAACCTTAAAGATCATCTAGTTCCAACCCCCCTGCCATGGGCAGGGACACCTGACACTAGACCAGGTTGCTCACAGCCCCACCCAACCTGGCCTTGAACATTTCCAGGGATGGGGCAGCCACAGCTTCTCTGGGCAACCTGTGCCAGGGCCTCACCACCCTCACAGCGAAGAATTTCTTCCTAATCTAAATCTCCCCTCTTTCAGTTTGACCCCATTATCCCTTGTCCTGTCACTACGTGCCCTTGTCAAAAGTCCCTCTCCAGCTTTCTTGTAGGCCCCCTTTGGGTGCTAGCAGGCTGCTAGAAGGTCTTCCCGGAACCTTCTCTTCTCCAGGCTGAACAACCCCAACTCTCTCAACCTGTCTTCATAGCAGAGGTGCTCCAGCCCTCTGATCATTTTTGTGGCCTCCTTTGGACTCGTTCCAGCAGGTCCATGTCCTTCTTGTGTTGGGGCCCCAGAGCTGGATGCAGCACTGCAGGGGGGTCTCACCAGAGCGGAGCAGAGGGGGAAAATCACCTCTCTTGACCTGCCGGTCACACTTCTTTTGATGCAGCCCAGGATACGGTTGGCTTTCTGGGCTGCAAGCACATGTTGCCAGGTCATGTTGAGCTTCTCATCAACCAATGCCCCCAAGTCACCTTCAGGGCTGCTCTCAATCCATTCTCCACCTAGCCTTTATTTGTGTTTCAGATTGCTCCAACCCAGGTGCAGGACCTTGCACTTGGCCTTGTTGAACTTCTTGAGGGTAGCACAGGCCCACCTCTCAAGCCTGTCCAGGTCCCTCTGGATGGCATCCCATCCCTCAGATGTGTCCACTGCACCACTCAGCTTGGTGTTGTCAGCAAACTTGCTGAGGGTGCACTTGATCCCACTGTCCATGTCATTGACAAAGATGTTAAACAGCACCGGTCTCAGCACCAACCCCTGAGGACGCCACTCATCACTAGTCTCTACTTGGACATTGAGCCATTGACGGCAACTCTCTGAGTGAGACCATCCAGCTGACTCCTTATCCACTGAGGGATCCATCTGTCAAATCCATGTCTCTCCAATTTAGAGGCAAGGATGTTGTGCAGGACAGTGTCAAATGCTTTGCACAAGTCCAGGTAGATGATGTCAGCTGGTCCTCCCTTATCCACCAATGCTGTAACCCCGTCATAGCAAGCCACTAAATTTGTCAGGCCCGATTTTCCCCTGGTGAAGCCATGTTGGCTGTCACCAATCACCTATGCTCTATGGGGATGGATATATCTAGAACACAGCCTAGGAGTGGAATAAATCTTTTTAGTTTATTTTACTTGAGTTTCTGTTATAGCAGCTCTTGCACTCGGTGTTTATTCAAGCAGTGGTTAGCGCTGGCTGGGGTATAAACTGTGAGAACATCTCGTAAGGTGAGGTTGTCTTGAAGGAAGAGGTAATAATTTAAATACCTGGAACTTGATCGGACTCACCTTTTTATTTGAGATGCATGTGGTAAAGTGATCTCATGGGTCTGGAGACTTAGAAAGAAAAATTAAAAAAAGGTTTCCTGGACTGGTGAATAAGCCAAACAATCTTTGTTCTGGCCATGAACATTTCAGTGAGCAAAGACAGTTTTCACAGGCAAATTCTATTCACTTTTTTTGCCAGGAGAAATAATTTAGGATGGTGCAAATGAGTACATTTCCTGCCTGCTGAGGTTTTTCTGGGCACAGTTCACCGAACCAAGAGCATGTTGTAAAATAGTATTTCAGTAAATGGGATAACCATTTTTTCTACTGACTAATAAAGCTACTTTTTGCAATAGCTGCTGTAAATGATGGGTAGTGAGCTTTTCAGCATAGATGAATTTCATTGTCCAGGGTGAGTATAATGGGGGAAGAATATGTGCTGGATGAGAAGAGATATCAAGTGAGCAAAGGTGTTGTTTTTACCGATCGGGGCTGACATCAGTGAGGCATCCTACACATCAGATCTCCATCTCCTGGGGTTACGGCAGTGGCTGGCCTCTGCTCCGTCCGTTCATATCTACCCTTGAGTATGGTGCCCTTCTTTTCCCCGCTGCCCAAAACTGGTCCATGGCACTGCCGTCTGCCGGTTTGGCAGGAAAACCACATCCTCCTACAAGCGCAGCAAACGGGAAGCAGACTAGGTCCTTGAAGGGCATACGTGTGGAGAGATGCCATTTTCAACTGCCAGGGTCCAAACCCCAGGAGAGCAAAGGCTGTGCAATTAATCCAGTATTCTCCAGCAGCCTCGCAGCCTCAAATTGTTAGCCAATATGCAGTTCAAATGTTTTGCAGACCGACATGAAATATGGACATTAGCATGGAGGGGAAACACCAGCTTGTTGGAATCGATAAGATCTGCCCTCTGAATGAACTGAAAGCCAGCTATTTATTTTCCAAATTCCCTGAATATTAATCTTCCCTGCGTAGAACAAAACTGAGCCATATGCCAGCCACCTGTTCACCATGCAAGTCTCATCCTGAGTTTATTTTCTGTTGTGTATACCCGTGTCTTTCTATCTATATTCATACATACAGAGCACACTGGCACCCGCGGCCAGGGCGCAGAGCTGAGACGAGAGTGTCTCTGGTGACAACTGGCCTACTGGGACCGGGGACGATGGTTACGGTCAGACAAGGCGCATAGTGGTTTCTTCGTGGATAATAGACGTGGTTACTTCTGCACAGTGGGTACACCCACAGCAGTTGTGGTGTGTCACAACCTGATGCAGACTGTGTCCTTTGGAGGCCAAGGTACTCTGGATGCCTTCTAATTCTCTTGTGGTGCTCATGTAAACACAAGTCTAAATAAGGACTAAAGCAACCAAAAGGTTCCTGCTGTTAAAACACTGGGTGCCAATTTTTTTTCTCTACACCAGCACGCCAAACCAACAAATGCTTTGGTGCAGAGTTATTTTTCCAAAGAACGGAGTTTTGACTCCCACCCTGTGTAAAGAAAGGCAGATGGCAGAAGGGAGAGAATAGACTCATTCCTTTTGGAGTGAAGAGGTCATTCAGAAGACAGTTTTGCATGTGGTTTCAAGAGGAGGTTGGCAAGGACGTGTCTATGCTGAGGAGCAGGTGGGCTCTGCAGCACACCCTGCAGTGCTGGGCCTTTCACTGTTAAGAAAAGGAGCCTGTCCAAGCGCCCTCTGTCTCCCTGGGCCCAGATTTAGCAAGGGCTAAAGTCAGGGTGCAAATGAGTCCTTCACTCAAACCCAGAACTTAGCAAAGATGTCTTTCATTATGAACATAGTCAGAGAAATCTTATGAACTTCCCAGTACAGAGCTGTGGCTATCATCCTCTGACAGCTATACCGCCTAGGGATTTGCTCTGATGCAAAGTAGCGCAGCTCAACTGCCTTTGACAGAGCTCAGCTGGGTTCATCTGCTGGAAGCCTTGCAATTTGTGCAGAGACAGGGGCATCCTTTGGCTGCGAAACCCTAAGCTAGTGCTCGATGTCCTTAGCACAGCCCTGTTGCAAAAGTGGGTCTGGACTTAATGGCTCATGAGATCCTACCCAACCCCTTCTTACTGATCAGCTGAAACTCCTCTCCCTGTAGGTTGCTGGGAATGTCCACCCAGAATGTGATTTTATGACAGAGCTGAAGAAAAAGGAGGCTGAATGTCTGGAGGACTCAAAAGCGCGTGGGAATGCAACGCCAGCAGGTATCCATGTGTGAGGAATGGAAAGAGTGACAGAGAAGCGACACCGTACCAGAGTCAGGACACAGCCATGCGGCCAGTGTGCATGCTTGAGTGTTTTACTTATTATCCTACATCCCTGTTCTCTGGTCAGCTCTTCTTCCATCTACTCCCATTCCTTTCAAGTCTGTTTTTCAACTTTTTTTTTCACATTCAAATATGGATAGTCAATCTACTCGAGTGAATCCTTGTGTCCTTGTCCCATTCCTTCCCCAACTGGATGCTCTCGTGGCATCATGCTTGCTGTGTGAGGGTGTGTTGATCTTTAAAAACAGGGCAACCCCTTAACAAGCACTCTAATCTGGTCTTGCTTCCAGCATCACTCTCCCTCCCTGTTCCACAATACATTTTCACTTATTGCATTATGTCTGAAACCCCACCCCAATCTAACACAGGGGGTCTAACTCAGGCAGATTAAATAGTCCTCTGGAGGTATTTATTTCTCACTATAGAATAAACATTGTGTTGAACTATTTTTATAAGATATGTAAAGAGTGGAAGGTCAAAGTTTAAAAACTTTTATTATTTTTTATTATTTTTATTTTGCTCTTTTTTAAAATTATTTTTTTATGTTGCTCAAATATAATTATGCTTAAAAAATATATTTCACTTTCTGTCTGAGGTTGCAAGAGAACTTGGGACAAATTACTGTGCTGGCCAGAGGCAGATGCTGGAGAGACTCTTGACTTACCGTGCCCAAACATCCTCTTCCACTTCATGAAGGAGCCAGGTGATGCGCTGTTATGGTGGTACTCCTATTGTCGCGCTGCATGCCTGGCAAGAGCATTTCTGAAAATGAAGGGTGAAAACAGAACATTGCAAGTTCCTGCTCTCTAGTTGGATCAGAGCATTACTGCAAAGATTTCTGTAGGATCTGAGGGAGCTTAGCAGTTCTTCTCATATTTTACGCATTTTCCATAACTGGATATAATCCCATAGTCTGTGATGAGGCCCTGAGCCAAAGAACACTGAAATCAATAGAGTGATTTCCATTGGTTTCCATAGGCTTTGGGATCAGCTTGTTGCATCCGTTTTCTAGAGCTCATATGGGGGTTGTCTAGGTCAGAACTTACTTAAGCATGGGGCTTTATGAGATTTATGCTCTGATTAGTGTGGGATGAAATGAAAGGCAGAGGAATGAATAATGTGATTGTTCTTTAAGACCAAGGTCGGAGATACAAAGCAGGATTTTGTCATTGAAGTAGCATGTGTGTTGGGTCAAACGCAAGATTGTGCAAACTAATGCCTTTGTGATTGCTTACTCTCTGGGTGAATATGGCTAGGAACAAACTGCAAGCCCATAAGGAGGAAACGAGCTTCCAGGAAAGACCTAGATTTGTCAGTTCCACAAGAAAACGAAACTGCAAAGCCCAACCTCTGCCTCACCCAACACATGCTAGTTATAAACGAGGGATAAGGAAAATCCCTTTCATCTCTGCAGATTCATTTCCTGCCCTGGGATTCTCTTTCTTACTTATCCTTCTTCTGGTTCATAAATCTTTTTATGAAAATGTGCTATCCTCATAGAACAAACTGCTTATTCCAGCCTCTGATCTGTAAAGAAAGAGTAAGCCCCAGGGAAGGTGGGAGTAAGAAGGGATGGGTTGGACGGGTGAGTGCTGAACGAGGTAGAAGTCTGATGGAGCAGCGCTTCCCAATCTTCTTCAATGGACATCCTTGTCCCTGATACAATTTCTTCCTACTCCTTCCCACCTCTACCTCTGTCACTTCAGTTCTCTCACTTCTTCCCATTGTCGCCTTCCCAGATAAGGCGAAAAGTTTTGTATCTGACTACCTGAATGTACACACTTAAAACGTCCCGCCAACTCTGTGAGATGCTAATGGAGAAGTTTTTCACCATGAGGGTGGTGAAGCCCTGGCACAGGTTGCCCAGAGAGGTGGGAGATGCCCCATCCCTGGAAACATTCCAGGTCAGGCTGGACGGGGCTCTGGGCAACCTGATCTAGTTGAGGATGTCCCTGCTCATGGCAGGGGGTTGGACTAGATGGCCTTGAAAGGTCCCTTCTGACCCAAACTATTCTGTGATTCTATGATTCTATGATCATTTCCTCCTGGTATAACCTTCGTACCAGCAAGAGGTCTTCTCCTGGTTTTTATTTTCTATGTTAATTTCAGCTGGGATAGTAAAAAGGAACTGCACAAAGAAAGGCTGGTCTGACCCGTTCCCTCCTTACCATATTGCTTGTCCAGTAGAAGATGAGATTCCGCTTGGAGAAGTAAGTTTAATTAAATAAATATGTGTGAGTGGTACGCCAACGTTGTAAGATTCCTTTCTATTCCTGAAGACCACTGGGGAGGGAAACTCAGCTGAAGCTGAAATTTCTTACCAAGTATAGAATGCAATTCAAATTTTACTCTAGTCACGTCTTTTGGAGAATTACTAAGGGTGTTTTATTATTCAGGTATAAGAGTGTGATAAAAATACAGCCAGCAGCAAATTCCATACAAACATGCAGTTCTGTTGAACTTGCTCACAGATGTAATAGCTAGAGATATATCATGAAATGTTCAGAAAATATGAATTAAGACATTTCAATAATATCAGTCAGCAAGATGATTTTGTGGCATCACAGCATCAGTACAGCGAATGTGCTGTTATAACACTGCTGTTCCAAACTCAGCACTATCTGAGGACAAGAGGGGTTTCTGGTTTCTCATCCTGTGTAGCATAAGATATGTAATTCAACAAGGGAAAAAAAAATTAAAATGTTTCAAAATCTACATCTCTGTAATACAGATCAGAAATTGACATATTTCTTCAGCTAGATTTGCACAATTGGTGATATTTAGAGATTATATGTACAGGGAAAATATAGTGCTTGACCTCTAACTAGTAAGGATACAAACATATTGTATAAATGTGCTTAGCTTCTGGTAACTCCTCTTCCAGAGAAAAGAAGTAAGCCAAAATACTATATCATATTTTCAAAAAAAATATCACAATCCTGAAAATTATTATGGTTACATAAAGCCTTTTTTGTAATCAGGTTTTGCTGTCTTATTAGCTACTGTGGAGAAAAATGAGGAGTAACTCAGTGGAAAGAATCTGAAGAAATCTCCACTAAGTTAAAACTGATAGAAAGGAGGTAGAAATCATGTTAAGTGATTAAAAATTAGTTGTCTAGTCTAACTCTAGATCTCTACCCTTCCTCTGTACAGGCTAAACACCGCAGTTTTTGTCTTTGTTTACACAAGTCGGGTGAATACTATCCTTTTTGGTCCGCTATAGAGAGAATGAAAATACCATTTATAGTGTAGTTGATGAAGTCCATTCAACTTACTGGAGAGAATTTAGTTTGTATTATCATGGGGAGATTTCTCTTGTCTTCCCACTACTTTTCGTACTGACTGCTATCACGCCGTTTAACTCAAACATCCTTTCCCGCCTCTAAGCCACAGCACCTGCTGCCATAAAGAAACACGCTGAAATGCAACTCTTCTCTTTCTTTCCTTCCTTCATTGCTTCCTTACATTTCTGGTGTAAAAACAATCTTAAATGAGTCTATGGGGTTTTTGAGTAGTAGCCCACATTTTACCTCGAGGTAAACTCCTCAGTGGTAGGTTTATCCACTCAAGGATTTGATTATTTTCTATGTTGTTCAGCTCTGATTTGTAGGTGGAGGTTGCCAGCTAAGGTCAGCCTAGCACAGCTTTGATATGTTCCTTATGGAGCGGTGCCTTCCGGACTTACTGGCTGGAATTGTGCATGGTCGGGTACATGGGGAATCGTATAGAATTCACAGTTCATCCACCAGACAGAAAAGGCCACTGTGCCTGGTTTCCGCATCATTTAACTTCATCAGTCTCAAAAAACTGATGAAGTCTAAGCTAATCCCCGCACGGTGGACGTATATTAGTGCTTTGGTCAGGACCAGGTGTGAGTTTTTCAAGGAAATCTCTTGGTTGCTCCCACTTCCCGCATTTACGCTGAGGGGTGCTCTCAGAAAGGATGATCTGGCTTCCTACCAATGAAACTAACCTGGAAGACAAATCCAGGGTGCACCTAGGGTGCTCCGACCGATAATAAAAGTTCACCCCATGGGATTAGACTTGTCAGAAATGCGCACAATGGGGATGTAGGGTCCTCAGCACCAAAGTTTTCACTCTACTAAACCAGATCTGTCGACCTGCACCACTTGTTAAGGCATGTGTAGTGACAGATCCTTTTTCTTGCTGACAGCACGTGGTAAGGTCTCACCTTACAACGAGCTGAATTGCCTTCTGGGGGTGCTTGTTCCCCTTTCCTAGGAAAGAAACAGAATAAGAAGAAACTGGATTCTGGCAACAATTAAACAGTACAGTCCTGTGACCATGCTCTCACACTGCCCGTTGCAGTATAGATTCAGCCGCTCACACTTAGGCGGTAATTTTGAAGCACCTAAAATAAATGAAATAAATCCTACCCAATGTCAGCCTTATAATGCCTTATGTTATACTTAAAGCTCAAAACTAGTATCTGCCCTTCCCCACGGTGAACTGTGGCAGCACACTGAATAGCTGTGTAGATTTTAGGATATAAAGACATAGAAATGAGACCCGAGAGACCATGTTAGATTGAAGGGAAGGATTTTCAGCCTAGAGTTTATTCATTCTATTTTCTGCTTCCATGTGTGATAGCTAAAGTCAGCTTATGCTCACTCAGAGATTACGTCTGATAGAGGTGTCATTTAAATTGAAATGGATTTTGATTGACATTGTGACTGAGTAACAATTGAGTTTGGAAGCAAGAAAAAAGAGGAAAAAACCAACCCCAGAAAAACCAAACACGACACAATAACAATGGAAAGGAAGAATAGACAGCAAAATCGTAAGTAGGGAAGCAGAGCGAAGGAAAGTGGAGAAACATAAGGGAAGGCTGACAGAATTCTGTATTCATCACGCAGCCAGCTGCCAGCAGGATTGTCCTACTATTGCTGGGGAGAAAACACAGTATATAATGCAGTGCTTATAAAAATGTATAAGAGTTTTTACAATGCCTTCAGGGAAGACTGGCTTGGTTTTTTATGGTTTTGTGAACGAGCTTGAAACCATCCTGATCGACACAGGCTTCTTTGTCAGACTGGGCTGTATCCACGTAGCTAGGGAATGGGTCTTCACAAAAAACCCACAATAAGTGATTTCAGTCAAATTTTGCTGTAGGATTAAAATGGGGGAAAAAAGGCAGTCTGGGATGTGAACAGATTGGAAGCACCAAACAAAGCAAAACTGCCAGAATCAGTAAACCAGCTGTCATTTGGCTGCAAGTTATGTGACAAATAATTCTCTTCTTTTATAGCAATCCTACTTTTCTACCATAAAGGTAATCTACACTGTAGGATACAGTGTGTCTATCACCTCACTCATTATTGCCGTGACAGTTCTTATTGCATTCAGGTATGTAAAGTTGTCCTCTAACCTCGATTCTTTTAATAATGCTTAGTATCTTTGTATGAGACGACATTAGACAGAACAAAGTAATATGGATAGGAATCCAGAAGAATAAAAATAAAAAGTTCAGGCCATATTTGTTTAATAATATTAAATTGAGGCTAGAAATGAAAAGCGATCAGAGAGAGCCAGACACAAGAAGAATCAGAACCGGGAAGTAAACCCCGTCTGTCTGTGGCAAAAGTCGCCAACTCACTTTGATCCCAAATAACCAATAGATATATCTGCTTGCTTTGGCTGGAATGAAGACAATTTTTGATAAACTATGTGTGCTTGCCTTGTATGGGCTCAGTAAATTTTATATTAATGAGAAGAGTATAAACGAAGCACTCAAATCTGAATCAATGTCCCTATGGTGCTGCATATATTCCTGTTGAAACATTTGCAGCTAAAGAGATGTTTTGAAAGTTAGGCTCTGAATTTGACTACATTCCATAAGATTTCTTTCCTACTGAACTATTCAGCTATTAGGCATTTTCAGATATAATTTAGAGTATCTGGAGTACACTTGATTGTTTATTTTCTCATTTAATTTGATGTTTGCTGCCATGTAGGATTTATTTTATTAATCTTTGTTTATTTCTTGTATTTGTACAGGACAAAAAAAGAGTTTTATTATTATGCTGTGAGAATCAGGTTTCTCTGGGGAAAGTTTCTTGACCTCTGTTGGTTCCTAGCTCATGTCTGGAAGGGGACAGATATGTTGACCTGACCTCAGGAAAACAAACCAGCCCAAAGAAGGGGAAAGAAAGAAACAATGGACATAAGGACACTTAGCAATAGGGAGGAAAAAGTTATAGTTAACAATGGGGTTGGCATTTGAGTTCAGTAATAAACTTCTGCACACTCTAAGTGAGCTTTAAGATTAGGTGACCCTGAGATTACTGGATCTGGATGGAATTCAGCTTTTAATGGAACTCTTTGCTAATTAGCTAAAATCTTTGGCTCCAAATGAAAACATAAAGTTGAAGCTGCATAACTCCTCCAAAAACCTGTATTTAATAACAGTCAAAAATTAATCTGAATTAACTGAGAATTTAAAGTAGATGTGCCAAATTGTTTTAAAGCAATTATCTGCATTCATTTAATTCATAAGAGTAACTGTAGTAAACTGAGGAAGAATTCTTTAATTCTGGATAAGGCCGTCTGCCACAGGGGTTTAACGCAATTTAACTCATCCACGGCATAGGGTATAGAAAATCTTGTTAAGGAATCGTTACCCTGGTCATTGAGAAAACTGTCTAGTTAGTCCAGGATATCTCTGCGTGCTTGTTCTTGGGAATGGTTTGGCCACAGTCAGAATCGTATCAGTAAAGATCACTCCTCAAATGCAGATTTTTCTTGGCCCAGAATTAATGCCAACCAAAAGCCTGGCTCAGATATACTGAAGCCAAATGAAAACTGAGATTCTTGGAATTTAGCAGACCAGAAACATCACCAGGGCACCACCTAATGAGGGAGGAGATTAAGACGTAGACTGTGGGTGAATTGCTTTACGTGCGGAAGGTTTCTATCCCTGCCTGCCTGCAGAGAGACCTGAGTGGGTGCAAGTGTTCTGTCTGTACGTGCCTGGAAGTACCTGAGATGAAACAAGGGCTTATTGCATTTTTGAATTACTACCAGTCAGTTAATTACCTCAGGAGGACATTTCTTCTTTTCTTCCAGGAGGCTTCGCTGTCCCAGAAATTATATCCACGTACAGCTCTTCTTCACTTTTATCTTAAAAGCTATTGCCATTTTCATTAAGGATGCTGTCCTTTTCCAAGAGGAAGACATTGATCATTGCAGCTTCTCTACAGTAAGCACATGAAAAGCAGGATACTGTGGTACTTGATGTTTTTGCGTACCATCTATATATGGTTTCACTTTTCATTGCTCTCTTTTACTACCTTTTTTTTTTTTCCTTATAACCTGGTAGTGAAAATTTTACAATTCTTTTATTCAGTATGTTTTACTTCCATAAGGGTGCACCTCAGAACTTCTACATTCTGAATGCATCAATTGGTGATCCTGTAGCACTCTAAATCAGATACAGACTTTGCCCTAGAAAAAAGTATATCATTACACTGTTACGCTTCTATAATCTGAAGCCTAAAATTGAAGATCTCTGAGTACCTCATAACACAACTTTTAAAAGATGTTTCTTCTGGAAATATTGGATTTCATGTTCTGACTGGAAGCTCTGAATTGTAAACCACAAGACATGCAAGGTCCTAGGCAATCGACTCAGCTTTAGTCCAGCCACAAATATTAGCAACATGGCAATGATTTTCAAACAGAGGTTTATGGGACGATTCTTCTGCATTGCTCACGGCCACACAAAATTTTAAAACTGAGCCTAAGTAGGAAAGTGAAATGTGACGGGTCCTTGAACATACTTTTGTCCAAGGGCTATGGAGCATTTGACTCTACTCGTATAAGCTACGCTGAAGGTAATGCACTTGTGGGAGAAATCACACGCTTGGGAGACCAAGCTGTATTTCTAGCATAAAGATATAATGCAAAATACGGTGGAGATTCCAAGCTGTTATGATGGTTAAAGCCTCACTATTCAGAAAGCCATATTACATTTGAAGCTTTTCCTTTAAACATGCATGAAATTGTGAGATCTTCTCTGTAGATCTCAGCCAGAATTACAGATGCCTACTGCCTCTGCAAATCAAACACCTTACGCACAAGTAATGCCAAAACTATGACTTTTCTGTTCCCTAGACAGAATGCAAGATCTCAGTTGTTTTCTGTCACTACTTCATGATGACAAATTTCATGTGGCTGCTAGTAGAGGCTCTTTACCTAAACTGTCTGCTACTCTCATCTCTTTCTCATGGAAGAAGATATTTTTGGTGGCTTGTTCTCTTTGGCTGGGGTAAGTAAGGCTTTTACATGAAATTAATAAAAGGCAAGACGTTACAAAAGGCTTTATCCATCCCATTAAAAATACTAGATGTGGAATCTAGTCTGCCTAACTGAAGTGCCCAACTTGGGCATTGCTTTGATTTTATTTTTACATGCCTACTAGTGAGAAGTAATCAAGTTTGTTAAATATGGCAATAAAGTCTCTATGAACGAAGGGGAAAATTAACTATGTTTGGGAACCCACAGAGAGAGATCTAGTCCAGTTAACCTTCTTCTCCTCATTCAAAACACAGATTCCTCTAAGGTGCTGTCCCAGTCACCTAAGCTAGGTGTACCTTGCTGCAGTTCGTGCAAGGATACATAGTCTTCTGACAATGGGTCCATCTAGAGGCATAGCAGGCATTTGTAGTCCTGATATTGCTACAGCCCATCTTTCATCCTGCTGAGGCCGCACCTCGAGTGCTGGGTTCAGTTTTGGGTCCCTCACTACAAGAAAGACATAGAAGTGCTGGAGCGTGTCCAGAGAAGGGCAACGAAGCTGGGGAAGGGTCTAGAGCACAAGTCCTATGAGGAGCGGCTGAGGGAACTGGGGATGTTTAGCCTGGAGAAAAGGAGGCTGAGGGGAGACCTTCTCGCTCTCTGCAACTCCCTGAAAGGAGGTTGTAGAGAGATGGGGGTCGGACTCTTCTCCCTAGTAACAGACAACAGAACAAGAGGAAATGGCGTCAAGTTGTGCCAGGGGAAGTTCAGATTGGATATTTGTAAAAATTTCTTCACTGAAAGGGTTGTCGGGCATTGGAACAGGCTGCCCAGGGAGGTGGTGGAGTCCCCATCCTTGGAGGTATTCAAAAGATGTTTAGACGAGGCCCTAAGGGATATGATTTAGTGGGGGACTTGGTAATGCTAGGTTAATGGTTGGACCCGATGATCTTGGAGGTCTCTTCCAACCAGAACAATTCTATGATTCTATGAATAAAGGAGCTCTATCCACTGAATAATAGTGCAGGCATGAGACAACAACATCCCCACCCCTTTTTCTTGTAGCCTGCAATAAATCTAATTGTTCAGACCTTTGTGGTGACTTAGAGATCAGGGATTGAGTGGTCTCCCACATAAAGCTGCTGTGTAAAGGAAAAAGCAGAGAACTCCCCCCGGAGGGTACATGGCAGGTGAATGCACTTGCCCAGGGGAGTTTTTGGTGAGTTCAGGAAGGCGATCCATGCACGTTGCCTCCAAAGGTTAAGGTAGGCCTGACAGCTGAGCAGACTCAATCACTTTTTGTGTTTCAGGGAGACTTCAAGTGCCTTTTTAGGAAGGTGTAAGGCTGCATCATGTTCTGCGTTTGTAAAGTGGTAGTATTACTATTATTTTAAGATGTGGTAAATTCTATTCCCCAACATTTTGTCATGCAAAAAGCACGCTTACTACAGAGATGTGGGTTTTAATGTGCTATCTGCATGCACTTCACGTAAGATCACACTTGTGAATTGTGGTCATGTTAGTAAGAGGTTGCAAGTTCAGTCCTCTGTGGCAGAACTGTATCATGTGCAAGCAGCTTCTGTGTCCCTTTATATCTTCACGGTGATGCACGATCACCAAACAGTCAATGCTTTAACTTGTTTCCTTCCATCACGGGTATTAGGAGATTTCTTATTAGACTTACACCACGAGTCTAAAGCAATTCCTGTTACATGAACAGGCCACTAAGGGTCATTTCAGTTCTGAAAATGAGTGATCTGTATCATCACAGCAGAGTTTCAGTTGACAGGATTTGGATTAATTGATGAAATCAGACAACCACAGTTTTTGTTTTAACTGTCTAACAGGTTTCCCAATGCTTTTCACCCTTATATGGATATTAGCAAAATTCTACTTTGAAGACACAGCGTAAGTCATTGTTTCCTACATTATTCTAGATTATATTTTTGAAATAATGATAGTGATGAAGGCTTATGTAATTTCAATTACATGGGAAAATAATATCGGTATATTACCCACCTTTCCCTACATCACCAAGTAGATTAGTGCCTGTGGTGGAGTTCTGCGTTTCCATTCCGCTATGGACACAGTGAATGGGGATTATAGTGTCCATTAGAGTGTATTATGGCAATGATATTGAAATTGTGCAAGGGATCCCTCCCAGGAACCTGAAATATTTATTTGTGCTGCAAGAAAAAAAGAGATTCTAACCAGATAAACAAAGTAAGAAAGCAAAATTTTAGGAGTTCCTGATACAAAATACTTTTTTGATATTTCTGAAGCCTGGAGTGCTCACTATTTTACACAGACAAAATATTTCATGTCTTAAGTAAGTGACTTTGAAGAAAAAGCTATAGCTTTGTATCACTTATGGCATCATATGTTTAAGTCTTTTGTCAAAGTTGTTGCATCCATGGCTGTCAATTAAGACATTGGGATCACGATTTCTTTTTGTAAAGAGTAGGATAGGCTGTAAAGAGTATGTCCTGTTCAAAGCAGAGTTTAAATATTTGGATACTTGTGCTATACCTGCACTTCCACAAAAGTACCTCTCTTCAGATATTCACTGACACTGCCAGGTGGTGTCTTGATTGTAGTAATTACATACACATCTTTTCTAACCTTGCTGTTATTTTCCCAGATGTTGGGATATTAATCAAGGCTCTCCATACTGGTGGCTAATCAAAGGACCTATTATAATTTCTGTTGGGGTAGGTACTTCTAAGTTTCTCAATATTAATTAGAAGAAAAAAGACTTTTAAATTGAAATCTGGTTACTGTTTGCTGAAATGTTGTTTGAAATAAGGAAGGGGAATGGTAGAATTTCTCCTGTAAACTTGCCTGCATCCAGTGCAAACTAAAAAGAGGGAGAGAGCTGCCCCCTCCTCCCCCAGGCAACCATCCTTCAAAGAAATAAAAGATTTCATAGAATTATCAGTTTGGTTGAAATTAATGGCAGGTGAGAGGTTAAGTCATCCTTACAATATTTGAAAACACAAGTTTTAGCCTAAGAGTCCAGAATCATCCATAAATCTTAATACAAACTTTCAAGGGCAATAGGTTTCTGTCCATAGGTGATAACAATGATAATAGCTCTTGAGCCTGACATTTATTGAATAAACTGATGGGCTTTCAGTGATTGTCATGTATGATTACTCCCACATGTCATTAAACCCAAACCATGTTTGAGAAAGCAGCTAATGGATGACCTTAAGGGCATCTATTAAAAGCTTAATTTAATTAGAGGACAGATGCACACAAGTAAGGCATAGATTGGCAACCAACGTGAATGAAGAGTCTCAAGCTGAATTCTGGTCATAGTTTCCATGTTTCAACAAAATATTACATTTCCTTCTGCCTCCATTATTTTTCCCTTACTAGCGTTCATCTGACATCCACATTCGAACTCAAGAGATTCAGGGGATTGCAGTGATGATTTTTCTGCTGGAATGTACTTAAGACATCACTGATGGATAAAATGGAATTGGACTTACTTTCTGGTAAAATGTGGACATTCTTAGGCAAAATTCAACATTGAGCCTCACCTAAAGAAGAGCTGGTGTGTACGGACACACAAAAATGCATAAGGAGAAACTCTGATTGTGGAAAATTGAGCAGCTTCACAGACTTTGGTAAAGCTGTGCCAAGTTGCAATTGTAGAAAATTTGATTTGCAAGTTAGGATTGACCCTAGTTTGCTTTGGAGCTGGAGCTCCTCAGTTCTCTTCAGAGTCAACAAAGAGAAATATGCACTTTTGCTCTGTGATTCGTCTGACTTATAATAGATGTCTACATTTAGAGGAGATGACTTGTCCCCAGCTCCACCTGAGGCTCTGTTGACTATACTGGCTGGCTCTCCATTGACCACAAAGGGAGAAGAGGGTGATCAGCTCAGACGCAGGCATCTCCTTGTAGACGCCGGTATTTGTCAGATGAGTTCTACTAGTAATGTCTAAAGATATTAGCCAGAATTTAATGCAATAGCCACCTCAAAAGAGAACCAAAATGACAGGGGCTACAAAAATTAAAAAGAATCATAGAAGATGTTGACAAAAATAGTTTGCTTAACAAAGTCAAATTCTCAAGTTTTCATCTTCAGCTATTTCTTTAAGGAGTGACGTCTGTGTAGAGATGCTTGAATGCTGCCAACAGCAATGGCATTAATAATCTTACACTGGTCTCATTGAGACTGCACAAATTACATAATAACTGAAGTAAAAATATGGATTTTCATTGCAAAGTTTTACATCAGAAAGTAACCTTCGCTTTTTCTTTTCCCCCCCCAAATATTGTGAACAGGTCAATTTTGTCCTATTTATCAACATCATCAGAATTTTGCTGAAAAAACTAGACCCTAGACAAATCAACTTCAATAACTCTTCTCAATACAGGTAGTGTATGGAATTACAAAATAAAAATCAATTAAAATCAATTATTTTAATAATAAAAACTTATATCATCTTTTCTAAACCTAGAAGCACATGTCCGGTGTCACAGACAGGCTCAGTTTGGCTGGCATTAAATTTTAGAAATTCCCAACCTCATGCCATTCCCATAGAAACTAGTCAAAGGATGAGACTCATCTCACTTAATATTTGCCATCTAAACATGATATATTCAGATCAGTTCAGATGTCTGCCTTCCAGTTACCACGAAGGGGGAGACTAGGAAACCAGTTATTGAATCCACATTAGTTCTCTGGTTTAGGGCAGGATAAATTACCCTCTATAGATGCTTTTCCTTTATGTGGACTATAAAGGGAGCCTGCGTATTACTTCCTCTGTATTTACTTACAAATAAATGTCAAATTTTCAATGTCTCTGATGGGGCAAAATATGCTCTACTCCTTTGTGTTTTCCTGAACTGCAATCTCATTCAGAAAGACAGAACGTCAAAATCCCATAAGAAAAACCATGAACGTGGTATTGACAATAAGGTAACAAGCATCAGAAACCTATTTCCAGCTAGTTTCTCATGCTTTCTGCCCAGCACTGTAGTCCCAAGAGGTATGAACTTCACCCATAGATATTTAGATCCCCTTTTTAACTTCTGTTCATTACTGTTGCATATTGCATGCACTAGTCTTTACTCAGGGAAATAATATTACCTTACTTCTTCTCATGTCCTGTGCTAGACGTCTTTCAAGGTCAACTCTGCTTCTGATTCCATTATTTGGAACTCATTATATTGTCTTCAACTTTCTTCCGGAATATACCAGCCTGGGGGGTCGGCTTTACTTGGAGCTCTGCATTGGATCTTTTCAGGTAAAATGTCTGCAGAGGCTTCAGTTTCTTCTTAGTAGATTTTCTAAGTTAATCTAGAGTCCATGTGACAACTAGTATTGCACAAAAAATCTTTGGATCCTGAAGCTAGTGTCTCCTCACAGAGTGCAAGGTTCTTTGCTGAGTTGCAATATCTGAAGTGGTGACCTACGTCCTACCTGGCTGTAGGCTAGACTGTATATTTGCAGATTTTGCAAATACAAGACCAAGTCTTTCAGATGCATGTGTAAATTGGATGGTGGGCGAAGTCAAGCATGGAAAACCTTCTTTGCTACCAGTGGTAATCCACATACCTTCCCTGACTTTGATGACAAGATCAAACTGATTTGGGCTGATGTTAAATAACCCAGGGGCAATCAAAGCTGTAGGTTCAGCCCACTTGCTAATTCTTTGGCAAAGAATAAATGGATAGGCAAACATATAAACATCGAATAGTGCCTGGTGCACGTATCAGTCCCGTACAGACTCCTGCCCTGAGGAATGCTACATGCGTTTCCCTCCTGGGTAGGTAAAATGTCTGGTGTACTTTGGATGCCCTCAACTGCTCTGAATTGGCACACAGGGCAGGAACAGCTTGAGGAGCTTGGTGCCAACCAGAACAGCTACTAGGGCTGCTCTGGCCTACACTCCTAGTGGTCTTGCTACTCGAATTATGAGCAAGGCAGCACCCAGCTGCCCTTTGCTTTCCTCCCTTTCCCTGGGCTGCACCTCAGAGTCTGCAAGAAGCAGCTGTGGGCAATCCTACCAAACTTCATAAGGGAGTATGTGTCCCTCAGAATGGTTGCATGGCATCATCTGTCAGGCAGCATCACTGAAAATCCAGCAGTTGTGCTGGTTTAGTCTGCTTGAGGGTTTAATCCATTGTGTCAATCCTGTCCAATAAACCCTGCACATCTTCATCCTGACCCTCCGTACTTGGAGCTGGCCTTCATTGAGTTAACAATGTAAGGAATCAGTTAGCTGAGTAAAAGGGTGAGGTGTTTAGCTGGTATCTGATCATGTAGGTCCATTCACCTCCTAGGGTTTTCCTGGGTTCCTCTCGGTTCAGAATCTGAACAAAAGTATTCGACGGGCCAGAATTCCATCTCGTCTGATACACTGCAAAGACACAAAACTTGACTGGAATGCTGTTTGAGCTCTGTACATGGATCTCCGTATGAAGTCTACTTCTCCTTACTGATCTACACTGTGTGAAGAATAGGCTGTAGAATGGACAATACTTTTGTAACCATAACGTGGGAGAACTTCAATTGCTGTATTATCTGTTCTTTTGAATTCATATCACCTTACTGACTTTGGTGAAATGCCACTAACTAGTTCATTATCTGGCTGATGAACTTTAGTGGAGATACATAAGGTATTTCCCAGTTCATAACAGTACTCCAGTTTATAACGATACTCATGAATTCACATATACAGTACCATCATGAAGTCAGGTAGTGAAAGTGGCTTTTTCAAACTGTGCTACACTAACACTTAACTTTTTTTTTTTTTTGTTCTTTTTCAGGGGTTTATTGTAGCAATTCTCTACTGTTTCCTGAACCAAGAAGTAAGGGAACTATATTCTTTACAATATTGCTTTCACTGGCAGATATATAGAGTTAATAATCAGATAATCAAATCTTTTAGCTTCTCAGGATTGTCTGTTAACATGGGACTCAATGAAGTTGAATTTTATTTCAATTATCTTCATGGGAATGAAGCCATCTAGTGGAGAAACGAATTTTTACTACTTTGCTATTCCATCAAGCATTTTTTATCCTTTCTGCGTGTTTTTGTACTATAGCAGGGCTTGGAAAACCCATGCTAGGTCCATACCTGAAAGTACAAGCTGCTGCAGTGATGCAAAGAGATCTCCATTTACTAAAGGTCTATGATTAAATTGGAAAGAATATAAATTTATGCTGATTGTCCAATACTGAAATACTATTTTTTAGTATTATTAATATGCTCATGAAGCTTCCCAGTATTTCTTCATGTCGATAAATCTGTTTTTTCCATTTAGAATATATAAGTCAGAATGTTGCTGTTAATGGGACAGGAATCATTCCATTTAGTTTAGTGTCCAGGTCCGTTTATATAGTCTAGATGTTGTGATAAGAATGCATCTTAAATGAATTATATAGGCAACATAACAGTTTATCCTCCGTATTATGGAATGGGTTGAAACCCTGGAGTTTCCCCCGCTTTTCTGCCTACGGGGTAGCTGAGATAGCTATTTTAGAGTATGACTGGGATTCAGTTTCAGGCCACACTAAGAGTGTGCTGGTTTCTACCTGCAGCTCCTAAAAAGGGAGAGTCCCGATCCATATATACCGCCCCGCAGGGCATCCTCTAGTGTGTCAAAGGCGTGTTGAGGAGGTGGCTCCTGCCCCTAATCATCGCAGTCAGTGAAACTCAGAGAGATCTTGAAATGACGAAGTACAATCGCCCGTGTCAGCAACAGCTGATGCGCTCCTGACTCTCTGGGCTATATTGACTAAATCTCCATTTTCCAACTTCAAAGTCTAGGGCTGATTAAGCTTTCAAATGGTATTTAATTGTTCATGTGTGCCATGGTCCACATTTACTTAATTTTGCCAGGAACTTCTGAAATATTAAAACAAGTACCTTCAAATATGTTAACACTTCTTAGCCCTTTGGTTGAGTGTACGGCTATGAATTGTTGACTGCTCTAACGTTGCTTGTGTTCAGTTAACGCTCCTGTTCACTGGTCTATTAATAATCCTAATATCTCCTGATGGCAGACCATAGCTTTACCATCAGTTTGACATTCTGGGCATACAGCACTTCCCTTTCTGGGAAGGCACATTTCTAATAAGAATCATATGTGAAATTAGGCTTTAGTGGCTGGTCTGAACCCATGGTGTGTTTCTGTGAACACAGAATCATAGAATCATAGACTAGTTTGGGTTGGAAGGGACCTTTAAAGGTCATCTAGTCCAACCCCCCTGCAATGAGCAGGGACATCCTCAACTAGATCAGGTTGCCCAGAGCCCCGTCCAGCCTGACCTGGAATGTTTCCAGGGATGGGGCATCTCCCACTTCTCTGGGCAACCTGTGCCAGGGCTTCACCACCCTCAGTGTGAAAAACTTCTTCCTTATATCTAGCCTATATCTCCCCTCCTTTAGTTTAAAACCATCACCCCTTGTTCTACCACAACAGGCCCTGCTAAAAAGTTTTTCCCCATCTTTCTTATAGGCCCCCTTTAAGCATTGAAAAGCCACAATAAGGTCTTGCTGGAGCCTTCTCTTCTCCAGGCTGAACAACCCCACTCTCTCAGCCTGTCTTCAGAGGAGAGGTGCTCCAGCCCTCGGATCATTTTTGTGGCCTCCTCTGGACTCATTCCAGCAGATCCATGTCCTTCTTGTGTTGGGGCCTCCAGAGCTGGACGCAGCACTGCAGGTGGGGTCTCGCCAGACCAGGGCCTCACCATGCTGAGGCATGGTTGTCAACTACAGAAAGCAAAGGTCTCCTGATTGCTGATGCCTTTCCCCTCACCATCTCAAATAGCAAAGTAGTATTATTTCTCAGCCACTCATTGGTGAGTAAGACACTTGCTGCAGATTATACTGTTCTAGAAGCACATGGAAACAAGACATCATCCCTTAGCAACTGAGGATGAGCAAGCAGTGTGGAGAGAATGTGTTTAATTGTGTAGGCAACGTTGGTGAGACCATTGCTGGAATAAATTTTTGAAGGGATATTTAAAAAAAATAGGAGAAGATATAAAAAAAAAGCTGAGAAAATATTCTAGCGGTGGAGAAAATGTTTTACAGTGCTGGAGTTAGAGATCTCAAGCTCTTTTGTTTCTCAGAAGAAGATTGAGGTGACTTGACTATGCATAAATATATCAAAGTATAACTACTCTGACGGGGAGAAAGTTACTTAGTGTTGACAGATTTTTTGGTTCAGCAGAGGAAGGTGGACTGAGGACCACCAGGTAGAAATTGAAACCAGGTGAGTTAAAAATAGAAGTGGGATTTTTTTCCCCTTTTTTTTACTGCGTGACAGCTCTAATAATAAACTTGGGGTTTTGGGCCCATAATCATTTAGTAGGAACACAGGACTGGGGGGACTCACATAAAACGTCTTTACTTCTTGAAGGAAGAGTGGGATTCATTTGCTCTTTTTGAACATGGGAGGCCATCTCTGAGCTAGCCACACTAGACCTTTTTCATCAGTGCAAAGGGATAAGCATGCTGAGACGGGCCAGATGAAACCTTCCCTGGAGGATCCTACATTTCTCTATCAGCTCAAAAGGGAGCCCAGAGGAACTAGCTTGGACTGAAATTTCTAAATTTTACCGTTCTCTGGCCACCATTTGTGTCTTTCCTCTTCCCTACCGGTCTCCTCCCCAGAAGTATTTGACCACAAAATAGCATTCTCCTTTCCTTTTGAGGTACAAACGGAAATTGGACGGAGGTGGCACGGTAAGAGATATGGACTTATGCCAGTGTGGAGGAGGACAAGATGGACTGTGCCGTCTAGTTCTGGAGTAAAAATGACCACATCTGTGTGCTAAAGATGGGCTCAGGATCTGGAGTAATCACACATAAATCACATTTCCTCATTAGGAGAAAAATCAAACAACAAACCCACCAGACGTGATGATTACAGTTTATACGGAGCAAATTGGAGGAGGATCCGTTTCTGCAGCAGTTCCGCCCATCGGACTTCTTTTGCAGCACAAGCATTGCAGTAACATATTGAACACTGAGTGGCTGATCAAAACAGCCCTCTCCTTGATGTACTTTGCACTAGCAAACACAAAAATCACCTCTTCGTGGTTTGCTTCCTGCGCATTTTCACTGATGAACCATGGAGCATAATGTGTCTAGGGAGTGGACACCAGTAGCACCCTTCAGTGACACCATAGGTGACCAGCTCTGGAACCTGGTATTCCATCCTTATGCAATGGGAAATGGAGTCCATCCAGCTTGTTCAAGCCTTGTTCCTTGTTTTGGTTCAGTAGACATGCAAATAAGAGGCCAAAAGTCTTGTTAACTACAACACAATGACTAAAAAGTCCTCCTATATTGTCTTTTCATATTGTCTCTTTAGAAGCAAAAAGATTAAAAGGTCACGATAAAAACCAATACACCCTCATGTTCTGGTGTTATTCCAGTAGCTACAGGTTAGAAAATTTCTGATAGCCAAGTAGCAGAAGGTGGAGGTGTTGGGAAGGATGAGGCTCCATAAGATAATCGTTAAGGAATAACTGCTCTTTGCAAGTAAATTAGAAAGAAAAGCAAACTTTTGCGCAGAAAGAGAATGAGACCCACAGGAGATGGACTGGGAGACTGCTAGGAATACTGCTAAGTATTTTCTTATGTGTGACTGTTTTTGTTCTCCAGTGTTGTAAAATATTCCGAAGCTCGAAAATAAACTTACATTCCTAATGTTTGTACTTGAGGGGTTTTGTTTATTTGTTTGATTTTGGGTTTTTTTGTGAGTTGTTTTTTTTCCCCAATGATTATTGTAACCTGTAGAGTAATGGATTGATTACCCTTTTTGATGGCAACATCAGAGCTTGGAAAGGAGTGAATAAAGCTAAACTGTACCAAACAGTGAGGACTATAAGATCCATACATTTTCACCCTGTTCTTCTGGATATTCCAGTGACCTGCCAAGTCTGATTAAACAACAGCAATCATAATAGAGAAAAATGGACTTGCTTTCCTTTTTCCTTTGCTGTATCCAGGTAATTACAGCTAACTTGAAGAAGTGGAATGTTATGCTATCTAGTTTTTATGTGAAAGCTGACTGCCAAGGAGGTGTCTTCCTCTTTCCATTTAAAAAAAAGTGTTTTTTTCCTTGTTTTTCCTTCCATCTGTGAAAAATACAGCAATGGCTGAATTCAGGTCTGAGGGTGGGAGAAGAGTCTGAGGGAGCAGTGGGAGGAAGGTGCTTATTTCCATTTCTGCAGTGACTCCTTGGAACACATATTACAGTCTGGGGTCCAAGATACTGTTTATATTGGTTTCCTTCCTTTATCCAGAAGGATTCAAGGTGAGCTGGATGGAAGCATGGATCAAATGGTTGATGATCTGTTGAAAGTAAGAGACTAACAGAGACGAGTTTGTGTGACTTTCAGGGTTATACAGCATCCAGTTAATGTGAAAAAGTGGCGTAACCTGTAAGCATGAGTGTCAAGGCAGTTGAATGAGTCTTCTTTCCTGGAGATAGATGTTTTTCAGCCTCAAAAAGATCATGGTCTCTACCAGCTAGAAAGAAGCCCAGAGCAATAGCTCAACTAGGAAGTCTAAATTTTACCCATCTCTATCCATACGTGCTTAGACAGAAAACTTTCTACAGCTGCTGCATTTCTGTTGTTGTATAATTAACTGCAAAGTGGCAAATTTACTCTGAAGACCATCATGCTCCGTAACTGGAAGATAAAAGAAGAGGTGATAAAAACCAAGTAAAATTCTTCCTTCTGCTGAACAGATCAACCATTGTCTGGCTCAGTTGATTTCTGAATGTGTGATGGCATTTTCTTATCTCCATGTCTCAATGAGTGATATAACCTGTCATATTAAGACTTGTAAGTCTTGACTGTATCAATGGGATTTTCTGGCTTGCAATTAAGTCCTACAATTCTGAAATGGTGTCACCACGATGACTCTGACATTAACTGGACGCTTTAGTAACAGATATGAAGGCGCACGGCACAGATATTAAGGTTACATTGTATTTTTAGCAAATTCCATCTTGAGTATAAAGTGTTAAGCAGAATTTAAAAACTTAAGCAATTCCATTTTTCAGGAGTTGCATTGAATTTAGATAATTTTTACCGAGTTTAGCTTAGGAGCATGTGCACGCTTATCGCATAAGATTAGGTTTCTGCAAGTTCTTGTCTGTCACATGCAAAGTTTGATAAAACAAGTATGAAAAGTGTGAGTAGCAGAAACTCCTTAACCTTTGGAGAACAAATTATGCTAAGTATGATTTACTTTCACTTGGAGTAGGGCCAGAGCAATGGAAAATTGACCTGAAGATAGAGAATCATTCCCAAGGGTGTGCCAATTGCTACAGGGTGTACACTGCAATGAGTAAAGACAGACGTAAAGCAGAGCTTCCAGGCACGGCGGCTGAGCTGATCTCACTGCAGGCTGCAGAGGAAAAAAAGATCAGCAGTTTTAGGTGCAAGTGTCAGGCTTCTGCCAGCTTAGGTGCAACTTAAGTCACTTGGACTTGGCTTTTACGTTGTATCACAACCAATTGTACGTCATTGATTAACTTTTCTCCTTCTACCCTCAAAGACACCTGCCAGATTCCTAAAAATAAGTAATATTTTTGACAGCATGGCATCACTAAAGACCCCGTCTTCCATTAATTTTTTTTGAATGGAAATATCTCACTGTAGAGCATTTGATTAGTTTCTTCTACATTACACATTCAGGTAGCATTTTCTGTTAGGCTCTTGTCCATCGGTTTTGTCCTCATTTTTTAATCTTTTCTCAGTCAGGCAATCATCCTTTTATACTGTTGTTTCTGTCTAGCTTAGTGCCTTACATTGCTTTCCCACACATTAGAACTATTAATAACTTCAATGGCAATCAACAGCAGTGGCAAATTCTCTCCTACTAACAGTATATGTTTTATATTTTATATTAACAAAATGAAATGGTGCATCATATAATGACTAACAGTGAATGCTTGTGGTTCTTCTGTCTTTTTCTAACACCAAGCACGGTTACTATTATTCTTTCTACATCATGAAATCATTTCAGATTTGAGTGAAGCAAGGGCAGCTTTTCAGTGTTTCACTTTATTTGAATTATGATTCAAGCTGTAATACAGTAAGCACTTGGTACCTCTACCAAGGGATGTCCTACAGTGATAATGACATTGACCTTGTTGTAGGATACTGTAGAGAAGAGAAAACACAAAAATATTAGAAGTGGCCCGAAGTGTTTAGTGAGCTTTAGATTGATTATTCTGATAAAAACTCTACTGGTAAAATCTGTTACCTAAACCAATTTGCACCTGAAATCCTTCCATGTGTTAAGATCTCAGATCTTCTGTGTTGCCTTTATGTATCTGTAGGAAAAGGGAGATGTCCCTGTCTATCCATAATAGATTCGGAACAAGCATGAAACAGCTTTTAATTATAATGGTACTGTTCCCTGATGATCAGGGAGAGGTCTGGAAATTGAAAGTGAGATCAGACACGCGTAATCCACACCAGCTTTGACTGCAAGAGAGACAATTACTTCTAGACAATCACTGTCTAGCTTGAACTGTGCTCTCTTATTATCAAATTAAGATAGTAACATGGTATCCTTGAGGTGAATGTCTTGCAATTATCCATAAAGAATAAAGCTTTTAATCAGATCTTATCTACCGCAAAATATGTCCGAAAAGAATGATGGTGAGTTTTTGGTTGGTGAAAAAGATTTTATAACATGCTATGAAAATCTTATAACTAAAAAGCTTAAAAAGAGAATTGTAGTTTGTGTGAATATTTCATTATTTTTATGCTTGCAGAACATCAATGTTCAGTTGCAAATAAAAATACATCATGTTCATATTTCATGTCATAATATTAAATGACTGGAAATGTTTATTCCTACTGTATTTTGCTTCAAATGCTATCAATTTTTAATATATATCAATATTTTACAATATGAGAAAAGAATGTGAAAAGATTATTTGTAATTTTATGTAGCAATAGGATTTTCCTGTCATTTAGTATGTGATTGAACAGAACTGCTATATCAAGGTGGACAACAAATATCTTTCTTAAAGCAACAGGACCACATACATACAATAAATCCTTAATATTGCAGTATACACACAAATGTCTCTAATGAATCTGTGTTTCTTTATTTCCCCTAATATGCTCACTTAACTTGGCAGACCGTTTTATCTGTACCGTGGTTGGTCACGTGCAGAGCTGTCTAGATGGTGATGACATTCCTTGCTCTGAGCTTAGCTTATGTAGTCCTTTCTTCTGGTCAATCCACTTCCAAACTGGAGAGCTGTACATACCCATTTCCTTTCCCCAAATTCGACTTGGGTCAGATCGATCTCTCATCGGTTTTTGCATGTTTAAAATATTAGCAAAATTATTCCTTTCTTACAGGAGTTACTGCTTATGCCACAGACGGAAAGTATTCACTGAGCCAAATTTCACCTTGAAATTTGATAGAGCTGTGTTAGGGAGGTGGGAAGAAACACCTGAAGTGGACCTTTTCCCTTTCTCCAATAGCAATGGATGAAGCAGGAATGACTAAGCTGGATTCCCCATGACCAGGACAAACAGCTAGAACCACACCGTTAATTAGGAGTGGGATTCACCTCTAGCTGTTGTAGCTAAGCTAAGGTTAGGAAATGATGAGAAGGTGAGGTAGTGCCTCCCCTGCTCTGCTCAAGCACAAGCTTTATTTTAATAACTCAGATCAATTTCCAGCCAGATTAGTTCCTTGGTCCAATTGACTATGTCTGCGTAAGTGCTCGTACCAGCACACAGAAAATTGTAGAAACATTTTTTTGGTAATAGCGTTCATTTCGGGTGATTTGAGGTGATTTTAGAAACTAGAGAAATATCCACACCTGATCCACACCGAGTGCATTAAGAGGTTAAGGATTTTCTCCGTCTCCTTATTGAACAGATAATAACAGTGTGTAAAACAGAACACTGAGTCCAAATTAGCTTGATGGGAAAAAACACATGATATTCTGTTTATATGGTCTTAGGTGTGCTTTGGTATCCAGTGGGGTCTACAGAAACAAGGTAAAATTTCATAACAGAACATGAAAGCATGTTAAAGGAAAAGGAGCATGGAGGAGAGAGGTTTTTCCATTGAAAAGCTCCCTCACCCCCTGTGCAACACTGTTCTGCAAAGCTTTGCCAGACACGCAAAGCTTGCGTGGGTTCAAGACAAGGCTGGACAAATGAGTGGAAAATTTGGAAGATGCCAGAGCCACAACGGGGTTGGAGTCTCGGCGGTTCTCAGGGAAGCAGTGCACATGCCTGCCCTATGCCTCCGCTCTTTCCTAGGTGGGAGTTTTGGCCACCGTCAGCGACAAGGTACAGGCTAGACAGATGTATGTTCTCATCTCCTAGGAAGATGAACAAACAGTCCTGGTCAGAAAGTTGTAAAGTGAACTTTCAATGAAAATATTTGCCACCTTTTCTAATTAAAAAAAGTACAGTTGTGTTGCGAAGTGCACATGCCAGAAAACAAGCTGGGGCAGGGGGAATTAAAATACCATATGATTACCCTGAAAACAATCCAACTTTTCCTTAGCCGGGAATGAAAACCCTTGTGTGTTTTTCCATAGAGGTGAGAGGGAGGACACAAACTGTTTCAGAAATAGTGGGTGAATGTCATGGTTTAACCCCGTCCGGCAACTAAGCCCCACGCAGCCACTTTCTGACTCCTCCCTCGTGGGATGGGGGAGAGAATTGGAAGGGTAAAAGTGAGAAAACTCATGGGTTGAGATAAAGACAGTTTAATAGGGAAAGCAAAAGCCACATGCACAAGCAAAGCCAAACAAGGAATTCATTCACTGCTTCCCATGGGCAGGCAGGTGTGCAGCCATCTCCAGGACAGCAGGGCTCCAGCACATGGAATGGTGACTGGGGAAGACAAATGCCATAAATCATAAACCCAAATGTCCGCACCTTCTTCCTTCTTCCCCCAGCTGTATATCCTGAGCATGACGTCATAGGGTCTGGAATATCCCTTGGGTCAGTTGGGGTCAGCTGTCCCGGCTGTGTCCCCTCCCAACTCCTTGTGCCCCCCCAGCCTCCTCACTGGTGGGGTGGGGTGAGGAGCAGCAAAGGCCTTGACTCTGTGTCAGCCCTGCTCAGCAGTAACGAAACCAGCCCTGTGTTACCAACACTGTTTGCAGCACAAATCCAAACCACAGCCCCACACTGGCTACTGTGATGAAAATTAACTGTTTCCCAGCCAAAACCAGCACAGTGAGACAACCTCAGTGTTCCTTTATCCCCTGTTTCCTGTGATTACGACGTGGTTCTGTCCTCAGTTTCATTGATGTCTAGACTACTCTATTTTTTATTTCTGCTCAAATAATGAGGCTACTTTACCTATAGATTACAGGTTAGTTCTCGGTTATCCCCATATGTACTATTTATATATTTATTTTAGTCTAAAGACACCTCACGGCTCCACTAGATGGCAGCCAGGACCTTCACAGATCTCACCCTGCTGAAACCAGATTATACTTTTGACAGATTCCCTTGACACGTACCAATTAAGATGTTCTACTCAATGGATGAATTATTTCACCGTCTCTCCAGTGAGACTCGTGGCATTCAGTACAGCACCAATGGACTCCACTAGCCATCCTACAGCCAGGACTTTACATCTTTCTTTCCCTTTCTGCTTGTCTGCGATTGCTGAAATAATCATAAAGGCGCCTGGAGGCATCTCTGCAGGGTACTGCCATGTGTTTACACTGGACGTCCCTCAGTAGAGCAAGCCCAAGGCGCCCTTGAGGCCAGCCTGTCAAGCCTTGCATCGGTTGTGAGGCTGCAAGTGTGGATTCAGGCACTGCTGAAGCTCATCCTCATCCCCGAGCACGATCTCAGGCTCCTGGATCACCGAACACGACTGGAGACCAGACTGCAAGCTGTTTGCAAGGCCACTGTTGACGGACAGCTGAGTGGAATATGTATCACTTCACTTTTCAGTCACACTGGAGACCACTCAGGGACGCAATGACTTTCCATGGCAGCCTGGAGACATCTCCAAGCACGAAGGGAATATATCCCAGTCCCTCTGGGGACTGCCAAGACTCCTTGTATTGCTGGTGGGAACGTCTGGGAGGAGATGGACTTCTGTCGGGCTATCCCCTCCCGGTTGGACAGATGATGGAGAAGCAGGCAGATGGTAAAGTTGACAAAGCAAACGCTGAATCATTTGGATGTATTAATCAGTGCCTCGGAGCTAGTGTTTGAGTGAAAACAACTCCTGCCAGAAGCAGGGCTCTCTGAGGCTACACCCCATCGAGCGGCAGACGCGGATTCGGTGCAGAAGCCTGCACCTGGGGCACGGGCAGCAGTATTGCTGTGGCGGCACAGAGCTCAGTTCAAGCTTTAAAATCCACCTGAGATGCCAAGGATGAATTAACAGCTGACATGGGCTTAGTGCCACAGCTGCTTGGCTGTTCACGGTTGTAGGACACTCGTTCACGGGTGTCCTCATGGTGGCTCAGTCACTTGGTTGTGACGGTAGCGGATGCATTGGTGAAGTCAGCTCTAAAAATCACGTAGGGCCCCTTTTTCTAGTATTGTGACAAAACCTCTATAGTTCCCCATCTTTATTTTGTTTTACTAGCGCATTTATGGTGTTTTAATACTATTTAATGGATTTTAGAGAGAAAACCTTGCAGGCTTGTAGTGACCTGTGTGAAGATCAGTTTTGGTAAAAGGGCTAGACCTGAAATGCAGATGGATTCTCACTCTGGCAGGTGGTCGTACAGCTGTAGAGTCCATTTAAACAAAGATGGATTTTGAGTGTTTGTGGATAGGCAAAAGAGAAAGAATGAATAAAAAGAAAATTTTATGGCTAGACAAATGTTAATAGAATTATTTTCCACATGCCACCATCACAGATTAGAGAGTTGTCATGTTTTATGTAGGGGATTAAAAAATACCATTCCAGTTCTGACTGAAAATAGGTTTTTCACTTTCCTTCTGATAAAGAAAAGGCTGCAACAGTGAAGGTCCTGGAAACATTAACTTACTATTCATTTCATAACCAGGGCTAGATGCAATATTTTGGAAATGTCAATGTTTTATTGAAAAATGAACATTTTTATACTGATTTTAGACTCTCTGTAATGTTTCTGAAGAGTTGTTGCATCCTTGGAAAACAGTCCACACCAGCTGTGGAAACCAACTCGACCTACTCATGTGGTTAATGCTTCACACGTACTTAAGTCTCTTCCTGGAACAGGGAATATATTAATCCAAAGCATGGGGTTTTTGTATCTTTGTTGATGTAAAATTTGCTCTAGTATCTTTGAGCAGGAACTGCAGACAGCCACCACCATTAAAAATCAAAATATCCTACTTATCAACCTAAGAAATGTATCGTGGAGTTCCCTTTTGTTCACTATATTTATTTTTTCCTGATGAAGTGTCTGCCATAGGAACCGCATGCTTTATGGTCTTCGTAACAGGAGAATAAAGCTTTTATCGTTAGGATGCAGTCCCAGTGCAGTCAGCTGCAAATAGATGGGATTCATCTGACATTATTCAGCCATCTAAGAGGTAGGTGCCTAAATTCAGGTCAGGCAACACAGGCTCTCTTTATAGTCAAAAGAGAGGAATAGATCATTTTGAGATGTGATTTATCCGATCCGTTTTAGATACTCTGCTTTACGATGAGATGAATTGCACTGCAGACTCCCCATGGCTTATAAAGGCAGCCCACCTTAGATCAGCTGTAGATATGCTGATGTTTAGCCAGATGATCCCTCTCAACATGCTCTTCTACACACACAGAGGTGGCAGACAGTTGTGAGCGTTGCCTGCACCCACTGTGCTGACGCTGCACACGATTACGGTGTTCAGGACCCCGCTGGAGACTCCTCAGAGCTGCTTCTCATCAGGCATCACCAGTTTCACTATTGTCTTACCAACCAGCCCTTTTGTTTGGTGCCCACAGGGTACCTCACGCGTTCACAAGCCCTTTTGCCATCCTGTGCTTAGGACGTGTCAGGACCTCGCAGGATGTGCCAGGGCTCCCATCCAGGAGACTCCCGGAGACCTGCACGGGTATGCAGCCCCCTGGACACATCCTGATCTATCTCCCCTGGTGCAATTGCTCCGGCATTTCCACCTGATATATCGGCTTGTGCTGGATCCATTGCTGTTTGTGGCAGTCAGTTTTGTCATGGAGCAGCGAAGTAATAGCCCAGCTCTCTCTATAGTCTGCTCCCGGTGTTGGAGAAGGATTCCTGGCCATGTTAAAAATTAAATTAGAGCCCAGCCTTGGTCCCCAGTGCAAGTGTAGGCTTATTAGCAGCATAAATACACCCTATGCCTTTTCATAGCCTGATTTCTCTCACTGAACTACTCAGAAAATTCCACGGGTTTTTTCAGTACTTATGTTAAGCAGGTGCTTACTTATTTTGCTGGCACGTGGCATTTGCTTTGCTGTTTCTGGCATTTCCATGGGCATGGGACGTAACACACTGCAGCAACCAGGTGCAAGCGCTGCCTGTCCTCATCCCTCAGCTTTTAATGCATCTGTTTTCCTGAGTGCCCTTTCAGGAGCTCAGTAACAAAAGGAAAGTAGCTTTTAACTACTGGTTGGATTTTAATCTCAGTCTCTCTCTGCTTTAAAAGCTTTGGAAAAAAAATAGAGTAGCTTTTAATAAAGTAGCAACTATTGGAACACCAGTAATTTTCTTTCCTCCCAGAGACACAGGGGAGAATATAATTTAATTTGATTAATTCACAGCTCACATTTAAAACGTTGGGTTCTTTTTGTTTTTCTCTCTCTTTATTTTTTTCCCCCTTTTTCTTTTTCTCCTACTTTCCTTTTGGCACTTGCATTTATCAGCTATTTGAAAACAATTCAGATGCTTTTAGCAGGAACTGGTTACCTCCGTACCCAGCAAGCCAACTGCCAGAACATTGGTACCTCGACTCCTGATACGTGATGGGCAGGAACATTTGGTGAGTCATATAATGACACACTGAGACAAACGGAAGCGAAATTCCTTTAATTTTTCTGCTCTTTTGCTTCACAGGTGGCTGGTCAGGATTTGGTCATGCACTCCATTTCTATTGGTACTCCACTTGTCTCTTTGTAGCCACATATTTGAGCAATGAAATATTAAAATTACAGAAAGAAAAATGAAGTAATATATTTCCATTACAGCTGGCTGGAGGACTCTTCTAATGATTTCTTGGTTGGTTTTGGAGGCCAGTATGTGTGTCAAAACCCCTTCCTCAATGAAAACAAGATGTTTTGCATAGATAATTGATTTTGAAGAAGGATTATCGAGTTCACACTGAAATGTTTGATCTATCAGAAAAAATAAAAGGCAGACCCAAATATCAGACCTGACCGTTTCAATGCAATTAATTCCATGAAATCGTTTTGAATGTTTTACTTTTACATTTTTCCTTAGGGCTCCTATGAGCTATTGGAATAAACATTTGCTTAATATGCTTTTGCTTATGATACAATGACAGTTCACAAAGACAGGCTATGCTTAAACCATTTGAAACTATTTGAAAACATTGATTTGCAGCTTAATTTCAGGGGGAAGGCTTTTGGAGAAATGTTATAGTCTTAATTTCTTTTACCTCAAAGGAAAAAATGGGCCTTTTCTTTTTTTTTTATCAGTATGTAAAAATATTCCAACACGCACACAGACACACAAACACACAGACTCACACATACATATACATTTTCCAGAATTATCTTGCTCAATATCTATGCTGGTTTTCCTTATATAGAGATATTTTCTTTCCTGTATATTCATACAGCTCCACCTCTTCCAAATTACTGTCCCCCTGCACGTCTCTTTACCTGAGCACTTATAAATTAGCTGCGGAAAGTGCAACCACTGGAAATATCTCGATAAGGAGATCGTAACCAGAGTCTGTGCCAGCGTGTGGCATCAGCAAGAGGGGCTACAGGCAACACTGGAATACAGTCTGATAAAAGATTCTCATAAAAAACGTGTCCCCTCGAACAGGCTTTGGGGATTTGGAGTGCTGAAAAGCTTTTTTTTGATGAGAAAAACAGGGCTTTTAGCAGCAAAATTGGACAAACCCCAAGTAGCTGATTTCACATCGGGTAAACATGTGCACAGAAAGGGCAGCAGGGGAGCACACGGCCTTTGTGGCCGGTCCGTGTTTCCCCTGGAAATGAAGGAGTTGCAGGAATTGACATGTGCCGGGCGAAAACAAAATGTGAGAGCCTATTGCCAGGGGGGCGTGCAATAGGGCAGCCCAAATAACCAGACACGGGGAGCTGTCACGAACTGTGGATGCTCAGCTGGAGAGCGAGTATCGGGCTCCTGCAGCAGGGGAGCACGAGGGATTTTTGGCAGGGGAGGCACATGGGCTAGACTCAGCCGAAGCGCAACGGTTAGTGCTGGTGAGGAGCTCCCTTCTGCGAGGGATGCTTATATCAGGTTAAATTCTGCCTGAGAGATAAGTCACCAAAACCTCTAGGAAAAAATCCAAGTCTGAAGCAAACTGCCTTCACGTTTTCAGTGCAGGTGCATCGGAAATCACACGACTTAAGCTCTAAGGTTCAGGTTTGAGCTTTGAGCCAACGGGTGAAATATAAATGAGATCAAGCCTAAGAAGCGGAGTGCAACTTGACCTCTTCCTGGTAAAAGTCAGGCTGATAAAGTAGCTGTAAAATACAGGCTATTCTTCCTTTGTAGAGCTGTAAAGTTTAAAAGTTATCATCTAAACCCTCCTGACTCATGCATTCCCCTTTCTGATTCTCTTGCCGGTATTTTGGCAAAACTAAACTAAAATGCCTAAGCTTTGATAACCTTTAAGAATCAAAATAATAGTTCCAAAAAAATTTCTCCTGATCAGAAATACTGTTCCGTAAGATGGAGTTTCATCTGATCCAAACCGAGGTGTGTGTCACAGGCCTCCTATGCAGACAACAGGCTATACAGTGGCTATTTTTTTCCTAAGCAAAACATGAAAGACCATGGGATGATCCACGCTGCAGACATGATATCACTCACCAGTGGCTTTAAAAGGGTTCTATGTCTAATTTAGAAGTTTAATTTTTAGGTATCTAACTTTAAGTGTCTAAATTACAGCATCTGAATCTCAATTCAAGAATCAAAGTTGACTTGTGTCTCTGCTGCATGTATTTGCGAGCACGCTTTTTTTTAACTGGACTTCAGCTGAAAGTGGGCTGATCTTTTTCAGTACCACCTTGCTTTCTAAAGAAATAAGGTGTGTAGGATACCGAGAGTGAGAAGGAAAGCTGAAAGAGAAACAGAATGAAGAGAAGGAGAAAGAAGGCAAAAAAACCCACTGGATAGATAAGGGGAGCTGTGCACAAAACGAAATCAGAAGGTACAGATCCTACACATCATCAGACAAAGTCAGGGCACTCGCTCCATTGCAGGTGAAACAACGTGAACTTTCTGAAAAGTGTCAAAGTCTGTTCAATTGCCCCTCTGGTTGCTGCGCTGGTTACTCCGCAGTCCTCTGCAGGAGACTCAGGAGACACCCCTGGACACCTTCAACAAGTGAAATGTTTAATTTATTCCTCTCTCTTCTCAGATGTTAGGGCTTTGAAAAAAAGAACCCTGCTGCTGCATGTTCTCATTTTTTTCCAGAGAGCAAACTAAAAATATCAAATAGATCTGGAATATGCTCCTTAGAATTGATTTTTCCTACCTGCTCTTCTATACAACTCTGCTTGGTCAGTGTTCATGAAATGAAGTTTTACGTAAAAACCAAACCAACAAACAAATAAACAAAACCTTATCATTGCTTTATTACTTCTTCAAGAGTTCAGTTTCAAAATAAGACATGAGAAAGTGTCAGATTAGCAGCTCTGTGGTTTCTGTCGTGCTCTACACTGAACTTGCCTTAGGGCAAGCTTTTTTCATAGTGATTTTTCTATGTATTTCAAGTACGAACTATATTGACCCATAGTCAAGAAATTTCCATATGCAATTCAAATACTTTGGGTAGGACTTACTTAGGAGTTCTAAATCTCCATTCTACAGCTGCAGAGAATTTTCTTCTTACTAATTAATTAATACTAATATCTTGTTATTAGCACTTATATCTAGCTTCACAAAAGAATGTAGGGGTTAGATATTATCGAGAGGTGGGACTGGTATCAGCTAAATGTAACCTTGTAAAAACCAGCCAGATTTGATTGTTCACAAATGCCTTCTGCTGTCAGAGGTGTCCTGAAATACCTTACACACCTACAAGAGGCTGACAAATAGAGTGTAGGAGCCGCATGAAACCGATGGCCTTCTGACAAGAAGGGCAAGTGGTGGTGTATCTCATGGGGGGAGCTAATCAGGTAGTGTCTTAAAATGTCATTCAGTTGCCCGTGGGCATCTATTACAATGAACATTATATGAGATGCTCATCGTATGAGTTACTTTAGTTTCCAGGACACTTGTATGGGACTGACAGAGGGGATCCAGGTCAGACAACTGACAAAACAGATCTAAAAAATTCTTCACTTGTACAGGCAGCTGACTCAAGCATTACAACTAGCATATACCATAGACACTTATATTTAAGGGCCTGTATTTAAAGCTAAATCTCACCACTGAAAGTGAGAATATTAATATCGAGGACTCGATCCAGTTGTTCACACGCAGGCCTCTTGTATTGTTTGAGATGCCTTGGTTTACTCAAGGGGGCAGATACGATTAAGGTCCTACAGGAGATCTGTGTCCTTCCGACCCATCTGCTAGAGGCCTAGTAGGGTAACAATCTGATGAAAGGTGAAGGACCATCGCACAAGTTTCTTGAGCTGCAGGATTGTGTGACAACTTATTCTTTGGATCATTCCGACTTTAGCTTGAAGCTTAGGTATAATTACCTTTATTGTTCACTAATTTAGGTGTCAGGTTTTACTTGGTGTCATGGTTATTTTTGAAAACAGTACCCTAAGAGAGACTGAGATTACTTGACTGGGACTACTGACCCTTGCTGTATGGCAAAGTAGATGTTTTTAACCTCCAGCCATGCTATATGGTAAGGCAAGGCTCTCCCAACCAAGTTGAATGGGATCCATGAAGACTGATCATAGCGTTTACCCAGTGACATGGTTGCTACCATGGCAACATATTTTTTGTTGTTGCAGTTGAGGAAAAAATGATTTTATCTTTAATGCCTGTCTGGAGGTTAGAAGCCACAGACAAGACTTCATTCTGGTCTCTCACTGTCGTGTCTTCTGAAGCAATGGAAATGAAAGCATGAAGACTTCAAGCGTTTCAGAGTCTCAGGAAAAACAGAGACTGAAAGAATGAGAACAGCAGAAGTTGAAGAAGCAGCATCTTCTTTTATGAAAATTTATGCCTTTTAAAATTTATGCAAAGAAAATGCAGCTTTTTAAAGGGAATCGAACATAATCCCAACCGCTGATGGCAATGCTCAGACAATGAAAGCAAGTTGTTTAATCACATATGCAAATTGCAGAAGAATTAATCACAATTCATGGCCCTATAGAACATCACTGCAGTGTTTAGACCACTTAAATAATAGAAGGCCTGAAAGCAGAAGATGGTAGCCTTTGTATATATTACTGCATAGGTGGAGGGAGTAATTTTTCAAAGGTGCATAACAGATTTTGATGCATAAATATGACTACATGGCAATTAAGCCTACATGGTTAATTGCTGTGGGCAGGCTTAAAATCCTCGATTTATATTGCATTGTAACATTTAGACATTGCTTTGGGGGATGCTGTGGGAAACAGGGGCAGGAGGAATATGTGCAGGAAGACTTCACAGAGATAAAAGACTTAGTGATGACAATAAATTAGTCCAAACGAAACAAGTAAGCAAGTGAAGTTCTTTACCTTCTGTTACCTACTCAGAAGTTAGAAATCAAATCTAAGCTGGTTGTGTAGACTATCTCTATGGTCAATAAAATGAAATCCAATGAAATGAAATCCAGAATTTTCCACCTCTAATTCATCTAACCTCTGTTACTCACACCTTAAGGGAGATTGAGTTGACATTTGGAAGTGTCTATGTGTCTCCATTGACTGCCTACAAATTTAGCTTGAAAAATAGAATAGAGTAGAATATTTTCCGTTGAAAGAGACCTACAATGATCATCTAGTCCAACTGCCTGACCACTTCAGGGAAAAGACACTTAGCTTTTAGATAAGATGAATCCAGCTTCATCTACCTGTCCAAAACAAAAAAGGTGTTTTTTTCAAAAAATTATTGTTCATCCACATGTGCAGTTTGTAGTGCATAAGAGTGGCACACACAGAGAATCTGATTCCCTCTAGGTACCAGAGAATACAAATGCAGAGACGAACAGACAACTTCAAGTTTATGGATTGCTTTCACCTTCTGTTGATTGACATTTTGCTTCTGAGCTTTCCTAGACCTTAAATTTCTATTTCGCTTAATAAAAAACCCCTTACTCTGTATCTATATTGAGAGTGCTTTAGAAGCTGGGAAATTCTGTCTGCAAAGGACAACCAAAGGAAGATATATACATAATTTATTTTCCCCTGGGTAAGGGTATGAACCAGATTAATTACTTTTCATGAGCAACCACTGGCAGATTGACCCCAGCTATTATTACAACCATTAAGTATCTAGGAGGAAGATAATCAATCAGTCAGTCCGTTAGACTCGTAATCTTGGCATCTGAAACAATCAAGGAGCAGCAAATCTATTCATCTGCCTGCCTGTCTGTCTATTTTTCTACCTATTCATATCTTCAAGATAGCAATATCTATCTATCTACGTATCTAACTATCTGTCTATCTATCATCTGACGGTCATTACTTTGTCAGACACATTCTCAGCTGGGGGCAATGCAGAACCGTTCAAACCAGCTGAGCATCAGCAGTTTCCTTTTCCTGATGGGTCAGCCCAGTATTATTTCCTCTCTGTAGAGTGAAAGTTGGATGAAAACGGAAGCAATTGGCATTCAGAGGAGCTGAATCAGGGACAGCTGAATCAAGGAAGCGCAACAGAAACCCAGCATAGGAGAGGTGCTTTCTCTCTTTCCATCTCCACAAGATTTTACATGTTACAGATAAGCACTTTATTTTTCATTGTGGTCAGGACTTAATTACCGATGCAGTCACTAATAAATATCATTGCCAACAGCTGTTTCTGTTAATGCATTGGATAAATCATCTCTCTACCCATTAACCAAGTGGACAGAGTTCTGCTCAGAAGGGATCCTTTGTACCACCTTTCTTCTGCCACTCCTGTTAGACCTGTTGTCTTCAAGAATGCCTTTTGTGGAATAAGACAGTCCTCAGTGTAAGGGTGGCCAAAGAGCAGAGAGAAACCACTCAATGATTGCTCACATTCTGGAACGCCAACAGAGCTTTTCCCTGTGCTATTAATTCATGAGAGAAAGGGGACACTTACATACATGTTTATCTAAAGCACATATTGCTCCAGTAAATCAAGCATTTCTCTGTCAAGCATCTTCCAAGTAGTCTAAAAAAAAGTCAATTTATTTGTTCTGTGCTGTTAAGTAATTGAAGAGACTAACGGAGGAATACTAACATGAGTTTGGTAGCTCATATAAACATGAAATTTCAAGCTGTAATGATCCTCCAAAATTATCATTGCGCATTTTGAGTCATGTGTCAATAACAAGCAATTCAGCTGGCTCTGTTTTGAAGCTCTCTGTGCAGCCTGTGTCCTGATTTTCTTCAATTTTCTCTCAATGAAATCCATGTCCTGACAGACATGCTTTTTAGCTGGTCATTGCAGCTGAGCACAAACCCAAAAGATCATTGAAAATACAGCTGGAAAAGCCTCAAGAGGTTGCCTAGTCTGTATTCTTTCTCCAAGGCAGGCCTTGCTTACCTAAAGATCTATTTTAGATATTTATACAGTCTGCTTCTAATGAAATCCAGAAATGAAAATATTGCGATCTGTCTAGAGATACTTCTTGCTAGAATGCTTTGTAACTAATGCCTTTATAATTACCTGAAACAGCTCTGGCTGAGATTTAAGTCCTTTTCTTTCTATTCTAGCCACGGTAGGTGCAAACATGAATGTACAACTTTCCTTTTAACAGATATATTTTATATCTTTAAAAGACAGTTCTGTGGGGATTGTAAATGCAAGGGAGTAAGTATTCTTTCTTTTGCTTTATGCAGGCTTCCCACTCAGAACGTAACAGATCGCTTTGGAAAATCCTACAGATTAAGACACCAAATGCCAGAGAGAGAAACACAGCTGAGACACACAGACACAAAGCACCAAATAAAAATACTTCTGTGTTATGCTGTTTTTTTTTTTTTCTTTTAAATGATGGAAAATAAAGTTGACAAAACCCAAGAGTTTCACATTTGTGGTTTTTTTCTGTTTCTTCTCAGTTTAATGTTAAATACAAGCCACAATTTATTATGCTTCCTCAAGCTTTACAAAATGATTTAGGTTGCTATGTTAATTGATCACAATTAATTTTATCATGAGAGCTCTCCATTCAGGCCACTTAAACAATGTGCTTCAAGAATTTTTGCCTGAGGTCGTACTTATCAAACATGCAATTCACCTCACCTAATTATCAATATTTAAAAGTTACATCTCTCAGTTTATGCTAGTCTCCCATGTTTTATAGTCACTGGAGAGAAATAGGCATCTAACGAGGTCATTTTTATCTTAGAATTAGACAAATCATCCTATTGCATTTTTTATTTCTCTCCAGTGAATATAGGGATGACTAGTTCAGGCTTCGACAGGTAACCTGCCTGCCTTACATAAATAAATCTCACCTAAGAGTAGAAAGAGAAATATAGACACAAAGTAAATTAAATTTAATGAGACTTTTCAACCAACCAAATGGAATCAAAAGGGGATTTACCCAAATATGCCACAGTTCAATGTCAGAGGCAAGAATTAAACCCAGCTCATCAGAGACTCATCCTGTTATAATACAGAGACATAATGAATTGTAAATCCCTGGCAGTATGATTAGTTGTTCCTCCAGAGTAAAAAAGTGAGGCAGGATGAAGTGAGATGAGAATTAGATGCCAGTGTAAAGTATAAGACTTCAGTAGGAGTTGCCAAAAAGAAAACCACCAAAACCAGTAAGTGAAAAACAGGAAGTGACTGGGAGAGTAGGATAAATGTTCTCTAAGCATCTTACTTGTCTCAAATATTTTTTCTTCTATTACATTGCCTTCCTTCCTTCAGTAATCATTACGGAAGAGAAATCTTGTAGCCCTCACTGTAATAGATTCTCGGGATAATGTACCATTCCAGTTATGGTCTGGAATACACAAAGCAAGACCTTCAGTCCTCACATCCTGTCCCTCTTGTAGATAACAGCAGCCATTATCTCAAAATCAGAGTGACCTTTTCTTTGTGTTCTGTTTGAGAAGCAAATTGCTCATTTCATCTCCAAAGAGGCTAATGGTCTGCAAATATTTCCCCAGTTGAAAGCAGACAGGCTGTATTTCTGGACTCTCTCTGTATAAACAGCATCTTGTCTACATGTGCAAGCTGTGTCCAGGCCCCCATTACCGTCAGCGGAGACGTAGGGCTTGATTCAGCTGCGATAACATAAGTGTCAGGTGATACTGGAGATGCCCTAGGATGTCTGAGTCATCCATGCCTTGACTCACTGGTAGCCCCAAGGGACCAATAGAAAACCAAACCCAACCTGGTAGGTGCTATAAGGCACATCCTTCCCACATGCCCTTGCATAATATGTATGAGGTTCTGCAAGTGGAACTGAACAATAACGAGGACAATGGTTCATAGAATTATAGAATCATAGAATAGTTTGGGTTGGAAGGGACCTTTAAAGACCATCTAGTCCAACCCCCTGCCATGAGCAGGGACATCTTCAACTAGATCAGGTTGCTCAGAGCCCCGTCCAGCCTCACCTGGAATGTTTCCAGGGATGGGGCATCTCCCACCTCTCTGGGCAACCTGTGCCAGTGCTTCACAACCCGCATTGTGAAAAACTTCTTCCTTATGTCTAGTCTGAATCTCCCCTCCTTTAGTTTAAAACCATTACCCCTTGTCCTGTCACAACTGACCCTGCTAAAAAGTTTTTCCCCATCTTTCTTATAAGCCCCCTTTAAGTACTGAAAAGCTGCAATAAGGTCTTGCTGGAGCCTTCTCTTCTCCAGACTGAACAAGCCCAGCTCTCTCAGCCTGTCTCCATAGGAGAGGTGCTCCAGTCCTCTGATCATTTTTGTGGCCTCCTCTGGACTCGCTCCAGCAGGTCCATGTCCTTCTTGTGTTGGCGGCTCCAGAGCTGGACGCAGTACTCCAGGTGGGGTCTCACCAGAGCGGAGTAGAGGGACAGAATCCCCTCCCTTGACCTGCTGGTCACACTTCTTTTGATGCAGCCCAGGATACGGTTGGCCTTCTGGGCTGCGAGTGCACATTGCTGGCTCATGTCCAGCTTTTCATCCACCAGTACCCCCAAGTCGTTCTTGGCAGGGCTGCTCTCGATCCCTTCATCCCCCAGCCTGGATTGATACCAGGGGTTGCTCTGACCCAGGTGCAGGACCTTGCATTTGTCCTTGTTGAACTTCATGAAGTTCACACGGGCCCACCTCTCGAGCTTGTCCAGGTCCCTCTGGATGGCATCCCGTCCCTCAGGCATGTCCACTGCACCACTCACCTTGGTGTCATCCACAAATTTGCTGAGGGTGCACTCGATCCCACTGTCTATGTCATTGATGAAGATTTTAAAGAGTACTGGTCCCAATACGGACCCCTGAGGGACACCACTTGTCACCTATCTCCATCTGGATGTTGCGCCATTGACCACTACCCTCTGGATGCCACCATCCAACCAATTCCTCATCCACCAAACAGTCCACCCATCAAATCCCTATCTCTCCAATTTAGAGAGAAGGATGTTGTGGGGGACTGTGTCAAAGGCCTTACAGAAGTCCAGATAGATGACATCCGTAGCTCTTCCTTTGTCCACTGATGTAGTCAGGCTGAGGTATTTAATGCCTTCTTTGCCTCAGTCTTTCATAGTAAAAGACCAGTTGTTCTCCAGGTACCCAGCCCCCTGAGCTGGAAGACAGGGAGTAGAATGAAGCCCCAATAACCCAAAGAGAAATGATCAGTGACCTGCTACACCACTTAGACACACCCAAGTCTATGGGGCTGGATAGGATCCACACAAGGGCACTGAGGGAGCTGGCATAAGTGCTCACCAAGCCACTTCCCATCATTTCTCAGCAGACCTGGCTTACCAGGGAGGTCTCTGTTGACTGGAAGCTGACAAATGTGACACCCGCCGGAAGGAGGATCCAGGGAGCTACAGGCCTATCAGCCTGACCTTGGTGCCAGGGAAGGTTATGGAGCAGATCATCTTGAGTGCCATCATGTGGCACGTACAGGACAATGAGGTGATCAGGCCCAGTCAGTATGGGTTTATGAAAGGCAGGTCCTGCCTGACCAACCTGATCTCCTTCTACGACAAGGTGACCCACTTAGTGGATGAGGGAAAGGCTGTGGACATTGTCTGCGTAGACTTTAGTAAAGCCTTTGACACCATTTCCCACAGTATCCTCCTGGAGAAACTGGCTGCTCATGGCTTGGATGGGTGTACGCTTTGCTGGGTAAAAAACTGGCTGGATGGCCGGGCCCAAAGGGTTGTGGTGAATGGAGTTAAATCCAGCTGGTGGCTGGTCACAAGTGGTGTTCCCTAGGGCTCGGTATTGGGTCCAGTTCTCTTTAACATCTTTATCAGTGATCTGGACGAGGGGATCAAGTGCACCCTCAGTAAGTTTGCAGATGACACCAAGTTGGGTGAGAGTGTTGATCTGCTTGAGGGTAGGAAGGTGCTACAGAGGGACCTGGACAGGCTGGATCAATGGGCTGAGGCCAATTGTATGAGCTTCAACAAGGCACAGGGCCAGGTCCTGCACTTGTGTCACAACAACCCCAGGCAACGCTACAGGCTTGGGGGGGAGTGGCTGGAAAGTGCTGGGCGGAAAAGGACCTGGGGGTGTTGGTCAACAGCTGGCTGAATATGAGCCAGTGTCACGGAGGCACACCAAAACAACTCCACACAGCTAAACTCAAACAAACCTTTAATTCACAACTGAAACCAAACAACCAAAACTAACAAAACAACAGGGTAACCAAATGACACTCCGAGAACATTTAACAAGTTACAGGTTCGATATACCAGTCGGGGATGTTATTACTGCACGGCAAAACACGAGAATGATGGTCCAGGGTGTGCACACACTCACTCACAAAAGGAAACTCTCACTCAAGGATATCCAGAAGAATAAGAGCGCTCACCGAAGGGGGGGGGGTGTTCAGGTTCAGGTTCACTCAAGGATATATCCAGAAGAAATCACTCACCAGAAGATGGCGAGGGCACTCAATCCCGGGAAGTTTCCTTGGGTGACGTCTCAGCCCAAGGGCAGAGTTTCCAATCACAGGCCCGCTGCTCCGAGGAAAACCACTCAAAGGGGGCTTTCCGGCGGGGGCTCCTTTTATAACCTGGTCGGATCTGAGCTGTGGTCATTTATGGTCAGTGTTCCAGAAGCTTCTCTCAACCAAGGCACGCCATTGGCTGAGGGCCCTGTCTCCCCACTGAGGGGTCCCAGTATGGTCAGAGGTCTAGAAGTTTCTCTCAGCTGAGGCCCGCCATTGGCTGGGAGCCCTGCTGACCGGTCCAGGGGTCCTGCCTCTCCCACTCCCACCATAGGGAGTGGGGGGTTGACACCTGAGCTGAGGTGCGTGAGTGACAGCTGCCATGGCAGGGCACTGGAGGCGCAGAAATGAAGCGCGAAAAGGAGCCATCGGCTGCCGCCCTGAAGGCCTCTGGCCCTGGTCAGGGCGAGTGTATCTGCCACAGCCAGCAGTGTGCCCAGGTGGTCAAGAAGGCCAACAGCATCCTGGCTTGTATCAGCACTAGTGTGGCCAGCAGGAGTAGGGAGGTGATTGTCCCCCTGTACTTGGCCCTGGTGAGGCCGCACCTCGAGTGCTGGGTTCAGTTTTGGGCGCCTCACTACAAGAAAGACATTAAGGGGCTGGAGCATGTCCAAAGAAGGGCAACGAAGCTGGTGATGGGTTTAGAGCACAAGTGCTGTGAGGAGCGGCTGAGGGACCTGGGGATGTTTAGCCTGGAGAGAAGGAGGCTGAGGGGAGACCTTCTCGCTCTCTACAACTCCCTGAAAGGAGGTTGGAGCCAGGCGGGGTTGGTCTCTTCTCCCAAGTAACAGGCGATAGGACAAGAGGAAATGGCCTCAAGTTGCACCAGGGGAGGTTTAGATTGGATATCAGGAAAAAATTCTTCACCAAAAGGGTTGTCAAGCATTGGACCAGGCTGCCCAGCGCAGTGGTGGAGTCACCATCCCTGGAGGTATTCAAAAGATGTGCAGATGTGGCACTTAGGGACCTGGTTTAGTGGTGGACTTGGTACTGCTAGGTTAATGGTTGGACTGGATGATCTTAAAGGTCTTTTCCAACCTAAACGATTCTATGATTCTGTGATTCTAATGTACCATCCTCCATGTGGTGAGTGCAAAAGCTGTTTAGGCTCCACAGTATTGATCAGACCTTCATTGACCGTAATGAACACTTAGATACTTTGCACACATGTAGATATCTATATTTAGACAATTAAATTTGTGTGTTTTAATCTACAAAATGAGTTCCACCTCTAAAGAAGAATAACTCAACTGAGTATACAGAAGGTGCCTAGGATGTCTAGCATGCAGAGGATGAACAAACATGTATGTTTGTAACAAAACCATTCCCAGTTGTTTGAAAGAAAGAGACAGATCTTTACTTGCTCAAGAAAAGTTGTTTAAAACAAGGCTTACTGTGAATAGCGTCCATATAATCTCTTGGCAGCTGGATTTCAGTCAATCACTGACCAGATTATTTAACTGCCACCCAGACTCAGATCATTCCTCTGTGAAGCAGTTTATCAAATATCTAATAAATTGCTGAGATGATAATCCACACTGTTTATCCACCAACAATTCCTCACTGCAGTAGAAAAAGGGATATAAGGAAACGCACGCATAAATATTGCTTCTTGAAATTTCTTTCTTGCTCCTTCTGGCAATGAATCCATTTGGTTTTGTCTCTTTCTAAGTGAGCGTGTCAGGATCTAATCTTCTCATCTGTAAAAGAACAGAGGTATTTCTTGGAATTATTCAGGAATTTAATACTGTGGATAGAGAAAATTCTGGCAAGTTTCCTCCCAGTAGTTAATGATTCTTTGAGAGATGGAGTTCTTAAAGATACTTAACTGTAAGTAACTTAGACTTCCATCACAGGCAACCTTTACTTTAAATGACTCAAGACTCACTCTAATTTCAATTAACACTTTTGAATTTCTGCATGCATACTAAATTCTGGGAAACATGATCAAGAAGTTACTTAAGATTATTTGGTGATGATATCACTCATTGCATCGTTTAATATATAAGTTGATGAATGGTGTCCATATGCATAAAACTAGAACCTTGGCAAGAGTTTTGGATTTGTGACTCATGATCATAGTGCAGTCCTGGAGGAGGGAGGGGACCAAGGAACTCTCATATTGGGCCCCTCACTCCAAGACAGACACTGAGGGGCTGGAGTGTGTCCAGAGATGGGCAACGGAGCTGGGGAAGGGTCTGGAGCACAAGTGCTGTGAGGAGCGGCTGAGGGACCTGGGGGGATTTGGCCTGGAGAAAAGGAGGCTGAGGGGAGACCCTCTCGCTCTCTGCAACTCCCTGAAAGGAGGTTGGAGCCAGGTGGGGTCGGTCTCTGCTCCCAAGGAACCGGTGACAGGACAAGAGGAAACGACCTCAAGTTTCACCAGAGGAGGTTTAGATTGGATATTGGGAAACATTTCTTCCCCGAAAGGGTTGTTGAGCACTGGACCAGGCTGCCCAGGGCAGTGGTGGAGTCACTATCCCTGGAGGTATTCAAAAGATGTGTAGATGTGGCACTTAGGGACATGGTTTAGTGGTGGACTTGGTAGTGATAGGTTAATGGTTGGACTCGATGATCTTAAAGGTGTCTTCCAACCAAAACGACAATATGATTCTATGATATGTGGGATGGCTCATTGGGAGGGGTCACTGTACCCAATGGCATCACTGCACCATGTATTTCTGCCTTATCAGAGCCTAAAAAGTTGACTCTTCTTTTTTTTTTTTTTTTTTTTTCTTCTTCTTTTTATATTCACATTGGCAAATTTCTTTCTGCTTTTCTACAGGTAAAGACCTATAGACTATAATTATTATTAGTGTGAGGAGTGCATAAAGGCAACTGAGAGCCTGCCTGCTGTTCTTCTTAAAATAGATACCAAATCACTGTCATTGGCATCCCTTTTGTTTGTGCGGTAGCTACAGGGCTGTAATATTCTCTTCATGTTGGCAGTTCTTGAGCAGTACATAAGAGCAAGATCCCAGCTTACACAGACCATGGCATAAACATCTGCCGACGATCTGATAGATACAGGGGGAATAATGGAGACAAAAGAAGGATTTAGCTTATTCTAAGAATGGCAAAGGCTGATTTCATTTTCTGAAGAATTAGGGCACATTAGGAATTGAACTGCTGCTTTTTGCATGGTGGGTAAGGAAGACAGGGCAGGTCAATTAAACAGCTCCTTCAAATTTATCCTGAGGCTGTTTTTTTATTCTAAAATAAATGCTTATCCTTTCTTGCAGATATTTCTATTGAGTCAGGTTTGCATTGGTGTTTAGATTTGTTGAGGTGGAAATTATACCTGTCAGGATTTATGAAAGTGTCTGTGTATGGCCCTAAAGAGGTAATAGTGCAGGAAACTCTAGCATTGGCCAGCAGTGGGAAGACAAAGATAAATTCAAATAAAGTTAAGTTTTAATAATGAGGGCAAATAAACTGTGCATTAACTATTTTCTTCCCTCACCCCAGCTTCCCTCTGAACACACCAGTGGTTTCTCCAGGTTTTGAAAAGAAACTCTTCAGAGCCCGTTCCAAGACACAAAGAGTCCTTTGGCCCCTTGGAAAAGTGATTGAATGAAATTATGGGGCTAAGTAGAAGTGGACAAATGAGACCAACTTATGATCTTTCCTATCCTTAAGCCTTTGTAAATCATGCTTTTGGATTTAGGTGTAAACAGACTCTCCTTCTCTAAGTAAGTCCTTCATTTTTCCTTGGCAGCAGCATGGCTGAGTTCATTTTCCAGGGGCTTTCTGTAAATACCAGCTTAAGCCAGAAACACCAGCTTAAAATAAATACCAGCTTAATTCCTGAAATCTGGAAGCTAAATCCAACTCCCTGAGTACTTAAAGAGCTCCGCTCCCAAACTACGAATTAAGCGTCTTGACAAAACACTTCTTTGAAGGAGATAGGACAAAAGAAGGAGGAGGGAGAAAAAAGAGCATAAAGGAACTACCCTTTTTCCAGAATACAGCAGCAAAAACTTAAAACTCTCGTTAATTTTCTGAGGTGACTAAAAGAACAACTAATTACCTCCACCTCCTTCATAACACCTCTTGCAGGTTGTTGTGCCAAGTTCTGGAGGTCCCTTACTGCTCTGCCGATGGGTAGGACCTTACTGAGCCGCACCTGACCCTGTAGGTAGAGCTGCCGGCTAACCCGCCCCAGGCGGCCGTTCCTCTTTGTGAGCCCTCTCACCAGCTACCGCTCGCCCTCATCCGCCTCTCTATCATCTTGGCTGCTTAGCAGAAATACAACAGGCTGTGTATCTTGGAACAGTTATCATCTCCCTTTCTCCTGCCTCTGATTTAGGGTTTTGGTACCTTAAGGTTACAAGCTCTGTAATTCAGTTAGTTCGACTAGATCCATGCAGGGCTAGTTGGTTTGTTCAAAATTATACCGATAATCAGACTATTTTGTTAAGTGTAGAGCGTCCCTGAGTTTTGAGGACTAAACTCTCCCACATATAATAAAACATAAAACGCAAATAAATTCTTTTTTTAAGCATTCCAAATAGTCCTGCTCAGCCAACTTTATTTTCCATTGAGGGCCAGTAAAGCATTACTGCTATTCAAATTTACTTTCTCTCGAGCCTTGAGGGAGGTACTGCTCTTCTCTTTCAAGCCTCAGCAAGCAGAATGACACTTCCCTTGCATGGTAAGTTTAAAAAACAAGGAAAAGAAGGGGGAAAAAAGGAAAGAAATACTTCCATTTTATTGCATATAAAAAATGTTTTAGGAAAGTAATAATCTTTTCAAGTCAAAATAGGGAAGAAGCCATCAGTATATCAAACAGGAGAGTTAAGTTACATTTCACATTACAAAATGCCTACTCATGAAGCATAAAATGAAAAATAATTGTCTTTGATCCCACAAATCAGAATTTGACCTGGGCAATATGTGCATGACTGAATCCCGAGACATTAAAATGTAACTGAAGAGCATCTGGTTGCCAAGATTTTCAGAAGTTAAACCTCCAGAGAAACGATAATCCAGCAGGTAAGATATTACATTAAGATTCAGGAGACAAGTTCAACCCTGCCATCCGCTGCACACTTCTTGCGTGAGACTTAATAAATCACTTCGGGTCAGGTCTGTGAAGGTGGATAATGTGTCACAGGGCTGCTTGTTTCAGTGCCTTCGGGTGCTGAGCTGCGGAGCAGAACTCCCAGGCGTCCAAGCCGGAGTTGCAGACGGAGGAGAGCTGAAACAGCCCGTTCCATCCATGGGAAACTCTGCAGGCTGGGCAATAAGTAATGCAAAAGAGGGGGTTGTGTCTTGAATTCTGCAACTCTGGAAGATTGCAGTATTTTATGCTGAACTGCCTTTTCTTCACAGGGAATTCATAGCTTTCTGTACGCTCCTGGAATTAAATAACTTAGCATCTTGTTTACATTAAAAAACTCAAACAAAAAACCAAACCAAACCACACACGGAATCTTTTCTTCCATGGAGAAAGTGCTGACACCCTTTACCTGGGAGGATGCTCAGCAGAACCTCCCCCTCGGCGGTGAGAAACCTTGGTGTACTTCCGGAGATTAAACCTCCGTGTGTGCGCAGGGCGCTCCAGCCAAAAGGCTCTCGGCTGCCGCGGACTTGTGCCGTATCGGGGAAGCAGATGTTTCCACTCTCTCCTTAAGCTGCTCCACTTTGCATGAAATAATTTGGTATGAATTGGACCACTGAGAGAAAGAAAGATTAGTAAATGTAATTTTGAACCCCAGAGGCTTGTCACTTACTGGAGGGAAGGGAGCTAGACTTCGGTCCCACTTCCAATTAATATAAGTAATGTGTGCATTCATCAGAGCATGGTGAAAAGGCAGCTCCCTGTCTCCTGGGTGCATCAGTTAACCACAAATCCTACTCCTTTCTCGAGCTCAGGTAACTGATAATTAGCATGCATAACACAAAAAACATTGGCAGGAGGAATATAGAACCCCACCAGACTGAAGCCTAATGGTTAGGACAGGTTTGTGTGGGTTTAACTCTCCTTGGCTGAGAGGCAGACTTAAAACCTCTGACCATGAGTTACTGGATAAAAAGGAAAAACAAAATGCCTCAATTTACTGAGCGTGCAATTGGTGCAAAAGCTTTCTGTACGTCTCTTATCTGGATTCAGAGAAATGATTGGTTTTTAAATCCTGACAGCGCATAAATATGAATTATACGCTTAGCTGCTCAGTGCCATCAAAATGTACATGGTTCTGGGCATGCCCCAAAGGAAACATTTATCTGCTCATGGAGTTTGACTGGTGGAAGTGCAATCACTTTAGGAACCGTTTCTGTTAATGGGAAGGCTGCCGTTGATCGCTGCTTGCTGCTTTCTTCCTGCTGTAAAGCCTGACTGTTTGGGAACCAAATGACTAGCTGATTTTGAATGTGAAGGGTGGGTTTTATATGACAAAGAGCAGATGTTTGTAGTGGAGATATCTATATATGACCCTGTATCCTTGACTCCCTCTATAGGCAGTGGAGATGTAGTCAATATAGTCAGTTTGTATGACCAACTCACCCCTTTCCAAATAAACATTTAAAATAGATGAAACAAAACATGTCCTAAAATGACTATCTGTCTTCATTACGTATTAAGGAAGTCAAATAGATCTTTTAAAAATGAAAACACAACTTTCACATGAGTTCTGGCCACCAGTTCCCAGGAAATCCTGCTCCCTACTTTGGCACGTGGTGCTGTCATTCGCATCTCGGCACAGAGTTTGCGTAACATTGTGCTTTGAACTTGTCAGTACATTATAGAATCATCAGGCAGCTACCCAACTTTGGGTGTTATGAAGAGTTACCACCATTCGGCAAGGAGCTGCTGCTTCTCAGGGCAAAACTGCAAGGGACTCTGAAACTTTATTAACTCCTCCGTTTCACTTACCACCACAACTGATAAGCAGCTTATGCACGGTCGACCATCACTTCTTGGCTGAAGGGCACTAGCGTATACTTACTCATCTTCATGGTGCAGTCAGGACAAAAAGGCTTCAAAAAGGATCAGGGGAACAGAATTTAGACTTCTGTTCTAGAAAATAGGAACATTAATTTAGCTAAGTCTATTTCTTCTTTGTTACACAGTCCTGCAGCATGTCAAAGGTGGTTTAGAAGAGAGTCTAATGAGTAATAAGTCATCACGTGATGGTCTCATGCTTTCAGGTGTCAGGAAAATTAATATGGCCTTGTGGTTACTGTCAGACAGCTCTTTAAAATAGCCCAGCTTCTACTGCCAAAGAGCTATTACATGTTATTCATTTTAAGAGTGATGGAGCTCAATTAAAGACCTTGATATATACCTTCTCGTTTTCACACAGTCTGTCACCAGCGTGTTCCTCCACATCCATTTGCCTAATTTTTTTAAAAGGAGAGACCTTACCCTTCTGATTCTGAGTGAATACTGAAACGTTCTGCTGTCTGGTTTCAAGTAATCTTCACAGACAAAAGCTGTAGCAGAAGATGCCGTGTGGCTAAAAAACCCACAACGTTTGATTAAATGAACATGCTGTGCAGTGTAGGTTTGACCATTTGTTTGCAGCAACTGTTCATTTAAATTAGTATCCCTCAGATGTTAGTGAATGCAATAAAGTTTTAGAGGAAATCCCTCAATCCATAATTTTATCGTTCTTCCTTTAGCCTTTAAAAGCTATGACTGAATTGTTCAGACTCTAAAATTTTAAGACCTTTGACTGAGACTGAAAGGAAATGTTTTCCTGGAAAAAGAGGGACAGATCACTAATTGCAGGAGCTATGGTGTCTATTTTTAGGATGCAATTCATATCCTCTAACTTAGGTTCCAGACTCAGACACCTAAATTTAGGTGTTGCGGTCTAGGCCTCCATACATGAGTTCGGTGCCTGAGCTCTTAGCCAGGTACCTATATATAGACATCTATTGCAATATACATTGTCACAGGGTATCCAAAACATCTATATGGAGTTGACAGACATAACAGAGAACCTATATGCAATCTGTTGTGTTCTGGAAGGTCAGGCAAGACCCTTTAGGGCATCTCAGATGGCACTAGACACTTCTGTGTGAGCAGCTGAGATGAACCCCCAAAGTGGGTGGGATGAGTCATCCTCTGGAGATCCCCTTCCCTTTGCAGTTACTGTTATGGAGGCAGCTTAGAATGGATACACGCTATGAGTAGATAACGCGAATCTCACAGTAAATTTCCACAATCCCATATCTCAGAAGTTTTACATCTACTGTTCAAAGAAGTAAAGTTGAAAAATTTGTGTAGAGAGGATTTGGGTACCTAGATTTTTTTGAGATCAAGAAGTTTCCATACTGGAGATTCATTAACCCTTTCTAAGATCTTGTTTTTAATTTCTCCCAACAAGACTGAGTATTCCAGAAACTCTCTGCTCTGCTCTTTAGAAACCTCCTTCTAATTTTCAGATTAAATTCATGTGGGAAACAGCGAAAGAGACTGTATCTATAGATAATTCCTTGAACACAGAGTTTTAGAGACTGCAGAGGAAGCCTGTAGTGATGGTAGTGATGTCCAGCTAAGGGTCTGTCCCTCCCATAAAATTAATTCAATATAAATATATAAGTATTTCAAAGATCTCCTTGAAAAGAAAGCCAAGCAAAATCAGATTTATTAATAGTCACCATTTCACTGAAACATTGAAGAAGCAGTATATTCTCATTGCATTAAACAACAAAGTAGCATATAGTTAAATAATTTTGGTTTTATCAGCCAACACTACTTTATGGGTAACTGAATACCACTTGGATTTTAAAAGACGTGATAAAATGCTTCTAGGTAATCTAATTAATTTCCTTATTAAAACTACTGCTCCTAACTTATGCATATTTATTAGCCTCCCTTGAGTATTAAACTATGTTCGTGAAATCTTAATTCCATTTCTCACATTACACAAACAGACAGACTAATGATCCTCGGTATCCAAAGCAACTATCAAGGGGTAACAGCTAGCATACAGCTTATTTTTAACTCACACTACTGCACGCACTAAAAGTCCTTCTCCTTTCCTCTCAGCTTAAGTGTATAGTACGGATGTTTACTCTCTCTCCCTCTCTCTTTATTTTTGTTTCTCCAACAGGATTATTCAGTTTACTAAGGAATTTACAGTTACCCATGTAGCACTAATTAAAATTAAAGGAGCAGCTCTTCTGAGTGGTTCGCACTTGTGAATTTGTTTCTGCACCCAACCAGTGCATATTTAATGTAATGATACAGAAAAATGTATGCCTGTGCTTTTGGAAGAACATCTTCCAAAATTCATCTGAAGGAACATTCTTCATGAGCTTTACTTAGCTTTGGGTTGTGCCTTCATGTACAAAACTGTCTGAAACTTTGCTATTAATTTAAGAGAGCGCATGAAACCCTGGTGAAAGCAGCGCTTTCTTTTGGAAGAGGTACAGAACAGCCATTAAACTCCTTGCTGTGTGTTTTCTCTGTGAAAGATGTAGAGTCTAAAGGACAAGACGTCTGCCTCCGAGATAGCTGGTCACCCTCCGCTCTCCTCTGTCACTGGACGCAGTTTCCTCTAGAACTTGCTCATTTGATCATTTTTTGTATGGTTCCCTGTAAGTGTTTTTTTCCTTCCATGGATGTCAAAGGCAGCGACTTTCTTAAAATTAGACATCTACCTTTTAAAGGATTAAATTAGGACACATGAGTCATATCCTGAACTATTCTCTCTCGTGTTATGAGTTAAGGGGAGCAGAACCTTTCCCAGAACATCCATTAAGCTGCACGCTTTGATTGTGCCTTTGCACACGCAAACCAGTGCTCTTTTACCTTTTTTAATGAGCGTGCCTGGTGTCAACACCCGCCCCCCCCCCCCCCCAAAACCCCCAAACCCAACCCCAAACTTGGTTAAAGATAGAGATCTTATTTTCCCCACTTGCTAAACAAAGGCTTGATTTCACCACATCTCCTTATCTCCTTAAGTATTTGGGGCCTTATCTATATCAATGATAGAATCTTATAGTCTTATAGTATAGCATATAGTACATTATACTCTTACAGTAGAGTAGAGAGAGGAAACAGATACTGGTTCATCATAACTGTCTTGTGTATCAGTTTCAGAGAGGGCCGAAGGGACACCTATAGGCATGTCCCTTGTCCTGTTTGCTATAACCACACCCCAAGCATCTAAATTAGACAGCAGAGGGTCATTAAAATTCCGTTTTTGAGTAACCTCCTTAATCCGTTGGCACCAGGCAACCTAAAAACTGGAGAAAATGGTGAGGAATACTATTTTCTGGATCCGATACATTAACAGCTCTGATCTTGCTCTCCATGACAGGTCGCCTTTATATCTATCTATAGGAGTTTGTCAGAGGGTGTTGCCATTTTGTTTGGTGGAGTATCAGTTTATATATTGCTCGGCATGAAGTTATATAAACTCTGCACTTTCATGTAGACAATGTTATTTCTCTCCTTGTTTTTCACTTGATCTCTTACGAGTTCATTCAAAAAGTACAAACCGTGGCCATTAGTATGGAAATCGTAACATAAATCACCCTTGAAAGTGTGAAAAGGAAAACTAAAAAAGAAAAAAAAAAAAAAAGAAAAAAAATCTCATCAATCCCACACATTGTTTTGATCCTTGAACAGACGCAGTGCATTCAAATTAGTTTACTGAAATTGTATGTGATTTCTGCTTTCCTGACTCTCTTGATATCAACCATAATAGGCTGCAGGAAAAAAAAATATCATGTGTTCGGTTTTGAGCATTCTATTATCAAGTGTATAATGACTTTGGAGGAGGTGGGTACTGCGAATGAATTACACTAGAGAGTAAGTGACAGAGTTTCTGCTTTATAATTTTTGCTGTGTGCATATTAGGCTGCTTTAAGGGTAACTGAATAGCACTTGGGTTTCAGCAGACATAATAACACCTCCAGGCAAGTGAGTGCTTTTTTCTATCCAAAATACTTTCTTCTCAAGTAAAATATAATTCATTTCCTGCTTTACATTCCCAGAATAACAGTGTCTCACATTGTATTCAGGTGAAAAATAACATATAAAATGGCTTTGTGATTCAAGAAGTCTGAATAGTACAGATTCACCAAAAGAGATTTGTAGATTTGTGCTTTAGTCGGGCAAAAATGGTCTCTGTGCTTTAAAACGAGGAGGGAAGTGGCTGTATTTCAACCAAGACCTTTGCAGATGTAAAAAGTGAATTTTGCCTGAAAATGGGTGTAAGCAGGAAATAAGAAAAGATACATTCACTGACCAGTTTGAAGATGTGTAGCATCTGCGAGCTGGTACAGAGCGTAACCAGGAGAAAGACCTGCCTTTCTTTATTTCGATTTCTTTCTCCGCAATTTCCACTAGCGTTACTGAGAACTGGCTCGTGCACGGTTAGGATTCCCCTCGCAGAGCTAAACTGGGTCCACAGATTGTCAAACCCCTTTGTGCCACCATGTCAGGCCCTTTGAGCGGCTACGTCAAGAACCCGTCCATGCTTCCTCTACAGCGCTGCTACAGGCTCTCAAAATAAATACATATATAAAGAAAAAGAGGGAGGAATTAGTCTCTGGGCATTTCTTTGGGTGTCTGTAACTGCAGGAGGTGTTTGGCCACAAGTGCTGACCTAGAGAAATCAGCGTCAATTCTGACAGCAACGGAAATTTGGACTGAAACGTGATTTGCCATTGCTGCCCTCGTCGGCAAATACAGATTAGGTGCCAGGCATTCAGGCTGTTCAAGCGGGCCGGCACAAGCTTGATCTCTCAATCCTCTTGAAAACACAGGAGAATAAATATTCAAATGACATTTGTTCTAGATAAGGTTAAAAATAGAGCAAAGGATGTGGCAAAGACTTGGTAAATCCACTTCTGTTAGCCCCAAATCATGGCATAGTAATAGCAATGAGAAAATCTCTGGATTCTTATACGTGGAGTTTGAAGAGAAAACAAATTTAAATGGCACCTTGAATTTTGGAGCTACTAGCTTTTCAATGAACATAAGAGAAAATAAAATAAAACAAAATAAAATAAAGAACAGTGGATTGAAGTCATTGATGCTGGGAAAGGAGTGGTTCCTCTGAAAACCTGATATATCAGGAAATATTGAAGTACTAAGTTTTTTGGAAAGTTCCATACTTAGAGTGACAAAACTAGAATGAATAAAAGCTAAAAGAAAGCCAAAAGAGTTTGTTTTTTCTTCCATCAGGTCTTGCTGAGGATGAAAAATAAAATAGCTTCATTTTTGTATAGCAACAACAGAGAACTGAATGTTCCTTCTTGGACAATTTTTTAAGTAGAAAGATTCATATCTTACCGAAAATTTCACCAATCTGCTTTTTCCTCTGATTCTCAGACTGCAATCAAGCAAATTAGAGAGCTGTATGTTGTTACTATAGTAATAAATGTTGCAGTGCATGAAAAGAAATTGGGCAGTCTAAGATACATATCTCCCAGGGAAAATGGAATACAATTTTTCATAATTTTGACCACTCAGTGCTTTTGCAGCTGTGGGTTCTAAGAAATGAATGTCCCTATGTCAGTGCAAATGTTTTCCTACTCATTTGTCATTTTCAAAATGAACAGACATTTGAGTCAAAGCTAAAAGTATATTCCAAGTTAGTGATGTAAGCAAGGAGACAGGGCTTACACTACAATTTCATTGACATGTTGCTAGGCATAACTCATTGTATTTGATGTCTTCTCTACTAGCTTAATTTTAAGCTTTGAATTGAATAAATTAATAAAGAAATAGAAATGAATTTACAGGTTTAGTTGTTTAGTCTAAATGTCTTCCCATATACACAAATGGGGTTTATGTATATTTATACATTAAATAGATCTGTGCTTCTGATTCCTCATGCATGGGGGTATGTATATTTAGATAAGTGTGTACGCACACATAGCAGTTGGATTATAAGAATAAATAAGTCTAAATCTAATTAAAATTAAAAATTACTACCACGTCAAATAGAATTAAAACATAATGCAGCAATTCTTATTAAAAAATCAATGAAATAAATAAGGATAATTTTAAAATAAAATTTAATGCACAATTTGAATGACAAGTAACTGGTTAATCACAAGTAACACACAGGAGGACCTGGAGGTGACACTGAATTCCAGTCTGCATATGAATTCAAAATATGGTGCTTTTACTGTTAAAAAAAAAAAATCTCTTTTTGGGATACATTTTAGGTAAGTATTAGCTCATTAGTAACATGAAACCATTTGGGTTAGAGTATCTAGTTTTGGGACATATAGAACAGGTACTGAGAAAAGATATTTAGTTATGTGGATGAGGGTCGCAGTCAATGAACGGTTACGTCTCCATTTTACCTGGTCATTTAGAGACATCCTCTGTTCAACAGGAAAACGCAGAAAGAATATGATTAGTCTCATGTCAGATCAGAATAGTTTGGGTTGGAAGGGACCTTTAAAGCCCATCTAGTCCAACCCCCTGCCATGAGCAGGGACATCCTCAACTAGATCAGGTTGCCCAGAGCCCTGTCCAGCCTCACCTGGAATGTTTCCAGGGATGGGGCATCTCCCACCTCTCTGCGCAACCTGTGCCAGGGCTTCACCACCCTCACTGTGGAAAACTTCTTCCTTATGTCTAGTCTAAATCTCCCCTCTTTTAGTTTAAAACCATCACCCCTTGTCCTGTCACAGCAGGCCCTGCTAAAAAGTCTGTCCCCATCTTTCTTATAGGCCACCTTTAAGTACTGAAGGGCTGCAATAAGGTCTCCCTGGAGCCTTCTCTTCTCCAGGCTGAACAATCCCAACTCTTTCAGCCTGTCTCCATAGGAGAAGTGTTCCAATCCTCTGATCATTTTCTCGGCAGGGCTGCTCTCGATCCCTACATCCCCCAGCCTGTACTGATACCGGGGGTTGCCCCAACCCAGGTGCAGGACCTTGCACTTGGCCTTGTTGAAACTCATGAGGTTTACATGGGCCCACTTCTTGAGCTTGTCCAGGTCATGTATCGTGTCCTCCACATCTTCGTTTCTCTCATTGACTATAAAAAGAACCCAAAAGGACTCATTGAGCTGTTAATGCCTATGCTATACACGCATAAAGTTATGTGAAATGAGTCTGATCCTTAACACTTGGGACAGCTACCTAGAACGATGGAGGAATGCCTATTAATGGACACTTTTAAGAACATGTCAGACATGCATCTGTCAAGAATAATGACAGGGTGTTTGATCACATTTGGCATTTGGAGATGGACTAGATCCTCCCACCTCTACATGTGTCCGATTATAAAAAACTGGTAAAAGTCCTTGTTTGGGACGTATATGGTGACAGAGGCATCAAAAACAGGCCAAAGACATCAAGCAGATATCATGTCAGTATCCTGAAGCTCAGGATACTGATCTAGTCTTGTACACTCTTAGTTCACCACACTTGTGAAAAGTAGATGTTTGTTTCTGCCTCAACTTTTGGTTTGCTGTGTGGAGAATGACCTGACCAGTACTTTGAAACCATTCATGTGGGAATCCACTCGCATGTAACCAACTGCCCCTCTCCCCGATGCCCCTCCCATGTTTTAGAGCAAGAGCACAGTTCTGGCTTCCACAGCAGAGCCAGATCACAGAATAAAAAATACAATTTGCTTACATGATTTCACAGTGCTCCTTTCCTGGCTCATTCCACAAAGCTGAAGAGACCTATGGTTTAACTCAGGTTGATATGTATGTTAACTCAAATTCCCCGTCCATGCCAACATCCAGCCTGTTACGCCTCCACCCATTCTTGTTCGAAGGCTTGAGGAGCACCCTGTGGAGCCATCCCTACAGCATTCTCCCACGCTGTCTCAGCTGGGTAGTCTCCCTTGGTCAGACATATCTCCCCTGGCAGAAATCTTGCCTTTAAATCCAAAACTGAGTGTCAAAGTAAGGAGGACACTCATAACATCATCTTTCTTCCGCAGCCTGGTAAAGCAAAGACACAACAGGCTGTCCTCCGATGCTTTATCTATGGCGTGTATGGGTAGGAGAACGCAGGATCTGAACAGACTCAGCAGTAAAAAATATGCCCTAAAATATTTAAGAGGGAAGGTATTTGCACTGGCCAGAGCCCCCTTTAGCAGAAGACGTCTTTATACAGAAATTACACCACCTCACACCCTGTTCCTGGCAAAAGGGGCTGCCTGTTTGCCAAGTTGCATGCGCGTAGCGGCATATTGCTGACAGTGAAGCTGCCAGTTACATAAAGCTGTCGGCAAAAAAATGTGCCCGCCTGTGTACGAAGCTAGTGAAAACACGGCACGCAGCTTCCGAGTGATTGCGTCGGTCGTGCCGGCTCTCCGAAACGGCTGCTCACGTAGAGACGCCTTAGCTCTGAAGTGGTGTAAAATGGGGCCTGGGTGGGTTTTCTATAGCTGCTGGTAAAAAATGTTCCTCACAACGGAGACTCTGTGATATTAAAAGAATTCTTGTGTGGGTTTTTTTTGTTTTGTTTGGGGTTTTTTGATTTTTTTCATTTCTCTGATGGGTGTTGGCTGGTATTTTGGAAAATGATGTTGGCCTAGAAGTCAAGGGACCTTGATTAATTCTCGAATCTGCCACAGACTTCTAGTATAACCTTGGTCATGGCATGACTCTCTTTTGCCTTCTAGTTGCCCATCTTTACAGTAGGGAAAATGATATTTAAATGGTGGTTAAATAGATTAGCAATTATAGGGGGCTTAGAAATTGAAGTAGAAGTGTCCAGATCGATTACTTAGATGTCTTTTCTATTTCAGGTGCATGGGGGGGTTTCTGTTTTACGTAAAAGTACTGTCTTGGTTATCCTTATTTTTATTTTCCAGTGATTGGAGGGAGAGTATCTGTTGTCAGCCTTTCGTAAGTTTTCTTCCTTGTTAGTCTGAAAAAATTTCTGAGCTTTGCTGATGACATACTTTGGCAAAAAATTGTTTTCCTTACCCTTTCTAATTCTTTACGTATTCTGTCAGTCTGCCTGCCTGTCAAGGCATCTTTATGCTAGAAGGATGACTAATGTGAAAGTTTCAGTCAAAGCACAGTCTCCCCAGAAGAACAGGAAAATTATCCAGTAGCTGCTGGTCTGGACTGTAAAGTCAATGGCCAAACTCCTACTCCTGTGATGGGCCGTTATAGGGGGACTGTGTGAAATCAGTGACTGTGCCGCTGAACTTCTTCCATTATGTCAGTAATTTAACATAGTAGCCTTAGGCAGTAACGCGGTTTCGCATTAAAAACACATTTTCACTTAGTGCCCAAGCTACCGTCTTTGTACATTAGCGGTAACTATATGGACAATGATATCAGTCACATCTTTTTGCAGAAAATTTTAAGATGTGAACATTAAGGAATATAAATTCCTCATGTTTCCCATTTTAAACATGGCCTGCGTTAGCTTCAGCATTGTGTAGAATCAACATTTTTAAACACAGCCTAGACGTATACGTGCTTGATGGCACACTTGTAGGCTTTACTAAAATACTTAGTTAGATGATAAGGACTGGAAGAAATAAGCTGACCTCTAAGATCAGTTTCCCAGTGTTGAAAGCAGCCGTCAAACTGGTATGGAAAATAGGATTCATCCCACCTGATTTTAGCCATTGAAAATTAGGTCAGTCATGTAAATTCCCTTTGACGTCCAAGGGAGAGACAGATTTCTTGAGAGTCAGTCCATAATAAAATAACTGTCTAAAGGGCAATGAGTCATCTTTTAAAGATGCCTGTGTCTTTCCACTGATTATGGAGGAGCTTGATGACTAGGTTAGACTAGATGACTAACTTTTAGATGATTGAAGTTAGGTAAATCAAATTCTGACCTGCTAACAGAAGAGGTCACGACGCATCCCCTCTACCCACCCCAAGCTCCAAACCACTTCTCAAATAAAACTAACATGTGCTTCAGGAAAAAAGCTTAAGTATTTAACTGGCGTTTAAGTGATTTTGAAAGTCCTAGGAAGGCATCTGTTTCCATCTTGACTTCTACCTGTAACTCTGAAAAATTTTTGAAAACCTGAACTATACGCCTGAATCATGGAATTGCTATTAAGTGTACCCGTGTTTTCCATGTCTTCTTCCTAATTTTGTCAGCTCCCTTTCTGCCATGACATCTTCTACAAAAATACAAGTGAACAGAGAAGACAACATGTAATATCATGGAGTAGGCAACGATCTGGGGCCCACAGAGGAATAAGGACCATAGACTAGAGGCATTGAAAATGAACAGAAAATGGGATTTGCCGGGGGAAAAGGTGTCTGTGAGGGAGAATGTGAGTATTCGTGTTGTTTGGAGAGGGATTACTGTGAAAAAGAATAATTAATTCCACCATCAGAACAAGTCCTTAGAGCAGAAAACTGCCGGTGGCAAAGGCACAGTGTGTGGCTCAAGAGCATCCTGATCGGAGTGAAGAAAAACTCATGGGTGATCTTTCATATCAGGAAAAATGACACGGGCCGATTCTCACTGAGACAGCTCAGAACAGCTGTTGCTTGAGTGAATTACAGGCGGTCGACGAACAAAGTAAAGGGATAATTGAAATCGGTTATTCTGAAAGGAGAATTAGCCAAAAGATGTCATGTTACTAGTGGATCAGCCTTGGAGCAATCAGTAATTAACACTTCCATTAAATGTTTTGCCACATAAAGTAGATGTGCATTAAGGACAGTTACTGAAAACGCATTATTCAGAGGCATGCTCAATACGGTATAGAACTGGAGAGTCACCCTGGATGGCCTGAATACCCTGAAGAAGGGTTAGTAGGTAGTGGAATAACAATGAACGGTACCAGAAATGAAAGTCATGGACTTGGGGACTGGCACAAAAAATTTTGCTTTAAGTAGAAATTTGTCATATGAAAAACTACAAAAGGCAATTAGAGAACCAACAATATAGGTCCACCTTTGTCAGCAAATTAAAGATGTCAGGGAAGGGTCCAGGCACTGCAACCCAGGATGGACACCGATAAATTCCTACAACCACCTCTGGTACCCTTTCGGCCAGGGTCATTTGGGACTCCCCGGCACAATTCAGTCATTAGGCTAGACCAGGGACTCCACCCAACGTACAGTTTCAGTACAGTCAAATGACAATGTCTGAGGGGCATTAAATGAAACATTTGAGTACATCAAACTGAAGGCCTAGAGAATTTAATGGTATAGCCACAGTGAGAGCATGTCATTCACCTTGAGGCAATGGTTATGGTACTGGTACAGACATAGCTGGTAACTACTGGCTAAGTTAATATGAACACAGAATGCACAAAAAAGGTCCTTTCAGTAAATACACATCACATAATAATTTGGTGACAACTACTTCCCACCCAAGGAACGATGTGCTTTTTCCTGGCTCGTCACAGACAACAGTTAGTGGCCAAGCCGAGTGTGTTTCAAAGGAAGTCCGATACTGTGACAGACAATTTTATGTCTCCATGTGCTCAATTTGTTGATGCAGAAGACCCTGATTTTTCTCAAAGCAGACTACCTCGGCATGGCTCCAGCAATCTCGTCCCTTATATTTCAAGATCTGTGTGCTGACAAAGCTTTTTCACTATTGAGCAGTGCCTGAAAACAGTAAAAAGCAGATGGCGCTTCCTCACTCTCCATTAGAAACACACAGCCACGCAGGAGCATCCTGGCAGTTTTCACTTTTCTCTTAGGCACTGGCACGACTGCGAAAATCTGACTGAGCCTCCTTAGTGATTCGATATGAGTAAACTTGCAATTAAAACAGATTTCAGACAAGCTCACCCATCTGACTGAGAGGAAGGCATCTAGTTAAACACACACCCCGGTTTGTTTTCTTTTCCGTTTTCCTTTCTAGAGGTACTGAGACTATGTTGACTTTATTGCAACAGCATGTGAGGCTAGATCCAAAGATTAATTAAGTGGAGAAGGTCTCCTTCACTTTAAACGTGTCCTCCGCAGCAGGTGCAGCACTGTTAATGTCACACTCTGCTTCCCCTCCGCACAGCTCCCTCCTGGGTATCTCGTACAAAGCCAGTGTTCGTGGCATTACACCAGTGCCCTGAGCAATCCCATGTCCCATCCCGTGGCCGTACTTTGATTCGTGCTCCAGCACAACGTGGAAGCCTCGCCAAGTCTCTCCAAGTCTATTCCCCGCTGAGAAGCCAGGAGCAGGTGAAATCTTCACCATCAAGAGCTGCAAGGCTGAAATGAAACACTGAAATAGGTCCTCAGATGTCCTGTAAAGACGAAGGAAAAAAACCCTTTTGTCATTTTAATAGAGACTGAAATAACTTTTATTTCTAATAAAACTGTTTTTGTGCATTACAAATATTGTCCATCATTCCTCCAAATGTCATCAATTATCCATCCCTATTACCCTTTTTTCTTTTTTTTTCATTTAATGCCCCTCAGACACTGTCATTTCTCTTTTATTTATTTGAGAGGATTATTTCTGGCTTTTATGAGACAGTTTTATGAGACATGACCAGAATTATGGAACAGTTCTCAAAAATGCTACATTATCCCTGATGTGCTGTAATTAGATGGCAACAAATGCAGCCTTTTATGTGTGTTAGCTAGCTTGTGAAGGAAAAACCAATAGCCTATTTATAAAGGTTTTTTATAGTTTTTTCCTGAAGCAAAACTAATACATAGCTTGAAACTCTTTGATTTATTCCAGTAAGCTTCAGACCGACATAAAAATCCTCAAAACAATGGACAAATTTCCATGTAACAGATTATGACATTGTCTACTTCCAGTAACACATTTGCCATGTATTTAAATCTACACACCAACAAACAAAAGGTAAATCAAGCCTTGCCAAGCTGAGAACTATATGAATAAGTCTTGCAAACAGTGCGTTACCAGCTCAGGATTTAGCCTTCATCTGGGGAAATATATATTTAAAAATCTGATGGTGTATAGTTTATGGACAAGAGCTGGAAATACAGGTTACCTTTAAAATACAAAATGACCTAGGGTGACTTTTTTTTTTTTTTTGACTTTGGGAAAAAAGAAGTAGTGAGAAATGGTAGAAGACATCTGTTTACAGTGAGACAAGAGGATACACAAAGTTTTAAAGAAACCTAAAAAACCCCAAACAATAAAAGGTTTTTCTGATTAAATCTTCCTGGCTTGGGAGAATTGTTCCCTGGCAAAAAAAAACCCCAAACCAAACCAAAACCAAAACCAAACACTTAATTCTTAATCAGTTGTGACTTTTGTCAGTTGTGATATTTGCCTGTGAAGTTAAGCATGAGTGTATTGGTCCCAGGCATGAAGAAATGGTCGGGGTACGGTGCCCAGGTTGTGTGGCTCCTGGCAAAGGGGCAACGATGGGGACCTTGAGTGGCTGTGCTTTCAACAGCTGCCTTAGCACAGCCTTGAGATTCTTTCATTTTCTTTTCCCGTGGAAAGAAAACTCCAGAGTCACGAGAAGAGGTTAAGAAGAAAAGTGCTGAAGCTGAGGCCGTGAACTGAGGAATGTTTGTCTTCCCTTTGGGCTGAAAGTGCTTCGCTGCCTTTCCTATGATTAATGGCTTCTCATAGCTTCAAGCAACCCCCACCATGATCCCCAGGATTTTGCAACATCCTTCATGTTATATCTCATGGTTGGTGTGGAAGCTTGGAGTGAAGTCTGAGTCCACCTGCACTGACAAGCTGCTTCTTCAGCCGTTGCTTGCCGTTACGCCTTGGTTGCAAGTTTTGGAGGGGCTCAGGAGTCAGGCTACCTCGGTACAGTTCTGCTGCCCCCAGTTCTTGAGTGAGGTCAGTTTGTTCATCTCCTTGACACATTCAGTTTTAAATTGGTATCTGATCATTAAGGGTAGGATTTAGCTGATTTCACATTATTCCTCTATCACAGAATGACAGAGTGGTTGAGGTTGGAAGGGACCTCTGGAGGTCACCTGGTCCAACCCCTCTGCTCAAGCAGGGCCACCTAGACCCAGTTGCCCAGGACCGTGTCCAGATGGCTTTTGAATATCTCAGGGAGAGAGACTCCACAGCCTCCCTGGGCAACCTATTCCAGTGCTCAGACACCCTCACAGAGAAAAAGTGTTTCCTGAGTATCAAATGGAAGCTCCTGTGTTTCAGTTTGCGCTGACTGCCCCTGGTCCTGTCACTTGGGCACCACTGGAAAGAGCCTGGCTCCGTTCTCTTTGCACTCTCCCTTCAGGTATTTATATACACTAATAAATCCCCCCTGAGCCTTCTCTTCTCCAGGCTAAACAGTCCAGCTCTCTCACCCTTTCCTTATAGGAGAGACACTACAGTTCCTTAATCACCTTCGTGACCCTTCGTTAGACTGTCTCCAGTATGTCCATGTCTCTCTTGTTCTGAGGAGCCCAGAACTGGACACAAGACTCCACAGGTGGCCTCACCAGTGCTGAGTAGAGGGAGAAGATCACATCCTTTGACCTGCTGGCAATCCTTTACCTAATGCAGCCCAGGATAACATTCCCCGCCTTTGCTGCAAGGGCACATTGCTGGCTCGTGTTCAACACGTTGCTCACATACTGAAGGAACAAGGCATCGCAGCAACTGGTCTTTTCTTTCAATGTCAGTTCCTCATAAATAACTGGAAAGAGCTTCCTTATGGAGTTAGGGAGAGAATTTCTAAAGCACGAGGATGAATGAATATTCAGCAAATAATCCTTAGCTGATAATCCCGTTCTAAACCCTTAGGACGGAGAGCTGATTTAACTACACATGTCAGCATCTGAGTTATTCAACACAGGCTCCCTTTGCAGACCTCACCAACAGAGTCACTGAAACTTCTGGCCTGATGCACCTCATGCGAAGGTAGATATTTAAATATGTTAGATGAATCATAAGCTAAGGTACATATTTCTATGTAAGACAGTGTAGACTAAGTTGCAGATCCCTAAAGTTAGTGAATTCTACTGTATACAGAGTATAATTAATTTAGAAGATGGTATAAATATTCAGGACTTCATTAAAAGGTAGTCATTATGCCCTAACGGTAACTCTGACCAAGCTGTACCTCACTTTCATCTCTTGATTCTTCCTGAAGAAAGCTGGCCACGATGAATTATTCTCCTTTTGATTGTTGTGATTAAACCAGAGATTCTGAGGAATAAAAGTGACACCACCACCACCATCCCCTAAATAAAACAAACTCTGCTTGAATGTAGTATGGAACCGCCTGAGTTTGAGCCTTTGTATTCTTCAATCTGAACCATCCTATTGTTAGTACCATTACTGTTCCTGGTAAGACATTGCAACCTACTGTCTCTACATATTTAAGGCAACAAGGTTTTGGGTTGTTTGGTTTTTTGTGGGTTTTTTTGGTTTTGGGTTTTTTTTTCTCCAGGTAATTTGTCTCATGGCAGAATAAGAAGCAGGAGATGGGGCAGTGCTTTTTCTGGTTATGATTCCAGGTTTTAATAAATTAATGTCTCTTAAATTTAAAAAAATAAAAATTATTTTGTGTTACTTCTGACTTTGTGTGCCTAATTCTCTCCTCTAAGGGCACTTATACTCCAAAGTCTATATCCATTACTCCAGTAAGCGCATACATTTATTTTCAAGATGTCCTTGTCTTTTTTCATGCTCTTTGTGACGCATAAAAACCAATTTGCTACTTTTCTCCTGGATGTTAACACATCCTTCCCATCTGCCTCTATAAGTGGTGATAAGAAAAAGAGTTAGGCCAGCACTCCAGTAGTTTATATATAAATTTTAACTATGAGTGAATTCGGTGCTTCTGAAAATAGGACGACGAATAGCCGTGACCGTAGCTGAATGAAGTCTCTGGCAGTGCTGTGCTGTCCTCGCGCGGCTCTGCCCGTTGGGTGTCTTCCATGGGAATGGGCATTTGAATTCCATAGGTAGACATTGAAATTCTGTTATTTCCTTTCCTTTTTTCCCTTTCGTTTCCTCTCTGCCTAACAGGAGGTCTAACAGATAACACGCACCAAGCACCGGTATTTTCCACGGCATAGGAGTCCCGGGACTCCTGGAGATTTGGAAGCACATGGTGGTAATTCAGACAGGCTGGAGCAGTTAGTCCCCTGGGTCCCTTCCGATGGCTGATGTACGTATATGCCCCCCAGATCAGACTTATTTTATCATTGTAGCAGGACAAATTACTAAAATCAGAACTTTTAAAATTAGATCTAGACTTCAGGCAACTTTAATTTTGTGAAGAAGCTGAAAGGATATAAGGCAAGTTCTGATTTTTCTACTGAGCTACGACCATTCACTGAACTAACAGGAGCAGCAGAAATGTAGGCTCCTGAAAATCGTTCTCTGCTGCTTTTCTTCAAAGGCAAGGGGAAAATATGCACAAATAGTAGTCCTTAGAATAATTAAAGCTCAGCTTTGATCTGCTCTTCCCACCTCATCCCACTGCCTCAGCAGGCAGTGCCCCCTTCATGGTGAAATTCTAGCCGTCATCGTTTGGATACAGTCTTGAATCACTAAAATAATTTCAAAGTTGTCTTGTAAACATCAGCTTCTTTATGAACCACATAAATGAGAACTGGGATTTTGGGGAACTGAGAGGAAAAAAGGTGAAAAATTCACCTTCACCTGAAATGAAATTAATTTGGAGTTATATCTCTAGAAATAAGTGACTTCTGCATTTTTCTGCATTCATTTCATGCACTATTTAGTTGCCATGTGAATAAGCTATGCATGTGTAACAGTGCATTATACGGGAAATAAAAAGGAATTTTCTTTTTCTATTCTATTCTATCTATTTTTATGTCATGGCCAAATCACAGCCCCATTATGCAAAATATTATCCAACCATATTTAAACAAGTTCTTGAGCTTCAGATCTTAAATTTAAGAACATTTTTATGCTTGCATAGAGATTAACGAGAAAAAATCCAGTGGAAGCTGGAGCGCTTTTTCTCATTGAACTAAACACATAGAATTGCAAATATTCAGTGACTACATACTAGTGAATAAAGATGGAGAAGGAGAAGCTTAGCTGTGGGGGGTTGTGCTGCTGTTGTTGATTTCTCAGTTTTTAAAGGTCTGGTGGGGACTTATGTTTTCTTACGAGATGATTGCCTGAATGATTTTAGATTTAAGTATTCCTTGTCCAAACCTCTGCTGAAGTAATTCCACTGAAGTCAGAGCTGCTTCCTGCCACCGAAGTACGGTGATGCCCCACGAGTTTGGGGGCACCAAGGAAGAGTTTGGAAGGTGTGATGAGACTTTATCTTCCCATTACCCTTCCAACTCTGCTGCCCATCAGCAATGGCGCTCTCAGAAGACTTGATGAGGGTGTGTTGTGTCTTACAGGTTTGTAGGTCATGAAACCTAGACTGGCTGAATGAAATCGTCCTGTGGGACTATAGCACTGACTAAGCCATTTAGGAGGAGAGTGCAAGCTCACTGAAAAGTAATCACTCTCCTCTTCCAAATTTCCCTGTTGTTTGAGTAAGACATATTTTCAGGATCAGAAATATCTGGTTTGAGATTAAGGACTTCTTTGGAGCTTCTCAGAGGCTGCCATTCCAGCCATTTTTATTGGGATGTGAACCAATAACTCGTGTGAGTACTCTCAGGGGAATCCTCTGAAAGAAAGGGTTTGATTCTGGACCCATTTAAAGATTTTTGCCCCCTTTTTACTACAAGAGCTACATGGTCAAGGGTAAAATACCCCCTATTTCCTGACCAGATCTAGTGATCAGCTGAAAATGGAAAAGGGACTCCAGGTCAGTATTACTGTCAGGTGGGAAAAAGGGAGTAACTCAGAACTCACTACATATTACAAAAAGACTCATTGACTGACACTATTTTGCAAATAAGTCCGTTTTTATAGAATGGAATTTAAACTGCTCTTTGTCACAGCCAGATTTTTTGCATTTGTTATTTGTCCGAGTACATTTAGAAGCATAACCAATTTGTACCTTCTCTCCTGTTATTGTTACTTTCTCTGAAAGTTTGTATTGCCCCTGGGAACAAAGCAAAAAGTTTTCCTGTTTTGCAGATGTGAACAGTTCCAATAAATAAACCTGCCTTTTTTGTTTGGCTTTAAACTCATGCACAACAATGATATTCAGGATGAACAGCTTGTAAAAGCTAAGAGTAAAATAAACAGTAGCAAAGAGGAATTTCAAGAAAACAAATGGAATTTAGAGAGTAAAACCATACTGCCAAGAACTCCAATATGACAAAAGAGAAAATGAACAGCACTTAAAGGACTCCCTGCGAAATATCTGGAGGATAGGCAAGTCAACAGCAATGCCACGGTCATTCTGCAGATTGACAAAAGTGATGATTCACCATCTGGCAACGACAAATTAATGGGAAATGAAGCTTGTGTGTTCCAGAGCTAATGTTTGCAATACACTGACACAGAGCTTCCTCTGGCCCCTTGCTGCTGCTAGCAGGGTGTGCATTACTTGTCTAGCACGAACTTGCCTTGAATAATAAAGCAGCCGGCTTTGCACAGGCAAGAGGCTCATGTCAAAACACATTTTGTGCCACCAGGGAGAAATGGGTAGTAGGAGCAATGGGTAGTAGCAGTGCAGCATGGCTTCCCACCAACAGCCGCGTTAGACACGATGACCTGAAGGTTTTCTCATGCAGCACTGACGCGCTGTAACTGGGTAGATTCCTCATAATTATTGCTACTTGGAAGTAACCGAGTAAAGAAAATTAGCTTCTGTTCCTGCATCATCTGTCTCACAGGACCAGGTCCAGTTTTATTCAGCATCTATACATGTTTGCCTTTGTGGTTTTAGCACATTGATTATAGAATAAGTTTAGCCAATACGGAAAGGAGAAGGTCTTGATCCAAAACCCACTGTAGTATTTATGTTGATTTCTGTCAGCTTTGGGTCAATATTTTCACAAGTGGATTAAATTACTTCAGTAGTACTGAGTGAGGAAGAGTTTGTGGGGAGTGGTAAATAACTTTTTTTTATTAAAGGATTCTTAAAAATAATAATAAAACAAAAAAACAGGAAATGTTTTCAGGAACAATATTCATATTATCTTTGTCATAGAGTCACCAGTGGTCTTTTATATTTACAAACAGATCCAGGCAGATTTTCAAATGGTGGCTAATGTCAGAGATGATAAGTACAATTCTGTGCTACTAATGGACTGATGTCACAAAATTGCAGCTGAACGCAATGGCTTCAAAATGTCTGACGGTAAGGAAACTTTATGTTATTGCAATAAATTGTCACAAATGTCAGTGCTTTTGGTGAGCCCCTGTGATCCAGGCTCTGTGATCTAGGATTTTCTAACCCCAAAAAAAAGGATCCAGGCTGTAAAATCTTTGATAGCTATAATTTAGCAAATATGCCCCCTGGGAGTAGATGAGGGAAGAAAAAAGAAATATCTGTAATATCACTTCTTGGATAAAGAGGCAAGAAAACACGTATGCAGATAAAACTAGGTTTCAGTGGGCATCTAAGCTATTCTTAGCTATTCGGTGACTGTGAATACTTGAGCAACCAGGAGGAATGTAGGAAGCATTATTGATACGTCAGCATAGGATGAGCAGCCTTTTAGTAGCTGAACAGCCTCATTAAGAATGTTGTAGCTACAAAGAAGCCGTGATATTTCTAATGGGCCAAACTAGAAAGAAAAAGTTAAAAATTGCATAATAATTTTAGGAGAAAACGATGGATCTGACACCTTCTAATTCTGTTCTGGAAGCTCCAGAATCACTGAACAGCTCCAAGGGTAAAGTTATTTGTTCTTTCGCAACCCAGTTATCATGTGAAAAAATAAGTAACAGATTTTCCTCTGAAAGAAGGATCTTGATGGTGAAATGATGAATGGGTTGGCATGGCCTCCCCTATCCGTGTCCCTAGGCATACCCTCACTCCACGGTAGTGTGGCCATCATTTCTCTATAAATTGCTGAAAGTAAGGCTGGTAAGTGAAATGGAATGAAGGGAAAGAGGTAACGCTTCATTTCTAGAGTTCATCAACAATATGATCTTACTCTGGAAGTATGGAGGAAGCACCCCCATCTTCTAAAATCTGCGCAAAATTCATTACTATTTTTTTCTGTTTTTTATCAACGGAAAAGGAAAGGCAAAGATTTTACTCACTTGTGTTTGATTCTGTGTTACAAGACAAGAAGCAAAAGCTCAGTTATCCACGGGATTTTTCTTATTTTGCCGAATCCTGTGGCATATTGGAGAAATACAGGGAACTCTAAAGTGGAAAATACAGGAGGAAATATCTCTTACAGAAGGAACCTTCAACAAAGTGTAAGACGTGAAAATAAAGCTGGATGTAGACAGAGAAACAGACAGTAGAAGGAAGCAGTGATATAATGTTGGTCACCACAATGGGCAGTGTTATGAGCACAGACCCCACCAGACTGGTTGAGGTGGGTGGTAAAGAAAAGACGTAAGGAGAGATGTAAAGGTGACCAGCAAGATAGCTTTGCTGTTATTAATAGGAAGCTCATCTCAACTGAGACAGGCAGAACCGGCAAAGTAAATAAGCCTTTGGCAATTAAATAGTAGGGTCATTGAGGATGACCTAGCTACTTTAGGTTAGAGTTAACAGCTTGTTAGTAAATGGAAGAGGATGGGTGAGCTTGATAAAAAGCATTAGAAACAAACCCCAAGCGAGACGAAATGGGAGGCAGTGGGATGATGTAGCAGAGTGAGAGAGAAAGCAGCCTCTGCTGGGGTTTAAAGCAAGATCAACAACAAAAAGATACAGTGGAAATTGGGCTGTGAGCGGTCAAGGAGTAAGAGTTTCTTGTATACATAGAAGATAACACCTTAAAGATTTACATATGAAGTATCCCGAAGCTGATGGAGGCTCCTAGTTCAATACATTGATGGATCAGTGTGATAGTTATGTTTATTTAGTGGCTGACAAAGAAAATAGTGTGATGAATTAGTGAAAAGACTAAGAACTCTGTTACAGCCTTTTGGGTTTGAAGCATCAGGCAAGATTTCCTTGGAAAACAGAGAACATAGAAAGGGTTTGATTAATGTGACTAGAAAGAATTTGACTAATCTCACTGCATTGACATCCAGGATACAGGTGTCCAGACTGTAGAGTGATCAGGTCACCCTGGGTCACCTGAGGAAATAAGAGCATAAACATCACAAAAGGGTAGAGAAAGAGTGAATTAAGATTTGCTGAAAGATACAAGTGCCTAGAGAAATTAGAGGACAGGAAAAGAAAAAGTCATGGATCCCAGGGAGGGAAAACTTGAAGAAAAAGTGCCTGAGCAGCTCTGGAGCAGATGGCTAACAGGTCAAGAGAGGGGAGAGAATATGTATATTCTGATTTTTGGTCAGGGAGACATGAGAGGTGGTGGTGAGAATGGTGTATGAAGTGAGCATGAAAGAAAAAAGAGGTGAAGGAGGCTAAAATGGAATGATGGGAGAGGAACTGCAGGGGGCAGCTGCAGACAATTAAAAGAGGACACAATAATAGTTGGAAATGAAGTTGGATGCTATGGATTGTTTTTTAATTACTTTTTAATAAAAAAAAAAAAAAAGAGAAAATTCTTGCACTGTTGAGGAGAAAACAAGAGTACAGCTGCAGCTTAAACTCAAAGCTGGGATCATTGAATAAACACAGAAGAAGACTGGTAGGAAGAGCATGAATGACCAATTTAGTTTTTTGGATGAAGAAAGAAGAAGGAAGGAAAAGTTTTGATGGGAGGGAGTTTTGAAGGTGTGAGGTGAAAAACTAATGTTTTGTAGAAAAATATGAAAGTAGGGAGAAGGATGTGTGTGTGTGTGTGTTAATCCTTTCTCTACATTTTCTTACTCTTTGTTGTTTTTATTTTTGGGGTTTTGGGGTTTTTTGACTTGGAATAGGTTCATCACTTCTGTAATGATCCTGATCATACTGGATGAAATTTTCTAGATCATGAGCAACAAATTCACTGACATCGAGGAGACTTTATGTTAAGCAATTGACTGTTACTGAAGACTTCTTCACCTATGAAAACACCTACCGTCCCGTTGGGTGCGGTGCTGGAAATACACCAAGCCCTGGGCAGGGCATTACCTTGAAGATTTCAAGTCAGAAATACTATGTATGCATCTCACGGGACAGTCATATAATACATGTTCAGCGGGGAATAAGGGAAGAGGGAAAAGAAGTCAAAAGTGAGTAGTGATTTTTAAAAGATCTTCTGCAACACCTACCATCAGGGAGTTTCATGATCCTCTGCAGATATTACACCATGAGATGTAGCAGTATTTCTCCAAAACAGACAAATGCAATTCTCAAGCTGTAGGTACACAGCCACTCCAATCCGGCACAGGCTGGTGCTCTGCGTGGAGCTTTTGTGTTGTACTAACATTCACAGGGTTGCACAAAGAACCGGTTTAGAGGTTTTATCAGCTGGAAACTAATTAATGTTGCGTGAATGTGTTTCTTTCAGCTGAACCAGTTCCTCTGTCTGGCTGCAGAAACACAAGTGCCAGTAACGGGGAGGTGAGAAGCAGCCATGGATAGTTTTCTCCTGTCAGGCCGCTACTATATGCCAAAATGATGTCCAAATTCGAGGTAAACATGGGCTTTGGTCTTATTATTCTTGAATTTATCTAGGGATAAGGGAGCTGTAATATGTGTGGAGATGGAAGATACAGGAAGGTTTGGGAGTCAGTTTTCTCTTGAATACTACAAGAGCCCTTAAGCGCTCACTTGCTTTTTCCTTGGGTAGTGAGAAAAACCTCGCTTTATTCTTGTCTTGCATCAGGATCTTATTAAAATGTTTTTTGTTTTGGTTTGGTTTACTGCCCTTATTAATGTTTGTTTTTCTCTTCAGATTTTTGCTTCTCCCTTCTGTTTTAAACTGCAAGTGCAATTGAAAAAGACCAAATGAACAAAAAAGGTATAAAGTGAGAAAAAATAGGTCTATTTGTTTTGTCCAGGCCTTGAACAAACAGACGTTGTAATGAAAAATGAAGCAATCAGTATGTCCAGGCTAAAAAAGAAAAAAAAATCTTCACGGAATTTATACAAAAAGGGTCAAATACTGGTACAAAGAATAATTCTGGAATTTGGATTGCATTTTTTTTTCCTTTTTCCCCCTCTGAATAACTGTTTTCTAAAATATTTTTCATTCATCACTCTTATGTCTCAAGCAAACTGAAGCTTGGAAGAAGGAGAAGCACCTTTGAGGAGGAGAAGCACTGAACTAGTGTGGGCTGTTTAAGTCTTTTCCCTCCAATTTCTCCAACAGTGAGCAAATAATAGTTGTTCTGTAGATGTTGGAGACATGAGTGATGTCAAATCAAGGTACACTGAATTTCAAAATCACTGAACAAGGGACTTCACTTTTGAGTAAGTTAACAGCAGGGAGTTGTTACTTACAGGTGATTTCAGGTGGAGTAGATTAGACATGAAGATTTTGTGTGGATTTCGTGTTGGTTTTTAATGCATTCAAAATGCAAAAAAATCCACCCCTTAGTGGAGAAGCCACAATTTTAAAATGGAAAAGAGGAAAACATCTGTCTGCAGCAAAAAGAAATTACTACTTTATTTTTTCCTTCCACACACTAAGGCTAGGAGGACCACAAGAAGTTGCCTTCCTCACCCCTCCTCATCAGGCAGGAACGGCTACTGAAACCATTCCTGGTGGATTTGCATAACCTGTTCTTAAAATCCTAAAATCACTGGCTGGATTAACTCACTGCAGTGTTGCAAACGGTTGGATGACCCAGGCTCTGAATCCCAAATCCTGCTTTGTCAATAAACTACTGCAGCGCTATTGACAAAAGCTTAAACGAATGTCTGCATGATCCTGCTTCTAAAAGCTTGTAGCGAGAAAGGCATTAAATGCTGACAAGCTGGAGAGAGTTCAGAGAAGGCCAACAGCTAAACACAGCATTCGGAGATGGAATGGTCTGCTTGGATATATGTATTCATGTCCCTGACAATACAGTATTTTTTTCTTTACTTAGCCATAATTTGCTGTGTAATTCTAAAATTTTCAAATATTAGACTCCTCATGTTCCCTTGCATCTGTTGTTTACGTAAGTAGGATGTTTTACCTTGTCAGTCACTCCTTTCTATACCTCATTCGTTTTTTCCTTTCATCTATTTCTTCCTGTATTTTCTACATTTTGTCAGCATCATTCAGTGAAACACTTCAGAAGCCTCACGGATAATGATAAATATAGTAACATCTTTTAATCTTGGCAATGTCGTAGGACCAAAAATATATATAATTCATATTGCCTGTTCCAGAGGAAATTGTTTCGTCATTTCCATTTTTATACTTGGAAGGTTCATTCATGCTGCCAGGCTTGGAGAACATTTAGATAGAGGCGTAGACACAGTAATAATCCATGAGTGTTTTAGGGATGTTGGTGGCGAGGACATAAATTAATTAGTGCTATCATTGTATTTGGGTTCTTTATAATCAGATCTAAAATCCTGCTAAGAAGAAGATCTCAAAACACTGGATCCTGCACATACAAAAAATAAGAAGCAGTTCATGTCCTGAAGGGCTTCTGTGGTACTGGTAATGGATTTACTGTATTGACTGTGAGATCTCATCATCCGCAGTGATGCTCATTATTTGTCTTTCCCAGGACCTCAAGAAAGGTTCTGAAATTCACAGGTTCGGGCCCTGGAAAGTTTATACTCTTTAGGCTTCACTTAGTTGTGTTGATTAAATCTCCTTTGAATAAACACCTAATGCACGGAGAGACACCTACATTCAGGTTCATTAATCTGCAGTCTTAAATTGAGGTATCTTGGCCAGCAAGGCAAATCCTACCCTGAATTACAAATTGCTTCTCTGCTTAAAAAGTATATTAACACTTTAAGCTAAATTACATAGGCAGTCTATTCCTGGTTTTTTTTTAGACACTGCCATTAAGTTCCCAGCCATGAACAGAAGAGTTGCACTGTTCTAAGAAAATATTCATAATTTGCAGCCAACCTTGAGGAACTAGAAATACTTACTAGAAATACTCCAACTATAAAGGTTTTTTGGAAGTTAGAGGCTGCAGCTGTTTACTGGAAGTTCATCTGTGCCTGAATACACAGACAAATTCCCTCGCCCTTCCCTTTTCTAGATGGGATCCTGGGTTGACTGACAACTCTCAGTGTTGACGCTGTCAACTATGAAGGTGATAGTGGTGCATCAAGTGCCATCAAAAAGTAGAAACTCACACGAATGTGTGTTCTTACTGGAGCTGCAATCCCAACGCTTAGTTCCGTACTACTCTGTACCTTCAGGAATCATTTATACTTATGCCAGTCAGCAATGGCGCATTTGGCTCAACTTTTCACTCGGTTATCATGGGTTTTCATAAGCCCAAAAGGTTAAATTCACAGGAGAATTAGCTCCATTTTCTTTTTTTTTTTTTTTTCCCCAATTGTGGGCCAAATTATGCCTTCCTGAAATAATTTTTTAAAAAGTGTACGTAAAAGGTTAAAACTTTTCTCCATATTCAGCCTTCCGAATTTCCGTACAGGAACAAGGGTGAAAGGATTTGCAAATGTACAAAGGTATCAGCAACTTTGGCACCATTTCTCAAGAGGAAATTTCAGCGGGTGACAGGAAGAAACAATACACTAACATCTCCATCTTCATCTTTCTGCCTGTGGACTTCCATCCCCAGGGCTCAGGGTTAGTGGGACAAGGAGAAACAACACAACTAGTGCTTCATAATGTTTGATCAGCCAGCTGGCCTTCTGGTAGGTTGTACCCGGGCAAAAGATGGACCAGTTTATTTTCTATGGACCTCGTCTTTTTTTCAGTGGAAGCTGCAAGCATTCAGCTCCTCACAAGATTTGAATATTTCATCATATATGCTGTTGATACCTATATATTTACTGGTGAAATAGATTCAGATCAGTACTTCCAGTGAATTACCTAGAAATTATTTGTCATTTAGTAGAAAGATAAAGTGCCTAATGTCATGAGATGATACACCAAACTGGCAGAATGTGGGGGACTTTTGGACCCAACATGTATTGCCTGAAGGTCTTAAGCTTTTCACAGGCATCTCACTCTTTATTCATTCAACTAGGAGGAGTTTGCTGAAAGCATAACTGGACAGGTAATCTTATATAGCTGTTTACTTCTATAGTAGGAGATTAAAACAGACCCACAATTGCACAAATTTGAATATCAATGTGTGTGTCTCCTGTTCTGCAGGAAATGTCTTGGTCCACGGGAGGGTTTTTACTGAATAAGGTTGAGTTCCCTCCAGAACCGATGTCTTACAGCTTACAGTACATGTTACAGTTTCAAAACTCTTCACTACAAATCTCAGGATCCATTTCCGAAATTATTTCAACTGATTGGAGTTATGTAATGGCTCCGCTTACATTTGTAGTTTATGTTATCTTATAAATTTCCTGAGGTCTTTAGGGTGCTCAAAGAGTGAGTAGGCAATTTTCTGGAAGTATATTTAAAGTCCTGAATTACCACATTCTGATCTTGTTCAAAGCTGCTTCCATGGCAACACCTAAAAATATTATTCATTTCTAAAAATAAAGAAGTCCTTCAGTCACTTAACTCATGTAATTCTCCTTTTGTGACAAACAATGTAGTCAACTCTGTTATAAAAGCTAAACTTTGGAAATGTTGTCATCAACTCTGAAGAGATTTAACTAACTTCCCAGATAGTTTCACTGACAAAACTGTCCTGGAGCAGTTACAAGAATCTTTTAATTCTGGCAAAATATCCCCCCCTTGGTAACATGAGAAGCCCTGTAAGTAATTACAAAGATGAGTACATCTAAATTCAGAGATGAATGCTCTTCCTATTGAAGTCAATGATAGGTGTCCACACCCAAACCCAAATGGAGTGGGAAGGAGAGGGGAAGCATGAAATGCGTGCAAACAACTGTCCCGTTGTTTGCAGTGGAAGGTAGTACGGACCAGACCAATTGGATTAGAAGTTTTAACTGTCATACAAAAACCATAAAGGACTAGATGACCTGTAGGTTGGAAACGGAGAGAAGCACAGCCCATGCAAGTATCAATTATAGGATTTCTAGAGGGAAAATGGCTGAGAAAGTACTCCAACAATCTTGAATCTCAGCTCAGGGATTCCTGTCAACTCTCTCCATTCTAATTATTAACTGCATTCTTCTCTCTTCAGCATGTATGTTTTGTAGTAGAGATGAAGTTCTGCCACAGGTCATTGGGAGAAGACTATTGTGCTTTAACTTTTGCTCTTACTTCAAAGCTTCAACCTCCTTGGAGCGAGAGGTTGGACCAGATGACCTCCAGAGGAACCTTTCAACCTAAATTATTCCTTTGTTCTGGCTTTATTACTTCTCCAATGCCCAGAGGTGAATGAGTTTGCTATGGAAATAAGTTCCCAGTTTGGGGATTTTCAGGAAGGAGCTCCTGAAATGGAATCCAATAGGTTCCTGTGTTGCTTAAGGCTGATGGATCCTCTGATGGGTTTGAAAGAGAAAAGAGTTTGGATGTACTCGGGGGAATAAAATCATAGCTCAGAAGGACCAGTGTTTGAATGCATGCAAGTTAGCTGAAAAGAATTGTGGGAAATGTTCTCCAGTTTTACTGTTCTCAGTCCACACATATCCAACTCGCCATTTACTGAAGAGATGGTGCAGCTGGTCTTGCACACCTCTGTACAGTTAGCTGCAGGTTTGTTCTTTTCTTCTCACAAAGGATTTTGGTTTAATGGTCTTGATTTGGGAGGGTGGTTGTGGACCAGGTGATCTCTTAAGTAGAGAATTTCTTAAAGCACATTAATGAAAACCAAATATTTTACTGAAGTCTTCTCTCCTGACTGTGAGGACAATCCAGTCATATAAAAGGATGAGCTGTTAGAATGAATATAAAAATGTAATATAAGATTAAGAAATGCTTCCTGAAAGCCACTTCTGTTACACTACTGAACAGTCTTTAACAGGAAATTAATGAGTCGCATGGATTTGAGAAGCTGAAGCCTGATAACCTTAAAAAATTGCTCTTAGAGCTTGTGGTATCGACACAATGGCCTGGTAACATCCTCTGTAGACATATGTACTTTACGCTGTGGCAGAGTAATAGGAATGCTTTTTCTGAACATGAGATGCTGATGTATAGTGGCCCTTAGTGACCAGGATATGAGAGGACTTTGGAATAAAGTGGACTTAGGACAGGAACAGTGTGTTTGATTGCACACTTTCTTCAAGAAAAAGAATGATGTTTTTCAAGGCAACTCAGACTTGAAGCACAGACTGATCCATTTTCTGTTAGGACTTTTTAAAAGGTGCAAAATTTCAAGCTATCATTGAAACGGAGAAGCAGTGTGAGAGGTTTGGTTTCCCATGGCAGTGCATGTTGAAATGTAGCACCCTCAGATTCCCTGAAATTCACTCCAAATCGATCACTATAGTATTATTAAATTCCTCTTAAGAGTCCTCTCTACCTTTTCACATCTATTATAATACCCTCTCTCTCATGTCCGTCATCTCTAGAGCAATACCCTTCCATGTTTTGTCTTCCCAAGCTCCCTCACTCCCTTCATGACATTTTTCCCTCTCATGCATCACCTACTGACCTTATTGACCAGAAGGGCAAGAGAAGACAGTGCTGGTTGGCCAGCTGGCCATGGACCCACAGAGGTTGTCTCAACTCTTCACCACCGACGTGAAAGAAATGTCATTGGGGTTATCTGCAATTCCTGTGCTGCATGTCATGCTGATCTTTTTGGTGTTAGAATGTAATGTCTTTGAGATTCTGCTACTTTGTTGAATTTGTCTGAAATTGGCCATTATTAGGCGAATATGGATTAAAATATACACAAACAACATGATTGCATATCCCATATTTCTTCATCAAACTAAGCCATCCTCTGCCCACGCGCAAATAGGCACACACAGATTTCTTTTTCAGTGAGATTTCTCCACCACACAGCTGTCTAGTAATAAGTAGGTTAATGGTAATTTGTGATTACTTTTTCAAGCTGGTTTAAATAAGATTCATCTTCCTCTTCTGGGCTAAAATATCCCATTAATTTTATAATCTTACTCTCTCTACTCATTTCTCCCAGTGTTGTCTCCAACTTCCCTTTATTTCATCCTTCTGTTATATCTTAAAAGGTCTTTATGGTAAGGGCAGTTATTCTTTACATCTCCATACAACATGTGTCACAGCAGATCCCCAAAGTGGAAAATGCCTCGGGCTTATACCTCAGTAATACAACAAGATCCTGAATGTAATTTCTAAGAGTACAAGACTTCTTTAAGTATTTAGCAGAACCTGACCTCTGAGAACTTGTCAGTGACGGTTCATGAAGCGATTCACGCAGAGGAGGTGTGATGGTTGTTTTATTTTAATTTTCTTTTTTTGTTTCCCCCCAACAAAATAAACCTATCCTGGCACCTCTGAGCATAAGGCAGTTTCACTTGAAAGCAAGGAGCGTAGCGCTACTGTGCTTAGTAGGCACTCTCTTGTTATATCCCTCACATTGGTTGTAAGCCAGACTAGGAAGCAGGGAGTAAACATTTCCACCATGCCTGGAGACAGGACGTTCAGAAAGCTTTGTTTGGCATGTTTTTATAGATTTGTGGAACAGTCAGTCCTGCTGCAGTGCTGTTGTCAGTTATTGATATTACCATTTAATACACTTCACTAATGAGTGGAACCGCAACCTTAATCACCGCTAGACAAACAAGCGACCAAAAAAAGAGAGGAAAATAGCTGACTGGAATGTGAATTCTCTTAATTGGGTTCACCATTCATCTCATGGGGTACCTAATATTCAAAGGTCTAAATAATGTGTGAATAAAATTATCATATTAGAAAGGTGAGCAGATGAATTAACGCTAGGTAGATAGAACAGAAAGGAAATATATACGTCCTATATGTAGAAGATTTGTGCAGATTTTTAAGTAGTGGATTTGATAGGTGAACCATTAGCACTACTACATGGAAAGAAAGGAGGATTACCAGTTTATAAGACTGAGAATTTAAACACGTGCACCTGCTTTCACATTTGCAATGTATTTTCCGTGTGCCGGTGCACTCATGTAAAGCGATGTTCGACTGCGTGTGGCTGCACTGCGTCACAGGATGAAGTGGTGCTCGTTTGTAAGATGGATTAGTCTGTATCGTGTGTTAACAACAGCGCAGTGGTGAGCGGGGCTTGCCAGACATTCTCAGCTGGAACCACTCTCGATAAGGACTGCTTTCTGTGGAAAATGGTGACTTTTGTTTATCAGCTAACCAAGTGGCTGTCAATCAAAGTAATTTATCTAAATGTTCTTGATTGGTTCCGGATGCCGTATTTCAACTTTATTCACATCTCCATTTTCTCTATAAATAATTCTTGTGTGGCAAACTACATACATCAAGGTCTAAATCACAACAAGAGACTCCTATGAATCATATTCCCCCTTATCATGAATCAGAAAGCAAGTTTTGGACAATGAAGATTTATGATTCTTTAAGTTCCAGTTTCAGTAACAACAACTGTTTTATTAAATCATATACACTCAAAAAAGAAGTCAATGAATATTTTGTGGGAGTTAGTGTGCGGTGGATAAGCTGTTTGACCCACTGGACAGGACTTTGCAACCATTTTCTTCACACAGTGAAGACTGAATCCTAGTCTATGCAGGGAAACTCAGAGGAAGGAAAGCTCGGGCAGTCATGTTGTCCTGGTTTAGGCCAGGACGGAGCTAGTTTCGTCTCCAGCAGCTCCTGTGTTTTGGATTTAGTGTGAGAAGAATGGTGACAGCACACTGATGTTGTTGGTTGCTGCTGAACGACCAAGGACATTGTGAAGTTTCCCAGGTTTTGCCAATGTGCAGGTGCAAAAACTTGGGAGGGGCAGAGCCAGAATAGTTGATCCAAACTGGCCAAAGAGAGCATTCCATACCAGAGATGGCGTGCCTAATATAAGTGAGGGTCAGGCGGTGGGCCAGTTCCCTTCTTTTTCCATTTTTTTGTTTGTTCAGGCCTTTTCGTTTGTTCATTTGGCTGTTTATTCCCTCACCTGCTCTCTCTGGAACTTGCTGTTCTGGGATAGCTGGGGGGGTTACCCCTGCTCCCTGCCTGCTGCTCGGGACAGGCTGTATCGGTCGTCAGGTGGTGAGAAATTGGACATCATTCATTTTATAGATTCTATTATCTTTATATTTTTTATTATTATTATTATCATTTTTAATATATATATATTTTTTTTTCTTTGCTGTCCTGGTGAACTGTTTTTATCTCAACCCACAAGTTTTCCTTTCTCTCCGATTCTCCTCCCCACCCCGTGGGGGAGGGGGGGAAGTGAGTGAGCGGCTGCGTGGTATTTGGTTACCGGCGGGGGTTAAACCACGACACAAGTCCAGACAAATTCTTAATGAATACCTTAAACAAGGCCACATATTTCAGCTTATTAAAGTGGAATGCTGACTAACTCATCCCAGAATGGATAGTCCTCTGTAGGGTGGCTGATAACACCAAAATGATCTGAGGACCAGTTCCAATTTGTTCCATGGACTTCATCTATAACCTTGAGAATGAGAACTGACCTAGGAGGAATGACTGACTTTTGGAAGACCCTTGTCTTAGCTCCTAAAGTCCCTTTGATGCTTCTGGGTAGAGGTCACAACCACCACACTACTGGCTTTTCTCAGGTGGATCTTTTCCTTTTGGCTTCCAATGAAAAACTTTTGAAAAGTCTTGGTTTTACTCAGATGCAGAGTGGAAATTTTTTCATAATCCTGAAATGTTTTCTGGGATGTTGACTGTCATTATTTTCCATCCTATAGTCAAGGCTTCTTGGTGATGTATGCACTTGTAAAAAAACAGGTGACCAGTTGGGTAAACCACCCTGATTCTGAAGGAATTGCACTAGTTTTACATGAGAATAATTGTAAATAGGATTTATTGCCTGTAAATTTCCAAGCTATTTAGCTTTCATTCATAAACATAAACATTTTATTTAGTTGATAAGTAGTTCACCATAACTATGTTGGACTAGTCGCCCTCCAAATTAAGGATTGTTCCTCCACGAGGGGACACAACGCTTGGAAGTACAGTGGAAAGCTTGTCAGTCAGTTCTATTGATTTCAAAGCATCAGGCTGGTATTTTGAGCTGCCAGCTCAACAGAAATGGAGGATTAGAATGACAAATGGGCTCACATCTGGGAAGGATGGAAACCACTCAAATGCTTACTTCTGGAGATGACTCTGCTCTGGCAAACTATCAATGATTCACTCTAAATGTACCTACCTTTCATTTGGGGTAAACAGATGGATCTGTATTTGAATATTTCTTTGGAAGTGAAACCAAGAGAGAAGGTGCTACAGTATAGATAGATAAAACATTGTTATTCATACCTCAAAACCGGTACTTATTCCTTTCCATCAGAAAGAGTTGACAATTGCCTAAGAATCCTGACCAATACATCCAAAAAACATTATAGGCACTGTAGTCTTTGGCTGTAGAATTTGAACTCACTTACAAAGACCCGATTTTAAAAGGTTGAATGCTTTCAAACACTTGAAAGCATCTCCAGATATGTGTAGTACAAAGTGGGTTTCCAAAATCAGTGTCTGTTTTTTAAAACCCTGTCCAAATGGGAGATGGTGAGAGTCAAGAAAGCACCTCAAGGTACAGCTTCATATCATCTCTCATTTCTCTCTCTCATATGTTTGACCTTAATCACATGAAAATATTTTATGGAAACGTTATTAATGGATCATTGTTCAAATATGACAAAGTGCAAGTGTTTGTGAGTAGGCTTTTCTTGGCAAGTTTAACATGTCACTACAATAATTCTATAAAATCTTACAGTAATTTTGCAGAACATCATTTCCCAAATCATCCATGTCTGACACTTAAAACACTCTGGCACTGTACAATATCATAATTTGTTTAATGCAGTGCATTGTGAAATATCTTTTATATTAAGCAGCATTTCAATTCTTTTTTTTTTTTTTTTTCCCCTCCAAAAACAACAATGCAGTTCCTTCCTGCAAATAAGCTTTTAAAGAAAACAAAAAAGACAGCTACAAATTCAGGAAATCAACAGCAATTCTATTTGTTGTCTTAGTGGAACTAATACAATTTTTGACATTTCAATTCATTTTCATTTGTCAGGAAATTTCCATACTGTGCAGACAGTGATGTGTTGATAGAGAGAATCTTTTTTCACTCTAAATAAGAGAAATGGATTACTGTCTCTTTGGTTCAGGAGGCCTACAGAGCTCAAAAAAGATGAAACTAAAAGTTCATTTCTGGAAGCAATCTCTTATACCGTACAGCAAAAATCCTGCCTATGCTTGTAAATCTGCTGCAAATCAACAAGCACGGCTGTGGAACAGAGTGGCTTCTGTCCATAAACAACACTGCTACCAATCGGGGGTTTTCCTGCACATTGTTGGAACCAATTTTCAGACAGCTTTATCAAGACATGGAATGTGTCAGCATGAAACATAGCAGCTGCGAGGACAACCTTATCCTTAAAAATGAGTTGTGCATCCTTCTAATCTTCTCGCTCCTAAACCACATCATTTTGATGCCTTTATAGTTCTATGAATATACCTGTTGGCCTTCTGTGGCTCCAGATTTATCTTTATTAAACATAATAGAATCACAGGATAGTTGAGGTTGGAAAGGATCTCTGGAGGTCTCTAATCCAACCACGCCAATCAAAGTAGACTCAACTAGGTCAGGTTGCCCAGGGCTGTTTCTAACGTGGGTTTGCATATCTCTAAGGATGGAAACTGTACAATCTCCCTGGGCAACCTGTTCCAGCGTTTGATCACCTCACAGTAAAGAAGGCTTTTTTATGCTTAAGTTGAATTTTCTGTAATTCAGTTTGTGCCCGTTGCCTCAAATCCTGAAATATCTCCTGCCCACTTTAGTTCCAGCTCTCAGATAGAAGCTGTTCTTTACACTTCTATTTCACAACGTGTTGTTTATGGTCATGTCATACTTCTGTCATGACATAACTCAGCAGTAAGATGTTGTGCTTCAGTGGTGTCTTATACGGCATTCCTGGACCGGCCCCTGAGGAGAAGTGTCATAAGATAAGTAAATTTTAAAGAAAGATTTTAAAGTACCAGTAGGAATTATATCCCTCACAAGCCAGCCAAGTAAACGCAGTTCTACAGTAGCTACAGTAGCATTATCAACTTCTATTGATCCATAAATGTTAAAGCTCCCCCAAACCTCCCATTTTAAGGCAAATGCAGTGTTAAACGTGACAGCTCTCTCCGCCCTACCGTCCTAACTTGCAGTTCATTTGCCTTCCTGCTCAAGGCCCACTTCCCTGCCGGCAGAATTGCGTCATCCCTTTCCAGTTCGTCCACTGCCTTTCTGAAGACATAATTTTTTGGCCATGCCCGAGGACAGCACTGCATTTACTATCCTGTGTTTACTATACGCTCACTAGCGAGTCTCCGGTGCTGCCACCCGCAGTCCTGCTCACAGTTACTAAATCTTTTCTTCAAAGAAAAAGAAGGCATCTTCTTGTTTGCAAGTTCACCAAAATCTGGGAGCAGTTTATGTTCATGCACTGAGGCAGAAGTAACATGTTATCCCTATTTGCACAGAGATGACAGTTTATTGGGTTTTTTCCATTCTTTTGTTGTTATTTTTTTCCCACAAAACATCTGAGAAAGATCACAACCGCCACAGACTGGAGCACTTATATTGACCAGTTGGCCAAGCTGTGTCACAGGAAAAGAGATGAAACCATAACACTTTCAAAACCAAATTTTTTCATGTCCCTGAAAAAGGAAACAATGATTTAAGAAAAGAAACAAGGACTTCAAAGCATGAGAAAAAAGAAGAGGAGAAGAGAAATGTCTGGGACCTTGGAGACATAGCTCCTGGGGTCAACAGAGAGGAAGGAGGTAAATCTCTGGGCAAAGACAGCGCCAAGGGGCTGCTGAACTCACTGTGCACTGAAAAGTTCCTGTGAGTAAATATATCTGCTTTCTTTTCAAAAATGCTCAAATTCCTGCCGCCTATCTTCTAACCCCATTGGGCAGATCCCTTCTTGGACTGTGGTCTATCTTGGGGAAATAAAACCAACCCAGATGAAAGGATTATTTGGTTAAAATCAGTACTTGCCTGACATTCTGGGGCACAGCTTTCACCACAACAGCTCCATTGCAGATTTCCCTCTCTCAACAAAACATGAAATATTTGTTCATTCCTTTGCTTTTTCTTGTTGACGTGGAGAAGCTGTGGTTGGGTGGATACTCACAATTCCCTTAAATTTAACCCACTACTAAGTTCATTGAAATGCTTTCAGGTTCATGGGTTTCTAACTTAAACCATTGTAGTGTATTCCTACCCTGTTGTAAAATCCAAATCTAAATATGAGTTATTTATAAACCCTTGCTTGAACTGCACACAGAAATTCTTGCAAAGAATACTAAAATCGCTGCATGAAACATAAGGAAATTATTGACTCACTATTGCATAGACTTTATGTGAAGTTCAGTAATGACAATCCAGGCTTTGCACATGCTCAGTCACCCTGTTCACAAACGGGATCTACTCGGTGCGTTCCTGGGTAGTTGCAGGTTTTTTGCAGAGGCCATTTTTATAGCTGCTCAAAATACTCCACAAGTCTGCCCACATCCACCTCCAGCATCCACCTCCTTTCCATCTGTAAGGCTCTCTCCCTTCCTCTCAAGATGATCATATAAAGTAACAGCAATGGGAAACACTGGAAGCAAATATTTCTCAGCAGCCTCCACGCTTGACATCAAAGTCCTCAGTCTACTCTTCAGCCTTATCTTATCTCGCAGCAGCCTTATCTTGCCGCCGTTGTTTGGCAGCTCTGGGTACAGCCAAGCAGTTCATGTCATCTCTCCCAAAGCAGTACTAAATGTACTACTAAATGTAGACATTTACATTACCCACTCAGCCTACACTCCCTTATAGTCGATGCACATCAAGTCCACAGAGTCAATATTCAGGGCATGATTCATTTCTTTCTAAAGTAAACCTTTTGTAACAGCTATGTACCAGAGCAAAATAATGCGCTTAACTGAAATGCTGAGCGGGTACTTGGAAACAAGGCGCTGACGTACGGCTGTGAAGGGACCTTACCTCTGACGCAACAACGCGGTTATTGCAAACTCCTCAAGTTGCAAGCGTTATGGTTGACTTAATGTGAATAAAAGGAATAGAAACATTTAAAGTGTAGGCCTTTCCGAGAAATCTGGGTTTTTTCTATTTAATTTTTCTCTGTCGTACTATTTCCTTCACTGGCTGAGAGCAGGGTAGGGCAGATGTAAAACATTTCCCTTATGGAACAGCTGCTTTACATTTTTTTTGAATTTTAACCTGCTGGTAGGCTGATGTCTGCCAAGATGTGTTTGTAGGTTGTTGTTATTTCATCAGCTTGCTGGAACGAAATCAAATGCAACATAGTGATGTGCTATACCTGGGGATGATCATTCAAACAGGTCCAGCTGCAATATTTCTCATCGTTGCTGTGTATTTCTTTGTTTCACACAGGAAACAACTCAAGGACGGAAACTTTTGGACTCCAGCACTGGGTCCTACAAAACCTCCTTCTATACTTAAGGTAATCTGATGACCATTTGCTTTTTCTACCTTGAGGAACAAAGAAGAGTCTGTGGAAGTCTGTTGTTGACTTACTCAAAAAAAGTCTAAAAAAAACCCCTAACCACAGATAAACAACATTTGCAACAATTAATACTCTTTTCTGCTAAGAATGTATTTGTAATGCAATCATTTAAGTCTGTGCTATTGATCAGCTGGTTTAAATTTATCAAGAAAAAAAGCCCTGAGCATATCTCTCCAAGATCAAAAAATGGGCTGAGACCCAATAGTCTTCTGACAAACTTCAGCTGAAGTTAGTGACATGAAACCAGCAGCTGAGTTGGCAGCCAAGCTGACCCATGGGCTCTCATAACTTTTATTATTTATTTGTCCATTTTCTGTTTACGACTATAAAAGTGGGGTGAAGCTTGTAAGGAAAGATCTTGGGTTTTTATGAGACCAACTGATATAAGGAACAGACAGACTTTCAGGATTAAATGTATATTTTGATTTCTCCTGAAACCCTTCAGAGGTATGAGTATTCAGAATCTATGAGAAGAAGGTTTTTCCTCAACTATAAATTATAGAAAATTATTCTTACCTGCTTCAGATGGTAAAGCCAAATTAAGCAGTTAATAGTTAAAGCGATGGACTGGAGTTTATAGTTGAGAGTCATGTAGTCTTGGGCAGTATATTGCACCGCAGAGAGGAGCACTTTCGTAGAATCATAGAATTGTTTTGGTTGGAAGAGACCTCCAAGATCACCGAGGACAACCATTAACCTATCCCTACCAAGTCCACCACTAAATCATATCCCTTAACACCACATCTACACATCTTTTGAATCCCTCCAGGGATGATGAGTCCATCACTGCCCTGGGCAGCCTGTTCCAGGGCCTGACAGTCCTTTCAGGGAAGAAATTTTTCTGAATATCCAATCTAAACCTCCCCTGGCGCAACTTTGAAGCACTCATTTAATGTTAACACGCTCACCTTTGTTTTAGGAGGATGTGACCACCTTGGTCCACATCACATTCTCCTTCTGTGACTTAGGGCTGCCAAAGAGGATCTGTTCTTCGATTTGAACCATCTTGGGTTTCTCCCCTTCTCTATCAGACAGGCGAGGGGAAAATGCAGAAGAGAACGGCAACTGGGCCACGATGTTTGTACCTGGAGGAGACATACTTGGAAGGTGCTTACATGAATCATCTCCCCGCATACACATCTACACACATTCTGAAAAACTATAATATCAGCAACACTGTGACCTGAATTTCTGCCCTGGTGATGTTTTCAGTAATTGTCTAAAACACTGTGGTCATTCAGTATTTTTGTTTCTTTGTTTCTTGCTTGTTTATTTTCTGGCTCACAGGGACATCGTATATGCAGTGGCATTTCTTAGTGCTTGGTTCTGAATCTTAGATTTCAAAATTAGAAATTTTCTAAAGAATTTACAGGTGCAGGGACAGGAAAAGCTAATAAACAGAAACAGAAAAACAAACCAAAACAAAGCAAACAAACACCCTCCCCCCCCCTCCCGGTAGTAATGTCAGAAAATATTAGACTTACTGACCCCACACCTCAGCAGGAGTAAATCTGGCAAATGCCGTTGAGTGGAGGTGAAATCTTTGGGGTCATTTACACCACCTGTGAATCTCACCCACAGGCTCTACCAGCAAATTTTAGTCTCTTTAGATTTAAAACAGCCTTCATTTTTCTCAACAGTATCAAAAAATAGATCGTATATTTTAGTAGAATTTACTCTGGGTTTGATGTTATTAGCAAAGAAACATCCATGCCAAGTAATCCTGAGCATATGAGTAAGTATATGTGTCAAGATAGATTTAAAAATAAAAAGTGATTATACCCGATAAATATTGCAAGACACAACAGTGCAGGGACAAGAGGAAAGACTAAATCTATTTTTATTATTAATCCTGCATCAATAATGGTAGTAACAATTACTATTTTTATGTATAATCTACTAAATCTGCCAGCTACCTGATCTTAACATTCAGGAAAACTATAAACCGGGATTTTGAGGCTACGCAGAGCCACTGTGACTAACTGATCAGCACAGGAGTAATGATTCTTGTATTTATGACCAATTTGAAACCTGTCTTTTAGACATCCAGCGTGAGGTTCAGTTGCCAAATAACGTGCCTAGTGCCGTAGCCCACACATCTGTGCTGAGCTTGCAGGTGTGACACGGGACCTACAGCAGACCCGGTCCTTGCGGGTGAGGCAACTGGAAGCCCAGGTGAGATCACTTGGGGCATCTCTTATGCTACTGGCACCTCTGTTTAGATGACGGAGTTCCCACTCCTGGTTGTGTTTTAAGTAGTCCTAGAGGTGGAGAATTTCACTGCCTCACTGTAATCTCCTCCTCTGGTTATTTAGTCCTTAAAAATATTTCTTCTGTTAAGGTTGATAAGGATAATAATAAATTAACAACTGGGTTTTTTTACTGTGACTAAGGTCAGTCTTAAATATTATGTACATAGCAGAGAAGAGAGAAAGAGAATTAAGTGTCCGTGTCCTGGAACTGGGATTTTCTTGTTTAAGCTAGACTCTAATATGATCTTGCTAGATAAATAATCTACACTGAACTCCCAAATACCAAGGTTAGCTGTTTGCTGTCTCATTATTCGACAATGGGGGCAAGAAGGGTCATGACTTGATATTACGACGACGACATCAATAGCAAACCTGGTACTCTGACAGCATTGATAATGCAGTTAGAGGGGAGAAGTATTTACCAGTGCGGGAAACAAAGCTGTGAATTGTGTTTCAGTCTGTTGTCGATCCTGTTTTGCTCACTTGCTGTGAGCAAAGCGAAGACTTTGTGCAAAAAGGGAAGCACTGTGGATACGGGGTACAGCAGCAGCTCCAGAGCCCGGGAGGACTCAGCGAGAGCTGGGATTGCCGTTGTTCTGCGTGTTAGCTCTCTCTCCAAACTCTCTCTGTTAAATGTTATTTTTAAGTGCTCTGTCTTGTCAAATAGCAATGCATTTAATGGCAGCTCACATCCTTTTTTGCTTACATTTATCGCTCCCTTCCCTTTTCCCTCCCCCAACCCCTTTGCCCCTCCCATCTGTAAAAACAACTATACTAGGGATCAATTATCCTAACCCATTAAATCATCAGCAGTACTCACAGCTGTAAAAACATCTGCATTATGGGCTCTGCCGCTTCCTAAGAGACAGAGATGTAATTGATTCCCTCATTCTGGCATGATTGTATAGCTTCTGGTTTGTGTTATGTTGGGGAAGTGGGCGGGGGAGGTAGGAGGGAGGCATCTTGCCTTGCTTTAAACTGATTCATGTTCATCTAGTCATGAAACACATGCCTAGACTGCGAAACAGAGCACGGACCACACTGCAGCAAGCGGCTTCACCTCTTTTACACCCCGCAGCCCTTGTCTTCTCTCTTGATATTGCAGGGGGAAATAATTTCACACGCGGTAAACCAGGCGTTTATGTACGCCAAGGAAAGGAAGGATTTGCGTGTTAGAGAATCTGCTGCACAGCTGCCATAGGAGGGTTGCTCTGTAAAACCCTTTCTCTCTCCCTCCCTGCCAGTAGTTGCCTTAGTGACAAAACTAATCGCCACTGGTGCCCCTGCTCCAGTGCTTAGGAGAAAAACAAAGCCATTTGTATTGTCATTCTAGCAATCTTCTGCAAGACTATCTTCAAGATTAAATGTGCTGATTAAAAAGGTATGTTACAGGTACTAGCGCAGCACAGTGAAAAGGCAGCCTGAGGTACATGATCCTCCTCTCTCGGCTACGCTTTTTGAACAGCTTCTTGAAGTCAGTGAGTAAATCCATCATAAACCCACACAGATGGAAAATTATCTCCTAGCAAAAGTAGAAAGACTGCTAGGTTTGAAGTCTACAAGCTTTGCTGTCATCTTCACTTACATCTAACAGGTAGTTTCTGCACATAAATTACTAATGCTTCTTTTTTTTTCCCGCCTCTGGGAAGTCTATGGACTGTAGGCTGCTTGGTAGGAGCAAAGATGATCAGAAGTGTTTCCTTCTATGGTGGACTTCACCGTACAGCTTGATGGTGCACAATTACTTACCCAACTCTTCTCCCACTTTTGAGATTCCTTGTTTGAAGAAGTAATTTCCAGGAAGAGGAAAGGTCCCTTAAGCTGGTTTAATTTACCTGGGTAAATCATGCCTGTGAAAATACAGTGATATAATTTAGAACAGATAACTGATTTGGAAAGTTATTTTTAATGGATTTTTCTTGTTAAGATCCACATTCGGTTCTGTGGTCACTGATACCAGAATAACACCTGGTCTTAGCTCAGTAAAAGGGTATAGAGCCATCGCACATACATACGCTATACAGATGTTAAGTGGGAGAGTTGGAAGACAAAACACCTGGGGAAGCTTAAATGTAAATATGGGACATGTTTCTGTACTAATTATGAATATTTTACCTGAAGAAGCAGTTATAAAAATGTTTTTCTAAATGTAACTATTTTGTTTTTAAATGTTCTTGTAGACTGGGTTATTTCATGGACTTAAGAGTGCAGCTGTGGAAGCAACGATGTAGGGTATCGTGCGTCTACTGCCTACTTCACTAGGAGGAAAGAATTTTAGAGTCATTATTTTAAAAAGCTCCATTTTCAGTGTCAGGAATGCTAACATCTGTGTTCTCCCCTGCAGTGAAGTTATGAAATAAAAGATAATGTAATGTAATCAGTAGGAATTTTCACAGAAGTCAACCCAAAGCTGGGTAAAGATCCGACTGCTTTGGATTTACCTCACAAAACAAGCAAAATATTGTCATAGCACTTTTTTAATAAGACAGAAAAAAAGAAGTAAAAAAAATGTAATGTGCATATTTTATGAACAAAGATAAATCTCAGCCTCTTTGCGAATCTACCTCTCGTGGACGTGGGCCAATTAGTTTGGAGTTCCAGCCCCAAAACAGAGTTTTATTTGAATAGTATAGGGCTCAGCCCAGAAGCAATGTTTACTTATGTTTTAAAATCTTTGCTGGAATAGTTTAAAATCTCAATGTTGCGATGGCTAAGAGGTTGCATTTCCAAAAGGTGTTTTTTTCATCTGTCCTAAGACGCAAGAGTGCACGCAGCAGCAAGATTTTTTTCCTCCCTAATTTCTCACCACCTTTTTAAAGCAACATTATCTTGGAAAATTACTTAAATCCATTGATTTTTCCTCCTTTGCTTAGTTACCCTCAGATGACAAAGGCCCTTCCTCCTAGCAATGCCTGGATGTGCCGTTCAGGCTCTATCAGCATTAACAGCTGCCTGTCCCAGGCTCCCATGTTCATTCCTCCTTGGTTGTCCTGCTCTGGATTTTCAAGGACATTAAATCATGTCCAAACATAGTTGGGGTGGGGTGGGGTCATCAAAAGAACAGATAAGTTTAAAATATCTCAGTTATGCTACTGCGATGAAAAAACTAAGCAAGTGAATGACGTTCCAAATGAGGTGGAAATTACTTTGAGAGACTTTGCAAGCCCCTGTCTTTAAAATATTTGCCATTTATGCCATGCTTCCCATCTGATACAGTGGTGAATTCATGCATGACTGGATGAAAGGGCAGAAGGAAGCCATCAAGTGGGTTTTTCACCTGGGATCACAGCCCCACTGCTCAGACAGTGTAGTTTGGCTCCACCAGGATCAATGGACTACTTTATCTGCTGAGGGTCTGAATCCTAAATTACACATTGAATACAGATCTCCAGGGTGGAAAAGCTAATGCACTAATCGCTCGGTCAGCCACTTCTGCCAGAAGACAGCGAAGTACCTTACGCTGTTGATTATCATTCAGTCAAGACTCATATCCAGCCATACAGACATGAGTGATTCAGCTGAGACGAAACAAAACCATTTCAGAGTTATAATTCATGCTGTGGCTACATACTTGTTTCCCTCTGGCAAGAAGTACAGAAGTCCTATTTAATATTTCATAGAATCATTTAGGTTGGAAAAGGCCCTTAAGATCATTGAGTCCAACTGTTAACCTAACACTGCCAAGGCCACCACTAAACCGTGTCCTAAAGCGCCACATCTACACGTCTTTTAAATCCCTCCAGGGATGGTGACTCCACCACTGCCCTGGGCAGCCTGTGCCAGGGCCTGACAGGCCTTTCGGGGAAGAAATGTTTCCCAATATCCAATCTAAACCTCCCCCAGTGCAACTTGAGGCCGTTTCCTCTTGTCCTGTCGCCTGTTCCTTGGGAGAAGAGACCGACCCCCATCTCTCTACAACCTCCTTTCAGGCAGTTGCAGAGAGCGAGAAGGTCTCCCCTCAGCCTCCTTTTCTCCAGGCCAAACCCCCCCAGGTCCCTCAGCCGCTCGTCACAGCACTTGTGCTCCAGCCCCTTCCCCAGCTCCGTTGCCCGTCTCTGGACACGCTCCAGCCCCTCAGTGTCTGTCTTGGAGTGAGGGGCCCAGAACTGAACCCAGCACTCGAGGTGCGGCCTCACCAGGGCCGAGCACAGGAGGACGATCCCTTCCCTACTCCTGCTGGCCACACTATGGCTGATACAGGCCAGGATGCCGTTGGCCTTCTTGGCCACCTGGGCACACTGCTGGCTCATATTCAGCTGGCTGTCAACCAACACCCCCAGATAAGGTAGCAGCAACCCCTACCCCATGATGGTCTTACAGGCAGCTGGAAGCTCCTCAAAGCCATGGGCAAAGGGAGCTCTGTGCCCTTTTTCACCGAGTACCGTGGGGCTGAGCTCCTGGCACCAGCCCTGGTGATGTAGTGGCCATGCCACAGTGGGCAGAACGCTGGTGGCCAGCATGGTTGGCCCAGGATGGATGTCTCCTGGCCATCAGGGAGGCAAGGAATGGACAAGCCTTGGTGTGAGGGTGGGAGAGCCCCGGGCAGGGAGGCAGGGCCAGTCTGTGGCAACAGAGCATAGCTGCTTCAGTTGGTGGTTCTCTCTTCGACAGCTGCAGCCCTGGACAGGGACACGAGAAGGTCATGGCACACTTCTGTCCTCTTCCTCCTCCGCCACTCAGCCAAGGAGTGTTGCAACTTTCTACAGGGATATTTACCTAAGGATAAAGAAACACCTTATCCTATACCTCTACACCTTATCTCCTACCCTGTGATAGATAGCGCCGTGGTCTTACAGGCAGCTGGAAGGTCCCCACAGCCATGGACAAGAGGAGCTCTGCAGCACCCACCTTCTTTGTGTGAAACTTACCGCAGAATGAAAAAAGTTTATAAACAAAAGTTTTCTGATTCATGAGCCCATTGACCGGTTGTTCTTGTTTGTGGTGTCTTTTTTGGGAAACCTTTTGAGACTTTTCCTTACTGTACTTATTTCCTTATTATATTTAATTTAGATATCCTTATATGTGTGTGTGTGTATAAATGCAGGATATACACATATATAAATATACATATCTAAAATGTATCTATGTATCAATCAGAGAGCTGCACAGACACATCTGGGTAGGCAGAGCATTGCAGGGTTCCCCAAGAGCCAACTGCGCAGGCCAACAGACCAGCCGCGTATTTTATATGGGCCTAACTCTTATTTTCCCTATTAGCAGCAGGATTTCTAGCTCACAGCACTGGTGAAATAGCAGAATATAAAAAAAAATGTAATTTTTGATGCTTGTTAGACCATTTGAATCTTGGTCTCAGTAACACTTTACTGATTTCTATAGAGATAGCATTCTATATATGTCCTGAATGACTGTCCAATTATTGTGAAATATGTGCAAATCCGAGGGGAGAAATGTAGGAGTACTTTGACAAATAGAAAAGATTAATAATATCTCACTCATTGACACGTAGAATTCATTGAAACACACTGGCTGATCCTCCTGATAGAGAGAGGCAGAGAGAGAAGTTGAAGCTGATATTTTTATTTACAGGAAGTTACTAAGAATGTTTTGTAAAAATTAAAGAGATGTCAAACATATCACAAGTGATTAGCACAAGAAATAAAGCACAAATTGCTAGCAAAGGAGCAACCAGCGAAGAACAGAAACGCACAGCAGCACACACAGCGTGGAAACCTTCTACAATCGCTGAGTAACTAGTTCTGTATTCTGATAAAGAAAAAAAAATCCAGTAGTACTGGAAGATGGAAAACAAAAGGCTCTAAAAGATAGAATTAAACATAGTTTTGTAGCAAACAATTTAAATTTTAAAAAGTATAACAAATCTGATCCACTCATACTTATAAAAGTGTTGGACGTTGAACAGTTCCAGACATGACTGCTATGTTGCTTGCCACTGCAAAGTCACCTCCATCACTAACTTAAAATGGTAAAGAATAATATGTATTTCTGAAATTATTCACATTTTTTCCCCTTGGCTGCATAACTTAGGACGCCTGGGTGGCCGAAGAAGTGGATTGGAATCTGCTTAGCTTGAGTATGGAACTGAACTCAAATCAGTCGCTTCTCCCTGTGTGCTGTGTCAGGCGTTAGATAAATCGGGGATGTCTTCCCGCCACCCCTGCAGTAAGGAAGGCGAGTCCTGAGAATTTAGGCGCCTGCTGCAGGAAAGGATTTGTCTCCGTATGTTTTCGGTGAATGCCTGCATGGCATGTAGCCATCCCTATCCAGAACACAGGAAGGTTTGAGTTGTCATCTGGCAGTGTAACTTCCCCTCCTGGCAGCACGTAAAACCTCCGTGTCCAAACAGGCACCTGGAATCACTTTTATGGGAACAGATTCATAATTTTTAGGTTCTCACATTTTTTTTTTTTTTTTTTTCCCAGTTCTAGCACTTGTGTTTTTGTAAGCTCACAGCCTGATATGGTGAGTATTTATGAACGTACATAGAGTTCATTCCTGCCCTGTGATGTCCCCTTAATTTCAGCTGTAAGCATCCTCTGGTGGGAGATGGACCTCTGCGTAGCCGTGCAGCAAAGGACTTAGGCGAGGGACAAGTCAGAGTGAGTAACATTGGAATATTCAGATACCTCGTCTAAGCACAGGCATAAATTCGTTATTCAAGGAATAAAACTTCACATGGTGAACTTTCGATCAGTCGTTAGCTATTTATTTGTGCAGTCGCCAATACAATAATTTAAAAGCAATAAATGCTATACATTCACAATGGCTAGGCTAACAGCAAGATGAAAATTCCTAGTGAGGAAGGTGTTTCTGGATATCTTCCTAATCAAAACTTATTCATCTTCACAGATACTAAGCGTCTCTTTTTTTTTACAAAAAGTAGACATAAAAAGAGCTAAAAAAAAACATTGCAGAATTTTCCTGAAGTCTGGGAAAGCGATTTTCCTACAACCAATAAAGTAAAATAATCTGTGCCTCTGGGATTCTTCATTCAGAAAGGACCCAAACCACTACGCAAATAGTTTATACATTCGAGACTATTCCAGGTGTGTACATGTATATTATTTCACTATGTAAGTGCTGCTGAGTAGTGGTAAGAACAGGTAAATTTTTGGACACAAAACCAGATTTTGATCAAATCATGATGTAATAACTGTACTAACTGTACTAAACACGATCTAAAAAATAACCCTAAATGACAAAATCCCAACTTAGTACAATATACGAGGGCCAAGTGATTTTGGGTTAATGCTAAGCTTCAAGTACAGAGAAGAAATAAAAATGCTAAGTATAAGCAAAGGCTGAATTTCTTATTCATGGGTCAAGCAAATGTAGCAACCAAAAGTCTCATCAAAGCTGAATTGTAGAGTAATGCAGACATGCAATCGGAAGACATCTGACAAGGGACAGGTAAATTAACATAATATGTCTGGGACTTGGATGATCTCCAGTGACCTCTTCTGTAATCCAGTTTCCACGTGCCACCTTTGAACAACAGGGGAAAACCCTGTATTGTTAAGAAGTTCAGCAAGAATGTTCAGAAATGTGTTAACGGACTCATTTATTTTACTTAAAGAGTTTAGAAGAAAACAACTAGCTGTTGTATATTTATTATGGCTGTTGTTATTGTTTCATACAGTAAATGACAGTATTTCTGACAGCTCCCAAGCTAGAAACCTATTTTGTTGGGAAAAAAAACGTTTAAATATTGAGATTCAGTGAGCTGAAAGTGAAGGAAAAAAACCCTCTTCTATTATTTTTCTCTTTCCTTCATCCCATATGCTACTCACCTGTTGTACCCGCTGTTTTCACTTGTGTAGTGTCTATCTGTACATTTAATGAATTGTCCGAAATTCCATTCCCAGAATTTGAGAGGATACGATGCTGTAAACTGTTTATTATGCCCTTAAGCTTTTCAAAAGATGTTAAAAAATTAAACCCTGAAGACCTAGAATAAGAAGAAAGGAAATGAAGAGGGATGTTTTATATCCAAGTGACTAAATATGCAATCTCTAATTTTTTTGCACTAGAGCAAACATTTCATGCTGTATGTTCTCCACGGAAAGTTTCAGGATTTAGGGATTTATTTATTTTTTGATATAGACTTCAGTGGCATCTGCAAGTCAAATATTGAACTATTCCTTGGTGGGAGGTATAAGACAAATTTGCACTGAGCAAAAACTAGTTCTAAAATAAATTATAACCTTATGTAAATATTAGATATTAGATTTTCTGGTGATTTAAAAGGAAAACTTGTTTACAATGTATGTTTAATATAAAAATAATGAACAAAAGATAACTTAAAACCAAATGAAAAAGGCTTAAAAGCAGGACTAATTTTATTGTTTGCCTGCACAGGGACATACCTGGGCTACCTGCCAGGAGGCCCCTCTCAGATGTACGCTTTTGGGACACTCAGGTATGTTCCCATCACCAAGTGTTTGTATCTCTGAGGCAGAGAGTACGAAGTGGCACATCCCCAGGATGCAACACAGCGTTCAGAGAGTAGCGTGGCTCCAAAGGCAGAATAAGCAGAATAATGTTACTTTAGGTTTGATATATTATGTTATAGTTATATTATTCCATTTATATTATTTCCAGTTCTGGACTTAGTGAGCTCTCCGTTCACTCTAGTGCTTCGTATGTGGAGGTGGTAGAAGCCCCATCCCTGGAAACATTCCAGGTGAGGCTGGACGGGGCTCTGGGCAACCTGATCTAGTTGAGGATGTCCCTGCTCATGGCAGGGGGTTGGACTAGATGGCCTTTAAAGGTCCCTTCCAACCCAAACTGTTCTATGATTCGATGATTCTATGTCATGATACACAGGACATACTAAGAAAATATATTAATACCTATGAGCTCAGTAGCACAGGTGGGTGCAGGGACTATACCTCAGCTTAAAAAACATCTCTGTGCACCGTATTAACAGCAACAGATCCTGGCTAGACCAAACCTATAGACAGAAACAGGCACATCTCCAACCCCTGCTACCTATACTGGACAGGGCAGCAGCAGCTTTCTGCTGACAGAGCCATTTACAGAGAGAAAAAAAGGTATATTTGAGCAATATTTCCTCAGCTCCTTGAGTGAAATGGTAGGGTATCAAATATTTCACCATCTGGATTAGGTGGCCAAGAGACAGGTTGGACCTGACATGTATTTAGGGCAGGACTGAGTTGCTTAGACAAGCCATTGCATGATGTTTTAGGCAGCATACTTTGCCCTCTTGGCCTTCAGCAGCTGCTCCAGGAGATGATGGCTCTCCTGTGGAATCTGTCTTACCAGTTACTACCAGATATATCACCTGTGACAAGGTGCAGCGGGAGGCTGTTGTTGGGCCACTGAAGCAAGCCCTAGGGTGGTATTCAGCTCCAGTTTAAGAATGTTACATTTGTGTGTCTAACATAAGCGTCTAGATACAATCCAGGTGTTTAAACTCTTGCTATAGGCAGTGGGGATCTACCCAACACCATCAGTAAAGCTTATCGCATGCCTTGGCTGATGAGCCAGCAGACTCATCTTTCTCCAGGCAGCTCTGCTAAGCCTCTGATCTTTGTTACCTGCACTGGGAATTTATTCTCACAGATGGCAGGTTGACACCTTAATTTAGATAAAGCCGAATCCCACTCTCAGGGAAACACCACCAGAAAAATTTATTGTCATCTGAATGCCGACAGGTTTCCACTGTCCAACTATTTAAAAGCAAAATGTGAGAAATGAACCATAAATAATAGTCCTGTTGGGGTACATAACTGAAGGATACGGTTACAGAACGTTCTTCATAAATTTTTGAATGAAAATCTGTTGGAGAGCCAGTTAGAGAAATCCCTGGACTATGTTCTGCAGGAAATAAAACCAGATGACCTAAAAAGCCTTCTGGTCTTTAGATTTGTGAGTGGGAAGCTAGTGATGACATCAGTGACTTCAGTGGTAACAGAATTAGGACAATAATGAGAACTCCGGTAAATCACCATCTAGGAATAAACAAACCCTTCGCTTTTGACCACACCAATGAATCACCAGATTGCACTGGAGGTATCGTACTGTTAAAAGGCTCCTATTTTTAGATATGATACATAACAAATTGTGAACATTTATTCTCGTTAAAAATTCTGTGCCTTCTTTTTCGTGTATGACAGTTACAACGGTGACTGATGCATCAGCTCTCCAGAACTGACACCGTTAGTCTCTGGGAGTTGAATTAAATAGTCAGGGTTGCAAGCGGTGCCTGGAACATGCTCCTGCTGTCTGTGGAAGAGCATCAAGGTGTCCTGTGACTTCTGAGAGTTAGAGAGAGAGGGTCATTCATCCCAAAACTGCTGTCATTCCCAAAGTTATCTGTCTGGATCACGTCTACTCTCTTTCAGTATCCATAAACAGGCCTTCTCGATGACTCTTCTTCATATGTTCATACGAGGCACACTTTTTAGCATACCTTTTATTGCACATAGTTTTCCAAACGTAAGCTGATCCCCATTAGCCAACAAGGTTGGCCACAATGAGCCTACAAGCCATATGGATCCACGATTCTCTACAGCTAAAGCTAGAGCTCTGCCAATTGCGATGCTTGGCAGTAGCAACCTTTGTTTACTGCCTCCCCGTTTGATGGCTCCATCCAGACCACTGATAAGACATCAGCGTTTCTGAGGCTCCACAGTAAGGCTAAAACTATATTAATAATTGAAATAGGCCAGAGACCGTTTGCTGGCTCTGACTCTAACCGGCACGGCACAGCTTCTGACTGTACTGTGAAAGTCTCTTAGCTTTCCAAATGGGATCAAGTACCTGTACTGCTTGCTGGGAATGCTCCTTTGCTCGTGCTAACTTCTGGATCATGCCTGGGAATTGTTTGGGAGTATATATGTTGATTTGTGTCAAAACTATGTCAGGGACAGAGATTACACTTAACATATAGACGATTGCAAGGTAGTGCCTTGGTCACTGCCCTGACTTTGATTTACTGTGGCAGACATGGTCTAGCAGTCTGTAATCCTCTCAGGGACATTTAGAGAATGAGAAGCAGAATAAATCTAAGACGTTTGCCAGAGGTTTGCAATATGACCAGAAATTCTGGGGATATTGGATATTTGTATAAATGGATATATGAGGACAGCCGTGCCCCCAGATCATGATTTATTCAATGGAGACAGTGGCTAGGATGAGGGTATTGCTTGAAGACTGGGCATCAATTAGAAGAGTTGAATAAACTTTCTGACAGCCTTTTTCTCCTCTGGATGAAAAAAGAGACTGACCCTCTGGGATAAAAACAAGCCCATTGTTTAGTTTATGAATTTTTATTTATGCAGTTTTTTATAAGTTTTAATAATCTTTTATTTATGCTTCTCTGCCTCTAAACTGTTTCTTGCAGCTTTGAATTCAGAATTGAAATAATCTCATTTTTCTCTTATCTAAAAGACTGTTGCCGTAAGAATGGCTTCAGGGTGCCTGGAGAGACACCAGCACTTCACTCTCAAGACGATAATGATGTAAGATGGGCACAATTGCACTGCAGCAGTATGCAGCACCCCAGGACGTGACCGGGGTAGAAAAGACAGTCAGGTGCTCATTTATACTGAGTTTCAGGGCTGGCTCGGTAGCTGTTAATATGTGGGCTACTGGCTGAAGGGGAGAAGAGAGTCCTAAATAACTGTTCATCAGCATATTCTTGGTGTGCAACTGTGTAATAGGGAGAGTATCCGAACCCTGAAGTCTTCTGGAAATTGTGGTATCTGGGCCAAAGACATAATGTGATGCATCCTGACCCTGGACAGGGGCCAAGGGGTCTAACAAGTGGAATACAACAAGTGGAGTAAGCAGCAAGGTACATAACAGGTTTTAAAGAAGAAACAAGTAATAAGCCTTCGAGCTAATGCTTTGGTTAGAGTATTACAGTGTATCTGAATTGCAGGAAGTTCATAAAGAGTAATAAACATTTCCTGATTTTGGTAGCCTCTGTTCTCATTCCATAACCGCCTACTTGCAACATGTTTGGCAGACGTGCACCTTTAGCAGATGTTTACATGCCGTCTGTAAATATTTTCCATGTTCTATGGCCCTTGAATATGAACATGTCTTTAATCTCAGCGGTCTGTTCTGACAATTGGCCACCTTGCCAAATTCCAGCAGTCTTCTTTTTTCAACGGTGATAAAGGTCTTGTCTTCCCATTGTATATTTCTGATTTTTTCTGTTTGGTGGGATGTCTTTGCTAAATTGATAGAGTCAGCCATCATCCTTCTGTTTTATTCCATATCGCCAGTTTGCTGTTTGAGAATTTCCATTTTCCTGTAATGTGGCAAAGTAATTTGTAGCTCTCCCTTGAGCCATTGATTATAATTTTTAACACTTCTTCACTAAAGTTGCTAACAAGAGTTATTACAGTTAAGAGAAAAGCTTTCTCTTCTGAAATGTATCATCAGATTTGTAAAAGCTATTACTGCGAGATATATTCATGTGCCTGCACTTGTGCCAAACAGCTAACGATCTTTTGGGGAAAAAAAAAAACCAACCAAACAAAAAAAACCCAACAAAAAAACACAGAAGGAAGATTCAAGACAAGCAATATTTTTTCTTTTGCATTTGTCAACATTTCAATTTCAGAAGAGAAGAAAATCTTTTTTACCCTGTGTTTAGCTACAGGTAGATATGATGAAATCATTTAATTTAAGCATAGTAAAGGAATTCACTTCTGAAAAGTGAACTACTTTTTGTTGTCATAATCCTCAGAGTGTAATAATTTCGAAATCCATTGCTGGTGACACTGTAGAATCTTCTAACAGGGTTGCTTCTGCGAAGCGGTAAGAATGGTCTCTTATAATCACAGTTTCCTATTTTCAGCATGCACAGATCAGCTCAGTTTTCCAGGATATTTCAGTTCTTTGGTCATTTCAGAGATCCCTTCTCCTTTTAAATTAATGAATAAAACCTCAATGGAAAAAAAAAATGAGCAAGCAAAATAAATAAAATTTATTTACAGCTTCAGAATTGCTTTTTTTTTTCTTTCAGTTGGAGCAGTATCCACAGGAGGCTGTAAGCAGTGGGCGCCACTTTAGACTTCCAAACCCATCGATCGCTTCCTTAAATATCTCCTCTGCTACTACTCAAGATTTACAGCAGCTTAAAAATGCCTGCTGATGGGTATATACCTGGCTAGAAAGACGACTGAGCAGTGAAATGCTCATTTCTTACGTTTCAGCTTAGTAATCATCTTGACACCACTCTTTCTCTTATGAGAAAATAAAATTAAAACCATCATAGAAAGTACTACCCCCTTTTCCAACTTACTTTGCTCTTGAAAATGGGAAGAAAGGACAATGAGAAGACTGAGTACAATATGGAATGAGAACGCTTTCTGAAAGTGACTCTGTGAATGGTACGTCTCTTTTTTAAAGGTAGAACAAAAATATTTTGTTACGTATATTACTGTGTGTTTTAGTAGCACAAGAACTGTTTTAACAGCAAGTAGTATTTTCTTTCCAGGCACAGCCCTTTATTTTCAAAGATTTGAAAAATAATTCTTGCAGGTTGTTCATATATACATAAATGTTTTGGAGAGATACTGTGAATGCCCTGACCATTTATTTCCTACAACAGGTAGAAATGCCAGTGATGGAGGAAGCAGAATTCATCCCTCTCGGGTCGCACTGAAGCAGACTGGGTGGGTGTGAGTGGATCCTGCAATACCTGACTCTCCCTATTAAAGTTTTAGCTGTTCCTGATCTGTGTGGAGGAGAAGTCGGCCAGCACCAAGGTGAAACTTGTGCCAATAAATGAGGCTTCAGTCTTATTGCTGGAAAAGAAAATAAATTACATGGAGCAGAAATTGCCTGGTTTGTCCTTAAAAGAATGCTGTGTTTCTGAGAGAGCTGGGGAAAAAAATAAGTTTTTCACTTACCATAATATTTTGTTAAAGCTGCAAGAAAATGCATCCTTGTCGTGTGTGTGTGTGTGTGTGTGTGTGTGTTTTCCTCATCTGTCAGCCCAGGGGTGACAGTGGGGCTGAAGAGCCTTTTCACTTATTTTATTTCTGAGGTCTATAACTTCCCAGTCGTACTGGTTTGAGCTGGAGGACGAGAGCTTAGCTTCCAAAATCAGTTGTAGTATCTAGCCGAGGTGAAGAACTGTTATAATATTAATATAAAATAATAATAAACTCTTTCCCCAGCAGGAAGGGAAAGATCCCAGTGGAGCTGGAATGCAATGATCTTCATAAAGGAGGTGAGCCCAGGACCTGGCCATTGAACACCTCTGAACTCTTCATAAGACTTTTTTTCTTTTACTGCTCTGTGTTATTTAGCCATGATTTGCATTTTTAGTCTCTGTGGTATCTTAAAATAGGGTAATTAACCTGATTTTTCTGGCTAAATTCAGTGGAGGTAATTAAATTTTGCACATCCAAATTTTCCCCATACCATTAATTACAGAGAAGTTTCGCATTTGTTGCCTGTGCTGCTGATGGAGTGTAAAGAGTAGGTTGTAAAAGTCTTGCGGTGGTTTACCATTGAAGTATTGTTTTTAATGCAGCTTCTGAACAAACTGAGTTCAGCTGATCTATATCAACTGATGTTCTCACATTAACCTCACGAAGCAATAAAGACGCACTGAATAATTTATACACAGATGTAGATTGCGCAGCTCTCTGAGAGCCAAGTGTGATGAACATGGGGATAACTGTAGCAAGGTCATTCGATGATGCTCAAAGGAATTCGGAAAAACCAATAGTACGTCTCTTAGGAGCTGGCATAGTTCCTCGGATAAAATACTGAAATAATGATGGGGGAAAAAAAGAAACCATTTATGCATACATGGCAGTCTTCCAGAAAGCGGTTGTGAGTAGCTGAGCGTACGCTGAGCCAAACATACACGAGGAGTTCCTTAGTCAAAGCAAAAGACCCAGATATTTGCTGTCACATTTCAATCAGCCTTCTTTAAGGAGATTCCTTTGTGTAAATCTCATTTTAAAGTAACTTGCCCCTAACAAACTAAGAATATGGATATTAACATGGATATTAACATGGAATTACTGTAACTTCCAAAAAGTAGTGGAAGACTTTATTTCCAGTGTTTCATGATAGCGTGAGAGTATCAGGGTATCATGACATTGGCTTAGTGTCTGGTAAGGGGAAAAAAAGACTATTCTGTGCTCTTCATCATCCAATGAATTGAACAGATTTTTCCTTTCTTTGCAGATTCCCTTGGCCTTCTCAAAGGTGGTGCATATAAAATCTAGAAGAAAAGAATGTTCCATTTTAAAAGAATATTGCCTACAGAAAATAAACCCTGAGTAGTGAATTTAAAAACGTGTAGAAAAGAAAGCTGACTGTGGATCTCGGGGATAATCAGTCAGTCCTAGCATTTTGGTCTTTTGTTTCTTTCTTGTTCTTGGTCATGTGTAAAAACCAGAATGCTAAAATTGTTAATTCTCTTCTGGCCTTTTTCCCTAAGCTGAAAAATAATTAAAAAAAAAGGGCTTAAGACACCATCTGTTACAACTGAATCAAAGAAAGACAATGTCATCGAGCCTCTGGTCATCATGAATTCTTTCAAGCTAGATAACATCATCTGCACATAAGGGCACATCCTTTGTGTCACTTCAGTGAAATTATGCCGGGAGTTAATGAAGTCCACTCAACAAAAAACTGGCATCTCAAGCTGCACCATATGCCTACGTTCATGCAACTGAATCAAGTCCTAATACCCAAACTTTTAGAAGTATTTAGATCCTTAACCCTTAGGTGCCAACTTAAGACATGATTTAGATGGTTAAACATAGAATCATAGAATCATAGAATAGTTGGGGTTGGAAGGGACCTTTCAAGGCCATCTAGTCCAACCCCCTGCCATGAGCAGGGACATCCTCAACTAGATCAGGTTGCCCAGAGCCCCGTCCAGCCTCACCTGGAATGTTTCCAGGGATGGGGCATCTCCCACCTCTCTGGGCAACCTGGGCCAGGGCTTCACCACCCTCAGTGTGAAAAACTTCTTCCTTATGTCTAGTATGAATCTCCCCTCCTTTAGTTTAAAACCATCACCCCTTGTCCTATCACAACAGGCCCTGCTAAAAAGTTTTTCCCCATCTTTCCTGTAAGCCCCCTTTAAGTACTGGAAGGCTGCAATAAGGTCTCCCCGGAGCCTTCTCTTCTCCAGGCTGAACAGCCCCAACTCTCTCAGCCTCAAACATCTAGTGAAATTTAAATGCTCTGTCATATCCAGGCTGGCCTTCAGTTGCCTCTACAGAAGGGTGTAGTTCTTCCATACCATATTGATCAGCTTTGGGATATCTTAGTATCTCTAGGAGTCAGACTTGACATTAGATATCAATGCTCAGGCAGCTAAATCCACCTCCTAGGACTGAATTCTTCCTACATAAATTTAGATTTCTGTATTGTTTATTGTCTGTGTAAGTTCTTATATGTGAGCTGGGTTCACCTGTACAGTTCCCATTGCTGTTAGTGAACATCTGGAGCTAAACTCAGTTTCCCAGGTGTACAGCTATTCGAGTTGGCATAGGTCAACCTGCCGGGTGCCGATTTAGCAGGGGTATTCTGTGGATCCAGTGCCATATCTGGAAGATGCCCCAGATACCTCAAGGCAACTTCAGCAACACTAAATGATTACAGTATGGGAAACCTGAATAGAGCCGCTACATTGTTTTGTTTTTACACGGAAGCTGACTCTCAGCCTTACATTTACACGCCTGCGTTTGGATCTGAATCCTACCCCTGTCCTGCAAACACTTAAATTTACGTAGAGTTCCACCCAGACAGCTTGGTGGCTAGTCCTACCTATAAATACCTTGTCATAGCTGGACCTAAGTGACATACCTCCAAGTCAACGTAAGAACCCGTCACAGAGCAGGGAAGTAAATCTAAATGCCATAGCTAATACTTAAAGTGTTGGATTAGATTTTTTTTTTTTTCAAACAGCTCCCCCAGTGCCGGTTCCTTTCTGATATAATACACTGCTCCAGTAGCAGGTACTGATGCCAGAGGTCAGTTTTTGTCAAGTAATCCTTGTCTTGAGCAGTGGCTTAAATGCATACAAGTTTTAATGGGAAAGTTGCCATGTCAGGCCTGAACACATCCTCCTTAATGCATTTCACTCCCTTTTTTACTGGACCTGGCAAAATAACGTTTGAAGAACCTGTTTTCCAGCATTTTCAGAAGTGGCCTGAAAGAAGTCCTACTTTCTCTTTTTTCCTGTTTATTCTGCATTCACATTAAGTCATTAGCTATGGCTACTTTAAAGATATAATAGTAGAGCAAAAATGTGGGTACTATTATGCTATTTTGTGCTATCTATGCCATATTATTCAGCCATATGATGATGCAAAACATGGATTTTTTCCCTTCTATTGCATGAACAGATTCTTACATCTTTTTTTTTCTTTCCTGATTTGTGTCAACCGGTAAACAACTGCCATCCTCAAATAAGCCATTTAAAGTGCTTTTACCAGAAACATTTGAAGCTTGTTCATCTCGGCAATAAACATGCATTACATATGGTTCAAAAAAAATATATATTCTTTTGACAACTGATTGATAAAAATAGACTTTTGTCTTAAATTGTTCAGGCAGATAATGTTGTAAAATTGTAGATTATGAAAGGCTAAACACTTCGGCTTCCTTACAGAGCCTGCAAATATAAAAAAAAAGAAAATAATTTTTCCTAAAATCATACAAAGATTTCTTCGTGGATATTCTATTAGAAAACTGTGGAGATGCTCTTTTTGGCTGAACATGCCCAGTGTTCTCCAAAACCTTTGGCTCCATACTGTCATACGGTTACTTTTATGCTACTGTGCCTGTTTTTGTGGAGTAGGTGATACGATGAGATCAGTTAAAAGTGTGAAACCTCCAATATCGCCTTTGCATCTTCCCTGTGTGAGGAGGAGCAGGAGGATCTCAGACTCCTAAAATTGAATTGATTCATCAGAGGTATTTTGAGAGGTTAAGCTACAGTTCATAAGGCAGGTGCCCTAGAATGAATAAAGATAAAACAAGAACAAATATCTGCATGCCGTTTGCTTTCTGAACATCTTTCCTCCCCCCCTTTTATTAAAACTATGAAACATATTGTCTGTTTTTTAAGAAAGTTCTTGCCACCATAGCACTGGTCATAAGTTTCTAAGGCGTAAATCTCTGATGCTGGATTGCCCTGAGGAGTGGAAAGGAGTTACCGTGCTGTACGGAGAAAATCTGCTCCCACACTGAACCCGAAGTAGGTGCACGCAGAGGATGGGAGCCATCTCATACAGCTTTAAATGTCTTCTGTGTGGCAGAGTACTTCTAAGGAGCGACCCATCTGTTTTAGCTTGATCTCAGTTGCGTTGCACACACTGATTGTGTCGATTTAATCACTCCTGATTTTGCAGGCAGCCTGGGCTGACTGGTTGTGATACATATTCAAACAGTGAAATCCCACTCATAGAGGACTCCATGGAGGCTTATTCAGTCTGGAAAGGAGACAAATACAGGCGGTGAGTGTTGTGGTAGAGCAATTACATCGAAGCACCACAAACCAGAGGGACCCAGACATCAGGCTACAAAGAACACGAACAGGAACTCTCGTATCTGGATGGAGGTAATCCCTATTTTCTTCCTTGCATTAGGGTCCAGGCTTATGTTGTTACACCTTTGAAAGAATGTATATACGCAGCAGTATGTACATATAGAGGCAATAGACCAAGTTACAGCCAAACCTTGTGGGCTTCTCCACAAGAACATCTTTTTAAAGTGTATGTCAAGATTAGGCTAAGACTATGTATTCTGTATTTATATAATGCCCTTATGAAAATCCTTTTTTTGTGAACCATTTTTGTTCTTATGCATCAGCATTTTCTGAAGAGGAAAAAAATCCACTTGGAAAATTTCCAACCTGTTCTAATCAAATACTCTTCACTAGAACAACTTGAAAGACTTCTGAGCCCTTGAATCACAGCCCTGCTCAGGCTTGAAGATAAACTCCAAACACCATTTAAAATCTAATGATAGCTATTCAGAATTTAAATACGTAGTCTCATCTAGTTGATAAGGTTCCTTTTACAGTCAATGGAGAGAGAAAGGTACTTCTAGGCGCCTCTAGAAGGCAATTTTTTGCAGATATCTCAGACAACTATTTTAAGATGGGATGAATCACTCTCTGTAAGTATCTGTCTCTCTTCACAGATGATTGAGGGTGCCTAAGAGCCTAATTTAGACTAGTCATCTAAGTTTTGGATAGCTAAGGCAGCAAAATTCTTCTCAACACATTTGTCTATCATTTCTTTTCTACCTCCTTCTGTTTTTACCACGTCCTATTAGAGCCTCCTTTAAAAAAACACCAACGTAATATTATGCCTGAAATCCCCACTACTGGTGACAGTTGCGTTACACTCTATTTCACCAGGAAGCACGATTTAATTACATAAGTAAACAGATATAGCTTATTTTTTTGGTTGTCTACTAAAAACTTCATGCAACAACCTTGTTTAAAATATCACCGTACTTCACCAATTCTTCCATTGCTGTTTCACTGTGGGCTGCTTTAAAATGTCCCCCAACTCAGACCTTCTGAAAGCTCCATCTTAAAGTACGGTCCTCATTTACCAGTTCACGTTTCTTCTGAATCAGTAGCCTAATTGGGTAGTGATGACTGCCTAATGAGTACTTTTTAAGAATTTCCTATGTATATCTTGCTGCTAATTTTGCATACATCAAGGATGCAGCTCTCCAGCGTACATCAGCACACTGTGTAGCAAAGTCAGAAATGCAGAGCTCTCACAAAAATGACCAAATTATAGGTATTTATCTACTAAAGTTTCTTCTGATTATTTCTGAGTTTTTCCTAGTGAACTGTTTTCTTCAGTAGGAAACTGTTTTTCAAACAAAATACACCATAATTATTAAAATATGCCATGAGCAAAACAGACACCTCTAAAATTTTCCAGACATATATTACAACAGGTATGGCAAATGAATGAATAAGATGTGACTCAATTTAACTGGTTATGCAGAAATGTAGATCTTTCTTGTATCCCCACTCAGGTGATCCATAACTTGTAGTGCAATGAAGACAGAATTCAGAGGAACACAGATATGATTTACTTGATATAATGTAGGGTTTTTTTTTCCAGCAGAAGTAGTTCCCGTCCATTCATGGTCAAGGAGTTGAGATCTAGTTTCTAATTACTGACCTAAACTCAAAGGAGATGCACAAAATGTGTTGTGAATTATATCCTATAAGCATTTTTTTTCATTGACTACGTAAGTAACAGGTAGTGTGAGTCCCACCCTCCTTAATCAGGGAGAAGACCGCATAGTCAAAGAGCAAAGATGGATGGAGTCGTGGTGTAGCTTAGAGGAAATAAAACCAAAGCAAAAGCTGATATTAGTCTTCATCTATGTAGAAGGTAGGGAACTAAGTACAAGGACTCTTGGAATCCTTTCCTTCACAGGGTGGCCATGGAGCTGGACTCTTCCTGGCCCTGTTAAGCTTAATAGCTTGTCTATCTTTCGTCGCTCTGAAACAAAAGTCATATTAACACTGGCACTTCATAGAGCACCATCCACCCCAAATAAGTAGAAGAAGGGGCAACCGACTAATTCCTTCCACAGTTACCAGAATGTACCAAGTGTAGAGGAGGACTCAGTTGCTCTGAGTTAAGATTCATTTAAAAATTACTCTCCGGCTTTTCTACCTAGAGATGGGGACATTGCCTGAAAGCATGTCCTGCCCTAATTCTTCACTGCCCTTTACTGTTAACTGATTGCAAAATCCTGTGTTCTGTTATGCTTTATAAGAGTGGGTATAATAATGATGTTTATAACGAGCTTTTAGCATGTTGCCTGTTTCCTGTCGGACATGAGTCATTCCAGCTAGTCGTCGAGCAAATCATTCCCAATTCCTCTCCAAACATCAACTAAAAGTTGTCTTGCCATCAGAATCTACCCCAAAGAGAATCCAACTAAGAAACAAACTCTTATATAGACATGACAATTCCAACTAGTTCAAGTATTTTGCACTTCTATGAGAGTTGTGTTTTTAGCCAAGTGTAAAGTCCTCCAAGGTAACCATGACCTTGTGAATCCAAGCCTTTTCAGGGGACTTCTTTAAATCTAGTGTCAGTATGACATCGGTAGCTTCTCAAAAACAAACATGTTCATGGCAGATCATTACCATTTTCCAGACAAATATACCCTTCGACAGAATCCCGAGCCTTGAAAGCAGCAGAAAAGCATGTAGCACTGAAAGTGTGAAATGGAATTTGTGCAGCTGTCAAAGAAGCTGGCACTTCTCAGTGATAGATGAATGCCAGGTGGTTTGCAAGGCTTCTTTGGACAAACACATCGTCCCTTCAGATCACCTGAAGTTTTGAAGCTTGCGATGCCAGTTGCTGGTGTTTTGGATGCTTGGAGAACTGAGGTCTTCCACATAAGCAAAGATTCTTTTACTCAACGCTCCTTTCTTTTCCTGTCATTTAATACAGCCTCTTATCACGAGTCTTCTCCTAGGTGAGTCTGGGTTTAGAGGCAGGGTTCAGAGCCTTCCATAGTGACTTAAGACAATCTATGCCCCTTCCTCCTTAAGCTGGGAACAAGCTGCGCTTGTACAACAGATAACTAGGTTGTATCATGTCAGGATCGTGAAGCTGGTAAGTCCAAGTCCTATGACAGCCGCATGGTGCAACTCCTGAACTTACTACCCTCAGCCAGCCGGGGCCTTGGTCAGTGATACAGCGGGCATGATTCCTGTTCCCAATGAGACCTGTATCAGATATCTTCACACCACGTTGTTTTGGGGGAGAGGATATTTAACACAGAGATTTTGGGTTCTTCAGCTTCATGGTGTAGTCAACAAAGACAGACAGGATCTCTAGAGCCTGATTCAAAGCAGGAGCTTATTTCAGCTGTTTCAGTTTTCTTGGGGGAAAAAAAATATTCCTCTCCCTCTTGACTGTAGAAGATACCCAGGAAGATTGTCTGTCTGAAAGGAAAGTTCACCCTTGAGAATCTCCTCCCCTTTCTTCTTATGCTGATCATCAAGGAATGAAGATCCTCCAGGAGTATGATGCTATTACCCTTCTGGTGCTCTTCCTAAAACTCCTCTCCCACTCTTTCGTCCTTCCAGCCTGTGGGGGAAAGAACTGAGGAAACCACATCCAGTCAACAGCTAGTGCTGGTCTTCAGGTAATTATCCATGACTGGAATTAATGATCCAAACTCAAAACTGATGTGGAGAGCCTCACTTCCCAGAACTTCTGCCAGCTCTTTTCTTTCTGGTTACATGACTTCTTTTTTCTGACAGAGTCTGTTTTTGTCACTGATTTGGACATGAGAGTTTGGTTAACATTTCTAAGATCTTGCCATAGAAAGGTTTCCCTGGACATTGAGAAAGGATGAGTGGGCAGTCTCTCATACCCTGATTAATGGCCGTGGTTGATGTCTTTTTTTAATATCTATCCAGGGCCTTTTGTTGTGGAGTAATCTTCATGTTTAGGGGTGTGTGTATATCAAGGATGAAAGAAAGGTATAGAGATCCTTAAGCTGGAGGAAAACAGGATAGAGACAGAACCATATATACGATGGCTCTGCCAGCACAGCGCGGCACCCAAGCTCATTAGCTCCACAGAGAAACAGGGTTAATTAGCCCAGGCACAACGTCACATCAGTTAAGCTTTATAGTTTGGGCAGCTGGATAATTCCAAATATCGATGTGCAAAGACACTCAGTATGGATAACACCTTCTGCTGCACTCCATCAGTATGGTACATATGCACAAGGACATCCCCTTACTTATGAAATCAATGGGCAATTTGCGTAACTGATTTGAGAGCAGACCCAATGGTCTAAGCGAGTCAGGATGCCAAATAAAACAGAGTGGGCTGGTAGTATTAATTCATGGGTGTTCGGAATTAACTGAAAGATTTTTGTAGCTGATCATGGCATAAAATGATAATAAAAAGAACCAATAGTCCACACCATAAAATTTTATACATGAATAACTTTTTAAAACACTAAAAGGAAAGGAACTAAATAATGAACCATGTTTATCCCTTTATGTCCAATATCTAAGTACCTATAGAAGACATAATTTCTGATTCTGGCATTCTTAAAATTTGGCAAAGAATGGGAAAATGGAAGACACTAAGAGGAAATCAAAGCTAGACAAATCAAACCAGAAATGAGAACACATTTTAAAGCAGGGTGACAAGGATTGTTAGTAATATCTTCATTATGAGCGTCTCTGAATCAAGATCAGTTTGAGACAAATTACCGGATGGGAAAACTGAGTTGCTGGATGGCATTTTGTGCTTTTACAGAGATTGGCCTGGAGGAGCGGCATGTCTCCTTTCGGCTCACAACGTAGAGAGAGTGGTGGCAGCTGGTTGGAATCAAGAGTCTGACATGAGCTGAAGCAGACAGCACTGGGGTGGCTAGAGAAGAGAAGCTCCTGTTTTGCACTGAATTAATGGGAGATGAAATTTTTCCTCCTGTGCTTGCATGAATTGTTACTTTCAGTTTGGTAAGGCTGTGTACTTGAGCCAGGCAAGGAAAATTTGACTTACAATGTACCAGCTGAAGGTTCAAATTAATGACCCAATTAAAATTATTATATCATCAACTGAGCAATGGTTACTGATCAGATGCACTGTGTCAGCTGCATGGCACTTATAATGAACTGTATCATAACTTAAACTCACTGAAATAATTTTAAGCTAAGTTCCTTTACTTAGCACTTATGAAAAGGTCAAACATCCATATAAAAGAGTTCAGTTATCATACATTAATCATAGAATCATAGAATCATTTAGGCTGGAAAAGACTTTTAAGATCATCAGGTCCAACCGTTAACCTAACACTGCCAAGTTCACCACTAAACCGTGTCCCTAAACGCCACAGCTACATGTCTTTTAAATACCTCCAGGGACAGTGACTCCACCACTGCCCTGGGCAGCCTGTTCCAATGCCTGATAACCCTTTAGGTGAATAAATTTTTCCTAATATCCAATCTAAACCTCCCCTGGCACAACTTGAGGCCATTTCCTCTTGTCCTATTGCTTGTTCCTTGGGAGAAGAGTCCGACCCCCATCTCTCTACAACCTCCTTTCAGGGAGTTGCAGAGAGCGAGAAGGTCTCCCCTCAGCCTCCTTTTCTCCAGGCCAAACCCCCCCAGGTCCCTCAGCCGCTCCTCACATCCTTCCCCAGCTCCGTTGCCCGTCTCTGGACACGCTCCAGCCCCTCAATGTCTGTCTTGGAGTGAGGGGCCCAGAACTGACCCCAGCACTCGAGGTGTGGCCTCACCATGGCTGAGCACAGGGGGACGATCACCTGTCTACTCCTGCTGGCCACACTATTACTGATACAAGCCAGGATGCCGTTGGCCTTCTTGGCCACCTGAGCACACTGCTGGCTCACATTCAGCCGGCTGTCGACCAACACCCCTGAATGTTTCCTACAGGCTTATGTTGTGCATATGGGCCATTACAACAACTTAGTTGACTTGCCAAATTGTGATAATTAGAACCTGAAACTGAAGCCTTAAGAGAAATAATTCCTTTGCTCTTTAACAGTTTGTTTTATAATGGTGGTCTCTGCATGGATTATTATTCTCTGCTTCATGGCTGGACTGAGCAACACAGGAGAATTTTGCCTCTTCCTATAATGTATGGATGCGTAAGAAAGAATAACAGGCATGCACTCAGTCACATATGTTTCCTTGAAACACCACGCTCTGCTTTGCACCTCTATCTGTCCCAAGTATGTTCCTCTTTTGAATGAATCATGTTAAAAATGAACTGAAACACTTCAAAAAGGAAATGAGTTCACAATTTAATCCATCATACTGATAATTTTCTTTGATGTACATATATCTCTACAAAGGCTAGACACAGTGCCAGCCTTAATGTAACATTTAACAGCAATGTGTGGTGATGGGAAATATAAAAACATAATGGGTCAAATCCCCCACAGGATAAAATTAATCCAATGCCATTGATTTCAGTGGAGAAATGCCAGTTCATGGCAGTTGAGGATCTGCTGCTTTTCACAGGGCTAATTTTAATGATTAATAAGATACCAGATTGGTATTTGTTGTTGTTTGAAGTGATCGGTGCTTGATATCCTCACATTATTATTTAATTCCAGTATCAACAAGATTATCACTTAATTTGGACGAGTGTGTGTGCATAAAAATGATGCCTCGCAGAGCCTATTTACGATAATCCTATCAGATGGCAGCCAAGAATTGACTGAGCTATTTGTCACCCACTATGAAGCTGGAATTATGGAGGAACTGAAATCCCTCTCTCACTTTCTCTGCCTTTATGGGGATGGGCTGCATTATTACAGCCACCTCTTTTGCCCTCCACTGGAATTAAACAGCATCTCAGACAAGATAATTAACTGCGCACAATGAACAGGGTTAGGGAAGGATGAAGGAAGGTTTGTAGGAAAGGATAATGTGTCATCTTCCCTGTCAAGTGCACAGAATATACAGCCAGCTGTTGTTTCAACTTGCTTTCACTGCTTAAAGCAGAAAAGCTTGTTGGGGAAGCAAGGCATGGAAAAAGGGCTGGTTTAGATGAAGGTTTAGAAGGTGTTGCTGCAGTTTTACCAAACTGGCTTTAGATGCTGAAGGAATATTCTCAGGACTTGTTGAGTCCTCCAGCTCCTTGTCCTAGCCCTTTTGTAAGAAATAATGAACAAAGATGCTGCCAGTCTGTATGTGGGGAAAGAAATGCTAATACTGGTCTTCATTGGGTTTGGCCCTTGAAATTGAAACCTAATGTAATTTGGCAGCCAGATACAAAAGAGAGCAGGATCACTGCTTCTGCGGGTGCAAAGAGTCTTCTGGTGTGCCGGCCTATTTCACACTGCTTCCCTCGATCTCACTGCTTTTACACCACCTTCAAGGCAGGACTCTATGCACTCTCGTGCCCTGGTGAACCCCAAGGGAAAGTTTGGTGACTAGCATCTAACACCGGCTCCTGCAACTTTCTCTTCCAAAGCAAAAGCAGGAACTCTCTTCTCACCGGTGGAACAAGGGCTGTAGCAGAGTCAGAAACCATGGAGCAATGAATGCTGCAGAGCGGATAACATAACTCTTTCTACAAGTGCCTTGTGGATAGGTAATGAATACGAAATATTATATGTATGAAATATTATATATATATGTGAAATATTAAATCATACATGGCGTGGAGAGGGGTATTGAGGAGGAAAGGGGCTATTCCTGTCAATGCCTGTTCTCCCTGCTGTGCATCCTGCTTACTCCCCAGGTTTCACAGAGACAGTCAGGACAAACAAAGAAATCCACACAAAACACTGCCTCTCATTACTGCTGAGCAGACCTGCAGGTCTGTAGTAACAGCTATAGAAAGAAAAAAAAGGAAAAAAAACCCACAACAAAAACCAACACAATGTTTTCTACTTTTATCACTCCATTATATCATCTCCCTGAATCCGAAGGATACAAGAATCTGGTATTTTTTCTTCTTTTTTAACCAACCTGTCTTTCCTGCCATAAGAAGTCTAGAAGATATAATGATTTTTGACAGTATGTTTAAAGCTTAAGGGCTGGGTGCGCCTCTTTATAGTCAAGAGCAGTGCAAAGGGCAGGGATCTGCAGTGATCACATGAACAAAAAGGAAAGAAAACATAATTTTGCACTCATCTGGATTTTCAGCACCTAGAAAGAGAGATGAAAGCCAGGGTAATCCATCAGGAATCATGGAAAACGTTGAACTTCAGGGTTTCTAATGGGATTTGGGTGCCAGGATATAGCTGTAAATGAACTGTATGTAAGATGCACACAGGTCAAAGTGAATTCTGCACAATTCATTCCTTTCCAGCCAGCCTCCATATCTGTAGAAATCCAGCGAAACTGCAATTTTGTCCCACAAAGAGATGCAGATTTCTTTAGACAGCAAAACTACTATTCACCAGACGAGCAATAACTTACAGGATGATTTTCATAGTAAACAGAGATGGATGAATCTCAGACTTGACAAACAGTTTTCTGATTCACCTTCATTGTGTGCTTCATCGCTATGTCCATTCCCATCACCCCATAAAAACTTTCAAGGGAGAATAATGCTAGTGAACAGTAACACAACACATGCGAGTACCTGCATTTAAAGGGTAGAGATCTTACATCAAAATATAAAATTGTTTTTCCCTTTGCAGACCGTATAACCTTACAGTCTAGCCCCATGATTATCTGTCTCACGTAAAGTGAGATATCTGCATTGTTGATGAATGTAGCTCAGCTGTAGCAGAGCTGTAGCTGAAACTCTTGCTATGGGCAATACAGAGAGACAGATTAGTCAGTGTGTGATTCCTTTGACTCGTTTCACTTATTTTAACATGAGGTTAAACATACTCAGCAAATCCTGACTCTTTTCCAGTGATTCTGAAAGAGCTGAGAGAAACAACCGAGGTGCAGACACCTACACCGTACTTATGTTCAGATAAATCTGACCCTTTTAGACAATTCTTAGCTCTCTGAAATCGGTTGATAATCTGGGTCATAATAACATTGTTATAATAGTAATTATTATTCTTCAAAATTTAAATGCATGAATAATGAAATACCTAATAAATTTCCATAAGCCTACGTGTAAGTCCCCTTTAGGGCTTAGTAAACCCATACTTTTTGCTGAAGTCAAAGAAAAAATGTGTATTATTGTCATAGTTTCTCGGAATCCCTTTCTTTATATCCTAAGATGTTTGGTGCTATTGTACAGCCCTCGTGTCAAAGGGAACTTGTATGGCTTTTCCCCGCCCCCCTCCAATGTAACTCGAGGTTGGGGGGCGTTTATCACGCTGATTTACCCTGTATAACTGGAAGTAGAATTAGGTCCACAGCAGGTGAGCCATCTAAGGGATGAGATGGTAAATTGAATTGGAAGAACAGAGACTATTTTAAACTCTACGTCTTCTGTGGTTGGAAAGAAGTCAATATAAACTAGATGATACGAAGACTGCTGAGAATGGTGGATCCACACTGCGTGAAAGGACATGTACTTCTTACACTGATGGTGAACTTCCCATAAAGCGCAGCTTTTTTGTACAAATAACAGGCCTTCATGCTTGGCACCTGGATGATTCTTTGTTTCCAGCAGAGAAACTGTGGGTTTATGGCCTGAGAATGACAATAGGAATGTGTTTATCGCTAGGGTCACAGCTGGAGATGGTTATTACTTTTTTCTTTGTCAAAAGGAAATGCTACAGGCAGCTAAACGTGCTTTCAGGCTGATTTAAGGCAGTATTCCTGGCAAAAAAAGTTCTCTCTCTCTGCTTCAGTTTTCCTTTCTCAGATCTAGGTTTACTTTACCACCAGAAGGCTGGAGGTCCACAATATTTTTGTTCTGACAGGAAATCATGCAAAATTTATATGGTTTTCTTTATTGAGGAGACTGGGGAGAAAGCAAGGATAAGGATTCTCAGGATCAGGGATTCTCATTGCTCTGCAAATTTACCCGGTGCCCATGGATAGCAAGGGGCAGTCAGAGGGTCCGTCCGTGTTGCATATCACAGCTGCTCTCTCAGCAGGCTGCAAAACCTGGAAAGTGCTGGAAAGGTCTGTTGGTGCTAGCTCATGGAAAGCCACCTTGGCATGGCTTTGACATGCTCTAAAAGCACAGTCCAAACCTTACTGCAGTAAATGAGTTGAAGGTGCTCTAAAGAAGACATTCCAATACAAAATATTGTAGCAGCAGTTCCTCTTTGCAAACCAAGTCCAAAGGACAGCATATTTAACCATTCAAAGACGTACCTTGCCTTCCAACCTCGGTAGTGAACTCAGTCCATGGGAACTTCAGCAAAAGGCTAGTATCAATCAGACTTTTTATAGACATGAATGCATGTCTAAACATCATCTTTTGTAATTAATACAGTCCCTTCCTACATTTTCCCATTGACTTAGGTAGCCAAGATGTAATCTGATTTAATTTCTGTAACATAATCTTGTTTGTTTTTATAGTACTTCCCCCTGCTCATATTAAAATCCTATTCATTTAGTTGTATGCACTGTTAGATAGATGTGCATCTGTGTGTGGAGATAGATGTGCATCTGTGTGTGGATTGTAAACATCAAAGAGCTGATATTTGAAGAAATGTTTTCAGTGGGCTGAAATTACTCAGGGTGGAAAAAATATCCAGAAAGCTGAGTGTTGGATAAGCTTTTCCCTTTCAGAAATTTAGTCACAATATTCATAAGAGAAAGGCAACAGTGATTCTTCAGAAGCACGTGGTATTTTGTTCAAAGTCTCTGTAAACTGGAAGACTATCTTTAAGAATTTCCTTCGCCTGACTACAAACAATACCGTTTACATTTCATTCTAATTTCATAGGATGAACTTGAAGAATCAGGAAGTCTCATGTTCCAGACTGAGTCAGCTGGTGAACATTCAAATTGTAAACATAGACTGGTGCCTGACCAATTACAGACATCTGCCATGTAGACATCTTCAGCTGAGATCCTCCTTAGCGTCAGAAGAGAGAAATTGGATTTTTTGAGGAGCAGATCATCTTATCAGAAAATAGACATTACAAATATGTCAGAGGAACGATGCTTAAAAGGGTCTATTTCTTTCCAACTGCAAGGCAAATGGTTCACAGATATCCACATTGTAGCTGCTGATAGCTGCTGAAAACAATAGCACCCAGCGAACACCCCATGGATGGTAAAGGTGGATTTTGATGCCCAATAGGACTTCAAATGGCTTCAACCTGGAGCTTCACCACCACTGAGAGAGTTAGAAGCAGTTAAGCCTCACCATTGATCACACATAGGGAGGTGTAGTCGGCAAGCCTTAGATACTATAAGAGAAAAAATCCACCTGAAGTATCCTAGAAGAAACCCAATTACAACCTTTATTTCCTGCAACAGTGAGCTGCTTTTGGAATTAATGGGCCCTAGGTACTTATACGGGAAGTTCATATCTAAATACCTGTGAGAACTAGACAATTACGTGGAAAGACCCCTATCATGGTATGCATTCATAATCTGGTATTTATATATCAGTAGCATATAGATATTGCAACCCAGATGGGAAACACATAGTTTTAAGTATTATATAAAAAAACAGTGAAAGAGAGCTCTTGTTTTAGCACTGAAATATCAGAAATGAGATGGCAAGATAAAGGATGTCCGAGGCGAAGAGGGTAGCTGTACATTGTGAAGCAGGCTGGGGGCAAAACCAGCACAGACATCAGATTTCTGGAGCATTCCTCTTCCATGAGGTCATATTGCCATCCGACTCTGTGTATGCTCTAAGTAAATAAATGCCAACTATGGATAATGAACTCCATTACTCTAATTAAAAACAGAGCCTACTCCCACGGCCTGCCCCTTGAGGAAATGCCTGGACTTTACTCCCATGACATTGTCTGAATGCATTAAAATAGCGTGGTATATATGCTATTAAACACCTGGTTAACCAAGAGACAGAGACAGAGATACACACAGAGGTTGGGGATGTTGCGCTGTGTCTGAGCAGAACCATCGAGTCAAGTCCTGGTACACCTCCTCTTTACAGCGTAAAAGCTTTAAATCTGGTTTTATATGCAGATTGTCTCAGGTGCTGAAACATGCTGGTCCTTTGAAAGTCAACAGGATGAGGACAGGTCAGCTTTGGGACTGTATGCAATGTAACCACGGGTATAGAAATGAACCGATCATTAGTTCATATACAGTCTTAGTTCTCGCCTTCTCAAGGCTAGGCAAAAGATAACAAGAATTAACACCTTTTTTTTTGTTATCAAAGACTGGCTAAAAAGGTTGGCAGCTCCTCACTTTCCCTCCCTATAAGCATGATCTGACTGAAATAATTTACTTGGGGTTAATCAGTTTCCTCTGGGTCATTATAATCAAGAAAAAAAACGAAACCAAAACAAAAAAAAACCCTTACTGATTAAGTGCATACATGAGAGGTGCTGCCTATACTGCCTGATTTCCAATGAGCATTTTGTCTTAGACAGGATTCTTAAAATTAAAATACCCAATAAAAGCTTTTTCCCTGAACTAAAAGCACTTTAGCTGTTTTCTGTGCTACTGCACTGAACAGTAAGCAGAAATGCGGCTGTTAAATCAGTTGCATGTCAGCCTGGCAGGCCTAAGTATAGCTAGTTCTGCTTGTCTTGTGATTAATGTCAAGTAAAAGTAGGTGACAGTAGCTGCTGTTGTTGGGAAATGAGTTCTTCTGAGAACAGAGCAGTTCTGTGAATGCAGAGAAATGCGGCGTTGGGTGGATTGGGAGCGTACTGTGTCAAGGCGAAATTCAAAATTTAGAGCTAGGGAGTGAAATTCTGCAACTAATGAAATACACATCTGAGGAATCCCTTTAAAATATTCAGCTAGAGTCATCCCTAGCGTACGTCTGGGAAGGCAAAGAATTGTGCCTGGTAGTAAACCCATTATGTCTATGGGTGTCATTCCATATTTTTTTATTATGTGATTTTATCTGGAATTAAGACTCAATGAAATAAGACTATCATTAAAAATGGTCCAGATAAATAACTTCTACAGAACTTAACGACATAGTCTTAAAGTTCTGAGTCATACTCATTACCTCTCGCCTTTGTCCCTCTGGATGATAGTCAATTTGCAGAGTAAGACGTCAATACGTGGGCATCCCCATGCAGGTCTGCAAGCAAGCCAGGCTGCTATGGTTCTATTACAGTAATGGAATCATAGAATCATAGAATCGTTTAGGTTGGAAGAGACCTTTAAGATCATCAAGTCCAACTGTTAACCTAACACTGCCAAGTCCACCACTAAACCATGTCCCTAAGCTCTGCATCTACACATCTTTTAAATTAGAGCTACTCTTTGCTGTCTCTGGAGTTCAGAGAGTGATTCACCTCATCGTGTAAAGGTGTATTGAGGCAAGCACGGGACTTTCTCACAAGGGACTTGATTCAGTTGTCCTCAGATAGTCCTCTAGTGCCATTCAAGATGCTCGGAGGTACCCAGATATCCATGTAGTGTTAGCGGATGACACGAGGTTTAAGAGCAATCCGTGCACTTCTAGAGAGAAGATGGAGGCCAGACAGCATTCTCAAATGGCAATAGAGAAATATATACTACATACTACATGGAGTATATATAGTATCATTATACATACTATATATAGTATATCTATACTATATACTGTAGAAAACTGAACTGTCTTCAATACCCAGCTCGTGAGTGCCCGCCTTCATATAGATATCCAGCAAGTGAGTCGGCTGCCCGTGTGCAACTATATGGTGCCTCTCTGAGATGCTCTAGAATACCGTGCCATGCCTGCCACACCATGATGCTGTCTCTGACGCTGCAGAGAATCTCAGCTGGCAGGAGATGCCAAAGGTCAGGAGGTGGGAACGTATGATGGGAGGATGAGGAAAATAGAGTATATCACTGGGATCTTGTTTTGGGGATCCTGGGGTCTCGGTTGGGAAATGGGAGTGTGGGGGAGTGCAAGTGATGAGAGGCTGCTAATGGGGCTGTGGGTTATATCCTTGGCAGTGAAAAGAGCTAATCTGCTTTTTCAGAATAATCGAGGGCTGTGCTTCAAGGGTTTTTTTTTTTGGGGGGGGGGGGGGGGGTGTGGTCTGCTCTTGTCCTTCGAGAAAGAAAAGATCCATACAGTATAAGTTAAGGCATGATAGGTGAGCTGTCACAATTTTATGGTACTGGTCCATTTCCTTTGCCTCTTTCAAGGCTGAAGATATGTCACCTAACAGTGGCTGTATAGTTTGGCAACATTTTAAGGGCATAAAAAACCAAACCAGAGGATCATTTGCTGCACATAGTGCTTATAAAACCCACAGTAGGAGACAGAGAATTTTAGCTTTGATTTGAGAGTGGAAGAAAAATCTAATGGGTCTGGTAGATGGAGGTTTGTGGGGATCACCTGCCGTTACTTGGGACATACCATGAAATAGGGGAAGAGCTGCACAGCAGAAGTCCTGCTCAGGTAATATGTCTCACCGTGTGACCCTCAAATCTGTGCTCCAGCTCACCATGGGGTAAGGGCTGTTCAAGAGCACGAACAGCCCAAATCTGAGGAAGAAATCATGGGACTTTGCTATAAATATGTGAGACGCTTGAGCGGCTGGGAGGACCTCTGTTAGCGTGGGCTATATTTAAAATCATTTTGTATTTGTAAAGGATTTTAAGGTCATTATGTTCATAACAATTTCCTAGACAGGGAGTGATGTTAAATAGAAACGAACTGACAATTAGTGGAAGAAGGCATCACTGACATGTCCTGAAATATATGCAAATTAATACATAAATGAGAAGGCCTGGGTTAAAAGGGTTCTGTTTGAAGAATGTTTCTGTAGGATTTTTTTGAGAAGACAACTTTCAAGTCCGTTGGTCAAATTTCTGGTCGGGCCAAGGAAAGTATATAAAAAAGGAAGACAAGCTTCTAAACATTTTTTTTTCTTTTCTTTCTAAAAATAATTTGACTTTTTAGTCATAAAGACTGTAACTGCTGCTTCTTGATTTCCGCCAAAATAAGTCTGTGGCTCTGTGCAATAATTTTAGTGTGACTGCTGAGAGTTGGAGGTGGAAGCATTAACATATGTTAACTGAGACTTCTCTAATTTTAAACTAATCATACATTCAATGGATTTGATAGGAGTGAATGAAGTGAGATATTATTTGAGCTCTATTAATACACTCTATTAACAGAAAATACCACTTCTGTCCAACATACTGGTGATTAAAGAGATTTTAAAAGAGCGTGCAAGCATGTACAGATGGATACAGATGGTGTATGAAGCAATTCTAAGCACATTAATCAGTTGCTTCAAGTGTATTTCATACGCAAGAAAATACATATTGCTAAGAACATCTTGCTTTGTATTACCACAATTATGCAGAAAAGTGCCAGATTCCCAGCCCGGCTCGCGGTGTGCAAAGACTAAGCGAATCAGGCAGTGCTGTTTCCTGTGTCATTGAGGATTGCCATGAGATTCTCCATCTGGACCAAACAGCAGAAAAAATCAAACAGGACTAAATGATGATATGTCCTAACTTCCCTTATATCTCAGGGTGGAAGACCAAAAGGTAAAATATCTACGTATGAAGAAAGGAAGAAGTGACAATAAAGCTACACTTAGAAATACAAGGAGACGATGTGCATTAATAGTGAAGGTCAGAAATCTGTCTGTATTTGTCCATAAATTCCACATATTTTCAGGCAAGGCAGTCATCATAGTTAATAATAGTGGTAGTAGTATTAGTATAGGTATATATAAGCATAGGTACTGATAATTTTTCCGTCTTCTACCTCATATTTCAGGATGGGAAGTATTCTGAAATGGGGGAGCTCCATGCAGGATCTACTTATTATTGGGGTTGTGCTAGAGCTACCCTGAAGAATTTCTAAGAGGGATGATGATGCAAAGACAAATGGAGAATGCTATAGGTATAAACTGTACATCCACTTGAGAATACAAGCAATAGCAATGAACATACTGTTCTCTCGGACATAGCTATTCAGCATTTACACTACTTCTTGCATTTGGGATAAATACTGCATCCCTGAGGAGACAATGGCCAGCTCAGCCTTGCAGTGAAAATGAATTATCCTCTTTCCAGGGAGATACGCGATGGATATTAGTAATTCAGGAAGAGTTGCTGCTTCTAGCATCTCCAAGACTACAGCTGAAGTGGATGTATCATCCTGATGGGAACCTTCATCAGAGCAGACTGCTCTCTGAGAAGAAGAGGAGTCTATGTCTCAAAAGCACTAACTTAACCTTTATTTCATGCTGTTGTTTACTCACAAGAAGCTTAGCTCAGGGACTACAAAGACGGAGATCCTTAGTGTAAGAGCAAAAAGGTTAAAGTGGAAGAATGGATCTAAAAAGCTGGCTGTGGAAATAAAATATCAAATCTGAAAAGGAAACAGATATATTTGGATGTTGAGACAAAGACAAGAAAAATACATTAGACTTGAAAGAGGTACAGGGAGAACTAGATTGGGAAATACATTGTAGTGAAAGCCAGCACTAAAATATCAATTTTCAGAAGCAAACATAATACAGCCACACCAGCATTACAGCTGAATTACGGAGTAGTTTGGAATATGGATGTTTACTTTTGCCTGAAGTTTATCCACAGTTGTTAATCTCTGAATTCCACTTTTGCTTGTCAGCTTAAAAATTGTTTACCCAGTGAGTCTACTATCAAGTGTTTAGAAGGCAGACGTACTTTGCTACTGCCTTATTTTAGATCTGGACAACTTTTGATCACCAACAAGCACCTTCCCAAATTTCTCATTTTCTCTAGGAAACAGGGTAAATTCTGGCCTTCTTGGAGATAGGATTGAATGAAATGTGCATATGAAGAGGCTAGGGTTACATCTATATTAATAAGCAAAATGCACCAGGCCTTGTTTTCTGCCTCTCAGACACACATCACATGTGCCCATACTCCTCAACTCTCCAGACTCCCTAACAAGAAATCCTCAAAGGTAACAGGAACGTTTCTGGGTTTGCCTATTTATCTGATATTTCTAGGAGAACGGTGAAAATCCCTAGCAACAGATTAACTGTCAGATCTTTGTAGCTAAACAGCACAGCTTGAGTTGAGATATTGTTCTCACTGATGCACAAAGCTTCTATTTATCAACTGAGTACACAAATATCAGGGAACTGTGCACAGCCGTCTTTGAGTACGCCTCTTCATCAGGGCAACCACTTGAGATTCATTATTCCCCTGATAGCCTGGGAAAACCACTTGGCTGTTCAGAATTGTAAGTCCCATCGTGCTGTACTACTCAATCAGGACTTGAAGGCTGAGATTCACCTCCCCTAACTTTAGATGTCCACAGCCCAGAGGTTTCCCACTGCATTGCTTCTATTCCAACCTGGGCTTCTGTTATTCCCTTAGCAGAACAGCCACTTCAGGTTATGATTAGCCTGATGTTAGATGTTTTTACTGTAAAACGGGATGACTGGTACCATAAATATCACAGATTAGATCACCACTGACTGTAAATGCTCGTCCAGATTGAAAAGGCCACTTGGAGACCTCTCCAGTGTAATATGGCTACATTTATTCAACTAAATCCCACATTTTTTCATTTGCTGCTTTCCCACCATTGACCTGGTTTAAAATACTAAGAAAGTGCTTGCCCCCATCTTTTCCTGGAGGTTCTGCCACTGTAGCATGCTTATCAGAAGACGTCATTCCGTTCTAGTCCAAGAATCAGTCAGCCACAAATAAATTCCTGATGAGGTAGGATTGAGCTAAGACATCAACATTTGCACTGGAGCAACTGCGAAGCTGTTATTTTCTGCTGATTCCGCTATGGATAAGCAACTTCTGGCAGAGAAATTATACCAACGGGCTCCAGAGTGGTAGCTTTTTCTGCAGTACTACCTATAAGAAGGAGCATGAGACTGAGCTCCCTGCAATATCCAGCCAGTGGAGCTACAGTGGTTTAAAACAGCTGAGATATGACCTTTTTCTCCTCACCTTTTTTTTAAATTGCTTTCTTGTTTTAGTTCTTCGTAATTTATTTCATATTTCAATTTTTTTTTTCCAGATACACAGAAAAGGATTTTTTTCTATCCATTAGTTAAAGAAAATGAGACACTCTGTGTAGGCATAGAATATTTGGTGTAATGCATGAATTGCTTTAAAAAACACACAAGAAAAGAGTGTATTAATCATGAAAGAATAACAGAATGTGTGCTGTGCTTCACAGGGGTCCCTAAACACGACGAGACAACATATTTGTCTTGTAACAGGGTTCATTCAGTGCTTGTGATCCTTGCTTTTGAAAGTCCTCAGACATTCTCCTTTGGTTTTACTGATTTTTTTAGGGAGTTTCGCCTTGAGCCAGATTTTTTGATGAGTAAGTTTTTACGGCAGCATGTGTGGACCTAAGTGCCAAAGTACCTTCTTCTTAACACATTATTAAGTTTATCAAAAGTTGTCATACAAGGAAAGACAGATAATCCTGGATATGGATGACAAACATCTGAGGTAGTATAAGTTTATTTATATCTTTCAAAGTCTACCCAACTTATTTAATCCCTCCCATTGGGAAAATCATTCTATTTGACTGAATTTATAGTTAAGGCATTATTATTAGTATAATTTTGGTATCATTTTGATGACCTATGCAATCTAGATCATTATTTTGCAGTCAAGGAATATGCAGATTGTGTCAATCTAAACGTAATTAAAGTTATTTCAAAGTCTACCCCAAATTAATTCCACAGAATGCCTTAGTAGGCCATGTTCTATCTGCAAATCAGAGATGAAGAGCCAAAGTTGGCAAAGTCTGATGCTTTGAAGAGTTAACCACTGAAAAGTGCTCTTCTGGATTTCTAGGTGTCGTAAGAGACGAAGAGCTGTGCAGCTGTAGTCAGGCTGCCAACAAAAAGCATGTTCTGCCTACCCCGATAAACAGATCAGACAGCTCTGCCTCTGCTTTCACACACTCAAAGCATCCTATGGAGCTTTCTTTCCTATCTGTTTTCATGTTAATGGTTTCCTCACAATTTATTCTGCTGTCTGACAGCGTTTCATTTTTATTTTTCATGAGCTGTAGGGTAGAAGAAATAAGTTCTTTATTTCTTGCTTTGATCCAATTAATTTCTTGCAATTTTTTTTCCCCATGCTCCAGTGTACCGGGTTTGCGTGGCAAGGTTTGGGTAGCTGGGGGGCTACAGGGGTGGCTTCTGTGAGAAGCTGCTGGAAGCTTCCCCCATGTCCGACAGAGCCAACGCCAGCGGCTCCAAGATGGACCTGCCGCTGGCCAAGGCCGAGCCCATCAGCGATGGTGGCAGCACCTCGGGGGTAACAGAGTTAAGAAGGGGAAAAAATCTGCTGTGGGATTATAGCAGCAGAGAGAGGAGTGAGAATATGTGAGCACAACAGCCCTGCAGACACCAAGGCCAGAGGAGGAGGAGGGCAGGAGGTGCTCCAGGCGCCGGAGCAGAGATTCCCCGGCAGCCCGTGGTGCAGCCCATGGCGAGGCCGGCTGTGCCCCTGCAGCCCATGGAGGCCCACGGGGGAGCAGATCCCCACCTGCAGCCCGGGGAGGACCCCACGTTGGGGCAGGGGGATGCCCGAAGGAGGCTGTGACCCTGTGGGAAGCCCACGCTGGAGCAGGCTCCTGGCAGGACCTGTGGCCCCATGGAGAGAGGAGCCCAGGCTGGGGCAGGTTTGCTGGCAGGACTTGTGACCCCACGGGGACCCACGCTGGAGCCGTCTGTTCCTGAGGGACTGCACCCCGTGGGAGGGACCCACACTGGAGCAGTTTGTGAAGAACTGCAGCCCGTGGGAAGGACTCACACTGTGAAGTCCATGGAGGACTGTCTCCCGTGGGAGGGACCCCACGCTGGGGCAGGGGCAGAGTGTGAGGAGTCTCCCCCTGCGGAGGAAGGAGCGGCAGAGACAACGTGTGATGAACTGACCCCAACCCCCATTCCCCGTCCCCCTGCGCCGCTCGGGGGGAGGAGGGAGAGAAATTGGGAGTAAAATTAAGCCTGGGAAGAAAGAAGGGGTGGGGGGGAAAGTGTTTTAAGATTTGGTTTTATTTCTTATTACACTACTCTGATTTAATTGGCAATAAATTAAATTAATTTTTCCCCAAGTTCAGTCTGTTTTGCCCGTGACGGTAACTGCTGAGTGATCTCCCCGTCCTTATCTCGACCCACGCGTCTTTCGTTATATTTTTCTCTCCCCTGTCCAGCTGAGGAGGGGAGCGATAGAGCGGCTCTGGTGGGCACCTGGCGTCCAGCCAGGGTCCAACCACGACATCCAGTCTGTTATGAATTTGGCTCTTCAACATTCAGCATCTGTAGCTAAAAGAAATAGTAATTTCCAGATAGAAAGTGTTTTATTGTGTGGATTTTTAACCCTCCAGTAAGAGTTTTAGGCATAGGGTCTTCATTTCTGGAAGGCAAATAGATACATTGCTGCAAAACTGTACTAGCCTTTCGTCTTTGGATGGTTTATTGAGAATAGTCAGTGAGACTCACTCATACTTTAACTGACAGGGAGAAAAACGAATGTACAGAAATAAAGAAGGCTGCTTTTGCCATGTTTTGTGGGGAATCAAAGAGATCTGGGCTCAAATGTTAAAATGCCACAGTGTCTCTATGCAACACACAGTGATTTTTGAGCCAGGGAGTTCTGAAATCAGAAGCGGTCTGGACGTGCCAACATGGTGCTTCGGTAACTGGCCCGTCTATAGACGGAGACAATCAATCCGATGAGCTGTTGCACAAACGTGCATGTACACTCTCCTCCCTCTGTTCCTGTTCCAATAGGTTCAAATTCTGAGAGTTCTTCTGGAGTTTTGTGTTTGGATTGTTTGCAGGGTGAAAGTGGATCCCAGCCATCCCACCGATGTATCCATCTTCACTCAGAAATCAGTCCACTCCTCTTCGGAAGGAGTTTCCTCTATTCCTCACTTGCTGCACTGAATAGTTCATACTAAGAAGATGTCAGAGGCTCTACAAATTCTATGCCTAGGTTTGGGTGCTAACAATCCTTTTTCAGAAATCCATGAGAGATCTATGCCACTAATGTTGCATTTATTTATGAGCACATTCACGTTAGAAATGATCAGACGCTATTCATTGCTTAACTAGTACATTGTACCGGGCTATTCTGACTGCAGTCAATTGTATTGACGTAGGTTTTCAGATTCAGTGGAAAGTGAACCAGCCTATTGAGAGTTACTAATACCCCCTTCTTCTTGATCTACATTTTTTTTTGGTTGGTTTTTTTGGTTTGTAACTCTTGGAAGATGATCAAGATTCCTTACTTGCTTTAAAATGTGAATTCTTCTGATGAGCTCTTTATTCATGACTAATATTAATCTTCAGAAGTCCATTTCATGTAGATTATGATAATCTAAAAACTGTAGGGCTTGATGAAAAAGCCAGCATCTATCTTCTTCCAATATGTAGCAAATACTGAAACTTGGTTTCTCAGTGGAAATCAGCTGTGTCAAGTCTAGATATACTCTCCATATCACTTCTCTTCCAGAAGCCTTGTAAACCACAGCTCATGGCTTCATCTCTGTCATCTCAGGCCCAGTTTGGTGCAGAGTAGCTGTGGGATCTTGATTCAGTTTTGCTGGGAAAATAATTTTCAGCTGTGAAGAAGACTGTGTGCTAAAGCCATGCGAGAAAAGTAAAAATGCAAGCATCAGTGAAATTATTGAGACGATCCTAAGTAGGCATTCAAGGACTGGAAAGTATTGACATGAGAAGACATTAAAACCCTTAGGAAAAAAAATAGAGGATTGAAAGATGGGAACTCAACGAGACAGAGAAGCAGCCCGCACAAAGGAGCAAAGCAGGCTTGGCCAGCAGATGCTCTGCATGTCACATCTAAGGTAATGGCCATATTAATCTTTCACTTAGTAGCGTATGGATCGTTGCTCTCCATAGCGTGTGTCCGCCAATAAGTATTTGCTATGTACTTTTAACTTCTTGATGCTCTTCTCGCACAGTGTATTTCTACATGGTAGAAAATACCTAAACAAACATGATTTACTGAGCTAGGATTTAGGGGGATGGTTGCAGACTCATGCCAAGCATCAGTGTCATGTACATCGACTGAGTTGGAAAAGTCAGAGCAAAGAATGAGCTCTGGGGTGCATTAAGAAGAGTGTGGCCAGCAGGTCGAGGGAGGTTCTCCTCCCCCTCTACTCTGCCCTAGTGAGGCCCCATCTGGATTCCTGCGTCCAGTTCTGGGCTCCCCAGTTCAAAAAAGACAAGGAGCTACCGGAGAGAGTCCAGCGGAGGGTACAGAGATGATGAGGGGCCTGGAGCATCTCTCCTCTGGGGAAAGGCTGAGGGAGCTGGGGCTGCTCAGCCTGAGGAAGAGAAGACTGAGAGGGGACCTCACCAACGCTTATCAATATCTCAAGGGCAGGTGTCAAGAGGATGGGGCCAGACTCTTCTCAGTGGTGCCCAGTGACAGGACAAGGGGCAATGGGCACAAACTGGAACCCGGGAAGTTCCGCCTGAACATGAGGAAAAACTTCTTCCCTGTGAGGTGCCAGAGCCCTGGCACAGGCTGCCCAGGGAGGGTGTGGAGGCTCCTTCTCTGGAGAGATTCCAACCCGCCTGGACGCGGCCCTGTGCAGCCTGCGCTGGGTGACCCTGCTCTGGCAGGGGTTGGGCTGGATGGTCTCCAGAGGTCCCTTCCAACCCCCACCATTCTGGGATTCTGTGATTCTCAATAACTTGACTTATCTTTCAGCCCAGGTGCCTCTAAACTGGTGATTATGCAGCATTCGCTCCATGCTGTACCACTCTTACATGCTAGGAATCAAGCCATGCACTGTTACATGCTCGCGTGCTGCCAGATGATTTCTGCCGTAGTCCTGCTGGTGTACACCAACTTAAGGAGATGTTCCTTGAGCTTCAAATCAGCATTTTACACATTTGTTTGAAAGCAATTTACACATCTTCTCCCAACTCATCACTTACAGTGATTTGTTGTTGTTGTTGCTGCTGCACTGAACGCCCAGCTCTTCTGGGAATATTTTACAAAACTTTTCAGAACCTCTATCTGGAAGCAGCTTGAACGCTGGTGAAGGGCCACAGCAGCAGGCAAGACAGACTAACTGAAGAGGAAAGTCTGGCAGAACTGAAGTTCAAACAACTTGACACTTTTTCCCAAATGGGAAAAGATCTGTCCCATTCTGTCTAAATCTGGCACAAAACCAAACCCCTTGATATGTCACTTCATATGTCAGTGTTACCTTTTTTTTTTTTTTTTAAATGTCTATATTTGCAGGAATCGTAGAATCATGTGGTTTTCTCTTGCATGGAAGTTCCTATAAGTCAAAAATTTGATTGACACTTCATAATCTTCAACAGCATGCATCAACCCTTCAAATCTGTGCCCTTCATGAGAAAGATGAAGTTCATTTTGCAGAACAGCCCACATTCTTCATGCATTTGATGAGTCACATGTGCAGTCCAAAGAAGGGGATATTTCGCTTTGTGCTTTTGATCAAAAAGTCTTGCCGTGCTGCGGCTTTTTAGAGCACACCTGATAAAATCCATTATACATTTTTTCTGCTTCACTGGTGATAAAAAGCCTCTGACAATCGACAATAGCAAGGCCATCTGTCACTTTGAAAACCTGTATTTTTGGTGAAAGGAACAGAATCAACCTCTTTTACCCCAGTAAGGAGAAAAAACCCAGACAACTCTTCCCATACATAAAACATATAGCATATGAATAACACATAGGCATTCCATCATGCTTCTCCTCAGGAGATCCCAAAGCACAGTAGATATTCTCTAGCATTCATCAGGAGACTGAAGTGCATGGAGGTGAAGTAACTGATGAGCATCAAGCAACAGCCTTTGACCTGAGCCAGGGAAAAAGCCTTTGTCTCTTACGTCAGTCTATTGTGACAGAGAAAAGAGTTCACAGCATCATAAGCAACAAACTGATTTAAGTGATTAAAGCTTCTTTTGCTTTTCTGGAAGGAAGCTGTTCATCAGGTTTCTAGCTATCATTCAGCTTCCATTATTGGAATTAAAATATGGGACTGAATCAGAGCTGAAACTTCACCACTCTCAAATTGTTACAAACTTCGGAAACTTTGGTTCCTGTCCATTCCAGGAAAGAAAGATGGAAATAAAAAATAAAAAAAAAAAAAAAAAATTTTAAAAGTCAGTCTTGGAGCTCTCTGGGCTTTCCACTGAACTGCTCACATTTGATCGGGTGCATCTGGCTAAACGCCAGATCTTATTCTAAGATAATCACTCTGTGAAGAACTATAAAGATCTAGTCACAAAATCAACCAAGTCTGAAGAATAATTCAAATCACCCCAAAATGCACCTCTAAAATAGATCAGATCATCAAACTCCAAAGTGTTGACTGTAAGAGAGGTCAGCATGACTAGCTCAGCTGCAGATATCCACTACAGGTGTCCAAAGACAGATGAAAATCATCCCCTCACTTATAAATTCAAATACAATATTGATGTAGTAAAGGACCAGGACACGAGCAAAGACAGTCTAGCTAGAGCTCTTCCTAACGTTGACAGGCACTTAAAATGCCAGTGATAAATTAGATTGCACATGGAACAATAAGAAAAAATGATGCTGGAGTATATTGCCATTATGTGAATCAACAGAGCAGCTTCAAGGGGAATCCGTGTTCAGTTCTGACAGTTCAAAGAGAAGAATGTGGAATCACAGAATAGTTTGGGTTGGAAGGGACCTTTAAAGGCCATCTAGTCCAACGCCCCTGCAATGAGCAGGGAGATCCTCAACTAGATCAGGTTGCCCAGAGCCCAGATCTGAAGAAATTCCACAGAAGGAACACGAGATAAGGGAAGGCACAGAAAATCTGTCGTATAAAGAGTTTAAAAAGACTGGGATTGTTCATCTCTGCAAGAAGATGAAAGAATATAATAATAAAAGCCATGTTCACTGCGGCTGTGTTGGTGCTTTGTCACATACATTCAGGGTGCAAACTACTCCCGCCTGGGCATCTCTAAGTGGCCAGATCTGAGATAGTCACCGTGGGCTCCATTTAGACCTGATAAATAGACACAGAAAACTCTGGACAGTCACTCGTTTCTTAGAAGTATTTAGAATAAGGCAAACCATAGTCTGACAATGCCCTCCTCTTCACTGAGAATAAATGCTAGATAAATAACTCTCAGGTGTTTGAAACAAGGGCAGATAAATCCTTACTTCTTTTAAAATAAAAAAAAAATGACAAAATGAAAAGTGGTACACGCGTCTGCTTCTCCTCTGATGGCAAAAATGAACTGTGGATCTTACTGCTGCATGAAGTGGATCATGCCACTAAAAGCTGAGTAAGATTCCAGGAGAAACATGATCACTAGATGGTTAAAAGGCATATTGGCATATAAAACAAATTATAAACTTATACTGAAAGGCTGTAAAAGCTTCAGAGTCAAAAAGATTAAGTTAACCTTTAACTTTTATTGCTCAAAAGAGATAATTTGGGTTACAGACTGTAACATCTGCTTAATAGGAAGAGGTTTACACTTTTTTCCAGCCAATGCTCACACTCAAAGGTCATTAGGTTATTTCTATGATCCATTATTTATATTTTTATGCTGATAGAGGAGAAGGAAGTTCCCATTTCTGTCTAACGGAGGATTTCCTCTTCCAGTTGGAAATTACTCAGTCTCACTGATCAAGTGGAATTTCCATAAACTTCCCTACAGCTCTGCAGGATTTAATGACTGCAGCCTGCCTAGCGATAGTGTCTGCACTTAACATACTATGCATACTACTTTAGAGCCTGTCTCAAAGAACCTTCTTTGAGTTCTTCATCAGATACACAAGTCCAACTATAACCTTATATGACTGGATGACTGGTTGACTAAAATGCAGTGCCATGATAAAGTAAAACCTAGATCAAGACAGACTGATGTGGCTGAACAGAATTTAAGGGCCAAAGAAAAATTCCCAGTTTGCGCTGATGCTTTTGAAAAGGAAGCGGATAGGGACACTGAACACAGTGAGACCTGCAAAATAATTTGCAAAGTGACTTACCATCACCTTCCAAAAAAACTTCTAAATGGCACTTTAGGGATGATCTGACCATAACCCAAACAATCTCTAGAATGAGATAACTTTTATAGCCTGTGGATACAGCGTAACTTGCTTGAAGAGCAAATCCACGGCTGTGGCAATATAACCACAGATTGCTGGTATTTAAAAGATGTTTAGATGTGCCGCTAAGGGACATGATTTAGTGGCGGACTTGGTAGTGATATGTTAATGGTTGGACTCGATGATCTTGGAGGTCTCTTCCAAGCAGGTTGATTCTATGATTCTATGATTCTATGTGTTTGGAAGAGCAAAAAAGGCCATTGCCATATGGTTTAAAGCATCATCTGAGGGTGTGGATTTTAAACTAGCTGAAAAGCAAGTGTTCAGGAAGCACTTTGAGGTTTGATGTGATTTCCATGGGGTAGAACACTGTGTGGCATCACCAGCTTCAGTTTCAGTTGTGGTGAAATTTAGAGCAGAAGATTTAAATACAATCTCTGCAATCTTTGTCCCAAAAGGTACATGCTTAATGGCATGTTTCATTAAAAGCTGAATTCCAAGAAGTCTAAACAGTCATGATGGTTTGGGGATTTTTTGTGTGTTTTGTTTTGTTTTAATAAACCTTACATCCATGAACACTGTTATTTTTGTCCTGTGCCTCTTACCAAGCCCGCTCTTCTTGTGATGCTTAATGGATACATGTCTTTCAAGGAGAATTTGTTTTCTTCTTTTCTCAGGACTTAGAAAATATCATACATCAGTGATGACTAGGTCTCAGAAAAAGACTTTGCCTCCTGCTACGGACTTGAAGGTGCTCTGATGTACGTTGTGAGGTTGTAGTGGGTGTGGGTTGTAGTACAACACTGCACCAGGCTTGCCTGCTGGTTCCAGCCTGGCAGCAGCAGAGCTCGGTACCACACTAACACTCCTTGTTGGAGAAGAAGCTTTTCCTCAGTTGGGTATACTGAGAAAGTTCAACTGTTTGCAGATCATGGGTGTCTCTGCACTATCCTTTCAGTGCCAACGGTGGCTTGTGAAGGAGCTGAAATGTTGGGGTGCTGAATTCTATAACATCAATATACCTTGACGGTACATACAGTGCCTAGCACAGCTGTAGATTTGGCACCTTTGTTGTACAACTACTTGTTGAACTAAAGATTTCAGCCTTGTACATATGAAGTACAGCACATTTCAGGTTGGATTGATGACCTCCTGTTTAACAGTTATGAGTAGCTTCATGTCTCCAGATAACTTCAGGGATTGATGCTGAACTCTGGAGTATCAGATGGAGTTGAGCAGAACAGATGAAATCCTGTTGCCGTGTAAACATTAAGATCCTGGATGCTAAAACACGAAAGTTGATCTAATGCCCCAAACCATCTGGCAGACATTGTGTGATAGACGAATAATCCTTTACTGTAGCCCAAACAGTGCTGCCATCTCCTTATTTACTTATTTAAAGGTAGAATTAAAGGAGAGGTGAGTTTAGCTCTTGAAATAGCTACACTGACATACAGATGAGTAACATTACAAGCCTGTTAAAGCATCATATAACTCTTTCTCTTTAGCAACTCATGGAAAGTCCTGCTCTTCACTGATGACTTTAGGCATTTTTACTGAGCAGTGTAAATTGAAATTGATGTAATGAATTAAGAAAGTCTGAGTAGTCTTTTAAGGATAATAATTATTCCAACTCATCATTTCTTGTTATTTCATTTTTAGCAAAATCAGTATGTCAGTGCACTTACTTAAGGCTGCACGATAGATGTCAGAAGAAGTAGAACTAGTTGTGAGATATACCACCTCCAGGAACTACACAGATTGACACCCATTCTCCACAGTGTATAAATGTTCTTTTAGTTCAGCACCCAATGCTGGATGCTCAACTGGATGCTGAGTACTACATGTACTGGAGTCCCCAGTACAAGAAAGACATGACAGGACAAGGGGCAATGGTTTTAAACGGAAAGAGGGTGGGTTTAGATGGGACATAAGGAAGAAATCTTTTACAATGAGAGTGGTGAGACACTTGAACAGGTTTCCCAGGGAAGCTGTGGATGCCCCATCATTGAAAGTGTTCAAGGTCAGGTTGGATGGGGCTTCGAGCAACCTGATCTAGTGAAAGATGTCCCTGCCCATCCCATGGTGAGGAGGTTGGACTAGATGATCTTTAAAGGTCCCTTCCAACCCAAACCATTCTATGATTCTATGAAGCCATCCTTATCTACTCATTCACAAACTTACGAGTGTAAGAACGTGAGGATGGCCACAACAAGTCAAATAGAAAGCTCACCTAATTCAGTATCCCACTTGCACTGGTGCTTGTTTACGGAAGAGTTTAGAAGCAGGTCAGCCCTGTAGTGATATTACCCTGACATATTCTCCCAGCCTCCAGTGACTTGTAGTTTAGCGGCTTCCTGAAAGAAAATTATGTCTTTATATTAATAACCCTCAATAGACTTCGTCATCCTGAGTTTCTTCAGAGCTTTCTGTACCTGAAAATGTTTAGCCTCTGGAGCATTCTTTGGTGAAGCGTTCCAGTTTAAATATACGTTATATGAAGAATTATATCCTTTTGTTTGTTCTGTATGGATCACAAAAGCCATCACTTCCATATTGCCTATAAGAACTAGCTGTCTTTCAGAATCTCTGTATTATCCTCGCAGTTCAGGTCCATTTCCTACCATTGCACCTGCAGAAACTTACAGGAATCTGCATGAATTTTCTAATACCAAATCTCTATAAAAAGTAATGAAACTTTTTTCAAATTTGAATTGGGATGAATTTCAAAAATTTAAGCCAAGTCTGGTAAACACGTTCTTCTGGGTTTTTTGTTTGGTTGGTTGGTTTTTGTTTTTAAATCTCCCTCTCTTCCTCTGACCTTCTCTGTCCCCCCTACCCTTTCCTGTACATTGCCTTTCGCTGTTTGAACCCTAAACTAGACCATAAATAAGTGGCAGTGGGGATTCTTCACCTCCAGTAAATCGTATCCAACCAGGGAATTCTGGTTTTGCCCTAGTGCCCAATTGGGATTCAGGAGACTTTACTGCCCTTAATGGAGCTGCCTCCATTTACGTCAGCCAAGAAGCTCAGCTACTAAGTATAATGAGAGCATTGAGTGAATCACTTCTTGATGTGAAGTATTCTTTAAACTGGGAAAGCCCATTTCGTGTTGCTCCTAACAGCTTCGCTCTGATGCAGCTGACACAGTTCTCAGCTTCCTCACAAACGACAAGCAAAGAAGCCCCTCGAGAACAAAGTATGAGCTGAATAAAGTAGAAGTTATGTCTGTGACGTTACCATAGCAATCGAAGTTCATGCCTGATGCCAAAATGGTACAACTATAATCACCGATCAAAGGAAAGTGTCCAGTGGTCATGGCAACTCTGAAAGGCTTGTACTTCAATTTCAGTATCTCCACAATTCTAAATAAATAAATACATAAATAAATAGGACTACTAGTGATCTAAATAATTACAGCTTATGCATTTTTACTATTGTCCTATAACCATGACATGTTGAAGCCAAACAACTTGCTAAACCCCATCAATAAATCCCACAGCTTTGTCAGTGGCCCGTGCACGCACCATAGCCGCGCTGGATGCTGTTAACTTCTTTTTTCCTGACATGTGAAAGCGTTTCATGGCCTCATGCCCGCTGGAACGTGTGTTAAGGCATCCTGCTACGTGGTGTAGGGGTGGCTTTGATGTTAGACAGCAGTCTGGGAATATGCTGCCCAAGGACTCGTTCATCTGAGGTTTCAATAATGGTGAAAAGAACAGAGTGAAAAAAGCCTTTGTAGCACAAGCAAATCTTGGTGGAAGTCACTTCAAAACCACTGTGATGTTTTTCTTAATGTAAAAGTATGATTTCTGCGTATACTGTGTATGTGCGTGTATGAAATGACGCCTGAACGATTGTTAACTAGGATTTAAAAATATTCCATGTCCACTGAGAAGAACAAGATCTTTTAACGTAAAGTACACATAATTGGCAGAATGCTACTGGGGAGCTGGATTCTTGCCTAGATGTAAGTCAATCTTTATCCTGTGTCATATGCTCCAGTGATTATGTTTCTGCCGTCAGCATTTCAAGGAGTAGAAAACCAAAGTGAAAAAAGTTATAATTCCAACTACTTTGTGGGGGGAAAAAAAAAATAAATCTTTTAATCTCTCCCTTCCCTCTCCTCTGTTTCTGCACTAGGAGAAAATAAATGACTCTGTTCATTTTTGTTTCTACCGACCCAAATTGGAATTCAGTAACACGTATCACGATGTATTTTCAAACAACTTCAAAAGGTTTTGCCTGCACACTTTCCCCCTAAAATGACAAGCTGCGAAAGTATGTCTAGGGACATAAGGTTTTTGATGTATCATCTTGCAAATACTAAATAATGTAGAAACCACATGCGCTCTAATGAAGTAGGGTACTGAAATTACTGGTAAAATAGCTAATGAGGAACCGTTTCTTCTTTTTCTTCCTGTCTGGAACAGGATGCACTTGTGTTTTCAATGCAAGATGCTCAATGTTTGAATCACCCCTGATAAGTCAGCTTAGACTTAATTCTACTTTCAATGCTGATGAACCACCTGGAATAGACAATAGGTCATAAAGGGAGAGCAAATGCTTGGAGACTTCTGCATTCTCCACCTATAGCAGCAACCACTCATTTACCATTGCCTCGTATTTTTTAGAACCTTTCTAACACCAGATTTTTATTTTTTTCTTGTTGGCTGAAGCAAATGAGTTTATTGCTAATGAGAGAAAACTTGGTAGAACTCCAGGCAATCATTTTTGGATATTGTATTCAGGTACTTCCAGCCCTCTATTTCTTGCTGGGAATGTTGCCAAAAATGCAACAGATAGATAGCAATGCTTGGAACAGGTATTTTGGGTGTTAGGCTTTTTTCTCTGGAAGTAGGTTACAGTTAAGTACAAGATGACATATGTAATACTTTTTACAAAACTGTAGTGATAGAATTACTTGTAAATTTTTCATTATCAATGCTGAAGGAAATGGCAAGTTATTTAATAAATATGCATTGATTAAAACTTTAACTTTTTCACAAAATGATGCATTGAAGTAGAAATACATAATTTTGCACATTTTGTCTGTTCCAAGGAAGCAAACTGTAAATCACTTTCATTCTTTGCAAAGTTAATCAAGCATTTCCTTATTATGATGATAACGTGTATACTTTCTTTTCGTAAACCATGAACCATTATGAAGCACAAAGACAATTTTTTTCAGTCTTTTCTGTTAAGATGCCATCATACTCACCTGTTAAAAAAATGAAATCTTTGATTCATTTCTTCTTCGTCTTGGCTGGGGCTGAAAGATATTAGGAACATAAAAGCAGACGCAGTGGATGGCACCAGAGGGTCAGACCAGCCTGGTACCTTCTCTCCAATGGTGGCCAAAAGCTGATGTCTGCACAAGAGTACTGGAACAGAGCCAGCATATGGGCGTTGTATGTCTTAGCTGTACGGCCCACAGCTACTCTCACAGATTCCTGCTATTTCAGGATCAGGAATGTTTAATGTGGAATGCGAGTCCTCTGTTTTTATCTTCTGTGAACTTCGTACTTTGCCCTTGGACCCATGAAAACTTTTTGGTACCTGAAATATCCTTTGGTGAGGAGTTCCATAACTAGTTATACTTTGCATGAAGAATTTTCCTGGGGTTTGGGGGTGTTTTTAAATCTGTTTTGAAGATATTTCGTCTTATCTTCAGTCAATGCCTCTCCATCCAGAGGCTTCTTATGACTTCATGGACTTCTACCACACCCTTCATCAGCCGTCTTATTTTCTGAACTAAAGAATCCCAGCATATCTAGTCATTGCTTACACAAGGCAGTTCAGCACCTCTGAATATCCTTTCCTTCTCCGTACCGGTTCTTCTTCCCTGTACATTTTGGAGGTGGACAATCAGAGCTTAACATTGGGAGGCCCATGGATTTATACAGCACCATGCCGATACTTTCAGTTTTGTTCTCTATTATTTTCCTAATAATTCTCAAGATTAGATTTGTAGGTTATTATTTGTGCTACATTTTTGTCATCTCCACTCAATGAAAAGTCAATCATTATCAAAATATCCTTCTATAATTCCTTATAATAGTCCTTTTCCCTCACTATTCCAAATACTGTCATCAGCAACATGTCATGCCAACATTTGCCCTTTACTTTTTTAGATCAGTTACAAATATTTTGAGCATCCTAGGTTATAGCATAGCACTCAGGGGATCCCATTGCCGACCTCATCCATTGGGAAAAATAGTTGTTTATTCCTATCTTCAGTTTCCAACTTTTTATACAACTATTTAACCAAATGATGTCCTTCGCTTTTATTCAGCAGCTATTAGTTTCTCTGACAACCTGTTTAAGAATTGTTTGGCCCAAGCTGTTGGTATGTAAAAATTCGTACTGAGCAGAGCATAAAGGGTAATAGTTTCCATAAAGTGGGGAATGGATCTTTACCGTGTAAGACAGTTGACAGTTTTCCTGGGAAAGAGTCTTGCAAACATATGTTTTGTTCCCATTCATGTTGCCCTGTCCTGGTTTAGGCCGGGACGGAGCTAGTTTTGTCTCCAGCAGCTCCTGTGTTTTGGATTTAGTGTGAGAAGAACGGTGACAGCACACTGATGTTGCTGGTTGCTGCTGAACGACCAAGGACATTTTGCAGTTTCCCAGGTTTTGCTGATGTGCAGGTGCAAAAACTTGGGAGGGGCAGAGACAGAACGGTTGATCCAAACTGGCCAAAGAGAGTGTTCCATACCATAGACGGTGTGCCTGGTATAAGTGAGGGTCGGTCCGTGGGCCACAAGGCTTTTTAGACCCTTAACTTGCCTTAATCCTTAAGCTTCCTTTCGGGTTGCTTTTTGTTTCCCTATTTTTCCTTTTTGTTTTTCATTCGTTCGTTTGGCTGTTGGTTCCCTCGCCTGCTATCTCTGGAACTTGCTGTTCTGGGATAGCTGGGGGGGGAATACCCCTGCTCCCCGACTGCTGCTCGGGACGGGCTGTATCGGTCGTCAGGTGGTGAGAAATTGTACATCGTTTGTTTTATATATTCTATTATCCTTATATATATATATTCATTATCATCATTATTAATATATTGTTATATTTTTCCTTTGCTGTCCTGGTGAACTGTTTTTATCTCAACGTGCGAGTTTTCCTTTCTCCCCGATTCTCCTCCCCACCCCAGTGGGGAGGGGGGGAGTGAGCGAGCGGCTGCGTGGTATTGGGTTACGATTTGGGGTTAAACCACGACATGCCCTCAGATGAAGCCTTTATAATGACACAAATTGTAGTTTGAGAAAACCCTAAACTGATGGTCCAGAATTTTACCATTTCCATGAAAAGCACTGTAGAAGGAAGAGCGTCCTCTCAGGTATTTTGTCAACGTTTCTGCATCAGTTGTGGAGAAAGACTTTATTTCCTTTCAGTAGAGCTACTGATTCACTACTGCTCCTACTTTCACAGGCAATGCCAGATGTTTTTTTATTGTTATTATTATCATGTATTATTATGTAATGCCTGTTATTATTATATTTTTCTGTTCACTTAATGTCGCTATTTTATATTAAATTGCTTAAATATTTTAAATATTAGACTATATGCATAAAGTTTGTAATACAAATGGTACAATATCATTTACACCCTTATGCCATGAGTTCCATTTAACAAGAAGTCTGATGAGAGGCAACTTAGTAGTTAGTAGATCAAAACAGCCATAACCTCACAAAGCAAACCCCTCAACTCATACAGACTCACTTCAAATTTGTTCCAAAAACAGAACAAGGAAAATGACAGGGCAATATGTCCTGACAGTCTTGAGGACAAATCAAGTATCATTTGTACCCTTCAGCGGATAGAATTTTGGTTTTAAGACTGTATTTGCTATAAATAGTAAATCATGGCAGGTTTTTGATTAATTTGAATGAAATGTAAATGTGTACTCACACTCGGATCACATTAAATGTGTTTTGATGGGCAATCTGGTATTGCACAGATCTTGCATGAAGGACAGCATAACCACAGCCTGACTTACAGAGTACTTTACTCCAAAAGAAGCCTCCTTGACATCAGTTTGGTGGTGATTAAGCCAAGGTTTCTCTGTGGTGTTGAGCACTTGTTTACACCTCATTTTCATTTGGGAGACAAGGAGAACTTGCCTCAAAGTCCCAGGAAATGGCTTATTTTCCCTCATAGTTGCAGAAGTGATAAGTGTCACCTTTTGGTGTATTCTGCCCTCCAAAGCAGAATGGCATAGCTAGTCCTTACCACATCCAGTGGAGAATGGGCATGAATCTGTTCCTTCATCAAAGCAACATTTTTTCCCCCCATGTTCCATTTCACTGGTCCTGATGACACCTACACCAAGTCATATGCTGAAGTAGCACCAACCGTATCCTGGGCTGCATCAACAGAAGCATGACCAGCAGGTTGAGGGAGGTGATTGTCCCTCTCTGCTCTGCTCTCATGAGACCCCACCTGGAGTACTACGTCCAGCTCTGGGTCACCAAACACAAGAAGGACATGGACCTGTTGGAGTGAGTCCAGGGGATGATGAGAGGGCTGGAGCACCTCTCCTATGAAGACAGGCTGAGATAGTTGGGCTTGTCCAGCCTGGAGAAGAGAAGGCTCCGGGAAGACCTAACAGCCTGCCGGTATCCAAAGGGGGCCTACAAGAAAGCTGGAGAGGGACTTTTGACAAGGGCATGGAGTGACAGGACAAGGGGTAATGGGGTCAAACTGAAAGAGGGGAGATTTAGATTAGATATTAGGAAGAAATTCTTCGCTGTGAGGGTGGTGAGGCCCTGGCACAGGTTGCCCAGAGAAGCTGTGGCTGCCCCATCCCTGGAAGCGTTCAAGGCCAGGTTGGATGGGGCTGTGAGCAACCTGGTCTGGTGGAAGATGCACCTGCCCGTGGCAGGGGGGTTGGAACTACATGATCTTTAAGGTCCCTTCCAACCCAGACCATTCTATGATTCTATGATTCTATGACTTTGTTGAGTGCTGAAAGATTCTCTATAGTGGAAACAAGACATCTTTGTATATCTGTAATGGCTCAAATGCATCATTCCTTAAGGAATACAGCTTTTATTCAGAAATAACAGCTTTGAAAAAAGATTTCAGCTGGCATTGCATTTTAGTAGAGCTTTGCACGTGATTAATGTAAGAGACAAATGTGCACACACATATACTTATATATATGTGTGTATGTATGGCAGATGATTCAGGCTTTTATTTCCCAGATGGTTGCTGCAACCTAACTTTTCTGAAGCAATGATGAGATCGGTTATATCATTTCTTACATAAGAAGATTTTCCTGCAACTACCTCATTAAAACATTTGTTTAGTGAGTGAGAATGAGCTGAACCGGGTGAATCAAACCTCAGGGTGAGCACTTGTGAAAGCACAACCTTGTAATTTTGCTGGTTTAAGGTCAAATATCCACCAGTGAAGTAACTAAAACTGATCATTTAAAAGGCGACAAAAAAACCTCAGTGACCCCTGAGCTCTGAAATAGAAAATGAGGCACAACAACAGAAGGAAAAACTGAAATAACAGTTCAGCAAATGAGGGAGTCTTGCAGCTTTCTGAATGCCTCTTGTCTCCCCAGTACCCTGTGTCTGCCCTTTACGTCCCTTTTATAAACTTACTGGGCTAGAAACCTTAAATTAAAGTACAATGAAAATGCTAAGTGGTTTAGGCAGCATTTACCAACTCAGAAAGCAGTTTCAGAGGGTTAGGAGCATATATCTCACTCTTACCTCTGTCCTGGTGAATACTATGCTTATAAAAATGAGATCCTGAATGGGCTGAGTCCTCTAGGAGGCAGGAACAATATACGTGAATGTATAGGTTGACAGGGAAGGAAATGACATCAGAACAAGACCCCCTGCCATGTTTTCTTCCCTCCTTCTGGTTAGAAAGTACAAGGCAAAAAGAAAATGCAAGAAGGAGAAATAAGACTTTCTAAGTCTTTCTAAGCGATGAATAAAATGGGCTGGAAAGGGAATCGTGGAGTCATATAGAGCTGGTTTCAACAGGAAAGAGAGAAAGTATTTTGAGAAACTCCCGTTTCTTTTTTCTACCTGCAGTCTAGTAAACAATTTCACAATTTATTTAAAGCAATAGAAGCAGCGCCTGGTTTACACCAGGCGTGTTCCAGGCCTGGTGTATTTACATGGTATAGATCAGTATACGTAGAGCTTATTTACTGCATTGCGGTAATTATACATCATATGCAAACACACAACAACGTTCTTATAATCTTCACCATTGAGCCATAGCGTGGGCGGTCACAAGCAGCTGAGCAGGGATGGCGGTTAGGTTGTTATATATAACAATCCTTATTCCGTTTGAGAGGAAGATTGGAATTCAGTCCTTGACAAAACCATGTGAAGATTCAGAAAGAGCAAGGAGTCGAAAAAATGATTGGAAGGTAAAAGCAGCAACCCCCCTAACAAACAAAAAACGCGTGTGCCCTCATCTCACCTATTTTTTGCCCGCAGAAACTGCCTGACCCCAGGTGCTAAACTGAGCCGAGTGAGCAGAGACAACCTGAGAAGTGAGGACCCCCATGAATTCAGGAGCAATTACTCGGCTCGGCTGAAAACATCAATAGCGTGTGTTAGAATGGAATCCCGGAGCCGTGGATAATAGAAAATATGTACCCTTTGGCTGAGTGTTGAATTGAAGATCTGTTGGGAGATTTCTGCTCTTGTGTGGCCGGGGCTGTTGTCAGCTTTTCGCTGAGAAGGCTGCACCTGAGTGAAGGAACAATTTTAAAGCATTTGTCAAAGTTGATTTTAGCAAAAGCAAGTACCGCTCTGATACCTCGCCAGTAATTTGACTTTTTCATGAAATATTGCCTAAGCTCCACCTTATACTATATATAACCAGAGTGTTTGAAAAGATTATTGCCGAAAGTGAAAGCTTCCTTCTGAGGCAGTGCTTACCCAGGAGAATTAAAACGAGCAGAGATTCCTCATTACATTGATCGATAAGGAGTGAAAATCTGCAACTGAAACTCAAGGCTAAGGAGAATTATGGCTCAGATTAATTCCCAGTGTAGATGTAAAACCTTAAGGCAAACTGCAGCACTTCTGCAGATGTCTGTCTGTCTCTCTGTGGACTGTAACACTACAGGCATCCTGTCCACAGCTGCTTCAGCTGGATGTCTCCTCAGTTACTAGGTGAACCCATGGCTTTTGGCAGCGCTGTGTAAAATTGATATAGGTATCACTAAATAATTAATAGTCATAATAATCAGTGATGGACAATTTGAATCCCTCCAGTCCAAAGTCACCTACCTCCCTATGCACTCAGTGATGCTTTGGATGACCTGGACAGAAGACATTTGATCTACTCAGTTGTGCCCGGTGCAGACGTTGTCTCAGATGTTCTGGCCTCCCTGGCGCTTAGCTGGGAGTTAGCATACAGCAATATTGTATACGTACGTATCTGTGAAGTGAGGATGATGCAAAGTTGCACGAGGCGTGTGGGAGCTCTGGAAGGACTACCAGCAATGGCCCGTGTTTCACCAGGTGACTTCACAAGTCACCAGAGGTAAGATTCACTTGCTAAAGCCGTGCAAACAACGAGGTGTCTTGCTAGGCAGGGACTCTGCGTAAGTTTTAGCCCAAGGCTGCGTTCTGACTGGAGAGGAAAGTTTCACAACCTCATTCCCTTTTTCTTTCATTTCTATGCTTCCCACATAACGATAATCTGAGAGAAGAGGTGCTAAACTCTCTTCGGTGCCCCTCTTCTCCATAAAGACATACCTGTAGAAGTTTGCTGGGTTTTTTGGCATGCTATGGCTTCGGGCAACGTCGTATGAAATTTCCAAGTACGCAACACTGTTTGTTGCTCAAAATACATATTACAATACAGAAAACGAATGCTCTTATAGTTCACAGCTGATTCAGGGTTGGATAGGCTGGGAACATCAAGTGTTTGGTAATTAGAGAGCAGACTCTAACATGTGGCCTCAATGCCTCCTGGCTTGAAGGGGCTAGAATTGCCCTTTGCTATTTCTTCTGGGATATATATCTCCTGATTTCTCAGGACTGCTATTCTTTCCCATCTGCCTTTTCTGGGAGAAAAGGATCAGCTGCTATTACTGATGAGCACTAAGAAATGGGCTGTTACATCTGCTCAGGTGGTGGTGATTTGTCTTGAAAAAACAGAGTTCTTCAGATTAAGTGTCTGAGTGAGTTTTCTACCATGGTATAAAAGTATAAAGTGAATCCACAGAAATAAATAGAAGGAATATGGGGCCTCTTAGTAGCAGATAAAAGCTGTGACTTACAATAACAGTTCAAGAGATATCTCTTTTTTGCTTTTTACAGACTAATAATTGAGTTGCCTAGTCAATTTTAAACTTTAAACTACTATATAGATTTAGGCTGTTAAATAAAATGTTCTATTCCCTTTTCCTCTTTAGTCTGTTTCCCTTCTCTTTCCCTTTGGAATATGTCTTGAACAAACATTTTTTTTCAAGCAGGTAAGTGTCTGTCTTGCCTAGCTATCATCTACTTACTGGTGTTACTGATGCTACACCATACATTTCTGTTTACCTCAGACTGGGCTTAAATGAAAGTGCTGTGCTAAAATACTGTGAAATAAGCTGTTACTACTCTTTTTGCTTGGAAATCCAAACCAAATGTGTGTGGATACATTCAGACAAGAAAACTTTGCTTTCAGAAATATGGCTGATTTGAGTTTCCACAATGGTGAGGAAGTGTGAATATTTTTTTTCAGTTAGAGCAATGTCTAGAAGTTGCAGACAGGCTTAGAGGTTCACAGAAAAGTTTATGACCTAGACATACACTGTGAGACAGCATATGCCCCCAAAAATGTACCAGAGTTTTACTGGGAAATGAAAGATATGAGCTCTTCACCTTGATTTAGGAGAGTAGATTCAAGGCAGAGTATCTAAGGCCTAAAGTCAACAATGTTTTAGTGGATAAGTAAGAACCAAAATAGCAGGTACGTACCTAAGCATTTAAGGCAGTGATTTAATAACAATTATTCAACCCTAATTCGGAGGAGTTGAGATATAAACCCACATGAATGCAATACGTTCCAAGACTTGAGTCCACCTTGCCTAAGTCTAAAATATGCCTTAAAACTGTGAAACAGTTCTTCCTTTGCTGCGTCACTGATAGCTGGTGCATCGCAGTGTTTACCTTTGGCTATTGCACCACTCACTGGGAGGTTTCACTCCAGCATTCTTGTTCCCTGGTTGCTCTTGCTACCTGCATGGTGATGTATATCTGCACTCCCATGTCTACTGGTTATATTAATGTAAAAAAAACCCTGCAAGGCTGAGGGGCTGCTGCATACGTAAGATGCACAACAACTATTCAGGAAAGTTGACTTGGGTTGTCTTTAAGATGTAGAACAATGTCTTCTCCCATGCAGAAATACAGTTAAGAACACAGTTTAATAAGGAGACAGACAGGATGGGTTGTGGTGATGACGTGCAGGGCAGGGCCGGATAAATGTACTGACCAGCAGCTTATTTACATGCAAGGGGCTTCTTATATCCACCCATCCCCATTTTCCCATTCTCCTTTCTCTGTGACCCATCTCGACTGCCTTCCTTTCCCAGCCTTTGGCCCTTCCCCTGAGCATGCCATGTTTTGCACATACTTGCATAGTAGGTTTTACACAATCCCATAAACTCCCTCAAATATCACATAGTAACTTTGCTCCTTCCCGTGAGACCCATGATAGTCTTCTTTCCCTGATCTTACCAGTTACACAGTTCTGGCTGAACTTCTCCAAAGTTATGTGCAAGTGGTTCCTTCCATGACTCATCAATCAGCGCATTTGTCTTTCTGGTCTTTATTATTGTCTCAGTTGTCTACTCATGAAAGTTCGTGGATCTGTGCGCTTAGTTTACTGCTTTTCCTGTCTCTTCCCTTCACCTCTGATACTGAACAGACATTAACCAGATCTCTTTTACAAATTAGCTATCCTTACACCAAATGCAGCAGGGATGTGACGATAGATGGATAAAATCTTCACAATGTGGCTATGACAAAACACACCGAACCAGGCGGAGTGTGCTACCAAGGCAGGCTCATTAAAACCCATTACTGAGTAGGGGATCTAAGTGCTGTCTTACCTGTGCTAGACCAAAGGCATGTTCAAAATGAGTCTTGATGTAGCGTGCTTATGATATTGATGTTCTGTGCTTCCCAAAAATGATAATTTACCACATTTTAGAACAGCTTCAAGCATTGATCCTCTGACCCCTCCTAGCAAAATCTTACTCTTGAAGAACATCTCAGATCTTTTAGGTTTTTACCAATAATGCAAGCATGGTCGGTTACTGAAAGTTAGTCCTTACAGGCCTTCACAAGCAATGACAAAATAAAAAAAGAAGCCACGTTAACATGTTTTCACTTCTGAGAGCTCATAATCACTGATCTATTGCATTATATTTCCGTTGGCATTTTCAACAGTTGGATGCTCTCCATGCAAGCACTGTGCGATCCTTGCTGTGTCTGCCTCTCATCTCATCTTTGGCTCTATGCAGTCTCACACATAGTCTCGTACACATGCCTGAAATTCTCTGTGTGGACATTTTTGTCCCTTCTTAAAATATGCTTCTCCCATGAAGCACGACACGAATGTCTTGCCAAAGCAGCCACTCATTTCGTTCTCCATCTGCTGTGTCTTTTTCCGCATTTGGACATAAGTACCTAATTTTAGATGTATCCCATCAAACTCCAGGCATTCAGCTGAAGCCTAACTTAGAGTCCTCATCATCAAATTGTCCTTCTATTATACACAAAGTGGAAACCCCATGCCTATCTCTCTCTTTCTTTCCCTCTTTCTCCTTTACCCTGGCTTCAGAGAGGACCTGCAGCACTTGCCTTGCTATCAGCTGGTTCTTTAGGAGAGACGAGATGAATACAAGCTCAAGTGTTTTACTTTTCAATTTACTTTTCTTAGTGTACTTACCTTTATACTTAACAGTAAACATGGAAGTATTTTTATGAGTATATAAATAATACTGAAACCTGTAGATTTTTTCCCCCAAAAATTATAAAAAGATGAGGATTGCTGTCAGAACGTGGATTTCACAGAGCTATCATGTGTTTTAAGTGAAGTTTTGTACACATTGTGCATGAGATAAACTGCATACTAAATAGAAAGTAATTCAATAACTCTCATTATATCAAGCTATGCCATAAGTAAATATTCCAGGATGGTAATTTTTCAGCTTTTTCTGCAAAACCACGGAACAATTATTTTGTTCAAAGACCAGCCCACTCTAATATTCTTTTTCTGAAATCAGCCATGATTCCATGTTCTTGTCACTTTCCAAGAAAAGAAGAACACTGTGGGGCGTCTCTGCTTCCTACATGAAGCTGTATAATACGCAATTTCATTCCCTTCTCAGTTTAAAGAGTCTTTCCCACTTTGGCTGAAACTGTTATCATCTAAGCAAGTATCTGTAGTTAAGACTTTCTCTTGGATAGATCGTAGCATTAACTAGAAGCTATACATGTATTAACTGGTATATGACAGAAACAAACTCCTCCTGCCTCACTTCCCTCCGCCCCAGAAATGACTATTTATGTAGATTTCCATATGACCAATTCCAGTGCTTTTATCCCATATTTTATCTTCATTCTAGTGCTTCTGTTCTCTTAAGGTATGGATTGATTTGAGCTTGCAGTCAGATGAAATCAAGGTAGAACTACTTGGCCTAACTGTAGCGTAACTGAAAATCATCCCCTTTGTGGGTTTGTTGGGGTTTTTTGGTGGGGTTTCATGTTTTGTTTTGTTTTTAATCACTGTGCATATGTATTTTTGCCACATACTACACAAGCCCTCTACTAAAGGGCTACTCATGTCAAATGTGCTCTCTGCATGTGAACAAAGCCTGAGCTTAAAGGAAAATGTTTTAAAGCTGTCAGGAAACTGTCATTCTCCAGATGGCTAATCAAATGGAGGACACAGGCACACAGGCACTGTCTCCAAAGAGATGTAGTAATAATGGATGTTACTCACTTGTGGTGGATTGGGACAGCGACAAAGCAAAGAGAATAAAGCTGGCACCGAGCACAATGTAATCAAGAATTTTTAAAGCTCCCTTTTTTGAGAAGCCTATCATTCGTTCTAAATGTGCAAATGTCTTGATAGATTATTGAAGGGATACTTGCTTAGAACAGCAAATAAAATTGCTACCAGGTTCTGAAGTCATGGATTAAACAAAAAAAAAAAAAAAGCCGTGCTTGAACAGGGAGTCACTTTGCTATGAGAGAAAAGTCATAAATGAAAGATTCTTCTCTACTCCTTCTCCTCCAGCTGAGCTCTGTAAAACCTTCCTAATGAAACCTTAATTGGAGGAAGATTCACCTTGTATCTGCCTGGTTCAAACGCTGAGTGTTTCTGGATCACTTTGTAGAACAAAGCTTCAAAGTACTGCGTAAAGATAAGGAGCTTCTTGCCAGATGCTGGGAAAGCACTAGAGGTCTCCATTGCCATGAAGTTCCATTGAAGACACTCTAAGATCAAACATCACAAGGCTCTTGGAAAACAGGGAGGTGTAATAACCCTCAGGATAGGGTTGGGTGACCTAAAGCATTGGCTGAAGCACACTGAGATTTAGCTGCAACAGGTAATCTGAGTTGTCCTCAGACGCCTACTCCGTCCCTCTCTGTATATGGCCGTCCCCTTCACAAAGACACCAGATGGGAATCCATGCTTGCATTTCTGTTCACAGTCTGTCATATTACAGTTTAAAACATCAAAACAAAGTTAGTTTGGTGCTTACATGCTGGAGAGTAAGTTAGTGGTGTTTGTCTGCTTTCTCCTCTATAGGCTCGGTAAATTGGTACATAAAAAATCAGCCATGGTACAGTGCAGTTTAGGAAGCAGAGCTCTGATGTGTGAAAAGTTTCTGATATACAGCCCCAATTCCATGGCATGAGAGGAGGTAGATCCCCTTAGGTGTACTGTGAAGTCTGCATGTGTTGCATTTCTATATGTGGAAGATGTGAAGCCATATCTCTGCTAGCTTTAATCTGGCTATCTCAAACACCAAACCTGACAAAGTAAGAGTGAATTGAACGGTGTAAGCTCAAGGGGGAACTTGATAATTATTTGGATTTCTAGCTTATATGCTGCATTCGCCCTGCTATTACTACCCTTCAGAGCTGTGACCTTCACACATCTCAGTCACACTTCTTGATAACCTCAGAGATAGAATCTTAACCGCAGACTTTCTTTCCTCACTTGAAGTTAGAAATTGAGATGCAGCATAAAGTTTGCTGCCAACTTAGGATTGAGTTTTGAAGAGTCCTGGCTTGTTATATATTTTTTTCTCTCAGTTCAAACACAGCTTTATCCTCAGTGCAGCTCTGGCTTGAGCGTCTGTGTTCTTTGCACCAGACATTCTAAGGGAAATACAGGAGGATGCAGAAATAAATAATAAGAACTGTGGTGCTGGTTGGACGATGAGAAAAAATGGACATGAGTTAAAGCAAGAAAGGTGCTGACTGGGTATACAGAGGAATGCTTTACCCGTGAGGAAAGTCAAGCTGTAAAAAAGGCTGCCCAGAGAGGCTGTGCAGTGTCAGGCTGTGCAGTCTCCATCCTTGGAGGTTTTCAAAATCCAACTAGATAAAACCCTGAGCAACTTGCTCTGACCTTTGGGCTGACCTTGCTTTGAGCAAGAGGTTGGAACGGAGCCGTCCTGACGTCCCTTCCCATCTGAACTGTCCTGTGATCCCATGATAATAACAGTAAGCAAACTGGGCACTGTCAAAAATTTGCTGGAAAGGTTTGGGAAAGGACACTTGGATGTTATGTCAGTTCTGTTGGGTTGTTGAGCTACAAGCTACTTTTGGACTACAAGTAAGCCTAGAAGATCAGATCCTGATGTCTCCATTTAGCACAAATACAAAGCACTGTTTTACCCATTCTCTGACTTACATGGCAGCAGACTGAAGGACCTCAAACAGACAGAAGAAGAGGGAATGACTAAGAAAAACAGCAATAGGAGGAGAGAAGGGAATTTCCTTTAAGTTTTTTCAGATGCTAGGTAATGTGTTGTTCCTCTGTAGTTTGTGGAGTTACACTGGTGTGATACCATTGTATAAGAGAATCCCACAAAGTCCATGGAACATTGAGGAGTTCAGTATGGGATTCACGGCAACTATTGTTGATCATGTGAAAAATAAATGTTTGACTTAAGATAGCTCTCCAGACGCCCCATAATGTAGGGTGAGAAGTTTGTTTTTAGATGGAGTCTCATATCTTAAAATGTCTGTCTTAAACAGGCTGGGTAAACCACACCAGCCTTTCTCCAGTGAGTACGCAGAGCACCCCATGACTAACTTAGATCAGAGTCCTAACTCTCCCAAGGCCAAACTTAGATTAGATAAATCCATCTCTGGTTACGAATTTGCCTCTCAGATATCTGTACAAGGTGATTTCATTGAATACTGTAGTAATAATTTTTTTTCATTGACTGCAGTAGACTTCTCATGATACCCTTAACTATAAACTTCCTTTAAGGCCCTCGTTCTGGTGTAAATTGTTAGTGAGTCAGTGGATGTGCAGGATCAGTCTCCTTGGTACAAACACATGATCCCCACATGTTCCTGCCTTGACCATTTTTTGCCTTCAACTCGCAGTCAAACAAGCAAAAGCTGCAATCTGCCTCAGTGTCACAGAACGGTTTGCATCGAATCTGAAGTCTCATGACTCAAGCTACAAAGACATTACAAATATTTTAATCAAAATATTTGAATTGAACAAATCTTTTGTTACTTTTCTCGTATTGTTTAAAGACCTTAAAAAACCTGGAAGGGCTTGAAACCCAAATGATATGTTGCATTGAACTTAAAACAGGTTTTCTGTTTGGGGATGGGATTTTTTTTTACTTCCCTTTTTTGAATTAGCAAAAATGGAGTAAAAATTTGTTTCTGTGCTTGAGAGTTTGCAAAGCTGTGCGCGCACTGACGCATCATTTTTTTTTCTGCTTCTTTTCACACAGATCTCTTTGTAAGGACTAAATGCTCCACTAAATCTGTGTAGTTCTCTGCTTTTTATCTCCCTTGTTCAGTCACTCATTTTGCTGTAACCACCTTCCCCACTCTCTGACACACGACAATGCATCATCCCTAGGGACCAAAGATTGGCATCGCCCTGGTGAAGAAAAGGGAGTAGTGGAACACGGTTGTTCCACTTTCGTCGTCTGTGCTTTCTCTTGTGGTGCTGATCATATTTGATTAGCCTGGTTAATGAAGAACATCTTGTTAAAATTAAAGTTCTGTAGTATTTAGCATATTCTTGCCAATTGTTAATTAGCGTATTGACAGGAGAACGTTTTGGATTTTGTTTTTCAGCAGCATCCTCTCCCCTCCCCTGGTCCATCCTGCCAAAATAAAGATCTTTCCAGTCACAACATGTTTGAGAGCCGTATGACGTGTCTGAGAAGGCTGCCTAGGAGCACTGGTGCACAGGAAAGATACATATGTTATTAGCCAAAGCCAATGGGAAACTTGAAAGCACAGGAGACGCAGGGCTGGGGAATCCTTTGTGTTACTAATTTATCATGTAGATACAGATTTCACGTCCTTTGCCGCTACTTTCCCTGTTTGGGGCAGGTTCTGATATTCACTCATGTCTTTGAACAAGAGCTCATTAGCACAGAAGCCGCATGTATAATCTCTATTTCAGGCACAAGTGTTTTGTTTGCCCTCTTTGTGCTGACTGAGGTCCTTACAACCTGATCTTCACCTTTGGGATTTTTATGGGGTTTCATACATTCATATCTCTTGCACTGGTGCTTTTCAATGAAGAGAAAGAGGTGTGAGACATAGCAGCTTTGACCTAAATTGCAGAGCGCTGTGCACTACACCAGTGTGACTATAATATAGGATGCACGGGTAGGTGTCAAAGAGTGTTAAAACCCTCTTAAGTCCTCTTCAGTCGCCAGTAATTCCGTTCTGCTTTCAGACAGCACGGTGTAGCTAGCGTAATAGCTCAGTACCAATAGGCAGGAAAGTCTTTCCAACTGCACTAACCCTACTCCTATACTTATCTTCTACTACCTCTAGTCCAACTCATCCATTAGATCGTTTAACCCTGAAATGGGCATGAAAGGACTGATTTTTCTTTTTTTTTTTTTTTTTTTTTTGTAATTTCAGTGAAAATTTTAGTGAGAGTTTGGTTTTAATTTCAGCACAGCAGACACTGTGACCTCTGATGAGGCTGATACCAAGGAGGGGCCTAGATCATATATCTGGGAGAAAAAGAAAGAGTAGAGGAATGGGGAACGTTTTCATGGCAGTTGACTATAAGGTAGGGTTAGGTTAGGGCTGCTGTCATGTTATATAAATTAGGCAGGGGCAATGTTTTGCATTTGTCTTTGGAGATAGCTGTCTCATTCCTTTGACTATGCAAGGTGTTTAGGTTTCAAATGCAAGCACTAAAGTGCCTGAAAGTAAACAGCGGAGTAGGTCTTCTATCATCTTCCTCTCCTTGTAGGTTTTATAATGGCCAAGCCTGATCTTAAATTTGCTTGTAAAGCAGTATACTCTTAAATCAGTTAGCGAGTCACTTCATGAATAAATAATGGCATTAAAATGACAGAATCCTGTTACAGGCTGTATTTTTTTTGTCTTTATCCAGGATACCACTAAAATACCATGGTTGCAACTTTTGACAGTTCCATCAATGTCAAGTTAGATCCTGGCTCATTAATTTCTGCTCAACAGTTGGGATTCTAATAGCTCAACGATTGACATTTTAAAGCCATTAACTTCCATTCAGTTTGACCACCTGCAGGCAGGAGTCTGTCGGCAGCTCCTCCGTTTCTAACAGGCTCTGCTGGGTTACCGTGTCCTCTCTGATACGACATGTGAAAACCAAGCCTTCATCTGCTGGATGGATATTTAAAGGAATTTTACTAAACTAGCATGTGGGATAAAAAAAAGAACAAAGGACACAGTGAAACTTCAAGCTGAAAAGTTTATCTTCTGGGAAGATGCGATTTTGGAGGACAAGAATCAATAACATCTGCGGTCTGGATAGCCACGCTGTTGGACATTGGATTTTTGTGGGTGTTTGCTGCTGGACTAACGGGTAGCTAGATAAATAAGGCAGGTTATTTAGAAAACATTACATTTCTGAGTGCGTCAAGACATGATAAGGGATTGGGACTTCTACAGAAGAGTTATTTCACACAGCAATGTTCAACGTATCCTGGGCTATCAAGAACTGGCTCCATTTGTGAGCAAACTCTTCTTTCACTCTCCTTCTTTCCTCTCCTTTTCCAAACCTCCAAGCTCCTAAGCAGGTGACACCCAGAGATGTAACTGCCTGGTCCTTCTTACTAAAGTCAGAGTGTGCTCCCTCATCTTCCATCTTCTTGAGGCTTTAGGTGAAATTATGCTCTAGAGTGTGCAGGAAATAAAAATCAAGTGTAAAACTGCTCCTAGTGCCTCTGTCTCCATGTGGCAATATGCCTTCTGGGTTGCCAAGAAAGTTACTACTGGATCCCATGGGCGAATTTGCTGTGATTTCTCATGAATGAAATGAGGGAGACTTTATGTCCTTTATGCTGCATTCATCTCAAAGAAGGAAGGAAAAAAATAACAGAAAAAATGTTATCCCTACATGAAAAAATCTTGAAAACTGCAGAGTGAGTAAGAGAAAATAAGCTAGTAGTAATCTCTATGAAAAATAAAACCAATCACTGAACACAACTGAGAAATCGACCTCCTGTATAGCTAAATTATTTCCTTTGCAGGCTTTTTGGTATAAAAAATTCTGCAGTAAGAATGTAATTCTGTGTGAACTTGAATAAGAGGATTTAAACCAAGAAAACTGAACCAGCCAAACCAACTTTAGAAAGGCTCTTGTTTTTTGCTCTGCACAGGACTCGGCAAAAAGCCAGTGAACATGAGCATGATGTGCGTTCTGTTCCCTCAAAAATTAGCTTTGGATAGGAGCTGTTAAGCACTGTGGCCTGATCCATGATTGCATCCAAAAATATCACAACATCTGGTTCTTACAATCTTCCCTTTTAACTCTGTTGACGTGCGGACATTTCTGGCTCTCTGAGCAGCAACCAAAACCAGGGGTGAGAGTTCAGTCCCTCTTCCGTTCCTGGTTTCAAGCAAAACAAAAGCTTTTGCTCTTGATTCACGCAACGTTTATTGATGAGCTTGACCGATAACTTTGATTTGCTTCATCACCTCTCTGTCCCGCTCTGTCCCCGCACTGGGGTTGTGCAAGGAGGGAACAGGAGGGAACACGGAAAGGCAGCTCAGGACAAGTCCATCCAGCTTCGGCTGGAGGAGAAAAGCAGGTGGTGGGAGTGGGGCATTTCTTTCTGGAGCCCATTCGGTGCCCCTCTGGGAAAAACTGTGCCGTCCGTACTTGTTTATACCTCGGATGTCTTGCAAAATGCTTTATGCAGATGCACAGGGTGCCTGGGAGGAAAGGAGGAGAGGATTTCAACACTGTTGGTAATGCATGATATTTGCTCTGGGCCTGTCATCCTCTTTCTTTAGGTGGTTTGTTTTTATCCTCTTATGAGGAAAAAAAAAATCTTTTATCTTCCGTGCTGTTATAATTATTCCTTCAGAACTTGAACTTCCTTGGTTTTGTCAAGCTGAAGTGCTGTATTTTGGGGGTTTTTTTGGAGTTATTGCTTCCCTTTGAAGATGTATTCATTGTTACAGTGGGGATGTAGACCTGCTAGAGACCGAATTATGTCTATAATGTTTGTGTGAGTCTGTGTCATCTTCCTCCATATAATTTTAAAAAGAGACTCTTGGCATATTATATAAATTCCTGTTTGCTAAAAGGGGCGTTTAGACATGAAGCTATTGTTTTAGATCTGAGAGCTGGGTGTTTCTAACTATGCCCCTAAATCTGGCCACATTGGAAATGAAGTAGGAAAATGAGACCTTAGAATGAAAGTAGGAAGGGAAGGGTTCCTGAGTGGAAGTCAGGGCACCTGAAAATAATGTTTTGTCATCTCACAGTCTGCGCAGCCCCTGCCATGTTTTAGGAATGAATGAATCACTTGACAGTTTTGTACCTCAGTTTTCCACTCTCTATTTTGTTTACAAATGTTTTTGACATCTGTGAAAAAATGCTGTGTGTAAACCTAGGGGTGAGAGGTGTGAAGAAGAGGAAAGAAAAAAGGGGTGCAGGGCATCCTTTATGTTAGTGCTCTGAGCTTAATGCTTCAAATTGCTCCTGCAAGCCATTAGCCATGACGCATAGTACTTAGTATATACGATAACACAGTACCGTGTTTGCATGAAGTCTATCTCAAACAAAACAGCTGCTACTTGCAAATAAACATTTGCACGTTTATTCTTTATCAGTAGCTTACTCGATGACCTCAGGCACTGCCGGCAGAGCTGGGTGAATACACGGCCTCTACGGGAGCTGGGCACCACTTTGAAACCTCCTGCCCTCCTACCGTGTGTTATCCAGTGATTCTTCCGTGAAAGAGTTAAAAGTTTTGTGTCGACTAGGGAGCCAGCTCTCTCCTTCCCCTGGTTACAAAGCAAGTGGAAATTTTCTGCGTTGAATTTTGTGGCGAGTGTGTCTAGCATCAGATTTTCTAAGGACATATAGAGTGTGGGGAAAAGGCATCAGCTGGATTTTGTTATAGATGCATAATATTTAGAGCAAGGAGGAAAGAATAGACCATTTAGTCTGTTTCCTTATACAAGCTTGCCATAAAAATTGTTTATTCTGGCTGCATCTCACTGTCCAGCTCTTGTTAACAAATTCCAGACTGGGAGTTGAGATTTAATGCTCTAAAGGGCATGTAATTTCTAAGAGGAGGATCTGAAACACACCTGCTTGCAGCGTATGTTGCAGACTTGTTCAAGTCATATAGTTTTCCCTTTCTCTAAAATATTTTTCCTGCATTTGTATAAATGGATCACAGTCTACAGATGAAAAGTACAAATTGCCCAAAGAAAAAGATCACACAGCTCATTTTGCGAAACCAAGCGAAGAGGTTCCTGGTATTTAAGGTCCCATCCAGATTGCTCCGAGTGGAAGGATGCAGTCTAAATCATTCCCTGGGCTTTACACAAACACTGTAAATACCGTGTCTCATTGATATTTGTGAGTGACACGCTGAGAGCTGATGGAGGCTTTTTTTTGCAGCTTAGCAACAAGCAGTGACTGGCAAATTCCTCTGCTCTTCAAAATCAATGCCACTTTTCTGGATCATTTCCTCATCTTCACGATCATCTGTCAGAACAGTAAATGGACAACGTGTTCCCAGGGACAGTGTGGGGTCTGCTACGAGCTTTGATGGTTGGAGGATGAACTTAACCTTTTCAAAGTCAAACATATTATGGTTTTGAATCCCATATAAGCACTAGCTTGCTTTTGACACTGTTAATCTGGTTGTCTTTTGTACTCCAATAAGCTTTTCCCTTTGCATGCACAATATCACTGTGAGAACACGCACTGGTTGATTCATACACCAGTAATTCATGTTTGTGGTTGTTGTTGTCTATTATTATAGCACCTGTGAACCTTAAGCGTGGATTGTGATCCAACTGTGTGAGCCCAGAATAAAAACAATAGACTCTGTCTTTGGGAAGTGTGTGTGATAAAAAGCAGAGCAGAGAGAGGACGGACACTGGTGAGTGGGTGAGCACAGGGAAAATGAGGAAAACAACTGGTTGTCCTTGCAGGTGGGATACTGTTGACAATGGCTACCTGAGATTAGCGTTTTGGGGGGTTTTAGTGGGAATTGGAAGGAAAAGAGCTATGTCTACAGGTGTTTATGAGCAACTTCCAGAGAGCCAGAATTGCCAGGGTACTTGCTCGGGACCATCCCAGGTAGTGGGGATGCAGGAGTCTGTCGGAAGTTAAAGCTGAACTTGGAAAATCCTGTTTGCCAATTAAAGGTGTCAGCTGATACTCAACCATTTAACAAATTCATTAAGCATAATCAGAGGAAGGATGCTCAACTAGGACCACCTTGCTACAGAGAAGGCAGATGCAAGGCAAAATGAGAAGGCTGTCTCTCAAGACAGCTGCCTGCTCCTATAGCGGAGAGAAGAATCACTTCAACCTTTCTTCCAAGCTTCTGCAACTCAAGTCCTGCTTTTGTTTAGATGCCTCTGAGGTATGAGTTTAGATTTTTCATCTGGTTTTTTTTTTTAACCTCTTATTCCTGCTAATCACTACACAAAACTTCCCACTTAAACTACTTTTGCCTGCTCTACCATACTTACCTCTTGATACTGAAGGAGACAAGGCAAATGACTGGTATTTGATAGATTGAGAAGGATCCTGCAAAAAGATGAGAAGATGGTGTCAGTCTGGATAACGTAGTAGGCCAACAAAAAAAGATAGTGGCATTTCTGATCGCTGTAGGCAAAGCAAGGTTTGGCCTAGCCAGGGAGGAGGCTTTTGGAGTTACCGAGGTACAAGAAGAAGGAAGCTGAATTACAGCTTTTGCTCTGTGCAAGTTAAAAAGAAGGTGGAGGTGTTAGAAACATTATGCAGAAAAGGATAACAAAACTAAAGCAGGTTGGAAGTGAAAAAGAAGCCATGTTTGAGGTGGAAGGATGGTGTTGTCCAAAGCAACTGAGAAAAAGCAATTCTGGGGGGTGGACTAAAGGAGGTTTAGGCTTATTAGGTTTCACATCAAGACCAGGCGACCTTGTAGAGAAGAAAGGAAGTATATAGATACTTGATAGACTGTTTCTTGAGCAGGTCTCAGTGAGTTTAATGAGCCAGAAAAGTATCTTCTGGGTGCAAAGGTGGGGCATAGAGAATGATTCAGTACAGGTTTGGGTCAAACACAAGAATTCCCTGTGTTTGGGTTTAGATCCTGTTTGACTCACAAACCAGTAATGGTTTGTTTCTGGAATTTTGAAGCTTATTATTTCAGCTCAAATATCTATATTGCTACCGCTTAGGAGATTTTCAGCGCTCACTGCTGAGTTTGATTACTGTGTTATCTGCTGTTAACCGCTCTTGCAAATCACGGTTGACACCTCTCTGTCCCACTGGGTAGGCTTGTCACCAGTCACGCCTGTTCGTTACGCTTACTGCCAATCATGCCTGTCGTCTGTTTGCTGCTTTGCTTCTTTAGTCTGACTCTGTTTTTCTAGCCTGCCTCTGCTTTGGATGGATGGACCCCTTTCTACAGAAGGGCTTGACAAGAAACAAAATGCTGTTGAACAGGTACAGAGTCCTTCCCAGAAAAGGGAGGCTTCCTGACAAAGGCTCTTCCTTTTCCAGAAAGCTGTTCCAGATCCATCTTTGCTCAAAATTTACTTGCTACCTAGGCTGGAGGCTGCAACATTTGGGTAGTGTGACTTTCTTGTGATAGACACAGGTGGGTTTAGCCAGTACAATAATTTAACCTGTACTGACATTATTGCAATGAGATTCTCTACGTGCTCTCAAATGTTTCAAAAGGAACACGTACATTTTTAGTTCTGCAGACAGAATTGCAAGGAGGCTGGGGAGAAAGTCTGTCTTCCTAGACTGTCTAGGTGTTGACCATTGAGCTTCTGTAGCATGTGACTTTGGCCTTCTTTGATACAGATGCTATAATCAGCGAGGCCACCAGTGGGCATTCATGTACTCCATGTTGCTGGGAGCATCATAATCTGGTCAGGTCTCCTGGCTCTTGAATGACTTGAGGTTGGGGATCCCAAGACAAACTCATCCATCCAAAGGAAGAAGAGGATAACTAAAAATGTTGATGAGGCTCTGCTATCACTCTCAAGGGAAGTGCTCAAGGAAAACTTGTAGATGATCTTAAAGGTCTCTTCCAACCTAAACAATTCTAGGATTCTATGACCATATTAGCTCTTGGAAGTTCAGTTGATAATCGGTGTAGGCTGGTCCTCTTTTTTAATGGGCAAAGCATATTTCATAAATGCTGTTTCACAAATTAAATGTGCCATTTGTATGGATATGAGCAGTCAGGCTTTGTGCTTCTAACAGTGGAATATATCTCGGAAATGATAATCATTGCACCATTTAACTTCAGGGACAAAAAAAAAAAAAAAAAAAGGCCCCACAATTCAGTCACTGAAAAGCATCAGTTTTACAAAATTGCACGAGAAAATTCTGTCCTTCACTTGGAAGATGTGCTGATTTCCTTGAACTGGGACACACAACAGTAGATTGAGAACTTTAATCTTATACCAAGTTTCCAGTCAGACAATAAAACAGCAACATATTGTTGCTTTTTGCTTTCTTTTTCTGCTTGATGTCATAACTGTAATTGAGGAAGATCAATATCTTCTGCTTGTTTTCAGACTGAGCTTATCTTCTGTTGGATAGCAGAAAGCTGTTGGAGTGAGTTGCCTTTTTGATGCCAAGCTGGTCATGACGATCTTGTATCATGTGGATCTGAATATTGTTTGGGAAAAACAATTTCATTTTGAAAACTGACAGATTTTAGCTGCCTGCATCTACATGAGCATTTTGGTATGGATTAGAAATGCGCTTCAACAGTGAATCTCCCAGTTCTCCACAGTTACCATGCTGTGATTCACACCGTGGAGCAATGTCAGAGTAAATCCACTGAATTCCTTTTGGGTGCAAAGTAACTGGAAGATGCACTTCTGAAGAGCATCAAAAACTCCAGCGGACAATAGGTTAGGACAGTTCAAAACAAAAACTCCTGAAAAGTGCATAGTGTGGACACTGGCTCTTCAGCACTAATTATTTTGCTCTGCAAAGTTGCTCCCTACTGGGCTGCAGAAATTGTTAAAGCAGACATAGGCTAGAGAGCAAACACGTGAAGAGAAATACTGGGAATTAAATTAGAAACAAAGCAGTAAATTGCAGCACTGTGTTTATAAAAGAAGACCTGGGCAAAAAACTCTCTAGCTCCCCAGAGAGGGAATGTGTGATTGACCTCTGCTGTAATCAGCAGAGTAGATTATGCATTTTTCACTGAACTTCTCATGTTGTCTTTGAAGACCTGGACTAGGCTATTCTTCTACTCAACTGAATCCCCGTCACCAGGCGAGAGCAAAAAAAAAAAAAAGAAAAATTACTTAAAGCTTTCACTGAAGATGAAAGCACCTAGAGGTATCTCTACTCTTCTGCTTTCAAAGTGAGTATTTCAGCAGAAATGGGTTGATTTCTTGCTCTCAGAGTATCGCAGGTAAGTGAGCACATCTCAGTAATGAATGGCGAGTGCCTTGCTTGGAGGTCACGAGTTACTTCTGAGTAAATTAAGTAAATTACACAGCTGCCACTTTTTACACTTTTCCAGCCTGACAGTAGCCCTCATGCCTATTGTGGCATCTGACAGCGCAAGTCCACTGCCCTCCTCCACGAACAAACCAGAAACTCCAGTCCTTTTAGCATGTGACCTACAAGGGCCGAGTGCCACTTGTAGGTGACGATGCTTCAAACAGTCTGGGCACCTGACCTTCCCCTTTGTATTGAGAAGTGGGAGGACGCTTGCTCAGAAAGGTTCAGCTGTTCGAGCACCTTTCTGAAGTTCTCATCTGCCACATGGTTGATGACTATGAGGTGTGCTTTTTACAGTCTGGAAACAGCCCTGAGAACAGAGGTAGAAAACCTTGGCGTACCCAGTGTAAAAGCATCTTCACAGGAAATTCCACAGCTCTTAACAGCCTGAAAAACTAACAGTGTGCTGTGGCTTGTCTCCTTAGGAAAGCAAGTATTGATTAGATGTGGCCTTACTAATTAGTTTGTTTCTTACCAGAGTTGCTTAGATGGCTTAAATGGTCTTTTTCACCTTTATCATCACTTGTATCATTGATAAAATCATGAAGCTAGTTTTTAATATATTTTTTCTTACATTTCTTTTATTTCTATGAAAATCTGGCAAATTACTCTGAAACCAATAGGTACGGGGTATGGTGTCGCTAATTCATTTTGTAAGAAAGTCATATTCGAGCAGCTTGTGAGTCTTCAGCAACTCGGTGTTTGCAGCTTCTTTCGTTCAAGTCCTCTCCGTGGTCCTGTTAATCTTTTCACGGTATTGCTGCTATCTGCAAGTCAAAACGTATTTTTAAACAGCCAAACCCCTGATCCAGTTCTATTTACCACTTCGGTTTCAAGCTGAGGACAAAGTAACAAGAGAGGTCTGCTTTAGAAAAATCAAAGCATTCTGATTTTAACAGTTAGATTAGCAAAAAAGAGAGAAAAACGGTGTGCACTCCAGAGATCTGCCAGAACTGTGATTAGAAACTGAGTGGAAATATGTGCAGCTTGAAAGTCTTAATGTTTCTTGGCTGCACGCAAAGCGTGTGTCATGGCTTCTGTGCTATGGGACACCTGATAAGCAAGAGTCGCTGCTAAGCAGGTAACCGTGATGTGTCGCATGCTTTTCAGCGCTTGTAATTATTCAAATTGCATGTCAATGTAATTTAAATTGTCAGTGCAAAAAACTGGCTTAATTTGACTTAGTAAACAGTACTTTATTAGAGGAGGGAGGAGAAGAGGGATGGGGAAGTACTAGAATAATATTTGCATCTGTAAGTGTTCCCAAAATGGGGGGGGGGGGGGGAAGCTTTTCTGCAAATAAATGAACATTTGGACCGTTTTTCCTGGTGAGGGACTGTTTGGGGACCAGACAGGTATTACAGTTCTAGATTTCAGGCCATCAGTCTTAGAGTATATCGGCTTTCTTAGTGCAAACCTACCTGTGAATATTTTCATCAGTATTTTCAAAGCTTTTGCTCTCCAGTTAAGAGATTTGAATTGCAAAGACTGGTTGGATTTTCAGTGTATTTTGAATATCCATTGTCTATTTGTCAGCTCATCCTTTTCTCCCACAAATGTTGCAATGGGTTCCACAAGTCATTGCAGCATCTGTTAGGATCTGTACAGATAATTCTATCTGTCTGTACTTATATTATTGTGTTGAACACAACCAGGGGCACTGATTTTGCTGAACACAAGAAAGTGCGTTAGCCTTGAAGCTAGGAGCCTGAACGAGTCTTTCTTGCTGGATTCCATCCATAATTAAAATCTTGTTGAGTAAATACTCAACAAGTAAGAGAGGTTTTTTTTGTCAGCCTTTTTCGTTTTCAGTTCAGATAAGTAGGAACAGTGTCCTGAGTCAAGGTGGACTTTGTCTGTGGTTATCTGTAAGCTGTTAATTTGTTCTTAATTGGTTACTTTCTTTTTCTTTAAATTAGTTTTAACCCCCTGGCAGCTGAAGCTGGTGTACCTGCTCAGATACACTCCTTTTGTCTGCAGGATTTTTTTTTCCCCAGACCAGATTCTTGTGAATCTACATTTTATGTGTGGGATTTACCGTGCGAGGATGTGCTGTGTTCAGTACGCTCCTGTTAATGGCAGTCAGGAGCTTCAAAGACGGCATGAGATCAAAGGGTGGTAAAGTCTATCCCTGCCAGGCACTCGTCTCGCATCCTCTTTGATGAGTATAGCTGCCCAAGAGGAACAGCATCCTTCAGATGCTGCCCCTGAGCTGACAGCCTTGTCCTTTGGTCTGCTGGAGGGCATGGAGGACAATATCTCTTCTCTAGAGCCACTAGAGCAATTATCTCACGAGAACCTGGTGCTGTATTCTTCCTTCACAGAAAACCTGGTCAGACTCACAACAAACTGTATCCAGCCCGGAAGGTTTGTTTTTAATGTGGTTTTTAATGTGAGGTTTTTAACATGATCTTTTGTTATTCGCTGCCTTGGCTTCTGGCTTTTTTGAAAAAGGTCATGAGAGATGTTTTAAGGGCTCTGATAATATTGCAAATAAGTCGCGTTGAGATGCTAGTACATGGAGAAGTGCTTGATGAGGAGGATGTTGGGGAAAGAGGGAACCTGAGCGTCAGGGAGGATGCCTGTCCTTGCGACACGTCTAGCAACGTGGTGACCAGTAGGTGCAGGGCTTGAAGGAGCCCTTGGCTTTGTTCACGTTTGGCAACTTGTTCAGAATGATTTTTATTCCAAGTAGAGAGAAAGGCTTCAAATTTTTCCACTTTTAGCCTGCAGGGAAGCCAAACAGGAATGGTTTCTTCTGCATTTATGTATATATGTAAATTCTACATATATATATGTAAACAAAGGTGTTATACTTACCACTATGTTACACGTAGACTTTAAATAACCTTAAGGCTTCTATTTCCAAAGCAGAAGCAAATGTAGATCTTTCTCTTTCCTGTCCCACACAACTTTTAAAAGTAGCTTTGGGGACCAAAAAACCCTCAGACACACCATTTTTGAGCATGGTCCTCAGTTATCTGTGTTTTATTTATTATCCAGAGATTATAAAGATGGTGAAATTTGTGGCTTGATTCAAAATACTGAAACATTTCATGACAGATACTGCAAGGCAAGTCTTAATTACAGTGAAAGTGTTTTCCCCAAATTCCAGTCATTTTAATTTCCTTGTTGGCAATTTTCAACTACGCTTAACTGTCATAAGTAAAGTAAGAACCTGTAATAGCGTGTGTTAATGTATGTGTGAACGGCTGACGCATTGTTCCTCTTCTTGTCGGTAAAGCGGATCGCTCTTGGGCTTTGCGTTATTGCTCCGTGAGGGTGTTTGCGCAAAGTAGTCTCTTTGTGTCTTGCGCGTAGTCTTAAACGCTCTGGAGACGGCTGAGCATATGGTGCACCTCAGAAGGGATTCATTTGGAGGCAGATGCGTAGTGTTACTCAGGCTGCCATGAGAGGCATCACGTTATCTGAAGCGTAAAGCTGCTGTTTGCTCTTGCGAGGGTGGTAGAGTTCAGCATCATCCTTAATGCAAATATATGGCCCGAGGGCTATTCTGCTGCTGCTTTGAGGCTACAGTAGGATGATTCTGCATCCATTCCCCAAACTCTGAAGGGCACTGCTGAGTATTGTGTCTGCTGGGGATTTGTGCGTGAGCAAAAGAATTATCTTCCTAATTCCTTAGACGATTGCAGTAGCAGATGCAGCATTTGAGGTGTAATAGCAAAGTTGTGTGATGCAAGCTCCTCTGATCTGGTCTGCCAGTATGAAAAGTATGCTGGCAGTCTAGATGTTATCCTACATTTCCTACGCTGGAGTAAAACAGCAGCCAATGTAAATAGAAATATTGGAGTGAATAAAAGTTTTCAAATATATCACTTTCAAAGGAAGCGAGTGTCAAAAAGTTTGGGGGGTTTAGGTGTTTGGTTTTGTTTGTTTGTTTTTTAAATTGAAAAGGAGAAGTTGAAAGAGTTTGAGGTACAATTGCCCGTATTTGCTGTTATTATTAGCTTAACCTTTGGAAAGCTACGCAATCAACATTCTCTTTTCGTGTGGTATAAGCACTGTATTGTATAGGCACAGAAACACTAAGAAGCAGCTTGTGTCCAGCATAAACTATAAACTTAGCTCAGATGGAGCAAATCTCCAAATGTTTTATCATACTTCTGTTCTCCTAGGATGTCTTCTGCCATTCATTTTCTGTCATGATATGGGGGCAAGAGGCTAAGTCTAACTACATATGCAAGACACCATTGCAGTACTCTCTGTCTTTCTCGTCTTCCAGAAAAATGGTGCTAAGAAGTTGCAGCCACTGTAGCTGAGTTTCTGAGTAAAGGAAGGCTTGCGCAGGCTGCATTTCGTAGGAGAGGAAACATCCTTTGCTTTTCAAGACATGTGCACATCTTTTGTACCTTGGTACCTTCCTCTGAAACTGGGAGAAAGGCTGCCTCTGTGTGGCAGAGCCGAGTTAGCAAACCTCGGTGTTGGGAGCAGACCAGACTAGCTGGTGTTAGGATCTTAGGTATTGTCACTGCCATGGAGGAAGCCTTAATTCCAAATATATCTTGGACACGGAGCACTAGGCAGAAAGATTACCTTCTCCTTAACTTAAGCAGGGCTTTTGAAGCGTCTGGAGAAAAGACCCATTACACTTCTGAACAGAGGTGCAAACAAGGTACAAGGACCCTGGGCCACTGATGGTTTTGAAACCAACATCCAACTTCTCTTCTTTGTGTGAGGGGATATCCCAGAGTTAAAAACTGAGCTTCTGGATATTGGTGTGAACTTTCCACTCATGGTGTAGACGAAAGAATTGGCCTAGATCATGCTTTGAAGTACTCAGAGTGGCTGGGAAATGAACGGTGTGATAGATATGGTGTCTGAACCAATGATTTCCAGTTCCTTATGGTGGGAATGCTTTCTCTACGTCCCTACCTTGCTTACCTTCTGAAAATGAATAGAGACAAGATCACATTATTAAACCAAAGTCAATCTAAGAAAATGTTCTCTTTCTCCTGAGCATTGGAAAAAAAGTGTGGCACAGTGCAGTTTGAGCATGTTACAATGTCTGTCTTCCTGATGTCTCTCTTTTTCCCAAAAAGGTAATTGAAACATAATTGACATGAATATGATAATGAACACATTACTGCAAAGACGTTCTCAGTCCGTGGTGTGGGAGCTCGGTGTCTGTTCTTTTCCCTGAACATGACTTAGATTCATCCCTTAGCAACCTTTTAGGCATCTAGCGGATGTGAGAGAAACAAAAGAGAGGTCCTGAATTCCTTGATGGGATCCCTTTACAGCAGCGCTGAGAAAATGTTAGGCTGATGTAACAAACACTGCACAATGCGGAGCTCTCCTTGTCGTGGCCTGTGACTTTATCATAGGAGATATGATGTTCTTGACCTGCTTTTCTCCTAATGGGAAGGACAAGTAGGTGAATACCTTTTTTTTGGTGTAAAGTTCTGAGGCAGTTGCAGCTGACTGGTAATTCTGGGGATTTTAGTAATAGAACTGTAAAAGTTTCACTAGTGACTCCTGTCTTGATTGCCCATGTCAGTCAATGTATTTTGAAATAAGTGGCCAGTTTCTCTTCGGGTGCTCAGACACTATGAGTAATGTCGCTTTCTTCTTTCCAGTGCTAGCAAATCCAAACCTGTTAACTTCCATCTTTCTATTATCCTTCTTTGCTTAATGGGTATGTGCATTATATTGTTGTGAGTAATTCCTCTCAGCTGCCCTAATACTTCTCTTGTTCACCCTGTTGTGCATAGCCACAATCAAACCACAGGTTTACTCTTGAGTTACTTCCCAACTTTTTCTACTCAGACAATTTTTGTACCTGAAGACTGTGTTTGGGCACCGAGAAGTGGTCACTTAGGTTTAGACACTGCCTATCTTGCTCAGGCTAGACTATTCTACTACTTACAGTGGTAAACACACACTTTCGCCTGTTTGTAGTTTCCCTTCAACATTCTCACAAGGTGCTTCTCATCTGCTTGCAGAAATAACTCCTAAATTTGGTTCAAGCTTGGTCTACAATATCTGCATGTTCAATACCTTAAGTTCCATCACTCTGCAGCCCATAATGGGATGGAGGTAAATGTGTTTTATGTAAAGAAATAATATATAAATGATGGGTCTTGTACTTTCCTACTTTTTCCTACTGGGGAAAAAAAACCTTCCAATTTTGGAGATGTGACATCTGTATGGATAAATATCCAATGCAATATGACAACAGAGGGTCTCTGTAGATTGAATCTTTTCCCAGAATAATTACAATTTCTGTCCAATTCTTCCTCTCTGAAGAGGAACATAAACCTTTTTTTTTTTTAAAAAAAAAAGATCTGTATCATTGTATTCCATTTTGTTAATATTATGCTGCTAATATTGCATTCAAACAATTTAAAAAATAACCAAAATCTCTCTAAATCGTGAAATACACAAGAACTGCATGAGGTAGGTGTTACTATGGCTTTCCAAAGGAAATGACATCCAGTGGGTTGCTGTCAGGCAGTCCATGGAAAATGAAGCCTTACACCGCAGCCTCTGAACAGATCATACCAAGGGAAAGACCAGAGATAGGATGAACTGAATGTTTAATCAGAAAACAGAATCAGGGGGCCATTTTGGAGAAATCGGGGGTCATGATAGGGTGAGAAGTTGAAAGACAATACCTGAAACATTAGGTTTTGTAGATCTTGGAAATGCCACGGCCAGCCTTCACAAGCCTATTTATTTTGATCCTCTCAGGTGAGAGTATTTCAACCTTTTTGTACAACCACTCTTTACGGAAAATGAAGTCCTTGCCTCCACGGCTTCTCCAGTACAACGCATGCCTCTTAACCCACTTAAATTGCGTATGCCGTGTAAACCCTACTTAACCCTCTCAGGATTACTAACGCTTCTTGGTAATTATTTTTTTTCTGGCTGATTTTATATCTGAAGATGGAACATTATCTACATATTTAGAAATAGTATTTTCAAGCAGGGTATAGTACAAAAGCAGCGATGTCATCTGAATGAGCACTTGCTTATGTTCATTTCTTCATTAGTCTGTTTTCCTTTGTATCTGGGAGTAATGAAAAAGGCCAGGGGTTTCATGACCGAGAGAGTCATCAGCATCCACAGGGATCACTACTTTTTGTTTTATATGCTAATCTGAAGAAGTTCCCTTAATGAGTATGGAAACTCAACGATCTTTATGGAAAACGAAACCGTTTACATCCTGAACTTAACACCAAAGCCAATTTTGCTCCCAAAATGGTATCCATAGAAATTTCCTTGCTTTTTAGACAATTAAATGTAATAAATTATGCCTAGAGCCTGTAACGTACGTGAAAACATCATGTTCTGTGTGTGTACACATTTATAAAATAATATGAAATCAGTCCCTACCTTCCTCCCACATTATTTCTAGTTTTCAGGGGAAAAAAAACCCTATCGATTTACCGTTATATACCTTCTAGACATCCATCTAGTCAAACTGCTGTTGCTTTTGCTAAAATCTTTAATGTTAATTAACAGACTCATATGCCATACGTTATTTGGTGACTTTCTTCCATGAGTATTATCATCATCATAGTTGTCTTTCTAGAGGAAGGAACATGTTTGCCTTCCATGATGAAGTTAATAAGTCTGAGAGTACAAAGTTTCACACTGCTTTTAACAGCTTCATAAAATTAGATCATAAACCTTTCTGGATTTTTGTCACTGGACTTTTAAATGTATTCTCTCTTACAATGAGAAGATGGACACAAGGCAGGAATTCTCTAATTTTCTAATTGAGGCAAGAGTAGTTATTTATGATCTGATAAATTTATTTTATTTTTTGCGTTAATTAAAGGTAGAAAAATCTGTAATATGTCCCAAAATGTCTTCTGTCTCTTCTGAAACAACTACTACTTGTTCCTTACAATCTTATAAAATTGTCATTGCTATTCTAACCCTCTTTCTTTTTCATGCTATTTTTGGAAGTCCTTGCCTATCCATTTTAAACTAATTTTTGATATATATTGTAACTCTATGCTTCACTGACTTCTATGAAATTCACCAATTTTCTACTCAGCCTACGAATTATAACTATTATAGTGCTGCCTTGCATTTTCTGTAAATATGAACGTTTACTGCTGATGGTTAAATATTCCCACTTGCATTGAGTAACGAGCTCTGTAAAACTATGGTAATATATCGTATTCCAGATATTAGTAGCAAGGGGGAATTTCCCTGATGGTAGGGTTTGTTCATCTTTCTTCTCCTCTGTTATATACCCTCAGGTTCCTTCCTTGCAGTAACTCTTTCTGAGGACTGTGTGCTCTTTTGAGTTGTGTTTCCTTATAATTGCTCAACTCCTGGTTGAGGTATTTTGGGCTAGAGAGACTGTCTGATTCAAAATCCACTTTAAAAAAATCGCTCTAAACCTCATCTTTAATGACACAGTTCCTAATAATCTTCTGAAGGATGAAGGAATTTTCTTGCCTATTTTTCTGCTGCAGTTTGGAACAAGAATTTCCCTTTTGTGAGATTATTCATGTGGATTCCCTAGTTCTTTAATTAATGCATATCTGTACTTTTTCAGTAAAATATTTTATTGTGATATCAGCCACCTTCTACTTTAATCCTTTTTTCCATAAAATATCTACACAATATATAAAAATGATATTTTTTTCAGATAGTAATTTTTAATGAGAAGTAAAGAAAAAGAAACCTGTTTGAATCACAGAAAATGTTTGAAAGTCAAAGATAATTAAAAACGGAGCCTCCGTAGAAAGCAGCCAGGAGTTCAGACACAAGCACAGGGAAATTTTGAAGAAGTCATGCTGGGAAGAGGGAAATGTAAAAAGAAGGAGCAAACATAGTTATTGTGCTCTTGAGTTTGAGTCTCTATATATGAACATCCTGGCCACAAGGAAAATGCTAGATTAATGTTTTTAATACTTACAATTTTCTTCAACATAGCGAACATTAAACACCGACAGCTTTTTATTGCCAACATTTCAGTCTTCACACTGAACTCCTGAGTATCTTTCCTGATGCTCACGACGTACCCTGGAGGACATCTGTAATCTCTGGAATCACCAGATGTTACGCGCTTCCTGATTCAAAGTGTCATTTTGGAATTTTGTCTCAACTTCGGTAATTTCAGTCAAGTAGATTCTGAGATTACCCATAACATATTGTCTTGTTGGGTACATGGAGTCGCCTTTGTTCTTTGTCAGTGTGAAAGTGCCTTTTTCCAACAATAAACATGCTCATTTCTGATGAAAGCACTCACGTTTTTTTCTCCTTGATTAAGCCTCTTACTGCATTTTGGGGCCCTATTATCATGTTCTTTTCTCTTCTGTTCCTTTTCTTCTTCCCTACCCGTGTGTTTGAAGGGCTCAGGAAAAAGAGGCTTTCCATCCTCTGCCTGCCCAAGTAGAGCTTCTATCATCCTTTGTGTTGAAAAATGATCTTTTGAAGTCCTGAGGCTACTTCCTTTCATTTGCAATAAATACTCCTTATTAAGGTCCTTCTTTTTCTGTTGCTCACAGGACCATTGTCAACAAGGGTACAAATTGTACAGAATATGGAAAAGAGGGAGGCTTTGCCTTTGTTCCATGCATGTGTAGAGCTTGTTTCATAGGGATTTGCTGAAGGTTGGGGGGGGCACACATTCCTTTGATGCTGTGGTACCTGTTAAAACAATTAACCTTGCTGGTCATGGTTATATTGCTGTCTCTGAGGGATGAAAATAGGGTTTTAGCTCAAGAAAAACCCGAGGGAGGCAGAAGCTGTAGATGGAGAGCCCATGGGTTTGTCTGAAGATAAAGTACCACATGAAAGGACAAGAAAAAGCAAATGGAAAGAAAGAGTCAAGGAGGTCTCCGAGTCCAAAGTCTGGACAAACAGCGTTATTTCACTTACCTCTACAGGTATTCTACACTGAAAAGACATCACACAATTTCAGTCATCACTGAAATATCAGCAATGTCCATGAGCATTAGCTTTTGTACCGCAATGCTCAGGCTAATAGGGGATATCCAAGGGGGACTCCTGGGCATGGATTTTCCTTCCCCTTAAGTACTGATGCACCTTCACCTTTTTACCCGTGGAGATACCTTTCAGTGGAGCCGCCAAGGCAATGCTTATCGCTCTGTATCATTCAGATTATGTAGCCCCTGTGCCTTTCCACCACTTCACCATGGGGATCCCGTGCTCTTAGAATGAGCCCTTCTTTGCACAATTTCTTTACCACAAGCGACTGACATGTTGCACGCACAGTCAACTGATACATTCATGGAGACAGGTCAGAGTTTCCTTCTCCCTGCACGTGGGAAGTAGTTTAGGATGCGTCTCATGGGAGGTTTCCCCACGCCCTTTGCAGACTATAGGCAGGAGTAAGGCAGATATGCAGCTTCTAAGCAGCATTTCACTGAAGCGAAAGCAGAGGTTTAAGCAGCTGGAGTGGGTTCCTGCACAAATGTGTAAACTCTTCTGTGAGTCTTGACCAGGAACACTCAACAGTGACCCCATCCACGGCTTTTAATTTACAATGAGGATACAACTCCCCATGCTCCACTATTCACTTTATCACTTCCATATTCAGTGTTCACGTTATCACTGTCAAATTTAGCGACTTCTCCCATGGGGAAGATCAAAAAAAGTCAGATGTTTTCACATGTGACGTTCATTGTTGTCTTTATACACATATAGAAAAATATGCATAAGTGTTAGAGGTTATGGTATCTGATGCTGTACTTACTGCTCCTGATTCTTCAGCTAAACTCATGAAATTACAGGACAGTTTTAGGTATTAGACTCATTCCTGTGGTTCCTGCAGGCAGGGTAGACTGCTGCCTACGGAATTTTTAAGCATTTTAAGAAATAAGAGGCATAAGACTGTGCAATGATCTCATTTATCAATTTTGCTTTGTTTTTATATTTTTATCATTCCTTTGTTATCCCTAAGGTTTATTAATGTTATTGTTTATTTTCAAGGCATTTTAAATGCGCAGAATATGCTCGTGATTTTTCTTTTAATTTCAGCTCCATGTTGTTTACTTGCATGGCCTAGAAAACATCGTTTCACTTGTTTTTCCTTCCTTCTACTCTTCATATGCATTGTGATCAGTTAGTGTAACAAAAGGATTCTCAAGCTGTCTTTAACGTAACTAAGTCCCTCAGACTAAAATTCCTAAAAGCAAATGGTTTTTATTGGTATTTCTTTTGGCATTGCGTCTTTCAAAAACGCTTCTTGCAGTAGCAAAAGAGGGATGTACATTGGTCCTCGAGTTTCTGGTGCTGAGAAGTCAATGAAGAGAAAGTAAGAATAACCCACGATCTAATGAGTAGTTGCCAATATTTCAAAATGTCAGTTTATCTATCTGACCTTTTTACATCCTTAAAGGTCGACAACAGTAACAGAATCTATCTGGTGTGAAATATGTCCGTTTGAGTACAAACGGCTGAAAGACAGATGCTTTTTAAGTCAAATGATCATGTACATGAAAATGCACTTTGAATTCTTAACAACACTGAGAATAAAACCCAGCAGATTGAATCTTGATTATGCTTTGTGCAATACATAAATGCATCGTGTCAGCTTTTATTGTTAACAGATGTCTGCATCTGGGGCTTGTTTTTTCTTAAGTTGTTGTAGTAATTGCATGGAACCGCTGTTGTCTCTCTCTTGGGTAGTTCTCTAGGTAGATCTTGATGCTCTTTCTGAACGAGAAGCAGCAAATAGTCATGTGCGCAGCTGCCTACTTCTCCTGTCATAATCGGTTTGTGGTGAGTCTTCTACTAAATCAGCCTAACATAGAGGTGGTTCATATTGCTCATGGAATAAGAGTTCATTTACAGTGATGACACAATCCCATCTTTCCTTGGGGTGTTTCATCATTTAAACAGCTGCGGGTAATACCGAAGCCATGATGTCATATCAAGAATGGAGAAGCTACCTGATAAAAAAACAAGTAGCAGCAAACAACCATGGACAGAAGTTTCCTGATCTGTTAATTTATGTGATTGTCAGTGGGGCTTTACTGGTGAGACGGGCTCTGCAGAGCCGGGAGGGAAGAGGCAGGATAGTGATTTGTCTGTTTCCACTGTGTGGTGGCTCCAAGCTGGACTTCGTGAGATATCGCTATGCTCCTCCGAATCAAGGGTAACAGCTACTGTTTATATTGACACTACTACCTGTGTCTGATGTTGTCAAAAAAACTGTGTTTAAGAACCTGCGGTCTCATCTAGTACGCTCGCTAAGGGAACTAGGAGGTTACTCTCCACATCTCTGTCTTTCCCCATCAAAGGCAGACTGTACTGGTGAGAAAGTACTAACAGGTTTGTTCAGTCTCCCCCTTACAGTTTAACCGACTGAAAAAAAAAAAATCAGCAAAAAGGTTTTGTTTCGCTTGCTTCACTTTCTGGTGTCTACTCACAAAGTGCTCTTTGGCAAGACGTTGACCAGCTGCTTATGTTGGGTTGCAATACACAGACCAAACACGCTCTAAAACTTTGATGGTCAGAGTAGTCAATGGTGTTGATTCTTGATTCCTGTGCTACACTTCTTGGACCTAACCCTTCTGCTGTCTTTTCACAGAAATGGGATCTTCTTACCCTGCTGTTTTCAATCCCGAGAGCTAAAGCCTCCTTAGAGTCACAGTTTGTTAAAACCAGGTGATTTCTGAAGCTCCAACTATGCTGGGGGCTGTCTAGTTACAATTTGACTCCAGTGGGACCTGTGTCACCCCTGAGGAACACTGCTCATAACCCGTTACCAGTTAGATTTTGAACTATTTGAACATAGAATTCTATGATTCTGTGATTCTATTGACGGCTGCCTTTTCAGCCTGCTGATCTGGCCACGTTTTCAGCCACCTGGAAGTCCATCCAGCCCATGACTCCCCAATTTGGTTAGAAGGGCACTGTGGAAAGAAAAAAAAAGATCATTTACCTCATGCATGCAAGTAGAACTTCTCTGTGCTGGCACTTATTTAGGCTAACAGTTGTTTCCCATGTACTTTAATCCAGAGGAGTATGAAGAGGAAAGAGGCTCGTTTTCTTCAGCCTTATGCACTTTATTCTTAGGAGCCACCAGAAATTCCCTGTCAAAAATTTCAGGGAGTTCCTCTTTTCAATCTGGAGTTACCAGCAATAGAGATACTGCTCCAAGGGCAAAGACTTGTCAGAAAAAAAGTCATCCTCCATGTCTTTATGCCAGCAGCGCAGCAATGTAGTGATAATAAATAAACCTCCTTCCAGCTTTGTGCAAGGCTGTTCTCCTACTTCACGGACTTAGGCTATAAAAGACGTTATCAAACCTAATTTACAGAAAAACTTAGCTGACACCAGCCACACACTTTCCCACGGAGTCTGACTTGCTGTATTAACCAGCACGCTGGATAAAAGTCTTTTCAATGTTGGGTTGCCGTTGTTGCCCCGTTACCAGCCTGATGCAGAAGTTTCCATGCATGTTCACGTTATTGCCTCAATTGCTTCCCCCCCCCCAAAACCATAAAGGTCTCACAAAACATAAAGTTCTGCAGACATTGCCAGTGTATTTCCTTTTGATTGCGAAGGGAATTACACTATGAAAATCAGATAGTGTAATCTGCAAGGTGTCTGAGCTGTTTTCCTTCCCTCTAGTAGCGACACAGGTTGCAATGTCTTGTGTCCGAAAAACGTGCACACAACTGCCTCGTACAGCAGTCGGGCTGTTGGAGTCACAAAAGACAGCGGTTCTACGTTATCATGGGACAGGAAGACAACCTTGGGAAAGAAAACATTTTTCTATTTGTTGCTTGTCCTCCAGGGCTGCATGTGCATTATCACAACTAAACAGCAGTGGGAAACGGGCAATGCAGGCACTAATCCATACTATTAAATTTTTAGCATCATCCCTGGCATGGTTTTATCTATGCCGACTAGCTCTCCTCCTGACAATGGCTAGGCAGAGTTTGGTGCTAGCCCATGCAAAGTCTACTCTCAACAGAGAGATCGCACGTACGGCCACCTAGTTTCCAGGGTCAGAAATGAGTTTAACACTGTGGAGCTGAGCTGTGCTGTTCCACTTGGCCAGAAAATAGTCCTTAAGGGAACATAGGCATAGTAAAACGCGTTACAACCGTTGACTAACTGCTATTTATGCACCTCTCTGTCCCTGTTAAAATTTTTATTGTTTTACTCGTACACATTTCCATACACATGGTTAAGAAATGTTATGGAGCTTTAGGACTTCACAGAAAATTAACACATTCGCAGAATAAAAGCAATTCTTCATAATGGTCCTTAGACTCCAAAGCTCTTCTTTTCCTTAGCCTTTGAGGGTCAAGTCATGTTCAAGGTGGTTACCTCAGCTTTCAGTAGGAGGCTGGGGGGCGTTAGTGCAAGGCATGACAGTTCACATACTGGCTGGTTACATTTCTGAAGCTTGAAGAAAGATTTGGCCTGATGATGTTTTTAGGGCACGGTACTCTAACTCGAAGAACATTAAAGTTCTATGACTGTGAGAGAACTATGGCTTTCCTTGGGAGTCTGCTATCAGATCTGCAAGTCAGAGACTTCGGCGACTCCTCTGTCCTTTCCTCGTTAGCCACAGACTCGCTGTTTATTCAGGGCAGCAGCAATGAGTCAGAGCCATGAAAGAAATCTCTCTTCAGTTCTTGGACTGTTTGAAAAGGTACCTCTTCTCTGCTGCCATGCATATTCATGGAACATTGAGCATCTTTGAAGAGAATTCATGCATGTTGCTGTTACATACGGACACCTTATGCTACATACGTTGTATATTACTGAGTTAGTATTTGGTTTATATTAGTTGTAAACCTGGTGTGAGTATTGGTTCCCGTATTTTTCACACCTGCTAGTACACGCCTATGGTTTAACTACAGCTGTCGCTTCAATTACAATTTACAGTGACATTTTCACTTTCTGCCCTGCAGGGAATGAAACTGTGGTCCATGTACAAAATCTGTTCCATCCAAGCACGCAATAAACCATGTTTTATGTCCTTATCATGTCTGGCTATTGCTGTATGTAACTGTCACTCCCTTTCTTTTAATGCTTTTCAGCAGTATCAGCTTTTTCCCGCGTGCCAGACTCAGGGGATCACATCTCTGGAGGCGAAATAAATAGCAGATCTTGGAAACAAGGACACTTTCACACTGAAGACTAGTTTGCTTATGAAATGCTGAACACGGCCATTAAAACATCAAAGTCTGCAGCAGAAGTACCAAAATCATGTTGCTTAGTTGGCTAAATCAGATTTGTTGGTCCACTCTGAATGGGTCAAGCTTAGCTAAAGATATATATTTTTAATAGATTCTATAAAGATTAAGTAATCTTGGTACAGACAGAGATAGATTATTGCCTGCCGAATGCTGCCATAACCGCTAATCATTTGTCTTAATGCGGTTATTTACTTTAAAAAAAGATGGACTTTTTCATGTTATTTTGAATATTGAGTTCAGATCTGAATTCATTAGGCTGAAGGCAAAAATGTGAGGTATGTAATGGCTGTTATATTTAAAATTATGTATTCTTTTCTCATTCTCAGCATTCATTTCTGCCCCTGCTATTTGATGTCCTTAACAGAAATATGGTACCCGTCATCCTTCAAGAGTTTGTTGCACAGAATTACGGAGGGATGCCTGGGTCCCTTCAGCAGGGTGCACCAATTAATAGGGCAAGATATTTTGTGTAAATGTCTGACACTGCTCGTCCAGCAGTGAGCTGGCAATTAAATGAAGAGAAACAGTACCTGTAGGCATTAACAGAAGAGTGTGGTTTATTCATAAGTATTAACGTGTTGTCTTCTGTCAAGAGCGAGTCTAGGGTTTTTTCTTCACTCAACCTGATTTCTCCAGGTGTCATTGTTCTGCTATTCCACCTTCCACCGGAGACGTTTTCAGAAGCTGATGTGCTGAACAGCCAGTCTCCACAAGCGATGTTTGGTATGTGCAGCTGCACGCCTGCATTGCGAGTCTGTAATATCGCCCACCTGGTGATCCAGGCCCTGGTGAATGTAAACTCAGTGAGACTTAGAAGAAGAAACTAGACAGACTTATTTATTTACTTTTTAATTTTGCTCTGCTACAGAGGACGGCTAATAAGTAAAATAATTTACAACACAGGCACTTTTTGTAGAAAGTGTACCTATCGTTTAAGCAAATTGTTTCCTCAGTATCGCATTGTGCTGAATAAAAAATGAGACACGGAGTTAAATGTACATTAACTGACATTCATGGTGATGAGGAAGTCTAGGGAGGGATATTCAGATGTGAACACCCTTTTCTTCAAAAAGGTGCAAATGAAAGAGTGTTTTCCTCTTGAAATATCTTATTTTTTATGTGAAATGATGGTTGCTGTGTTTGTGGAAAAGGTAAAAGGTTGGAGATGTGGTTTCCTCCTGCCGTTTCAGATACTTTTCCTGCAGGTGCTTCCATATTTATCTTTGGTCTTTCGCTTCTTTCATCTTACAAGCCGAGAGGGAAAACAAGCCAATGAATGGTTGCCCAGATCTTGTAGTTAGGCCTAACCCTGCATAGGGTGACACCTGGAGAAAGCATCAGTGTTGGAGCCAGCAATGAGGGAGAGAAGGGAGTGAGCCTGCTCGATGAGCTGCAGGTGCTGGGGTGGGGCTGTGCTTCATGTCCCTCCTTCAGAGGTGGTCTGCTGCTCTGCAAGTCCTTCATTCTGTCTGTGGGGGAGCCCCGTCTTCACCGTGGCAGCTCCCGCAGAAGACAAAGATGCCCCTTCCCTATGTCAGAACAGTCCAGTCTAAAAATCAGGATGTTTCCTCCTATTTTAAGTCACTGTGCACGTTGGCATGGATGTGCAGCCTCACCATGGTAATAACTGGCCACTGATTTCCTTTCCTCATGCTTTAATGGCTTTATTTTTTTGCCTTCACATCATTCATAATCCTTCTCTATACTTTCTTTTTTTTTATGAGCTGGCTGCTGGGGCTGAAAATAAATACATAAAATGAAATGGAAAACACCACAAAAGCAAAGCTTCCAAGCCTTAACGCTTTCATGCGCTCAGTCTCTCTGTCAGAGTCTTTTTGCCAGAGGGCAGGGGGAGCGTTTTCCACTGACAACCCACCTTGCAGAAAAGATGGAGGATGCTAACAAAGCTCCAGCCCTCGTAGTAATGACCCTTCTGGAGAGAGGGAACTGAGGAGCCCATCTGAGGAGCTCTGTATTTGCTTGACCCTTCCTCATCTCAGCGGTCAGAGCGCAGCGAAGTCATCTCAGTGTCTCTTGCTTATATCCTACCCTCTCTCTGACTTCTCTCTGTGCTTGTCTCTCTGACAAGCACTTCTGTGCTTGGCTGGTCTGGGTCAGGATGTGGCTCACAGAGCCTAAGGCCATGCTGAGCTACCCTCAAACCCTTCTCTGATGGAAAAAAAAAAAACAAACCCCAAAAATCCCATAATATTTTCTTTGCTATTTCACACAGTCTTCTTGCTTCTTTGTGCCTTCCATGATTACAGACCTGTCCCACTGTCCCAGCCCTTACGTTTCACTGTTCTAGCTCCTCATCTCACCATGCGATGCCCCAGAATCCGCTCTTGCCTCCAGCTGCTCAGGCACTTAATGCCTGGCCAAAGTCTTCCCTTAATTCTCTCAGGATCTGAGGGGAGTGTCCTGGGGGTTCCATAGCAGGTTGTGCTGCCTTTGTGAGCGTGGTTCTCCCTCCCGTTGCTGGAATAAGGTGAGTGCCCCTGCAGAAGCTCATTTTATGTGAAACCCTCAACTTCTGCAGCTCTACTGTGCGTTGCACAAAGCCCTTCCCATTCTCCCATGAGTCCTCACCTGGTTTCTGTCCCACCACATTGTCTATCCCACACAGTGAACTGCTCTTCACTGAACATTAAACTGCTTTTACCGGGCACAAATGCCTTCTCAGATGTAGCTTGTTACCCTGGCAGTGATCAGCTCGTATGTCTGTCATAGAGTGTCAGAAGTTGCACAGGCCAGATGCAGGGTGTTTGATAGAAGCTCTTCCCTCTGATTTTCCAGTATTTTTCAGGATGTAGGCACTGATGTGCCTTCTCAAGAGGGGACGTCGCTGGACAGACGTGCATGATCTTGGGGAGAAAGTCGTGTTATCTCTTGTCTTTGAAGTAGCAGCAAGGAGCCTCTCACAAAGAAAACATAACAGACTTTCGTTCTGCCTTACACCCAGCTTGCCACTGGCTCTGGTTACCAGCCTAACAGTAGAAAGCTTTTTCAGTTCTTTTTGAGAAACTCTGGGTTTGTTTTCCTTTTTCCTGCTGCGAGCAGTTTCATTATCAGCCCAAAGGTACTTCAAAGGCAGAAATGCAACCCTAGGAGCCAAAGCTGTCTCTGAACATGCACTTTACGTTTAACATAAGCATTTTTGGGTTCCAGAGTGACTCGATTTGATTATTTTATTTTATTTTATTTTATTTTATTTTACTTTTTGTCTTTCAGAAATCAGCTTTTGCAAATAATCTTTTTCTTCTTCCCTTTTCTTCCTTTGGCTCATTGAACCAGTGGCTCGATGTTATAACCAGTGCATTATAAATGCCATTCTTCCAGGTCAGCCTTGGTGGACTGTAGATTATTCCTGTGGCAACAGCGACTGGATGTTTCGGGCGAGCCTGTAGATATGTGGGATACAGCATGAGAGAAAGAATGAGGCAGAACAGGGGAGGTGAGAGCAAGGTGGGCAGTAATGCTAATTCTGACTTTGACAACCGCCCTTCCTATGCCGGGAGGAATTTTCCACAGTTTCTTCCCTCATCTCTAAAGTGAGGACAGAAGGGGAAGCTTCATCTCACAGATCTCCTCTTGAGCTGGCAGCCTCAGCCAGCATAAAGCAGCATATGCAGAGGAAAATCTGGTGCCAGTGTCTGCAACACTTGCTCTTTTCAGGGGCTTGGATCTAGCAAGAACCATCTCAGATGTTTGCTATTGATCACTCTCTGCAAAGTCCCAACTCCATTCCCCTGCAGTTCTCAGTGTAGGAGTTCACATTTTTTTTTGACCGGGGTCTAAATGAAGCTCTTTGCAATGTTTATTCCAGTTCTCCTCCTCTCTACAACTCGCTTCTTTAAATCTTTCCCATTTTCTTTTCATCTGACCTCATGGTCATGTTTTGCTGTTCTCACCCTGGACTACTCTTGTTCAGCTCTTGTTTGATTGTCCTTCAGCTTCTCCTCTTCCTTGCCAGTATATTTTTCTTCCGATTTCCAAACTGACAGTCTCTAACTTTCCCTGTTACAGGAGGATGGCAGAGCCTGTGCTGAGCTTAACCAGTAAGCTTTTTGCCTTGTCAGTATGCAATGACAAGGTTAACTTTTTCCCAAAGGCAATTCAATTTCTCAGAACGCCAGTGGGCTGCTGAATCGATATACGCAGTTAGATATTTTCAGTTTTAAAGTGTGGTTCCCAACAGAGTTGTGCTAACAAGGTCAGTAAACTTCAAGTGCCTCGAATTCACAGGGGGAAGGAAGGGTGCACAGGCTGAAAACTGAGCATGGAGTAAAAACATGCTGCTTTTACTATTTTTTTTTTGTTTGTGAGAATGTTCATACTACTGCCTAGGATTATTATTAATTAGTAATCTAAAAAAGCTATCAGACGTGACAGGGAGAAGAAATAAAATGTTAAAAGTGCTGCAAGTTGTTGTTACTGGATGCAGTGTGCTGTGCAACCGGATTGAACAATGACCCATGAAAGCCATTACAGCACAATGGAAAGTTTCAAACGGAGCTGATGAAAAATTAAAGTAGTAGAAGAAAATCTGCAGCGTAATTTTACAGGAGATGACTTCTGGCTGTCTGCAAGGTTGTCCTCAAGGCTTTCTAACAATTTAAGAAGAGGATTCCATGAAGGAGACAAGCCTTTTATAGATCTGCAACCATATCTAAACAGTGCCTGGCGACCAGAGAACATGAAGTGCAGGTTCATAGGAGAATCATCTTCCTGCTTTTAAGAACCCCGTCTTTTCGGTTCACACTGCCTCCTGTGTATAAATGGATGTATTTATGTACATATAGTACCTTGGGGAAAAAAAAAAAATCTTTTGTTGGTTACTTTGCTAGGAAGAATAGATCCAGGGAGGTGTAGTAATGCTCGGACCTGCTCTGTTACCATGTGGAAGCTGATATTCCTTATCCACAGAGGTGAACTCCCACAGTTGAAGGCTGTGGACCAGTATACAAACCAAACTACTTTCCTAGCAAAGCTGGGAGAAGAACAGCAGCTTATAACTTGGTTTAAATACCTCCCGAGGGATGTGAAGAGTGGGACCCATCACTCTCGTAAGAGGCCCCTGAAACAATAATTTTACTGAGAGACCAGAAAAAAACACTACTTCATTCACAGAGGAGAACAGGTTGCACTTATGACTGAGTTGTGCATAACTTGTAACTGAATTGTGCACTTATCCGTGTATTCCAGCTCTGGAAAAGGCCTGCAGGAGAGAACAGAAGTGTACCTTGGAGTTCAAAGTTGTTGAATGAGAGAGAGAATTTAGGAGATAAATTTTATACCAGTATTTACTGCCTTTTTACAGGACCCATAATATTATATCCACATCGGTATGGACAGATAAAGCCTTTGGTAGTAGGAATTTGGTGATGATGTGCTGTGGAAAGAGCGTGTATTATCCCACTATTGAAGATGATCTTTCAGAAACTACCTGTGGGAGACCACTGATGGAGAAAATGACTTTGAAAGCGTGTTATTGCTTTCAGCTTGGACTTTCTTGTGCTGAATGAGGATGAGATCAAGCACCTTGTATCCACAAGTTGTGTGGATGGTCTAGATACCATGAGAGAACTCCTAGGTAGGGATGCATATGAGGAAATGAGTCATGGAACATCTCGCTTACTCTTGATACAAAAAGGAGGCAACTTGCTATATTGACGTGGTTATCTGAAGGGCTTGTGCACAAGGACAACTGCTGGAAGAACAACGGCACATGCAGTAAGTAATCAAACTACAGCAGGAATCACCAAGATGGTATGTGTCCAGAATGGCCTTTCTTCTTATAGTTCTTATTTACCAAGAACTGAATATAGTTCAAACCGTGTAGTTTATTACAAAAATGTTTGTGTAGTCTGTTCATTTCCCTTCAAGACAGTGGAGATGCCCTTGTTTTGCTCACTCTCGGTTCCATAAAGGGTAGACCTGATGTACATTCAAGTTTCAATCCATGAACCACTCCTCAAAAAGCCTAAGATTAAATTCTTATCCAGCTTCTGAGGCAGAGATTCAAAGTTTGCTCCTGGTATTCAATGTTTATAAGGCCTAAGGGGGGCAATTAACAGCTTCTAGTCTGTCCCCTTGTATAAAGTGGGCCACATCATTTTACCCAGTGCTAGGAATTTTTATAAGGCTTTGAAAAATGAAACTCAGATTTCAAAATTACAAGGAAAAAATGCTTGTAAAAGCATCTATGATATTTCTGCCTATTACTTTAAGAAAATGAGAGGCTGCAAATGGACCAAATATAGCAGAGAGGTTCTTGAGGATGAGGGAACTGGCAGGTTTGGAAATTGAGTCTTTACCTTTAAAGACATGAGAGTGGACTTGAGGGGAATTTGTTGTGTCACAGACTCCCGGTCTAATGACAGACCAGTCAGTCACAGAGGTAGGTGGAACGTACTTTTGCAAAGGGCACCGCTGTTACAGTATGTGCCGTACTTTTCTCTCTCTTTTCTTCTTTTCTTCTCAGTAATGGACAGGAAATGGATGAAGTAAGAGCTGCATTTTACATAAAATAACCTAGAATAGTTGGCATCATTAGCTGAGAGGATCTGAATTGTCCTCTTGAAATGCGTGTGTTGGGGCGATGTGCGGGCAGGGATGGCAGGTTCACTCTGAAAGTGACCAACGGATGGGAATGTTCTGTTGGCCCTTGGCTGGGTCAAGGTGAAAAAGTCAAAAGGAAGAGGAAGGAGGGAGGGAGGAAAAGAAGTGTGTATTGCTGGTGACAGTATAGTTCAGTGGTGTGTTTATGGTCTGGGCACAAGCACACAGTTTCTGTAGGTGAAGGAGAAGGTGACTGTGAGTTCACTTGGTAAAGCATCTCATTCCTGAACTGGTGGCACCTCTCATTGCACCGCGCTGCAGGAAGATGCAGGGCTGGGCTAGCTGAGGAGGAGCACTATGGAAATTGGGTTTGCTCAAGGTACAAGCTGTGCTGTGCCTGTCAAGCTGTGTTTGTCAAGAAAAGGCAAGATTCATCGACACTCTGTGCTGTGCCTAGCAGTGAAGTTGTCACAGAGTCATTCCCACCGCCTGTTGACCCCCCCTTCTCCCTCACCCCTTCCAGCCCTGTTTCTCCATAAAGCACAAAAAGAGAAGACCACATAGGAAGCATTAAATCTTGCATTATTACACAAGCATGACTGTTAGGCAGATTCAAATAGGAAATAAACCCCATTTTTTTAAGCAATAGAAATAAAATTGGCTGAATGGCATTTAGGAGAGGCTGGGCACAGGGAGCTTGTACTAAGCATGGCCTAGAAAGAGAGCTAACAATATTTTACAGTGGCTTAGTGGGACCTGTGCACTTGCCCAAATCCCCTGTAGGTGGTAGGAGCCAGCCTGAACATCACATAAGATCAAGCTTTTAAACTCATTCTATGCAAACTTACAGCTCTTTCTTAATTTATTTATTCCCTCTCTCTTTTCATCCCTCTTTACACTGCTTGTCAGATCTTCTCATCCCCAGTGGCTTCAGTTCTGCAGTGATAGTGTCTCAGTGGTTTGTTCATGTTATGGTTGAATTCATATTCTATAGAGCATTTTCCCCAGGTCCAGCTGGATCCTGCTGTGATGCACAGGCTGTCTCCCCATTCTCAGAGAAGTCTGAGTTTGTAAAAGGCAAATAATAAGTATTTTTCTGCAGTAAGACAAAATTGGATGATATGGAACCTGCGACATCCAAGTATTACCAGTACAATCTACAGAGCAGCACACTTTACTCTCCTGTAGTTGAATATTCTGCCGCCGACAAAATGACACTGTCCAGGAGGTCCTTGCTTGTTTCCTCTTTGTGATCCAAAAAGCATTGGTTTGTTCAAGTTTTCAGGCAGGAGTCTTGCAAAGACACAGCCTTACTTGGTACTGGTTTTGGCAGCTTATGATCCATCTTGTTCCAAGGCACTTGCTCTGCTGTGATAATGAACGGAGCACATGGCAGTTCCCAGATTGCCTGGACAGCCATATATGTGCGGGAGATTTCTAATAACATCGAGGCTTTGGTTAGGCTGGTAAGTCTGGAGGTGTATTTCTTGCAGGTCTATCTGAATCTACCTAGCTACAGAACTATATTAACCAAATCTTGATGCATTGACATCCCAGAATTTTTTTTCAGTCTTTCGAGCAAGCCTGTTGACCATTATTCTCCTGAGGATTTATATAGCAGCATGAGGAATGAGGTACAATAGTAGTTATCACAGTAGGAGCTGTCACCTTTCTGTTCATGGAAGTCGATGATGTTTGCATCCTGGAGCGCCTGAGCAATGATCTTGTTATCCCATCCGATGGTAAACAACCGCACCACTTCTCTGTAACACAAGACGTGTTCGTGTATGTTAGCAGGGTGCCGGTGACTCCTGCTCCCTCACCCTCCGACACTGATCGTTCAACATTGCTGCTGCAGTTGTGGTTGTTGCCAGCTGCTTCTGGCCAGAAAACTGTGAAGTTTCAGTTGGTGCATGAGGAGAAAAGGCAGGAAGAGACACTAACCAGCTTCCAAAATGCTTGCGGAAGAAATAGATCCATTTGACAACTTCCTTACATTTGTCTGTCTTCACTTAAAAGTAGGAAAGGCTTTAGGGCTGTTTTAACGAGTTGGGTTTTTTACCTCGGTTTTTCCTGCTCACTTTCTTTCATGCCAGACATGTGTTACCTGCTTCAGCGTCTGCTGAGCAGCTGCAATATTGCTGGCTGCATGGCTGATTAGGGAAGTGGAAAATTAATGGGGTTAATTGGATTAATGCTTACTGTAGCGGGGCAGAGTCATCAGAGCCTTTGCACCACACCCACCGTGGGTTCTGCTGCCATTTGCTTGAGCAAGAACAGTGCACAAATTCTCGTAATGCATCCACAAATTCTCGTAATGCATCCACCATATATGTTCCTCTGTGGAACCATAGCCCTGTTTCTCTGGTCACCTGGCAGCTTGTATGAATGATGTTTTCTTTAAATTAGGAAACCAGAGAAAATACTGAGAAGAACTGAAGTGAAGCACAGAGATAGCTATCGAACAGAAGTGCACGTGCTTGTAGCCATGCTCCGTATTAAAGTGGTTTGCCATGAAACACTATGTTATAGATCTTGGGAGTGAGCTGGAAAACTTCTAAAAATCAGAGAGGAGATGTTAGTGCGTAGCTAATAAGAATTTTTTCAAATGGCCCATCATCCACATGGCGTATAACTGCATAATCAGGTTTGGGATCACCATCTCACCTACTCCGTGTGCTACGCCTTTACCTTTTCTTAACATGAACTAGATTTTGTCCTGAACGCCGGTGAAATGCTCGACAAGTGCAAGTGGAGGATGTTTAGACATGGTAACAACTGCGTAAAACTGACATGATAAACTGACCCCTGTATTTTGAAAAATCGATAGCTGAGGTATGTTGCATGTGGGTACCTCATGTTTTGGGGTACTTTTCGCAGAAAGATGTGAGGGAATGGTTCTCTGAATGTTTCCCACATTTGTGAGGTTATATTTGCTTTTACACTCTGAGTGAAAGGAAACGGCGTTTTATCTGGGACTTCTATACACGTGGCTCTCTTGCTTATGAAATTACCCTGTGAGGAGATGCATCAATCCCCAAATGCCCTTGAAAGATATCTGCTCAGAACAGGGATTTTGCATACAAATAGCTATCAAAAGAACCCTGAAATCTTTCGGTTAGTTTAAAATGAAGCTCACTGCCTGCGATATTTCACAGCTGTCTCCCTAATGGTTTTACAGGCCCACCAGAGAGCTGAGGAGCAAGAACCCAGGTTCTTGGTGTCTCCAGAAGCAGCTTCGTGCCTTGTCACAGCCGGTTTCTCACGTCGTGCAAACAGAGCTTCTAACGCCATGTGTGTAGGAGGCAACATTAGCCACCGGAGCTGACACTACTGTTCAATAAATGCCAGCGGGATAAGGAGAGGTGGGGGATTCTTTGGAGGAGGTATCGATGTTTCCTAGGCAATGCTGACAAAAGCATGCTGCCTCTAATTGGCTTCGCTACAAATATTTACAGCTGTGAAAAGAAGTTTACTGATCCCACAACGGTAGCCATGGTTGCCTATCTTTTTAGCTGCTGTTGTGCTGGTGAGAAACATGAATAGGTTGCAAGAATCCCTCACTGGCTTTGTCGCAGGAACATTTACTGACCCAAATGTAGAAGCCAAATAAGCTCTAAAGGTTCTGTGTGTTTTTCTGGTAAGCCTTGCCATTTGTCTTGTTCATTAGCCAAAAAACCCCCAACCAACAAACCCATAGTGAGGGGCTACAACAAATTCAGGGCTTGTTACCATTTATATTGGCTGTGTGTATGTAAATAAAATATTATGTTCTAGTATAATATCAATGTATTACTCTACAAATTCGAATTCCCATGCTGGCAGTGTCTGTTTGCAGGCCTGTGTACTCAATCAGTCCCTTGAAGTAGAAGTGTTGGTACAACATGTTTTAATATTTGTTCTGAAATTACCTATCGGTTTGAATGTGTACTCACTCCTGATGGGACCGAGGGAAGAAGATGGAGCCAGACTCTTCTCAGTGGTGTCCTGTGACAGGACGAGATGCAATGGGCACAAACAGAAATAGTGGAAATATCTTTTAAATGTAAGAAAAACTCTCCTACTATTTCTTACTAACACTGTAACAGGTTGCCCAGAGATGTTGTGGAGTATCTGTCCTTGCAGATATTCAAAACCTAGCCGGACACAGTCCTGGGAAACCTGCTATAGCTGGGACCCTGCTCGAGCAGGAGACCCTGCTAACCTCAACTATTCTGTGATTCTCTGAACGTGCCATAAATTCTGCACCTTCTATTTTAGCAGTGTGTGTTGTACAACGTGTACGTCATTTTAAATAATGGGTCTGAAGTCCCACAGAACGAGCCTCCAGGCTCAGAAGGTCCATTGGCTCCTTGGTGTTACACACCGACCTCTTGCACAGGTAATGGCCTTTACCATCCCCAAGTTTGCACGCCCTGGTGCACTAACACTGCACACTCATTTTATTGTTGAAAGGGAGTCAGAATATGCCTGGCAGATTTTGTTTTTCAGGAAGTGGAGGTGGTTACCCACGAAAATTTTAATCAGAACACTGCCTGGTGGTAGCTGTGTGCTCTAATGGGAGAAGGTATGAAAATGACTTGATATGCATTCAAGACTCTGAAATAATGCCACATTTTTCAACAGGAGAATGTCCCCTGAGGTTGCTATTCCTGCTGTGCTTCAGGCTTCAGCAAAATATCTTTTTTTTTTTTTTTTTTTTTTTTTTTTTGTGAAAATCCAGACTGCAGAATTGCTCGGCAAACTTAACAGCCTTGCTTGCCAGTCAAGGACCATTAGCCTGAATGTTTGCATGAGCTTGTCATAGGCACTGTAACCGGCAAGACTTCACATTGACATTTAGTGCTGAATGTATTTCTTTTCAGTCAGATAAAACGCGGGCTGCTGTATTGTGCTGGTATTTGTTCTCCATTTTCCAGGCAGTTCTTGAAAGGGGCTCACGAATGCACAGTGAATTATTAACATCTGTTTACTTTCAATTTAGCTCAAGAAATTCTCACGAGGTTTGTGCCTTCTTGCTTGCTGTAGTGCTTGGATGGGCTTTACTTCTCCTAGTTACTGCTGTCAATGTTGAGTCTTGAGCTGAGACTGATGCTGCCAGCGACTCGATATGCGGCATAACGTGGCCACTCATGTGAGAGCTTTCTGTAAATATGTAATGTAGTCTCAGACAGTAAATTAAAGATTAAGCTTATGCGTTGGTTTCATATGTCAGCAATTTGTCAGGAGAGAATTCCATAGTGATTTAGTATGCGTCTACTTTTGGAGATTGTGAATTAGGCTTTAACTAGTGATGAATTATCCAAAAGGTGCATGTGCAAGCAAATATGATTTTGGTGGTGACTCAGCACGGACAAATGAGATCATAAAGATAGGTATCTCATTGACAAACTAACAAGTTTGTACTCCATTTTTCTCTAAAGTTCTATTAAGCTATTAGCATGTCTAATAGCATTGGAAGACCTGTGCATTTTCTTACGAAACGTGATTTTGCCTTGACTATGAGCCATTGCATCTAGTTGCAAGAGCTGATTCTTTCCTTTGTCTGTTGGGCCATATACTCTGTGGGTAGCAAGCAGAGAACTTCAGGAACATAAAAATATTATTTTCTTTCTTATTTAATTTCTTTCATTTGTCTTGTGTTCTTTTTCCTAACTCTGTGCTATGTTCTAGACTCTGTTCCTCTGCCTTGAATTTATGCCATACCATTCCAGATCAAGGCTTACATGACATTTTTGACTGGAGAATCTCCAAATGACTCTTGCTGCTGGAAGCACTAACCCTTCCTGTGTATTGGAAATGGAAATAGAAATCAGTTTGACTCAAGGGAGGACATGCCTTGATACGATCTTTGTTGGTCTTAAATTGGTTGTTGTATTTCCTAGCGCTGGGAGAATGAGACATCGTCTTTCTCAGGTGCATTTGGTTGCACGTACTTTGTCTGCAGAGCAGTGAGGACCATCCCACCTGCCCGCTAAAGGTGATCCCCTTTCTGTCCCATTTTATTTGCTCTGGCTGTGGTATTTAATGGCTATTCAGTAATTCCTCAATTTTATTGAAATGTCTGCCAACATGTTCAACAGATTCCCTGACTTGATGGCTACAAGAAGATGCATACGGCTATACAAGCAGAATGTATGAGCAAACAGTCTTCCATCACTAACGTATTTTTTCTTTTCTCCTGACATTTGTGACAACTCTCCTACGGTACTGAGCTGGGCTCCACAATCTGCTGCCTTTTTACGGCAATACCTGTTTTACAGACACACATGAGAGGTTTTAGCTTTAGCAGCATTATCTTAGGCTGCCTTTCCACCAGACCAAGTCATTATTCATTCACCTATTCCTTGATGTGCCCCTCTGTCATGTTTCGGTGTCATTAGCTCATGTCCCACACACCCAGACAAGCTTTATCAGCTCCAATTTCCTTTGTTCCTTCTTCTTCTAATTGGTTCGCTGCATCGTTTCCTCCGTGGTCATTTCTTAGATCTGTTTCAATTCTGCACCAATTTCTTGCAAATACATCTGCCTGTGTTCTGTGCATTGTGTAGTGTTGCGCTGATCTCACTCTTAATTTTTAAGATATATTGTTACTCCATACCGCTTCTTTCTGTCTGTTGCCACTCCATAGTGGGCAGTCACTTTTCTGGTTTTGAATCTTTGACTCCACTCTGCTGGTTTGGGTTTTTTTGTTTTCTAGTCTGTATCTGCCTTAATGTCATTCCACAGCAACATGTTTGAGCTTTTTCCCATCCATGGCTACCACGTTTGTATTTTCCCTACAATGAGGTCAGGTCACTAGGGTCTGTCTGGCAAGCCTAGATAGACTCCACGTGAAAAGTAATGCTGTGGGTGATGGTAATTTCTTCCAGCTCCGTGACCACGGCTCACAATTCTGCAGCTCTGCAATTCTACGTATCTGCAGATCTGCAGTTCTCGCTGTGCTGAACGAGCGTGATACAAGCCCGATGGATTTCTCTAACGGATTTAGTCAGAAAGCAAGACCAATTTTAGATTTTCTTTAAACACACTGTAACAATCAGCTAATAAATCCAACCTGGTATGCTTCAGCATCCAATTTCCTTTCTCTTAAGGCACTTTCTCTAGGAAGGTGAGATTTGCCCTTTGGAAAGAGGCAGTTGTGAGATTACCAGGGTCGTGTTTTGACCCCAGCTGGTAACCGAAATACCAGGCAGCCGCTCACTCACTCCCGCCCTCCCCAGTGGGGTGGGGAGGAGATTTAAAGAGAAAGGAAAACTTGTGTTTTGAGATAAAAACAGTTCACCAGGACAGCAAAGGAAAAATATAAAAATATATTAATAATTATAATAACAAATATCTATAAGGATAATGGAATATATAAAACAAACGATGCACAATTTCTCACCACCCGACGACCGATACAGCCCGTCCTGAGCAGCAGTCGGGGACCAGGGGTATCCCCCCCCAGCTATCCCAGAACAGCAAGTTCCAGAGAGAGCAGGCGAGGGAATGAACAGTTGAACAAATGAACGAAAAGGCCTGAACAACAAAAAAAAAAAAACCAAAAAAAACCAGGGAAACAAAAAGCAACCCAAAGGGAATCTTAAGGGTTAAGGCTCTAAGGGCCTAAAGGAAGTAGCCCACCAGCCGACCCTCACTTATATTGGGCACACCATCTCTGGTATGGAATACTCTCTTTGGCCAGTTTGGATCAACTGTTCTGGCTCTGCCCCTCCCAAGTTTTTGCACCTGCACATTGGCAAAACCTGGGAAACTGCAAAATGTCCTTGGTCGTTTAGCAGCAACCAACAGCATCAGTGTGCTGTCACCGTTCTTCTCACACTAAATCCAAAGCACGGGAGCTGCTGGAGACAAAACTAGCTCCATCCCAGCCTAAACCAGGACAACCAGAAAACAATATATACGTTTATAAGAAACCTCCCTGGGATGCGTAGGACCTGCATTTAAGGTCAGGCCTGTGTTCTACATCCTTGCCTGAGGTAAGTAAGCTTGTGCCCAGCCTTGTACCCTGGTGGTCCTGACCTTGCCTTGCTGACATCTTCCTGGCTTCTTGGCTCTGCCACATCACTACAGATTTCCCTGGTCATCTAGGTTCTTGGATGATGATGGCTGCTGTTGCTGGACTTGCTTTGCTCTCTTTGCTCAGACAACGAGGGACTGTGTCGTTGCTGGTGAGGGCAACGCCTTGCCTGCCTTTCTGTCACCCTCAACTCCTGGGTCACCTTCCTTTGTAGGGCTCCCCACTGCTGCTGCTCCCTGACAACGGGATAGCGGAGGGACCACTTTCCCTTTCTGCTTGGAAATCAGTAACCATTAGAGGTAGATGTCATATTGCAGAATGATTCCACATGTGCCACTGTCATTTTTCCTGATAGGAGACTCCTTAGTGAATGTTAACGGCCTGTTTGATGGTATGCATGTTTCCTATACCACCTCCACAAACGATCAATGTTTTTTCTACATCTTATCCTGTGTTGGTGTTGCTCCCAGACCTGTTTCTATTTCAAAGACTCCTACCATAGCGGTTTTGTTTTGAGTTGGACTCTAAATAAGAAGTTAGAGCGTTTAGAAGTAGAGGCCTCTAGCTCCTTTACCTTTGGTGACTGATAAGGAGAGCAGCTTTTTGTATTCTGAGTAACATTTTCAGCAGTGTCTACATCACCCTGAGAAGTATTTCAGGGTAGTGACACCACGAAGGAGAGAAAGCTCAGTAAGTGACTGCAGCCCTGATTTTTGAGCATTCCACTCTTCTTCATAGAGTGAATTCCAAGCAGTTCAATATGGTCTCAGCAAATTGAGTTGTTTGTTTGTTTAGTTTGGGGTTTTTTTTATGTTTACATGTGAGAACAAGATCCACAAAGACTGTCTCACTTATCCTTTCGGTGGATCAGATCTACTATTTTGGCCACATCCAAATGGGAAAAAACAGAGACATTAAAGAACTGAATGTTAGCCTGCAGTCATGATGCAGAGGTATTGTCTCAAATCAGCTTGAAATATTTAGGGTGGAGATGGCTTCATCGCACAACCACAGTTGTCATATAGTGTTAAGAGACTATTCTGAGTCCTGCCTTAGGAATGACCTTACTCAATGCCAGTTAATTAAGGGCTGGCTGGCATACAATATCTGACTTCTTTGCTGTCAAAGTATGAGAACTGTGTGTAGGATTTATTTCAACTAAAATTCCTTGTGGTCCTACAGAGTTAATTGTAAGAGTCAAGCTTTACTTGGGATAGTACTTCTCTGAAAATAAAGGCGACTAAGTACCCAGTCTTCTAAATACGTTCATGGAGTTTCTGTATTTTAAGTGTCAAAGCATTTATGATGATTTGCTCTCTAAAACTGCCTCTTTCTCTTTTTTGATTACAAAAGAAGTGCAGAAAATTAGCTCAAACTGAACTTATAAATGGCTAAAATAATGGGAGGTGAACCCTGCTTTATATGCACCCAAACACCCATAATAGCAATGGAAGACCCATAAACTTTGATTCAGACAGCGATACTGATTTTCATATGTTGCAACTTGATACTTCTGCTGTGGCTGAATTGTGATCTTGTCTTGAGTTTAGATGTGCTAGAAACCTCTCAAAACTCGCTGAGGTAAGACCACATGGAGTGGCGGTGGAATTTAACAGTGCACAGAAGAATTTCATAACCTCTGATGGCAATTCTGAATGACTCTGAGTTTGAAGAAGACCACCTCATCTCACAACACCAGAGCTTCTCTGCCTTTATTTATAAGCCAGCCAGATAAATACACTTCAGTGCACACTTGGCTCTTACTAGCTTTTCAAGCAAGGTGATCTTGATCCTGTAAAATCATCTTCTTTTGTCCTTTTTGTTTATTTTTTTTTTCCTGTAAGAGAACTTCGTGAGTGTGTAATTGAAATTAAAACTTGCTGTGGAGCTTCAGAAAGCGGAGAGAAAAGATGTTGAAAAGACAATGTCAAGTGGTGGCATTCTACAGCAACACAAAGAGTCCTTTGCAATAGGACATTGCTTCTCGCAGTGAAGTAATCCTGGGAACCGGTGAAAAGGAGCATGTTTTACAAGCCACAGCAGAGAAATCAATACAACAAGAGTCAGTGTGCAAAACCAACAACCATTTTTTTCTGACTCAGCTATCTAAGCAAGGCCAACAATGATATTATTTGAAAGACAGGATGCTGTATGAACAGTGCATGAAGAGATCGGATTTTCCACCTAATGAAACCAAATTGTGCTGTCGCTACCTGCAACTGAATTTGTACACTTACACATGAAAAAGGCATCTTGGTAGGAGAACGCAGAACTCAGTCCTGAGCTTTTTAGAAGACGATGGGCTTTGGATCAGATCCTTAAAAACAGCAACCATGGAGTATGAACGACTTTTTTAGCATGGTAGGAACAGCGGTGTAAAACAGGTCTTGATCTTGTCTCCAGTTCTTCCCCTCCTGTGCCCAGCAAGCACAGTGACTTGTGTTACGAGTTCGGTTGCAGAGCCCTGCACAGATGCAGTGTAATTATTTCATTTGTGAATCATTTAGTCTCATCGTTCAGACTAATCATCTTTCCGGCTATTTATAGGTTGCAGCTGCCAACTGGAAAGCCAGCAAACATGGGAACTGTAGAGAAAAAACAGAGTTTCTTAAGTGCCTGTGGGCTGCAACTGCATGTTTTAACTGAGCTTGAGACAGAGGTAGTTATTCCTCTGAAGTATAGTTTCCTTGCCAAACAAGAGGTTGTGGTTACACCACAATAATCTCTACTCCAAAATACAGTTGCCAGGGAGGAGTTTTTAAATTACTTTTGCTATTATACGTTTTCTTACATTTTTTGTGTGACTCTTCATTTAAGGAGAATCTTTACTGATCTGAAAAGAATCACGCAGAGGAGCAGTAATTGAAGAATTTTTCTCCATCAGTGTTGTTGATGGGAAAATGCAAACACAAAGATGACTTTTCCTTCTGTCTGTTTCAACACTACACATTGTGTTCAGCAGGAAAGTAATGAGATTTATACAGAAGGACTACATCAAAATACCTCGTGTGCTGCATCCTCCTAACGAAATAGGAAGAGAATGCTTCTGCTCTTAGCTGTGGGGATGGAATTTCAGGACCAGGGCCTGAAAATGACAGTTTTTACCTCTAATAATCCAGAATTTTGATTTTGAAAGTTACCTCTTTTGTTTGCTGAAGCGTGATGGTGCTGCACTGCTGATCTCTGTGCTGATCTTCTTTGGCAGGTCTCAGAAGCTCTGCCCTGTGCACTAAATGAGCACTAGACCGTCTTATTTTTAACCTTTGCTTCCACAACTGGGAGAGACAATCACTGACATTATTTCTATTGTCTGTGTTCGTGCTTGAACAACTACTAAAGGAATCAGATTCAATCCCCTTTCTTTGTTTGACTCTGCATTCCTTTCATTGCTGTGTGACAAGGCAAGAAATAACCAAATCTGCACGTACTTGCAGTTAGTAGATCAGTCCAAAAGTGTTTTAAGATCTTCTAGAAACTTCTTTTTCTTACTGGCACAAGTGGTTGGCCCTAGGATTTAGATCCTTATTTGTTTGCCAGATGAGATGGATAAGACCGAGATTGGCTCTAGGACAGGGATTTCTGTGAAAAATCCTTGTAAAGGTCATCCCAGGGAGGAGCTATATCTGCAAGAAATTCACTTTTTTTTGAGGTGATGCTCTACTTAAAGCAGAATTAAGGTTTCAGGCATCTGATAAATGGAGAGCTGCTTTTCCCAAAGGATTTGTCATGGTAGTAGGTGGGACTTATTTATTACCAGTCAATGTGGGCAGCTTCAGGTCTCTGGTGACATCACCACCATTCCTATTTTTACCTCGAGACACCACCACCAGGCTGATGAGTCAAACCAACAGAGAGGTGAACCATGTTCATCCGAAATCCCGTGAAAGGCAAAATCTTGAACTCAGCCCTACAACCTGGCCCTTCTCGCTGTTGTTGTTCGCACTTCTGCCTCTACAAGGTGCCTGCTGATATTGGGCTGAATCAGTCAGTGGCTTTCTAGGCACTGACTAATGACCACCTGCCTGCCTGCCGGGCGGAGGAAAGCCAATTACTTTGTTAACTGAAAATTCAATGCTGTGTTACAACACCTACTATGTTCTTCTTTCACTTAGAAGCTGTCTGGAAGTTGTCACAACTCTTGAGCTCAGTGTCCTGATTGTGGGACTTGCAGGGTGGAATCCATTTATCCTGAATTTAGGAACTTAAAAGGTAAATGTCAATTTTTGAACTCATTTTCATAGAATCATAGAATTGTTCTGGTTGGAAGAGACCTCCAAGATCATCGGGTCCAACCATTAACCTATCACTACCAAGTCCCCCACTAAATCATGTCCCTTAGGGCCTCGTCTAAACATCTTTTGAATACCTCCAGGGATGGGGACTCCACCACCTCCCTGGGCAGCCTGTTCCAATGCCCGACAACCCTTTCGGTGAAGGGTCAGGGAAACCCTTTCGGTTTTAGAGTCAGGGAAACAAATACGGGTTTTTTGAGAGGGCAGTTTCTCTTATTCTAAGACAGGTAATTTTGGAGATATCAGACAAATCAGCTCTAGAGGTAACTATTTTTTCCAGTAACTAAAAGAAGTCTGTAGTGAACAACTTAATAAAAATTAATAAATCAGCTATGCTATTATTTTTCCTTGCTGGTCATGTCTGAATCCTGCAGGAAAGGCACATGGAAAAAGGTCAGCCTGTGGATGAATAGCTTTTTTTGCTTAAACCCTACTTGGTAGGCAACGGAGATATGAGTGCCTTTTGTTCAACCCCTTTTCCCAGACCAAAGGTGGGCATCATTTTATCTACTCCTTTTGCAGACCAAGACCCCGTCTCCCCATCTGTATAGGGAATAGCATAGTAGACGAAGGTAGTAGGTTTGACCAATTTCTTTCCTCTGTGTATGAACATGGAATAAGATCTACAAGCTCTAAAGATGCTCTCAAACGTTCTGTTCCGGTACTGACGCTCAGTAGCTTGCTGCTTCATTGCTTATTCATGGCAAGGAGCTGTTCAATATGGAAGATAAAAATACATCAACAAAATTAGAAATATTCATTATAAAGTAAAAATTTAATAAAATTTTTAAATACAAATAAATTATATAAAAAAACAAGAACAGTTGCAAAACTGTATATTTATTTTTAAAGGTACTGTACATCAATAGCTTTCACACAGTCATGTTGCTGTGCCAACTTATCAGGCTGTTGAAGGTGGTATGTATGCTTTACATATTATTTTTGAGCTACTATTAATAATTGTACTCATCAGAGATAACTAACACAGGCAAGTGTTGCTCAGTTGTCCAATGAGGCATGGGAATGAGCATGGCACACACATGCTTCCTAAGTTTCTTAGAGAGAAAAGGCTTATCTCTTTGCATGTGACACAAAAAAGAAGATGAAGATGCTCTTGAAATAAATGAAGCATCTGACTGAAAGGATTGCCCGTCCAACAGCCACCTAAATGCTGCCATGCTCTTAAAGCTACCAACCGTGCCCAAAGGACGTGCAAGCAAGACCAGGGAAATGTATGACGTCAAACTTGAGAATACAGCTATCCATAACAATTTTTTTGAGCCTGTAGAAGGTTGCTCTTATTTTGCCTGTGTGCTGAGAACACCGCCGGTCTTCACATCTTCACAAGGCTGAACAGCATCCGTGGCATTCTGAACCATGTGCTAGCTTTCTGCCACGTGTCTGCTGAAAGCCTGCTCCGGATGTCTGTACCAGTGTTTATTGCTCAAGATCCAGCTTATCCATTGCTTCTGTGGGACCACATCAAGACTGGGATTCACCTGACTGAATGTAGATGTTCCTATGAGGAGCGGCTGAGGGAACTGGGGGTGTTTAGTCTGGAGAAAAGGAGGCTGAGGGGAGACCTTCTCGCTCTCTGCAACTCCCTGAAAGGAGGTTGGAGCCAGGTGGGGGTCGGTCTCTTCTCCCTAGTAACAGACAACAGGGCAAAAGGGAACGGCCTCAAGTTGCATCAGGGGAGGTTTAGATTGGATATTCAGAAACATTTCTTCACCAAAAGGGTTGTTGGGCATTGGAACAGGCTGCCCAGGGCAGTGGTGGAGTCACCACCCCTGGAGGTATTCAAAAGAAGTTTAGATGTGGCGCTAAGGGATATGATTTAGTGGTGGACTTGGTAGTGATAGGTTAATGGTTGGACTCGATGATCTTGGAGGTCTCTTCCAACCAGAACGATTCTATGATTCTATGGTTCTATGTATTTAGCGGTTTCCTTAACAGTCAGTAAAGGACTGATCAGCACAAGCAGTGATTTCTAGGGTACGGTTATTTTCATCTTAGTGTAGATGTAGAAAACTGATCAATAAAATCACGCTCTAAATGTCTCGCTGTAAACTCACTAGCTGCCCAGTTAGCTGCTCAACGTGCTGTGAAAGAGCCAGCAGCGTGCATGTTTATCGCAGAGGAGCTGGGATGAAAGGACATGTACGTGTGTCCCTCAGCTGGACTGCAAGCCAAAGACTGAGTATGATCCAGCCAAAGAGAGGTAAGGTAAGGTAGGTTCAGGACTAATTACACTTGGGGACAAAGGTTAATGTATGAAAAATGGTAAAAATTACTATTTAGGTCCTAATTTTGAGTAAATCACTCCACCCATGCTGTGGTTAATGTTGTTTGCTGCTGTGCTGGCTCTTTAACATAATGACTCTTACAAGTTAACAGTCTTCCTGTTGGTTTTCCAAAATTTGATTCTTACATAATTGTCAAGGGTTTCTGTGGCATTTCCTTGCTCATATCTTGTCCCTTCAGTTTGGTCTCTTTAGCAGCCAGCTGTATCCCTGCCTCCAGGGATGCTGAGATGCAAGGAAAGAAAAAAAGTGGGAAGGAGCTGTACTGACAAAAGCTTTCTGAGGAATGAGGTGCCAGGGTAGATTCTGCTTTGTGTGGGGCATGCAGGAAGGTTTACAGACAGAAAACAGGGATGGAGAACCTCAGCAGAACTCCTGTGAGTTACTCATATGTGTCCATGCCTCAGTTTCCCCAGTACAACTGAATAGTCACTCAGAGATTTATGAGGGGAAAAATCCTGGGGGAAAAGAGTATACTTGAATATCAGTATCCTCCAGCTAGTCATCTTCAACAATCTTATTTAGGTTGTCAATTGAGCCAGGGACTTAAGCCTTCAGAGCTGCTGCTGACCCCTTTACTCAGCACTGGTGAGGCCGCACCTTGAATACTGGGTTCAGTTTTGAGCCTCTCACCATGACAAAGACCGTGAGGTGCTGGAGCGTGTCCAAAGAAGAGCAATGAAGCTGGTGAAGGGTCTAGAGAGCAAGTCTTATGAGAAGCAGCTGAGGGAAGTGGGGTTGTTTAACCTGGAGAAAAGGAGGCTCAAGGGAGACCTCGCTCTCTACAGCTACCTGAAAGGAGGTTGTAGCGAGGTGGGGGTCAGTGTCTTCTCCCAAGGAACAGGCGACAGGGCAAGGGGAAATGGCCTCAAGTTGCACCAGGGAAGGTTTAGTTTGGATATTAGGAAACATTTCTTTACTGAAAGAGTTGTCAAGCATTGGAACAGGCTGCCCAGGGAAGTGGTGGAGTCACCATCCCTGGAGGTATTCAAAAGACGTTTAGATGAGGCCCTAAGGGATATGATTTAGTGGGACTTGGCAGTGTTAGGTTTACAGTTGGACTTGATGATCTTAAAGGTCTTTTCCAACCTAAATGATTCTATGATTGTATGACTGGGAACAACATCAGTTGCAATCTGCTACTGTTGACCTCCTCGGTCACATTTGCTTCCGGTTGTTGTTCCTCACTGAGCTCATAGATACCCTGTAACGTTCCCAGCACCACTGGTAGCATGTGTCAATACCAATCTCCTTCAACTTTGGCATATTTTTCTTGTAAATGTACAGAATCTGTTTATTTCTGGAAAAATCACAATAGTACTTCTTCCACAAACTGGTGATGTTGTGGTTGTGTGCTCCAGACAGCTGTGGGCTCATCTCTCTCACATATATTTCACAAAAGATTAGAAGAGTCTTGGCGAACATTAGGCACCTAACTCTGAGCCACTCACCCCAAACTCCCTTCATCACAAATAAAAAACTCAACCAACAGCCCTAAAGACTTCACATTTGTGGAAAATAATGCTCCTTCCCTTTCACCCTTCTTTATCTCCTTGCCTTGTACGTGAACAAACAAAGCACCTGGAAATGTATCCTTCCCTCGTGCAGCAAAGATGATGTTGGAGAATGAGATGACAAGATATGTTCAGAGAAGGCTTGAAGTCTCCTTGCAACTGTACACAGAGTTCCTGGCATCATGCTATATAATTGTATAAATTTGTCTTATTTTGAGCTGAAGTTAAATGGCAATTCATGCTCTTTAGGAACAGAATATTTATCTTTTCAGGACACAACTGTTATTCATGTTATTATTGTGACAAGTGACTACAAACCATATCACTTCATATAATCATAGAATCGTTCTGGTTGGAAGAGACCTGAAAGATCATCAAGTCCAACTGTTAACCTATCACTACCAAGTCCACCACTAAATCATATCCCTTAGCGCCACATCTAAACATCTTTTGAATACCTCCAGGGATGGTGACTCCACCACTGCCCTGGGCAGCCTGTTCCAATGCCCAACAACCCTTTTGGTGAAGAAATGTTTCCGAATATCCAATCTAAACCTCCCCTGATGCAACTTGAGGCCGTTCCCTTTTGCTCTGTCATCTGTTACTAGGGAGAAGAGACCGACCCCCCCTGGCTCCAACCTCCTTTCAGGGAGTTGCAGAGAGCGAGAAGGTCTCCCCTCGGCCTCCTTTTCTCCAGGCCAAACCCCCCCAGGTCCCTCAGCCGCTCCTCACAGCACTTGTGCTCCAGACCCTTCCCCAGCTCCGTTGCCCGTCTCTGGACACGCTCCAGCCCCTCAGTGTCTGTCTTGGAGTGAGGGGCCCAGAACTGACCCCAGCACTCGAGGTGCGGCCTCACCAGGGCCGAGTACAGGGGGACGATCCCTGCCCTGGTCCTGGTGGCCACACTATTTCTGATACAGGCCAGGATGCCGTTGGCCTTCTTGGCCACCTGGGCACACTGCTGGCTCTTCTTCAGCCGCTGTCGACCAACACCCCCAGGCCCTTTTCCGCCAGGCACTTTCCAGCCACTCCTCCCCAAGCCTGTAGCGCTGCCTGGGGTTGGTGTGACCCAAGGGCAGGACCCGGCACTTGGCCTTGTTCATTAGAGGCTGTTTTCAAGTTTTCAAGTTTTTATTTTTTTGCTGAACAGCAGACTGCGAGCTAAGTTGAAGCATTATCCAGAGAAATCTACAGCCTGACTGTTCCACACTGCTGTCCTCTGATACTATTAATTTTGTGTCCCATGTCTTTCCAAGGTTTTCATTTGGCAATGGCAATAAGGTGAGCTAAGCAATTCAAACATGCAAAAGAAATCAATGCTTTACATAAATATAACTATGAATCATATGACAGGGATAATGCAGAATCCAAAATTTTATCATGAAGAAGGCAGTAGGTGAAGGACTGAGATCTGTAGATGATGTTTTCTGATTGTTAGCTTTTGCTACTGATCATTGGTAAAAGACTGCTTAGGAAAATTGATTAACTTGATAGACACTTCAGACTTGTATCTCCTGAATAGATTAATTGGAAACTTAAGAGGTTTTTTAAGGTGACGGTCACATTTAGCATACTGATAAAGGAGGTGCAGAATGAATGTTTCAACACTGTGCATTCACATAGCATCACCCAGAGATACTCAACGTACTTCCACTGAACTTGAAGCCCATGTGAAAATGTGCCTTGCTTTGAGGGCTTGCTGAATACTTGAAATTCACTGCAGTTTAGTTACGGTTCAGAAATATTTGCAAACATCTGAAGGACACCTGAGCTTATTTACGTAGGACTAATGCACTGCTCTTCTCCCTGCGTTCCACCTGAAGCTCTCAGAGTACTTGACAAACCGTTATGAATTAAACATCCTGTTGTTTGACATTAATGTTCTGAGTTAAGTAGGCACTTTGGGTCTGATCTGACTCAGCTGGAGTAAAATGGCTTTTTTCTGTCAAAGAGAAGACAAGTTGATTTTTGCATGCTGAGGATCTGATCTCGGTGGAAAAGTTGCTACATGGAGGGCTCAACTTTTTTTACAGAAAGGTCTTCTGCAAACTCAAAACCCCAGTTGGGCTGTATGACAGGAGTTTGAAAGCAGAGACCAGAGTAGTAAGAAAGTCCAGACAAAAATTATTTTCCCTCACCACTTAAAGAAGGCAAGAGCACGTCAGGGATGTAACCCTAAGCTAATCAACAACCTGATTTAGTGAAAGATGTCCCTGACTATGGCAGGGGAGCTGGACTAGATGATCTTTAAAGGTCCCTTATGACCCAAAAAAGTTCTGATTCTATGATTCTGTGTCCTTAGGACTAACAAAGGTTTTGTTTTGCCTCATCTCAGTTACCTTAATGGTTGGCAGATTCTGGTTGTAGGCAATTACAAGACTTATCCTGCAGCCAGTGAAGAAAGTCACAATTCTGTCCCCAGTTGCACATTGAAGGTGGGTCTTAAGGCAGGACAGAGGAGACGTTTCTGGCTCATACACATACCTCCCACCTCAACTGGTGACAGTCCAAACTGCTCTGCCTCAAGGTCCTCTCTCAGTCCTTGCAGTGCTGCTGTGTTGCTGATGGTGGTCACAGAGCTGGGCCAGGGATCTTTCCAGAGGAGAGCCAAACGTGTGAACCTGAACTTGGACTTCTTTCTGGTTTATATTTGTAGCTGAACCCTTCCTCAGTATAATTCTTCCCTATTTTAGAGAGAATTTATGATGGTAATTAGCTTCTCTGGGTCTGTGAAACCTTATGTAGATCTGTTAAGATGGGAATACCTTACCCGTCTTTAGACACCTGTATTTACATTTCTACATTAGCTACACTCAGATTATTGTGGTCCATACAGACAAATCGACATCTGCAGTTATTCACTCATCTAAAATGATTTAGTTAGTTAGCAAAGCATGAAGTGAACTACTTTCTGTAGGTACTTTGGTTTTGTTTTTATCAATGGGTGTACAGGGAGTCTGGGTAATGAAGGTTAACATCCAGTCTTTATATTTTTACACAGTTCTGCTTTACAACTCATTAAACACCAGTTTAAGTCAAGCCACTGAAGTGCTGTTTAGCCCAAACTTACAAATAATAAACACAAGCAAATCAGTTTATTTGAGGTAGTAACTGAGCTCTGTCTTTCAAAGGAAACAACGCGTAAGGAAACTGGAGGCTTGGGTTTCTACTGTATTTAGAGAATAAATGAAAATTGGTACGTATTTGAATATAGTCATTCGTAACGCATATATGTTCATATGACCAGGTAAAAATAATTTACTTGACAAGAAGAAGCTATTAGAATTGCTGCTTACTCTCATGTCAATATGACTTCTAAAAGTACATTAGGGTTGTGTTCACTAATGAATTGTTGTATCATAGGTTTTTGTGTGGTTATAGATAGCAAAAAATAGTTTATTGCACTTTCATAAGTCTCATGTGACATGGCTTTTAATGTATATTTGGCCACCATCTGAAGTGCTCACTTAAGCTGGCATACTCTGAAGGGTTATTATTAGAGATTTTCTTTTCCTTTAAAGGGACAAAAAAATGGTCATAGATGTAGCCCTACGGCCTATTTCCTACACTTCTGAATTTAACTGAATTGCTCTGGAAATGGAATTCATCTCATTTTAGATGTCCAAAAATTGCTCATGTGTTTCTTAAGTGGTCCATCATTTACAGGCAGTAGAGAGAAACAGGTACTGTCCAGATGGTTGGTCTGCTCGTTTCAGAGCTGGCATCTAAGACAGATCAGATGAGCTGCTCTCCTGAAACGTTTGTTTCACTCCTCTGACTCCTAACAGCGTGGGGTTTGCACAGCCTGTCACAGATACCTAAATATCTAGTTCAGGAGAGTGCTATAGTTTTCTAAACTCTGTTGACCGTGTATAATGGACAGCTCATGGGCAGATATGTACATGTAGAAGAAAATACTTTTAAGTGTCCTAATCTGTAGCTGAATCCCACTGCTGAAATGTCAGATGAATCCTACCTTAAAAATGCTGGCTTCTCTCCTGTTTTTGCAACCCAGAGTGCTAAATGCAAATATGTGCAAGTTACAAAAAATGCAACCTCCTCAGTTTGTTCAGGACAGATTAACTAGGTGGAGTGCACTTACTTAAACATAAGTACTTTGGGTCATTTGAAATACCTTGGGATATACAAGGCATTTACCTGCTGCGAGTATATATGATACAGGATTTAGGAGATGACAGATAACCACAACCTTCTGCAGTGGCAGCCAGATGTCAGGCAGGGGCAGTGCACTGCACCTAAACTGGCATCTAAACTTACCTGTAACTATCTCATCCGTTGATTCTGACTCATTAACTAAGAGCAAGCCCAGGATGGTGTTACCTTCTCTTGGGTAGTAGAACAATTAGTCTTTCCATGCTATCATAGCAGAGTATAGGGCAATGGTGCCAGTGCTAGATCAAAATATATATAAATATTGCTAAATATTTTTAAATCGCTGTTGATTTCTTATTTATGCATTGACCACAGATGGTTTTGTATAAGCAGCTAACATTAGACTGATGATCAGTCTACTGGCAAAAGAAATTTAGAATGAGCATTACTTCTTCTGGAACAGTTTTGATGTATTCATTCATGTTTTTATAGGGATCTTGGGAATTTTTACTCCTTTTCAATTGCTAAAGGAGCTCTTAAACAAGTCAGGAAAGGTTGTTTCCTCCACATTGTTTATGGCAGTTCTTTTTCATGTGAAACTGTGAAGTAGGGTTTAAATATTCATTGTAGATGGTGCCAAAGGAAAAAGGATTATCATTAATGTCTACATTAGGTTGGCTAGGTGAGACAGTTTAAAATACGAAACCAATAGGAGTATACTACAGTTTCAGAAAGAATTATTATCACTGCAAAACATCACTTTTTCTCCACCCTCCAAGAACTGGGTAGTGAGTAGGGGCATTTCAAGTTATTCGGCACATCTACCCAGTAATCATATAGAAGGACTAATCAAGATCAACAAAAATGTTTTCTGGACATCACATTTTCTCCACAAATAGTGAGCAGGAAGATTCCTCAGCAAAAACGACTACCTTTTCCCCCAGCAGTGGTCAACTGGTTCTAGCGTTTCCTAGAGAAAACTGGAGCCTGTAGGAGAGAAGGCTTGGGGGGGACTTATTGCTGGCCAGAGATACCTGATTGGGGGCTACAGAGAAGATGGAACTAGGCTCTTCTTGGAGGTAAATGGCAAAAGAAAAAAGGCAATGGATAGATGTCGGAGCATGGGAAATTCCGATTAGATATTAGGATGTTAGGTGGAGGGGTTAGTTTCTCTTGGTGGTTGTTTTTTTTTTTTTACTATGAGAATGGTCAAACACAGGCTCCATAAAGAGATTGTGAAATCTACATCCTCAGAGGTGTTCAAGACTCAGCTGGGTATGCCCCTGAGTAACCTGGTGTGATTAGTCCTCCTCTGAGCAGGGGGTTGGACTAGTTGACCTCCAGAGGTCTTTTCTGACCTAAATTATCCTGTGATTCTGTGATTCTAAGACAAAGAAATTTTTTTTTGCACGTATATTCTAGTATCACAAAGAACTCTTGAGGCATTCTTCTGTATGAAGGCAAGACTAGAGGAGAATAACGTGTGGAGCATTACTTTCTCCATGCCTCTGTGCTCTGGGCAGTTAAGACTGGGATAAGCAGAAAGCAACAGGAAAATTGGAAGACCAGTGTTTAAACTTGCATAGATTTCAGTGGAAACAGGACTTCATCTGAGCATATGACAGTATTTCTTGGTGCCATTTTCTGGTATGTTTTCCACTGAATTTAAGACCTATTGAGTTTTTAAGTCCATTTAGTGAAGCATACCATAAATATACTTGCTTTCTCTCCTTTCCCACCTCTCTGATTTAAAGTAATTTAAAAGTCATTTGAAAACTGAAGGCTCTGTGTCTGACACCCACTTTCCAAAATGTCAAGGGACTGAAATAATAGGTTTGTTTGCAATCACAAATCTTGCTATGATTAATGCATCAAACCGTTGCTGGGAATCGCCTCAATACCATTTAAGTACTCTTCAAAGCAAAGGCACACAGACTGAAAGTTAAGAGGCTTCTCTCTTTTTGTACATCTTTAGGTATGTGTTTATCTAATTTCAACGCAAAAGGCTTAGTGGATTTGCTTTTCTCATCCAAACATGCATTGTCAGCTAAATAAAAATTCCTCTGGGGAAATGTCTTTTGATAATTGTGAAAGATAAGTTCATCTTGTAAAGACATTAGCATTGTAAACATGGTTATAAATGTTTGCTATGTGACACTACTAAAGAAGTATTGTAGTCTAAACCAACATCATGACAGGATTCTTAATCTGGTTGCAGGCCATATGGGAAATGAGCAGAGCAAGGGCTTGAAAAAGACCACCCAAGTTATCACTGAGAAGTACCACACATGATTTGGGAGTGACTTCTGCAAACAAGTGTGTGAAGAAATGCATTACATCCAGCAGGAAACCAAATAACAGAATTACTGGATAAAGTCACCCATTTGCTGAAGCATATTCAGGGGAGGCAGTAAGAGGCATCTCCATCAAACTGCAGGGATCTGAAAGGGAGGGAGATAACCAGGTCTCTGAGATCTACCCACTTAGAGGACATCACTGACGCTGACTCAGACAGCCTGAAAGAAGGCAGAAGCTGCTGAATTTGGCAGCCTGTTCAAACCGCAGCCCACATGGCACACCCTTACAATGAATCTCGGAATAATAAGTGAAGGTCTCAGACCCTGTCCCTGCCACTTTTCCACTTTTTCCAAAAATGCAAACAAACAAAAAATGTGAGCTTGATTTCCTCCCCCCCCCCCCCCCCCCCCCCAAAAAAAATCACCTTCTTGGAAACTCAGCACTTTTTTCTCAACTGAATTAAAAGTTTGAAATGCTATAACTTTCTGTACTATGAAAACTGATTTTTTTACCCGCTATGGAGGTATATACAACGAATACACCCATCTGACAAGGCTCAGCACGAAGAACACTGCGAAGGCTTAACAAGATTTCATAGTGGCTCCAAAAAGCCTCCTTTTGCGAACCACCTTTGCAGGTATAAATCTTCTGACGACTGGACCAGAGTCATTTTAGGTATTGTGGGGTATCCTTTCCAGTTTCCAGGTGCCATTCCGAAACAGTCCGTGTCTTCCAAAAGTTCTCAGGCATATTTGCCAGCTCTGCATGGAAGGCTTTGACACAAGACATCTCCAATGGTGAAAGGAACTCTGCATTTAGGCAAATTAATCCTGCCCCCTTTATCTCTCCTCTCCTGGTGAAGGAACCCTTAGTTACTGCTTTAGACTTACATATCTAATTTTCAAACATCTGAAGTTTCCTGCTTCAAAGCAGATTAGTGAGGATATATTTTTTATATTAAACAGTTGGACAAAACCCGACACCTCTGGGTGAAAGCGGTGTAGTTCACACTCTGAGATGCTTTACAAACTGGAAGGTGACAGGTTTCAATAAGAAATACACAATGTATACGGAAAACTCTTCAGGATGGCCGTGGTCCCTTACTATACATGTGTATAGTATATGTATTTTTTTTTGCCTATCAGTAACTCTCTAGTACCAACGAAACAAAGCCTGGTGCCCCATGTGCTTACATTGTGGTAGTAAAAATCATGGATGATACTTGTGATCAGAGAAAAGAGGGCCAGAAGGGACTGTAGGAATCACGAAGCATCAGGATTATGGAACGTGACCACTTCTTCTTCAGCAAAGTCCTTCAACTCAACTAAGTCTTTCAAGAGGACAGATTTGGAAGAAAATATGGAAGCTCCAAGGATGGCTTTTTTGATCTCTTGCTCTGTGACTTCGTCCATGCCTCGATCTCCGGCTCAGTGGCTTTTGGGTCTAATAGCAGATCCTAAAATGTAATTTTTTGTTTCCAGACTTTCTCATTATCTCTGTAAGGCTGGTCTTATTGTGGGCAACAGAAGACAAGATTGATGGACAGCTGGTGACAAAACCTAATATAGTTTCAGGGCATACTAGCATATCAAGCGGTTCTTCCCCTAGTCTATTCTGATTTTTCATCCCTTAGCTAAATTTCTCTGTAACACCTCACAATAGTAACTGCAGTAGGAATTTATTTTTGTATTATCATTGTTACAATGAAGCAAAAAAATGTAAATATCAAACACATCATATCAGGACTAAAATACTATGCTGAAAAAGGAAGTGAATCCCTTGTTCACCTTGGACATCACAAAGAATGGTTGTGGATCTGGAAACAAAACTAAAAGGCTTTATTTTGGAGAGTGAAACCAAAGCTGATGGAAAGAATCTGCTCATATAGTAATCATGGCATGGACCGTATTTCAGATATCGATCTCGGTGGCTCAGTGCTCTGATTACTTGTGTGTTAACACAGCATGGACATGAAAGAAGATTTAGGCTTTATTTACTCTGGAAACCTGAGTCAGCCTGCTCGTGCTATTCGAACAGAAATTGGACTTACATTCACTTCGCTTACGGATACCCTCTGCGTGCTATTTCAACACCACAAATGCCTTGTTAGCATTAGAGCAGGAGAATGTAATCTGTCTCCATGCAAGAAACTAGCAGAATGGGCAACGCAAGAAAATAGCAGCATGGGGAAGAGCAAATAAGCCTGGGCACACCGACCCCAGCTTACCCACTCCACGCCACTCCAAAGAGTAATTCCTTCTTTTCAATTCACCATAAGGACAAGCAGAAAAGAACCACTGCCCCAGGAATACAGAAATCGAGTTGTTCCCTTCTGCTGCTTCTTCCCTTGCACGCTGCTTGGAAGAGAAACGGGTCTGGAATACTGCCAAGAGTCACTGCACAGAGTCCTTAGCTGGCACAGAGCCTGTATAATGTTTCCTACAACCCGTTTTTTCTGATGGGATTCATCTTCCCTAACCTTCACCATCTAATAATTAGGCATCTAATCTAAGCCATTCATTATGTTCTCTCTGGAGTCGATGCAAAGAGAGAGGTTGGATGAATCGCCCTCTGGGGGTACTTGTCTCTGTGTGTTGACAACAGAGTCAGCCTAAAAGACTGGCTTAGAACAGACAGCTAACTTTTTGGCAGCTAAAATTAAATTAGATGAATCCTAGCATCAGCTGTGCTACTGCGACTGGCAGACTGACTCAGAGTAAGTCACAGCTAGCTATGGTGCTTTAAATGCTCAACGGGAGTCAGTATATTTCTAGCCCCGAGATCACTATGTACATCTTTAGCCCTGCAGAGTCTGGATTAACATATTTTCTCTATACGTAGCTGTTGGGGAAGCTAAGCAGATCCACAGGCAAATCAGGAAACGATGCATGGAGTATGATCATATGCGCACGGAAGATAAATGCGCAGTGAGGTGGACTGAGAACCGGCTGAATTGCTGAGATCAAAGGATTGTGATCAGCAGCATGAAGTTCAGCAGGAGGCAAGTCCATAATGCTGTACCACAGGTGTCGATATTGGGACCAATACCATGTAGTATTTTTATTAATGACATAGATGATGGGACAGAGTGCATCCTCTGCAATTTTGGAGATGGTAAAAATTCAGGAAGAGCGGTTGACCAGATGGCGGTTCTGCCCTTCAGAGGGACCTTGTTGGTCTGGGAAAATGGGTAGAGAGAAACCTCATGAAAGTCAACAAGCGGAAATGCTAATCCTGCACCTGGGAACAAATAACCCAATGCACCAGGACAGGCTGGGGCTGATGGGCTGGAAAGCAGCTTTGCAGAGAAGACCCAAAGGGTCCTAGTGGACATCAAGCGGACCATGAAACAGCAGTGTGTCCTCAGAGCAAGGAAAATTAAAACCATCTTGGTCTGCATTATGAATAGCATCAGCAGCAGGTTGAGGGAGGTGATCCTTCCCCTCCACTCAGCCCCAGTGAGACATATCTGGAGTGATGTGTCCAGTGCTGGGCTACCCAGTGCAAGAGAGGCATGGCCATGCTAGAGTGAGTCCATTGCAGTTCCACAAAGATGATTAAAGCATCTGTCTCACAAGGAGAGGCTGAGAGAGCTGGGATAGGTCAGCATGAAGAAGAGAAGGTTGGGGGAGATCTTATCAATGTGTATAAATACGTGACTGGGGGGTAGCAAAGATGACATATTCAGGGTACTCTGAGCAGCACTGAGTGAAAGGACAAGAGGTAGTGGGTGCAATCCGAAGTAGAGGAAATCCCATTTGAACTTTTTTCTGTAACATTTACTCTCAGAGTGTTCAAGCACTGGAACAGGTTGCCCAGAGAGATTGTGTAGTCTCCATCCTTGGACATATTCAAAATCCAGCTGGACACAACTCTGGGCAACCTGCTGTAGTTGTCCTTTCTCTGAGCAGGTGGGTTGGACTGGATGTTCTCCAGAAGTTCCTGACAACTTTGACCATTCTGTGTCATTCTCTGTATATCCAATCTCCTTGCTACATGAAGAATCAGCTGAATCCGACATATTTCACATTTTGTAAAAAATCAGTGGTTTTGATGTGAGTTTTATAGAGTGTAGACAGAAAGATAGTCACATCCACTGTTTCCTTTGAGATGCTTTCTGATGATTTCTAATTATTCAAAACTAGTGCATGAAATCTTGATGCGTATGTCAATAAAACTCATGAATCACATCTAGAACATAATGCAAAAGAGATCACAGATATTTGTTAGAAATAACAGATGTTTTGTCGGAAAAAAACCCACAACTCATGCTGGCAGGTCCTCGTGCAGATTTGAAATCCTTTCAGATCTAGAGTTTGTGATCTAGAAATTCCTTTCTGAATTCAGTCATGGTTCTAGAATACAATTAAAAAAATTTTAAGCCTCTCTAGCATTAAAACATTCATCTCAGATATTTGCAGACAGCATTTTTAAGTGTGGCTTCCTTAAATATTTGCAGTCGGTAGATGGTCAGTTAGGCCTTCAGATACTCCAGCCAGTGCTGGACATTGGAAAGAGTTGTTGCCATTAATTGCTGCCATTCTCCTCAGGTCCTTTTGTACTCTGCGGTGCGGGTTAGGGACCTGAACAGGTACCCTGAATCACTTCAGGAGACATATTTCTCTTTGTGTTGGGTGTAGAGTGTACCCCAAGACAGCAGGGGTGTAGATGTCTACATTCATTTAATTCAGTGATTCATTTAAGACTTTAAAATCTGGCCTGAGGGAGTTTTCCCCAATACTTTTTAGGTCAAGACTCAGAAATATTTCCTTTTCTCTTTCAGTGTTTAAGCATTCACTTAACTTCATTAAAGTCTGTAGGAATGAATATATAACACATGTTAATGGCGAATCATTTTTTTCTAAGGAAGTTGTGGCTCTCATGTTTAAATTCTTATTTTTATACTGTAAGAATAGTTTTAATTACATATTGCTGCATGTATAATTTTAAGATAATTACATAGCAAGTAGATTAAGCTCTTATTTACTTATCATGCCTGAAGATCTCATTTGGCAATTACTTAATATTCACCTAAAGTAAAACTGTCTTATTAAATCTATGCTGAATAGCAAAGACCTTTTTTTTTAAAAACATTCACAACTTTGTAAGGGAAGAATAGAATTGTCAGACATGTATAAAGCACCCGGTCTTTAGCTATTATAATTTAGCTTGGGTTATCTTAAGAAAATGCATGTGCTAATACACATTTATTGGTGCTGAGGCTGACTAAAGTGATCTCAGTATCTCTCCCTACCCAGTTACACGGTGCGGGTGGTGTGTGAGCTTCCAGCCATAGGATGGAAATGCATCCGTCACCATTTAGAGACAAGGAGGTGACCAACTCTTTTCCTTTTGAATCATTCAAAAATTCCTCTCTGAAGGGATTTTCCACTGATATAAGGATTGCAGAGAGTAAGCAACAGTTTTCCTAGTAATCACCTGAATGGGACAAACCATCTCAAATGGAATTCACATTCGGTGAGGTTAATTCCAAATACAGGAGGTAATGTAGAGGATCAGTCAAAAATAAAGCTGAGCACCATTTCTTCTCTGCTGATCTACAGATCAACATCTGATGTCTTTGCACCTTCGAGTCATCCGGCAGGCTGTGCCTGCAAGATGTCTTTACATCTCCATAGGACTGGAGCAGCTAAGCAGTATAAACGTCCAGTCATTTATCCCTGGAAGATTAGTGCCTACTACGAAAAGTAAAAGACACTGAAGCCCCTAAGTATCTTTGGGGCATCAAATGTTCAAGTGATGACCAGAACTCATTACCCTCTGTTTCGGGGGCTTTATGCCAGATGATCTATAGGCAAACAAAAACACACTGTGACTAATAGAGTGCTCATATCTCATACCTTGCCCTCCTGTTTTAGGTTTCCTGGCAGTTACCACTGTGTTCTACTTTAACAAGTACTCTTGCCCTGGCTTTGAAACCTAAAATTGTCTGTTCTCTAAATCAGGATTACACACTTGCTCATGGCTAAGCATTTGTGTCTGTGGCACATGGGTTAAGCCACAGACTGTCTCTTTATCGCTTAAGAGCATGTAAAATGTTTATACAGCTACATGTATGTGGGCAAGGTCTTTGATCTGAGTGTTTCAGAATTTCATTGATGTCTATTAGGCACCCTAAGATTTCTGTGAAACAGATAGATGCAGTCTTTTTTAAAGTCAGCTACATGTGTCAGAGAGTTCAAGCAAATATTCTTAAAAAAAGCAAAAAAGGCAAATGTAATCACTAGCACAAATAGGATGCAGACTTTGCACCTTGTGTTTTGACTCTAGCCAGTCCCAGCTGTGACAAACTATCCTCACGTATTTTTAGGGTTTATGTGCTTTTGTGACAAGTTCGGTAGCTGGATGAATCTTTTACCCAGATGGTACGTATGAGTAAGATCTGTGAGCATCAGGGCCTATTTTCTTATTAGACTGGAGTCCACGGTCCTGATGTATGTTTTACATATAGCTAACCTACTAAGCCATGATTCACTGACAGATGCTGAAGAGGAACAACTTAATCAACCAATTAATTAAAGATTTATCTTTTCAAAGAGGAATTTAGATTCTAGTGATCTATGACCATACCTTTAAACCTTGAATAAATAGCCATGAATCAGGACAAACCAGAGCTGTCCCGTTTCTTTCCTGCAGCCACAGGCCTTGTTGACTCCGTTGTTTGTGCAGGCTAAGCCTCCCAAATCATGTTTTCTAGAAACAAAGAGGGTAGCCCAAGCATTCAGAGCAGGAAGCACAAGCTAATTTATAATAGGATTAACTTTGCTCCGCCACCCTCCCCGTGGCTTTGCTGGGTTTTCTGTGGCAAGATCTCTACTACAGCTGCTCTGTTTGATTGCAATTCCGTCCATGTCGCCTCTTTGCTTCAAGGCAGGGACTGGTTTTGTGTCTGTTTGGGTTGTTTTGTTTACCCCGGTCACCATACAGAACCACCTCCACAATAGATGAATGTCTCTTAGCAATGCTGTAGGAGACGGGCGATATTCACACAACGTCTTTGGAAGGCGCAAGTATTGCCTTTCTTATTAGCCATGCGTGTCACTGAAATAACGAAGCGGCTCTATGCAGAAAAAATCCAGCCTTGGGAGCTATAGAGTGTGTTATGTTTGGATTTGCCTGCTTGACTCTACCCACGGGTACGGCAGGTGGAGTGGGATTCAGCCAAAGATTAAACCAGCTAAATTTAACTAAACATTCAGGTATTCTCGTATGAGGTGTGTGTTTCAGTTGTCCCCGTGCTCGCAGATATCTAGGACTGTTTTAGTTGCCCACACTTTTGTGTCTGTTTGCAGTACTATAGGTTACCTTGCCTGAACTTCACTTTAGTTTCAAGAGGACATGGACCTTGCATAGCGCGGTGTCATATCTGCCAGCCCTGGGGGGATATCTCAGCTATCCTAGCCTCAAAAGCTGTTCTCTGACTGTGTGAGTAAGTGAACCTACACCCTGATCAGAAGAGTCTGGAGAGAGGTTCTGCTGACCAAATGCCACCACCCGCTTTAGGATTGTTGTTCCTCTTTAGCATCTGTCATTCTTATGGTGGTGACTGAAGGAGATTCACATTCAGAAAAACATTTAGGTGTCTGCAACCTGTCAAGTCCAGGATAAACATCTTGTACTGAAAGCCTTTCTTTTTTTCTTTGATTTTTGTGCAATTCTGAAAAAAACACATAAGAAAAATTGGAATCGCGCTGTACCTCACAGAGCATCTACTGCCAGCAGAATCTTACCACAAGTGAAAATAAAAAATACTCTGGATAAAAAACAATAACATGTTTAGTAAAATTTTGAAGCACTGGCAAATAATGACACAGTACGGTCTTACTTCAGACCTTTATCCGTTTTACCTATTAGATCATAAAAAACTATGACAAAGGATGTATATTGTTACTTTGTTACTAATCAGAGAGATTTGTTTTCAGGTTACTAAACCTAAATCCCTATGAAAAGTTTTATATTGTATAATATTATATTATATATGATACGTGATATTTAAAGGTGCCATAAAGAAGTTGTCAGTCCCTTGTGTATACCCTTAACTCTTAGCAATAATGTTTCTCTGTAATGGCCTTAGAAAAGGGGAGTGAAAAATTTATATCAGTAGAAAATGTATAAGTGAAGATTTTGTGTGAGTTTTTGACCACCACGTTAGGCCTATCTCATCCCGACTCCATGACTGTTATAAAATGACTAAAGGTTTTTGAAGGCCTTTTGCTACTGACACCTGTGTTTAATGGCTTATTTGAGACACTGTGAGAATATTTCATAGAATCATAGAATCATACAATCATAGAATCATAGAATCATAGAATTGTTCTGGTTGGAAGAGACCTCCAAGATCATTGGGTCCAACCATTAACCTATCACTACCAAGTCCCCCACTAAATCATATCCCTTAGGGCCTCATCTAAACGTCTTTTGAATCCCTCCAGGGATGGGGACTCCACCACTGCCCTGGACAGCCTGTTCCAATGCCCGACAACCCTTTCAGTGAAGAAATTTTTACGAATGTCCAATCTAAACCTCCCCTGGCGCAACTTGAGGCCATTTCCTCTTGTTCTGTTGTCTGTTACTAGGGAGAAGAGACCGACCCCCATCTCTCTACAACCTCCTTTCAGGGAGTTGTAGAGAGCGAGAAGGTCTCCCCTCAGCCTCCTTTTCTCCAGACTAAACATCCCCAGTTCCCTCAGCCGCTCCTCATAGGACTTGTGTTCCAGACCCTTCACCAGCCTCGTTGCCCATCTCCGGACCTTTGCTCTGGTCAGACGGAAGTTCAGCCTAAGTCAGCATCGTGTCTGACAAAGTTTAAAAGAAACAGGACAAATATACCCTTCCCTTGTCTTTGTCTTGACATGTTGTTTCAGCTTCTGACCATCAGCCGTTTAGGGAAGCTGCGATGTCTTTTTGTATAAGGAAAGTAATTATGTATTGTTTGAATTCTGCAGTTCAGAGGTTAAGTGACTCTCCCGTGTCTATAATCTGAATATGCATTTTCAGAGAAGAGAATATAATTTCTGTTTGGCTGTGTCTTGAAACTATCAGGAAGCCAAAGAATCAAAGAAAATTCTCATGTCAAGTGTTTACTGTCTACTTTTTTCCCTGCAAAATAAGTTAACATCTAAGCCTGTTGGTAGCTGGTTATCATAGAAACATAGTTATTTTCATTATAAATGTATTAGCATTATCACTGTGATTCAACAGACAGTTTGTTCTTGCAGAATTTCTAATTAAAGTGTAATGTGAATGAATCTTTAACAACCTTTCCATATCACTTTTATCAGATACTGGTGCTAGAAACTATAATCAAAATCATTGCACTGAAAGACTTAAACAGGACACGCGCTCATCTCCTGGAGACACATTCCCCCAACTCTGAGTCATATCGCTGGAACAGGATTATTATAACCTTGTATAAAAGTTAGTTAAACATTCGAGTTAGTATGACAGGCTCATCTTACAGTTAAATAATCACCAATAAAGGATAAGTCAGGTCATGCTAACCTAAGTATCCAAGGTAGACACCACTAGACTTTTAGATACCTCACATATCTCCTTTTATCGATTAAAAGAATGACAAGAATGATCAGCTCCAAATTAGATGTCTACCTTTTAGGAGTCCACGTTACGATAGCTAGATCTTACCTTTGGTAACTTAGCAACACATAATTAAAAGGGCACTTTGACCGCCTAAGGTGGCTAATCAGGGAGTCACCCGAGCGTACGATCGGAGATTATAGAAGGAAAAGTTTCTTGTCAGTCACTGCGCAGAGAGAGCAGAGAAGTCACTGTGCGCTAAGCAGAAAAGGGCCTTAAAAGAGATTTTTTTTAAGGCAAGCAGAGTACAAAATCAAATAAAATTGACTTGCAGCAGGGAAAAAGAGGAGGGAGAGAATAAGAGGAAGGCTGGTTCAGAGGAGAAAGCAGATCGAAAATTGCTTGAAGAACTGTCCATACTGGTGAGGAATCTGAGGCAGGAAAACGCCTGTTCCTGGAATAAATTAATGTATCTATTATCTATTATGTGGAGGGACAGGCGGGACGAGCTGGCACCCGGGGAGGGGGCGTCATTACTGTCCTACAGCCTGGTGAGACCCAAGGAATGTGCTGGAAAAAAAGAATTCTGTTTATCAGGAGCCAGGATAATAGTTGGTAGCTGATTTAGGGAAGCTCTATTAGGGTTATGTCCCCTATTGGGGCAACTTCAGAACAGCGTGATGTATTGTCTCCCTCTGAACCCGCAGTTAATTTTCGCTGGTGACGGTGCATTTGTAAAATTACACTTGTTATTTTGTAAAAAGAGAGCTTGCGAAACTCACTCCCTCCACCCCAGTGAGAAGAGTTTCTTCCTTAATATTTTCTAACCACAACTTGTGGAACCTCCAACTTTCCTTACATATTGATGATCATAGCAGCTGCCTGACCAATGTCTCCTCCAATTTTCGTTTGTAGGGTTGAAAAGCAGCAGATGCTACTAGGAGATGCTGCCATGAAGGCCAGCTTCCAAGACTTCTACTTAGACCCGGTTCTTTTCAGAGTAAGCACAGAGATGGCAACATGCTCGCCATCAGTATCTTATCTGCTGATACCACAGCCGCTTGTGCAAACCCATCTTCTGACCATCTGTTTCAGGATACCCGGTGTTCCTCTTTGAGAAACATGGTCTCAGTGATAGCCTAGGCCTCCTCCAGTCTTCAGCAGAACTGATCCCTGATGTGTTTGAAAAGCACGTTTGAACATTTCTAAGCTTCCCAACCTGGGATGAGTGGGACATCCCTGAAATTTGTTGGTATGATCTCTACACCAAGTAGGACCACAATGGAGACAGCTTATCTTTTTGTACAGCAGAGACACTGCCTTTGTCAAACATATTCTTTGCTGCGTTTCTAGGGCAACATATCTGATGCTGAGGCAAGACGTGAAGCACACACCTCCTCCTGTTCCACAAAATTTTCCATTTTAAAAGGTTTTCTGTTTGGGGTCCTAAGGGCAAGCTCAGGGTTATCTAAAATAAGTTATATGTAAGATAAGGTTCCTTTTAATTGTGTCTTATTCGTTGTTTTTGTCCACAAAACTTAGCAAGCTATCTAGATTCAGCCTACCCACAGCGTCAGAGTGCAGTTGACAAAACCTGAAGATCAGACCCAACGTATCCTAGTGCTCATTGGTTTGAAAATGTGGCAATGAATAGCAAAGCAAACACAGTGCTCTGTCGTACGGCTAGAATAGCTCTCTGGGGGAACCTAGATAACCTATTATCCGAAATTGTCATGTTCAGTGGGCCACTTTTTCAAGCATTGCTTCAAGCTGTTCTCCTTCAGCTCAGTCTTGCATGATATAGTTTTGTACTCATACGAATAATCAAATTAATTATAAATACCCTTTCAGTCCTAATGGCTGGTGTCATGGTTTTTTACAACATGGTTCGTTGTAACGTAATCAACACGTCAACTTAAAAATTGCAGCAGAGAGCGTATCTTCTCCTGGCTAAGGAACAGTGCTTTGAAACGAAGTTGCCCAGCTATGCCTAGAGCATTGAACTGAGACTTGAAAGATCTGCTTCTGAGTTTATTCCTGGATTATTTTGAATAAGTCACTTCTTTTTTTTCCCGTCTGTAGAACAAGGGTGATAATATAGGTACCTTCACCTGCAGATCTCAAGGCCTTTTGCACGTATCAAGTATTCTCTTTTAAATCAGTAGTGTCTATGAGACTAATTAACATAATGGCTCAAGAGAATCTTTTGATCATTGAAGGTGAGAAGGGACACCAATTTCTTTTGATTTTGAAGGCAAGAAAGCACAACCAGCCCTCCACAGAATCAGATCGTTCAAATTATGTAATTGTCGAAGACCGATACGCTGAAGCTCATTTGCTTCAGAGGGATTTTCGCGAGTTTTATCGTTCAGAAAGTACTTCAACAGAATCCTGAGATGAGAGAACTTATAGCCAAGTAACATTTTTGCTTTTCTATTTCTCTTTTCTTTTCTTTTGGCTAATCAAATGGACAGTTGAACTCATTTCTAAGAACAAAGGGATACAGGGAGTGCTATTAAAATCTTGACATTTGCTCTTCCCAGTAATTACATTTAGCAGATTATTAAAAGCAATCTTGCTTCTAAACACAGTAAATGCAGTGGGTCAGGTAAATGTTATGATTCAGTAAATACTGAGGGTTTCGTGGTACCTATGGTAACATAAGGAGCACGTGAGGAGACAGGCACTGAAGAATTCAATTTTTACACAGTACGTAAATAAAGGCTTATTTTTTCATTTTCAGCTCAGCTCCCCTTATGTCCCCTATCAATAGTGTTTAAGAAAAGGCAGAATTTTAATCCCAAGGTTTTCTCAGAAACAGTTGTTTACCAACAGAGCTCAGCTTGAGACAGCAATCCAAGCAAGAAAGTTCTGGTTGGAATGATTAATGGATTGACAAAATTATAAGCATCTGGCAAGGTCTTATAGTGGGATCTGTTTGACAAGACCAGTCTAATATTTATGTTCCAAGCACTGAAGGAAGATCCTCTCTTCGCTGTCTTATCCAGAGGTCTTGATCTCTTTGCTTTACAGTTAATCACCACAATGTGGACAGGGCAAACTCCTAAGGCGAAAAAATAATCAAAAAAACTACGCCTGAGACTGATATATGGAGAGAGTTTTTTTAACAAATTCAAAGTTATTGGGGTCCTACAGCTCACCCTTGGGCTAGGAGTTTGCAGACTGGCAAGGTTCTTAACGTTGATGCAAAGGACCTTTTGTGGCAGTTTCCTTATCTGGAAAATGGGTTTAATGATACTTTTCTTCTTTCTCTTCTTTCAGCTCTGATAATGAAATGGTTATATGATGGTTAATATTAAATTGTTGGGAGAGGATCAGGCCTCTTGAGAGGCAAATAACAAGTCTTATGTATTTACTAAGTGACCATGTCAGAGTGTTATCTTTCCTCCTGAATGATCTTCTAATTATTATTTTTTAACATGCACTTAATGGAAAAGGAGAACAAATGTTTCAGCCTTGGGACCTCATTTGAAGGTTGCGCATTGTACAAAAGTGCATTATGAAAACCCTTTTGTACCAACTGTAATTAGAGATAATTGCCAGCAGTCTAGCTGCTCATTTTCAGGAGCTAGGTACAGGAGGTTACCTCTGCTTAAAATGCCCATCACATTTGTGCCTGCTTGCATATTTTTATAGCAAGGACCTCTACAATTTTACTTAAGGATGTGAAAGGATAATTTAGAGCCTGGCTGAGTATAATGTACCTGCAAATATGCCGTGTGGATAGCCCACTTCAGCTCTTGGAAAGTAAGAGTGCTCTTGTTGCATAAAATTAGATTGTGCCTGATGAAATGAATTCAGCTATTGATTCTACTTTGTGGGATCTTAGGAAAGTAACTTTACTCTCTGTGTAACTTGAATAAAGCTACTCAGTTCTTACATTGTCAATTTGCACTGAATGGAAGACTCAGACTGTACATCCCGGACAGCTTGTGAAGATAACATGTGATTGAGGATCTTGAGTCTGATAATCATAGAATCATAGAATTGTTCTGGTTGGAAGAGACCTCCAAGATCACTGAGTCCAACCATTAACCTATCACTACCAAGTCCACCACTAAATCATATCCCTAAATGCCACATCTACACGTCTTTTGAATCCCTCCAGGGATGGTGACCCAACTCTCATGTATGTCTACCATCTACAACAGAATACTAACTATTTGTCCTGCCAGTCTCTCAGGTACTAGGTATGGCATGAAAACAAAACCTTTAATATATCCTGAAAGTGTATATATAAGATATGCTTTTATATATATGGAGATAAATGTATGTGTTCTGTATCGATTTGTGTATGTGTGTGTTTATATCTATAAACACAGAAGTGCACTTCGTATTTTTGCTTTCACTGGCTCTTCAAAGTAGTTATATGTCAGACCATTCTCTTACAGTTGTGAAAGTAAACAATTTTTATTTTGTGGTGTTTGTTTATTTTATATGTCGTGGTTTAACCCCAGATGGTCACTGAAATCCCACGCAGCAGCTCACTCACTCCCCCCCTCCTCCTGGGAGGAGAATCGGAGAGAAAGGAAAACTCGCAGGTTGAGATAAAAGCAGTTCACCAGGACAGCAAAGGAAAAATATAACAATATATTAATAATGATAATAATAATAATATATATAAGGATAATAGAATATATAAAACAAACGATGCACAATTTCTCACCACCCGACGACCGATACAGCCCGTCCCGAGCAGCAGTCGAGGAGCAGGGGTATCCCCCCCCAGCTATCCCAGAACAGCCAGTTCCAGAGAGAGCAGGCGAGGGAACAAACAGCCAAATGAACAGACGGAAAAAACCAGGAAAACAGGGAAACAAAAAGCAACCAGAGGGGAAGCTTAAGGGCAGTGGCCCACCGACCGACCCTCACTTATCCCGGGCATGCCGTCTATGGCATGGAACACTCTCTTTGGCCAGTTTGGATCAACTATCCTGGCTCTGCCCCTCCCAAGTTTTTGCACCTGCACATTGGCAAAACCTGGGAAACTGCAAAATGTCCTTGGTCGTTCAGCAGCAACCAACAACATCAGTGTGCTGTCACCGTTCTTCTCCCACTAAATCCAAAACACAGGAGCTGCTGAAGACAAAACCAGCTCCGTCCTGGCCAAAACCAGGACAGATGGGATTCGTGTTACGCAGCTTTTGATACCTAATGTAGATATTCATGTCGGCACCAGTCATCGCAGGCTCTTCTTCTAACCAACAGATGCACTTTGGGGGAATAATTCATATGCCCTGTTAGAGACTTTGTGTGTCCCCCAACTGCCTTTTGCTTTCCTTCAATTATGGAGGGACCCAGGAGTCACTAGATCAGAGGTAGACACCTGCATCGCACACGTCTGCATTTAGCCAGATGAGTCCCATCCCTTGTTATTCTAAGATGTGGATGGTGCCAAGTCTGAGGCAGAGGAGCAGACACACGGATACACAGAATACAAATTAAGGGATGCGAAGTGTTAGCCACTTCGTAGCTGAAATATGGGACGCCGAGCTTAGGTGACTTGTACACAACACGAGAAGTTAAAGGAAGAACCAAGAGCAAACTCGGCATTTTTCTGAATCACCCTACAGGCTCTCATTTACAAACTGCACTTACTGCCAGTGTAATTAAAGTAGCAATTAATACCAAAGTAACAACCTTAAATAACTTGACCTAGGCAAATCACTGAGTCATTATTCTGGTTCGATATTTGTCTTGTTTACTTTGGAGGAGGAATTACTTAGATACCATCGGTTTCCTGTTGGTGTATTTTAAGAAAAAAATAAGAAAAACATTATCTTGAGAAAATCCATTACTAATGAGTGCTCAGGAAATATAGAGGACACGGCCTCGCGTGAAAGATGGAGCTACAACCTGTGACTTACAAGGTACTGGCAACAGTAAGGTGAGATTTCCCATACCTTTGTATGTATCTGTTTATCTTTGCCCTTAGTAAGGATCAGACAAAGTTCATGTTATTTCTATTTCTGCTCAGTGCTTTGCAAGTTGTACAAATATTTTGCCTAATGCAGTGTTACAGTCCTTTGGGAACTGGACTGAGTCCACTGAACACATTGCTCATGATCATTTTGCCCAGGCTTTTTAATCTCTTTGTAAAACAGTTCTTGGTCCTCAGGACAAATTCTTTAACCTATTATTGTATAGAGCCAGAAGCTAAGAAAGCAGTAATTAAACAGGAAATGAGTACACTTGTTTGGAATGCTTTTACCTAAGATTTTTAAGAAAGAAGAGCCTAAAAATTAAGCCCAGAGATTCATGTCTTGAGGATTGCAAGAGCTCTTGCTATCATGACTTCCAGAGGCTCAGAGTATGACACTCCTGGAAGTTTATAACACAGGCAGGTCCTGATTCCTACCTTTAGTTAAAGGCCCTTAAATGAACTGCTTCTGCTAGGAACGTCATTGATATTCACGCTGGTTTAACGCTGACAGTGGGTATCTGCAATCTTGACAAGGTATCGCACAGCAAGGGGAGAAATGCAACCTGAACATTATAGTCCTTGCAATCAAAGGGAATAAGTAAGGTTGGTGCATTTAACGTGACAGTTCGTGGTAAATACTAACAGAGCATTGTTATCTGTGTCTGTCTCCCTGTTCTTTGACATGGTGAACCTATTCTGATCAGAGAGTGAGCAAATTGCTGCTACACTTATTTATTATGCATCCCAGTCAGCACAGCTAATATAATTTGAGCTTGGAGAGGATTATTTTTGTCCATTAATCTCCTGTATCTCCATGTGTGAAATATCAAATCTTGAAATCCTATCCACCCTTGATAGATAAAGGGTTTCCTAATGAAAGCCTATAAGACACTAATTATCTAGTTGGATTTCTAAGTGGGAACTGTGTTGTGCTTGAAGTTCAGCTGCTAGCAGAGGTTGAAAACTGCACAGAACAGAATATGTGGCTCTAGTTCAAAAAAATCTATGGAGCATACGCTTAAAGTCTAGTTATGCATATGCGTGAAGCTGCACACAGGTTGCGGTAGTCTGCTGAATCACGGGTAGGAAGCAATGCCTTCATCGTTTAATTTCTTGATTCAGCCAAGTGAAATGTTTGCTATATTCTTGTCACTGGAAAGAGCAGTTAAAAAAATGTACTATCATCTTCTCTCTTTTTAAATGAAGAAATCCCTTGTTTAACAGATAGCTTTTCTATTATGTTAAGCAATGCAGTTCATTAAATTTATGGTAATTTTTACTTACATGACCATACTATTACCTTTCAAACTAAAATATAAATTCAGGGAAGAAATAGAATTCATGAAATTTCTGCAAATGGCTTTCTTAATGATCTTCATTCCAAATGTCTTTGAAAACAAGCTTGACAGCTTTTTGAGTGGGTTTTAAATATTCCATAGCAATAATAGAAGACCTAATCCTACATTGTAAAGAAACGGAAGATTATATAGTGACAGAAAGAGGGAGAGCTCTTCAGGTAATTCTGATTTCTGTGCCTCTGCTGGAGTCATTTTACCCCAGCTGAAGATCAAGACCTGAATGTGAACGTTGCAAGCATTAAGTAACTGCTTCAGTTTAATGAAATGCAGAATGTAATATACTGAGAAATGAAAAGTATCTTGATGTAGTTTTAACAACTGGAGGGAGTGGAGTAATTAAACAAATAATCTTCATATTTATACAGCATAAACAACAACACTAAGGTTAATTATATAAATGTTCATCAGACTGTGCTGGTTGCCGAAGGGATTTAGAAAGGAAAAAGAATAAGGATCTTCATTAGCAGGAGGCTTTGCAAAATCTGGTTTCTTTTCCATTCTGCAGATTCTCTGGTGTCAAGTATTATGATAGACATCCTGAACAGCCTATTCGTACAGTTGCAACACCAGCTGCAGTCCGTCTCCTCTTTCTTCCTAACTATTGTTAGCAGACTTAATATCCTTGAAACATATACGTCTTGTCTAATGATGGGTGAAACTGGCCAACGTATTTAATGAATAGTGGGGACTGGCAGACATACAGCAGGACCGCAGAAGCTTCCTTTCCTTAGGAAACTAATTAAAAAATGAGGAAGGCTTCTTTTTGAGTCTTGCATTTTGTAAGTTAGTGGTGTTGGGTAGGTCAAAACGGAACTCAGAGCATATTTTATTACGGCAACTAATAATAATAATAATTAGGCTGATATTATATGGCTCTACTTCTAAGCAGAGCTTTATAAGCAAATATACACGTGGAAGTCCAGGGACTTGCTAGACTCTGTGTGTGTGTGTCTGTCTGTAAGAATATCTCACCTGAGCAAGAACTGTTTCTTAAAGGCCAAGTGAGGGGAAGGCTGAGAAACAAGACAGATTTTGTAAGTCTCTGCCGACTCCTTTCAGCCATGTGAGTTTTGCAAAAACAGCTGCTGTTTTCGAAACCTGACATTTCAGGACCCGACACAGTCTCGGTGCTGGTCAATCTTAGAGCAACTGCTCTGCCCAACCTCCCCAGGGGCAGAAACACCTGCAGAAGGTCCCGTTTAATTGGCATAAAAACTGAAGTGGAGAATCAAAACCTGTCAGACTCATCTGCTGCTCCTTCCTCCTCAGCTACTCGTCACTTCTGCAAAGTTTTCTCTCAGTGCAACAACCATGTCAACCTAAGTATGCCAGCCTGATAGGGGAAGAAAGGTTTAAAGTATTACCTGATATCTAGATGGTTCCCATCCTTTTAGCAGGTAAACAGACATTCTGGGATATTTGTGGAACAATGTTTCTTGGCAGTGTAATGGCACGAGGAGGATACTTTTCGCTAGAAGTGGCTATATGGCACAGATCAACATTACATTGATTTTTTTTTTTTTTAAATTTAATTTGGTATCTTACGTTACAGGCTGGATTCTGTGGAGTTTCACACTACTGTGCTTTCATAAGGTAGCACAGAAGCTTCCAGAAGAATAAAAGAAAAGGATAAAGCTTTTCCATTTGGATTTTATCTTTAGCTTCCTAATTTGGCCAGCTGATATTAAGAGGAACAGAGTAAAAAACACAATTTACAGATGTCTCTGCTGTCTGAAGTTGATGATACAGGAGCGGGAAGAAAAGTTGCGTAAAGCCAACTCACACAAAATACCACTTCATCTCAGATACTTTAACATGTTCATGCAGTGGTGATGACACCCAAATACTGTGGCTGGCTTGTATTTTTAAGAGCAGAAAGGGAGGTTTTATCTGTAACGTGCATGTCTATGACATGAGATTACTTGGGGATCAAACAGTCTTTACCTTGCTCTCACTGTAGCTGTTCCAAAAGCTCTCATGGTTCTTGATTTAGTCTTAAGAAACTTCCAATCTGTTCTGATACTAAAGTGGGTCGGTAACTTCAAGAGGATTAGATATCGAAGGAATATAATTCTGTTCAAAACCAAATTCTGTTCAAAAGTTGGGACTTTACTCCAGATTAATGTCTTGATTAACAGCCAACAAGAACAGATATTTCTGTTCCACAGAGATTGCTTCCCTATAGCTTTGCCTGCCTGCTACATCATTTCTTGTTTGCTAAGAAAAAAATCCACATTTTCATCTTTCCTGTCTAGCTAAGGCTGCCTTGTGAGCTTTGCAAAAATGTGAGCTTTCCTTTGGGGGTGGTAGGGTGGTGTGCCACCCTCTGAAACAGGAGTGTTGAGTTTACTCAAGTTGATTTAATGGTTGGACCCGATGATCTCGGAGGTCTCTTCCAACCAGAACAATTCTATGACTCTATGATTTGGCTCCTACAGTTCATGAAGAGTGAAAGATATATCCAGAATATTCCTTTTCATCTTAAACACACCTTCAGTGAGAAAAGCTCCCTCTGGAGATACTATTGTGTCTCTACTGACTAATAAATTGGAGAGCTATTGAAGATATCTAAGTAAGAGCTGGGTTTTTCCTTTTAACCTAACCTTCCCTTCCCTTCCCTTCCCTTCCCTTCCCTTCCCTTCCCTTCCCTTCCCTTCCCTTCCCTTCCCTTCCCTTCCCTTCCCTTCCCTTCCCTTCCCTTCCCTTCCCTTCCCTTCCCTTCCCTTCCCTTCCCTTCCCTTCCCTTCCCTTCCCTTCCCTTCCCTTCCCTTCCCTTCCCATCTCCTCCTTTTGTCTGCAAAAGGGAACATGGAAAATCACCCTTGGCTTTGAGGGGCTACCTCATGAATCAGAAACACATGACAAAAATGAGGAATCAGATGCTGCCCCAGGCACACATGACCCATAACTGGAGCTAAGAGGTGGTTTGGGAAGGTGGATGTATTTGTTCAAACTTATTTCACTGAAGCCCTTTTAGCTTTTTTGAAACCTCCTGACTTGTTGAGGTAGTCTCATGATTGCCAAATGCAGGGCTGGAATATGGCACCTACGCACAGGGTGGGCAAACACCTTCAAGGAACTATGAAAAACAGAAGTTGTTTGTTCTGGTGCAGGCTATGTGCACAACTTAATATCTCCAGTCTTTGCTGAGCTCCATCTTCTTCCCATTGCAAAATTACCGTTGCCAACTGCATTAAATCAAAACGGGTTTGTAACTCTAGAGGTGGGCTCTGGCATTTCCTCTCCTTCCCATCCACCACTCCCACCATCCCAGCCATGCTCCATCCCGAACTTTAAACCCATTTATTCTTCATTTATTGGAAATAAATAATGACCCAAAGAAATAGATCAGCAGAGAGTTAGACCCACTGTGAGCTGTATTAGGGAACCACAAAATTAAACTTTGGTGTTTGTGTGTGTTTTCCATAATAAATGACCATAATGGTACCTCTTGGCCTTAAATTCGACATGTGTGTTCCTACCACAGCTACAGAAAATCAAACATCTTTCCCAGTACCCTTCCATTAAAATTTCTATATGATTATTTTAAACTTAGAGAGAAACATTTGTGTTCCCCTAGTTGGTCCATTTCTTAGGTACGGATACTTCTTCCATGCTACAAAATAAAAAAATCCCAAAAGTACAGAGAGTTTGGTTCCCGCTCCAGCCAGAGATAAAGATTTCTAGCTGTTTGAGCCTCCTTTTGCTACCTGCATGTAAACAACTGTAATGATCTTGAAGGGTTGATAGCTTAATCTCTAAGGAATAGTAAAGGTGAAAGGAAAATGTCATACTCTGACAGTAATTGCATAAGTATGATTAAGCTAAACTACTCAATGGATGCCTATGAACTTTGATTGTGGTACAGCTAAAGAAAAAGAAAATTATTTCCTGCTTCAGAGGAACACACAGGAAAACATATATTCTAATTTTTGATCTATCAAATGACAGAGGAATGATACCTCAGCATTTTATTTATACAAATACATTCGGGGATTTAGAATCGTAGCTCAAGGAGAGTATTTTCCTTGTACATTATCCAGAGTCATCGAGGCTATAATGTAATTTGTGATAATGGAAAGAAAAGAAAAATGTGGCTAAAAATGGTGCTGTGTGCATGCGTGTGTGTGTGCATAAATACAGCAGCACGTAGTGCTGTAATACAGCCGCCTGCATTAGCAGTAAACCACGATTATTTTGGAAGCTGTGGAAAGACGGCAGAGACATGACCTGTTTTCCCCTTTCTTCTCTATTCTGGAGGGAGATGGGAATACTTAGTTCAGTTTAGCGATGTTTTCATCTGCCTTCGATTCAGTAGTGCTATCACGTACTTACCCTCTTGGGTCCAGATCCACAACTAGTATAATCTGACCCAACACCATTGATTTTACTGGAATCACACCAATTTACTATATTTGAGAACTGGGCCTGCACTGATTTCTGCTTCTTACTGTAGCAGTTTGTAGTCTCTTGTTGCCTTGTTGGTTTTTTTTTTTTTAATTAAATATGTTCTTTCACAGCTTATTAAACCCTGTTGTTTGCAGACAGTCAGTGCAACAAAGGTTAATATGTCAGGTTTTGCTTCCTGATATAAGTGTTTAGGCCTGACTGAGGCCACCAGGGAATGACTTTAGAGAGCTACAAATTGCTTAGTGGAATCTATGAAAAAACTAATGACTTGAGAAGAATTCAACTAATACACTCCAACTAAATTCCCAATGGCTGGTAAAAACCAGAACCCACTCTCTACAATTGAAAGATCATAATAGTCCATAGTTGTACCCCGCCTGACCAGCTCGGCATGTGCTGTAATGCTCAGAATCAAGTATTTCATACAAAAGTGCAAGAAAATCTGCAGCTGACAAATGCGGCACAATTTCAACTGTCCAAAGAGATCTTGACCTTTTTCCTGGAACACTCTTATCTATAAATTGTCCTTATCTGTCTCAGCTCCCGCTTAACCTGCAAAGGGCAGCTAGGCTGATAAGGAGTTGGGAATAGGCAGAACCATTTGCTGATCTATGTATAATCTACCCCAATAACTCTTTTCCATTTTGTTTTTGCAAGAAAGAAAGATTTCCAGAGGGGAAGCTGGTAAAATGTGAAAATAAAACCAAGAAGGATCTGTCACAAAGCCTGACTCAAGAAGAAAATGTCAAAGGATCTTTTTTGAGGGAGAGGGGAAGGAGGGAAGGAGATAGTCCTGTCCTGGGACGGAATAGCCCTCTTTCCCCTTTCCTTTTCCTTTTCCCTTTCTTTTTCCCTTTTCCTTTCCCTTCTCTTTCCTAGAGCTGTGGACTGCTCTGGAGTTCAGCACCCGACAGCCCAAAGGCCTTGGAACAAAAAAATTATTTCCTTGGGTCAACTTCTGTGTGTAGGAACAACGTTCAAAATCAGTCACTTGTACGACAGTGTATTTTTCTGGTCTTTCTCAAATCCTCAGGTGGCTGTACAGGAGTCTTTTTTTTTTCATTCAAACTATATGTCAAGATATATTTCTATATATAAGCTATACCCCGAGATGTGAACCCCAGCATCCTTTTGTTGGCCAGGGTTATGTTTCTGTTACGCAGACACAACCAAAGCTATAATACATTTTCGTCTGTTATTTATAAAACAGGTAAATGCAAGGCATCAGTCTCGTTCTGGTTGGTTTAGAGGAGATAAGAGTTGTTCTACTCCCTTGCTAGGGTTTGATTTTGCAATTCAAGCCATGTTATTGTTTGTGGGTTTATGTTGGGCACTCCTCAGCCCAGGTCCCAGGTAGTTGGTGGTGGCCCTTCCGCAACCTTTGACCACGCTGCTCAGTTTCTACCTGAATTAGTGCATGAACTGGATTATGTGAGGGTGTAATGCTGCTGTGCTTTTCGGACGGCTCCTGTAAGCACAGAGCCCCGCAAAGTAGTGCCTGTTTTGTGGCTGCTACGTAGGGCCACCATCTATTGCCTTTGCAGGGATCTTTTATATCAAATCTGGTTTTCCACTGGTAGCTCGGCAGCTGGGCCTGCCGTGTAGCAGATGCAGGAGAAATTCTTCCCTGCTTCACGACCAATACGTCCATTGCAACCAGCACAGATACGTGGTGCGGAAACATGAGGCACAAGGAGAGGGGGCATCGGATAATCCTTGCATACGAAGTGTTGGATTTACCTGCTCTGCTGTCTTTCCCTTGGGTTGGATTTCCCGCACCTCTTGTCAGATGTCTGCAATGCAGACGTGGATGCGAGCTTCTTCCCCCAGGGCTTCCCTGACCATCAATGGACAAAAATAGGTAGTTGTGTAGCATGGCTCATCTCACCTACATTAGATGTCTAGTTAAGGATGAGAATTGAAGCTTACTGTCCATTGACTGCATTGATTAGATCTTCTGAAGGAGCCCCAGGGGACCAGCTCAGGCAGAAGTGCATACTTTGCAGGTGCTTATGAATAGTAAAGGTAAATCCTTTCTCTTCCTTCGTGATAGATCTTGTCTCTTTTTCTTTCACACAGATGCCTAGAGTCAGCGTTTTAGCACAGAGCCTTCTGATTGCTTCTTTTTTCCTTCCTTTTCTTTTTTTTTTTAAATTATTAAGAAAACTGCACACAAGACCTCTGTTGCTCCAGGAATTTCTCTCTTCCTCTTTTCACATCCTCACCTGGAATTGCCATTTTTTTTTTTCCCCTGGACTCATAATTATCTCCACAGCAACTAATGGGGATTCTCAAACAAAGGATTGTTATTTCAGTTGAAAAATACGCAGCAGAAGCAGATACATGACTGCAGCAGCAGAGGTACTGTCCGGTCTGCATTTCAGAGATTTTGAGCATCCCTTGTCTTGTTTTATTCAAAAGATATGACTCCAACGTCAGCTTGAGTGCATAGCCCTTTTCTCACATATTCTTACTACTAAAAATCATTAATTTGGTAGACCCTGAAAAAAAGCTCTTGAATCCCAAAATATATTAACTTGAAATGTAAATCTGAACTTCTTGCTCAAATAAGCAAAAAACCTAAAGATAATCCACCATTGATATGGAATTGTTTAAACCAGTTTATTTTCTGATATGGTCGGGAAGGGGTAAGTTTTGAAGCTGGTGCCTAACATTCATGAGCCAGGAAAGGAAAAAATACCATTCGAACATTTCACCAGAATCACGATGAAGGAAAAATATGTATGAAGGAACCAGAGTGTTCCCAATTGTCATGATATTTATTGTAAGTCTTAGAAAGGAGAGTGAAATTCATTTCACCCAGCTATATAAAAGCATCCAAGCTACCTGTCTCAGCTCCCTCCATGGTCAGTGAAAAGAGAATAGCATCTTCAGTGTGCTGTTTTGCCTAGACACTTTGTATCTAATATAAAATTACCCTGTAAGATGAAAGAGTAAATTTAAAAGAAACCCCAAATATTTATCTTTTTTTTTTCCTTAAAACCCCAGTTCCTGTATCAATATGAATAGAGAAAAAACTTAGCTATAATTGAAAAGAAAAATAAAAGTATCTACATTTCCTGATTGGCACAGAAAGGCTTTAAAATGTGTCATGATGTCTCTGTAGAAATCAAGAAGCAAACTAAAAGGAACTATGGTACTCATTATTTTAGAAGCATTCTTATTTATGTCACTGGTGTCTTTGGGTGGGAGTGTCCCTATAGAAGGTTGTTATCGTTTCAAGATCTTTGGGTGCAACTGCTAAGTAAGCATTCCTTCAATGGAAAACTGTGACTCTCCATCCAGGTCACATTTTACCGTGAAACCCCACAAGGCTGTAGGGTGGAGCATTGACACATTGACTGGCAGTTCTCTAGATCAAGCTATGTTGGAGCCATCACTTCCCTTCCAGACCTCACAAGTCAATCTTTGACACCCAGGTGGCCAAAAGGGACCACTGGCCGCCTGTTAGACGTTTCATACCAACCTATTTCGGTGTTTGAGTTACGAAAGAAAGTACTGACTGTATTCAGACTCCAAATGCTTAACTGAAGTGCCCCTGTTACAGCAGGTCTGAGTGATCAGCTCTATACACCACAGGGAACTGGTGGTGCAGCTGGATGGAGACCTCCCACATCTGTGGTGGCTGATGGACCTTGCCCCTGATGTCACTGGAGGAAGCCCTACTTTTGACCCAGACACTTCCAGCTGCAATTTGACTTTGATTTGTCAGAATTCTATGATTCTATGATTCTATGACGTATCACTGGGGGATCAGAAAGTTTGCTAGGGTAATTTCCTCTTCAGCAGACAGCATGGTGACCTGGCTGGAGAAACAAGTGATATATCAGGTAAGGGTCATAGTGGTCACCTATTTTGCCAGGAAAAGCAATTACCTGTTCTTGTATAGTTGTGGTCATGGCATCGGCAAATTAAATAAACAGCTACTGAGACGCAGCTTTCCTGGACACTTGCCCAAGACGAAATTGCACATAGAGTGATCTTGTATCATCTGCGCTGCTGTAAAAGCAAACGGCCGTCTCACAAGCTGTAAATCCTCCGGTGAAATGACTGCTTTAAGGCGCAGCCAGAGGATCACTGCATTTAGAGGAGTTACTCTGGTTTTTGCCACAGTGTCACAGCTGACGCTGTTCTTACTCCTTTGGCCTGCAGTCAAAATCAGCCATGTCAGGACTCAAGAGGTCTCATTTTACTTTGAATTGCCGGAAGCCAGGGGTGTACACATTGCCCATAGTCACATCTCAGCTGTTAAGGATAGCTCATCAGCCCAGATTTTGTGTGGGTCTGTGACCAGAGACCACATCTCAGACACTCCTCAGAGAATGGGATTTGCTCATTTCTCAGCTCCCACGCTTTCCATCCATGTTCTTACCAAGACAACTTCCTGAGCTTGACAGAGAAGGTAGAAGACCTTTGAGAATCCCACACCCCTCCTGAGTTGCTTCAGAAAGTCTGGCAGAATGAAGGCAAGGTATAGTGAAAACACAAACCACTCAAAAGCTTCAATATAGTGAAGTCAAGGAAAAAGAAATCAAGAACGTTGAGAAACAGAAACAGGTCCAGAAATGGAAACAGAATCAGTGGTGGGATTGTCCAGTGCGAGAAAGCATAGATCAGGTGTGCAGACTGTGTCTCCTTTGGTCACAAAGGACGTGGGGTTTGTAGTCTATGCATATTTTAAGATAGGAATCTCACAAGCAAGCATTTCCCAGGAGCAAAGGGGTAAAGTAGGTTGGACACAGATCTCATCAGAGTGGCAGATTTCGAGGTTTCAGAGCAGCACGTCTGCCTGATGCTGGCAACATCTGCTGGCTTAGAGAAACAGAACTGGATGAAAATTCTATGGTGCTTGTTCACCATAAGGAAATAGTGAATGGAATGAAGTTCTGTGCCTTTTGGTGCTGTTCATCCAGAGAAATACCCATAATCCACGACTATGTTTAGTCCTGCACCAAGAATTTTATCAATAATTATTCTGTCCATTTGCATGGCAACAACAGTATTTTTGAGACTCTGAAACTCCTGGAAATGGAAAGAGTCCACTCTTTTGCACTCTTTAAAAAAAGAAAGATTCAGTGACAAAATACTCAGATCCAGATAAGACAAGAATTTAAAATTTTCAACTAAGGACAAGATCAAACATTTATCTGACTCAGCTGTAAGAGGGAGTGCTGCTATTTCTCATTTCCCTGCTTCCCTGCTCCTACTAATAAACTCTATGCTGAAGGGTCTTATGGCCAAGGAACACTAGGCAGAGCAGACATGGAAAGCATGGGACAGCTGTGGAGCGGAGAGGTCATTCAAAGTACCAATCTCATCTTGGGTCTCTTGTCTACCTGCTGTTAGGATCCATGTAAAATGGCACAGAAGCCAGTTCACAGAGGAGATCCCTGCCTTTATTACAGCTGCCAACAAGAGAGCTTGAGAGAACATTTTTCAAGATGGATAGACACCTAAATCACATATACATTTGTCTTCTGATTTTTTGTTTCTGTGGGTTAGGTGTATGTCCTCATTTCACCATGACTTTAGAAGTACATAATTTAGGAGTATAGTCATATTGGTTCCCTCCAATGTCAAAAGAAACAACCTTTGGAAGGAAGTTTAGCCATTTTAGGCATTTCCCTTCCCCTGTGCCTAATTATGTATCTCCATTGCACTTCTATATTACTCTTTCAGATCCCATTCCTAGTTGTCACAGTTAGTAACTACTTAGAGACGAGCTCAGATGCCACAGTCTGAGATCTGAATATACTCAAAAGTGGCAAGTGGTGTTTTTTAAATGCATATATGCTGACTTATTTGTGCGTAAAGCATAATGTCTTGAAAGTACCTTGAAAAACGCGGCTTTCTGTCCTTTGTGTTGTATTCTGCACACAGCACACATCACCCTCCGTTGCGATCCAAGCTGTGCTAAAGGAAGGATGACAACAAATCACCCATCCCAAGCAATGCTGAGGAACCCAGGTTCCCCAATCCCTGTCCTGGGGACCAGATCTTCATTCCTGTTAGTCACAAGGTTAAAACGTACTTTTTCTGTCTTCAAGATCCCTTTTCCCCCCGGACTAACAAAGGATGACGTTTTGCATTACGATAGCCCATGTAGAATTCAACTAAGCCTCTCCCTCATGTCTTAAAAATGCCTTGTATGGGGGTTTGCTTCATTCCCAGGGACTGACGTAAAGTAATCGGCATGTAGCTCTCTCTACCCTCCTCCTTGTCTTTTTGTAAGGATTAACATAGCTTTTTTTATTTTGTTTTTTAACATTAGGGACCTTTCTTAATCACTGCAAACTTTCAAAGAAGATGGAGAATGGCAGCATTTTGTCAGCCAGTTCCCTGTTGGATACATCCCATCTGGCTCCAGGACTCGTACATGTCCAATTTACCAGGTTCAGGGGTTTACTAGACTCCCAAATCCCCAACCCGGTGCTTGAATTTCTTTCTCTCTGAGAAGAGAGATTTTTTTTTTTTGTTCCTCTCTGAATCCATCAACCTAATTATTATGAACAGCTACAGCTGAGGCAAGCAGTATCTACAACATTTCAATTAATGCTCTATTGAAAACACTTAGGGCCTCATGTATTCATTCCACCCTTTCCACCCATTCTCCTTTTTCCCCTCCCAGTCGTAAAACAAGCCAGATGGAAGAAAAATTGTGTACAGCAAACCCTACTTTCTTTCAGGTCACCACAGTGAGACACATAGAACGGATTGACATTGCACATAGCACAACAGAAGCTAATTTTACTTGTCTGTTTAGTCCCTACTGAGCAGCTGAACCTGTGCTTGACAGAAAATGGCTTATGGTGAGAAGTGGCTTTGTCTGTCAACGTGGCATGTTGTTTAGCTCGCCTTCCATGATCCAAATATTTGCCTGAAACCAGCACGGGTTGTGGATACAGGTGTCAATGAAGATTAGGGCATTTCCCGGCATGTTCTCTCTTCTCATATCTGGCATATCGCCCTCAAAGGCTGTCGGAGACCCAAGTAAAGCCCTAAAGTGCAGCTTGGGCTAAAATCGCCCCATTTCTGGCTTGGGACACCACAGAGAAAGTAACAATTCTTGCCCAAGATGAAGGGAGATAGAAGCATAGGAGGACAGCACGTTTATTTTACACCAGACAAACGCTCCCTGCAGTGAAGAATTCACAGATGAACTGCACTTCTTCAGTTTGGGACTCTTTGTGCCAACGCTACAGATTGAAAGGGCCAAAGCTAAAAGGGAATCTGGTCTGTTATCTTCAACTGATGTTATATACAGCTGTAAGGAGAGGACGAGTGGGATCCAGCTCACCAAAAGGAGACACTGACGTTATAGACATTTAGCCCTGAGGTGGGCACCATTGACTACTCCCTTTATAGTCAACGGAGATGTAGGGTAGGATGCTGATTCCTAAACAAAATTGCTTGCTGATGTCCTGCCAGCTTCACAGTTGTGCTCCAGAAGGGCACAAACCTCCTATACATCGTGCCATGTTTGCCAGGACTGTGTGGATGTCTGGTACCCTCAACACTAGAGCATCCCTAATGCCAGCGGGCACTTCCATGTAGGGAAATGAATCTCTCCCCTGAAGTTTGGCATGGCAAATCTTACTCACATGGACTAATTCATTCCCATTCCTGGCTGTGTCTTTAATTGGCCCCCACATGGTTAGAATAAGATTCCTGTTTTGTCAGAGGGAGAAAAAAAATAATTGCTCCTTGATTGAGATGTTATTTTATTCCATTCTCAAAGGGTTCCCTAAATGACATGGGAAACAAGCTGAAATTTTAACAATGACAAATGTGATTAATATGTTGGAAGAGCTGGTAATTTTATTTTTCTAGTGAAAAGGCTTTCTCATCCAAAGAATGGAATGCATTTGAAAATATATTTTTGGTGAAAAAATAGTCAGAGCTGTAATTCTAACCAGCTTCCTTTTCCTTCCTGGAAACATTTTTTTCCCCCCAAAACTGGGGAACGGGAGGAATTGCTTGTTTGTTTGCCTTTCTGTGTGATCACTTCAGATTGTTAAATCACCCCTATCACATTGAATTACATCCTTCTCAGGGAAATGAGATATTCAGTGTATTTCATGAAACAATATGTGTAAACTACATCTTAAGATACAGAAACTATGTACTTTAGTGAACGCCTTAGGATAAGCTCACAAGAAGATTAAATTAACCAAGTAATTAAAACAGTTCCTCTGTAAAAAGAGTGGGACCTACGCAGTATCCTGCTTGAGAATCACTACACACGGTGTAGTGGATTTATCTGTATTAATTTTGTTCCTGTGGGCCTCATGATGCGACCAGAGCCTGTCCACCACCCTGGCTGTGCCAGAAGATGTAGATGTAGATGCAGAAATGCACGTTAATGCCCCTCAACTACATGTCAGGACAAACTTCACCTTGGCTTCTTTTGGATGGAAGCCCAGGCACACACAGAGGAAAAAAGAGGGTCTTAAGGCTCTGCGGGAAGTCAGGATGGTCAGGATGACTGATCGATCCAAGATGACTGACTGATCTGTCCTCACTGCTCCGGGATGACCAGGATGATGACCTTCCTAGCAGTTAAGGCAAAGCTATCCCTGATAAGCAGCAAACTAAACACAAACAACGGTGAAATTCACTCCACTTGGGAATCATCTAGATTTTACAAAACAATGGCCAGATTGTCATTCTTTTTTCCTACAATTGCATCAAGAAGGGTGATGATTTTTTAAGATTTTTTATTCTTCTTAAGATCATTAATAGTGGTGAAAAGGACCGGAAAAGCATGGCTAGGCAGTTTTTGAAGACAGGGTTGTGTAAGAAGTTATTTCTTTTCCCATCTCAGCTGGGAGCTGCCGCTCTCAACAAGGCTGCAGTTTCACAGTCAGATTGTGCTGGTCTAACCACAGGCTGCTGACGAAAAATGTAGTCTTTGATGTCACCTAGTTGTGCTGCACTAGGTCCTATCACCATTGCTCATGCAAGTTTGTGTTGTGTTGTATCTAAACAGCCTGCATGAATGTCCCTTCGGAAAGTCTATCACTCTCTGTTAAGTGGGAAGGAAATCTAAGGTGGTTTGCTTGAGGCTGGACGGTTAGCCATAAGACACCAGGGACAGGATAGGAGACAATTGCCTAAACATCATCATCTTGGACATCTAAAGTACTTGTGTGGTGAAGTTGCTCTTGCTGCAGGACCTATGGGAAACCTGTGCCTTTATGTTCTGGTAGGTGAGGGCCAAGCAGGAGACCATAAATGCCCTTTTTTAAGCAATTAATTCTCCCCTTGATGTCTTCTTGATGTCCTAAGGGGTATTCTAATGTCCTTCAACTGCTGATCTAGAAGGTGTTGGTGTCCTGTAGGTGCTGTGTAGTATCTGCTGGTCCCACGTGGATGTCCCATGTAACCTGGGATGGCTGAAAAAGCATTAGAAGCTTGCATTACAAACAAAGCTCTGAGAATTGAATGACATGGATTAAACTTTTACCAAAGACTGTTCTGATTGATTGCCTAATTGTGAGCCCAATTGGAAGGGATTAAGAAAAATGTCAGTAAAAACTAAAATTGTGGAAAACTTAAAAATCAAAATTAAGGAAGACTGGAAAACTAAAATCAAAGATGATGTGACTAAGGTCTCTGTGTGTTATCCAGATCTTCTGAAAATCATCTTTTCCTCCAGAACAGGAGTTCAGTTTGAAAAGAAGAGAGAAATAAGAGGAAGCTCTTCAAGTGAAAGAAATAAAAATGACAGCCTGCCAGAAGGTAGAGATGACACACAAGGGAATCATGATGATGACAACAAAAAGCTTTCTGTGCATGTGAAAAATTTGGCAATATAAATGTTATTTACAGAGCACAGAGGTGTCTAGAGTACTGACCATAACTAAGTACTGTGCTGTCAAATTATTGACATTTTGTAGAACAAAGGAGATATGAAAACCACAGCCATTTCCTTTCCACACACTGTTGCGGCTCATTTGTTTCAGCGTATATCTTATCGGTGGACTTTTTTGTTTCTTATTACTATTCTGTCTCTCCGTCAGATGTTTTGCTTCCAGGGGTAGAAAGGCCATTACAAATGTAGGCAAGAGTCCCTGCCTGCCAAGACTTGGGATCTATTGCTGCTGAAAGATCAGACGTCAGGTCAATCTCGGCACTTATTGATTTGACAGAAGTGCCTATTCGACTGCGTAGAAGTAGAAAGCTGCAAGACCATTTCTAGGCAAAAGCAAGAGCTTGACCTGACCTCCGCAGTGTTAATGGGCTGCTAAATCCAAGGTGTGCCCAGGACAACCAAGTTCCCCTTAAGGTTGTATACGGCATCATTTGGCGTACAGCAAGTTCTTCCCTTGTGCATGTGTTTGCTAAGGGGCTTAAAAGTTCAAAGATTGCTTAAATCAAGGATATTTTCTGCATGACAACATCTTTTGCTATCCTACTCTGGAGCCGTGTGTTCCAAATAAAAATTTTATGCCCAACATGGACTGAATAAAACCACTTACTACTGGTTGAAGTTTACAACCTTCTCTGGTTGAAAACTCATATTTTTTTGAAGAAGAGAAGCTTAAATACCAGAAAATATTTTGGGGTAAGTTTTTGTTTCAGAGGGAAATGGAGTTGACAGCCACAATCTGAATTTTTCATGAAAGAAAGATTTATGAAAAATTAAAAATGTTCCATAAATGTATGACCAATTTTTTTTTTTCTGGACCAGAGAAAAAAGAGGAAGAAAGGGAGAGAAGAAAGAGGAGAAAGAATGTGAGTAGGAGCTCTTATTATATGGTCATAATTACAAACCAAAACTCTAGAACTGTAAGGTCATAAAATCTGTCAATTTGTTCTGCAAAGGGAGTCAAAAGTCTGGTCTTTGGAGAAAGAGTGATCCTAATCTCCAAAATCCACATGTGGAGACCGTCACCCAGAAGTGATGAAGATTCACAAAGCTTTACAATGATCTTCCCCGTGATCTTTTGCTTGGGGTCTCCCTTGTGCTTGGAAAGAAGTTCCCGTAAGGACCCCCAGTATCTCATTATTTGCTATAAATGTTCTTTTCTTACATATCCGCACATAGATTGTTAATCCAAGCAGCTGGAGATTGTGACCTATGCTACTGATTAGTAATGCTGACCAATAGTTTCTTTAGAAATTTCTTTAGAAATTAAATAATCTACAAATAAGATTTTGTCTGTGTTTCACCGTTTGCACCATGTGGTCTCTCTCTTTGCAGGTATATTCCATGGGTAGACTAGTTTTAGGCACATAAAATAAAAGTTTGTTTTGTTCAGAACATTTCAGTCAATGGATAGACGATTTAAAAAAAAAAAAAAAAAAAAAGAGTTAAAATCAGCTAAAACAGTTTCTTGTTAGTCCATCCGCACCAGCACCAGTTGTTACTACTCTGCATGATCTGCAGACAGGTCGGGTTTTGAGTGACCCAAGGGACCTGAAACAGCAGTGTCATGGAAATAGAGAGGACCAGACAGAGAGCGCCAAAATCTGCATTGCTTGTTTTCATAAGACTTTTAGGAAAGACTCAGCTACCATCAGTGAAAAAAAAAAAAGTAAAATATTTCTGCAGACAAAAGACAGACAACTTTGCATAGTGCTGTTGCAGGTGTTTGGTGGACACTGGGACGAAACAAGCGCTTGCCTCTAACAGGGTTAACGTGTTTTGACAAAATGGCAAAACCAGGCTTGGCAAACATGAGGTTGTTTTCCTAATAAACGATTTATAACATAATTATAATCTCATGTTTAGATCATAGCCAAGGTCCTTTGCTATGAATAATTCGTAAGCCAATGATCAAAATTCAGATGTAGCAGGTTGTAGGATATTTAATAACACTAGGTAGCAACAGAAGGCAGAAGCCAGGCTACAGACACTAGATGTTTAGCTGAGGTGTTGAGCCATACCTAAGAAGAAGGTGTATGACCCAAAGAGGATGATTTAATTAGTCTAAAATACTTTGTGAATCTCTTTATACAGTCTCTGAGGATAAACGGGCAATGCTGAGTTATGTGCAGTATCTAAGCTCCTTTCCTTAAGCTCAGGGAAGACATTGAATATGTGCTTCTTCTCCAGACCCAGACTTGGAAATCTTCTAAGGGAGAATTTCAGATTGAGCAGAGCTCCTCTACTATCTTCCTTCTTTTCATATAGTAGCCGTGTGATCATGCTACCCCCGCTAATAAGGAAGGATTCGGTTCTTTGCTCTCTTGGATGGAGAAGGCTTGGAACCACCAGTCCTGGGAAGATTTCTTCATCAGTAGCCCCTGGGTTGTTTTAAGAGGACTATGTTGGATCTGCCTGTTTTGATTTTATTACATTGCTTGAATATCTGGAATGTAAAAGCCACAGATTTTGGTACCAGACCTTGCCTTAAAGTACAAGCAGATCTAGGTGGGATCTTGTGTAAATGCAGAGAAAAGGGATGTGGCGGTTCTGTGCCGGCCAGCCTGTACTGGCCAAATGTCCAGTGCAGACATTGGTCCGAATCAGAGCAACAATCTCTGAAGTTTTACCAGAATTTGTGGCAATCACCATACCTGGCAAATACATGATATTTTAAGTTCATACTGTGCATCATCCTTTCAAAATGTTTGCGCCTCTGAATCATACAGAGAATAAGAGCTTGCTGAAGTGAACAGATTGAGTTCTCTCTAAACCTACACTATAGAGTCTTATTTAATTTTAATTCTTTCTGAGCATTGGTACACACCACTGTTTAATATAGATATTAAAAAAAAAAAACAACAAAACCAAAACCAAACAAAATCAAATACAAAACCAAAAGCAAAACAACTATTCAGGACAATTTCTTGTAAATCAGGAAAAAATACTTTCTATGAACAAGCAAAATTAATGGACCCACTTCTGCTACACACTATGCTAAGAAAGAAAGAGAGAAAGAGAGAAACAGAATAAGAAAGAAGGAAAGAAGGAAAGAAAGAAAGAAGGAAAGAAAGAAAGAAAGAAGGAAAGAATCAATTATCTTTATTTCAGATGACAGTATGTGACAAAGTTAGGGATGAATTAAATAGGAAATATAACACTTTGATTTTTAACCCTGGCTACGGGAGACCAATGATGGCAGTAGATCACGATAATTGTGCTGTTCTTCTATTAGAATGTGCATCCTATTATATATGGGGTAGGACGATATAGGGCTTTCGTAAGGAGTGCTTAAACTCATAGAGTTTAAGGTAAAAAATCATGAAGTAACATGATTTTTCATGATCTAATATGACCCCTGCATACCAAAGCCCACCTTAATACTACTAGCATTCATATATGGTTGACAGGCCAGGTATGCTGTGTCTTCGTTAATAACATTACAAGAAAAACTGAAAAGGATTGTAGTTGCTTCTCAGGACTGCATTTGGTGTCCAAAGAAGAGCAACGGAGCTGGGGAAGGGTCTGGAGCACAAGTGCTGTGAGGAGCGGCTGAGGGACCTGGGGGGGGTTGGCCTGGAGAAAAGGAGGCTGAGGGGAGACCTTCTCGCTCTCTGCAACTCCCTGAAAGGAGGTTGGAGCCAGGGGGGGTCGGTCTCTTCTCCCAAGGAACAGGCGACAGGACAAGAAGAATGGCCTCAAGTTGCGCCAGGGGAGGTTTAGGTTGGATATTGGGAAACATTTCTTCCCCGAAAGGGCTGTCAGGCCCTGGCACAGGCTGCCCAGGGCAGTGGTGGAGTCACCGTCCCTGGAGGGATTGAAAAGCCGTGTAGATGTGGTGCTTGGGGCCATGGGTTAGTGGTGGCCTTGGCAGTGCTGGGTTAATGGTTGGACTCGATGATCTTAAGAGTCATTTCAAACCTAAATGATTCTATGATTCTATGAAATTCAACTTATGCTGAGCCTGTGCTCAATGATTCGTGTCTGGCTAAAGCATCTCTTCCAGAAATACGTTAATTTTGATTTGAAGGCATGAGAAAGGAAGAATTTATGGCCTGACTTACAGTTGTTTACTATTTTAAGTACTAAAACCATGTTTTATTTCTAATATGAAGTAATCTGACTTTGCCTTCCAGCCACTCCTCCTATGCCTTTTACCATTAGGTTAAAGAGCTTATCAGAAGCCCTTATTTCCTTCCAATATGGGATATTCACGTTAGACCTTTATCAGTCATCTGTAAGTCATCTTTATGATAACCAAAACTTTTTTTGTCTTTCAGTCTGTGATTTATACAATTAAATATCAGGTTTTTTGCAATACAAATATCTTCACTAGAGTTACTCCCTTTTGACTCTTGGCAGTCACTGGAGAGCCAGTGAAAAGAGTCAGTGGAAACCAGGACACGATTGTGGTGGACTTGGCAGTCTTAGGTTAACAGTTGGACTTGATGTTCTTAAAGGTCTTTTCCGACCTAAACAATTCTATGATTCTATGATTTATCTCACCCTAAAATAAATATCTGAAATATGCTATATGACTCGTACCTGAAAAGTGCCTTTTTTTTCCCACTGACTATAAAATGAGCCTGGTATGACCTGCCCAGCAGCAAATGTCTGTTTTGCAGAGAAACAGCGTCAAAGTCAAACATTTTCTGTAAGCTTTAGTCATTTTATTTTTTTTTTTTTTTTAGCAGCAGTGCATAAGGGCATGCAGTTTTCCTGGATGAATTCCACAGAAACAGCATAGAAAGCAAAAATGACACATTATTCTTCTCTTTGTACATCCAATAACTGCTTTCACTCTTTTTTGCATAGACACAGAGGATCAGAGTGAATCTTATCTTCTCTCCCTCCGAAACCTTTTTGAAATAACTGCTCATCAAAACACACCTCCTGTTGTGTCTTTCATTCTTAATTGTCAGGTGTGTAACTCTCCAAATCACTAGAAATCATTGCAGTGGTCCTCTTCGATTTAAGTGCCTCATTTGCCGTCATTACATTATTTACTGCAAAATAAACCACATACAGAAGTAACTTTTTTGTCCTTTCCATGAAAGCACAGATTTAATAACGGTCAGCCTCCTTGTTAATGCTGGTCATTAGAGCTATCTTGCTCTGTCCGTCTCTGGGCCTGCATTTCATCTTGCATCTAGGCCTTATCAGGATGCTGCAGTTGTCAATTAACCTCATTATCTGCAAGAAAAAATAGGCTCAGGACTGCTGGCTCATGCGATACCTTCAGCGGTGATTAAAAGATTTGGCCATCTGAAAACAATTCTGTTTACAAGTGAGGAATCTGCATTTTTTATTACAGTCGTGAGCGCCATCCCTGATCAATCCCTCTGTGTGTGACTGAAATCGTATGAAATCGTATTTACATTTAGCATTACGGTTGGACTCGATGATCTTAAAGGTCTCTTCCAACCTAAGTGATTCTATGATCCTGTCATCAGTGAACTGGATAGGAATCCTACAGTCAGCTTCTAACCTTCCCTCTTAAAGCTCTTACATTTGTCGGCTTATGAACTAAAATGCTTTCCACATCTTTAATCTCCTTTAATAGATTTTTAAGACTGACTGTTGCCAGTTAAGATTAGACAGTTGCCATATTTTAATATTACCCTTTACTATACTTAGAAAAACCTCCCCATTTTGCTTTAACGGGAATGATGTCTTTGATTCCTTCCAGACCTCACCCTTACGTGATTGAACCACTGCACACAGCAAGTAAATGCTGCTACTGCTCATGAGTCATATGAAAAAAAAAACCCAAACTAAACCTGTTTGGGGCTTGGGGATCCCAGGCAGCACATCTGTGCCGTCACTGCTTTGTTCTGCCCCGTGTTGCTCTGCACAGGCACATGATATGCGGCTCAGGGACACAGCAAGGTAGAGATAACAAGCCCGGCTATAAACCTGCCAGAAACGAGGCAAGCAAAACACTCTGTAACGCATCCAAGGCACTCGGGGGCAGCCCAGCTTCGATTCGCTGTGTGTCGTAATGGTTTGCTATTCCAGAGTGATCACAGGGATAATTCCCTGATTCTGAGGAAGAAATTTTTCACAGTGAGGGTGGTGAGGCCCTGGCACAGGTTGCCCAGAGAGGTGGGAGATGCCCCATCCCTGGAAACATTCCAGGTGAGGCTGGCCGGGGCTCTGGGCAACCTGATCTAGTTGAGGATGTCCCTGCTCATGGCAGGGGGGTTGGACTGGATGGGCTTTAAAGGTCCCTTCCAGCCCAAACCATTCTGTGATTCTTTCTCCAGCCAGCCACTGCCTGACATAAAAGAGACTCTCATGATATGGGGCACGTTACAAGGCTTATGAAGGACAACGGGATATTTTTTATTTGCTCTTGAAGCAGATGCAGGTACACACGTATGTCCTTGACTTACAGTCTCACCACTACCCACCTCATGCTAGCTTTATTTGTGGATGAGTAATTATTGCCTAGCAAGACACAGCTGGATGTAATGAGTGATTCTGTAAAATAAAATCTTACTGGGAAGAGAGGGAGATTCTCAGGCCATGACTGGAAGACCTTGACTAAGAAACAAACACCTACTCCTTGGAAAGACACCTGCCAGAGCGAGATGATGTTGATTTACATGCTAGGAAATTAAGCCTATTTGATTGACATTTCTTTGAGACCAGAGGTGTTCTAGACATACTGAAAGTGTTAACCAGACCTTGGAAAGAAACAGCTGTAACAAAATATGATTGGAAGTAGCTGCTTTGCAGATGAAGAGATGATGAAGAGATGAAGTTGGGTCCCAAATTACACTACTACGCAAATCTTGCATGACAAGACGCTTGTTTCCCAAAGAAAGTCCGCTATGCTCAAAAGCTTTCTCAAACTTTATGTCAGATCCCCTCAATGGCTTGGGCTCTGGGGTTTTCTTCCCCGCTGCCCCTTTAATTAGCTAATGTTCAGATTATGCTACTCCTTCCTCACAGTCTGAGTGTGATTTTTCTGGGATTGTGGCTTAATTGTCCCTTGGACACCCTGACCACAGACATTACGTTGTACAGAGTCTATTGGAGCCCAGTGGACCTGTTAGCATAGACCCAGCATGAATGTAGAGATGTTGCCTTCAGGGTCACCTCTGGTCCAGGAAGACATTATTGGTGTTCACACATGAAGCCCCATCTACATTTTGAAGATCAAAGCTGGCTACACGCTGAGCACTGCAAGCCTGGGACAGAGACCCCCTTTTCTCAGCAGCTCTGCAAGTGGCCTCCTGGGGATGGCTGAGATTGCTGACTCCACTTTAGTGCCTGACTCCTGAAAACCAAGTGGGGTGACTACACCAAGTCTCTTGATAAATACTATCTTTCTGTTATCTGGAGAAAAAAAAAAGGCAGGCAGTTTTCCTCCCTCCTTTCCTGCCCTTTCCTCCCCTCTTTTCCCTTGAAAACAATTGTGGTCAACTATGTGAGATTAAGGGAGAACAGCGCTGTGCTGAGAAAAGAGCAAAACAACATTGTTCAAGGCACCATACGAACTTCTAAAGGTGAAAGTCCCAAGAGCATCACAAGAACCGAAGGTGCCTTTTTCACAGACAAGCTGCAACAGATGCCTCTCTGTGTCAAGCAGATGTAGCCACAATCCTCCCGCTGAAGGTGGGATTGCCATGGACGTGGACCTGAGATAGCTGCAAAGGGGCTGGCTCGGGGGCTGACACCATCATTTTCTGGTCTAGTCTTCATCTCTTCCAAATTTTCCACTTACTAAATTACTCCTTCCACTCTCTGTGCTGTCCTATCACACAGCCACGAATACACAGTCACCAAGTTCCATCCAAAATGTGACTTTATTTTTGAAAAGAGTTAAGTCCATCTCTGCTCCCTTGGCACCCAAATGCCTTCCTGGCCCGAAGGTGGGGCTGGTGTCGTGCTCTTCCTTCCCTGCCTATTCAGTTTTTCGGTGGCCTGGAAAGTAATAATTTTGGATTACTCGAGAATGACATTTGACCCATTTTCCCTGATGGTTTGTGGTAACTAACACAGCTGAGATGTCTTTAGGCTTACATTTTCTATATAGCCCTGGAGGGAGAAAAAAACCCGGGGTTTGACAGATGAGAAGATACTGAAAGTCACTGCTTTGGATTTACACTGAAGGAAACAAGAAAATTGGCAAACAGCTTTATTTTTCTGGGCTCATTCGGGCTGAAAAGTCTGCATAGGCAACACTACTTCTAGTTTCCCAGCAAGGCTACTCAGGTAGCATCCTGTAGGAACTGCTAGGTACCTGAACGCCTTTACAATCCTTGTTTGATCGTCAGCAATCTCAAATCTATAAAATATTCCCCTTTCCTGCTACTTTTTTTTTCTCTACCAGGTCAACATTTATACTTATCTGCGCAGGAAAAGTACATTTATGTTTAGAAAGACTCTAAATACAAAGGGGAGAGAGCATGAGGCTGCCTAAGCATCACTGTGAGCATCTATCCTTTCTGTAACACTAAACTATCCAGGGGGTGAGGTGCTGTTAGCAGGTACCGTGCTTCTCCTCCGAGACACAGCGTCCCAGTGACACAGAGTACAAACCCTGTACCGACTGCCTGAGGGCATTGCAGGGCTCTGTAAGGAACCACGTTGCAAGCACAGGCGATAATTATTATTTCACCAACACTTTGTTTGTTATTCAGGAATCGTCAGGCTGTTTGGTTCCCCCATAGAGCTAATTCGGATTCATATTGCAAATTTCTGCCTATAATTCCCTCGTAGATGTTATGAAGTACTTCAAATGAGAATCATCACTGGCAATTTTACTTGGAGACAATTCTGTGCAATGTGAAATGATTGTGTTAAGCCAGTCTGCTTGCCTGTCATGATTTGGGAAGCTCTTTGAAAAAAAACATGAACGAGATGTCCACAAAAATTGCAGCTCTACAGCTTATAAAGTCTTTATTGCTAGTGATGACATTTTGTTGGTTTTTTTTTTTTTTCTAGATTTCCAATCCATGTTCATTCAGAGCATTTCATTATGGTCCTAAGTGTAAAAGAGCAGAATTGATAGAATGATGTGTTTTATTGCTCATAAAAAGAACTAGAAATGAATAAAGGGAACATTTAGTGTTCAGAGGCACTGCAGCTAGAGTGTGTTTTCATGCTTATTGCAGAAAACTGCATAATGCTACAATATTCCTCCATGGTTCATTGAAATATTTATCAGCAAAATAGATGCTTCAAAATTATCTGTGATAGTCACAAATATACAGAGAACCAACTTCCATTTTGGCCTCTCCATGCTGATGGCAAAGTCTTAATGGAATGTGGATCACACTGGGCTGACGTGCCAGTTTCTAGTCCCCGAGAAAACAGCTGTGTCCAGGTGTTGTGCAGTTATAACTCGTGTGTCACCATGTCTTTCCATGAGATGGAGGAAAAATACTCTATATTTCATATTGTTTTGTCGGTGTTTTCCATGGGAGACTAGTACCATAAGTGCCATTTTTAAAGGGGAAACTGAGGAAGAGAAGGAGACAACAGGGTCACTCAGGCCACTGTCACAACTTCACCTCAGGTGTCTGACACATCAAGCATAGCCATCACTTCAGAAAAACAATAACCTTGGCTTGATTCTTAATGTATTTGCAGGATGTGTATTTTTTGCTTAAAAAACACATGGAGAAATTGTTTCGGAAGATTAAATGGTACTATTTTGTAATACGTAAATTTATGCTGTATGTAGATCTAATAGTATTAAGTGTGCATGTACTTGGTGAAAAGCCAAGGATATCATGGGAGACATCTGAGGGCTATATTTTATCTCTGGCTGTTAAATGCACTTAAAAGCAGCATGAGCAATGCGTATTATAACAGAAATTATTGACCTTAGTTGTACTGAGTATGTGTGCATATGGAAGAGGAGGCTGCAGTGATAGTCCCTCCACATTTATACATGTAAACATTTATACTGTAGACATCTTCACTTAGCGGAACAAACATATCTTATATTTTTACTTTCAGCAGAGACAAACTATTTAAAGAATCCCTTCACTAAGAGGAAATGTGTTGAATCCTAGATTTTTATCTGTGCCAGTATTTCTAAAACCTTTCGTTCACCACTTCTTGTAAGGATGGTGGTAAATTTGCTCCTGAAGGTTGCGAGATGCTCAGATACGGCACCGCAGAGGGCTGCAGAAGCTCCTGAAATAATGCAAGGGAGTCAGATGAACATCTGACTGAGCCTCTTTGGAAAGGTCCACAGAAGAATGAGAAGATGACAAGAAGAAGTGAAAGACGATACACAGGCAGATGAAACCAACATCTTTAGAGCGGTAGCATGGGTGGAGTGAAGCCAGAGGCATGAAAAATAGGAGAGCGATGCAAACAGCTACAATTGGATAAATGCAAAGATGGGAACTGATTGAAGAGAGGATGCTGTAACCTTTATACAAGGTTTTAGACTAAAATGAGTAAGAAAGGAATTAGGCTGCAAGGCAGACGTTTAGTGAATGAATGATATGTTGAACAAAAAAAAAAAAAAAAAAAAAGAAAAAGAATGATTTGCCCTGGACATAGACAGTATTTGATTCTTGCCAATCTTGCTATTGCAGGGAAAAAAAACCCTCATAAACCACCAGTTTTTTAGGATGAGAATGTGTTATATCTACCTTATGTTGTGTCAGCCTGCTAGGATCAGACTGTGCTTTGACTGAACAGAGAGCAGAAACAAAGCTGGTATTTAAAATAAGCAACATGTGAGGAACTCTTTATTGCAAATGTAAAATGTGTGTAGAGTTAAGCTAAACTCTGAGATACTATTGCTGTCACAAAAATACAAAAGAAGTTATGTTAAACCTATTGACTTTATGCACTGTTTATTGTAAGTTTATGTAAAACAAGTGTAAATGGTTAATAAAAATGGAAGTTAGACAGTTCAGAGATGAAAGAGAGTGCTAAAGAATCATTTTTGGGAGCTTTTCCCCAAAGTGACACTCCACCATGTCTTGCTTCTGCCATGCTCGGGTGTGACGTATGAGGTCTTTAGTTCTGTGTGACTTTGATTTTAGTAATTAACTAACTCACTTGCTGTTTTGCTTTCTGCAACATGTATTTCTCTGTGCAACTCCAATAACAGTCCTTGTTACTGTTGAAAGAGAACTGACAAATTCAAGAAACACATACCCTATTTAAAGAAATCATAACAACTTCAAAAAGCAAAGTCAGAAATCCCAGCATAGAATAGAAATCCAGACACAAATAAGAACAGAGGGTGAGGTTTTGGTTTATTTAGTCGGTCGGTTGGTTATTTTTATTTACATCAGAAAATAAGATGAAGGGGTTTTCTTTTCCAGGAAGTTTTGAAAATGTAAGGATCTCCTGATTCCATCAGGTCCTTTGCCTGCCTAATCCAGTCTTCGCTTTGCCCAAGACAAGGTATATTAGATGAAAATGTAGGAATCTAATGCCTAGGATAATATGTTTTCTGTGTTATTTTTGCCCTGGCCTTTAGTAATTAGGGACTGATTAAAGCTTTCGAGCTTTAATATATCCTATTAAATTTATTTCATCATTATTAACATTTCCTCTGGATAATCTTGGTATTTTTCTTATTTTCCTTCCATTCTGAATTGTACTCTTGGTCTCTATCTTTTTTTAATGGAAATACGTTCCACCACTGAAAACTTGTCTTATAAAGCATTTCCTTTTATTAGAGTTGAGTTCCCCGCTTTTTCATTCATCTGGCCATCATATGCCACTAAATTTTATTCAGTTATTGAAGTCAATGATTTAGGTTTAGATAAAGCATCTCCTTAAAGTGACAAATGGACTTGCCTTGAAGACATCTAGAGTGGGACTCATCTCACCCATCTTTAGGTGTTGACACCATAGGTACCTTTTTCTGACCCGAGGTTCCTTTAAAGTTAGTGGAGAGAAATAGCACTTTTAGGATGTGATTTTTCTCATTTATTTTACATGCCTCCCTTAGGTTGAGGTGATTCATGCACTGATTTCTGGTGACTGTATGAACTATATTTCTTTTGACTGGAAAGGGAAATAAGGATTAGTTCGGCTACAGGCATCTACATGGCAGATACATCTAACGTTTGATTAGATTAATCCCTTAGAGATTAAGAACCTTCCCCTTCCTCTGGTACATTATTCCAGTGGTTACTTTTCCTACTTATTTAAGAAAGCATTTTTTTTTATTTCTGTAATGCATTTGTCTGGCTTTTGCTTCTAATCACAGGCTTTTCTTTTTCTTTGCTAGGTTTGATAGACCCCAAGGAGCAAGTGTACTCTCGTTGTGAATATTTAATCTAATTTAAGGTTTTCATGTGTTCCTGTTACAGGAGATGAAGACAGAAATTTTGCATGAACCTGCCTTTGATGGTTTGCGTCATATTTTCATGCTCAGGGAAGGGAAGTGGCTTGTCAGGGAGGCTACAGTCTCCTGTAAGAAATCAGATTTCATATCAACGCACACTAGACTGCAAAGAGTGTCATGAAGCACGGAAACAGCGGAAGAGATATCTACTAGAAGTCAAAGGAAAAAAGAGTTTTAGCTTTGTCAGATTTGATTTAAGACAATTGGCTTTCAGCCAAACGTCGAGGGAGACAATTTAAATAGAAAAAAATACATATCCAGGGAAAAAGCAGGGGAAAAAAGAACATATCTGAATGTAATTACCAGTTATGTTCCAGTGACAAAGTGTATTCGTTATTACAGAGTCTGCCTTACTAAATGATGACAAACTACTACAAGCAACAGTCACAGCTATTCCTTTGATGTGAGTGCAAGTAGGAGATATTTTGTAACAGTTAAAGTCGCATCTTTGTTCACTGCTAATGACTCATATCGGAAGGTACTATTTCAGATAATAAATGTAGCACCTAGGACCCAAGACAGTGTATTAAGAAAAACGAATATATATGATACAAGGAGTAAGGAATTGAGGTGGTGAAGAAGTTCTGAAAGGAATATAAACCAAACAAATTTCATTCTCTAGATAAAAGATGATTTCCTCATTCCGTATAAAGAATTGCAATAGGTAAAACAGCCAGCAGGCATCCGTCCCACATGAGAAAACTCCGTGACTGGCGTTTGCAGATGTAGCAATAAGCTCCTTCCATTAAAACCTTTTCATCGTGGCTTGGCTAACACAGATTTGATACTCAGGCTACTCATACGCCTTCTGCAGCCCACACTAGAGTGTTATTTGCTTCCATCTTCTCTTTTGAAGGAAAAGAGATTTGCTGATCTTCTCCTACAGCTGAAAATTTCTCCAGTTGTCCTCCTTCAGTAGTAGAGAACAGTCTCCCTCCAAAGGTATTTCATGCAAGAAGAGAACACCAGATATTAGACTTAAGTAATTTTGAGTGCCAGAATCAAACACAATGTCAAGAGCTGCATGATCCTCATCTCACAAAGAACAAGAAATTTAACTCAAGACATCCTGCCAGAGAAATTAGAAGAAAACCATTTGACTGCAGGGTTAGGGGAGCCATCTGTCTATGCCTAGAGATAAAGGAAGGCAGAATCATCCAAAGTGACAAAACCAACTTATAAATCAAGATAGTTCCGATGGGAAGTGCGACCTTTGAATTTAGCCACAAGTTGGTCATTAATAACTCCAGTAAGAACTGTCTAAGGAGGATGTAATGCATCTTTCAGCTGCTGCAAAAGAAGACTCTGTCTGAAGGATGAAAGAAGATGTGTGTCAGGTGGAGATGGAAGCTGGATAGATCAGTGACTTCTTCCTCAAATCTGCTTCACTGGTGTCTTTATTATGCTTCATTAAGGAAAAGTTGTTTGGGACAGGGCTTAGGCCACAAATCCTCAAGCCATCAATCTGCAGCGCAAAAATTCTCATGTGGACTCACCTTCAGCCATCTTCTAGGTTTGAAGGTCAAAATGAAAATTTTCTCACATGGCTTTGGTTTTAAAAAAATATTTAATAATCTCTGATAGGTATCCACACTCCTTGGATAGAATTGGAACCCCTGAAAGGAGACTTCTGCTTATCGGTCACACTCTGATAAATGTCCATGAAGGTTCGCATGCTTGTGGAGGGTTCTTTCCATACTTGATGCCAAGCAGGAACTGCAGAAAACTTTCAGCCTTCAAAGGACACCTGTTTCTTCAGACATTTTTGGCTTAGGCTCTTTACCTCAGTACTCTAAGATAAATACTGATAAGGAATACTCCTTACACCTGTATTTATTTGTGGTTGTATGTTTTCTTTTGAAACGACCACAAATTCTTATGAAAATACTTTTCATAAGAGCTTTGTGTATGTTGAGCTTCTTTATATTTGTAGGTGGAAAGTCAGAGAGAGTCATTAATTAATCTTTCTGCAGACCACAAGATACTGATTTCTGGATTACAACAGAAGGCACAGATGTATATGCCTTGTTATATTAATGCTATTTTTTCCAATTATTTTTACAGCTAGTCAAAATCTTTGGTTGAGAAATAAATCTGCTGTAGTAACTCTTTTAGTGAAAAATGTTTTTGAATGTCTGTTTTGAGAAATAACAAATATATTGTTACATTTTTTCTTATATTTATTTTGGAAATTGAAAAAAACCCTGACCAAATCATTGACTTCTGGTGCTACTTAAAGACAACCCTCTCATCATACTATCCTGCCACTCCTCCTGCAACCACCACCCCCCCAACAAACAAAACAAGCCAAGAAAAATGCAAAAATATTTCACTGAATATTGTGATTTTCTCTTCTAAACCTCCAGCTGACACTTATGGATTGTGCACAGCTCTGAGCAAACTCACTAAATCAGTGGGAAGGCTTATGATAGCAACGTGAAGGACAGGAGTAAGTGTTCACAGGACTGTGACCCTAACAAGAGCTTTGATAGCGATGGTGATCCCTTCCCTGTCTCCACACAGAACTTCTCGTGGTGCTGCCCTGCCTGCCCTATTTGCTCTGTGATGTGCTTGAGCAGGACATAAGTCACAGCTCAGCGGCTGTCCCTAAGAGCTTCTCAGCACTTTCTTGCTGCTTTCCATTTCTGACCAGAGCCAGCAATACCCAGTGCCTCTTCTTCCCCGCCTTCCTAGAAGGTAGAAAACTTAATTTATCTGCGATTATTTGTTCTTGGATGTAAATGGTCTGAGAGAGAGACTTCCAGGAACAAAGAAAATGAAGAGAAATTGGTAGACTGGCTCTCATCTCAACAGAGCAGTGGTAATATCAGCTGTTGTCTTCCACGTGAAACTTGAGTGTGACTTTGGATATGACAACAGCAGGTTCATAGGCTCATCATGACAAAATCCAGAGCCCCAACCTGGGCTTAAAGTGCAGTTTAAACAACAGACTCTTTCTACACTGTTGTTGTATTGGAGTTTCTCATCATCAGCTTTCTTTTCTGTAAGAAGTAATCCATCTTTTTGTGCCCTGTGCTCTTTGAGGCATTGCATATCTATTCCCCCTGCCCTTTGATAAAGAAAATGGTGCTGTCAGAAGATAATATATGTTTCCTTGAGTGAGTGCTGAGTATGGAGACACAGTGTAACCATTGCTGGTCTCTCTTCCAGTTCCAGTTTTATCCAGGTTTAGGAAGGAGACAAACTCCCAGATGTTTCATCAAGGACATGGGAAAACTTTCTCCTGGACAGTAGCACAGAGTTGAGTGGTAGAAGGTGGACATTATTTCCTGAGATTGTTCATTTTGACATTTGTCTCCCTTCCCCTTTAGCATCATCTGATGCGACGTTCCTTCTCACGTCAGCATGCTGTGGTTGCATCTGCGTGACTAGCCAACTCTTACCATCTAAACCAAAGATGCATCCACATCTTTTGTGTGGATTGGTTGGTTTTATTTATGCTATTCATGTTTCTTATCACTTCATTCCTCATGCAAAAATCAACAAAAAAACCCCCAATCTCATTAAGGAAGAGCATGAGGTGGGATTGAAATTAAGGAATACTCACTATAATGATTAACAACTGATTTATTTAGAGAGTTTGCATTTTGTTTATTAGAAGCTCAAAACTCAGACAAATGTAATTGTTTTTGCCAGAGTTTCTGTAGAACTTTCAGTGGGTTAAATTTCAAGACTGTATTGCAGTTCAACATGGATATTGAACCTTACAGCCACACACACAGACATTCGTCTATACAATCAAGGAATAGAACTGTTGTAAAATTCAACTAAAAATCAAACTAAGTTTTCTTAAGATTGTAATTGACTGAACATAGACATCTGAGTGCCTTCCACCCAAAAAATGTTTTAGAGATCATAATTATAAAAATGGATAGAGTAACGGACTACATTCAAGGAACTGAAACACTTGAGGGACTGGAACCTGTCTGAGAAGGCAAAAGCTCAGCCACCAGAAATCCCACCACTGAAAGTATTACTTGCACATTATTTGTTCATGCCTATTGCAAATAATTTTCTCGTCAATAGTAATACTTATGCCCGAAAGTACTGCTTGGGTTGTATACGTGATAACCATATTACACATTTGTCCCATACAACGCAAGTCACTTCAATGCAATTTAGAGTATAGACCCTGTGAGCTCTTTCACAGTGAGCAGACAGGGATGTTTCAGAAGTGTCGTGGCAATCAGGAGGGGTCTATCTCTAGAAACAGAGACCACAGAGCAGGGAAGGTCCTAGAAAACTCATTCATCTAAGTATCTAAACTGTGGTAGGATGGAGCTTGGCCACACAGCAATAGAGAGGTTATAAGTAGAACTGCAAGAATGCTGGAGCTTTCAGTTCAGATTGAAATAGTAATTTATATAACAAATCACATAACATATTTATAGATGTATTTATAAAATAAATGTATATAATATATAAATTATACTATTATATGGCAGTCAGGTGAAGTCCCTGGAAAAAGGGAAACATTGCACCCATTTTGAAAAACGGTAGGAAGGAGGACCCTGGGAATGACCGACCTGTCAGCCTCACCTCTGTGACTGGGAAGATCATGGAACAGATCCTCCTAGAAGCTATGCTGAGGCACACGGAGGACTGGGAGGTGACTGGAGACAGCCAGCATAGCTTCACCAAGGGCAAGTCCTGCCTGACCAACCTAGTAGTCTTCTACGATGGGGTGACTGTACCAGTGGACAAGGGAAGAGCTAAGAATATCATCTGTCTGGACTTCTGTAAGGCCTTTGACACAGTCCCCCACAACATCCTTCTCTCTAAATTGGAGAGAGGTGGATTTGATGGGTGGACTATTTGGTGGAGGAATTGGCTGGATGGTCACATCCAGAGGGTAGTGGTCAATGGCTCAATGTCCAGATGGAGACAGATGACAAGTGGTGTCCCTCAGGGGTCCATATTGGGACCAGTAGTCTTCAATATCTTCATCAGTGACATAGACAGTGGGATCGAGGGCACCCTCAGCAAGTTTGCAGACGACACCAAGCTGAGTGGTGCAGTGGACACACCTGAGGGATAGGATGCCATCCAGAGGGACCTGGACAAGCTCGAGAGGTGGGCCCGTGTGAACCTCATGAGGTTCAACAAGGACAAATGCAAGGTCCTGCACCTGGGTCGAGGCAACCCCTGGTATCAATAGAGGCTGGGGGATGTAGGGATCGAGAGCAGCCCTGCCGAGAAGGACTTGGGGGTGCTGGTGGATGAAAAGCTGGACATGAGCCAACAATGTGTGCTCGCAGCCCAGAAGGCCAACCGTGTCCTGGGCTGCGTCCAAAGAAGCGTGGCCAGCAGGTTGAGGGATTCTGCCCCTCTGCTCTGCTCTGGTGAGACCCCCCCTGCAGTGCTGCCTCCAGCTCTGGGGTCCCCAACACAAGGAGGACATGGACCTGCTGGAGCGGGTCCAGAGGAGGCCACAAAAATGATCCGAGGGCTGGAGCACCTCTGCTATGGAGACAGGCTGAGAGAGTTGGGCTTGTTCAGCCTGGAGAAGAGAAGGCTCCAGGGAGACCTTATTGCAGCCTTTCAGTACTTAAAGGGGGCTTATAGGAAACATGGGGAGAAACTTTTTAGCAGGGCCAGTTGTGATAGGGCAAGGGGTGATGGTTTTAAACTAAAGGAGGGGAGATTCAGACTAGACATAAGGAAGAAATATTTCACACTGAGGGTGGTGAAGCCCTGGCCCAGGTTGCCCAAAGAGGTGGGAGATGCCCCATCCCTGGAAACATTCCAGGTCAGGCTGGACGGGGCTCTGGGAAACCTGATCTAGTTGAGGATGTCCCTGCTCATGGCAGGGGGTTGGACTAGATGGCCTTTAACTGTCCCTTCCAACCCAAACTATTCTATGATTCTATGATATTTATCATTGCATATCAGTCCAAAGCATCTTTTTGCCCACACAGTTTGAAAATAAGGACAAAATTTCTTTCCAGATCGATTCAAGTATTTTGCTAAGCATGTCAAAATGGAGACCAAACTGTCAAAACATTTCATTTAGAAAGTACTAAAATGAAACCTCTCCATCCTTTTCTTTTCCTTATTCATCAAGCACATCATGATTACATAATAATTTAGTTCCGTGAAGCTGCATTTTTTTTCTAAAATTATATTTTTGTCCTAATTTGTTGCAATTATTTGCTGTCCTGATTATAGAGCTGAGCACTGAACAGTTGAATGTTGAGGTACATTGAGGTGAGGACATCAATAACATTATATATTTCTGAAAGATGTCAAATGAAACCTTTGCTTTAGATATCTAAATCTCTAAACCCAGAGATATCTAATCCCTAAATTGTCGCTTGGTAGTTTCCAGCTATTCATACTCAGGAGCGGTAAGATGTTACTGCCTTGTGAATGTGTACCTGAACCTTCTGTTAGAAGTAACTGTTCTTCAGAGTTAGCAGAAACAAGTATGTCTGAGCTGCCCAGATGCCAACGTAGCTCTGTGACCTGTGTACACCACAGTTTAGTGACCAGGCTAAAAAAATCAGCAATTTTGGCTAACGGATTGGGTGACAAGGTGCGCGACAATAGAAAATGTAAGAATGTTGGCACCCAGTTAGACCAGAAATCAGCATGTGGCCTTGCAAGTCCCTAGAAAGAATATAAGCAAAAGGCAAGCATTAAGGAATAAGTGCCCTAAATTATCTCCCAGCATCTATCGAAAAGTGTTTCAGAGACTTTCTGAGCCAGAAGTGGTCTCATGGTATTTAATCGCCTTTATGGACTTTTCCTCCATGGATTTGCTTTGAACCCTTGGAAGCACCTAGCAACCTCCAGGTCACATAACATTTTAGGTTAAGATTTTGTGTTGTTTTGACCAGGGCTCCCTGATTTTTGTTTGGCATCTTTTCATTCTTGCATTAGGAAGGACAGTGGACATTTTTTCCTTATTCACCTTCTCAATACCATTTTTTTATAAACCTCCACCACTTTCCCTCTCAGTAGTCTCTGTTGAAAGCTGAAGAATCCTAATCTAGCCAGTTCTTATGGGTAATTCATTCCATACATTGAATCCCCTTGCTGACCTCCTGTTGTGTCTTGTTCATTACTACTTTGCCCGTTTTCTCTCTCTCAGAGAAGCTCACACACATTCCCTTCTGTTGACTCCCTTTAGTGGGGATGTAACTTTCACTGGAAGGATGATTCACACAATATAATTTCTTTAAACAGCTGATCATGAATCATAAGAGTTTGTCAGAGGGCAACTTTAGCTTATTTACCTGAGAAGAGGAAAGAACAAATTCTGCCCTCATGCCAAGTGCGGTTGGGGCTCCAGAAAGAGGAGGTAGGTCAGATGATAGGGAAAAAACCCTCTGAGTTTACCGGTAACTCTACTCTTGGCTTCAAGAAAGGTAGAATACTGGAGTCTTGCGCTGGTCACCTGAACTGTACACTTTGTTAGTAGACCATGTGTGTCTAAAACATTGCCTTGAGACTGACAGATACAATACAGGAGCTGCAGGAGACCCATGGTCTTGTGGAGCAGCAGCTGGTGCAAGAAAAGGTCCTCTAGGGCATCTCAAAAGGCATTGCACACCTCTCTCTAGGCAATTGATGGCTACCTAAATGATACCTAAGCTATAGATGTTCAAAGAGCCAACAGAGTCCAGGGAGCTGTTCTGTTGGTCACATGTAGCCACACGGAGAAAGACTTGGGGGTACTGGTGGATGGAAAGCTGAGTATGAGCCAATGTGCACTCGCAGCCCAGAAAGTCAATGACGTCCTGGGCTGCATCAAAAGAAGTGTGGTCAGCAGGTTGAAAGAAGTTATTCTTTCCCTCTACTCTGCTCTCGTGAGACCTCAACTGGAGTACTGTGTTCAGCTCTGGGGCCCCCAACACAAGAAGGACAAGGACCTGCTTGAGCAGGTCCGGAGGAGGGCCATGAAGATGATCAGGGGGCTGGAGCACCTCCGTTATGAGGACAGGCTTGAGAGAGTTGGAGTTGTCTAGCCTAGAGAAGAGAAGGCTCCAGGGACACCTTATAGCAGCCTTCCAGTACTTAAAGGGGGCCTACAGAAAAGCTGGAGAGGGATTCTTTATCAGGAGTGTAGTGACAGGATGAGAGGCAATGGTTTTAAACTGAAAGAGGGTAGGTTTAGATTAGCTATAAGGAAGAAATTCTTTACTATGAGGGTCTTGAGACACTGGAACAAGTTGCCTAGAGAAGTTGTGGATGCCCCTTCCCTGGAATTGTTCAAGGCCAGGTTGGATGGGGCTTTGAGCAACCTGATCTAGTGGAAGATGTCCCTGCGCATGGTGGGGGGGTTGGAACTAGATGATCTTTAAGGTCCAACTCAAACCATTCTATGATTCTATGCAGGTATCTATGGTAGAGTGAGCTCAACATAGCCCTGGTCTTCACTGACTATAATGACTAGATCTCCGTTGACTGTAGTGGGAACATCCCACCTAGCTCACATGTGGATACCTACATTCACCTGTCAATCTGCAAACTGACTCCCACCCTTTGTCCCTGGGATGGTACACCTTGCTATGTGGCAGTCTGTGAAGGCTGATCAAAGTGAGGTATGGCTACCACCAGTTGGATGAGCATGCCCTTCTTTATAGCTGGCCTGCAAGCGGGCTAGCAGAGCATGCCTTCCTGTCATGCCCAACTTCTGGTGGGCGATTTCTGCATCTGCAAAAGCCTGGGTCAGAGGCAGGTTAGCCTTACCTGCACGCACTGCGAACCAAGCTTAGTGTGCGTCCTTCCTCCCCTCATTTTTCTAAGCAGTCACCTACAGCATCTTCTGCAGCAGAACGTGTGTGAGGGAACAGAGGGGAGCTAGTGAAGGAAGGTGCGATTTTTCTCCAATAAACCTCATCACAGTGCTGGGGGAGGCAAAGAAAGGCTGGGTACAGGAATCAAGGGGTTTGATTCGATTAAATTCCCTGTGAGGATAGCCAGAGCAATAGCCTCCTGTCCAGCCAGCCGGGAGCGAGTTTACAGCACCTCAGCTTCTCACTGATGGCTGCTAAGCCACCTTCCAGCACCCTGAGGTACACATCTCTGTGGGCTAAGCTCCCTTATATTTACTAAAGCGTAAGAGTAGGCACTCCACAGGATACCTACTGCTCTTTAAGTTCACACTCGGAGTTACTGCCTTTTAACACAGTGATGTAGACCCTTGCCTACACACCAGGTACATCCCAGTTAATCGTAGCAGGCGGGGTATTTAGCACACTGCCTTCTCCCCGGCTGTGGACACAGTTCTGCTAGTGGAAATGTCTTAAAACAGTACAGCTCATTTACACAGCTAGAAAGGGAACAAATGACTGTCGTTGGCTGCATAAATAGCTGTTTTCTCCCACTCTCTGCCTCCACCAGATCTTGTCCTCAGGAACCAGGAGATGTCTCTTTCTGACTGTTAGAAAGCTACTGGTTGGTGGGAAGTGACTGAGGAATATGCAAACCAGAGGGTCCCATCTGGCATGAGGTATTTCTCAACCTCACATCTCAGCTGCGGCACAGGAGAGCTTTTCTTTCCTCTGGGTCTCTTTTTGATCCCTGGCCCAGCCGATCATCACATCAGAGGATCTGCAGGCCAATAGGGCCTGGCAGGTGGGATCTCAGTTGGGCGGGAAGCTGTGGTACTATCTGGGAGTGGTTCTTGTCCTGGCAGAGGAGAACAAGCCAACTGGGTGAGTCTCAATATTTCAGGCTTGTCAAACCTGATAGTGAAAGAGGGATTTATCTCATTACATCTCAGAGGTCTACTTTGTGGGTGTTGACAAGCTGGGCTAGTGTTCCCAGCGTGTCTAACGTCGGTGGAGAGAAACAGGCACATTTAGGGCACAGTTCCTCCAAGCTGTTTTCAAAATCTCCTTGGGCTGAGATGGATCACGCCTTATATCCCAGTGACTGCACTGATAAGATCTGACCTTAATGTGACGGGGGAGATGGTTGGCCAGCTCAGACCTAGCTGTTTGGTCAACCAAATCACACCTGAGGTGCCAAAATAAAAGAAGAGGACAGGGACCTTCCAACAAAATACCTTTAACCCAGTCTCAGGAAACACTCTCGCAGCCAGGTGTCAGTGTCTTGCCCCTATGTCGGGTGACAGATGCATGGCTGTCTAGGTCATTTAGCTGTAACTCACACTTTTCTCTCAGGAAGCCTTCTCCTGCCCCTGTCAGCCTCTCATGCTAGCCAAGATAATGGCTACTATGCTTTACACACACTTAAATAATGAAGATCTATTTAATAGCTCACGAGGATAACAATAAAGCCTGAAAATGGCTTAATTGTTTTCTCCTAAAGAAAATTGTCTTCTTCGGAGAACAAAGTTCTTAGACAGACTCTCCTGACTACTTCAATAGGAAACCTGATGCGAGTATCAGCTGAGATCATCTAAGGCAGTCCAACTGCGGCTGGATATGGGCCACTAGATGATTCTCTTGGCCCGTTGCCCTTCTCCTGGGAAAGATAGGGAGCAGATGTTGGAGCAGCACATAATAATTGAACAGCTGGGAGCCTTCTTCCATGCTTAGCAACCCAAGACAACATTTCATAGCGGGGCTTCTGGTTTTTGAGGTAGGACCGCCATAAATTCTGGAAGTTTTGAGGGACACAGCTGGGGTTTTGTTTTGTTCTGTTTTGGGATTTTTTTGGGGGGGGAAGAGGTTCTTTAAGTCTGCAGAGCAAACACAGATGCTTTGTCATGGGGAACAAACATTTTGCTGTAGAGGTTTCTTTGTCCTGCATCTTACCCTCTAGGAAGCAGAAAAATAAGGCTTGCTGAGATATCTCTGACTAACAAATAGGTGTCTACATCTGATTTAGTTAGTCTTGGCTTCCTTTATACTGCATGAAAATCGAGTCAGGTGTTTTATACTATGTAGACATATAAAGTAGGTGCAATGGATGGCATCCTAACAGTGCCTCTCTCTCGTTAATGTCTATATAGAGCGCACAGGCTGATTAGCTCAGCTGTACAACGGAAACATCTACATCTTTTGTTTGTTTTCTTTTTTTCCCCTCGTATTTAGTGAGGTTACTGAAAGCTGTGAGATGTGGCTAGAGAAGATGGCATAACTGGAGGAACACGTGCAAAGGAAAGCTCTGAAAAATCTAGTTGCTTCTTTGGATTGCTCCATGGTGCTGGAATAAAACCGGAGCCAAATGCGTTCACAACGTGTCTGTGCATGCTTCCCTCAAGAGAAGGTACCTATGCAGCCATGGGGCTGTTACTGTGCAGGGAGCAGGGCTGTTTGGTCTAGTGCTTCTGGTGTGGAGCTATGTCCCCTCAGGCTCCTGCACCTGGACTGAGAGCCACAGGGACTACAACACACCAGCAAGTAATTGGGTCAGGGATTTTCACACTGGAGAGGTAATGGATTTTGTTGCTTTTATGACCAAATTGCCTTTTTTCTCCTTTGTTTAATCTGGGAGCAGGGTAAAGGCAAGGAGGATTTGAAATGAATTTACATGCTAAGGAAGATGGAAGATGGGAGATGCAGAAAATGAAGGGGAAGTGGTAAAAGATACGCAGAGGCTTCCACAGTGGGAAGAGCAACAGTATCGGTATCCCAGGGGGTGTGAAATTTCAGGGTAATTAGAAGAACCTCATCAGCAGGCAGCTGCTCTTACTGCACAGGTCTCAGAGAATTTGGGTAAGGACATGGGCATTCAGCATCTTGAGTTGGTGACCTGGACCTGTGGGGCCTGAGAGCAGCATGGTCGGCAGCAGCAAAAGCAGCGTGGTACCGAGTGTCTCCATGGGATGCCCTGGCAAAGGGCTCCTCTAGGCCTGCTATAGATGTTCAGACTCCTTTAGTGATCATTTTCCAGGTCCGGAGAGCTTTCCCTTGCGTGCTGCTCTCTGCAGAAGGGAGCAGTGACTGGATGCTTTTGTGCACTTAACTTGCAGGGGCCATGTGCCACCCTGCTCTTTTCCAGACACGAGTCAAAGGAACCAGCTGGACATCCCTTCCCTTCTCACCAGCCTCCTCAGCCCTCTCTACAGCTCCACTCCACTGGTTTTCCAGCAACAGGTACCACTCCTGCACCGTTGTTGCAGGGATGCTGTTGCCGTGTAGCTCTGAGGCAATGCAGGACAGTGCAGATTCTGCTGTTCCTGTGCAGTCACTTCCCTTCCTGGATGTGCGTGTCTGCTGGGGAGGGGAGGAGATCCTTTCCACAAGCTCCGAGGGCTCATCCTGGACACGGGCCACCTGCCCATCTGCAAATACCATCTGCAAAATGCTGCTTCTAGGTGAAATTCCTGCTCCACTTCCCCTCAGTTCCCCTCCATGCCAACTCCAGCTACTTTATCATTTTTCTTTGCAATCAACTCTTCTGCAGCTCAGGGAGAAATTGCCTCCCTTCACCCCTCCTTCCAGCAGCGATGCCGTCCTTCCTCCCATCACCGTGTTTTGCTGACCCTGTCACACTAATTAAAAAAGAAATAAAATCTCTGGGACAGCAGAACCGGTGCTTAGGTGACAGGGAGAAGGAGGATTTGGGAGAGGGAGGAGGAGGAAAGAAAAAGGGGAAAAAAAAAGTGCTTGATTTAAGAAACTTAATTTGAATAAACCCCTCCTCCTGCTCCTCCTCATTGGTTTCCTTCTCTTCCTCCATATTAATGAGAGTAGCCAAGGAAAAGCTATTGGTTCCATATCTCCTTTCCTTTCCTCAGGCACTCGGGGGAGGAGGTGTTTGCATTTCTCCGCAGGACCAGCTCGCTTTGCAGAGCATTGTCTGGGTATGAGAATCACACACACACAGAAACACAGGGGCGAGCACACCATCGCCTTGACTCGCAGGCTGAGCATCTGATCCAGCCTGAACACCCTTCTCCTCCCCCACCCCACCCCCTACTTCCCGAGCACGAATAATCCCCCCTAAAAAAAAAAAAAAAAGGCAGGAAAAAAAAAGAGGGGAAAAAAAAAAGTTTGCAAATCTCCTGCCTCTATTCTTGTTTTTTTTTGTTTGTTTGTTTTTCTGTTGGGTTTTGTTTGGGGTTTTTTTTTTTTTTTGCTTTAGCGATGGCAAATTCCTTCACGGCCAGGACCTGGCCCATCCCCTGAGCAAAGGCAGCCTGGACATGACCGGCAGGCGAGGGAGGAGGAATTTTGATTCCCTTCGGAGGCGCCGACCCCTCCTCCGCCCGGTGCGAGCGGGGCGGGGGGAGCCCGGCTCCGGCCGCTCACTTCCACCGCGGGCAGCCGGGGCTGGACAGGTTCTGCCGGGGAACTGCTCGGTGTCCCCCCGCCGCTGGCTCCGACCCCACCGGCACCCGCCCCGCCCCGGCACGGCGGGGATGCGGCATCTCCAGCACCGGGACGGATCCCTGCTGCAATGGTAAGTCCTTTCCTCCGGCCTCTCCCCCGCCGCCGCCCGCGGTGGCCGCGCTCCGGGTCCCCGCCCGTCCCGGGGCCGGGGGCAGCGCAGCCGGGCTCTGCCCCGCTCGGCCCGAGCCCGGGGATGCCGAAGCGCCGCGATTGCAGCCGGCGAGGGAAAAGGAACCGCCGGCTTGTCTTAGAGTGACATTGATTTACCGGCTCTTTCCTCATCGTTCCCGGGTCCTGGGAATACTTCTTTTGGGGGGAATTGCATGCGGGCTTTCTGCCTTCAGCCGCTACTGCGGGCGCTGAGGATGCGTCCCCGAGATAGATTTGATTCTTTTCAAACAAATAAATCTTCCTTTGCAAGTGGTGACAGGTTAACGCGCTCGGTATGGGAATCACGTCTGTTTTTAACACAATATGGCTGGTAAATAAAACCTGATTGCTAACAGACCCGGTGCTGCTGTTGGCATTTTCGAGCGCAAGGCTCCCTTTGCAGTTCTGCATCTTCACCTGCCGCAGAAACTCTGATTCACCCTTCAAGCAGTGCACCAGGACTTCTCTATTTTTACTGTGGGGTAGTAGTAAAAATTGCTGTTAATGTGCCTTTGACCTCTGCTTGCATGCCTCAGTGCACTTCTCCTTATCAGTATTTGAACAGCTGGTTCTAATAATACCATCTTTATGCAAGGCACATCTTAAATCAGAGGGACAGCATACAGGACAGGCTCTTTACCGCTATGCTGTGAATTTAACATGTGAACAGTTCAGGTATGTATTGGAATCCGAAGAGTTTACAGCAAGGGAGAGAAAGATAATGCAGCATGCTGTTCAGGACTGGAAAATGCCTGGGAAAAAAAAAAAAAAAGAGATTTTTTTTTTTAGTGACATACAGGTGTTTGTGGCTAGACCGTCATCCCACTTACATAGAAGCAGGTCTACAAGAACTCCCTGGAAGTCAGTGGCTTTCCTCTGCACCTAATCTGCTGGTAAACAGAATCTGGCCTTTAGCTTGAAGAATATATTGGAGTAGCAGTGGAGGTAATTAGAATAATAATAAAAAATATTAACCAAAGTGAATAAGTGACCTGATTCTTGCCGAGGGTTTACCATCCGTCTTGTGTATGTTAATTGCAGTGCGAGTGTCGGACTGATACGGCAATATGCAACGTAACTGAAGGAGCTTTTGGGGCGGTGTTTTTGTGGGGTTTTTTTTAATCTGTTGGAGTCAACAAACAACAAATGGATTTTCATTTGATGTTATTTGGGTACACAGCCATCTCACATCTCTATCGAGCCTATGCAACACCAGTCAGGTACAGCGGGGAAATGTTTCTATGGCGAGCACATGCTAATCAAAGGGAATGGCTGATTACTTACGGTTACTGTCAATGATAGCATGAAGGCAAACTCCTTAAAGTGGTGTTGGTGTAGCTACCGAGAAAGAACGCGTTACACAAGCGTCTGTACTTGGCTAATGGAAAACACACTGGAGCTGTCTTGAAAGAAGTTGTCCTATAGGATGGGTAAGGCAACACTGCTCCGGTTTGATGAATAATTAAGGAATGCTATTCAGTGCAATAATGGGAGTTGGATTAAAGTTGATGTCTCTGCTTGTGTCTCGGTTACAGTTCTGGGTTATGGTCTGCTATCTTTTTTTCCCCTGTTTCTATGTGTTGAGGGCAGTGGTTGCTGCTTTGTTGTGCATTCAGGACAGCTACGATTGATCTGTTATTGTACCGGCAATCTATCTCGGACATCGCGGAGTGGAAGGCTTCTGTTGTTTTGTTTTCTCCAATCGAAGGCATGTGTGCAGTGACTGGAAGGATAACCATTGGCACTGTCCAGACTCCAAGGTCATAGGGGGCTTTATGTGTGATAAATACACATATTTATCTTTAAACGGGGGACTAGCTTTGTGATCGCTCCTTGGCTTTAGCCTTCCATCATTCGCTGGGGTCCCTGCAAGAAAACAGGAGGGCTCCTTCCTCCCTGTAGATTTAAGATGTCTGCTGTTTGCATGGTGGTGCCACAGCCACACGTAGCTCTCGAGATCTGCTGTTGTCGGTGTATATGTGAAGCTCATAAACACGAAGGCAGAAGCTTTGTTGTTGGATGCGACCGGGGAGAGAAAACCAGAGATTTCTGAGATTGTGGGCTGCGCTGCTGATCACGTTCAGACCTTTGTTCATCACATCTCTCTTCATTTGGCTGACTGAGCCGGCATCCTGGAGATATTTTTTCTGGGGTTGAGTTCCATATGTGCCTACGCCTTTGATAAGTTGAGACCCGTGTCCCCAAGCTGATTCATTTCAATGTAGCAGATTTTGTTTTCCTTTCCTTCCTTCTGAGCACACTTAGTACAAACAGTCTAATTCCTAAATTAGCTCAGATTATCTTTTAATGAAACCAGAGTATTTGAGTTAAGAAGCACTGAGAAAAAGTAAACTCAGGACAGGATCATGCTGTAACTTGTATCTGGCGGAAAGACCTGCGGAAATATCACGTCTTACAGTTGGTCCTGATTTAACAGAGGAGTTATTTATTTGCCACAGATCTCAGACTGACTTTTCCTTCACCCCACTGCTTGGCTCGGAGAGTGCAGCCTCAACCTTTAAGTCAGCAAAGTGTATTTCTGCGTTGGCTCATGTTCCTTTGTTTCCATTCCCTGTTCTCCTTTCACATCCAGCCATCCCTTATCACCTGGGAAGGCAGCGGGGGTGGGATTCTGTACACACTGCAGTCAACAGGATTTTGGGGTGAGTTTTCCACCCCAGTGCAGAATTGGAGCAACCCTACTGAAAGGGATGTAAACGCACCAGTAAGGAACTCCCTCTTTTTTCCTATTTTTTCCTATCCTGACTTTTCCTATTCCTATCCTAACTTTAAAGGCATCTTTGCTGGTAATGTACCATCAGGGATAGCGGTAACACCACTCTTCTTTCAGAGCACTCCTGCTACCCGACATATACAATATCCCTTGATGAGATACTTTTCCAGTTCCCTCGGTGCTGAACTTGTTCTGTTCTTTAGAAATGCTTTGCATACAGAAAGGTATTTGGTAGTTTTCCACAGCGCTAACAAGTACTAGAATTCATGTGTCTGCGGTGGCTGTTGAAACGCTGTTTGGATCGTAATTGAGTGGGCACAAATATATGGGAAGAAAGAGGGACTTTTTTGCAGAACGCTTCACAGCAGAACGTCCAGTCCTCACCCCATTGCTTTGCTTGTGTTTTATTCTCTGACCACCTTTTGCTCTCTCAATTTAGTGATCTGTCTTCTTAGGCTTCAACTTTTATCTCCACAAGACAAACTAGTAACTCATGTAAAACAAGCCAGATGTCCAAGTCTTGTTTATGTAATTCACTGCAGTTCATTGATTGTCTCCCCGTGCGAGCTGAAGGGCTGATCTGTGGAGCAGCCAGATTAATAATTTCAGGGTAGAACTTCTTAGGAGGCACTAAATCATTCCATCTCCTGAAGAAAAGGTAGAAGCATCGTCACCCAGAGCATTTACAGTTAACATGGTGGTTGTTCTGAGGAATATTCCCTTGGAAAGGTTCCTGCAGAAAGATACAGACGCAGTCGCAGGGACTCTTGTTTGCCTCCCTGATTCTACGCTACTGCTGAATCCAAATTCTTCTGAGATAATCATCCCATGAAATGAGCTGATTTGCATTTGACATCAGAGTTTATCTGCCCTGGAGACATCCTGACAGTCTCATTCCTGCTCATTCAGGTGTCACGTTTCACTCTTGGATGGCTTAACGTAGGACTATGTTCTGAAACTGCTCTGGTCTATTTGTTTGACAGATTCTTTTAAAAAAAAAGTATTAAAAGGTGTGAAAACCCCTGCTTAATACCACTGTTTAAATAAAAACAAACACCCCCCCCCCCAAATTAACTCAATAATTCTAGTTTTTGTTAGCACAACTCATAATTGACTCTAACGCTGAAAGAAAAGGGGATGAATATTTATATGGTCTAATTCTTCTTCTTCTTAATAATACTTACAGCAATAGCAATAATAATAATAATTTCTTTTAGAACACGTTGGGAATATTGAAGTCTAAGAGCTCCTTACTGAACATACAACAGTAAACCTCTGCCACGTATGTTTGCGGGTCTGCCCGTCCGAGGCTGAGGCGCTTCACGCCAAGCCTGACTGAGGTGCCTTTTGCTCTCCATTAGGGATGGTTGGGTCACGATTGCTCGGGAGCTGCAAATGGAAGGATAATTGTAGTCCGTTATCTATGATTTGTTGGGCCTGCTAAATGGAGTTGAGGGTTAGGGCAAGAAAAGCCCTTTTAATCTGCACGGTGGGTTAATAGCCCAGTTTTTTAATTTTTATTCTTTAGTTCCTCAGAATAAGGCAGGTTTTGCTACTTTCTTTTCCTGCAAGGAACAGTGTATTGTCCTGTCTGATTGCATGGGGATTCTTAAGTAAAAATGCCTTATTGAAGGGAAATGTGACAGAATCTAATTCTTCCTTTGCAAGGAGTAGATGTATCATTAGGTCCATCTCTGAGGAGTGGAGGAGGTATAAATTTCCTCATTCCCAAGGTGAAAACTTGGCCTGAAATGATCCTCTGGCAAAACTATCATTCATTTCACGTGGAGGAAGGCTTTCTCACTCAGGAGAAGTGCTTGGCAGTCTGGGTGATGTTCATCTGCTCTCACTTAAGCATCTGAAAACTAGATGGTTACATCCAAGCTAATCACCCCAATTCACTGATTATAAGTGGGGAGGGTGGTTCATCTCATCCTCAAGTGGGTCAGATGAATCACCCTCTGGGGGTTCTGGCAGCAGCTGGCTCAGAGAGACACATCCAAAATCAGTGAGATGAATCCTTCCACGGTATCTCAGAGATATCCCCGTGAAGTGTAATTCCTCTCTTGCTCCCATTTTTGCTCCGAGGGAAGACTGTAATTTTTTGCTAGCTCATAGCAATAGCAAATTGTGATAGATGTTTGTTTTCTGAAAAGCCCAAGCCTGCTGCGGTGGCCCCACATCGTCCTCACCTGAATCTTCCCTTTGTTCAACCAACGGCAGATGCAGCCTGTCCCTTGCAGGGAGAATTCATGCCACGTGTCCCAAGCAACACCTTACCTGTCTTTTTATTTTTTAATTATTCATTGATTATTTTAAATCTCAGAGACTTCCCCAGTGTATCGACACTTTCTGTCTCCAGAGCATGTCTAATTACTAAGAGGGGCTTGCCAGTCGAAGACTGTATGTAATTTTGTGGACAGGTGGGGATACATCAGCGCAGGGACACATCTAGGACGGCTACAGGGTTTTGTGCAGGCAGATGCAAGCGTGCTCTGCCTGTTCTCTGAGCCAGCCCGAAGCTGCGTGACGCTCCGAGCCTCATCTCATATACCCTCCTCGTGAAGAGCTACACTGTAAGCTGCTAGGAGATGGAGATGAATGCTGACCAGACCTCATTAGCTTAGGGTTGGCACCTTGTGAAATACATTTTGACCAGCTTGGAGCACTTGACATGCTTAGAATTAGGTGACCTAAAAGCCAGCTTTTTGCCATAAATCAATAGCTCAATACTTTCGTATTATAATGCATCCACCCTCTGTCCTAAGCTAACAAAATCCCCCAGTCACCTGATAAATGTATTTAACTAACACCTCCCCCCTTAACTATGACCTTTAAAAATATTTACTGAAATCCAAATAATGAAAAAAAAAATACACGAACGTCTCAGAACACATTGATATGTAGACTGGAATTAAAGTTGTAGTAGTAAGAGATACACTTCTCCACAGCAGAAAGAAATTCTATTTATTTGGAAAGGGAGTCTAAAATAGCTAAGATATCCTTAACTATTAATTCCCTTTTCTGGAATGGTAAGACTTTATTAAGTCATAACATTTCTGTTTCTGCTCTTACTGTCACATTTTTGAAGTAGATTTACAGATTTTTTTTTTTTTTAATTTCTAGCAATATTTATTTCTATTTTATTTCTATTTCTTTACGTGTAGATGCGGAGCTTAGGGACATGGTTTAGTGGTGGACTTGGCAGTGATAGGTTAACGGTTGGACCCGATGATCTTAGAGGTCTCTTCCAACCTAAACGATTCTATGATTCTGTGATTCTAAAAATATGAAATGGCACTTTCATGGTCATGAGTAAAAAACATCTCCTTTTAAAATGCAATTTTTGTAATAACGACATTTATATATGTATCTAAATTCTTAAATTGATGTAACTAGTACCAAAAGCCAAATATGAGCTTGGGTTTAGTATGTACCTAAGATGTTGGACACACAATAGAACTTTCTCCCTTAGAGTTGGCCTAGAAATAAATTACATAAAGAAGCCAGCACAAGTGCGTTATGTAAAGGCCCAAGTTAAAGTTAGTAAAGTTACTCATTTCCTGTGTTTCAGAGAGCTGGATCTTTGGATTCCTTCCAGGAGTTTTGTGCTCTAACTTAAGATGCAGAGGAGATGAGAGAGCATCAGAAATACCGCAGATGCTTAAGCTCTTCATGACTAAGGCTGTGAATGTGTCACAGCTGTCACTGGAGCCTTGGGTTCCACAATCCACGCTCATTCATTCGAGTTGCATAAAGTTTGACAGCTTGGATGGTGTTTTTGTGTTCGTGAATGGGTTAGTTACCCGCGATGATTATGTACAGTGGGCGAACAGCTGGAACAAACTTCATTAGAGAAGAGTGCTTGGTGACTGCAGAGGAGCGAGCCGCAGGGAAAGCCATTATTAGCCATGTTGAAGCTGCTTCTCTGCAGCATTCAAGTCTCTGGACACTGCTCTGTATTCTCGAGGTTTTTTGTTCTCTGACTTTCTCCCCGTACCACAGCTGGATGCAGTAATGATGGTCATGGAAAAGAGCCTTCAGAGACTACCAAAGTCTGACTGTTATTCAGAAGAGGAGAAGGCATGAATGTCACAGCCTTTTTGGTTCCCCCAGCAAGTGTACCCATGACAGATTTCCATCTCTGGTATTCAACTCAGTCCCTTTCCTCTGTATGGAAGACTTGCAGGTCTCTTTTGCTAAGATAGTTTCTGTCATGCTGGCCAGAAATGGGATTCAGCTTGAAGATTAAGACACCTAAAGATAGGTGTGTATTTTGAAGTGTCTACCTGTATCTAAGTCCATAAGCTCCTGTTATAGTCAAAGGAGATTTAGGACATGGTTCAGTCTCCTAAACAAAGGTGTTAAGTGCCATCTGAGATCCCCTGGAGTCTCTAACATCCACTAGGGATCTGTAGGTATGATGCTTATCTACATCACATCTTTTACCCTCTGTATGAGGGCAGGTAAGATCCCCTGGGGTATTAGTGACGCCAAACACCAGCATTTAAGCTACTGATTCTGGCCCCGGGCCAATGCTCAGTGAATGTAGATAAATATAGGCATCTACTACAGAGAGAGCTCTGTAGCTCTTTAGCCTGAAAAGCCTTCAATAAATGCCACTGAGATGGTTTAATCTGCAGTCTGAATCCTGTCCTGGGTTTCTGATCCCTCCTGATGGTTTAGAACGAGGCTGATCAATCTTGGCCTCAGTGCTCTTACCACACACACACAGAGTTCAGCTGATTTTCATATACTCTCACGCAGGGCTTGGAAATACCCTTTGGTATTGCTGTCTTGGGATACCACGGTTAAGATACCAGGCCACAAAGGAGTTACTACATTGCAAGTGTATCTACTTAGCTCCAAATCATTCCTGGAATTATTTTCCCTGAGATAATCTTGAGATTGCATTTGCCTTTCTCCAGAGGCAACTACCACAAGCACAGCTCTTGGTCATCCTGCGACTGAATAATCCAGAAGGTGTTTTTCTCCCTGTATCCTTTACAGCTGAAGTATTCCCAGCTTGTGGTTCATCCTTTAGTATGCTGCCTTCTACCGCTCGCTAGTCCATGCTGGCTCTGACCTGTTACCTTAGCCATTCTCCCTTCATCCGTGCATCATCACTGTCCTAACCTCAAGCAGAAGAAAAGGTCAATCTATGGCAGATGTGCTGGGGTCATACCTATGATCTTGCTTTACTTGACAGCCTGACTTACTTTATCCTGACACTTGTGAGTGTCCAAGACACAGCTATTTTGTTGCTCATCTTTCTTTCCCCTGTTACTTCCAGGTTCTTTGAATATTTGTGATTCACCAGCTTCAGTCTGGAGTTTTTCATTGTGACTTCTTTTTCCAGCTTCCTTGAAATGCAGGTTCCCTGAAGTTTTTGCATCTTTGATGCAAAAAGACCTTTCTGTCCAAGTTCCCATTCTCTTTAGTGCTGTTGACTTTGCTACCTGGTTGTCTCAGTCTCTCCTAATTCTCCCATTTGGAATGGAGAATGACAGCTACACACCTACTTTGGGGAAGGTTTGTATCGCTTTTTTTTAATTCTCTTTTTTCTGGCATGTTCTCTGTCTCCAGAAAACATGAAGCTGGGTCCGAGGTGGTTAAAGCAAAACATGACCTATTTAAAGCAAAACTCTTCAAAGCACCAGGCTTTAATATTATTCTGATAGGCCCAGCTTCTTCAAGGTCTTCTGGGGAGCTTTGTGCTCATCAGTTTGGAAAACCTCTGATGTAACCTGCCCTGAAAGAAAAAGGTCTTTTAGCTTTTCAAGATCTGTTTCATCTGTAGCTTCCTGATCTGGCAAAACAAGCCTCACATCTTCCTAGCAGAACCAATAAAAGGTTCTCCAAACTAAGGGCCTCCCTTTTGACTCTATTGTCTTGATTTTTATTTTTCCCTTCTGATAGCCCATTACATTGACCTGTTGCTTTCCTTCCCATTGCCCCTACTGAATTAGAACAACAAGAACATAATTTAGCTAATCTAATATTCCCAAAGAGCTTCTGAGACAAACCTCCACAAGTAGATGGTGTGTGTTTTGCAGCAGTTTCATGTACCCCACTACTGCGTTATGCAGTACAAGGGATGTGACCCGTTGTCAAATCTAGTCACAGCCACAAAACGTTCAGTGTGTGAAACATCATTAGAAATATGGGTTTGAAAGCAGCAATGTGATAGCTCAACCACGCAACTTGGATCAGATAATTTGTAACACACGGCTGTTTTCTTAAAAGGTGAAAAGGGAGCTCGCCTGAACATTAATATGTGCTTTAACCCCGGCCATCAACTAAGCCCCACGCAGCTGCTCACTCACTTCTCCCCTGGTGGGATGGGGAAGAGAATCGGAAGAGTAAAAGTGAGAAAACTTGTGGGTTGAGATAAAGACAGTTTAATAGGTAAAGCCAAAGCCGTGCGTGGAAGCAAAGCAAAGTGAGGGATTCATTCACTCCTTCCCATGGGCAGGCAGGTGCTCAGCCATCTCCAGGACAGCAGGGCTCCATCACGCGGAACGGTGACTTGGGAAGACAAACGCCATCACTCCAAATGTCCCCTCCTTCCTTCTTCTTCCCCCAGCTCTATATGCTGAGCATGACGTCATAGGGTCTGGAATATCCCTTGGGTCAGTTGGGGTCAGCTGTCCCGTCTGTGTCCCCTCCCAGCTCCCTGTGCCCCCCCAGCCTCCTCGCTGGTGGGGTGGGGTGAGGAGCAGCAAAGGCCTTGGCTCTGTGTCAGCCCTGCTCAGCAGTAACGAAACCAGCCCTGTGTTACCAACACTGTTTCCAGCACAAACCCAAATCACAGCCCCATACCAGCTGCTGTGAAGAAAATTAACTCTATCCCAGCCAAAACCAGCATGACATGCCATCCATTTCCTTGCTGACTGGAGAAACTCTCGCTACTTAATGAACTGACAGACTATTTCATACTGCATGTCACATACTAAAACGTTAAAATTTCAAAATCCTTTCATTTAAATCAGAGGTTGTTGGAATTTTCAGACAATCATATATAATTATACATAATTTCCCTTTTGCTTCTCTTACGAGTACTTGCTCTAAATATATAACGTTTTTGTGTTTGCAGATTTCTGGGTGGGACTAAATGTCTGTGTATTATATGCTGTCTTTATAGACATGGAGTCCAGACTTCAGTTCTTTTCATCCCATAGTAGGTTTCTAAAATAATTCATGTGAATTGGACATCCTTTTGACCTCCATTAGCTGTGAGGGGATACTGGGCAATGAGTGCTGTAGAAAAGCCAGGTAAGCCAGACAAGATAATCTAAAAAAGTTAAATGAGATCTACTCATTTCATCTAAACTGGTCAGATTGAAAAAAAATATGCAGGCATGTCTGACTGCATGTCCAAGCTAATCCATATCGCTCTCTTTAGAAGCATGTTCAAACTTGCATTTTATAAATCAGTTTTGAGAGCTTTAACCCAAAATATTACAGCTTGCGATTCATGGGCTGGTTCCAACCTGCAAAATTTTTCTACACTTTCTGCTGTGTCCTTGCCATTTCAAAAGTGCGTCACACCAGTGTGCTACTACTGCTGCGTGACTCTGAAAAATGACCAGCTTTAGTGCCTCAGTATTTACATTTAGCCTGCAACAGGTAAAAGAGCAGATCAGAGATCATAACCTGTGCTACAGAAAACAATCATAGAATCACAGAATAGTTTGGGTTGGAAGGGACCTTTAAAGCCCATCTAGTCCAACCCCCTGCCATGAGCAGGGACATCCTCAACTAGATCAGGTTGCCCAGAGCCCCGTCCAGCCTCACCTGGAATGTTTCCAGGGATGGGGCATCTCCCACCTCTCTGGGCAACCTGTGCCAGGGCTTCACCACCCTCAGTGTGAAAAACTTCTTCCTTATGTCTAGTCTGAATCTCCCCTCCTTTAGTTTAAAACCATCACCCCTTGTCCTATCGCTACAGATCCTACTAAAAAGTCTCTCTCTCTCTAAAGATATTCACGTGCATTTGTATCAGGAACAACAAAGAGGAAGAAGATAGACTTGAAGGTGGCTGAACCTATCTTGCTGTTTCACATCTCTGCAAATGCCCACAACATATAATAATCTCCATCTTTCCTCAAAATGTGTCTCAAGACTTGGCTTCCTTGGCTGGTGGAGACACTTAGATCAGAATGTTGTCCTGTCATCCTCCTGCCTTGACTTTCAGCACTTCTAAACATTGTATTAACCTTTGTGGCATTTTTTTCTCTTCTGTAATTAAGAAGGGTAAGAAAAATGACTGATGTAAGGGAACATGGAGAAAGAAAAAAAAAAATCTAACGTGCTCTAAATTGAGCTGGTAGTAGTGACATCATCTGAAGCTGACCTTAGCCTTCAACAAAGAGCTAGTCTCTAAAAAGACATAAACTCCACCATACTCAGCAAAATGATCCATACTGATTTGCCAGCTCATTTAATAATCAAATAAGCAAAAGAGTAAACAAATGCATATTCATCCAAGTATTTTCCGCTCCCCTATGTGCCACGCTCATTCAGTACCCTTTTCACTGTGTGCCTTCTTTGTTCAATTGGGATTCAGGCTCTTCTTACCAATGCCGTGACTTCAGGCAGCATTAAGATGAGATCCATGGCTGGCAGCTATGTATTTTCATGCTTGGCTTTACAAAATGTTCTATATGATTTCACAACTTATTCTTTATCATCTGCGTCAGTAGACTGCTGTCTTTAGTGACCCATAAGTAACAATACAAAGGAGGCAAAGTACAGTGTGACTTACACGTTGCTCCACCTGTTGTTTTGAGTTTTCCCCTTGTAGTTTCCCATGAGCAGTTTTGGAAGAGCTCCTACACCGTGTTTTGCAATGAGCTAAGGAAAGGAACCGCTGTTATTAATGTTAGCGATGTTGAAATGTTTGTCAAATAGATTCTTCCTGCTTGTTGCAACTTGGTCTTACTACAGTACCATTGAATCAACAAGACATGACCCTGATTTCTTAACATGTCTCTCAGCAAATATTCTACCAATGTTCTTTGAATTTTTTAAAAATAAATCATTTAAATGAATCAGTCTATTGAAAGTTGTTAGTTGATTTGGTGATTTCTTCAACATGTTGCTCCAATAGCAATGAAGCTCCATTGCAAAAGCACAACACCCTGCACACGAGACACTTGGAGAGCTTACAGTTTAAATAGATTTCTACAATATATCTATATCTGAGATACATCTACGGAGCATAAGAATATAGGGTTCAATTCATTTTTTTCCTGAAGCAGTAATTTAAAATAAAGCAGATAAGTGGCCTGTTTTCCCCACTGTCCGTTAAGGGAGTCTGGGATCACTTGGTTACCTATAAACATCCACAAAGTGTATGTCTGAAGTTACTGGAGGGAAAGCCACTTTGATTTGCATAAAGATATATAGAAAATTTGAAGAAAAAATAACAGTTGAGTACAATTTCTCTGAGGTTTCATATACTATTGCTATCAAAACACTCTTTTAACTCTCCTCGTGGATTTACAAAACAAAGGTCTTCCATGTCAAGGATGGAACACTAGGATTAATAGATTTAAAGTTAAAAAAAAAATCAAAATATTGCTTTCATAGATTTATAGAATTTAAAAGTGAATACTTACTCTTCTCCCAAAGGATTTCTTAGAAGTCTCACTGTCATTATCCTAAATTGTTAGTAATAAGGAATGATCTGCTGAAAACTCAACCTCAGAGCTCTTGTGAGCTCAGAGAAGCACAGTCTCATCGTCAAACATTTATCAATTGCTTAGGTTTTGCAATGCGCCTTTTTATTCTTACGATATGTAATGACAGAGATGTCTGTTGTCTTTTCAAGATAAAATAAATCTTCCTTGATGTGGAAGAAACTGCTTTCAGTAAGATTTGTTCAGCAATGGTGCATTTGCTTGACTCAGCACTGGCATGAATACCAATTAGACTGGGAACAGTTAGGAAAACAGATAATCATTTACACTGTTATAATGGGAGGAAAACAGGAAGAATCTGCAGTAACCCAGGAGAATCTGATTTCCAAACGAGTTCCTCTCTATGCAACATTTAATAAATACGATATTTAACAAATAAAGGCCAACACCACAATTACAAACAATGGTCAGGGAAAACCGTGGCCCAGAGACTGTTCTCACAGGCAGATTGAATGAGGCCATTCTAATTCGTGGTAAAGCAGTTTAGCAGAGCGGGTAGAAGCGATGACATGTTACTTGGCCAAGGAAGGATCCCAGACCTGATGTATTTAGCAATGTAGTTGTAACATTAAAGTCCATTTCTTTTCCTTGCCCCTGCTATGAAACCACCGTTGGTGGCTGTTGGCTACCCAGTTTGCTTCCTTGAGCTCCTTCTTATTCACAAACAAGTAGCTGACAAAACGCTTCTGATACAAAAGTGGGTGACGAATTTAACATAAAAGCAGAGGCTCCTGGCTGACTGGACAGATAGATTTTTACCTCGGTAGAGGATTGCTCAGTGGTTATTGAATTGTTGCCATTGACAGATGGATTCACTGTGGTCCAGCTGTTTACTTGGACAGAACAGCTTTGCTTTTAGACCTTTTAAGCATTTTTGGTCCAGAGGCCACACAAAGGAGAGTTACAGAGAGACAAATTACGCTTTTGCACAAGAGGAAGGGAAATAGAAGACTAGAGACTGCAAGGAGCTAGGGACACACCAGAAGTAAACTTGTCTATGGGGAGATGTTCTGGTTCTTGGATAAACGTAGCAGTACATAAGCCCTTCTGACACTGCCAAGGAACCTTATGAAGTAGGATCTGACATAGACACCTGTCAGTGGTGACGAGAAAGTATTTGCAAAGCTCAGATGCTCTGAAATGATTTTATATTAGTGGAGTCTTTCCATGTATTCCATTTGTCCCATTGTCTGTAGATCTTGCCTGAGTCTCCAGTGATTAAAACAGATAATTCCGTTCCTTAGTTTCTGCCTGCTATAAGCTATGTCTCTTTTCAATGAATTTGGCCACTATTTGCTTCTCAGTCTGCAGCAGAACTGGTGACAGGGGATATCTGCATGCATGCTCCTGTTTGAATGTATTTCAGCAGAATACGTTGTTTATCAAGTTCTTTGGGATACAAGGGACTCTATGACTGTGGAATACTTTTGCTGTGCCGATGCTGAGAAATTACAGAGCACCAGAGAACATCCTGGACCTCTGGAATTTGGTTACTAAATAAATTATTATTAAATTGATGTTAAATTATTTGCATGGCATGTCGAATGAGTTTGCAGACAGATCAACTAAGATTCTTATTTACAACGCCTGGGCACAGGTCAGAGATTATCAGAGCTCATACGTCATTCCCAATAGGCAGTTTGTAGAAGGCCACTCTATCTGAAGGGCTAAAGAGGTTAAGCAACCTATACGTACCCCGTTAGCCTCAATGCAAAAAAAGCATACATCTAAACTATTGGGGTGGGGGGGAGGTGAAGTATGGCTGAAAACAACACCACAAGTGAGCAGACAGAAAAATTTCTGCCTATGCCTCCCGCATTCCCTAGCTCCTGTGCTATTCTAGGTCTCCTGGCAGTGCTGTGACGCTCCAGAGGGGAGTAGCCTAAGGCCAAATCTCTTGGCTTAGTCATGACTCTATGCTTTGATATCTCATGTTGTGGCAAGTCTGGACTATGGCTTTTCTGGAGCATCAGAGTTCAGTCTCCACGTGAAGTAAGGGTTCAGCTGAGACAGAGCAGGAGCGATCTCCCTTGGTGGGCAGATCCGATTCTCCAGAGGGTTGGGAACTGTGTTGGAAGAGAGAGTTGGCTGCACGTCAAAGAGTCTGTATGCTCAACTTGCAGATTCCTCAGAAGTTGTTTCCTTAGTGACAATAACAACAAGAATAATTTTAGAGTATTCATGTCTGGTTTTAGTGTTTTAGATACGTTCAGAAGTCAAAAAGTACAACTGGCACTTCCCTGCAGAAAGGAGGCTTTTGTGGTTGTTTTTCTTTTCTCTTCTCTTTTGTAGCTCACACAGGCACACAGGAATTCTTGTTTATAATAGGGATCTGTCTGTCTTAATACGGTTGGCATTTTTAAATCCACAGACACAGTGGGAGCTGAAGGAACGGATCTTGCAGGATTCTTAACGTGTTTGTAAATGATAGCAAATTGGGAGGTTCTCTCCGCAATGTGGGTGTTGTGGGCCATGTAGGGTAGACACATGTTAAAGCCCACCCAATTCCAATGGGAAGGTGCTCATCAACTCTCAAAATTAGGCTTGTAACAGGAAAAAGTAGGAAAGTGAAATAGAAAAAACAACAGAAAATTGTGTTTAAGAAACAAATCTTGACATAAGTCAGCAACTTCCATATTTGCCACCATGCACGTTAGATTTGAAAACAAATTATGGAACCTGATTTAGGAGAAAAAAAGAAATTAGCTGCAGAATGGGACTTCTCTAGCAATGAGACTCATTTTTTGTTTTAGTGTTTGCTGAAGAAACCCTGTAGGATGAACACCCACTCTGCCTCCTGACAGTTAAAGACCCTGAGCACAATCGGAGGAGTTATCTTTGATTTCCAAGAAAACAAGGCTGACTGAAACCAGCACAAAAATGTGCAGTTTGGAAGCTGGGAGATCTTTTAGAGGTCACAAGGTGCTAGTGAAACAGAGGTATAACAAGGAAAAAAGCGGAAGGATTTATGAGCTATGACAGAAGGAAGTCCTAAGAAGTGAAGCCCTAAAGACGGTACTAAAAAGCAAACTCTATTATCTTGTCTGAATTAGGAGTGCACTCAGCATAGGCTTCCTCTTTAACGAAAGGAGAGAGCTAGGCATCTGCAAAGAGCGACTGAAGTCAAAATATGATTCATGCAATGGAGGTGTCTGACTCTTTATTATCAGTAGAAAGAGTTTAAAATATCTCTGCTTATAATTTAAAAGCTAATAATTAACGGGGGCGAACTCCAGCCCTGGTGACCAGGAGCAGTACAGTCAGTCCACTAACATGATACTTTCTTTGTTCAAGACATCATGTAACTGCGAATAAAATTCAATGTCATGAGGAACTTTATTTTTGCTTCCACAGTCAGGGCAGTGGGGCTTAAAACGTTGGGTGCATATGCATTTCCAAATGTGTTTCTAATTTCTGTTCAATTCTGACACAGTAAATCATGATTAAATTATGAATTGTTATAAAGTAAATCAGAATGCATTATATGGCATGGTCTAATATAGCAAAATGGGTTTAAAATAGTAATTAAAATATATGTCCACTTAAAGTCTTTTTTAAATACAGTTATCAAAAAGAATTTCCAAACTGTGTGTCCCAAATCAGTTATCAACCTTCCTTTTGGAAAAAAAGCTAAAAATGTAAATGCCAAGGGGGAGTAGTACTTATGATTAAAATATAGATTGCCTCTTTGCTTTTTTAACGCTTTGATTTGAACCATTAATTTAAATGGAAAGCCCTGATAACGAAGTAGCAAGGTTAATTAAACTCAAAGTCCTGCTTCGGACTACTTGTGCTGATATCCACATTTCACAACGGTGGTTGGGAGCCAAATTTCGATCTCTCTGGTGAACTGTTCCTTGCTCTTATGCAACTACTTTTTTTCAGTAACTCACCATTGTGAAGTGGTTCCAGCCTAGACTTGAATCTTTATCCTTTCATCAAAAAGCTGATCAGGATTGACTCAGCTCTGAAACGCACGGATGATAAAATCTGAGATCGCAGTCTGTGCACGGCATGTGTATTTTACATTAAACCACTCAGTAGTATCTAAGAAAATGAAAGTGATTTTTCTTAGCTTCAGCCTTCCAGGCTCTTTCGTGGGTGAATGTATTAGAGCAGAATACCAAATTAGGAATTAAAAGATTTACTGGGTTAAATCAGAGAAATCCCACATGGGATGCAAAATGGTATGTTGGTTATGTATTGAGGAAGGGGAAAGTAAGGGGGATGAATAAAGAACCACCATAAGAGTTTAAGAAATTAAACTGACAATGCACCATTTAATGTGCATGATAAGAATACATTGAATAAATGGCAAATGAAATATCAGGAGAATTTGCTGCATATTTTCTTACTGAAAAATGTTTCTCATCACAAAATTAGAATATATGCATTACTAAGACCCATTTTCACCTGCTCTGGCAACAGTGGCAGAATGAATCTACCAGTTGATAGTTAAAATTATGAGCAGCAAGAGTGAGGAATGGTACATAGAAGAAAAAAGAAAAAAACCCAAAAAGCAGTTGTATCATAGGAAGCCCTTGGGTTTATGAGCTCTGTAGTCTGAAGCCCAGTAGCTGTGTGAAGACACCACCACCGCCAGCCAACTCCACCATCTTGTCACCACCTCTTGAGTCTGCCGGCTGAGCTGCTTGCGAGAGCGCTCCTTAACCTGATTGTATCGCATCGACCTTGGTTAGCAAAGCCGCGTTATTTCAGCTAACCCAATTTATTCGGAGTAAATCGGGTTAGGCAATGCTCGTGTGATCCCCTCAGCGGGCAGATCGGAGGCAGCGCAGCACGGATTAGCGTCTCTAAGCTGACTGGGGGTAATGTTCTTTTCAGCATGGCTACAGCCGGAGAGGGAGATGTCCACAGCCTAATGCAGGTGTCAAGAGCTGGCAGGTGTTTGAAGCACTCCTATGGGATTTAGGCACAACGATGGGCATCTCATTTCTACAAAGGGTCAGCAGAAGGAAAGAATTGACATGTCTTCATGCCAAGCAAGGTCTATTAACTTGCTGGAAAACATTTAAAAAGGAAAACGTAGTGAAAGAATAATAACAAGAATTTTGTGTTATTCCCTATATCGTTCATCAGAGGAGATCAGCTGGTACCCAGACCTAAATTAATCCTATGGATATATCTGTAATACTGAAGCCGCCTAGACATGGAGTACTGAATGCTCTCATTTCTCAAGCAAGTCACTCAGAGCAGAATTTGCTACTTATGTTTTCCGAAATGTGGGCCTTTCATTCGCTTTATGGCTTCCTTGATATGCAAAATAGGAATGGTAACCCTAGCGCAAATATGCATCATGTCTTCAAAACCAGCGTCTGTTTCTTTGTAGGTAAAATAACCCTGAAAGACTAAGATTGCCTTCAGGGTGTCTTTACATGTGTGAGCAAACTGGGGGGTTTGGTTTGCTTTGGAAAACAGATTAAAAAGGCAGAGGAAAAAAAGCCACGTTAATTTCTGTTTTAGAGACATGCTGATCTGTTTCAGAAGAAAAGGAGGATGCTGGCCTTTTGGATTGGAGCTGGATGACCGACACTCAATAATGTATTACTGTACTTAGGGTTTATTCACCTACATATTTATAATCCGTAAATCCTAATGTCCTGGTTTGGGTTGGGTTTTTTGGCAGAGTGTTTTTAATGTAATCCTGCATTATTTTTTTCTAAATTATGATTATTTTCATTACTGGCTTGAAGATAACACAGAATACAACCACTCCTTCGCAGAGCATGAGCCAGAATTATTTCTGTAAAACCTGTGATTATTGCCCATCAAGGAAGATTTTGGGATTAATTAGAGCCAAGCAATGCTGGATGAAATTAAACAATCCAAAGGACATCTAAATCCAGGTCACAAAATCTTGGTTTCATCTAAGTGGGAGACACGCACACACCCAAAATGTGCAAAATATTATTCGAAAAATTATTCTCTGCCTCACACAGCGTTCTCATTTCATGGCTGTTTCTGAATAAGGCGTTTCTCAATGAAACGTCCAATTCTTTGGGCGTGTCTAATGGCAGCCAAGCTGTGCCCTGGCGAGTCCTCCAGTTCATTGCACAGTGGCTGTGTACCATCCTATCCAGACTCCGTCGCAAAATGGGTTCTGCTTATCCAAACCAGCCTCACACTGCGCTGCCTTCAGGTTATCAGACATTCCATTTTATTTGCCAATCATTCTCTTCCTTTCCCTTATGTGTCCCTACCCTGGTCTCCCCAGTGAGTTACACATTTCAGAACAACACACAAACTCATCCCATGCTTCATTTACTCCAGCTGGCAACAAACTCTAGGGACAGAAGCGAACTCTGGGGCGTGATGGAAGAAATACCATAAAATGTGAACTCACCTTTTCTACTGCATTTGGAGGATTTTTTTTTTTTGGGGGGTGTTATTTTTTTGCCTGGTGCCTCAAACGAAATGCTGGTCTTTGCTGCAGAATATACTCCCAGGGGACAGCAACAAAAGACCCTGAGCTGCCAGTTCACCAGACCGGGCTGAGCCAGAAAATAAATGTAAAGATAACTCAGAGTTTTTCCGTGTTACTGCTACCTGGTTCCTGAGATTGCTTTCATGTTTAAAAGTAAGGATGTCTCAGAGGTTATCAGGCTATTAGCCAAAGCGCAGATGAACCACTAAACTTTGGCCTATGTTTTGCTAACTGACTCTCACATACCACTGGTGGTCTCTCCTTTACTCGGTTGTCTTGGTCCACCTTTAATTCTCTACCTTACCGGGGATGAGAAAACCCAAGGCGGCTACTTGCATGGAGTGCTCTGCCATCTGCAGGCACGAGGGTCATTAATAATGCAGCCTGCAGAAATGAGGGCTTTGGGACATCTTTATTTCTCGTCTTAATAAATTGCATCCTTTGGAGACTACCGAAGCGGATCTCCCAGAGCTGGAGATCAATAAAGCTTTCTCTTTCTTAGGTTGCTTTTCTTTTTAAAATGTTTTTGTCAAACGCTGACGAGGATGGGCAGGTACTGGGTTTCTGTGAGAACCCAACCCGTGAAGCTGTGCCTGCCTACAGCAATGTTACTGTAGTTATTTTAAGAGCTTAGAAGAAATGCCCTCCACAGAGCATACAAGGAAATAGGGGAATAGGGGAATAATGGAGAACTGCTGTATTATACACTACAGTGAAATTGCAAAATCTTTGGCTAAAATCCTTTCACCTAATGAGTTTCTAAAGGGTCAAAGTTTCATCCCCGAAGTGCTTGAAATGCACATGATGATCATCATAATGATAGAACCATACCAGTGCTTTAAGGCCACAGATTTTAGTTAGTTTATTTTTTCAGCAACTAACCTAATAAATCTTTGCTTTGCATGACTGCTCCACCCACTTCTCAAGCCACCCTTTCTTTGGTGTCATTTCTGCTGAGCTTAAATTACATATTAAACTCAAGGTGGGTGCAAATGAAGACCTGAACAGAATCTAGACTTGATCTAATGTGAGGAAAGTAAAGGGAGGAGGTTAGAGCAACAAGAAAAAAACTTCTGTTACCGAACACTTCACGTTATTTGACCTTAATTTGCTTCCCAATATAAGATGCTACTAATCAGCTGAGTGTAGCTTTGGCAAAATTTTACTGTTTGGGCTGAAATTTTTTATGCTGTGTGTCTGTCTCAAATCTCTCTCTTCCTTTCCCTTGCTCCCTCCCTCCCTCCTTCTTGATAGACAATATAGAGAACTAGGGCACTATTCACCTGATGCTTTGAGATATATAATTTAGAATGATCTAACTTGTGCTCTGGACTCTTGGCTGTGCTGGCTATGTCTCAGTGACTACACAAGGGATCTGTGGAGAAGAGCTCAGATTTAGAGGTATCCATTTTAATGGAATGACTCTCCCCCAAGGCCCTGAAGGACCACCCATGGGGAAGAGGCATTTTCACTGTGTCTTTGAAACATGAGTCAGCCTATTTAAAACTGAGCGGTGGGCATTTTGGAGACGAGGGGGATTTCAGCCTGATTGAATTTACATCCTTATATCCTAGGTTTTACTGGCATGCATAACAATAAAATGCCAAAGCTATTCAATGGAAAGGAATAACATTTTGGTTGTCTTCACGTAGAATATTCCAGTTCCACATAATTTCTAAAGGAAAATGTGAATCGTATCAAGTTCAGTTGCATCTGACCTCATGACAATCCTGCCAATTTATAAACTTCATCATCACACATCTTAACATCCATAATCGGGGTTTTCGGCTTTCACCTCAACAGCCACATTCAATATAGCACATTAACCCACTTTTTTATAGATCCCATTGACTCCTATTCATACAGCTTCTGTATATCAGAAGAATTCTGATGTAGTAAATTGGAATTCTACACAAATAAAACCAATGCTACAACGGATACAACCAATCTCTTCTGGTTGTGTTTTGGTGAGTTTGTTTTGTTTGGTTTGGGTTTGGTTTTTTTTTGATACCTCTTGAATTAAGAAAAGAAGAGAATATATCATACCTCAGTCAACAAATTTTGCATGTCCGTGTATGTTTATGTGTGCATGTACATTTATATTAAACTAGTTTTATCCTGCATTGTTCAAACCTTCTCAGGTATTCAATTAGGGCCGTATTCTGCCACCTTACAGGGCCACTATAGGGCCATCTAATCAGGCACCATAGGACCACCTTATGTTCTAGAATTGTCACATGGAAATCAATGAGCAGATCATGAAGATAGTATAGAAATCATTGGCTTTAATCACAGGCTGAGAAGGTGATTAGATGGGAATGAATCACTTCCATTCATTTGTATTTACTTTTTTTCTAGAAGGACAGTGGTAGTGCTGGTTTATTTAGAATAATAGTGAAGCAGTGGTGTGTGAATCAAGCTGAATATCTACATTATCTAGATTTTGGTTTTTAAAAAGTGATGCCCATGAGAAGCTTCAGTGCTGTAAGCCATGAGCATTCACACCTTTTTAAGGCACTGAGCATTCTGAAATGTGAACTCAACTAAGATGTCGTAAGTGCTCTGAACCATGGCTGAGGAAATTAGTTTTATAGCATGGAATAATTTTGCAATGCTACCCAAGATATTAGGACTTCCAGCTTTTTCCAAAGGCAAACTATGTAGAGACAAGCTAAGGCAATGAGCTGAAAAGGTTGGGATTATCTGCAACATTCTCATCATTGTCTCATCTGATGTGTCCTTGCTTCGTGAGACAGAGTGCAAAGGCCTTTGTAACCTGCCGAAATAAAGAAAAAAAAGAAGAATCTAGATTAGTGGGAGCAGGAAACACCAAGAACAGGTTGCAGTCTTCTCATTGCAGTTTTCTTCTGAGACACGAGCTCTTCGTGCTTTAAGGTGGCTGGATGAGAGCCAGCTCTGAGTCAGAGGCCATACGGTTGGGCGCCTATGTCTATTGGCACTGCAATAATCCACGTGTCGGAGAAAGTGGTTTACAACATATTCACATTATACAGAGTCCTTTTAAAATCGTAACCTTTTTTGACTGTCCTCCTCTTTCTGGAAGGCACTTCCAGGGCCTCTCTCTGCTGATGGTCTGAAGCTTTCTTCTAATTCCCAGCTTAACATCTTCTTGTCCCAACACCGACTTTACTTTCAATTGCTTTTCTTCCTCCTTTTTTTATACTTCTACTATGCTCAGGGCTGTCCCTACTCAACACGGGTTCTTCTGAGCTAATCAAACTGGTTTTCTGCTTTATGAGCTCTCCGTTCACCAAGATGAGCAGCCCGTTGTCCCAGAGCAAGGCAAACCCATGTGCTACTGAGGTGAATTGCTCATCTTTTGTTCCCTATGGAGGGAGCTGAGGGAAACTAGCTCGGATATAGATGTTTCACTTTTAGAGAGTTAAGTTTATGTGACATGAATTCCATCCCTGGTGTTGCAAGAACACGTGCTGTGGAAGGTCCTAATACGGTCCAAATGTAATTAGTTCATTAACCACAAGATGGGATACAGCTGGGCGAACTTAGGCTGTTCGAGGTGCAAGAGAAAAGGAGGACAATAGCAAATGTGGGCGGAAAAAAAAGGAATTATGCAACTTGCTAGTGCTTATGCAGTGACTTAACCTTATCTTTCAGTGTAGGAATGAAACTGTTCAAAAAAAAAAGGATTTTCATCTCCCTCAGGACAGAAGAGACAGGGTTGTAGTCCCAGGCCTGTTCTGGGATACATTTCCCTGACAACTGGACAACATGCATTTAAGGAATCCAATAGTAGGGGGATCATTTTCTTGACCCAGCGAGGAATCAGGAAACATAATATATCTGTTCTTTTTTTCATCAAGATGGGCTGAACTTTGGCGCATGACAGCTTTCTATGTTGTTGTTGAGAAGTGTAGAGAAGGCCAATGGATATTCATCTGGGACATCACCATAGATTGCCAAGTCAAAATGCTCAATGAGGCACAAGCTGTCATACTCGGAATGGCTCTGCCGATTGCATTAGAAAATGACAAGGAATTGTACATATAAGGCAAAGAAAGACCATTTGGTCATCCTCTGAACATCTTGGCCATTTTTTCACACTTCCCAGCATCCTTCTGTCAATGCCAAAGTTATAGCAGACCGTTTTCTGCACACCATCACATATTTATTCCTTTGGCATCAGGCAGTTGCTCATTGTATTTGCCACCTTCCAAAGCAACAGGTAACTCCTTTTCATTGCTTATTTTATTACTTTGGTTCTGCTTTCAGATGGGAAGTGGAGACTTGTTTCCCAGAGGCCGTACGAGGTTGGTGTGCTGTTGCTGGAGTTCAGAGACTGTGTCTTGTCCATGGGTCCATCACCAGCTACAGGGCCACTCCTCTGGAGTCTGCCTGTACTAATAGTAGAACGCCTTGTTAAAGATACCTCTGGTATTTCCTCACAGCTGAGAGCATGGAGCACCTTGCACATGGACTAGCTTGGGTCTAGAGAGTAACGATGCCTTCATAATGACAGTTTTATCTCAAGACAATCAGTTCAGCACATAAACAGAGCTAATTAAGGGTGTTAAGGGTGGTATCACACTCCAGTAAATACATTATTTGGAGTTAAGCAGTTGGTTTGAAGGTACTGTGCAGGTACTGCGCTTGGGATGGTCTTCAGACACAAAGGGCTCTGGTCCAGAGCTGCGTTTTTCTGCTCTTACTCTTTCCCCTGTCTGTGATAGATGTCTGCTCAACAGTGATGCTGTTGAGCAGACATATATCCAGCCAGATGGGTTCAAAGCAGAGACCGATGCCAATCATGATGGTAATCATAGGTAACAGAGTCCTTACGAGCTCCTATATAATACTGAAAAACAATAGGTACACCTATAGCAGGGCAGAAAATGCAGACCACCACTCAAGGAAAGGAGATTAATCAAGTGGCCCTTTCAAAACTTTGATATGCCAGATAGAGAACATTTTACTGGTTGTGGAGGAATGGTTTTGGAGGACCTTGCCAAGCAGCACTTAAAGCTCTGCTGGAATGGAGCAGCACATGGTTACCTTTACGATCCCATATTAGTTGCATATTAGCTATAAAGTACCACATACATCACAGATGCTTCAAAAGGGTAATTGACCTGCCTGTGAAGATGAAAACTTCTCATATCATTTTTTATTTTGCCTACTAATGCTTCTTAAATGCACAGTAGTTTATAAATATTTCCCTGCAACTGAGTATCCATGGTCTTTAGTTAAAGAAGTCATGCCGTTGCACCGGGTCTCCAGGGACGTCAGCAACATAAGGGCACAATAAATCTGATAGATAATACAATAGGGAAAATAATGCCAATCAAAGTAAGAATTGCTGGATGAATTTTATGGGTGATGTTATATGGGAAATCTGCCAAGAATAGCAATCCTGTGCACGGGGAGTTATGAATTGTATTCCATAGTCTCTGCTTTCATAAGTCTATAGCTGCTGCAGTTGCAAAGATAAGCTGGAAAATCTTGACCTGTGGATGAATGATCCACTCACGTCCATCCAAATTTTCAGAGAGCCTGAAGCAACAGTTCCAACAGACTTCCAAGGTCATTATCATGTCAAAATACTCAGATATCCAGAACAATCCTTCAGAAGTCAGTAACCTTCAATGTTTTATTATACCTGTATGGGTGAAGCAGCATAATATGAAGGTTAAGAATTGTTATATCATGAAAATTTTTATTACTTATAAAAGCCAGGCATTTTAACCGGAGTTTGTTGAAAAAATCTAGTGTTGGTTAGTTTTATACACTATGTCCTGGAAGGGCATAAACTTTCAAAGCTCAAAAAAGGCTGGGCTTTATAATCATACATATGAATGGATGGGATATAGCGGATGATGGCATATCAGCTGTGACAGTTTGTAAGCTGTACAAAATTTATGGTGTGTCTGACCCCTAAAAAAAGAGAAACCAAAGCAGCAGGAGTATATGATTCTTTCTCAAAAGTAATAGTGACTGTCGCAAGGAGCTATGCTAGCCTCATCTCATGGAAGGGCTGAAAGCGAACAGTCCATTCGCAAAATTTGCAGATGATCAAGAAATGAATCAGATCTCCAGAAAGTGCAAATTGGGATATCTTTCTTGAATGGGCTGAGTGACATATATTAAAATCTGTTCTAGAATAGTTTTGAGAGGTTTTTTTGAAATGTTAGGAAAATTCTATAAAGCTAGAGGACTAGGAAATGCAAGAGCTGTCAGGTTATACAGAAATGATAAGGAGTGTACTTTGTAAGGACAAATTATAATACTCTTACATCTTCAGGGAATTTCAATTTAATTGAAACCACTCAAAGGAAAAGAAGAAAAACACTCCACCAAAATTATAATCGGGGACAGCTGAAGTAAAACATAGACGGAAGTTATTAGGCTGTGTTAATAAAAGGAATAAAGATAGTACTGAAAGTAAGAAAAAGCCGTGACATAGATGGAATTCAGTGCTCTGTTTTGCTTACGGTTAGTGCTTTGGTGTCTTAAACTTTGGAGATGGAATTTTCTTTGTTTGCCCTCATCAGCCTGAGTAAGCAGAGGAAAAAACAATAGACTCTTTCAAAGCAGTAACTCACTTTGCCCAAAATTAAACATCTAGCATTAGGGTATAGAAGTTACTCCCCGAGGTTACTTACCACTTCTTCATTAATTGTAAAGAGAGCCTGGGTAGACTGGGCTGAACTGTAAAGGTCTAACCTTTGGATGTGATCAATGCTGCTCAAGTCTTCATTAATGGCCAGGATGATGGGGCAGAGCGCACCTTCAGAAAGTTTGGAAATTATACAAATTTGGGAGAAGTGGTTGACAGACCAAGTGGTTGATTGTGCTGTTATTCAGAGGCAACTGGACAGGCTAGAGAAATAGGCAGAGAGGAACCTCATCAAGTTCAAGAAAGAGAAATGCGAAGTCCTGCACCTGAAGAGGAATAATCCTGTGCACAAGGACAGGCTGGGGGTCAGCTGGCTGGAAAGCAGGTTTGCAGAGAAGGACCTAAGGCTCCTGGTGGACACAAAATGGATCCCGAGCCAGCAATGTGCCCTTGTGGCAAAGAAGGCCAAAAGCATCATCAGCTGCATGAGGACAAGTGTTGGCAGCATGTCAAGGGAGGTGATACTTCCTCTCTCTCAGCCCTGGTGAGACACATCTGGAGCTGCTGGGTCCAGTGCTGGGCTGCTGAGTGCAAGAGAGACATGAACACGCTGCAGTGAGTCCTGCGAGGAGCCACAAAGATGATTAAGGAATTATGAGGAGAGACTGAGAGAGCTGGGGCTGTTTAGCCTAGAGAAGAGAAGATTTGGGAGGATCTTATCAATGTGTAGAAATATCTGATGGGAGAGTGTAAAGGAGATGGAGCCAGGCTCTTCTCAGTGGTGACCAGCAACAGGACAAGAGGCAGCAAGCACAAATACATATATAGAAGATTCAACTTCAAGACAAGAAAACACTTTTTTATTGTTAGAATGGTCAAGTACTAGAACAGGTTGTGCAAGGAAGTTGTGGAGTTTCAACATTTGGAGCTATTCAGAACTGGATTGGAAATGGGTTTTGGATAACCTAAGTTACCTGCTCTAGCTGACCCTGCTTTGAGCAGGGGAGTTGGACTAGACCATCTCCAGAGCTCCCCAATTTTGTGAATCCCCCTTATCAGTTATTCTTGTAAAACAGTGTTGCTCTGATTTCTTTCCTACACAAGTCCTCATGGAAGTCAATGAAATTGATAATCCTAATTCCTGTAGAAACATTCGAACACCTGCACTCTCATTTGTGTATGGGAGTCACAGCATCTGCAATTTACCATTTCCTATTTTTATAATCACAGCTTTATCTTCATTTTGAAAAAGGGGAGTTCTAGTAAAATTCATAGATGTTTTCTGCATGCTATGCAAGGAAAAAAAAAATCAAAAAGCCTATTCCTCCGGATAGAAAAAGGACTATTACTTTACTGTCCAAGATGAGAGGCTTGATTATTCTTTATCACTGAAATTTATTTCTTTCAACTATTTCCATGCAAAATTACTGCTAGCATCATATCAGCTCTTTTTTGAAATTTTATTTCCTGAAGTCAAAAGCAACGATTTTCCTGAACAGTGAAAACACTGGCTATTAGAAGAGACTATCTAATTGCATCTGTCGCTAACGGAAATTTTGCAGCACTTGACCCCCACATCGGTCCCTGTGTTAGAACGATGGCTGGATGTCCTACAGACTCTGTCCTTCCTTGTGGACAATCCTGTGGCAAAATCCAGGTTGCTGCTTGCCAACTCTTTCAGGCAAAGGTGTGGCATTTCTGCCTGAGGCCCCCAAGACATTCGTGTACAGCTGAAAAGGGCTGACTTGTTCCTGGTAGCGGTAAATCCTTTCTGAAAATCCACCTCAGACCTCCTGATGTAATTACCCTTCAAATCCTGTTTTGTCATTGACAACAGACACGGTGAGTGGAAACAAGGACACTAGGGACTTTTCCAGTTGAGCACGCAAGAGGAGCAAAGTGCATAAATGTCTTCTTGGTTTTTAAAAGAAAGATAGAGCCAGATTCTCAGCTGCTGTGATCCATGCAGATACTTTAATGTCAGTGAATTTACAAAGATTAATCAAGTAAATGAAAACAACCCAAAATATTTAAACTCCAAGAGATAATAAGTGGTATATTAAAAATAGTAGAAAGGCCATGATGTTGTTCTTTTTGTTTGCCTTAATAGGATTGTTCTTTACAGGCTACTTTTTATGGGAGTGTTTAGAGCTCTTGCTGCCTGGTATTCACTTAGATTTTCTTTTAGCTTTTCTGTTTTACCTTAAATATTTCAGCATCAACTTATTGACACCCTAAACAATCTAATTCCTTCTCAGGCCTTTGTGGTAGGTCAAACTCTGCTATTTTGGGTTTCATATTGCTGATCCATATACTTCAGAAGAGACTGGGGGTGGGATTATTCTGTCCAAATTTAGATATCCACAATAAGGATGTCAACATATGGGCTAGCTGTTAAAAATTCCTTTACGCTTATGGGAGAGGAGTAGAAAGTTTAAAGTAGAGAGTTAAAATAGGTCAGACAAATTGCTCTATTCATATGTCTACCCCTCTCCATTGACTGTATAAAAAGAGACTTCACAATGAGCTCATAGGTGAGTGTGCATCTTCTAGGTTTCTAAAATTAGGTGACATGTCCTAGGTCACTGAAGGGTTGCTTCCCCAACTCTGCTAATTTCTTGCTAGCAAGAGTCTCCGTTGACATGAGGAAGGTTCATCGTGCCCTTTAATATAAATTATGAAGCTGGCGTACTACATTTGGGAAGCTTTATAAGGGAAATAATAAAATGCACTGGATTTCACACCTTGTATTGACAGCCTAAAGAAGATAGAGTCTCAATTACATAATTACCTGTTCATATATAAGCCAAAGATGTCCATCTAGCAAACTTTGTGCCATAACCAGCTGTGGAGTTCCCTTCCCTGGGGAGAGCTTGGAAATGCCGAGGGACTGGTCTGTGAGCCAGACTGACTGGTGATGGCTTGAGTATTCTCCTTGGTGTCCTCTTTCTTTTGCACCCCGTCATTCTCTGTCCACGTTTATTCTGCCTAGGGGTATACTCTTCAAGTCACTAGGAAGTACTGGGATAACTGTGCGTGGAGTGGGTGACTTTGCTGCAATGTAGCGTATTCAGTCTGCAAAAGCTCAATTGATCCGGCACGTTGTCAGAAGCTTTCAGATTTCCACACTTGTGTAGTAGCTCAGTCATGGTACAGGAGAAGGATGTGGTGGGCAGCCCTGACTAGACACTGGATTACGATTAATTAAGTAATGAACTCACATTTGATCACCGCTGGTCTAAGCCATTGTGGGTCAGCTTTGAAATTTATTGCTTTCCTCTTGAACCACTGGCACACGTCGCAGAGGACCATAGCAAGGAGCCGAGCAGATCAGGTTGTTTCTTTCTTTTGGGCGAGATCTCTGTAACAGCTCATAACTGCCTTATAAAGTCACTAAAAATCCTCTTTCATTCATCCTACATGGGTACACTCTGAGATGCTGTGTAACACTTCCACCCAGTACTTGATATGGTGAGGTTTGATTCTTTTAAGCCGTGATTCTTCAATGCCTCCCTGGGAGCAGCCACATCCTACTTGGGAAGGACTCGCTGTCTGTTACTGACGTCGTATTGTGCACTTGGGACTTATGGACTTCTCAAGGTGCAATTTTCCTCACCAGCCATTAGGCTTCTGTAAGACAGTCAACATAGGAGCTAAGCACACCAGAGTTCCTTTGTAGACACGGGAAAGAAATGGGCACCTACAGCAGAACATGTTTTGCCAGAGCTTTTCCAACCTGCCCTTGAAGTACCTACAATTTGCCAATAAGTAACACAAAGAATCTGCTGTGACACTGGAAGTGTCTACAGTGGACAAAGGAATTCACCTTCATAGATGACGAATTACTTAATAAGTCATTAGCTGACCAAAACAAGTCTTTTTTTTATTATTATTATTCCTGTATTTCAGCCATGCTTGAAATAATCCCCTGAAGCTATTCTATTTTAGTAACAATCAACCGATTTTCAGATTCTCAGACACTTCAACGGCCCTTTTGTTTCACCAGAGATAATTGAAGGGGTTTTTATATTGGGGAACTGTATATGCGTAACTGAAACATGCAACCCCCATGCTATTGGCTATTCTGATTTCGCTGATTTTAATTACGGTAGCAGATGCGGATAAAACAACAACATGAAGCACCAGTATCTCTAATTTACTAATGAAATTACAGGATTTGGCTACCAGTGACACCAGAAGACAACATGATAATTCAAGCTTCCCTTCCAAATCCTGTATTCATATATTTATTTCTTTTCCCAGTACTGAATGGAAATGGAAATGCTTTAAAAATGCTACCTGTATTTTTTAAAAGTTCATTTTTCTAGTAAAATATCACTGATAGTACCTGTTTGTGAGATAACTAGCCTTTTACCGGTAATAGGTGGACTCTGCACCTATATATATCATACATGCTAGGAGGTGCTAAACAATATATACAGGTTCTGCTGTAGGTCCGGGGCATAAGTTCTCGGAACTGGTCGTTGTTAGTACCTAATAAACACTTGAGTCTCTGCGGACGATATGAAGGCCTCAGTCCAGTTTTTGACGTGGGTTTCCATGACTACCTTGAAGGCAAAAATGAAGTCGATTCTTTTACTTTCTCTGCAAAATGAGAAAGAAAGGCAATGAAATGGTTTGCAGATGTTCTTGTCGTCTCTTTAGAAGTTCCTTTGAAACTAAGATAAAACAGAAAACATCCACTCTCCACTTTTCAAACCTAGTGAACACCAGGTTAAAGTAAGACTGGATCTTCAAATGTCGGAAAGAGTGTGTTCTAAAGGTTACCGCTTTCCCACAGGGTATCTGTTGATCCATTTAGCCAGGCATCTCCCACCCTTCCATTGTATTTAAATCGCATTTCTGATGCATTAAAGTAGCAGAATCCAATCTCCACACCACTCTCTGGCCTTTCTGGCCTGGCCTTCACGCAGGAGTCCAAATTATCAAGAAATAATTTCAAATCCAGTGTTGACTAATGCATCTGTCTGGTTTTCTGTTGCTTCTTTCAACGGAGTGACTTTTTTTTTCCAACTCCTGGCTGCTGAATGTCACCACGGATGTTTTCTGTCCCCCTCAGCTGAGATCTTATCAGTCCCTCATTATTTGATAAACCGTCAGAAATACAGTTAAGTAATTAAATTCAGTACCAGAGCAGAGCGGGAGTGACTGATCGAGTGAGGAGGGAAGAAAGCAGATCAGTTTAGAGGGAATTTTATGAATCGTTGTTCTCCACTTAGTCAAGGTCTGGATAGAGGAGACAAAAATTTAGAGAAAGCTTAATTTTCCTTTTTTATTTTTTAATTGAAAGATTCTCTCCTTTCTAAATGCTGATATCTTGGCAGTATGTTGCAGCGAGTATAAAAAATGAGTGTCCCCTGATCGTACAAGTTCTTTTACATTTGTCTTTGTCATTCCTTTATTTACTTTCAGTTTGTTTTCTCTTCAGTCTTTTCTCCTTTGTTATATTTCCTCACATTCCCTCTAATATTTTAAATGTTTTTCCAATATACCCTTACTTTATTATTTCTTTAATTGTTTGTGTGTTCTGTATCCCTGATCTGTTATTATCTATGATCCCTTTCTTTTCTTCTCTCAAACATTTAAATACCTGTTTGAACATTTCTAGTTGTGAAGATGTACGTCAGTCGTGTTTATGGCCATGGAGGGTCCTAAGCAGAGGGGTTGCACCTAAACTACTATAGGCATTGCCAAAGGACCTCTGGCTGAGCTTATCTTGGAGGAATCAGGGCTATATGGTAGAGATAAACTGAAGGGGATCCATCTCAGGTGAGGGACAACTGGGGAAAGAAAACAAATGAATATGTGGAGTCTCCTTCTCTGGAGATATTCAAAGCCTGCCTGGACGCAGTCCTGTGCAGCCTGCGCTGGGTGACCCTGCTCTGGCAGGGGGTTGGACTGGATGATCTCCAGAGGTCCCTTCCAACCCCTACCATCCCATGATTCTGTGATGAAAGTATATCTCCATGCTAAAAACCTGCCTGGAGGTAGGGCATGAAATGAGACCTCTGTGTCACCAAGGTATCAATAACTGAAGCAGGATTGTGTTTTAAAAGGTAATGAGGATTGGATCCAGCCAAAGCTTGAGACAGAGAAGTTCTCCTGAAAGAAAAACTGTTTGAGGAATCATCATGACGTGGATCGTGTGGGAATTTTTAAACACTGGGTTATGACGGGAGGTGCTAGGACAGAGCTAATGTCAGGAATGCAGTGCTGTTGGTGTTCTGATGTTCTCTGTTGGCAGAGACTAAGCAATGGAAGTCACAGATAGGCATGACGCTGTCATCCACATAAGTCAATCCTGTCTTACGTAACAGATGGTTCTTTGGCCTGACAATACAACTCATTCCTTTGCACCTCTATTGCTGAGTTCTCAAAAAGCTGTTAGATTATTAACAATTCTGGTCACGGATTTTGTTATCTGGACAAGTGATATCTGGGAGTAAATCATCATGTCATACAGTCTCCTCAAAAAAGCCTCCAGACAGTTGTGCTCTTGAGATACTGCTGAAAAACATGAAGGTCAAATCATGACTTCAGAAATGAAGCAGACAGTTAGATCCTTTTCCTGGTTCAAAATAATCCCATTTTACTCTTTCCTTTGGGTACAATTTAGGTCTTTGCAGCTACAGAACCTGTTTCAGTAGTTTCTATGACACAAGTTCCTGATACAGATATGTCCTTTGGCTTTAAATTAAGTATCCAAGACCATCTATAACAGCTGCAATCCAGACAAGTATGGTTGATCTCTAGTATGTGCAACTCAGTTCAAGTGTCAGCTTCTCTCTTTTCTGTCTATTTCTTTTTCATTCCTTTCATGTTTTCCATATTTACAATAACTTTCTTCTTTCACTGCAGAGATCTGAGCCTTGATGTGAAGACCTTAACAAAAAGACCTGCAGAGAGCGTGTGCTTCAGCCCTAATAAAAGTGTTAACAAGCAAAACTTGACTGAAGTTCAAAATTAAGAGAGAAGATGGCCATCAACTGGAAGATCTGCTTCTTCACTCTCATATGGCTTCCCATGGTAAGGAAAGGTGGTTTTATTTACCTTGTACTGATACAAATACATATTCTCAAGGCCAGCACTTGCTAAGAGTGAAGGATCTGTTGTTAACACTGATTCTGGCTTTTTCTGTGTGGCTCCATAGGTTGTGTTAAGACTTTTCCAGCCTCCTTTGTGGATGCAATAGAACTGTGATCACTGCTCATCCTGTAGAAGGGCAAGGCAGTTCCTCGAGGGGATTTAGTCACTGTTTATGAACACGAGGAAAAACTTCTTCGCTGTGAGGTGCCAGAGCCCTGGCACAGGCTGCCCAGGGAGGGTGTGGAGGCTCCTTCTCTGGGGAGATTCCAACCCGCCTGGACGCGGCCCTGTGCAGCCTGCGCTGGGTGACCCTGCTCTGGCAGGGGTTGGGCTGGGTGGTCTCCAGACCCCCGCCATTCTGTGATCCTGTGATTCTGTTTGTATCCAAGATCAAAAATAAAATAAAAAAGTAAAAAAAAAAAAAAAAAGTAGGGCTCCTGTTTGAAATCCATTGGCTTAAGACTATTTTCTCCAGGCAGAGATGATAAAATTAGAGATTCCCATCAGCCCTGTGAAACCGAAGCCTCGAGATATTTCAGCCCGTGCTTTTGGATGCCTCCATTTTTAGAGGGCCAATTTTAAGAAGCCAAAGTAAGCTTCTAAAGATACAGACACTCAAACTCTTTCATCACTTTTCTGAAGATCTTGAACTCTTTATGAAGATTACAGGGATTTGTTTTCCCCAGAAGTCTTTACTTACTGAGTAACATGCTACCCCATGAATCACTCAGTCTTAACACGTGCCTGGGGATTGTAACTCTGTTCCTGCCCGTTGTCCCCCTCCACATTGTGGCTGTACTTACCCTCAAATAACAGCCCTAAGCCACTGAATATAGCGTGCTTTTTCGCTTTGTAACCGTGGGGAACAGTACGTAACCCCTATAATAAACTCATCTTGCATTTCAACTCAGTTCTTTGCTAGACCATTGATCATAACTGTGCTTTTCGTCGCTTCTCAAGAAGCTTTGCACGGAAGGATACTGTGGCAAATAGCACTAGTATTTAAATCCTCCCTCTCATTCTTAAGAGCCTTCTATAACTTCCATGCAAATGCTTTACAATTGCTTAATATACATACATTCTCATGTTACTGCTCTTTAATAGCTAGGTATTTTCACAGAATCACAGAATGGTTTGGGTTGGAAGGGACCTTAAAGATCATGTAGTTCCAACCCCCCTGCCATGGGCAGGGACACCTTCCACTAGGCCAGGTTGCTCAAAGCCCCGTCCAACCTGGCCTTGAACACTTCCAGGGATGGGGCAGCCACAGCTTCTCTGGGCAACCTATTCCAGTGCCTCACCACCCTCAGAGGGAAGAATTTCTTCCTTAGATCTAATCTAAATCTACCCTCTTTCAGTTTAAAGCCATTACCCCTTGTCCTATCACTAGGACAAGATTTTAAAGCCTTCTTGACAATTTTTGCTTTTATTTTTAAATAAGAACTATTTAATATGTGACCAGAGTATCTTTTAGCAGTTTTTACAGAATTTCTTGCTTATGTATCAATTGCTTGACCTGTCTTTTACAATGCATAGCGGTCAGCGTACAGGGCTCATCTTTACTTTGGCACACAAAAATACGCATTCTTTCCTCTTAGGTCTTATTTAGAGACCCCTTTAATTAACTGCATATCTGAAATGTAGCATTACTCAGCTACATTCTGTAGAATAGAATGGCAACTGGCAGTATACTTCTGTTCCTCCAAACAATATAGTCCCTTGCCGTATAAATATCTGGTCTTTGAATTTCTTTCTAGCTCATGACTCTTCTGACTTTTCTGGTCAGGTAGAAAGTATTGCTTCTTAACAAAGTGAGCATGTTTAATTTTTATACTGTATCTTGAAATAGTTACACTAAGTACACTAAGATTTCCTCTAAGCTAATGGGGAGGGAAAAAACCTCATCATTTAACCTGGTTTAGATGCTTACGTTAGTATGAGATTCCTGTCTTCTTGACTGTAAAAGGAGATTAGCTCAAATTCAGATGCTGTGTTTTTGGACATACATTAGATGACATAAAAACACCTTGTTGCTTCTATTTTGAGACCCAGAAATGATAACTGCCAGGTCTCAGTCTCTTAGGAGCTCCTGTCTTACAGCTAAGCCTAGGACAGCCTTGATGTTTCCTCGTCTATAAGTGTTGGTGAGATGCATCTTGCACCAGCTGAAACTGGAAAGCAGATTGGTAGAGCTGCTGAATTCCTGGGGATGAAAACAGATTTTTCAGACTGGAACAGAATTAATTAAGTGATCATATGAACGGAAAGGCAAAAGCCATCTTTTTAAAATGATCAGTGATCTTCAATGTTTCAAGATTTTTGGTGTTCAGCTTGAGACAGCCACAAGGTGTTAGAGGTGAACAATTTTTAATTAAGGGAAATAAATGTGACTGAACATCTCTCTTGAGCTTTCAGATGGATGACCTTCCTGGCAGATGTAGAAGGACAGCAAGTTTCCAATTCCTAGCATTTCAGGACAGAACTGTGATTGCTGAGCTGGATAATTAGTGGTCAGCTCCAGGCTTTGGAAAGAACAGCTCTCTAATGAAATACTATGAAGCAAACTAGAGCTAGGAAGAACAAATATACTTTTATATATGCTGTTTCTGCAATGTTTATGAGCTTGGTTATGACTGCAAGGTTTTATTATATCTCTTGCAGGAACCCAGGTACCACTTCTTTGGTCAGTGCAGAGACTTATGCCTGTGACAGAGATTGTACCATAATTTGCATATTGAATTCATTCTTTATTACCTCCCTAAAGTTTCTTTTCACAGACTGGAGCTCAGGAACGGTATAATGTTATTTATGGTTATTCCCTTCCTGGGAGCCTTTTGTAATGCTTGTGGTAACACGTTTTCTCTCCATTAGGACACACACTTTCTCTTCAAACCGCCTCTAACGTGCTGTGCTGATGTCCTCAAATTGGTACTTTTCTGTCATGCAGATTTTCAGATTTTCTACCAGGGGAGTGGATGTGGCTTTTAAAAAATTTAAATTTGACTGTCATCCTAACCTCCCAAAAGCTCCTGAAAAAAAATCTTCTTTTACATTTCTTCCCTCTAAACCCCTCTGGTACTGTTCAAGAAATCTCCAGTTACTCTCAAGGAGATCTCCTGTTCTCAGCAGTCGGGATCAATCCCCGTTTTGTGGCACACATCTCCGTCCCTCGCAGTCAGCTCCTGCATCTGCACACCTCCTTGGATGTGCAGGTTGTGGCTTCGCCGACAGACAGACCCAATTTACCCACAGAAAACCAAAGCGCCTGAACTAATGTCCGCATTCATAAACAGGTCAAGAAAAGGCAAAGAGAGGACAAAGTGTATTAATGGAAAATTCTAGGTGGTCTCAAGTATAGACTCACACCAGGCAACAAGAAAATAATATGTCAATAAATCATTAGAAATGGGCATCTGAAGCCAATTCTAATTGTCAGAGACTAGGGTGGTTAGTCTCTGTTTAACAGGCTGTTAAACATCTGTTTAACAGGCTATTCTGTACTTGCCTATCACGAAGGTATTCCGCTTTCTTATTATCATAGAATCATAGAATCATAGAATTGTTCTGGTTGGAAGAGACCTCCAAGATCATCGGGTCCAACCATTAACCTATCACTACCAAGTCCCCCACTAAATCATATCCCTTAGGGCCCCATCTAAACGCCTTTTGAATACCCCCAGAGATGGGGACTCCACCACCTCCCTGGGCAGCCTGTTCCAATGCCCGACAACCCTTTCGGTAAAGAAGTTTTTACGAATGTCCAATCTAAACCTCCCCTGGCGCAACTTGAGGCCATTTCCTCTTGTTTTGTTGTCTGTTACTAGGGAGAAGAGTCCGACCCCCATCTCTCTACAACCTCCTTTCAGGGAGTTGTAGAGAGCAATAAGGTCTCCCCTCAGCCTCCTTTTCTCCAGGCTAAACATCCCCAGTTCCCTCAGCCGCTCCTCATAGGACTTGTGTTCCAGACCCTTCACCAGCCTCGTTGCCCGTCTCTGGACACGCTCCAGCACCTCACCTTATTAATCACTTGGGACTGAAGGCAGGATCTAGAAGCCTGATACCTGCTAGGCCTTTCAGAGGAATTCTTGAACTTTATTTTTTTCCCCCATTTTAAATGCTTTCCTAGCTTTAAATGTCTACATTGCTATTTTAGCCATTTTTAATCCGTTTTTTGTTAGCTAGCCCGCTTCTTTTCAGTCGCTCTCTTTCTCTCCTTTGTTTTGTCTGAACAGCTTCTCTTTTCATTTGCACATCAGTTTTCTTCATCCTACCTATTTTTTGCTTCTGAATTCACTTTCACTGCCATTTTGATTGATTTTCCATTCCATTCATCTGTGATAGCAGTGGGCTTGGTTTTTTATTGGAAATACTAACAAAAGTCATCATAAAATTATTGAGGAGATAGGATCCTAAGCCATCGTTCCTTTGTCTGGTTCCAAATGTACTTGGGAAACAATGAAATTCATGACTCACAAAGTTGGCTTAGTATATGAACTGAATTTTAAATGTAACTGCAATGCAGGTGTTCTGTCTAATAATTCAATCAGATGTATTTCTTCAGCTAATACTTGGAATTTCTTGTGGATACACTTTTAATATTGCCAAGCTTAAATGTTTCGAATGATACGATATTCTTTGTAGTGTTTCGTTGGCTGGCAAACCTATGTTCACTGACTTCCTTTAAAAAAAAAAAAGATGAAAAGGAAAGGTGTAAGTGATGCCTCTCGTCTACCAACATTGAAGCGCAGCCGCTGCACGAGGGTCAGTTGTGCAAACCCGGATTTGGATGCGCAGACAGCAGCTCACAGATCAGAGAACGAAACCTCAGTCTCATTACGTTCAAGCGATTCATTAACGAGAGGAATTAGATCCCTTTGCTCAGACCCGGTTTACCGGAGGGGGTAATATTTCTCGGTCTTTTCAGGGAGTGTATAGTCCGCAGAGGAGCGAGCTGTCTCTACCCATTACTCATCTGTAGCTGTCACTTCCAGTGCCAGGCAATGTTCAAATAGGATCATCCACATGTCAGTCTCCGTCATTTTTTAAAGACGAGAGACAGTGTATTCAGACTCACTATTCTACTAGTTTTCCTCCACCCCTGCTATGTTTATTAAAGCATCCATTTTCTGCTGCAGCCCAGATGTGAGGTTCCTCAGGCACAAACATAGGTGGTTGTGCAGGTCCCTGCTCTTTAAGCAACCTATTTTTTCCATGTGGGACTTAATGAGACAGCTTTTAATGAGTTTATCCGCCTTACGATTTGTAACATCTCATAACCCTATTAGAGAAGTCAAGTTCTCTGTAGGATTGCGACCGTCTCTAACACCATGCACAGTTGCTTGGGACTTCCCTGCTACTTGTGCAATGCAAATACAAATATGTACAAATATGGATAGGGAACTGCTGGGGATGTGCTCCGGAGGAGAAAAAACTCAGCTGGCTAAGACATTACCGCTGCCATAGCTTTTCCTTTTTAATATAAGGAGCTGGTGCTGGGGCCAATCAGCAGAATATAACAACCTCTTAAAAGCCTATGCCTTGTTTAAAAAAGAAAAAAAAAAAGTCTTAGGGTGTGTAATATTGGGTAAAGTAGTTTCAAATGGAAGGTTCAGAATTTCTGGTAAGGTGTATCACAAAGAACATCTGAGAAAATGAGCGTTGCAAAACTATGACAGTGCCCTTGATGCCAACCAACTTCAGGTACCTTTCAGAGGCACGAAAATTAGGATCTTAGGTTTCAGATGGTCCTTAGCCTGTCAGCTGCGTGGGACAGGTGCTTACAGAGGGTGACAGTGATAGATATCTCAGGGTGATATCTCCACCTGAGGTATCTATAAGCCCCTCATTTTTTTCTGAGAAAGCCTAGCATGTTGACACTCCTGTCTAAGATGCCTGAAGCTGGTGGGAGACCTTGACGTAGTGTTGGTGCTCTTCTAGTACACTGGCACTTGTAACCTCTCCCTGGGCACATCAGGTGTCAGTTATGGTTATTGCAGAAGCTGCAGAAAGACACACTTGGTTAAAATGTTTTTAAGCTTATTAAGCTTATTCGCACAAAACATGAATGACAACCAAAAAAAAGAAAGTCTAGGAATATGCATATTCCACCAACGTGTGGTTCACAACGCCACGCGCAAACACAGGTATCTACATATGACTTTCCTTATTTTGGCAGGCAAGATATCTAGGTCTTAGAAATGCGTGGCAGCAGGTTACAAAGCAGAAAATGGTTGCCCTACATTAATGTGTTCACTTCTGTGCCCTCTGGTAGTAGTAATAATTTCTGCGACAGGCAAATAATATGATGACAACACTGATTTAAGGACATTAGGATGATTCTTTTCCCTGCTGGTTTTGTATTCATGAGCTTGGAGGAGCGCTGGATGAGCAGTCAAATAACAAATTGGGAAATAAAAAAAGATGTCTTAGAAAAGGAGCCTATAAGAAAAAAATCAGAATCAGTGATTTTTCATGTTGCTCAGCTATTAATATCCAGCACCTGGAGGGACATTATTCAAGTCTCTAGCAAGTGTGCTGCTGGCCTGCTCTTCCTTGGGTTTGCTGAGTCAGCAGCCTAAGAAGATTTACTGTGGCGTCAGCTTGAAGAGATAGCTGCGATGCAGAATCAAAGCCACATTAAAAGGAAGGGGGAAATGGAAGCAAAAGAGCAAGAAGAGAGGAAAAGAATATGAAAAAACCCACATTTGCATCACTGCACTGTTAGGGATTTGGTCTTTTGTATGTCCTCCTGCCCCTCTCAACGTGGCTTGTAAAAAATAGCTATTCTTCACCTTGGCTTCCCAATCTGGGAAGCAAACACTCCGCTGCTTCTCAGGGTGAATATATGTCCTACGGCAAGAATTGGGGCCTTCCTGAGGATCAAGCAGCTACGCTGTGAGCCTGCCTGGGGAGCATACAGGATCAGTGCTTGCCCCGGGGTTACACACCACAAGATCCTCCAGCTGGACTGTCCAGAGGTTGCCTCTGCAATAGCCATAGGGTTAGGAAGCAGATGCAAGGCAGAGCGTACGGTGCGTAAGGCTGCTTCCAGGGCTTCTTTTTCAAAGCGATAAAGACATGGCTATTTAATCAAAATCTATGAGGCCCATTAAAAAACACTGCCAACCATAAAGCCTAAGTGTTGCTAGCACTGCAGTCCCCAAGGGCACAGAACCCAACTCAACAAACCCCTCTTTGTTTCTCTGGGCAAGGGGTGAATAGCTCTCTCCGGGCTAGCTTGTGCTCATGCTCCTGAACAGAAAATGGAGTTTTCCTCAGATTTTTTTTTTTTTTTTCCATGTGGAAAGTGAGGACTTTGGAGATATGGGTCCCCTTCTGTACTAAAATGCAGTGATCTCAGTGATAGATTTATTCCATGCCATATAGAATCATAGAATCATAGAATTGTTCTGGTTGGAAGAATATAATGCTAGTTGTGCCCCAAAGAGAGAATATCACCTTCCTAATGAATGGGACCTGCCTCTGTACTTTCCTGTGCATGTTAGAGCTGAGTTGTATACATAACTGATGTAAGGAAATGTGCTTAGGCCAATAGTTAGCCATTTAAATGCTGGATGTCTAGATTAAGATATTTACCTATAACAATATATAGTAACGATGCTTCTATAGTCACTGGCAAGGGACAGACACCTCTAGACATTGGTATAACCCATCCTAACTCCCCTAGTGCTCTCCTTACTGCAGGGTCATCAAAAATTAGCTTAGACTAGACTTGGGTTTCTTTAGTTTTTAGAAACCTCATCTTTATTGAGCAGTACGTTACATTTTATGAATGTCACGTGGATGATGAATAGACGACAGTAAGTCACTGTTGCCCAATTCATTGTCTTGCGTTATCAGCATCTTGGGACTTGTCTCATGGGGTGGCTTGTAAGGTTATCACGAGTGTTGTTTACTACCTTTCCTGGAACACGTTTCTAAAATCAGGTATTGAATGTGTTCTTGTATGGGTGAGGGCAGATGCCAGTGGATCATTGTGTCCGTAGTAAAGAAAAAAAAAAATGCATACCATCATATACTTCAGGATCTTTAAAAAAATGAAAGAAGATCCATTTTAGAGAACAGGAAAAATATTTTTCCCCACATAATAATATTTTAAAGATATTTTGTAATACTTTGATAGATTTATTCTTTCTAGTAAAGTTTGAAGTATTTAATCTCAATTTCAACCACTTTTCCCCCTTTTTTGTACAAAATAAAGTTTCTAAATAAATACTGTCTTCAGACAAGAGACTTAAAATAGGGAAAGGGAGCACTTTATAACTCTCCTCCCCCTTTTTAAAAAGGAACAAATGACAGCTTTTTCTTTTGTTTTTTGCTATCAATACAGTTTAGACTGTAAACTTAATCAGCATGTTGTTTCCTGAGGGAAAATAGCCTCAAAGAACGTCTTTCAGCCAGATTTCACTTGTGTCAGTTGGTGGGTTTAATGGTTTCCCAACCTTTGTACGTGCTCTGTGGCTGTGCTTGCTGTTCCCATGTAATTTATATATATGCTGAAAAATTCTGTAGTGGATTGCAAAGTGATGAAGCTTTTTAATGTTCCTGGCCCGCCCGGTAACACATTTGTGCAGTCTTTTTCTGTCAAACATTGCTCGGTAGGCTTCTTTTGGAGTGTAAAATTCCTATTAATTCTCTAAGAGCTGTAGATGGAAAAAGAAAACGCTTTAGCTTCTGGGTGCTCTTTTCAAATGCTTTTGGTACCACAATCTCCCTCTGACTCAGCATCTGCGGCCAAAGTGTGTTATTCAGGGGTTATTTAGGCAAAATAAAGGCTGGCGATTTGGTTGGTTGAAGAATCCTAAACCAATTTGTCAATAACTTGAGCTACTGGTATTTGCAGATTTGGGAAGGGAAATTATAGAGATTGGTTTTTTTAAATTATTCTTACCTGACAGCCACATTTGAGCATGTTACATATTTTGGCATAAAACTATTTTGGCCCTTTATTTTGGCTTTCTTGTTTGCTAAGGGCTTGCCAGATAACTGATAATGCAAAATGCATATGGGATAAGATTAGAGATACGCTGAAGCTCAAGGGTATAAATTTGTGTTTACTTCTTCACAAATATTAAACTGTTCTTTTTTTCTGCTGCCCTCTGGCTGAGCTGGTTTCAGTTATTATATCTCTGTTAGCCAGTTTTGCGCTAATTTGCCCCATTACTTAAAAAAACATAACAAAATACATGACATTTTTACATTGCAATGGAAACTAAATTCTCATGCAATTACAGGCTAAGCTACTCCATTTTCATACCTCCTCCAGCAACGTAGATGTGCAAAATCTAAATCTTTTTGGCCATCATCTGTTGTCTATTATGTCTGAACTAGTGCAGAAACACCAGGTGAACAAACTGTATGTTGATTTAAAATAGCTATTGAATTTCACTGCGTGTTTTCAGTCTAACAACAGCTTTGGCATCGAAAGTGGTGAAGCTACTACTCATTCCGCAGCTGACCACAGCTACGGGCATTCCCTCGCGTGCTCCATTGCCAGAGCAGCCGTGGGAGGGTCAGGAATTTTACACAGGCAGGTAACGTCAGGGAGAACGGGCTGTAAGATGCTGAAGGGCCTTTGATACCCTGAGGAAAGCAGACTGATATGATCGCATCTACGCATATGTATTTGTTTTTCCATTCCTCCGGGTCATCAATCTACCCCTAAATCCTGAATGCTGAGGGAGATCTCAACTAAATTTGACAGAAGGACCACATTCTCAGACCAATTAATTTTCCAACAGTTTCATGTGAATGTTTAGGCAAAGACAGAGATTTTGTTAATTCCCTACAGCAAAATGAGCTTCAACATAATCTCAAGCCTCGTTAGACAGCAGAGCATCCAAACAGGAGCTCATCTAGGAGGCACTAATCCACACGATCAATGGCTAAAGCCTTGTGCTGCTGCTCACAAAACCCATCAGCTTTTTTTTTTCTCCTAAAAAAAAAAAAATCTTACATCTAGTTCAGGTATTTGGCGATTCAGGATCACTGGCAATTAGAGCGGCAACCTAAGGCATGAGAGCTTGAAGATCAAATGTTCTTATCGCCCCAGGTTAGGGCTCGATTTGAGCGATGCTGCAGCTTCTTCTTTCTCAGCTCTCTCTGTGTCGAACGAGGCCAGCTGCACTGCCCTGCCTCTAAAAGGCGTGGAAAAGATAAACCCACTTAACGCTCAGATATGCTCAAGAATTGGTGTGACGGTGCCAAAGACAGATGTATGAGTTACGAGTGGTTTTGTCAACCGCAGTGCTGCACTGTGGAGAAGCACGTGCTGGTGAGCTGCCTGGAGACCTGGCCAGGGTTAAGGAGCTCTGTGGGACGCCTGGATTTCAGATGTGCTGAGGTCCACATCTTCGGCTAACCTGAAAAAAACGTTGGGCTCTGTATTCGGCCTATTTTGCAGCTCAAACCATAAACAAAATCATCAGTCGTATCTGAGTGAAACACAACATTATTTCACCAGTTCATTGTACTGAACCGACGATTGAGCATCCCTCTTTTTCTGTCTTTTTTTCCTCACATTTCTTTGTACGTGACCTGGTATCTAATTTATTCCCACCCATAAACCCCATGCACATGTACACGGATAGTTCATGGCATCGCAGCTGGGCAGCTCTGGAAAAGCCCAGGTGGGGATGGCCAGGGCACGGCGCAGTGCCTCCTGCTTTTCTAACACGGGTGTGAAGTCCCACATAAATCTTCATCTGACGAATGCCTTCGTCTTTGTATGGACATACATATTCCTTCTCCACTTCACGGGAGTTTATTTGTTCTATTTATTCAACTGTTTACTAGCTGCATTTTAATCTTTTAGGGATTTTTCTGTGAATTAAAAGAGTAGATGGGAACCAGAAACTATAAAGTTGATTTTGCTTTCGTTTTCACACTAACCTATTGGTTACAACATTAATTCTGCAGATATTTAATTACAGGACACAAAGGTGGAAATGAGACCTCTTTTCCCTTTTGTGTCCATGGATTTTTCCTATATCGCTGTTAATGAAATCCAAAATAACACCTTGTGGATGACAATTAATATTCGAGGGGCAGGTCATCTTGTACTGGGGTCAGCTCCCACTCCATGGCACAGCTACAACTGGAGGCTTTTGGATGTTGAGCAATGTGAAGTGGCAAAGTTCCAGCTGTGTTCATGGCTTTGGGAAAAAAACAAACACCAAACAGCTGCAGAAGCTGGCAGAAGCCATTGTAAAATAACACCATTAAAACCGTGGAAGAATGAAATTCTGTTTAATGTAGTGTAACAAAAAATAAAGGAAAAGTGACAAGGATGTGTATGAATAACATTAGTCTAGAGAAAGTTCTGGTTTCTGTCCTGACTGTTTGCATTTTAGGGCAGTGATTTTTATTCATTTTTTTCTTTGTCATATGTGAAAATGTGAAATATTTATATCTTGAGACCCCACCTGGAGTCCTGCGTCCAGCTCTGGGGCCTCAGCACAGGAAAGACATGGACCTGTTGGAGCGGGTCCAGAGGAGGCCACAAAAATGATCCGAGGGCTGGAGCACCTCTGCTATGGAGACAGGCTGAGAGGGTTGGGGTTGTTCAGCCTGGAGGAGAGAAGGCCCCGGGGAGACCTTATTGTGGCCTTTCAGTACTTAAAGGGGGCTTATAGGAAAGATGGGGAGAAACTTTTTAGCAGGGCCAGTTGTGACAGGACAAGGGGTGATGGTTTCAAACTAAAGGAGGGGAGATTTAGACTAGACATAAAGTAGTAGTTTTTCACCATGAGGGCGGTGAGGCCCTGGCCCAGGTTGCCCAGAGAGGTGGGAGATGCCCCATCCCTGGAAACATTCCAGGTGAGGCTGGACGGGGCTCTGGGCAACCTGATCTAGTTGGGAATGTCCCTGCTCATGGCAGGGGGTTGGACTAGATGGCCTTTAACTGTCCCTTCCATCCCAAACTATTCTGTGATTCTATGATCTGTTGTCAAAGATGTAATGTAGAAATTCTGAACACAGTAATCTTGAGGATCAGATAAATGACAGTTAACGTATCTTGGAGTCACCCAGAATAACCCATGAGGGACAATATAAAATAGGTTTCAACAATTCTGCTTTCAAATCTTTGTTCACCTTGAGTATGACAGCGTTTTGCTCTCGTGGCAGAGGAATCTCTTCTCTTTCTCTCTCTTTCGTATGTATTAGACATACAGTATTTACATGTGATACTGTTTTCTTCCGATGTCAGGAAAACCAAAGCAGTCTGAAATAGCTGCCCCCATTTCTGACCCTACCCTTCTCCATGGAAAATGAAACCTTCTTTTTTATATTAACTTCAGTCTGAACCGAGTTAAAAGATTACTGCAATTTAATGTTACCATTTCAAGGGCTTCAGAGCTATCTCTCTTTTTTTGTCATACTGCAATTCAGAAATAAGTGGAGAGGAAATGCTTTGCACGTCTTTATTCCATTGCACATGTATGGCTGTAGGATGGGCAATAAGGACCTGACCTCCCTGAGAAGTAAAAATAGTATACGTGGTGGAGCTGAGTTTTCTTTCTGTACCTGGAAATACATTAGCAGAAGAGACATTAACTTCTGGATATGAGTAGGGAGCTGAAAATAAGGTTAATAACTGAGAAATTCTGGCCACTTCAGGCCCTGACCAAGCATTCATGTGGGGAAATTCATCTGAACCTGAGCAGCAACCTTTTCTGAGGCTTTTGGCTTACTAAGAACAACAATCAAGGGAAGGACACAGGCAGGAACTCATGGGTGTCACGCAAAGCAAAGCCTCTTTTCTGAGGTCGTGTTGCCTGTGTTGCGTGGCTCCCACCAGCCACCACTGTTAACTACAGAGGCAAAACAGCAGGTCGAGGGAGGTTCTCCTCCCCCTCTACTCTGCCCTGGTGAGGCCCCAGCTGGAGTCCTGTGTCCAGTTCTGGGCTCCCCAGTTCAAAAAAGACGAGCAACTACTGGAGAGAGCCCAGCGGAGGGTACAAAGATGATGAAGGGAGTGGAGCATCTCTCTTCTGGGGAAAGGCTGAAGGAGCTGGGGCTGTTCAGCCGGAGGAAGAGAAGACTGAGAGGGGACCTCACCAACGCTTATCAATATCTCAAGGGCGGGTGTCAAGAGGACGGGGCCAGACTCTTCTCAGTGGTGCCCAGTGACAGGACAAGGGGCAACGGGCACAAACTGGAACACGGGAAGTTCCGCCTGAACATGAGGAAAAACTTCTTCGCTGTGAGGTGCCCGAGCCCTGGCACAGGCTGCCCAGGGAGGGTGAGGAGTCTCCTTCTCTGGAGAGATTCCAACCCGCCTGGACGCGGCCCTGTGCAGCCTGCGCTGGGTGACCCTGCTCTGGCAGGGGCTGGGCTGGGTGGTCTCCAGAGGTCCCTGCCAACCCCTGCCATTCTGTGATTCTGTGAAAATTTGGCTTGCATGCTACGTCAAGAGGCATCAAGACTTGTGGAATCTAGGATAGCTGAAGATTTCAGAACCAGGTAACAGTGAGGCTATGATGTGGTCACTGTCACTGATGGAGTAGGATCCAGCATTTTCAAGCCCAAATACATAACGTTAGGCTCTCTTAGTCGACATACAAGGACCCTATTAAATATGACATGTATAAATACCCCAGCAGAACCCTTACCTCTTTCTCCAGGTTACCAATTTATTGACACTTCCATCCATACAGCAAATTAATTTTGGGAAGAGACGCTTGAACATATTGGCCAGCATTTATTATCTTTAGTCTGGAGTAGTAACCATGTATGTTTGGGCTTTAAAGCCCTTTTTATTTCTTTTTTTTTTTTTGTGACACTGAAAAACTGTCTCTTGTTTAAATATGCAAAGGATTCTGAGTCCTAAATGTCTGCACATTGCAGTCAGCTGCAAACAGCACAGCTGAAGCATCTGTTACCCTTGGAGAGAGCCCCTGTGCCACCGAGTTCTGCATCAAGAATGCCCTTGTACCTGCCAACCGAGGTGACTTGGCTTAACGCTTTAGACGCATCCTGCATTTTGTTGGAGCTGAGAACAACAGGAGATGTACCATGCGGATAATAAAATGCATCCTGAATCTGTCCTTATTCAGTAAGATATCCCTTATCTGAGCAAATTTCTGTATAGCAGCAGAGCAGAAAATGCTGGAGCAGAATCTGGGTCACGACAAGACTCTGAAAGTGAGACCTGTGGCTTATCTGTCAGGGTCTGAAACGCATCCAAGTCCTGCAGGTTTATTTGGAATGAAGTCATCCTTTAAGGGGGAGATCTGCTCTTAGAAGAAGACCATCTCTACCACTGCACGTAGCCCCTCCTTAAATCAAATCATACCCTGCGGTGATGAAAGAGTAAAATAGGAATTTGAGATCGGGTATGCAATCTGGCATTTTGTTGTTTCGTTTTGTTTTCTAGTTATTTTGCAATGTTATTTTGTAACACCTTGTATTTCTGAACTTCTTGAAACCGGCTTGAGGTTCAGCTCATGAAATATAGTGTAGTCACTGGTAGGGTTTTCTAGGAAAGCCTCACGAGCTGTGCGTATGTGATAAATTCATTGCTGCGTGCATTTTATGCCACTGACAGAGCAGTTAGCAGAGTCCGGGGCTGGGCCCCACCTGTCTCCTACCCACGATTGTCCCATGGGCGATCTCTCTGCAGCTCATCTATCCTTACACCACGTGAAGCGAAGCATTCGGGTAAGGAGTCACACGGGGATAGGAATCCCACTTTTTGCAGGAGATGGTAGCATCCTTACATCATGGTTGGTAAGAACTTTGAGTTAGGGTTTATATTGGCAGAGTATTCTTGATACAGCAACTGGTAAATAATAATACTAGCACATAAAATGGTAGGAAAGGGAAAAAAAAAAGAAGAGGAAACTCCAGGAAGGAGAAAGAGGAAGCTGGATGTCTAACACGCCTGCAGCTAGAACTGGTCGCAAATACATTGCTCCATGCCACCCCAAACCTTTTACACAATGTGTCACCCTTCCAAAACACCATCTCTGCTTTTGGGGATCCTATCCCACAGTAATGAAAAAATTAAAAAAAAAAAAGATATTAAAAAGCAGGAACGTTCAGGGTTGGTTTGGAACAGGGAAGATTTACTGGGGTGTAAGGCGACTATAGCTGGCCCACTGTCAGTACGTGGCATTGCTGAATATTCTGCCAGTGCGTGATGCGGACTGGAGATTTCATCACGCGTTGCTGGTTCCTGTCTCTGCTCTCCTTCCATGCGGCTGCTGCTCTCAACTCCTCAGAAAATGGATTTAGGTTGGTGGGTCTGGATTTTTATAGTGTGTAAAAAGAAAATCCCACTACATGTCACACCTCATCTAAGATGTTCTAGAGTTCAGCTCTTGTGATTAAAGAAAGGAATTGGGTGAGATTGTGTTTCTGTATCTCTCAAGCTCCTGTGAAAATGTCAATTATTGCTGTCTGCCTCTTCTGTTTTTATTGTGGCTAATACACGGGGCCCTGCTGAGAGTGAGTCTGGGCATGTGCTTCTTTTTTATGGCATATATGAAAACAATATGTTTTTATTGTTCCTTTGAAGTGTCAGGAATGGGGAATTGAGGTCCAAAATTGTACTCCATCACCTGCGTGTTCTTAAGTGGGGCACATCTGAACTGCATTCAAATCACAAGACATGATCCTAGTTCAGAGCTGCATGTTCTCAGGTTCTGAAAATATAGGTTACAGGGTTAAAGACAAAGGCCAAACCTCCCCTTGTAAGTCATTATTTGTCAATATACATTAGTTAAGAAGTTGACTCCTTTGCTTTAACGAGATAAATACTATATAACAGGTAATGTGGCTTCTTACATTCAGTGATGTCTAGGGCGTCTTTAAACAGGTATCATTTTTAAGCTTACAAATGCCCAAGACAGAAATGTTGCACGTGGCTAAATTACTATGAATCACAAACGTGTCAAATACCGTCTGCTGCATCAGTGGAGGGAATTGTGTTGGTGGAGCTGATCACCCCTTTGGCCATGATTTGTCTACCCAGAATGTAACTATTCCCTGTCATGATATAACTGTATATCACCAGAGATTGTGGTTTCTGAGAATTACATTTAAATGTTGTTGTTGTTAAAGAGCTCTTGCCAGATATTTCAATACTGGTGATCGGCCGTGATTAAATCACGTGCCCAATGACAGTGCCATACTTCTGGCCTATAAAATCTGGGGTGCTTAAGGAGGAAAAGCAATGCACAGACAGCAGCTTCCAAGAAGTAGGGTGAGGATGGGATTTGTTAGTGCAATATCTACAGCTGCCCAAGTCACCTCGGGGTCTCGTTTTTGTTACTAGCGAGAAACAAACATTGGCACTGCAAGTCTCTCTCTACACCGTGTTTTTCACCCAGATAACGTAGGCCATAAATATTGACCAACACTGAGTGTCCAAACCATTAACCGGCTGTGAGAGGAGCATCTGCTGATGCTTCTCAGCAGCACGGCATTGATGCGGTCCTGAATACAGAGATAAGGTGCCCATCATTAGGCAGAAAATCATAATAGGAACCCTATTTTATTAGATCACCTAATAAAAGTAGCATTAGCATCATTCTCTGTGGTATAAACCCAGCCTGAAGGATTGCCAGTGGTTAGTAACTTTATACAGGGAAATTTTGGAATTTTCTGTCATGTGAAAAACTCGGTTGTTTCAATATCTCTTGTCGTTCTGCAGGAATACATTCATATATCTGGACTCCCCTCCCCCCCCAGCATTACCTGTTAAAATTTTGATTCCAAAATAGTGAAATATTTCACACCAACATCTTTAAGCAGAGTAGAAACTTTCCTTACCCCTGAACTGCATTACTTGAATGACACCTCAAGTCATCAGTGCAGCATTTTACATCGTATTTTGTATTTGTATCGATTGTTAAACGGCTGTGCATGCGGCCGACGCACGGGAAAGCACAGCTACGTCATACTCTTCACAGTCGTAAGTTGGGACGTCAGAGGAACAAGGCAGCTCATGCACCGTGGCTCTGCCAGCCATCTCCTTACAGCCACCGCTGTACCCTCCTCCCAGGCAGCGTCCGTAGCCCAGGGACAACCGAAGCTGGTCGTAAATGCCTCTTGAGATGACTTTTCTCTTTCTCTGAAAAATGGTAATTTGTTGTTGGTGGTGGTGTTTTTTCCATGTACAGCCTCACTGATCATCTTTAGGAAGTTTTCCTGTGCTGCCTCTCTTCCCTTCTAATCCGCCCCGCTCAGCTCCGCACCGGCTCGCCTCGCTGCCTTGGTGCTGACACACCATTCAGTCTGCTCCCTCCTTTCCTTCATGAATATGCATTTTATTCCCCTCCTTGAGTTTTTACAGTGAAATAGGGGTGAAACTCTCCAGAGATGGGAAGGAGAAAGAAGGGTTTGTTGAGAAAGCTACTGTAGGCACAGTCTTTTGTGCAAAGATTTGATTCCTTGTGGGATTTGAGTGGATTTTGTTGGTTGTGTGTGTGTTTTTGGTTTTTTTTTCCCTCCGCTTTGGCACAATATCTAAATCAATGTCTCTTAGCACTGAAAGGAGAAGGGGGGACATTGAGAACGAGCTTGAGTACTTCCCATTAGCACTGTCGTAATGAGCTCTTTGCCTCCGTTCTTCAGTATTCTCCCCAGTCCCAAAGCCTCTTTGGGGAATATTAGTGAGAGCTGTAGCACGACGCACTTGCTGGAGCCGCCTGTGGGGAGGAGTGAAAGGGAGGAATGTGTGTGATAGTTGAGGGCAAATAGCTTTAATTTAATTAGTAGATTAATTAAAGCTTTCTCCCTTGGGTAGGGTATATGTGTGTGCGTGGAGAAAGTGTTTCTGCAGCCTCCTGTAGCTGTTCATCACGCATTTCTGTTCCAAGTGTGACTCAGATGGGGTTTCTATTGAACTTGCTGGGAGCCTGCACAAAACAAATTTCCTGTCTAAGATCTTTTCTCTTCAGGGTTTTGTTTAAATGTAATGAAGTATAAATGGGCAAATAATAACGAGTAATAACAAGAACTTGCCTCGCAAACGAATGTGGCATCCGGCAGCACGACGAATGCAGAACTCCTAAAAGCTTCTCCGTTTCCCAATGTCCCTGCAGTGAGAGAAGTCTCACATTAGCACCGATTCCCTCAGCCTTCACTCAGTGAAACTCATCAAAGCTTTTTTCAGTGAGATAAACCATTCAAAGATACTTGATAGCCTTGACTCTACAAACTTTACACAGGTCCCGAGGAAAGCAGATTAAGGCCAACAGTGTCTGGGCTGTATTAACAAGCCCATAGCCAGTAGACCCAGGGAAGTGACTGCACCCCTCTACTCAGCACTTGCTGGACCACTTCTAGAATAATACATACAGTTTTAGGCTCCTCAACTTACTAAAGACGTCAACCAACTGAAACAAGTTCAGAGGAGGGCCACCAAGATGGCCTATGAGAAGAGGATGAGGAAAATGGGCTTGTTTAGCTTGTGGAAGGAGAGAGGCTTTGGGGGCAACCTAGTAGCAGCCTTACAGTACCTACGAGGAGATCATCAAGAAGAAAGAGCTAGGCTCTTCATTATGGTACATGCCAGGAGAACAGGGGACTATATGGGCATAAGTTGAAACAAGGGAGGTTCATACTGGATATAAAGAGAGGCCTTTTTACCCTGAGGATGGTTGAGCATCGGAGTAAGTTGCACAGAGAGGTTGTACTGTCTCCGTTCTTGGAGGTTACCAAAACCCAGATGGAAAAAGCCCTCAGAAACCTGGCCTGATCCCATTGCTGACCCTGCTTTGAGTGAACTGGAGACTTCTGGAGGTCCCTTCTAACCTGAATTATTCTGTGATTCCATGATTCTATCTGAAATACACATCATAGACAGTTGTCATGGTCTTGCAGCCACCAGAGACGAGGATGTCTGGATGAAGGCAAAGCTGTATGAGGGCCTGAAGCTCTAAACACAAAATCTGTAGACCAGGAAGAGAAGATTAAGACAGCTTTAAGCTATCTTTTATATCCTATTTGTTTTGGGTTACTCTGACACCTGATATAGCTTTCCAGGGCTACTTTAAACAGGGAACTGTATTACCACTGCTGCCTGAAGAGTGAAAAAGAGGTGTGCCCTTCCCAAAAATCCTCTGGAGGTCATAGGAGAGGGGAACAAGCCTTTCCATCTATTGCTATTACTCTCAGAAAAGGCAGCTCTCAGTAGGGGGCAACTCTAAGGATGATGGTCAGGGACCTTCGTAGGGATCAGCTGGAAGCAATGTAACTCCCTATGCAGAGTTTAGGTGGGAACGTTTAGGCTTCAGAGTAAACTAGTCCTTTTGCCAAGACAGGGGACTGATTTAACAGAGAAAATCTGGGAGATGATAGACAAACAAGATCATTGTCACCTACAAGCTTACCCCATTGGATCATCAGTTCCCCAGATCAGATGAACAGTGTGTCCCAGCATGGTCGGAAATTAGAGTTCCTCTTTCAGTTCCTTCATTGCAGGTGTTCAGCAGAATCTGAACACCATATCCCAGAATTCTGTAAATGTAAATCCTCATTTCTCAGCCAGACACAATGTGTTAACAAAGGTAGATCCTACCCTTCAACTTCCCATCCAGTCATTCCTCCTTATTAATCAATGTGCCAAATCCATATAAAATACAGCCATCTGAGGCTCTGACCACAGAGGCCAGAGAAAAAAATACTCATTATTTATCCTCCGTTGCCAATCACAAATTCCACCAATTTACATAAACATTACTTGCCTGCAACCCCTGTTCAATGAATTTCTGCTTGCTGAGACAGCCACTTACAGAGGTTTGGCTAAAGCTTGGCTCTACACTGGGTTGCTCTATTGCCAACGGCTCCACCATGTTCAAGGCCTGCCGTGCCACAGCCTGTGTCAGGAATTGGAGAGTGTCCTCAGAAGCAATTGATGGTGAACTCTGCAAGCCCTGCACCACTGAAGGCCTGCAATAAGGCCACAGAACCCTCTTTTGCTCCAAACTAAAAGCTCACGGAGGGCTGAGAATCTTCCCATGATTTTTCAGTCAGATTTGTAAGGGGGTAGACCCTGATTTGGACACTTAGATCCCATTGCTCTTGAATACTTTTGAAAATAAGTGGGAATTGCAGTGTTGGGAGGAGACTGTCAGCTTTTCAGGCCTAGACTGACCTCTGAGGAATGAAGGAGGAAGACATCTAGCATGTGCTATTGGGAATTGTACTTCTAGGAGTTTTATCTTTGGAGGAGAAAGTCTCAGGAGCGATGGGAGAAAGCCATTTTACGTAATACAATCAGCAATCAGAAAGGGCTATTGAACCTTTAGTTTCACCTCCAGGACATTATGTCTAGCAAGATTTTTAAACAGTTTTCCAAGGAGTGGTTGCATCCTACCAGCACAAGGCTTCAAAAAGTATCGCTTGGATTGCTTGCTGTTAGATATAGGATTAAGGTATACTTTGGTTTAATTCGAGATGTCAGTTCCTGGGGAAGTCATCAACTGTACTGAGAATGCCTCACCATGCTCAAAGAGAGGTTTTTCAACTGATCTCCAAGATAAAACGCCAGTTAAGGCAAACTCAAAAATAGGTTTACCCCATGTTGCATAACACATCTTTTGTCCAGCGTTACCGCGTCAGAAGGTGTCCACCGAGTGAAGGGAAACGTTGATTATGCTGCTGCTATTTTCTAATCTGCAGTGAGACATGCGTCCCTCCAGGAGCCATCAGTGTTAGAAAGTAACTATATCTTAAATTCACGTAGGCTAGTATGAAAGGGATCAATGCTGGTTTTTGGCAGTGTGCAGTGTTTGTGGTTTTTTTTTTCCTGCGCAATTTGCTTAAAGCATGGTGTCAAAACTGTGCTGCAGATTGTACGATTGTGCCTTGGTTTGAGTACATTTCTAATCATTTTACCCTTTCACTTAGTCTGAAGTGTTTTGAAATTACCGTAGTTTGGGTGCCATTTACACAGGCAGACAAAAATGCAATCGAGCAAAAACGTAAGGCCTTCCTGGAGACAACAATTTGTTCGACTGCCAAGCCAGTGTTGTGGGTACCAGCAATGATGTAAATCAGTCCTGAAAAAATCCAGATAATCAGAGCTCCTTCCCAAACACCTCTATTTTTAACACAACATTTTGCAAGTCTTGGCCCTGGTTTGACCAGTTGAATCATTGCTTGATAAGAACAGGGATTAAATCTGGTAATGTTGTTTCCATGGCAACGTAAGCTTCTTTCAGCAGTGCTCACAGAATAATGCATCATTTTTTAAGCTAACTTTTAAAAACTGAAAGTCATAATAGAATTACTAAAAAGTGTAATTCGGTATGAAGTGAGTGATCTAATATATCTAGTGGATTAAACTCCTCTCTTGCATTACTTTAGAGACAACACTTAGATAAAAGGTGAATCAGACTCTATTTCCCCTCTGTGTTGATGGAAAACACTGTCCATGAGGGATTTAATGAAATGTTTTTGTGTTGTTTCTTTGCTTTTTCTTATCTGTATTTCTTAACCCCTCTCCTTATTGTCATGGTGCCTGATATGACATATCCTGAATGGAGGGGAAATAATCTCATTCACTTTCCAAAAAAAGAATCAGGACTTTACAGGAATAATACAGAAATGCAGAAGAGAAAAGAACAGCTAATGGTACTGAATTGCTATATTTGATCAGGTGTTTGTAGAAATGAAAATGCCAAACGAATCGCACAGTTCTCTATTACATCTTTACTATGACTCCAAAACATATTTTCTGATCCTGGAGTTCCTGAAGAATACTGATGACTTTTCTCACTTCTGTAGATCCACTGAGTTCACTTGTGTAGTGGAATCATGTTTTAAAGCAACGGGGAATATTCTTACAGAGAGTAAAATGAGCAGAACAGTACTTTTTGAATGACTGTATGTAGTCAAAGACAGTTCGGGTTTCTTGTCTAGACCGTTCTGCACTCTTGGCCCACAGGATGATTAGTTTGGATAACACTGAGACTTCTTTCGATGCCTAGCTTTGATGAGTTAAAAAATTTCCAAATCCGTCCAGCCACCCAACCTCCTCTCCTGTGCACAAGTCTTTGCCAGTGACTATCAATGTTGCACAAGGATAATGTCCCAGTCATAGACAATGTCCTCTTTTTCCTCTGAGAAGACCTATATCCCCTTGGTGTAACTGAGAAAATGATTCAAATGCTGAAACATAAATGTCTTTTGCCATTAGAGATACCCTACAGTGTCCAAAATCTCCTGACAAAGGGTAAACATAAAGGCTCACTCAGCCAGCAGCAACTGGAGGTCAAGTGAGATACCCTAAGGCACATCAAATGGTCTGGAAGTCTGTGCTTAGACTTCTGACCTGCTCACTTTGGGTATAGCTGTGTGTTAGTGTCATATACGCAGTGCATACATCAGGACAGCTACCTAAGCATGGTGTTCAGTCTAAGTTCATATCCCTTGTTCCTTACTACAAGTGGTTAGGAAGCATCTTCTTCATACGGTCCAGTCCTGCTCTCTCGGCTGCCGCCTCACGCGCAGCCTTGCTTCGTGCTTTGTTGCCTTTCCAGCATAGAGATCTTGGGGAAAGGGAGAAGTTGCTCTTGAAGTTACCTTGCTGCCTTACTCCCAGTGCTTGATATACTTGAACCAAAACAAGAAGAAAGAGAGCTTGTTTAGATTTCCATCTCGAATAACCTAGCAACAAGTATTTATTTCCAGGAGCAAGGCAGTGTATGGTACCCTCCCGATCTGCACAGCTCCTCCCATGTGGCTCCTTCCCTGGAGCATCCGTACATTTGAGCAATGCCTTGCTTAAACACATGACTCTAAAATTTGCTGATCTGATTTACACAGAGAGCTAGGGCAGGTCTGGAAGCAGCACAAACGCGTTCACTTGGTTCTCTGCTCAGGTTTATGTACTAACGATGTCTTTCTTAATGGAATAGCTCACAATAAAGCAGCACCTTGAGAGTATGTGTAAGAGAATATATGTAGGTTGTAACATAATAACATGATTGCTATTAATATTACCATGATGTCAAAGGAACAACAAAGAGTTAAATGCTACAAGTTACACGCAGCACATGCCAGTTTCTCTCTGTGGTGGCCACCTTAATAAAAATAAATGAAGAAAAATGAAAGCTCTCAATTTGTTGCACATCTATAGAGTCGTAGGCAGCTGCTTTTGTCTTTTTGTCTTCTCTCAGAACTGAAAAGACATTGATTGTATTTGCTGTATTTGTATCTATACAAATGTATGCCTTTTCAAAATTGGTGTGAGTCAAACTCCTTCACTCCACTGAGAGTAATAAATTTTAAAAAAAGAATTAATTTCATGCACTATCCACTTGGTTTCTTGATTTTTCTTGTATGTGTCAAAATATTCTTTAACTGCACATATCACTGATATCTTCTGGGAAACTGAAACCAGACTGTCTCTGCTGAACTCAGGAAATTGCAAATGTCCTTGAGGCAAAAGAAATGAAATCAGGAGGCCATGAGGTTCCAGCTTACACTTCCATTCCACTTGTGCTCTGCCGTTCTGTTGCTGAAGACTGACTCAACAGATTAAAGGCTCTACTAGTACATAGTTAATGGAGAAACGTGAAACACGTGGATCCTTTCAGGAAAACATGATAACATTGATGCATCTCTGCATTAAACAGAGAAACCGTCTGTTATAAACGATCCAAACCTGGTTTTATTTTCTCAGATACGTCATTGCTGATTAGTGGAGATGACAGGCGGCTTCTCTTCTCTCCTCTGGCCCTGAGGTTACGGTTTCCTCCCTTCCTTTGCTTTCTGTCTCAGTTTCTGTGTTCCACAATATATTTTTGTTTTAAATCTGTTGATGAAGAGGGCAACAAAACGGCATAAAGATGGTTATGGGAAGTCACGTCAAGGTATCCTGCCAACAGTGAAAGCTTAAGGAAAGCTGCAGGGACGGGTGAAGCACGTTGCTCTAGTGCTCTCTCTGTGCCCAGCAGTCTACACTTCAAATACCTCCTGAGCCAGACTTACTCAGATACAATGGACTAAATTTAGTCAGTTCAGTCAGATCTGACTAGATGTGCCTGTCTGCAAGGAAAACAATAAAATCTGAGCTTTTAACCTTAGGCTTTCTTTATAATCAATCAAGTCCTGGCTTTGATTTACCTCTACTAAAGAACATCAAAAATAGGACAGATAAATCACACACTTTTGAGCTCTGACTATAGATTGAATCGAAACCTTCTTCTCAGAGGTCTAGGGTTACCCCATAGGACATCAAAAGTTGGGCATGGTGGGTTTCTTAGTGTTTAGTATCCTTTGATGGACTTTGCGTACATACATACACACATATATATATGTTTTGAACTCCTATAACATTTAGCATCCACAATATCACGCTGAGTTCTACAGGTTAACAATAAGTGTGTGAAGAAACATTTCCTTTTGTTTATTTGTATCCTGCTTGCGTAGACCATATATATTGTAATTATTTGATGATGATGATGATGATGATGATGATGATGATAACGATTATGATGATGACAGATTTTCTAATCTGCATATACTGAACTGTATAGAAACTACCATTGACACAACCCCTGGACACTCCTTTTAGACCTGGGCAACTGTGGAGAGTAAACCAGCATTAGCAGCAGAAGCCTGATTTACTTGCTGTTTCTCTTTTCTCTTTTTAAAAGATATTCTAAGAACTTGAATGTCAGCCAATGCAATTTTCCCAATATTTGGCAAGGTTTAGGGGATGATGTAGCAAAAGCCTTTATGTTCTTAGGAGATCCCAGAGATCTGTGACAATATAAATTTTCCAGGCCCTTGGGAGCCCTTAAAAGAGAACAGTGTTTGTTTTGAAGATAAACAAGTCTAATACGGTTATGCCCGGTGTATCCCACGGGGAAAATAGCTGAAATTTATTACTGGGATCTTGGAGATGAAACGGTGTGGCATTAGCAGTTCCTACAAACGGTGAGTACACTTTCCAGCAGAGGTGCATTAGGAAGCCCTCCCCGTCTTTGAAATAGGGGTGGTGGCTTGTAACTCTTACAACATCAGAAGTGTGCAAAACGCTCTCCTAGCGCGCACAAAAGCACAACACGGGCACCACCAAACTAGGATTACGCGTGCCTTGGGATTTACCGTAAACGCACTTGAGTGTGCGGTGGCTGTTCGATGCATCGGTGACCCCAACTGTTCTCTCCATTCCCTCTACTGGGGCGGGAGGGGAGTTGGCCTGTGCAGACAGGGCTCCATAAATAAACTGAAGCAGATATTGAATGCAGAGATTGCTTTCCCTGTTTGCTTGTTCTGACTGAGCAGGTCAGGGAAACCAGAGCACGTGGCCGGCACACTCTGCTTCCTCTGTAGTTCTCCGTCGTCAAGAGTGAAGGAAATGGGATGGGAAATACGAAACAGCAAAATCGCTTGCAGAGAACCAGGGTGACCTATCCCATCTTCAACCAGCGCACTGATTTTCATGGTGCTTTCCACAGAGTGTGATTTGAACCTTAGCAGTGCCCCTGTACAATGAGCTAAGGAAACCTGAGGTTGTATTTCTCCTGAATTGACATCCCCCAACCCCTTTCCGCAACAGGAATGAAATCTTGTATCGATTTCTGGGAATGGGTCCCATTCTTATTTTGTTGCTGCTTTGGGATTGCTGGCTGCAATGTTCCTGTTGTAGACTCATTTATCTTTCTTTAGTTCTCTTTTTTTTTTTTTTTAATCCCCCACTTTTTTTCATGTAGTGGACTGCTTTAGAGCCTTAAAGATAGCCAAAAAAAAAAGAAAAAAAAGAAAAAGTTTTGGACCAAGTCATCTCAGTTTAATTGGCATTGCATTCTCTTTTGGCAAGAAAGTAGCCTTGTATTCGCTGGGAATAAAGGAAGAAGGAAACATTAAGGAATGGGCAGGGTGAAAGACTAAGAGAAAAAGCTTTTAATTTAGTTTTGAGTCCTGAGTGAGGTCAATGGATTGTGAAAGACTCATAAGAAACTGGTGGAAGATCAAACGGAGCCTCAATCAATTTCTGATTCCTCTTTAAATTAATTCTTTATTTAGAGGTACCTTTGCTTCAGCCTTATATGAGGAAGGAATACAGTAAAATAAAGCAAACACATTAGAACAGGGAGAGCAACATAAAAACCCTACACAACTTATAAACACTGTAATTCCATAGTTCGACCTTAAGGTTTCTGGGGAAAAAAAAAAAAAAAAATAGTTTGTTGCAGTTTCCTCTCATCTTCTAAGGATGTTTTTATTTCTTTTTTGTTTTGGAATGAGACCTCAAAACTCACTGATGTTTCCTCATAAACTCACTAGCTATATTAAGTTTGTAATTGTTCTTTCTCCACACACATTTCAGGTTACAGCAACCCATTCCAACTGCATCATTAAAAAGGAGCAAGAGACTTGTCTGGAGAAGATACGGAGGGCAGCTGCCCTGAACCCTCTCAATGACTCTTCTCCGGGTGAGTTTCAGCTTGGGATAGACCGTGCACACTGAACTGCTGGTTTCTAAACCTTTTCTGTCATGTCTGCAGGGGTTTCCAGCAACGTCAATGCAAACATCTTACTGTAAGAGGTGCAGTCACTGCAGCTGCATGAGCTTGGAGAAACATTATAAGGACAAAAAATCAATCAATGGAGATGTACCAGAACAATTTCTGGTTGTTATCAGAGGTCAGGAATTCGCTTCTGTACTTTAGGTGATGCAGTGACGTATATCTACAAAATTAATCCAAAAGGAAAATTAAAAAAAAAGAAAAGGAAAAAGAAACAATGTGCCTGGAAAGGCCTTGATAGTGTTTATGTCTTCTCCGGGTGCAGGTGGCAACAGCTATTGGGGACTGGACATAAGGCTGAGAGCATCACTGGTCTGTTCTGCAACAGCTCCTTCCCCCTCATCGGCGCAGTAATAATTTGTGCCTCTCTCTCACACGATCTGAAGACCTTTACAGGGATTAACATTGTGATGACCGTAATCTTGATAAAGAATGCTTGTGCTAGTGCTGAGATAAGAAACTGAGGCAGCAAGGAAAGAAGAAATTAATAGTTTAATATCCTGTCTCATTTCCCACTGACTGCAGCAGGAGCTGCCGATGGCCCGCACCAGTGAGGGAAGGGCAAAGAATGACAAAGAAAGTAACTGGAAATCAGGGACTATTTTCTGAGTCCTGCCCAAACTGCTTCTACTGTGACTAGAATAGGTAAAACTGCAGAGGAAAGCACATAAAACACATTATGTATGTGATAAAAGAGGGGAGATTTCTCTCCGCTTTTCCTCACCATATATTTTAACCCAGAAGCAAGGGAGGGCAGGACGCAGATCTCTGTGTTACCAGAGCATCCTCTGAAGCAAGCCATTCCTGCATTTTGCCTGGTAAGAGTATTTCCATCAGAGTCCTGCTATTCATCTCATACATAAGCTCATTTTTGTTCTGCTTCCCAGCTTTGGGCAAAAGAACTGTGTGGTTTGGCGGAACCGAGGAAAGCGTGTACTTCAGGCAGTTCATTTCAGCCCCAGGGATGTGTTTTTGAGACCCTCTTTGTGCATTATGGAAGAGCTTCCTAATTCTTCCCTGGTGCAGAAGTGGCGTAAGCAAGGACAAAAGGGAAAAAAAACTATTTCTTCTCCCCTACCCCTAGAATGAAGTCAGAAGCTGACCGTGAGCCCTACTTCTTATGATTATGCAATGACTATTATTTGGATTCAAGAATTCATAGATTTTCCCAGGTCAAAAGAGACTATTTCACCGGCTAGTTTGTTCTTTATCACTCAAATCCAGAATAACCCTGGTACTTGGGGGACTATTCAGACTGAACACCCCCCCGCTGCCTGCTACAAACTCAAAGAGCACATCTCAGAGATACAGGAGGTCCAGAGCCATTGGAAAGGCTTTTGCATCTCAATGTGATTAAAAGGTATCACCCACTCAGGCAGGCAGGGACTGGATCCTTTCAGTCACTACCTCAGCAGCAGAACCAGCTGCTCTTTATTCTCTTCCCTCAATATTTTTGTACTGAATCACTGTAAAGCTTTTCCCAGGCTCACTGCGCATCTTTTAATTGTTCACCACATCCTGTGGCAACAAGTTCCACAGTTTATGTGGGTTTGGGTAGAGAAGTCACATCCCCTCAGACACATTTATTTTCCAGTGAAGAATTCTGGTGGATTTCTTGTTTGAAAGCCATTTCATTCCGTGGACCCTCTTTGTTGCTCTTTCTCTCTATATTTTCTAAATTATTGTAGACATGTTTTACATATACTTCACTTCACCTCTGGGACTATAGCATTCCGCTCTGTCCCCATTAAGTCCTGACCTTCCAGACTCATCTTTCATTACATGATACTTATTTCAAGCCAGATCCTGCCACCCCCATTCCCAACAAAACCTTATCATAGAATCACAGAATAGTTTGGGTCAGAAGGGACCTTTAAAGCCCATCTAGTCCAACCCCCTGCCATGAGCAGGGACATCCTCAACTAGATCAGGTTGCCCAGAGCCCCATCCAGCCTGACCTGGAATATTTCCAGGGATGGGGCATCTCCCACCTCTCTGGGCAACCTGGGCCAGGGCTTCACCACCCTCAGTGTGAAAAACTTCTTCCTTATGTCTAGTCTAAATCTCCCCTCCTTTAGTTTAAAACCATCACCCCTTGTCCTATCACAGCAGGCCCTGCTAAAAAGTTTTTCCCCATCTTTCTTATAAGCCCCGTTTAAGTACTGAAAGACCGCAATAAGGTCTCCCCGGAGCCTTCTCTTCTCCAGGCTGAACAAGCCCAACTCTCTCAGCCTGTCTTCATAGCAGAGGTGCTCCAGCCCTCGGATCATTTGTGTGGCCTCCTCTGGACCCGCTCCAGCAGGTCCATGTCCTTCTTGTGTTGGGGGCCCCAGAGCTGGAGGCAGCACTGCAGGTGGGGTCTCACCAGAGCAGAGCAGAGGGGCAGAATCCCCTCCCTCGACCTGCTGGCCACGCTGCTGGGGATGCAGCCCAGGACACGGTTGGCCTTCTGGGCTGCGAGCACACATTGCTGGCTCATGTCCAGCTTTTCATCCACCAGTACCCCCAAGCCCTTCTCGGCAGGGCTGCTCTCAATCCCTCCATCCCCCAGCCTGTATTGATACCAGGGGTTGCTCTGACCCACGTGCAGGACCTTGCATTTGTCCTTGTTGAACCTCAGGAGGTTCACCCGGGCCCACCTCTCAAGCTTGTCCATGTCCCTCTGGATGTCATCCCGTCCCTCAGGCGTGTCCACCGCACCACTCAGCTTGGTGTCGTCCACAAACTTGCTGAGGGTGCACTTGATCCCTCTATGTCATTGATGAAGATATTAAAGAGTACTGGTCCCAGTATGGACCCCTGAGGGACACCACTTGTCACCAATCTCCATATGGATATTGAGTCATTGACCATTACCCTCTGTATGTGACTGTCCATCCAATTCCTCATCCACCAAACAGTCCACCCAACAAATCCATCTCTCTCCAATTTAGAGAGAAGGATGTTGTGGGGTACGGTGTCAAAGGCCTTACAGAAGTCCAGATAAATGACATCCGTAGCTCTTCCCTTGTCCACTGATGTAGTCACTCCGTAGTTATCTCCATAGCTATGGAGATAACTTATCTCCATAGTTAAAGGATGGGACACCAACAGAGCTCTACCACCTTCTTACTGTTTGCTCAATGTCACTGAGATACTACTTACTTACTCTGTTTTGAATGACACCTTATTGCCGCCTGCTAACAAGAGATGTACAAACATGAGATATTCCACACGTGGTGAATTCACACTCTGCAGTATTTGGGAAAATACCGCAAGTACCTATTTCCTCCAAAAGCACTTGTGCCCCTGGTCTATTACTGGAATGGGGCAATATTCACCACAGCAGAACCTGGCTTTTAGGTTAAGTTATCAAGCATTGTTTGGAGAAGTTTCATTACGAAACTCCCTGAAGAAGTAGTAACTGCTCATAAATTAGGCAGTCGTATTTGCAGTGTGTTGATTCCTCCCAATTTTCACCTGCTGCCGACAACCTATTTTTCACTTGGGAGATGTGAAAATTGCCCAACATTTGGTTTTTGTTATTCATCTGTGGCAGTAAGACTTCCTAATGATGGCAGATAGTGGAGAAATATGTTATTAGCTTGTTTCCCTTCAAAGAAAGAGAAACATAGGAAATAACTCCCTTGCTTGTCAGAAACGGCAGAAAGAAGGCAGAAATCCCTCCTGGCTGGTGAATAAATTCTGTTTATTCGAGAGCAAGAAGCAGCATAAAACTACCTCTTCCCCCTTTTGACTACTTCTGCATGCAAATTTCCATAGAACAATTCAATATATAAATTTTCCGAGGATTTATATCTCCTCAGAGGTGTTGTGGAGTATAAAATGGGATTGTGAGTTTTGAGAGTCTGTAGAGGTTTGGGCACTTGTTCAAGTTACTGTGGCTTAAAAAAAATCCTCCAAATCAGCTGAACTACAGTAATCTCTGTGAGCAAGGTAGCTCCACTTTCTGTTGCAGGTGACACAAAGTCAAATGATCAGGTATAGAACTTGAATCTGGGACATGCACAGTCTTTGTGATCTGTATTTCTATGGTATCTAGAACAATAATGTTACAGATCATGAATCCTACTCCAAGGTGCCCCACGTGGTGCAAAAAATAATAATGGTAATAGTAGGTTCTCTGCTCCTGTTTCGAGACCTTGTCTTCTGCACTGATATTTCTCCTGCCTAAAAGTACTGCATGGAAAGCAATGTACTTTGAAGTCAAAAGAGGAAGAACATCTTATGGGTTCCTACATTGTGCAATAATTCAACTCTCCTGCCTTTGCTTTGCCCCCTTGCTGTGTTCAGCGTCTGTGAACACAGACATAAACTAAATGGTTCCCCAGAGCTCCTCTGGGTGAGGTCCAACACAAGCACAATGTTGATGCTGCAACTGCAACCACAGGTCTTGAAGAGCGAGGCTGGCACTACGTTATGGAAAGCATCCAGCCCTGACTTGTCAGTGCTCTGATATTCCCCCTTTCCCTCCCCCTCTACCTCTCATGCCCAGATGTTATGCTCATTACTGTTTTATTCTTCACAGCACTGTTTTCTCTCCTTCTGCTGCTGTGTAATGCCTATAATGCTTCAGAGACAACGATTGCCTTGAGATTTTCTGTTTGTTTGTTTCCCTGGGTTTTATGATGGCTTCTTCCTCTTAAATGCTTTAAATTCTTCAGGAGACTTTATATAAGAAGAAATAAGGAGGATGTGCTGACCCTGTGTGCCCATCCCTGTTCAACCATCACCTACAGACTGAATGAAGAAGAGAATTTAAAGAAAATGAAATCTCAGCAGGACACAGAATCTGACTCCTTTGCTCTGGAAATGGAATTAAAGTGATAAAGTGAAATAATGAAAGCCAAAGGCAAAAAAGAAGAGGGGAATGATTACTTCATACTCAACTTCTCCAGGCAGTGGAGCCAGGCTATTTCTTACATCAGTGTTTTCAAACTACCTTGTTTGAGTTTTTGCCCCGATCTTGTGTAGAGCTGCCTCAGTTCCCATTGGACCCTCTTCTAGCTGTCAGCAGTCCTCAGGGGACTTTCTGCCTGATAAAAATTGATAAAGCTCACTGCTGATCCATATGCACCCTTTCTTGTTTTTATTTTTTGCCTGTCCAGACTCTGCTGACCTGTTCTCAGCCCTGGGGCTAGGAAAGAACGGCACAGGGTTTACTCAGATGCTGAATGACAGTTTCCTGGGTCATGTACACTTAGCATGGGATTCATCTAATTAAATGTTGATGCCTGCAAATGCATCTACACTACAATGAGCAAGTCACCTTGTTCATTTTGTAGCTCTGAATATCTGATAAGTAGAGTCTGAGACGTAATTCATTTCATCCTCGAAGTAGATTAGATGATGTCTTTTTTTCCCTACGGACATGTATGGAAGGAAGGGTGACCATCTCAGCTATATACATTTACACTGTAGATGTCTACCCTTTATCAGACAAATCCTACTTTAGCACCTGGCTCTGTTATGCTGACGAGGTCATGCTAGAAGTCTGGATTACCCCAAAAAATCTGGACGAGGATTTTTACCATGGGATGTTCTAATATCTAGGCATCTTCTTCAAACCATCCACGTACTTAACTGTAGTAGATCTCCTTACACTTGTGTGAGCAAGTTTTGCAATCAATGCTTCCTTGCGTGGTGACCTCAAAAGACAGGCAGGTGTTCGGCAGCCTGCACATTCCCACTTGCCACATGCATGCACTGACAGAGAGAATCTCCCAGCTGTCTTCTGCTTTCTGGTGGGCTTGTATCTCACCCAGTCGTAACTCCGAGGGCCTTACATGTTTGCCTGGCTTGATCTGGGATCTACTGACCTGTTGCATCTGATACTGTCCATGGGGGAACAAAATCACAGCCAGGAGAAACCGCTCAGAGAAATCCCACGAAGGAAAGAGCCTTGCTAATGAAGTGCAGGACATTTCTCCAGCTGTACATCGACATGATAGACTTTTCCCGGCCTGTTACCTGTCTTACTTTCCACTGTTGGAGCTTGATGTTCTGTATTTGTCCCCGGAATGTGTCTCTCTCTCAAATGGTGGGGGAGTTCCTTGAGTGTTCCGCAGATTTAATGTATATAGTGCCTAAAATGCACTAACCTGGAATGAGACAAGATATGATAATAGTGAACACAGTGCAAGAATTCGAATAGAAATAGAAGAGATGAGGACTCATTGGTGATTATGCGGTTCATGACTCACTGTCGAATTAATCTTTAACTCGTAGTCCTGGTTAACTAGTCCTATTCCTCCTGTCCTTCCTCTGAAAAATATTGAAGGGCAGTAGCATTGCGAGGCAAGTCAAGTAATTCAAATGAAGCAAGTATTTGCAGGGATGTGATGCCTACAATGATCTTTGTTAAGAGGAATCCTATCAGCAAGTTACTCTTTAACTGAACAGGAAAGAAACTGGTAAGGGTGCCAAGGGGGTAGGAGGTGGCAATTAGAAGGTAGTAGTGGTAACGCAAGCAGAGAGAAAATCACAGTAGTCTTTGAAAAATGTTTCCAACTTCATATGACGATGGAGCAGATTTTCTTAGTTTTAGATTTTTATTGGGTCTCTCATCAGCCTGCTGTTCTTTCAGAGCCTTTTAATTATCTGCTCTTATTTCTGTTAGCAGCACTGGGAAGACATTACTTCATTGTGTGCCTGTGTATGTGTGCCTGTGTCTCCCTTACTGATGCAGCTGTGCACAAGAACAGTAAGACTAGGATCGTTCTTCTCACACTCAGCTTTTAAAAGCTATTGAATTCCTAGAATTGGGAGGATATAGCTAAGAATATGTCTCTATACTTAAATGTTTTCTACTTGGCTCCTATTTGAGCCAGGATATTGACCTAGATAGCTTTGATCTGCCCGAATACGTCTGTCTTTGGTCAAAGATGCTATTTTGCGCTGATGGATTTATCCATGTGACCCTGCATAAAATGTCTTCTACTAACCTCATGTTAGAGATGGTAGAAACAAGCAAGAATTTCAAGGTAGAAGTTAGGGATGATGTGATACCAGGGTTAGGATCCGTGCTCGTTTCAAACATCTATATTGCAGAGGTCTCTATCTGAACAAGACACCTGTGCAACCCTGGGGACCCGAGCTGTGATCAAGCTTTACTCTTTCTCAAGTAAATGCAAAAAAAGGAGCTTCACTGACCTCTGTTTTCCAAGAATTGACTCATTCTTTAGCTCTTTGCTGAATACCTCTGAGTTTATCAACACGCGTTTTAGAAGTCTGTTCATCAGGTACAATGGATGGATTCATGTCACATAAATATGGTTGTATAAAGTAGAGAGGCCTTTATTGACACTAGTTATTTAGGCTGTGTTTATAGTCAATAGAGCAAAATAAGTACTTAGAAGTCACACTTACAAGTACTTACAGGACTTAAAATTTCCGTATTTTAGACATCCATCTTACATTGAGAAGACTATATGACAAATGTCCCTTTCTCTCCATTGCCTATTAAAGCAGCCATTATGGAGGTCTGAAGTTAGGTGGTATGAATTCTGCCCATAATAATGTAGCAGCACTGGAATGAACAAAACCCTCACAATCCAGGCATAAACCAAGCTGCAGATTCTATAAAGAATCTTGCTCTCAAATGGAGTAGCAGCAGCTGAAAGGGATGTTGCGAGCCTGCCGCAACTTCAGTCACATTAGTGAAGCTGAAAGCCTGGAAGTGCATTGTCGTCGAAAAAGTTTGGGATCAGCTGTGGCAGGGGAAAGAAAGGGTGCTGTGTCACAGACAAACCGCTTTGGAATGATCTACAGGAAAGTTTCTTGCTAGTCACAGCTGGAGACGGGACAAACCTCTAATGGGTGAACCACTGGTATGTTCCGATTCCTAGCAAAAGCCTCTAGCATATTTCTTTCTCCTCCCTCTATAATATACAGCCAAGCTATACTTATAGATATAGTCTGCCTGGGAAGACACATAGTATAATAACAATAATTTTACTGGTGAAGGATTCCTGGTAACAGAGATAAAAACCCATCCACATTGTACCCTAGACATAGAATGAAGATGCACATATTAATGCCGGTTAAGCAGGGGTTTTCATTTGGCACTGTAACTCTCAGCTGAGACCACGGTCCTGGGAGCAGAAATAATTTGCCACAGGGCAGTGCTGTTCTTGTGCGATCCTACAGCTTTTGCTTCCAGATCTAGCTGGGTCGCCTTTAGACTGGGGATCTCTACACCATTCTTCATTCGGGATCACAATGTCTTTGGTAATCCTATGTGTCCCAGCGTCAAGAAAACCTTTCCTTAATGTATGATCCCTTTCTCTTCAGTGCCGTGTGCCACCCTCAATATCGTGCTAAGCCATGGCAAATTGGTGGAGCGTGTAGGGCCATGGGTGCATCATGCAGTATCAGAGCAGTATTCTACCACGGATTTTCTACAGCACATATGATAGATATGGACACTTTAGTCTCTGTCCTAGGAATCTTAACCCCAAATCCTCCTAGTTCTTATTTACTGTTTTGTCTCCAGGGATGTGATTTGTCTCTCTTGATTTCAGTAACTAACACCTCAGTTGTCTAGTCTGAACTAAGTCTAAGTAGCCACGGAAGAGCTGTGGGTCCTTCCTTACAGCTAGTCCTTTCAAACCGTTGTGGGTTCTTGACATTTGTGGGACAAATTGTTCTCTGGAATGGCCTTTTTCTCCCTACCGACTCAAGAGGGAAGCTGGAGAGCAAGTTAAGCTGCATGGACTTTCTGAGATAGTTAAAACTTAGGTGAGGTGATCATCAGCCTGGGAACGGTCACTTAAGATGACTCAGAGAAAAGATGCAAAAATTGCTGTAATGGAGCAGAAATTTCTATTATCTCCTTGGGCAGCAGGAACACATTCTGCCGACACATTCAGCAGCGTTTTGGCGGTTTAAATGAGGAGTGCTTCCTTTGCAAGCCTAGCTAATAAATCTAAGTTTAGTCATCTTCTCAGCGTTTGCTGGACTTCCATTCAGATGGGAAACGAAGGGAAGGAAAAGTACTGGAATTTAACGCCTACAGCTCTGAAAACACCATTAACTGCAAAGCATGTGCATGAGCTGCTATTCCCATCCCATGGTAGATTAATTGTAGTAATTCCTACCTGGTTCTTTCGAAGCTATTACTTTTGCAATCTCCAGAATTGCCAGGAAGTCCTTCTTTAATAACCAAGAACATAAGTTAAAAGAAAATAAAAGGTGGAATGGAATTTGTCCAGGCAACTGGGTAAGATACAGACTCAGATAAGATTAATGTCTGGCAGCAGGACTGAGTGAAAGTATTTTTCTGTGAGCAGTCTAGTCACTGAAAAATGCAGATTCAGGTTACATTTTTAAATAATTTAGGCCCAAATACAATGACCATTAACAAATTTGGAAAATAAAAATGTATTGATGCTTCACGACAGAATATTGTTTCAGAAGTATTGCTAATTAAATTTAATTAGGGTTAAAAATTAAAGAAATGTTAAAATTAAAAATAAAAAGCTAAAAAACCCCTTCCTATCTGCCTGTCCAACTCTCTGTATTCCATGTCAGCCAAAAAGAAGGAAAAACTTGTGCTGAATTGAACAGAATGGTTTTTTTTTTTCATTTTTTTTTGTTTAACCGTTGAAACAAAATATCAATTATTTACACAGCTCCACTTGTGAGTTCCTTGTTTCTATGGTGACAGCTCGTTCATTAAACCACACCACCTCTCTTTTTTTGTCTGGAGTTAAATAGTATCGAGAAGCCCAGCCTTACCTTCCGCTACCTGGCATACACGACGTGCCATGAGAAGCTGATCTAGAGTAAACCGGGACAGCTTCTTTAAAGTATACGCAGAGGCTACCAGTGAGGGTTTGCCCCATATACTTATTTACTCGCTTTTGGGTTTTTTTGGGTTTGGTTTTGTTGTATTTTTATTTTAAATGACCATTTTCAACTGCAAAGTGTGGTCTATGCATTCGCGATGGATTTTACCTGTGGGGCAGGGGGATTGTTTTAATTCACATTGCCCCCAGCTGCAATTGTGAGTGTTGCCTGTAACTGCAAGCATGATACGCCAGGTCGCTGCAGTTAAAAAATGAACGATGAATAGTGGTAAAACTGATGCAGTGAAATGAGTGACGGTCTTCCCTGTGCTGCCGCGATCTGTCGGTACCTTCAGAGTCATGGACAGCTGTGACAACTTACAACCATTTAGCTTTTTAATGTCTATAGTACCACGGCAGAAAAAACCACCAAAAGACTATTAACATGTCATCCGAATTATAACTCAGGGACCATCTATGGTTTTAGTAGGATTTTCATCAGAGCTTTGCAGCTCCTTTTAAGCCGTGAGCTTGTGCTGCGTGCCATCAGGCAGCTGCGGCAGTCTTCTGCAGAAGCGGATGCATTTCAGCGCCGAATTAAAGTGCTTCCTCGCGTGCAAACCGTGTTTCCATGAAGGGCCTGAAAACACGTTACATTTCTGTGAAAATGAGTGAGCCGGGTGTCAGACGACTGGATATTCTTTTAAAAGGTAATTCTGTGAATATGCTCTTTTGTTGCTATTCCCATGGCACATTCTGTGGCTGGCTGCTGTATTTTCTGACAGAAGCGAGTCTTTATTGCTGCTTTAGGTTGTCAGTCTCACTGAGAAAAACACAGCAGCAAGAGAGCGAATTCGATTCTTGCTGGAATCAATGGCACAGTTGACTGGTTTCTAGGATCTTTATTTCTCGTGATGGAACACGGATTAAGACAGCACCGATTTTGAATTTCTCTGCATTGACAGTGACTGCATTTCAGAGGAATTCTAAACGAACCCTAGACTTTGCCTGTAAATTGCATTCTAGTGTCCAATGAGTTCCTGAAGCAAGAGAATTAGGCAATTACTTTGGAGATTTTTAGGACCGGATTCGGGTGCACATAAACAGCAAGTGGCTCTAGATTCCTTAGCGTATCAAGACATCCTGACACGGGGCCTACAGATCTGTGTCTGTCTGGACTGGCAACTCGATCCCCTGAAGCAGCTCAAATTGCACTAAAACCCTATCTTTGTGAAAATAAATTAAATCCTTACAGTGGAAATACCCGATGTAGCTACCTAAAAAATTCCATGTTCAGTCTAAGTCAGTCACTCAGGCTCCCTCAATAATCAATGATGAAAACCAGAAGACTTCTGCGTGCAGATCATTACCTACAGACATCTTCATTTTATCACTGGAATTACTTTCAAGGCTTCGGTAAATACATTGACTTCGTGGATTATAGTGGAAGCTGAGACCCTGGGGAAAGAGTCTTATTGTGTAGAGACAGCTCTCCAGTGCCATTTGAGATGCCTTGGGTATCTGAGACACCCACGCAGGGCTGGAGAATGTGGCACAGACTTATAGGGGTAACAATGTTGGAATAGAAGCAGGAGGTCTGGTGATAGCTCAGGTGGCCCCAGTGACATGCACTGAGGCAGCTGAAGCCCACTTTAGTTTGCATGCAGACATATATATTTAGGTTTCTTAGTCTGAACCTAAAGAGCTATAGGACTCACTGAATCAGGGTGATGAAGCCCTGGCACAGGTTGCCCAGAGAGGTGGGAGATGCCCCATCCCTGGAAACATTCCAGGTCAGGCTGGACGGGGCTCTGGGCAACCTGATCTAGTTGAGGATGTCCCTGCTCATGGCAGGGGGTTGGACTAGATGGCCTTGAAAGATCCCTTCCAACCCAAACTATTCTATGATTCTATGAATCTTGATGGAAAGAGATAGGCATCTCCAGAGAACCAGTCATGTTTCCTAAGAGAGTCATCTAAAAAAATAAAGGAAGGTTTGTTTGCTGAAGTATGTTAAACAACCTATGAAAAAATGCCTATCTTTCTGCACTGATTGCAGAGATAGAGAAAAAAAATAGATTACTAACCTTAAGTATTCTGAGCACTGACTAAGAGAGACATGTTTGGTTGTTTTTAACAGGGAAACTACGGGATTAGTGTACACACACATCCACAGAGTTTGGTTGTATTAGTCAAATTACCCAAAGGCAAGGAAAGGACAATACAGCAATAATTTATGATCTCTGCTTGAGCTTGTAAAAGCCTAGAAGGATGTAAAAGATACTGGTACATATGCTAGTAGTTAATAAATACAAAATAAAAATGTTGATCCTTTCTATAATTCCTCAAGTTTGGGCTTCTGTTGCTAACGAATTCATGAAGTATGGCCAGTGGATATAATAGGATCTACGAATACAGACTGAAAGTAGGATTCTTGGCTGTGTTAAGGGTATATTTTATCACCCTGGTATGATGAAGGTTCTGTAATACACCTGCTGATTCCCATCCTACCCCACAATAGCTCCCCATATGTGATGACGTTTCCTGCTGCTGGCAACTACAGTCAGGATCCTTGTTCCTTCTTCTGGCTCTGTGTTGGGAAGAGACGCAAAAGGGAATAGAGACACCAGAGCAGAGACACAGCGTATGGTGCCGATTTTTCATCAGCTGTCAGGGCTATGAACTTGTGGAACACACAAAGCTTTTCCAAAAGAAGTATTTGTGGGGAGCAATGCTCCAGCCTGGGACCTGCTGCAGGAAAGCGTGACCAGACTTCCTCTTTTACTATACACACGGACACTGTGGTCACCCAGTTGGTCATTTGCATGAGACGACAATGACAGTCATCAAGCGTCATGCAGTGTCCTTCTGTTTCTGCCTTATTTCTACTCAATCCTTCATTCAGTCTCTCATTAGAGGTAGATTTAATAGGCCTAGAAGTGGCACAGCCCAGCAAGTGAACTGGTTGGGCCCTATTTTCTGGGATACAATGGGACTTTTATGAGCCTGCTATGAAGGTGGCATTGTTTGAACTTCCTTGGTTATTCTTCTGTACCCTGATATGAAGATGAGAACAGTATCAGGTTGGGCGTTTTTTTGCATAGAGACAGCATGGAGTTTTTCTCATGGAACTTGAGATTTCTATGCTGTAGATATTTTTATCTCAGCTATTGTCCCGAAGCTGCCTTCACAGTCAATGGACAAAAGTTGGCTTTTTGAGGGAATGACTCATCAGAGCTATTTCAAATGTCTGCTTTCAGATGAGAGACATTGTTCTCCAGGATTGCCTATTTGTATCTATTACTACAAAAATTATGAGCGCCGTTCAAATGTAGATGTTGGCAATTGGTCAGTTGAGTCCCACTTTGGTGAGCATGTTTCCCAGTTACTGCTCGCTTTGTTAATGGGAATGGTTACCAGGCCACTAGTGGGAGAATGGTTAATGGGAATGGTTACTTAGACCACTCGTGGGACAATAGTAAATGTGATGGGAAGAAGAAGGGGAATGGTTTTAAACCAAAAAGGGGGAGATTTAGACTAGACATAAGGAAGAAGTTTTTCACACTGAGGGTGGTGAAGCCCTGGCACAGGTTGCCCAGAGAGGTGGGAGATGCCCCATCCCTGGAAACATTCCAGGTGAGGCTGGACGGGGCTCTGGGCAACCTGATCTAGTTGAGGATGTCCCTGCTCATGGCAGGGGGTTGGACTAGATGGCCTTTAAAGGTCCCTTCCAACCCAAACTATTCTATGATTCTAAGAAGGGATTAGAACCAACTCCAATGGCTTTCCATTAATAACTTCAATTGGAAGATTGTCTGTACACTCTTAAGAATCACTTCCTTTTCACCGGTGTATGGGCTCTGGAGGAACATTCTGACATACCACGTTTTGTACATTTACAATCACTGCTTTTGGTATCTGTGTGTATTGCAAGATCACTTGGAAAGCTCTAGTCATGAACCAAGTGTTGTTAGACCAAAGACTCAAGAGAGTCTTCTTAGCCTGTTCTTTACTGTGAAACATTTTTTTCTTATGAAATTTCCCCAAGCACTGATATCCTCAGATAGGTAGCCAATGACTAAAATTGCCCAACTGTACAATTTCATTTCTTGTTTCAGCTTATTCTACATCCACTACCTCTTAATATACCTTACAAACTTAAGCCAAGAGCTTCATTACAGGAAACAGCCTACTCAATAATATATGCAATTGAATAAGTGTAATAATTTGGACTCCTGACAGATTGTGCATATTGATTTTTCCTCAGCAAAATAAAACTGAAGAACAGTAGGTTAAATCATCTGCAGACAGACGAGCAAGTTACAGTACTATAACAAGTTATTAACTACTCCATCTGCTAAGCGATAGAAAAATATCTATATGTACTCCTCTCACCATGGCAAAAATGAGATAATTCAGTTTTACTTACCTTCAAAAGCAGAAGTGAGAAGTCACTTACATGAATAATAACACTTTAAATATCAACTCCCTGAGCCCTTACTAAGCCCTATTTTTTTCCACAAAGGTCTTTATATTTCTACTTCATTAGACGCTTAAGCTATGCCCTTTCTTTTGTTGGAAATTACAAAGGATCAGATCTTGATCTCCTCTGCAGGATGCTGAAGAGATTTAGAAAGCGGAGACAACCCTGCAGTAGCTGCTGAGCTTCATGGCCTCTTCCATCACTGGAAGAGCAAGGCAGCAGGGACTGCATGATGTCCAATATTCATCGTATTTTTTTTTTTTTAGTTTCTGGTCAAGGGAGGACGGGGGTGGGGAGAGGGAGATCCTTGGCTTGCCCATGAGCTGCTAGCCAGCACTGCTGACTCAGAACACGCCTGGTAATTTGCTCCTGGCAAAAGGGAGGAAAAGAAAATGTGCAATTCCTTCCCCAAATACCTCCATGGAATAGAAGGAGCAGGAAAGGAAAAAGGGAAAGATCTCTCAATTTCACACAGTTTTCCAGCCTTTTGTAAAAGAAATGAAGCAAAGAAGGACTCTTCTCACTTGTTTTGTTTTGGGGGTCATAAAGCTTAATGTGTTGAAATATTTCATTCTAGAGAGAAGAATTTTGCATGCTATACTAGAAAAAAATTAACTTGGCCTGTGCTGTTGTTATGCTTCCCAGCTTGAGATCTCATTTTCTAATATGAATTCCCCCACAGAAATAGGTTATTCTGTGGTGCAGGAATACTTCAGTAATACCATGCTGAAGTGTAAAGATGAAATTAATCTTACATTAGCTGGCTGAAAGCAGAATGTTTGCTTAAAGTGGACATGCAGGCTCCTCCATAGCAAAAAAAAACCCCAAAAAACAACAACCCCAGCCTATCTTTGATATATTTTAAGACAATTTGTTGATTCGAGATACTTCAGAAGTAGGATAGTATACCGTCTCTCCTATTGATGTGTGGTCTGTTTTTTCCTCATTTCATATCTATAGGAACATTGAATGTTACAGTCTAATTCTAAGCCAGCTTTTGGTTTTCTTTATTTTTTCAAATATATGCACTATTCCTGCAAAACAGTTGGAAAGGAATAGAATTTAGAGAACTTGCCATGAGACTTCAGATTGGTCTCAGCTAAAATACATGTTCTTTCCTCCTCTTTTCATATCTGAATTTTGCTCCTGGATGCCACGAAGACTCGTGATTTTGACAGCTCGATGAATACGTAGTGTCTTATAAATGATTTGCAGATGAATCAAAGTAATTACTTGCCTCTCGCACCATACTGTAAACACGTACTTTAGAGGTACTTTTGCTTTTAACATGGGTAGTTTTGAGCCTCTTTTAACATTTTTTAACTTTTGCTTTTAACACGGGTAGTTTTGAGCCTCAAGCCATACGGAAATATCCAAACAGACTCACCTCCCAGCTCATAAAATATTCATAGCTACTACCAGCTTGTTTTCTGAAAAGATCACCAACAAATCACACTTTTAAGATTTTGCTAATTCCTAAACTAAACACACCTTTTAGCAAAATGAGTGTAGCAAATACCCAACCGGCGGCGGGAGGGTTCTGCAGCCGGAACCAGGAACAGCTCTTGCTCTTCTCCAGATGTCTTCTGCTGCTGTCAGTCTGCAACCTCAACTCCCACTGAATTCAACAGGCCTTTTCGATACATGTTTCAGTAACAAGAACTGTACTGGGCTCTGTGTTTAGGGGAAAATGGCCTCCTTGGGGAACAACTGCATCACTGGATGTTAGACATGTAATTTATTGGCTAAATTAGCTGGCTGGTCTCTCAAGACTCCTCGTACAGTTGATAGATACTGAGATTTACATTCAGTTTGCATATTAAAACACCTAAATTAGGGTGTCTTAATATGCAACCTGAGTCCCACTCAAGGTGTATCCATAATCTCAAAGAGTTTAGCTGCCTATTTCACTTCCCACTCCTGGATTTCCTCTTTCTCCGTAATTCACATATACTATTTTATTTTCTGTTTGGTTGTTTTGGGCGGTTTTGGTTTGGGTTTTTTTTGAGTAAACCAAGTGGGAACTCTACCCAACTAGCTTTGCCAGGTAAGGCACATGTCTGAAGTTAGATGATGCAGTTTTCAGCCTTCAAGAGCAGATAGTTGAGTCTTGTAGAGAAGCACCTGGAGGTGCTCTTCTTATTGATCCTTTTCCTTGACTTTCTGATGACACTAAGAGCCATTTCAGACTTCCTGAACACCTGCCTTTCCACAGAAGCTTGTATTTTTGACAATCAAGCCATACATTTCACGCTTACACAGTTGCTAGAATCGATCGATTTGTTTCCTTTACAGAAAAACAAATCAAAGCAAGCACAGTGAAACAAAGCAACTAGAAGTCACAACCAAAACAAAAGGCAAGGTTAGAATAATTCTTAATTTATGTGTGAGGAAGAAGCTGCAGGTACCATAATTGAGTGATTAACCAGGATCTGTGCGAAAAAAATTACTGGAAACAGAAGTCAATGCACAATTAAATGCTTTAGAAGAGAAAAACCATTATTAGAGCGTGTAACAAGAATATGCCCAAACCATGTGACAAGAGCAAAGCCAAACCGAAATAATGACCACAAACAATTAATTAAAATGTGCTGAAGGACTGTTGTATACATTTTGAGAATATGCCTCATCTTTGTTCCCAAGACATGAAAGTACTTGAATCTGCTCCAGGTTTTTGGTCAAACAGCCAAATGACTAATATAATTCTACCCCTTCTCTGCTAACCTGCAAAATACTTAAAACAGAACCCATCGTTATCGTAATTGAATAAGGTAGAGCAAAATTAAAGACAGTACTCCCAGTCAGTAGAGCTATTTCGTAATTGTCTTCGCACAAGATATCCCAGAATCACTGATCTGTTTCCCATTATTTTTCTGGATTGAGGGCTGCTGAAGTTCGAAGGGTGTGATTACTCCAGCTGATCATTCCTGTACACATGAATGAGATTTCTCACGTGGATCACAAATGAAGCATTTTTTGTGCGCTTTCTAATTTTTCTTCTACATGTACCTTAAAGTGTCTATGGGCAGAGTAACCTATCTGAGGATATATGTAAATACATACCTATACTCTATGCTTGCATAAATACATACCTATACCTATAAACAACTGCTACATCTAATTGGGTTTTACAGTAGGGGCTAATTTTCTATCTGCTGAGTAATACGACATCTGTTCACTCTCAGAATATCATGAGGAAATTTGCTACCATCTTTATATATGACACTGATGCTCTCACAGTCCCTGTGATTCAAAAATTTTCAAATGATTGAAAAATAAAGAAGTTTCTGGACTTTTTCTCTATAACTCATGCAGAATTGTGCCCTGTAACGTACTGTTGTCACCCATCTCGTCCAGGTAATAAGAAAGTCACAGACAACGAGAACTCTCAAACTTCCTTTTAGATATTTCAGTTATGGTTTATTTTGCCTGGGTGCAGGGAATAATTTTTATGACCTCCACAGGTCCCTTTAGCCTTATTTTCTGTTTTTCCATAATTATTCCACATTCCACACCAGTAAAAGAATATTGATTATATGTATGCAAATTTTCATAGTTATTTATTGCTTCAGATGGGAGTGTAATTACCTGCCCACACATATCTGTGAGCAATACCACAGAACAACTTCTTTTCCTGCTAGGTCTTTAACCTTTTCTAGTGAGAAGAGAGGGAGAAGGAATAATATACTTAATTCATTTTCGTATTTCTTTTTTAACCCATCTCCAAATTCCCTAAACGGATTAGTCTCCAATTTATAGCAGCTTTATACATGGAGAAACTCATTAACTGTTGGAACGAACTCCTCATTTACAGGAGTAAGCAAAAGGAAAATGAGGATCTGCAGGCGTTTTTTTCCCAAATATTCTTAAAACCCACATTGTTCCCAAAATACCGCTTCCTGCAATGGCTGCTGTAATGGCTTTGATGGAGGCAGTGACCAAACCAGCAGTGTTGGAGGTTTGATGCATATCTCTACATGTCTGGCAGTTGAAAACGATGTTGCTGGTCCTCTACCATAAATCATCCAGTTGAGATGGCAGCTTCAGTCCTCTCTAATGACTCGTTCCCATTTCTTCCTGTATCCTTCCAGTCTTTAGACAAAGAAAGGCAGATCCACTGCACTTGTTCTCCAAGGATCTGATCTAAAGGCAAGCAAAGGGGAATTATCTTGTCTCTAGCGGTTCAGATTTTGCATTACCACCACTGTAATTTTGGGTCTTCCTGTGTCCACTTCCTATAGGTTTCTGGGAATTTTCACCTAACATGTTTCACGTATCTAAGATGTCGGAAACACTGACCTCTTCCTATGTCTCATTATGGTGTTTATGGGTCTGGGGTTTTTGTACTTTACTATAGGCTCTTGGGAGATGTTGCATTTTGTAGCTTACACAACGTAGAGCTGCGGGCAGTGTGTACACATTTACTTTTTCTGGATTAAATTTACATGGCTTCTGCTTGCTGGCGATAGTGCTGGTCTGGGTGTGATGGCACTGATGGTTCCTTCCCAGTCTACATTCCATTCCACTTTTTCCCCTTCTCTCTCTGCAAAAAAATCTTGCCAGGAAAAAAAATAAAAGGGGGGGGGGGGGGGGGGGGGGAGTGAAAGCACCCACTGTTCGTTACCGGGGGAATGATCACGATATCTCTGCATGCTTCACCATCTCCTTTATCCTTTCTCATCATGCTTTCTACCTCCATTTGCATCTATTGATACCCCTTACGTTGCCTTTTCACTGACTTCAGATTGTAACCTGCCCAGATCAAGGTGTATCTCTTTATATGTCTTTACTTTTGACAGGAAGGCATCTGGTAGCTGGGAACTTACTGGATAGTAATATCATTTCCCTTAGTCTCTTTCATACTGACCAAAATTTCCCAGATGTATGCAAATCCTTGTGAGGCTGGATTGCATTTATTTTTTGGTGTTATTTTTGCTACTCTCTGAATAAATTGCGAGCAGAGTCAGAGAAATTCAATAGGAAACAGGAGACAGGCTTTGTTAAACTCTGACATTGCTACTGAATCACACCTTTGCTTCAAGATTTATTTTTCAGTTACTCTAAAAGCTTGAACAAAATCCAGCTTCTGTCTTCCTGTTGAGGAGTATGAAATGCAACGTGTTAACATGCCTCTTAACAGACTATGAACCGGCTTTTTATAATGTATTTATTTCCTTTGTTTCCTCCACTAGATCATAAGGTCCCATGGGCTCTAATAAGGAATTGCTTGACTCACCGCTAGAACAATTTCCAGGAGAGATTATGGAATTTGCACACTGGAAGAAATTAAGTTATTTAATTCAGTCATTTCTCATTCTCAGAAGATTTGAAGGAGTAAACAAGGAATAAATGACTCTCAAGAGTATCCACATTGGCGTCATTGTGGTTACATCAGGAATGAATTTGGCCCAAGATCTGTTATAAGTTATCTTCTAATACAGACGTGCCTTCTCCACTGAGATAACTCTATTTATAAACAACAGAAAAGCAAGAAAGTGGGGAGGACAAGAGTCTGAATCTGAAGGGGCAGCTTGCTTCTGAGCTCTGTTACAGCTCTTGCTCTAGAAAGCGTTGAGCTTTCAATGCCACCATCTGTTCTGTTTTGCTTTGTTTTGCATTCCAGCTGTAGAAAGAGCAGAAAGTCTTCTGGCCTCCAGAGCTACCATGAAACCAAACTAACAATAATTTGTAAATTCCTTTGAGGGAAGTTAATATATGTGTAACAGAATTTAACATAAGTTCTGAAATTATCAGTCGTATAGACTTGAGGTCGGTTGCTATTTTCAATTGTTTAATGTCTGTCTGTTCAGTTTGGTCTGTTTATCCTTAAAGAAACAAGTGAAAATTCCTGACAAATGTTATTGACTAGGGAACCGTTGACCTCAGGCTTTGCCTGAATAGGTTCCATTGAGAATCCTGTTCTACAACATTGGGATTTTTTAAGATTGAAGCATAACCCCATACCCAGAGACTGTTTCAAGGTTTGTGTCCCATTTTAGTCCCACTCCAGTGATGTTTGAGGTTAGTTAGAAACTAACAAATCAAAGGCATATGTTGTAATTTCTTTCTTTTGTGACAGAACAGATTTAAAGCCCTGAATTTATTATTGGGAAACCTCGATGCTCAAGAGACCTGCTACCAAAACTTCCTCTCATCTTCTTCCGTGCAACCAAATCCTCTCTCCATTTTCAAAGGAATGCAGACTCCAAAACACCAAAAAGACACACTGAAAAAATTTTCTACTTTCTCTGTATCCATGGCAACTAGTTATCCCCGTGATCCTTACAGATGCCTTCTTCACAGGCCCATAAATCTCATAATGGGCCAAATATCACTGGTCTCCATGGGTGGCGAAAGTGGCAATGATGTGTTCAGCCATACAGCTTCGAACGATTCCCTACCTACAGCCCTATTTGAAAGCCAAGGTTCACTGTGAGGCACATTAATACTTGTGGGGAAAAAACAAGCTATATATAATATTTTATATATATTCTATATATAAATATAGAATATATATTTATTTCTATCCAGCCCCTCCATCACCACAACCAATTGTAGGCTTAATTAATATTGTTAATTGAAACTATTCAAAAAGGTAGGACACAGCTGATAGTGCTCCACCCTGTTGTCCTTCGTCAATCACTTTGTATGGGTAGGTTGTGCCTGCGAAGGGGAGGATCCATTCGGGCAGGATCTGGCAGAGGAAGGGTAAGGCTTTGTGGAAGGGAAACACATCTTTCTGGTTCTTACTCTGTTGCTTTCTTCCCAAACTCTATCTTAACTCTGCGAACTTCAGCCAGTATTTTTACTCTGCTCTTCCCAGAAATGACTCTGAGCCCGGTCATTTAAGGATTATGATTTGTAGCGCTGTGATGTGTGCGAAGCCTGCTAGGCACTGGTGGAATAGCCTCCCTTTCCCCCTCTCTCTCAACTTGCAGAATTAATGGCAGATAGAGTTGATAAAGTGCATGATCTCTTCTCCTAAGAAGGTAGAGAAGTGCGTCAGAATGGCGTGGGGGGGGGGGTAGGACGATGACAGTCATTTCAGCTGCCTCCAGCAATAAAAGAAGTGAGAGGTACCAGCTGCTGTCAGGCGAGGCTGCCTCCAGCAGTACCCCATGGTCTCGCATCACCCATGGCCTGAGTGATGCCAGATTATCCGCAGCTGGCGAGCTTGGCACCGGCTCAGGGCCTGGCAGCTTGTAAGTGTCGTTCTGTCCTCCAGCAGTGCTGGAATAAAATCTCCCGATTTTTTGAGTAATTTCACAGAGCCTCTCTGCCTCCAGAGCAGCAACGTGGTGACTTTCTCATAGATGAATAACCAAGCCTTTTTATTATATTTAAAGAAAGCTTTTTAAAGAAACATCTCTCAATTTCCCAGATTATTGGCTTTTTAATCTTCTGTATAATTAGACAAAGAAATGTTCCAAAGATTTTGCCAAACTGAAGTTTCCCTTTAAAACTCTCCAAAGCTCACCTAAGGCCAATTGGTTGGCAGCACTTACAGGATTCTGGAGATTTTCTTGGATGAGGTTCTCTTGGCAGGTAACAATGCAAGAACAGCAGTAAGTGTGAGCTTAGAATAAATATCCTGTGATTGTAAAGAATTAAACATCTTTAAAAGAACTCGGCCCTGGTGAGGCCGCACCTTGAGTGCTGGGGTCAGTTCTGGGCCCCTCACTCCAAGACAGACACTGAGGGGCTGGAGCGTGTCCAGAGACGGGCAGCGGAGCTGGGGAAGGGTCTGGAGCACAAGTGCTGTGAGGAGCGGCTGAGGGACCTGGGGGGGTTTGGCCTGGAGAAAAGGAGGCTGAGGGGAGACCTTCTCGCTCTCTGCAACTGCCTGAAAGGAGGTTGGAGCCAGGGGGGGTCGGTCTCTTCTCCCAAGGAACAGGCGACAGGACAAGAGGAAACGGCCTCAAGTTGCACCAGGGGAGGTTTAGGTTGGATATTGGGAAACATTTCTTCCCCGAAAGGGTTGTTGGGCATTGGAACAGGCTGCCCAGGGAGGTGGTGGAGTCACCATCCCTGGAGGTATTCAAAAGACGTTTAGACGAGGCCCTAAGGGATATGATTTAGTGGGGGACTTGGTAATGCTAGGTTAATGGTTGGACCCGATGATCTTGGAGGTCTCTTCCAACCAGAACAATTCTATGATTCTATGATTCTATGAAAAGAGGTCTATACCTCTCTAATTATAGGTAACAGCTCCTATAATTTAAAACCTGATCTTTGCCATGTAGAAAAAGTTCAAGGAAAAAAATAATAATTTGGTATTAACCTTTCCTTTTTGAGGTGTAAGCATTTCACATGAGATGTAGACGAGAACCTTTCAGCCTCTTGAGGAGAGTAGTTCTAATGGTTCAATTTTTGCAAAATGAGAAGATCTTCATTCCCTTGTCCCCTCTGAGACAGATCATGGTCAAACAGTGACTTGCGTGTGTATTTGTATCTACTTTTTTCCCCACCAGTACCGTGGGGATATGGATAGAGTTCTAATTTATAATTTGTGTGGCTCACTCCTAAAGTGGTCGGAAGGTGAACCAAAGTGCTAGAGTGATGCAGAACATCCGGACCAGGTGAAATACTCTCTGTTGAACTCTGGGGAAAAAAGACTAGCTCTCAGTTCTAAAATACACAATTTATGTTTGGCAAATGCAAAGCGTATACACTTAATCTTTTGAGAGCTGAAGCCTGCTATCTTCCACTCATCTGTTCCTACTGTTACGCTACAAAACCCACTGTTCCAATCAAAGAAAAAACACTGTTTCTGTTTCTTTCACTTTTAGTTTTTAATATAATCTAGGATTAACTTGGTAGATAAGAAGAGAAATATCTTAAATAATTTTTTCCAATGTTCTCTTTTATAAATTAAGCTGATAGTTCTTTGAAAACAGTGCTGTACTTAGTACGTCTTAGATCTCTGAAAATGTCATCCCATAAAAACAACTCACTTTACTGACCGTGACGTACCAGTAGAAAATGCTATCATAGTTTATATAATTATCATTACATAAACAATGGATTCGAAATAGTCATAATACAGTCTTGCATAACTCTATGCCAGGGGCAGCAGTTATCTAGAGAAAGGTAATGGACAATATTAAGTCTGGCAAGTTTGACCACAGTTTATATTTTCTTCACATACAGCTCTAGCCGAGTCACTTGGACTACACATGTGGCATTCCTCTGCTCTAATTCCAGTTGTTCTGAGCCTAAGATTAGGCTTTTTCTTGGTGCCTTTTCTAGTCAGTGGAAGAAAACGCGCATCTCCAGAGGATAATTTATCGTAGGAACTCTCTAGCAGTGCCCTCCCGAGGTGTCTGGTTTTCTTCATGCGCTGTAAAAGAAGAGTAGAAGAACTTAGCTCAGATTTACATACATAATGCTTATACTGGTAAGGTGAATGAATACCAAGTTAGAGAATGCAAGGTGCATCCCAGTGTTCCTCTATCCTCAATTTGGATAGACGAATAAATTCTTAGTGTAACAGCTGGTCCAGATGATATAGGCTGAATAAATAGACTTTGTTCAAATAATTCTAAAATCTATTGGGAGCAGAACTGGGAATAACTGGGCAGAACTGCTCAGCTTCCCCTTGTACTCGGTCTTTCATGCCTGCTTTGTATATAAGAGATTTTAAGGAAGGAATGACCTTTTTTCCCTTGTGCATGGTCAAATATTCTCTTTTCCAACACAGAATGTCTTCCTTTAGTGTTTTTTCTCCCTTTGTGTTTTTTCTCCTCTTTTGTAACTTCGGAATTTCAGCTGAGTTTTACTTTTCTACTCTTTACGGCTTGGACTTTCAAAAGAGCCTATTGAATCTGACAGTGTTGTAAGGTTGCTGCCTCACTTGAAACACCTACAGAACGACCCTTTCTGTAGTAGGAGCTCCTATAAGATACCTTTACTTTGAAGTGTCAATTACTTTTGAAAATCTAGGCCCCATACCTAGGCCTTGCTTAAGCCTTTATTTATTTTGGTATTTACCTAGATTTATGAAAGAACAGAGAGCACCTATCTCATATTCTCCCTCTCTCTGAAAGGCTTTATATGTAGTATGCCCTTTAAAAGTTATTGTGCATCGCATAATTCAGTTTAATATGCTGGCTTGTAACATTATGTTTCCTTTGATATTACTCTCCTGAAGGCAATATGACCTTGAAGGTGATATTTTAAACTAATAAATGAGGAGAGGAACTGAAAATGAAACTGAATGCTGTAAGCCAAAAGGATGGATTTTCATCTCAAGCCTTTATTTGCATACACGAAAAATACAGAAGAATAACATTTATGTATTTACATTTTTTTTTGAGTTCCCAAGGAAACAAATTTTATGCAAATTCTTGTCTATTCCCTTTTGTCTATGTATGGATCCATAAGTCCGCTGAATAAAGTCAGCAGCATCTGACAGAGGTGCCCAAGTCTCAAAGCTGCAAATTCCTATGTGTTTTGTGAAAATGATGTCCTGAGTATAAGAAAGATGTCAACATAATTATTTTCATGGAGAACGGGACAGGTAGGACTTACCCACTTTATTAAGAGGAGTGAAAGAGTGAGCAGTGAATTAGTACACAGGGTCTTGCCATCCAAAACGCACATCTCTGCTTTTGCATGTTCTCTTGCCAAAAATTAGCGGAGATGAGAAGGAGTCGTTACACTAGAGACGGGATAAGGACATGGGAGGATGTTGTGGATACTGTTAAGAGGATTTCAATATGGAGAGTGTAAATGAGGGTATTGCAGTAGAGGCACCATGAGAAAATGGGACACATCTATAGAAAAAGCACAGTTTGTACGTAGTCCTGGTGACATAGTGGGTCTGTGTTGGTGGAAGATGACAGGCTCTGTTCTCAGCGGATTTAATATAAGGTCCATTCCTTGAACTGGGTGAACTTCAGCGGCTGCCTAAAATCTGGGTTTATATCTAGCCACTATCAAAACTGGGACTCTCAAGACACCCCTAGACACAGGAGAAAAAGAAGGTAAGGGAACGTGAACAATTTCAGAAGAGCCGTTTGTCACTGCTATTCTGGCAGCATGGCTTGCTTTGTTGTTCTTTTTTCTTCTTGGTGCTTGTCCAGACATTTCAGGTAAGAAGGGAGCCTTTCAGCTGCCAGGAGTAGCAGGTTAAAGAGAAAATATTTTGCTCTGAGAGGCTCAATTTGAAGCAAAAGGCAGGAACAAGGCTTGCATGAACCTCCATGGAGGGAGGATGACTAGAATGGTTTTAGTGCGAGGTATAATTTTAAAATTATATCAGAAGTCCTGCAATGATAAATATCTATAGTTTCCTCCTTGTTAAGAAATTTGGTCTTTCTCTGAAAGAGCGGTTCTTTTTCAGTGGCTGCCAAGTCAGGTCCATCCTTAGGTATATGAGGCACCCCCCTCAGTTTCAACAATATTGAATTTAAACTCAGGTGTCAGGAGCTTCATATGAAATGCATGTAAAATCCATATTGTGCTTTGGCTGAAATCAGGACTCTGTTTTTTGGAGTACATTTCACAAGAATGTGGATCCTGCCACAGGAAGCTTGCAGTCTAAACACGAGTTTTATCTCACTTTTACAAGAAGCAGCTTGAGGCAGAGATGTAGGGGTTAATCGTGTGGCTTTTCATAAGCAGCCACTGTGGTTTGCCTGTGGTTTGAATTGCTCAGGAGCTGCACAGCTATGCTGGCACCGTTCACAGCCTGTAGTAACATGTCCCAACCCTCAGCTGGACTCCTTCGCTCAGGATCGGAAAGCGGCTGAGGGAGGGTGCAGACCACTGGCCAGCCCTCTGCCCAGAGGACAGAGTTGATTCAAGTCTGCTCCAAAAGATCACATAGACCCTATGGGCAACACAAGCTCCAGCCATTTAAGAGGCAGCTGTCTAGGCTAAGCTAGTTCTTAGTCTCGTTCTACTGAGTGTAGTCAGTGGAGAGATCATAGAATCACAGAAGGGTTTGGGTTGGAAGGGACCTTTAAAGCCCATCTTGTCCAACCCCCTGCCATGAGCAGGGACATCCTCAACTAGATCAGGTTGCCCAGAGCCCCGTCCAGCCTGACCTGGAATGTTTCCAGGGATGGGGCATCTCCCACCTCTCTGGGCAACCTGGGCCAGGGCTTCACCACCCTCAGTGTGAAAAACTTCTTCCTTATGTCTAGTCTGAATCTCCCCTCCTTTAGTTTAAAACCATCACCCCTTGTCCTGTCACAACTGGCCCTGCTAAAAAGTTTGTCCTCATCTTTCCTATAAGCCCCCTTTAAGTACTGAAAGGCTGCAGTAAGGTCTCCCTGGAGCCTTCTCTTCTCCAGGCTGAACAACCCCAACTCTCTCAGCCTGTCTTTATAGGAGAGGTGCTCCAGCCCTCTCATCATTCTTGTGGCCCTAGACGGAAGTACACTTACAAGGTGATTCACCACCACCGCCACCTTACAATGAGATTATGCCTGTCTGGAAAGTCTCTCTCCATGAACTACAGAGGAAACTTTGCTTAGCTGAATAAGAGTAAAAGGGTGAGTTTTAGCCATCTGAAGTTAAAAGAACCCTGACTAATCCTGTAGTTGAATGACCACTGTGTTTCCTCAAAAGTCAGTGACAAGGGATGGGGATTCCCGAAGGATCATCCATCCCATCGGAGAGGAGATGACTAGCTGAATAAGATGAAGCACTCTTCTGCCCATGCTACGCAGAGGACATAAGTACTTACCCAAGATCAGATGCCAAGCATTTACACTACTTATGTTAGCTGAGATGAATCCCACAAAGTTTACCAAACATGCATTTCAGTCTGCAGGTTGCAGTGCAGACGCAGGAAGGGAAGGCAGAGTTTGTGCTTTCCGCAAGATGCCTTGTTCTCAAGACCATCCATTAGCAAGACCACCACTTTTCATGCTGGCCCACGTGAAATCTTATTCTTTAAAACTATCTGTTATTACTGATTTCTAACATGTTAAGAACCAGGAAAACTTGCCCACCAGAAGCGGCACCTTGCTGCTTGCAGTGTCTGAGCTACGTCTTTCAAAGCCAGCTTGGTTATCCCTACATCACATGGCAATGGAGACATACGGCCAGTGCCAGAGGAGAGCCCCGCTGTGCAGTTTCACACTCAAGTCACATTGATTTCCGTGGGCAGATTTCACCCAGCAGGAGTTGCTGGCTGTATCGTGGTTTACAAATGTAAGGGGATTGTGCGCGCTGCCCTTCATTGCATTTAATTTTTTGTCATCCTTTTCTTTGCTCTTCTAAATTGTTTGTTTCAAATATGCTTTTCCAGGCAGGATCAGGCAATATTCTCATTGATAGTGAATTCTTTCCAATCTCCATCACTCACCTATTTTAGTAACTAAGGCAAATTACTTGACTCTCTGCTTCTCTATCCGTCTCTTCCAATGTCAGTACATCAGTGCTTTCTAGCAGAATAAACTTACAATGTCTTTTTAAATGGGGCCATTTTTTAGCTCTACCAAAAAAACAGCCCCCTGATATAACTGAATTTGATACACAGTGCTATGAAATATTTATTCCGTGTCTACACTTTCTTTTCCACAGTATGAGGATTTCCTTGCGTTTCTCTAGGTTGGTTTGCAGTATCTATTGCTATCCCAGCATTTGGAAGGCAACTGCTTTGAAGCAATAATAAGAAATAAGCAAGCTTTCCCTATCCCTTTCAAACCCATTTCATTTAAGCGAGCAAGGCTAGCAGGTGGTTCTCAGAAGATCTCATTATCCACTTTGATTGTCTCTAACACCTCTTGTAAGCAAATGTCTCATTACCAGGGATATTTACATACCCTTTACTTTTGTACAGAGTGCCATACGCCAGTGAACTATAAACCTATTACTGCATGTCTTCAGATTTACATGGTAAATACAGTTCCTACTGCGTGGACAGACACTAGCTATCAAAGACAATAAAATCTAATAGCGCTCAATGTGATCTTGATTTCCATCTTTAGTACGCCGACTGTATCACAAAACTTTTCAAACCCCAGTCTTTGAGCCCTTTGGAGATGTTCTAGTGAATCACAGTGCTGATACATTGAGGTCTTCATCTGGCAAAGGAAACAACCTGGGGTAGGAGTGGGAAAAAGAGAGGAGGAGGAGGAGGAGGGGGAAATGTAAAGGATTCCTTTCTTCCAGCTCCTGCCATGATTTAATGAGCATTTTTTTTCAGTAATATTGTATTTTGGTGGGTCTGGCAAAGCTGAGGGATTTTTATCTAACAGAGTGAGGATTTTATACGCTTATTAATGTATATTATGTAATCTGATGCTGCATCCTTTAATTGGAAAGAATGGTTATCAACTGCTTAGCATATGCCATCGTTGTAACATCGTAACAGTGTTGTTTGACACTGACCTAATTCTTCAAACACTCCACCACATGCGGTAGTATCTGATTTATATTTTTGTGAGAAAACATAGGGCTTGATTCCCTGCCACTAAAGCTGATGGAAAAAACATACAGACACCAGTTCCAGTCCTGCGAGCATACATTCTCCGCTGATGGAAATCTGCGACTATCACCGAAGGTGATAAAGCCCACACTGTTTTTACAAGTTGATCACCCGTACTTCATTATACGGAACTTGTGCCAGTCTGAAAGTATGACACTTTGAAGCATTATCGGCTTTTACTGAAGATCTTATTTTTCTTGGCACATAGTCAGAGAGAGAGCATATTAACAGAAAACCACTTAGAAAATCATGGATCTTACGGCTTTTGCCAGTTGATAAGATTATGTGTTCGATCTCAACATCAAATGCAAATAAGTAGTGGAGATATTTACATTTAGTTTTTCTTTCTTCTCCTGCTGAGGTAGAAGATGATTCCCATTTGAGGTTCCTTCACTAAGTCATTTTTTTAAAACATTAGTAGGAAATTGGAGATATTGCTCTGAGTTTTTCTGTACACTGAATAAGTCTTCTAGGTTTATGAGCCAGTAAAATGGTAGTTTGCAGAATTACAGGAGGACTGATGCTTCTTGAAAGCCAGTTCATAGTTTGTCATGTCTCTGACACAGTGATCAGAAATAAGCAGGAGCTCGGCTCGTTTATTGTATTTACAATAGCACGTGGGACCTGAATTTTTCCTATATCCTAAGAGAAGCCAACTCCCATCCACAATCTCATCACCTCCTCTTTCTGCACGCATCTAACACATCTTTACCACTCAGATCTTTAGTTCAAAGCTGGTTACCTGAAGCTTAATCTCGGAATTAAAGGCCTGATTCTGCCTTTAGCTTATGCAAGAAACCATTAGAGGTCAAAATCACCCTTTTAACACTGTGAGTTTATATTCTCTAGACCAAAGACTGAAGTAAAGATAGTGAATGATATTATGACAGTTCTTTACTAAGGAAGGACATTTCTGTTCCCAATATTTTTTAAGAAAATAAACAGCATGAAAGAGGTGAGCTTCCCTCACCGATCCACAAAACTGGCGGTAGGATGAAGTAGAATCTGTTTTTCAGTTTCCAGGCATCTCCCTGGGTCAAATTCCAAAATGTGCCAGTACCCAACCTTTGATAAGGATTAGAGCCAACAGAAATTTATAGAATTTAAATCAAAGATGTGATCCATAAATAAAACAGATTGAACCTGGCACTACTGAAAGATAGCTAAATGGCAGCAGATTTCATGCTCAAGGGAAAATTTGTTTCTGGTATATGTTGGACTGATCTAACTGCGACTAAGGAATGTCATCTTCTGCGAGGGTAGAGTCTGGCCATTATTGTGCCATGCAACTACATTTTTGATGCTGTTCCTATGAATGAACATTATTTTAGGCCAGTGAAAGCTTATTAGAAAATGATACTGTTCATTATTCTAAACAAGTGCGTTTTTATGGATAAAAGAAAGAACCAACTACAAAGCGCAATAACAGTATGAAGAAAGGAATGGATTTCCACCACTAATGTATTTTATCCCTCCTTCTCTTCTATAGGTTGCCCAGGAATGTGGGACAATATTACATGCTGGAAACCTGCAAGTGTGGGTGAAATCGTCTTTGTCAAGTGTCCTGCACTGTTCAGATTTATCATCTCTGAAGATGGTAAAGTATTTTCTCTTTGTTCTTTGCCTCTGTCTGGTAAAGCTGCCTGGCCAGCATGAGTGTAAAACCTCACTTAGATACTCAGTATAAAGAGAAATCAAAAACTTACGGTGCTCTGGAGTCAGGCTTCAGTTTAAAAAAATACCAAAGAAAACCAGGATGTTTGCGTGTAGATATGTGTGTGTGTGTGTGTGCGTGTGTGCGCGTGCAAGGGTGGGAGGGAATGCGTGAAAAAAGCCTTCACAGACGTTACAACGTGAAAATATCACCAACTCTAACTGCTAAAGGGGATGTTCTGCCCTTGGGTCTCCACTGAAATCAGTGAAACCTGAAACTGTGTTTGGGTCTTGGATAATTAATCATCATGATTCAAACCTATTTTAGAAAACAGCTAAAACTCAGAGCGGGTTCTGCTCATGCCTAAGGAGAACATAGGCATGACCAATGTGAGGAGCTCCCAAGCTGGGAGTCCTGGGAAGAGTCAGTGGGAATTAAAGATTCCTGGAGAGACGCAGAAGCTCCATCATGCCTTTCTGTGCTCTGTAGAAAAGAGACATCCCCATCCTTCTGCCCCTCGCATCTGGCATCAGCAACCAAGCAAGCAAATGAAAGATGGGAAATCTGGGCTGTTTCTGCTTCCAGCCCACGTTGCTGCCTAACAGAGTTGTCCCTTGTCTTGCAGAAAATACTGCGGACAGTCAGCTAGGCTGGCGCATTTTCTCTTTTCTCTCTTTCTGCTGCCACTTTAAGCTTGGAGCAAAAGTCCCATGCACTCACCACGCTTGGTAACCAAACCCTATTAGACCCCAGCTTCAATCCATATACAACACAGCCGCTGCTCCCAAAGGAGCTGCTATTAAAAGGAGAACATACCTTAGTAGTGGTAATACTATTTGACCTCATTATTAATATTACCTAGTGCTTTTTAATGGGAAGAGTCTCTGTGTAAGCTACTGTTTGCGTGATACCAAAACCCCCTTGTCCTTTCTTGATTTTTTTTAACCTTTGAAATGCATGAAAATCTGCCAGGTAAAAATGAGAGTGTGTGGACAGGAGGAAATAACGATTAAGTTGTTCACAGCAGATATATAGATTGATTAGATGTTTTCTTGAAATTCCTTTTTTATTTTTTTCATGGTTCCATGAAATTATCTTCCCAGCTGAATGACTGAGAGCGGCTCAGCCCTCCCATCAATGTTAGCTAACAACAAGCCTTTGCTGATAATTAACACAGTTCTGTCCATCTCTTGCCAGCACCCATCTAGGCTACTGCAGATCACCTAATCAGCACCCTCCACTGAGGAACAAGTTTATCATTGTCCCCCAGGATCCTTTTTCCCCAAGATTATTTTACCAATTAATTAGTCATTTACAGTCTTGAGTCCAAAATCCACCTTCTGTGTGTTGCCACACACAAAGAACAGTTTGTGGGAGGCAGTGAGTGTTTCATACACAGCTCCAGCAACGCTGAAATCCTCACCTTTAAATACATCCTTTTGAACTCATCCAGACACCAAAGCAAGCGCCAATGCTGTTGTGAAATGGAGAGGAATTTAAGGGTGATCATTACCTCATCTCAACTTACCCATGTGAAACTCAAGGTTTTTCTCTATATGAGTCCTCTAGACTCCATCTGTAGTAAGTGGAGAGAAAGAGACCCACAAAAGGCAATTTATGTTATTCCAAGAGACATGAGATGAATCATACCTTGGAGATACCTCTCTTTATCCAGCAAGTACTACGGGCAATTTACTTAAACTAGGCACCTAATTTTTGAACCAGGAAAGATAAGTCCCTCTTTAAATTATCAGGTATGAAAATATACTTACTACTGTAATTCTAGGTTCTTTAATTATAGCCAATATAATTAAACATAATCTTTACTGCTGTAATATTGGCTCGGTATTGACTCCATGGGTACAATGGCACTTACTGAGCCATCCACGTCTAGTGATAATAGAAAGAACAACATGTCAGCATCCAGTAGGATTTGTATCTAGCATGGGTAAGGAAATATTCTTCCCTCTTTCAGTTTCGGGGGGGTTTTTTGTGTTTGGTGTTTTTTTTCAATTCTCCATGACTTTGTAATAATTTTTGTTGACTACTTGTCATTCAGCTTGATTGTCAAACCAATTCTGGTCATCCTTTGCACAGGATATCCACTCAACCAAAGGTTTTTGCTCTCCAGTCATCAGCGATGCTTGCAGCCTACAGGCAAAAGGCTTTTATGTTACTTATTGCACATCAGCAGATGGCTGATATATTGTGATCTTCTGATATAACTACAAGAGGCCTGTTGCTCAAGACAGCGCCTGTCCAAATTTCCATTAGGACCCCACCTTTTCGTTGGCTTGTAATCTACACCCCCCACGTACCCTCAAGCTAGAGTGTGCTAACACGTGGTAACATAGCGTAACACTCCTCTCTCCCTCCCTGCCTGTTCTGGCTGCAGGGCTCGGAGATATTGCTAGTTTGATGCTACGGAGAGTGGTGTCACGTACATTTACAGCACAGGAAATCTCCCCCACTGCCAACCTGTCCACACACCTCTGCCATGGACCTTTTAAATATTCTTTATTTCAAGGGATGTCTCTGATGCTTCTATTTATATTCCTGTCTTGGTTTCGGCTGGGATGGAGCTAAATTTCTTCCCAGTAGCTACTGTGGTTTGGATTTAGTATGTGAAGAATGTTGATAACACACGGATGTTATTAGTTGTTGCTAAGCAATCAAAGACTTCCTTCAGCTTCCCAGATTTAGCTAATGTGCAGGTGCAAAAACCTGGGAGGGGTGTAGCCAGTGCAGTTGACCCAAGCTGGCCAAAGGAAGTATTCCATACCATAGACATCATCCCCAGTATGTAACTGGGGGTCGGCTGGTGGGCCAGGCTCCCTCCCTCGCTCTCTTGCTCACTCTTGGGAACTTGGGGTTCCGAGATCGCTGCTGGTGAAATCGCTGTTCTGAGATCGCTACTCGGAATTGGTCCAAGATGGCTCTCAGTTTCACTCCATGATCGCTGCTCAGGACAGGCTGTAACCAGTTGTCAGGTTGTCGGGCAGTGAGAAACGGTGCATTGTTCGTTTCATATATTCTATAATCATTATATTTTATTATTATTATTATTATTAATATATAATATTATTATTGTTACCTTTTCCTTTGCTGTCCTAGTAAACTGTCTTTATTTCAGCCCATGAGTTTTCCATTTTTTTCCTATTCTCTTCCCCATCCTATTGGGGAGGGGAGGGTGCGAGCGAGCCGCTGCATGGCACTTAGTTGCCGGCAGGGATTAAACTGGGACAATCCCACACAAATATGTTACTTTTTCACTTTTACTGATGAAATTTCTTTTCCATGGTGCTATCATTTCTAAAGTAAATAAGTCTAGGAGGGTTCTTGAGAAATCACAGGATCACAGAACAGTTTGGGTTGGAAGGGACCTTTAAAGCCCATCTAGTCCAACCCCCCTGCAATGAGCAGGGACATCCTCAACTAGATCAGGTTGCCCAGAGCCCCGTCCAGCCTCACCTGGAATGTTTCCAGGGATGGGGCATCTACCACCTCTTTGGGCAACCTCTGCCAGTGCTTCACCACCCTCATCATTTCTTCTTTATATCAAGTCTGAATCTACCCTCTTTTAGTATAAAACCATCACCCCTTGTTCTATCACAGCAGGCCCAGCTAAAAAGTTTCTCCCCATCTTTCTTATAAGCCCCCTTTAAGTACTGTAAGGCTGGAATAAGGTCTCCCTGGAGCCTTCTCTTCTCCAGGCTGAACAAGCCCAACCCTCTCAGCCTGTCTTCATAGCAGAGGTGCTCCAGCCCTCTGAGCATTTTTGTGGACTCCTCTGGACCCGCTCCAGCAGGTCCATGTCTTTCTTGTGTTGGGGCCCCAGAACTGGACGCAGCACTGCAGGGGGGTCTCCCCAGAGCGGAGCAGAGGGGCAGAATCCCCTCTCTAGCCCTGCTGGCCATGCTGCTGGTGATGCAGCCCAGGATACGGTTGGCCTTCTGGGCTGTGAGCACACGTTGCTGGCTCATGTCCAGCTTTTCATCCACCAGCACCCCCAAGTCCTTCTTGGCAGGGCTGCTCTCAATCCCTACATCACCCAGCCTGTATTGACCCATGTGCAGGACCTTGTACTTGGCCTTGTTGAACCTCATGAGGTTCACACGGGCCTACTTCTCAAGCTTGTCCAGGTCCCTCTGGATGACATCCCGTTCCTCAGGTGTGTCACCCGCACCACTCAGCTTGGTGTCATCTGCAAACTTGCTGAGGGTGCACTCGATCCCACTGTCTGTGTCACTGATGAAGATATTAAAGAGTACTGGTCCCAGTACGGACCCCTGAGGGACACCACTTGTCACCCATCTCCATCTGGACATTGACCTCTACCCTCTGGATGAGACCATTCAACCAATTCCTCATCCACCAAACAGTCCACCCATCAAATCCGTATCTCTCCAATTTAGAGAGAAAGATGTTATGGGGGACTGTGTCAAAGCCCTTACAGAAGTCCAGATAGATGACATCCATAGCTCTTCCCTTGCCCACTGATGTAGTCGCTCCATCCTAGAAGACCACTAGGTTGGTCAGGCAGGCCTTGCCCTTGGGGAAGCCATGCTGGCTGTCTCCAACCACCTCCCTGTCGTCCATGTGCCTCAGCGTAGCTTCTAGGAGGATCTGTTCCATGCTCTTCCCAGGCACAGAGGTGAGGCTGACAGGTCCTCCTTCCCTATCCTTGTTAAAAATGGGTGCCATGTTTCCTTTGTCTGGTCCCCAGGGACTTCACCTGACTGCCATGACTTTTCAAATATCATGGAGAGTGGCTTGGCAACTACATCAGCCAATTCCCTCAAGACTCTGGAATGCATCTCATCAGGTCTCATAGACTTATGTACATTCAGGTTCCTCAGGTGATCATGAACCTGATTTTCTCTTACAGTGGGAGGTATTTTGCTCCCCTAGTCCCTGCCTTGCTGACCAAACACTCAAGAGGTGTGGGAAGAGAGGTTGCCAGTGAAGACTGAGGTAAAAAAATTTTGAGTACCTCAGCCTTCTTCTCGTTTATTTTTACCAGTTTGCCAGTTTTGCTCATCAGTGGGGGTATTCCTTCTTTGACCTTCTTTTTCTGGCTGATATACCTGTAGAAGCTCTTATTATTCTTTGCGTCACTTGCCAAGTTCAGCTCCAGCCGTGCCTTGGCCTTCCTGACCCCATCCCTACACAACCAGGCAGCGTCCCTATACTCTTCCCAGGATACCTGTCCCTGCTTCCACCACCTCTGCATTTCCTTCTTGCCCTTTAGTTTGACCAGCAGGTCTCAACTCATTCATGCCAATCTCTTGCCTTCCTTGCCCGATTTCTTACACCTGGGGATCGAGAGCTCCTGCGCTCTATGGAAAGCGACCTTAAAGATCTGCCAGCTCCGTTCTGCTCCCTTGTCCCTGAGGGCGGTTTCCCAGGGGGTCCTATTGACTGACTCCTTGAAGAGCTGGAATTTTGCTTTCCTAAAATTCAGGGTCCTGACTTTACTCTTCACCTGACCCATATCCCTCAGGACTGTGAACTCCACCAGCGCGTGGTCACTGCAGCCCAGGCTGCCTCCAGTCTTGACGTCACTGATGTCATCTAACCCATCTCCCTCCTCAAAGACCAGGTTAGCTCAATATGACCTATTCCAGAGCTTAACTAACCTGTTACCTGTTAATGGGAAATACTGTTTTTAAATAAACAATAATATATGTTTTAGAAAAATAATTAAAATATATGTATAAAAATAAAAGCTCTATCATAACTATAGGTATGTAAAATAACGGGCTGAAATAGTATTGTTTAATTATTTACCTAGGATTTACAGACCTGTTCACATACTGTACTTCACATTTGACCTGTAGCAGGGTGATAGTATGACCCTAAGGGAGGAGTAGTCAGTCCAGTGTAAACATATGTCCTGCTTTCTTTATCTCCTTACAGGATCACTAACAAAACTGACAGCTGTTACGTCTTGTAGTGCTGGGTTTGAGGGGTTTTTGGACATCTGTTCGGTAGGAACAAACCCAAGATTCATAATTCATTAGATAAACAAATAAACATTTAATCTAGAGTAGTTTGAAATCTCTACAGATCCGGCTGGATTTGCACTAGTGACCTCAAGGTGGAAATATCTACATCCATAATCACTCTCCTGGGTGAATCAGCGTGAGTTTTCACTATCATTGCTGCTAATTTTAATTAGCCAAGTATATTTGTTTCAATGAGAGCTTAATGAAAAAAGTCACATTTTATGACCATTCCTTAAATAAAGGGTTATTAGATAACTAAAATGTTTCTAAGACATGGCTAATCACATTTTATAGATTGTTATAGTATCCTCTGGCTGCTGCTATGTTTCTAGAATACGTAACCAGGCCAGGCACTGACACTAATATTTGTTAATAGCATATTCATTTTCAACACAGCCAAATTTTTATATGACCATAAATCATTTTTACGAACAGTAGCGATAACTTTAAATTATATTTTTAAAAAGTTTGTCCTATGAAGCACTGAAGCGCCTGTAGGTACAGCTGCTTGTATAATGACAGGGAAACCATATGATGTATTAATCTTAAAGAGGGGGTAGGGGTTATCTCACTTGGTTTTGGATATCTAAAAGTTGTATGTGTAAGGCTGAACTGATCCCATAGATTCAGTTCAGTAAATGGAAAGCAATGGGTACTTGTAGAAGATGTTTCCTCTGACCTATCATCTTGAGATGAACGAAGTCACTGGAGGGGGCTGTTTGTTTTCTGCATTGCAGAAAGGAGTTTGGCTGCCTCGACTTGGATGTCCGATTTCCATGTGCAGTAAAATGGAAAAAAAAAAGAGAGGCTACAAAATAAAAATTAACCAACTAAACTGTCATCTGGAGAGATGCTTTGTTGAAAAATTATCTATGGATTTAGCTAAAAATACCAGCTGCTGTTGTTTTTAATTTGAAAACTCTACTCTGCTCTAACCTTCACAGCAATTGGACTGAGGAGTAACATTTGAAATGCTGTCAACGTCATACAGAAAGCCCGGTGTTAAATCCCATGCCGTGGGGTTGGTGACCCTTCCTTGTAAAATTTCCTTTCACCTCTCTGCTCCTCCAAAATCACCAGAATTTTTCATTTCCTTTCAGATGCAGACTGTGAACAAAAAGATTGTTCTCAAAATCTCTCCACGTGAAAAACACGTTAGCTCCTGAGTCTTTTCTAATCTAGTAGGTTAAGGATTTACAGTGGCTTTCCTTCTAGAGGGTTCCTAAATATTAATTTCATTTCCTCTTCAACATTCATTTTGTTGATTGATATCCATCAATTCACAGTTTTATTTTCACCGGGAGCTATAACTTCCATGACGTCGCTGTTGTATATTATAATTTCTCCGGTGCCTTCCCACTACCGACTCCAGAGACAACCGCTCTAGAGCAGGGCATATTTAAAGCATTCTAAGGTATCTTTGCAAAGGAAGAAAAAAAGAAAAATGTGTCAAGCTGTGATGTTGCATTTCAGTATGACATAGCAAGACCTAGAGATGGCCCCAACGCAGTGATCTGCGCTCCCAGCTGGAAAATGTTCTCTGTTTTGTTCTTTTTCCCTTTTTTTTCCAGACAGAGGTGATACTACCTCTACAGAAGCCAAGTCTGTGCTTCTTTTCTTTGCCCTGCACAGCTGAGATATTCTGGAACCTATAAAGCCACATTACTCAAACGGGCCATTAAAAGAAACCCAATAGCCAGATCAGGAATGAGCATATTTTTAGATCTTTGCTTTGCAGTGAAAACTAATACAGATGATAATAGGCATTTTCTGAGCATTGCCATATGCTCCACACTGAGAAAATGCTTTCATTCACAAACCCAAGTAATAAATATGATTAGCTCTTACTGAATCTTCCAGCAATTCAGAATGTTTAACTAGTGCTCAGTCTAGGACACTACCTGCTACACCCAAAAGAGCAATGCTACAAACCATGCTTTACTATGTAAGACAGAGAAAATGCACATAGTTTTTACCAAAGACATAAAACACATCCTATGTTGATACCAGGATTAAGGTGTCCTAATTAAAGTTCAGTAGAATAAAGAATGTAGGCAGAGTTTAAGAGGGAATTATATCTTATGCTCACATTTTTGAACAAAAGTATTTGGCTTGCTGCTACTCTGGAAGTTATATGACTTCAGTGCTCAGCCAACACGCTTTATTGTCCCCGAGAACAAGAAATTGGAAATAGTCTATTACCGATCCCATTAAAAACACTAGGAGACACTCAAGTAATTTGCCGTAAGAACACCACGCCTCATATACTCTGCACTAGAGATACCATGGGTGGACAATGCGATTTATGAATACAGGGTTAATTGGATTTGGGAAGCCATCTGTGGCTTTTTTCTCCTGTCTGAGTTTAGATGTTACCCTTAATCAAACAGAATAAGATGACAAGAGAAGAGTTAATGAGAAGGGAAGTGATACTACATGTTCATATGTGGAAAGTCTTTCTGTGTCATTTCTAGGGAAATAGTCCTGGTAAAGTCTTTAAGTGCTGACTACGTATCCCTGTGAAAATGGGATATAACTCCCAAACTGGGTGAAAAGACAATAAAAGTCATTGTCTTCCCAAGGTGAAAGCTGTTGAAAATATTTGCAAGTTACAGTTTCTATTAGTTTGGGTTATGTATTGATATTTTTTGACATAGACAGAAAGAAAAGGTGACCATTAAAGATCAAGGGCCTTCTGAACAACAAAATGTATCTGGAAGATTGTGCACTTATTTTCTACTGAAGTAGAAGACGCAGGTTTTCTTTGGTACTAGCTGAAATTAAGGTCAGCATTGCAGCAGACTGAAATTGGAAATTGCATTTGCCTGTCAAATAGGCAAAGCAAAAGGTCAACGCAAAGGTCTAGATTTCTATTTGAGTATATCTCACCCCTGGTGGGTATTTCAACATCCTGCATGAAAACCGAGGGAAGAAAAACACCGGAACCAAGGAGTAGTCTCTGAAAAACAGATATGACCCATGTCATAGCATTTTCATCATGGGAATAATAATAATCCATCAGACCTTAGTTAGTCTTTGAAGCAACCAGGACTCTGTGTGTACCTTAGTTTCATCCTTCACTTTATATAAAGATCCTACGTAGCATTCAGAAGCAAGTTCAATGCAAAGGTATCATCTGTTGTTTTTATGTACATACCAGCTAAAGGTTTTGGACAGCTTTCAAAGCTGTCTGCAGATTCCATAGGTGTTATTGTTGCTTAGTGTTCAGCAAGTCCTAGAAAGAATTGTGACATAAAGAACAAGTACAAGAGGCCTACCACGTGTTGATGTTAAAAATAATAAGTCTTGCCAAAAACCAAGATAATAGTGCTTACTAGATAACAAGTCCTTTCCTGCTGGTTTTTATCCCTAGGCTTTCCCCAGGCAGTAAAGCCATGGGATTACTTCAGCTTTTCCAAAGTGAGGAGGACAAGCTGTAATTAAGCGTGCCTCCTCGGTCACAGCAGCACAAAGTCTATCTGCAATGCAGAGGGAAATGGGAGGAAAATATTGCCGTCAAAGAATAGTAACTGTATCTACATTTCCAAGGAAGTAGCTAAGGCCTCATAGAGGCTTTTTACAGGAAAAGGACATTTTATGGCCTTTCCCACCAAATTATGGGGACATAAGACTCTGTGCCTCTGATTCTCAAACATACAACATGACCAGGAGCATTTCAGCTAAAGATCAAGTCCTTGGTCCTTTGCAAGATGACATCCTGCAGTGGCCAGGGGAAAACCGTAACGCAGCTCAAGACCTTTGTCAATATGATCTGAAAGCTAATTTGGCCTTGGAAAGTAAAAAAATCCTGCTCCTCTGGGAAGCATGCAAGGGTGGACCATGCTGAGAGCTGCTGAGTGGTTTGGAGAACACTTGGACAGCAAAAAGTAATACATTGAAGTACCACTGTAGGTGCAACATGAGCAGATGCTTCAACCTTTATGAACAGTCTTTGCTCTATTCTTGTTTCTCCTCTTGACTCAAATAACTGAGAAAGGAGTTCTAGTTGATTGCAAGATTTTAGGTGTGGTGGACACACATTCATTCTTGCCTTTAAGCAAGTGATTTAATATGCTTTCTTCTCTAGGACTTATTTCCTAACTGATAATCTCCATTGGACAACATTTCTTATTTTCTGTGTTTCTTGTTTGAAAAGCATTTGCTTTTCTCTCAGTTATGACCCCTGCCCTCTTCGGAGCTAGGCGACCCTTCAATAGTATTTGCATTGATCTTGCACCCTGACGGATGCTCCTGTGACAACCAGCCTCATAGGAAGGCTACACGTAATGGCTAGATGATGCCTAGCAGTTGCTATGGTGACCTCCATCCACTGCTAGTTTCATAGCCTTTGACAGAAAAGAGGAAGAAAAGAAGAAAGTCACAATTTCCCTTACATGTTATTGATCGTATCTGTACATCAGTCCTGCCTCAGCCAGCCCTATGTACTATGGCCTTTATGTTCTCCATATGGGACCTCATTGGTATTCTCCCATGATCTCCAGGCATGATTCACTGGGTCTTCTTGTCTCCGTGTCATGAAACCATGTGCCCTGAAATTAGTATGGGATATAGGAAGAAAGGACTTGTATAACAGTTCCATCACTGCCTCTGCTGCAATGTTTTGCACAAACCGCTGGGTGACAAAGAAGTTGCAGAAGCTAGTTCATCTCATCCTATGGTAGATGTCAAACCCAAATCACCCCCTGGAAGTGCCAGTGTCTTTGCCTTTTATGGGAGGAGACTTAAAAAACGGATAAACTTCTCATGAGGTGGGTAAATTGGATGGGATGAATTTGCCCCATGGGATCAGTTCCTCAGATGTCCTCAGGCACCAGTTTTTATTCAAACATACAAATATGAACCAGGCTTTCTAATCCCAACCTTAATTTTCCTCTACCTCAGTTTTCTTGTTTTCTAAATAGGATAAACAATACCACTTAATTTTGTGCTGTCTCTGTGCGAGCACTATGTTCACAAATCCCTTTGACAAGACAAACGGCAATATACCGTAAATGCCAAGTGACTAATGACTTTCAATCTGTAGTTTAAAGCATTGTCTGTGGGGCACGAGGCTGGAGAGACCAAAACCCCTGGAAAGAGTGGAGGGAAGCACTTAGCGCAGGGAAAGCTGTGGGAACCTGTGAGGCCATGTACTCTGTAACCTTGCCCGGCTGCCGCGTTCTACAGATCCTGTTAATGAGGTTGTAAAGACTTAGCAGCTGATTCTGGATCACTTCCCCCCCCAAAAAAGAGCCATAATGAAGCAACCGGGATGGCTGGATGGTGTGCATGTGGGATCGTGTGTGCCCAGGCGCAGGACTGGGCAGAGGGCGCGAGAAGCAGCGGGCAGAGTGTGCAAGCGGTATCTGCGCGGGGAGCTCAGAAAGCCCCAGAAAAGCTGCTACGTAGACTGCTGTTCCCCACCGCGGCTTCGCCAGCCGGCTGAACAGATTGCTGGGGCACGAGAGCAGCGTGCAGCGATAGGGAAGGGAGCGAAAAGGCACAGGGTGGGGGATGCCGTGGAGTCGGGCGTGAGAGCTCGCTGGTTTATTTCGTATTTGTAAATTAAATGTTAAGCTTCTAATCAGTGCTATGTAAAACAGGAAAAAAATTGAATTCCTGCCTAACCAGCTCATTATCCACGTAGCTGGACAGCACGATAACAGGTGATTGTAGGAAATATTTTCCATAACCTCTCTCTGCCCCAGTCTCTGCACTTTCTGAAGAGCCAGAATTAACATGCAATAAAAACAGTGTGAGCTTCGCACATCGATCTCAATCTCAAAATCCAGCCTTTTCGAGGATTACCTATGTGGACCAGTCCTCCAACCCGTGATACTGAGATGGGAACAGGAAAAAGGGAAAAGCGTGGGCAAGCCATGTCAGGATGGAATGGTTTTGGAAGCCTTTCATGCCTCCCCTGCCACTAGTAAGGGACAAACGCTGGAACAAAAGGGTTAAATGCAAGTTGTGTTGAGATAAACAAATCTATGGGAGATAAAGCTGTTGCCATGCCAGCTGACATCGAAAGCAGCCAGCACAAATTTGGCACCAAGCAGCCGATCTAAAAGGCAGTACTGATCTCCGAGGCTCATCGTACACAGGCTGTTTCTTGGCTTTAGCTTTGCCAGTACTCTCCACTTTAAATCAGAAGCAACAATTGCTTGCATCAAATTTCTCCTCCATTGGAGGACAGTGAGGAGGTAGTTGTGTTTTCTGGGACCCAGCAAATGAAAACCAAGGAAGAAAGTCTGATAAATGTGCAAGAAAAGGCCGTGAAAGATCTAGGTCTCTGCCACTAACTCTATGGGAAGCCGTTGGCAAGTTCTTTGACTTTTATTTTTCCCCTTTTTTCACCTCTTCATGTAGAAAATAGAAATAAGCACTATTTTCTGTGTTTGATTTCTCTGTTTGGTCTTTGGAACTGACAATTCAGCAGTCTAATGGATCTTCTCTAGGGTTTCTAAGTAGTACTGCAAATAACATCTAATTAATAACGACAGCTAAAGCACTAATGGAACATTTGCTTTACTTCCCAACGAGTGACACTCACCTATTCAGTCTGGTCAAATGGTGAATAACACTATCCGTCAATATACTGGATAAACTGTCCTTTGTCAGGGGTAACATTAGCTTCCTCAGGAGTTCATTGACTAATGTCAGCAATTATCGATTTAAAAAATGGTGTTCTAAGACACTGTTTAATAGCTGCTGTTGGGTCCATCTTTCTGCGCTGTGCTGTTATTTAACTAGGTGTGAGGAGCGCAGGTGTCAATGTAAGTCATGAATGTAACCCTTGAATTAAAATCCGGAAAAATGGGTTTCCAGTCAAAATGCAGATGAAAAGCATATTTTATTTATTCTCCATTTCTAGGAGGGTAATGTATTTCATCTAGCCTGTTGCATAATCATCTTGATGGGCTTTCTCTGCTTCATCAGTGAAGTTTAATGCACCAGTTTCTCGTTGTTTATATCCTAAGAGTAAGGCAACGAGAGGACTCGTGTGAACGCCCATGCAGCGTGGTACCCTGCAATTTTGCCCATTTCATCACTGACACCAGAGTAAACCTGCCGAGGTCTCTGTAGAGTCAGAAAGGCACTCAGGTGAAAAAAACCCACAAAAATACAGTTTCAGGGTAACAGCCTGAAAAACGAGAGGGACTGCCCTATGCCTGGACTTCCTACAACCCCAACGTGAATGCGAGCTCAGGTCTTGTCCCTATATATGGAGAAAAATTAAATGTTAAGCACAGAAATAATCCAAAGGAACTCCATCGCGTTCTCATACGTGTGAGTAAACATAGCCGTTGGCACAGTTATCTGTCATATAAGCATCCACATTCTGGTGCAGGATACATAAACATATGGTGTCAGAGAGAAGGGCAGCAGCAGCACTCAGGAATTTAAAGCTACATGGTGGCTGTATGTTCCCTCATTGTGCGCTCATATATATATGTAAAAATATATATATGCATACGCACACAAATATAATTGTATATGTGTGTATGTTATCCCAGCACTCATTAGATGAACTTTGACTTTTAGTTGTAATTCAGGGCATAATGTTCAGTGTAAATCTAATTGGCTTTCCAGTAGCGTAACTTATTAGCGGAAATTAGGTTGATAGATCGAGCCTAAAAGCCTGTATAGTAAAAGGTTGTACTGGAACTTTCTTCAGTACATTAGCGAGATGTAGAAAAATATGTTAATAAAAGGCAAGTTTGCTCCTACAGCAATCAGAAAGTTAACATTGTCGAAAATGTGAATCGCTTCATGATGTCCAAACACAGTTAAAATGCAATAATAATTTAGTTACATAAAAAAAAATTAATATAAAAGCCTCTTCATCTTACAAACCTACATTAATAGAATGTTTTAACTGTTATTACTGATGTCATGAAATTCAAAATGAATTGAAATCTAACATTTTAACATCAGTGTGACCACCCATATTTAGAGTGAAATAATGGTAATTTTTATTTCTTCCTTTTTAGATGATAAGAATAAAATAGCTAAATTTAAAACATTTAAATTTCAAAAAAGCTATTTTTCTGATCAATCAGTGTAAGATGCCGGGATGCCAGGAACATCAGGTTTCAGTCTACTTAATATTGGCCTAGTCTTTCTCCAACAAGAATTCTGGAAAGTTTATAATATCACATTTCAGGATTTAAGCCACTCTGTACAATTGATAAATCAAAACTGGGGGTTTTTTTGTGAGTCAAAGAGTTTTTTGGAGGTTTATTTGCAGCTTCTTCTTACGCTTCTGTGGGTCATTATAAGATACAGGCTATTGAGGGAGGTGACATCATGTAAGGAACCACTTCCATTATGAGCTACAGATTTGAGTGGCAGCAGGCTATGAAAGATGCTATGGAAGACAGCGGTCAAGGAATAGTGGCTTGCCCTTTGATCATCTGCCTAATAAAACCACAGGTAGAAATTCCCACAGGATATCCTAAAGTTGGCATTCTGAATTCAGATTTTAGCAACCTGGGCAACCTGATCTAGTTGAGGATGTCCCTGCTTATTGCAGGGGAGTTGGACTGGATGGGCTTTAAAGGTCCCTTCCAACCCAAACTATTCTATGATTCTATGATCCTATGATTCTATGAACACAGGCATCTATATCTGAGCTAGATCACTGTTAATAAACCTGGGGTTTGGTAGACTCAGGAGAGGAAAAGGTCTGTCTAAAATATTCTGCAGAGGCATCCCTGTTATTCTGCCAAGAATCTGGAGCACAGCCATAGCGCTTCTGCAGCATCTGGTAATTGAGTCTGATGCAGCAGGTTGAACAATCTGTGCTGGAAAATGTTTGCTCAGAGCATTGGTGACTTCCCTTCAGAATTAGAAGACCTACCCAATATTTGCAAACATCCAAGAAACCTCATATGTGAAATCTTGAAAGCGTCTGGAGTTGGGCAGCGAAGCCAGGAGACCAAGGGTGTTCTCCTCATGGCTTTCAGGATTAACCCTCCAGAGTTACTAGCAGGTTGTATGTTTAGGTTTGATGTTGCATACATCGAATTCAAAGACATAGTACAGCCTAGCTGAAAGGGAGGATGCTGAAAAAGATTGAAGGGGCTTTAGCAAAAGTTTCAACTGTTTTCTAGACTCCCGGCATCATCTTCACACTAAATCCTCTGTTTTCTGTCATAGAAGATAAAAAAGCACATCTGTGTTATTTTAGAGGAGAGAGAGAAATCAATGAATTTAAAATTATTGAAAAGTCTGAAAAATGCATTTTATGCTCTACTGAAAAGACTCCCTTTGCTATTTTCTTTCCTTAGATGCTGTCTTTCTCCTTTCCCATAGGATCAAAATCAATCTTTGTTTGGATTTTACATTTAATAAAACCCTCTCATATGGCTTTTCCAATCCCTAGTTAAGATTTGACCGTATGTTCAGGGTTAAAGAGGAACAACCCGAGGCCCTGGGGTTACTCCAGAGGATACAGAACTAAGCTAATCTAAACATTTAACCTGCCGTAGCAGTCAATGAAATGTTGGAAACGTTTTTTCACTCCTCGGTGGGCCACTGGCAGAGCTATTTGCAGCCTCCTCCGTGTCCGTGCACGATGCAGCAGCACCACTCCGTGGCTTAAGGCAGCTCCTCTTTGCTCATCCCCCAACACCAAGCCAGAGCCAAAATCCCCTGAGGATTCGGGAAAGTCTGACTTAAGTGCAATTCAGGTGAAATATTTAGTAGGGTGGGTGGGAGATTGGTTTGACGTAATTGCAACTTTTTATTTTGGAAGGATAAAAGAAAAAAAAATTATTTTTTTAAATGCAAACCCAAACTTTTATGATTTTCCATTGTAATATTTGAAATTTTATTACACAAGTCAGCATGGATTTCAGCACAATATTTTGGTAATTTGTGGATCTTTCTTATTTCAGAAGCCTCCCCTGTCTAAAAAAAAAAAAAAAGGAAGAAAAAAAAAAGGAGAAAAAAAACCCACAAAAAAGCTCTCTAATCTCTTTTTCATATCCTTCCTAGAGCTTGATGAAATTCTATCATAACCAGAGATTTAACAATACAATGCAATGGACCATCTTCTGAAAACCACTTTCCAGCCGTAAATATACAGTACTGATCTTGAAAAAAAGGATTTAAACAAAATTTTCTTGCAGTTCTTCTCTAGGCTCTGCTCCATCCACTCCTCTTATGGGAAGCAAACTATTATCAAGATCAAATTAATTATTTTTATTCTTCTAATTTCAGGTTGGGAAGTAGATAACTTGGGGCAAACCCATGCAGGTAAGAACCAGTTGTGTTCTCTACCTCCTATGTACCTCTGCTCTCAAAAATCGTATGTAGAGCACATGATAATGTCAGATTATTGAAAACTTGTTTGTGTCTTTACCGTTATGATAATGAATACATGTAGTTCATTGTGATGCTCTGACAAAAGGTGAAAGTAAAAAACTGATAAGTTTCTGGAAATCAGTGTGATCTAACCGAAAACCACAAAATTAAACTGTCTTACTTAAAACCAATTAACTGTTGCTTTTTGTCATTGATGGGTGGAAATAATTTTTCATGAATTCTGTGAAAACTGACAATATTTAAATATCTATGGATTCTAAATTTAAATTTCTAAAGATACAACATCTGACTTTTATGGTTTTACAATAAACTTGGTCCTAGCTTGATTGTATGTATTTCTAGCTATGTGCTTGCTGCTTGCAGTAGCAATTTTTTAATTTTATAGGTTCAGCTTTGATTTAAACTCACAAGTAAAACTATGTTTTTTTCCTGAAAAGTATTTATTGCCTTTGGGCCTGTTCCAAACCAATAAAAATCAATTGGATTCTATTCACTGATTTCTACAGAGACCAATTTGGGTCCTAATAGAAAACACAATTAAAACAATTTTGTACCAAATTTCCACTTTTATAGGTGATTATGACCTGCTGGAAAGCACAGCCCAGTCTCCTCTAGGTAAGAAGCAGAACTATGGAATGTTTCTCTTTTTATTTTAACTCTGTTGAAAAGGAAGCTCCAAGCTTTTTCTCCTGCCATTTAGGTATTATTTTCTAATCAGTTCTAATTATGGTGACACATTTTCTGGTGCGTTACTTTTAGCAGTATTATGAAAATTTATTCCTCCACTATTAAGCCTTGCAATCTAGCAAGTATGTTGTTATAAATTATATCTACCTGCTTAACAGTAATTACTAAATGGTGTTAAGGAAAGTCAACACCATGATTCAGTGGTTATTTTCCACAGAAAACTAGGGATGAATGTGAAAGAGTAATTTACCAAAATTTGCCCAGTAATGCAATGTTCTTAAATGAATGCTGTGATTAAATAGATATATTCTGTTGCATGGATAGCAAACAGATTCTCTAAAAATAAGGTCACCGCTGGTGTTATGAGCTACTTGACTAAACTGCTCTCAGAATGCGAAGCAGCACAACCCTAATAAAAAAAAAAAAGAAATTGGAAATTTCCATCAATTTTAATCAAGGTACAGCTCAAACTCCAAAAACCTGTGATAGTTCAATACATGAAAACTGTTCTACTGTGCTGGAGAGGAATAAGTGCTGCCAGCAACCCAGCTCTAATTTTTCAAGCGGGTCACTGAGCTCTGGCAAGAGTAGAGGTGCTTAGAAAGAGCACGGCGGGAGTCATCCCACCCCAGGCAGCCTCAGTAACCAGGTGAGTGTCAAGAGACACTTTCCTCTTCTACCCCCAGCTCTTGTTTCCCCATACAGTTTCAAGCCTTTTGACTGTGTCAGTGAAAGCCATTTAGGAGCTAGTCCTTATCGAGATTAGCCAAACGATTAGGGTAGAAAGAGAGAAAAAGAGGACGAGGTTTTCTCTGCGCCAGTTTTGAGCCTCCTTGCAAACACGTGCTTTAGAGTGAGGTTATAAACTGGCATTGGAACAAATTATAGGCAGAGGAATGTGAGAAGCTCTGAAATGGGTTTGAAATTGTCAACTGAAGCTGCACTGGGCATCCGGAGATGTAAATGAACTTATTGCCATGAAGACGGAGACGGGGAAGGGATTCCCACTCCACCTTTCCTTTGTTTTCCTACAGACACTTCTCACAAAGTCACTCTCAGGTCAGAGCTTAGGCTTGAGGATAAATGAGTGGGGTACATGTTATCCGACTGTAGGAGAACAACCCAGCTGCCTCACCGTAGCACATAATGGCTATTTTACATATCCTACGGATCCTGCCTGGCTTCCAGCAGCTGCTCCAAAAAATCACGTTAGCCTTGCGTTTTCTTGCCAATCCCATGCAGATGCCTCAGATATAGATTGTCTTAAATAGCACAAAATGCCTACCTATATTTAAGCACTTTAGCCATCTGAAGTGTAGATGTCTACATCGAAGCTGTATTCCCTAGATGCTTTTCAGAGTCAATGGAGAGAAATGGACATTTAGCTGACCCCTGGTTTAGGTACTCACTTGAGAATGAGATCTTTGGTGGCCTGGAGGCACTGACTATACTGGTTAAATCTTTTTTGCTCTCTAGGGACCGCCTGTAGTAGTAGACATCCGTACGTGCCTGTTGTAGAAGTGGGTCATTAAAGATGTCATTACACTTTCAAGATACCATTGAAGTCTTCTATGGATAGCCAGATAAATTGGATAAATTGTACCCCCAGTGGTACTGTGAGGTTTTCTTTGGTCATGTACCAAGGGGAGGGAGGGTATGACCTGGGGTTTGCTTCAGCAATGTCACATTCCCAACTGTACTTGACATAGGGGACATCAGCAGAAATTGCACTGAAGATGGCTGGTCTGAACCTTTTCCTCATTATTATGATGCCTGTGGCTTTGATGAGAATGAAACAGAGTCCGATAACCAGGTGGGAATTAATCTTATAATTAAAAACAAATGAAGGGGGGGGAGCAGCAGGCTGCTTTTTGTCCAGCCTCTGGTCATCTTCTGATTTGATGGTGATTAGAATGAAACAATCAGATATTTATGGACATAAAAATGTGAGAAGCAAGACTGAAATCCTTCCTAGCCCTGTGCTAAATATTTCCAGAATAGGAGTGTTTACTGTTCATATAGCTTGTAACTTCCAGAAGCATGGCTTAGCTCCCAGTTCTTCCCTTACTGACTAAAGAGTCCCTTAGCCAGCTACTTTTTTTCTACAGATACATGCACAGTGGTCAAAGAAATATAGACAGCCTTTGCTAGCTCGCTGACAAATAAGCTTCACAGTATGCAGACCCAAGGGTACACCAGACATAGAGCAATGTTCTAATATACACCGAGATCTCAGGGGAACCAAGAGGAGAAAACAACCAGGCTGTTCAAGAGACAAATCATGCCTACGGTTCCCCCCGCACGTTGACAGGGTAAAGAAGATGTGACCGTAGATGAACTGTTTAACCGTGTGTTGTTTGCCTCCCAAGGATTACTACTACCTATCTGTGAAGGCTCTGTACACAGTGGGATACAGCACTTCTCTTGTTTCCCTCACCACCGCCATGGTTATCCTGTGCCGTTTCAGGTGAGTCAGGACATGGAGAGTGAGATGTTCAGTCACTGGAGGAAAGAGGCTGGAGCTCATCGGCCCAAAACAATGTTTAAGCCTTTATCTCACCAGACATAGAATAAGAGGGAGACAAGACTTGAACAGAGTTGTTCCCCCGGCTTGGACACGCTCCAGTAGTCATATTTCGGTAGACTGTAGATGCAACTGCAGAAGCTGTGAGTCTATTTTATGCAACTGCAGTAGCTGCGTTGAACTGGGTCTATAGTACGCTACCTTGCGTGCTTTTACAGGCAAATCCCCAAATCCTCCTCTTGTTCGGGTTTAGGGTCAGTATTATCCACACTCTTGACTTTCAGATGTTGCTATTCTTATCACCAAGGCACTAGGAGCTCTGGCCGTGTGTGCAGATAGGCCTAGTGTGCTATTTCCATGAAAAAAAAAGTCTTTTTTTTTTTCTTTTTCTTGTTTTCCTCTCCCTTGCTCTTTCCTCTGTAGGAAGCTTCACTGCACTCGAAATTTTATCCACATGAACCTCTTTGTTTCATTCATCCTACGTGCAATATCTGTATTCATTAAAGATGGGGTTCTTTATGCTGAACAGGATGGCAACCACTGTTTTATCTCAACGGTAAGTAAAACCAAAGCCAAAGCCTTTTCCTTTTTTTTTTTTTTTTTTTAGCATGAGATAACAAAAAACAGTGAGGCAGGTAGCAGGCACCAGTCTGTTGGGAATCATAGGCTGAGAAGCTATTGGGAGAGAAGGTAGTTGGTGGTAACTTCTCTCCAGGTTCACAGCAAAACTGTGGATGGTATTGTCCCATGATGTCATCAGCGTCCAGTGGTCTGTCCTTTAGGACAAACCTACAAGTTTCGGTTTCTGACTCTACTCAGGTTGTTTCTCCCTTTCACAGATCTGCATAGTTATAGGTGGGATGAGAGCAGACACAAGCAATTCCCTTCATCTGAAAGTCTGGTTTTTCTCCAGAGCCTCATTTGTTCTGGACGTCAGGCAGAGTCATGTGCAGAGAGGGTGGCCATTCAGACGTAGAAAGTACCCCTGACAGTCACACTCCCAAAAAACCATTAGTATTAGCCACGTGTTTTTCTCTGAAGTGTGTGTTTTCATGGAAAGCAGTCTCTTTCACAGATGCACTTAGCTATATATTACATGTAAATCCCAATTCCTTTCACATTTAAGGCTAGTATTTGAATTGATAAATCAGCTCATCGGGTGCAATTATGATGGAATTACAGTGAGTTCCCAACTGAGATCGCCTTTATCCATCCAGTTATGAGCTAAATTCACTATGAGTCACTTCCACAAGAAATGTGCAGCTGTGTAGTTTCTTAGTCAGCCTTTTCTTTGTCATTGAAACTAGTTTTTGCTTTTAATTCTTCCCCATGATAAAGCTGAAGCCATGTTATATCTGTAGTTTGTTCGCACCACTCTTCTAATAGTGGCATCTGCCTCTTTGTTTTGAAACACTTGAAGCATAAAACATGTTAAAATCAGCCATCTAATGACCAGATCTTCAGCCCTGGCAGAGCTTCCATGAAGAAACTCAAGATCTGATGATTTAAAGAGATTGGTTGTAGATTTGTCCCAGAGGATGGAGTGCAAGTGGGAACGAGTCAAAATTGTCAGCCTCCCACTGCCCCAGGCAGGAGCTTCCAGTTTATACACTGACTCTGCTCCGATTTGTTGAAAAGTCCTGCTTTTGTAGGACTAATGATATCTCACTGGGATGCAACACTGGAAAGACAAATGTGTCCTACTCTCAGAGTCAGAGTAGAGCTTCGTTTCCACCTAAGGCTTTTATCAGAGAAAAGGAGGAACTGGGATTGTTTAGTCTGGAGAAAAGGAGGCTGAGGGGAGACCTTATTGCTCTCTACAACTACCTGAAAGGAGGTTGTAATGAGATGGGAGTCGGACTCTTCTCCCTAGTAATAGACAACAGAATAAGAGGAAATGGCCTCAAGTTGCGCCAGGGGAGGTTTAGATTGGACATTCGTAAAAATTTCTTCACTGAAAGGGTTGTCGGGCATTGGAACAGGCTGCCCAGGGAGGTGGTGGAGTCACCATCCCTGGAGGTATTCAAAAGATGTTTAGACGAGGCCCTAAGGGATATGATTTAGTGGTGGCCTTGGTAGTGCTAGGTTAATGGTTGGACCCGATGATCTTGGAGGTCTCTTCCAACCAGAACAATTCTATGATTCTATGATTCTATGGTCATAGAGTCACAGAATCGTTTAGGTTGGAAAGGACCTTTAAGATCATCGAGTCCAACCGTTAACCCAGCACTGCCAAGACCACCACTAAACCAGGTCCCCAAGCGCCACATCTACACATATTTTAAATACCCCCAGGGATGGTGATTCCACCACTGCCCTGGGCAGCCTGTTCCAGTGCCTGACAACCCTTTCAGTGAAGAAAAGTTTCCCAATATCCAATCTAAACCTCCCCTGGCGCAACTTGAGGCTGTTTCCTCTAATCCTATCACTTGTTACTTGGAGAAGAGACCGACCCCCACCCCACTACAATCTCCTTTCAGGTAGTTGTAGAGAACAACAAGGTCTCCCCTCAGCCTCCTTTTCTCCAGACTAAACAATCCCAGTTCCTTCTTTTTTTTTTTTTCTTTTTCTTTTTTCCACTGCTTTTCCCCCCAGTAAATGAATGAAAGCTTCTACCATTTTTACAGTAAATGACTCTGCTTTCTTTACACTCACGCTTACTCGCATTTTCCGTCCCTGAGTGACAACGCCCGCAAATGGCGCGGAAGTACAATTCTCAGCTGCGCACAGGAGGGTGCAGCCTTTCTGATCCCGCTCTCAGGGCTTTCCACAATCGTCCTGCCATTTCGCATCCTTCCTTAGGTTTCTCAATGCACAACTGGATTCTTTTCTTCTCTGCACTTAACTCTTGGAAGGGGGCTTAAATCTAGCAATTAGCGTCCATTGATTATGTGAACTCCCACTAACGCAAGACGTTCTCAAGCTGTCCGCAGACGCTCGTCGACCACGTCCCACTGGTAAAATTGGCTACCTGCCCTTTCAAGCTTCACTCTCTAAGTGGCACCTCACATTCTTCTCATGCTTTTAAAACTATACTGTTAAAAGTGTATAATGCCAGTCCCAGCTGTGTTCCTTTCCACTAAGAGATCTGGAGAGGTTGAAAGCATTTTCTCTGTCTGTTAGGTGGAAACAACATGGAAATAACTTTGTTTTTCTTGATTCTCTGCAGGTGGAATGCAAAGCAGTGATGGTGTTTTTTCACTACTGTGTCATGTCCAACTACTTCTGGCTTTTCATTGAGGGATTGTACCTTTTCACTTTATTGGTAGAAACCTTTTTCCCAGAGAGGAGATATTTCTACTGGTACACTATTATTGGCTGGGGTACGTGACATTTCTTGTCTAAAATGTGTCTCAGTGTGCAAGACGACTCCACAAACCGTCTAATATTTCCACATACAGTTTCAAAGTATAGTTTTAGTCTTCATATAGAAGTACCACTGCAGACCGAACTGTGCTGTGCTTTTTTGTCTGAATAGACTTGAACTGAAATCTGGAGGACACCGCATCTCTTGGATAGATGTAGTCCACAACTGAGAATTGCCTTCTACAAGATATGATCTTAATGCCAAGTTCTTCAGCTTAATCAAATCTGCAGTGCTAAGTCTAGTCCATTTTCTAAGACTTTATTTGTGCCTTTCTTCCAAAGAGCTAAATTGAAAACATGTCCAAAGAGTATCCGCATATGCTCATCATACCTGGGTGGGAAACTTGCAGTAGTAGGTATCCTGAGATCGAAAAGCCAAAAAGCAAAGAGAAACGCTTCCACAGACCGTGTCCAAACTGAACGCCACTGTTTGTTGGGTTTGTTTTTTTTTTTTTTGGTTCTGTTTTGCCTTACTGAGGGTTTTGACATGGTGGTGTTTTGTTCTGTGTCAGAAGGAAAACAAACCCTGAAATACCAAATTCTTTCACACAATGGGCTTTGCTTTCTCCAAACATCCCTGTGAGATGGGCCTCTTGCAGCTCTCTCCTCTTCCCAGAACAAGAGAACAAATACTAGGAAATCTGGAGAGATGAACTGCACGGAGCTGGCGGCAGCGGAGGAGTGCGCACCAGCCCCGCGTTAATCAACATCTCCACTGCTGGCTGGTCCTCACCCAGAGGGGGCAGGTGAACCTCCAGCCAGCATCCGTGGTCCCTGTGCCACTGACAGTTCTCTGCTGTGCCCCTCAGACTCCTTTTTGTGTCCCTGCAAGTGGTGACAGGTGACAATTTCAGGTCCTCATCTATTATCACAGAATCACAGAATCACAGAATCACAGAATCCGAGGATGGTGGGGGTTGGAAGGGACCTCTGGAGACCATCCAGCCCAACCCCTGCCAGAGCAGGGTCACCCAGCGCAGGCTGCACAGGGCCGCGTCCAGGCGGGTTGGAATCTCTCCAGAGAAGGAGACTCCACACCCTCCCTGGGCAGCCTGTGCCAGGGCTCGGGCACCTCACAGCGAAGAAGTTTTTCCTCGTGTTCAGGTGGAACTTCCCGTGTTCCAGTTTGTTCCCGTTGCCCCTTGTCCAGTCACTGGGCACCACTGAGAAGAGTCTGGCCCCGTCCTCTTGACACCCGCCCTTGAGATATTGATAAGCGTTGATGAGGTCCCCTCTCAGTCTTCTCTTCCTCAGGCTGAACAACAAGATTTGTTTCAGAAAGACCAGTTATACGATGATAGCCAGTATAATTCTTTTTCATGCTGGCCTTCTGGAGATAGATTGATTCCTGTAACATTAATTCACACGGTTCTTTGCGGATGTTTTTGTGCAGAAGTCAGATGGTGAATGCAGAAGAATACATTCATTTTAAATGTACCCTAAGGACGTTAAGCTCAATTTTTGTATTTAAACAAACATACTTCTGAACTAATCTGGAAATAATCCTGTATATTTATGTGTAAAGTCTACATATAAACCATGTGGCTTAAACCAGTCTCCTTTGAAAAAACCCATCCTCATGTAACCTTAACCTTCAAGTAATCCACAGCTGGTTTTGTTTTTTCCTTCCTGAGGCAGCTGTATATACGCAAACATTTTCATCTCTTGTCAAAGACTCCCTACAATAGGAGCAAAGGTATAGAGAAGAGAGAAGAGAATAAGTGATCAGAAATCAGCTATGGCATATAAAGGCTATCGGAAGAGGCTATTGGAAAAAGAACTATTGGAAAAGGATGTTCAAAGTTCCCCTTGTACTATCCACAGATGTATAATCATAGAATCATAGAATCATAGAATTGTTCTGGTTGGAAGAGACCTCCAAGATCATCGGGTCCAACCATTAACCTAGCACTACCAAGTCCCCCACTAAATCATATCCCTTAGGGCCTCGTCTACACGTCTTTTGAATACCTCCAGGGATGGTGACTCCACCACCTCCCTGGGCAGCCTGTTCCAATGCCCGACAACCCTTTCAGTGAAGAAATTTTTACAAATGTCCAATCTAAACCTCCCCTGGCGCAACTTGAGGCCATTTCCTCTTGTTCTGTCGTCTGTTACTAGGGAGAAGAGTCCGACCCCCATCTCTCTACAACCTCCTTTCAGGTAGTTGTAGAGAGCAATAAGGTCTCCCCTCAGCCTCCTTTTCTCCAGACTAAACATCCCCAGTTCCCTCAGCCGCTCCTCATAGGACTTGTGCTCCAGACCCTTCCCCAGCTCTGTTGCCTGTCTCTGGACATGCTCCAGCACTTCAATGTCTTTCTTGTAGTGAGGGGCCCAAAACTGAACACAGTACTCGAGGTGCGGCCTCACCAGGGCCGAGTACAGGGGGACGATCACCTCCCTACTCCTGCTGGCCACACTATTTCTGATACAGGCCAGGATGCCGTTGGCCTTCTTGGCCACCTGGGCACACTGCTGGCTCCTATTCAGCCGGCCGTCAACCAACCCCCCCAGGTCCTTTCCCGCCGGGCAGCTTTCCAGCCGCTCCCCCCCAAGCCTGTAGCGTTGCCTGGGGTTGTTGTGCCCCAAGTGCAGGACCCAAAACTTGGCCTTATAGAATCATAGAATCATAGAATTGTTCTGGTTGGAAGAGACCTCCAAGATCATCGGGTCCAACCATTAACCTATCACTACCAAGTCCCCCACTAAATCATATCCCTTAGGGCCTCATCTAAACGCCTTTTGAATACCCCCAGAGATGGGGACTCCACCACCTCCCTGGGCAGCCTGTTCCAATGCATGACAACCCTTTCGGTAAAGAAGTTTTTACGAATGTCCAATCTAAACCTCCCCTGGCGCAACTTGAGGCCATTTCCTCTTGTTTTGTTGTCTGTTACTAGGGAGAAGAGTCCGACCCCCATCTCTCTACAACCTCCTTTCAGGTAGTTGTAGAGAGCAATAAGGTCTCCCCTCAGCCTCCTTTTCTCCAGGCTAAACATCCCCAGTTCCCTCAGCCGCTCCTCATAGGACTTGTGTTCCAGACCCTTCACCAGCCTCGTTGCCCGTCTCTGGACACGCTCCAGCACCTCAATGTCTTTCCTGGAGTGAGGGGCCCAAAACTGAACACAGTACTCGAGGTGCGGCCTCACCAGGGCCGAGTACAGGGGGACAATCACCTCCCTAGTCCTGCTGGCCACACTATTTCTGATACAGGCCAGGATGCCGTTGGCCTTCTTGGCCACCTGGGCACACTGCTGGCTCATGTTCAGCCGGCCGTCAACCAACCCCCCCAGGTCCTTTTCCGCCGGGCAGCTTTCCAGCCACTCCCCCCCAACCCTGTAGCGTTGCCTGGGGTTGTTGTGACCCAAGTGCAGGACCCGGCACTTGGCCTTGTTGAACCTCATACAATTGGCCTCGGCCCATCGATCCAGCCTGTCCAGGTCCCGCTGTAGCGCCTGCCTGCCCTCCAGCAGATCAACACTCCCTCCCAACTTGGTGTCGTCTGCAAACTTACTGAGGGTGCACTCGATCCCCTCGTCCAGATCATTGATAAAGATATTGAACAGAACTGGCCCCAGTACTGAGCCCTGGGGAACACCACTTGTGACCGGCCTCCAACCGGATTTAACTCCATTCACCACAACTCTTTGGGCCCGGCCATCCAGCCAGTTTCCTACCCAGCGCAGAGTATGCCCATCCAAGCCATGGGTAGCCAGTTTCTCCAGGAGGATGCTGTGGGAGACGGTGTCAAAGGCTTTACTAAAGTCCAGGTACACAACGTCCACAGCCTTTCCCTCATCCACTAAGCGGGTCACCATGTCGTAGAAGGAGATCAGGTTGGTCAGACAGGACCTTCCTTTCATAAACCCGTGCTGACTGGGCCCGATCACCCGGTTGTCCCGTATGTGCCGCGTGATGGCACTCAAGATGATCTGCTCCATAACCTTCCCGGGCACCGAGGTCAGGCTGACAGGCCTGTAGTTGCCCGGATCCTCCTTCCGGCCCTTCTTGTAGATGGGCGTCACATTTGCCAGCTTCCAGTCAACTGGGACCTCCCCAGTTAGCCAGGACTGCTGGTAAATGATGGAGAGTGGCTTGATGAGCACTTCTGCCAGCTCTTTCAGCACCCTTGGGTGGATCCCATCCGGCTCCATAGACTTGTGCGTGTCTAGGTGGCGTAGCAGGTCACTGACCATTTCCCCTTGGACTTCGGGGTTTACATTCTGCTCCCCATCCCTGTCTTCCTGCTCATGGGGGCTGGGTGCCCAGAGAGCAACTTCCCTTGCTGTTGAAGACTGAGGCAAAGAAGGTATTTAGCACCTCAGCCTTTTCCTCATCCCTTGACACTAAGTTTCCCTCCGCATCCAATAGAGGAGGGAGATTCTCCTTAGTCCCCTTTTTATTGTTAATGTATTTATAGAAGGACTTTTTGTTGTCTTTTATGGCAGTAGCCAGACTAAGTTCTAATTGGGCTTTGACCCTTCTAATTTTCTCCCTGCATGACCTCACAACATCCTTGTAGTCCTCCTGAGTTGCCTGCCCCTTCCTCCAAAGGTGGTAGACTCTCTTTTTTTTCCTAAGTTCCAGCCGGAGCTCTCTGCTCAGCCAGGCCAGTCTTCTTCCCCGCCGGCTCATCTTTCGGCTCACGGGGACGGCCTGCTCCTGCGCCTTTAAGATTTCCCTCTTGAAGAATGTCCAGCCTTCCTGGACGCCTTTGCCCTCCAGGACTGCCTCCCAAGGGACTCTGCCAACCAGATTCCTAAACAGGCCAAAGTCTGCCCTCCGGAAGTCCAAGGTGGCAGTTCTGGTGACCCTCCTCTTTACTTCTCTGAGAATCGAGAATTCTATCATTTCGTGGTCACTGAGCCCAAGACGGCCTCCGACCGTCACATCACCCACAAGACCTTCTCTGTTCACAAACAACAGGTCCAGCGGGGCGCCTTCTCTCGTGGGCTCCCTCACCAGCTGCATGAGGAAGTTATCTTCCACACACTCCAGGAACCTCCTGGACTGTTTCCTCTCTGCTGCATTGTATTTCCAGCAGACATCCGGCAAGTTGAAGTCCCCCACGAGAACAAGGGCCAGCGATCGTGAGGCTTCTCCCAGCTGCCTGTAGAATACTTCATCTGCCTCCTCATCCTGGTTGGGTGGTCTATAACAGACTCCCACCACAATGTCTGCCTTGGTGGCCTTCCCCCTGATTCTGACCCACAGGCACTCAACCCTCTCGTCACCATCCTCGAGCTCAAGGCAGTCCAGACTCTCCTTAACATAGAGGGCTACCCCACCGCCTCTCCTTCCTTGCCTATCCCTTCTAAAGAGTTTATAGCCGTCCATCGTGGCACTCCAGCTATGTGTGTCATCCCACCATGTTTCCGTGATGGCAACTATATCGTAGTTTTCCCCTTTCACAACAGCCTCAAGCTCCTCCTGTTTGTTGCCCATGCTCCGTGCATTCGTGTAGATGCACTTCAGCTGGGCTAGTGATCCTGTTGCCTTTGTGGTGGGAGAAGCCCTACTCCCCCTGGCCTTGTTGAATCTCATACAATTGGCCTCGGCCCATCGATCCAGCCTGTCCAGGTCCCGCTGCAGTGCCTGCCTGCCCTCCAGCAGATCAACACTCCCTCCCAATTTGGTGTCATCTGCAAACTTACTGAGGGTACACTCGATCCCCTCGTCCAGATCATTGATAAAGATATTGAACAGAACTGGCCCCAGTACTGAGCCCTGGGGAACACCACTTGTGACCGGCCTCCAACCGGATTTAACTCCATTCACCACAACTCTTTGGGCCTGGCCATCCAGCCAGTTTCCTACCCAGCGCAGAGTGCGCCCATCCAAGCCATGGGTAGCCAACTTCTCCAAGAGAATGCTGTGGGAGACGGTGTCAAAGGCTTTACTAAAGTCCAGGTACACAACGTCCACAGCCTTTCCCTCATCCACTAGGCGGATCACCATGTCGTAGAAGGAGATCAGGTTGGTCAGGCAGGACCTTCCTTTCATAAACCCATGCTGAGTGGGCCCGATCACCCAGTTGTCCCGTATGTGCCGCGTGATGGCACTCAAGATGATCTGCTCCATAACCTTCCCGGGCACCGAGGTCAGGCTGACAGGCCTGTAGTTCCCCAGATCCTCCTTCCGGCCCTTCTTGTAAATGGGCGTCACATTTGCCAGCCTCCAGTCAACTGGGACCTCCCCCGTTAGCCAGGACTGCTGGCAAATGATGGAGAGAGGCTTGGTGAAATCACATTATAGCTGAGATATAAGACTGTTTTCAAAGAGAACTTGGCGGTTATGTACGTGAAAATGCAACAATTATAAAAGAAAACAATGTGTAAATCTTCGCGATCCGAACAGAAAACAGAGGTTGGGCTCTTTTAATTAAGTTTGCACAAATTTCATATCTGTAGGTTAGTCTGAATGTGAGAATATTGCAACACAGCGTATTAACTGAATATTTTTTTTTTTAAAATCATTCTCTTTAATGAAAGAACTACCAAGATGGATTGATTCTGTAGTGCAACCTCAGAATATTTGGCCTTGAGTTGAACACCATAAATAAGATCTCGCTGTTCAGTATCAATAATTTCCATTAATAACACTAAGACAACCTCCAAATGTGGATGGTTTTGGTTTGGGTTTGGTTTTTTAAATACAGTATTTTCTCAGCTCCGGCATATTTCAACCTGAACAGCAGTTCCCCTGCCCTGGTAGGAGCAATTGGCACTTTGGAAGCACAGAAGCGCTTCCAGAGTCTGGATACAAGTCGTGTTGGGCAAAAGCAGCCGCTCAGTCCAGTGCTGGCGGGGAGGGACCTGCAGTGAAGCAGCAAGAAGCAAGAGCTCAGCATTTTACAGCATCTGGCTGTTTATTTCTTAGAATGTGCTGAGCACATCAGTGTCCTCATTTGATTAATGAGAACCACATATGGCTGTGTCGATCCAGACTTTTTTTTCCCTCTTAAATATGCATTACGCTGGTAAGTTCTCCTGATAGACTGCTGTCTTCCCGAGATCTCTCCTAACGCCTGCTCCTCCTCAGGGCAGAAATAGTCAGCGGGAATCGCTCTCTTCTCAGCCTCTGGGGCTTGTCTGTTTTCTGATGTTCCTCAGAAGCTGAAAAGAAGATGCTGAAGATATATCTATCTTTAGATGTAAAGAAAACTAATGTGAGTATATGTATATTCATACAGCAGATGGTTCAAAACTCCAAGCTGATATGAAACGTGCTTTTTGAACGATATTTTTATGACACATTTAGTCTAATCCTGCCTTCCTGCCCATGTTTCAGACTTGGAATACTATTCTAACCGTCAAAATTTATATAGTGCAAATCAGTGCAAACTAGATAGCATGTCAGAGCCATGATTGATATTTAAAGATTATTTTTATTGTTGTGCATCTGTTAGGTGCACAAAGATCTCAATGTTTTCAAGGTATTCTCATGTGAGAAAAGCAGACTTCAATTTAAATTAAATATGCATGATTTCTTCTCCTCAAAGCCTGTCATTTTACCTCTTTTTATCATTTTCATTTCAAATATGCCTCTGTGTGCTTTTTTAAAGGAGGAGGGCTTCATCAGTCATCTAGGTCTAAGAGGGATATTTTTATTTCTGATAGCAGGAATATGAGATTTGACAGAGACTCACTTAAGTGGATTCAGTCGAATGACTAATTAACGTGACATCAACACAGCCTTGCAAAATGTATGAAACATAGTTGTTCCTGTCAACTGATGACAGTCTCATTCACCACCGCAAGCCGGGGCTATCAAGGCCCTTGTTTTGTTTGCTTTTTAGCGCTTTATCTTTCCGGTGGTGTCTGAATAGATGTAGGCAGTTTCCTAGGCAAAGATTTTATTTGCCGTAAAATGTAGATCCGGCTTACCCAGAGTTTTCTTGCAAGAGTGCATTATTTTATAAAAATGTTTCCACTGAAAAAATGCACTTCAGTGTTTTCAGAAAGGAAAATAAAGCCAGGTTTCTCAGTAGATTCTTTCTGTTTTGATTTAATTTGTATCTTACATGCATGTTTTAAAGAGTAAAGAAATGCCTGAAACAGAAATTGCTCCCAATATTCTCTTTTGGGGGTTTGTTTTGGGGTTTTTTTTCATGAAAAAAATGAAGCATTCCTGTGAGTAAAGGAAAACTATCCTCTACTGATTTGTTTTGGTTGAATAAGTAAAGCAAAATCACTTATTTACACAATAACAGAGCAAATGCAATATATGCAAATCGTTTACAACAAAGCCACACAGAACACAATAACGTCATTACAGCTCGACATCTGCCGCTCTGCAATTATTGATAATTACAGCAGCTCGAGACCCGGAAGCTGATGTCGCCGCTTCTAGTTTGTACAGACTGTGCTTTACTGTTAATGCAGCGAGATCCAGTACAACAACTTTGAGCAATAACGACCTGAAACAACATTATTCTTTCCTGTTATCGGCTTTGCTTCTGCAATCCCACCCAGGCCAACCCATCCTCTGACTGAGACAGATGTTCCTAGAGCTCTGAATTAATGTAATGAATTGCATTTTTTCGTGCACGGGTGTTATTAAGAAATAAAACCTCAGCAGCGAGGTTGCAAAAAGCGCTCATTGCTGAGTACTAAATGTGTCTAGGCTGCTAATGATATCACCATCTTGTCTTCTGCAGGTACCCCAACAATTTGTGTCACTGTCTGGGCAGTGCTGAGACTTCACTTTGATGATACTGGGTAGGTATTGCTGCGTGGGAAACCGTTTCACATGCATTCAGCACGATGGCAAGGATGAAACAGAAATATAGTGATCAGAGGACATGACTAATTTCTCCTTCCATTTCTGACATTGATTAGTGTATGCAAGTAGTTTAGGTCCAGTGTTCAACCTAGAGCGCTCTCCTGCTCAGCTGCATAAATAGCCATAGTTCGATGTTTATGTCCCTATCGCACTGGTGAATTCATAAAAGATGTGGGCATCTACCCCGTGAACAGGCAGCTGAGCCAGCGGCCCTCCGTTCCCTGCTCAGCTAAGTTAGTGGAGTCCAGCGTATGGGTCAAAACATGGACCTGTTGGAGCAGGTCCAGAGTAGGCCACAAAAATGCTCAGAGGTCTGGAGCACCTCTCCTATGAAGACAGGCTGAGAGAGTTGGGCTTGTTCAGCCTGGAGAAGAGAAGGCTCCAGGGAGACCTTATTGCGGCCTTGCAGTACTTAAAGGGGGCTTATAGGAAAGATGGGGACAAACTTTTTAGCAGGGCCAGTTGTGATAGGACAAGGGGTGATGGTTTTAAACTAAAGGAGGGGAGATTTAGACTAGATACAAGGAAGAAGTTTTCCACAGTGAGGGTGGTGAAGCCCTGGCCCAGGTTGCCCAGAGAGGTGGGAGATGCCCCATCCCTGGAAACATTCCAGGTCAGGCTGGACGGGGATCTGGGCAACCTGATCTAGTTGAGGATGTCCCTGCTCATGGCAGGGGGTTGGACTAGATGGGCTTTAAAGGTCCCTTCCATCCCAAATATTCTATGATTCTATGGTTTATCTCATTTTAAAAGAGTCATCAGGTGAATCACAGCTGTGATTGTCTTCTCCTCTCCAGCTGATTATGAAGGAAGATGAAGGTGATGAGCTCAGCTGTAGAAATTATGGCAGATGTCTCTGATGCGATGAGTGAAATCTGCACAAGGTGTTGCTGAGCTTTGATTTACAAAGGCAATTAGGAGTTTAGCTTCCCCTTGGGGAGTTTTTTCTACAAATCTAGTGGGGGAGATAAGTATGGGGGAGACAGAAATCCACATCCTGTCTTCCGTGTGAAAAAAAATGGGGAACTGGAATAATTTCAGAAAGAATTCCAGAGGGTAGATTCCACTCAAATGGTCTCTTTCGGTAGGGAAAAATCCTGCAAATATCCTGTATCCTTTTCTAAAGGACCAGAAGGAAAGGCTGCTCCCAGAGATGGTCCTGCACATCTCGGTACTCAGTGGATTGACTGGTCTGATAGAGCAGCAAACACAGCTGGTAGGAACGGATGTGTATGTACACCCTGAGATTACAAACTTAGCAAATTTTTATTGGTGACAACTATGTTTGAAATTGGTGAAATGTTAGAAAAATGCTGGGAATGAGGGAGACTGAAAAAAATTTGGAAAATCCAGTGGTAGCTCTTTGAAAGCCTTGATCTGCGTGAAAGGCGTCATTGTGTACCCAAGTCCCATTTCCGAGCTATTTAGGCTTATGTTTTAATTTTGCCTTATACCTGGATCCAAAATTTGCACAAGACTCAATGTTCTGTCAGATTTTCTTCATCCTTGTTCTTTCATGCTCTTTTTGGAAAGCACGTAAAGCCCTTCCCCCACTGGGGATGCCGGTGCTTTGACCCAATGTTCTATTTTGACATTAAGACAAATTAAATCATTTAAGTCCGTGCAAAACAAGCCAGAAACCCCTGTTGTGTCATTATTGTGATTACAACACTGGTCCTAAATGCATTAATTTCTCTTAGGAGTCCAAACAGTCCTTGCATTTTGCGGGTAGGGGGAATGTCTCGCAGAAGGAAAAAGAATGGAAAACCCCCCCAAAAAAACCTTTCCTTTCTTTTAGTTGGAGAAGCTATTTAGCATGCAACACATTTAGACAGATTCTAGCTGAGCGTCTCAGCGGTCACTTTTTAAAAATCAGCAAGCATTGTTGTTGGGGTGGGGGAGAAGCCAGCACGAGCCTGAAAACATTGCAGAAATTACTGAACTGGGAAAGCACAGTCACAAAGGCAGGGACTAAAATACAGACTCTGAGTCTGAGTCTCCTCCTGTTTGCTCCTTATAAAACTGGCAGAGCTCCCTTGACTTCAGCTCCTGATTCGCATCACTGTAAGTGACAGGTTCGTGGAGATAAATGCAACTGTCTGTTTATCCAGAGCTGTGCTACTGAATTAAATGGAGTTGTTCCAGATGCACACCAGAGATGTAACACAGATCAGACTCTGGCCTTTTCAAATGGAAATCGCGTCCCTCCCCCATCCCACTGGCTCCCTTCCTTTCATCCATCCTGAAAAAGAGTCCTGTGTGTCTGACCTCCACTGTAGCAAAGCGTTTGGAAGAAATTAGGGAGCCTGTTTACGTAGCACAGCTTGTTGGCTGATACTACAGACTGTTCTGTTGTGCATTGCTTTTTTTTTCCTTCTTGGAGTGTTCATCTGAGGAGAAGATGGTGTTTCTTCTACCACATCCATCCTATAGATGTCACAGGGACTGGACCAAAAAAGTCCTTGAAAAAACCTTTGTGTGAGCTTGACCTGATTCATTGTTGACATCTACAAGGTAGACATTGGAAACTGAGCTTGCTGGGAACACATCCTGCAAAAGGAGAGGATTAGGTCTAAGGAAAATAAGCATTTGTAGGGGATGATGTGTCGCCCCAGAGTACACATTTAAAATACAACAGTGCAGAAAAGAAAACCCAACCTCCAAGCGTCTCTTTGTCCCAACCAGAGTCCAGCATAATTAGCTGGGCTGTAGATATCTTCAACACAGATGACTGGAACTAGAGCAGGTAGATTCCGTCCCCTGTAATTTCTTATTTCTACACAGACAAACTGCCATACATCAATGCCTACCTCTACAGCTAGATTAATATCAGAATTTGCCCAGATTCTTCCAGCATCGGTCAACTCACTAAAGGCTTTCAGGGTAGATCCAATGTGCATCTTAGAGAGGCTGAGCTCTGCAAATAGTGGGTAATTTTCAGAAGGCGGCACCTAATTTGTAAATGCATACGGAGAATTTAAAAGATGATTGGTGATTTTAGGTGCTTTTGTTTTGTGGCGTACAATTGTTGATAACTGAAAAGAGCCTGATTTCCAGGCTGTGGGTGAGCGCGGGTTTCCTCTGAGCTTTTGTCCCCTTTCAAATATTTTACGTTGGGCATCCCAAGTGAGATAATTCAGAAATGTTGCTTTGCATTTGAAAATCTCAGCCATCAGTCCCATAGATTTGGGGGGAATTTAAGTTTCTAGGCTTTGTAGACAGAAGCAAAAATAGGTAATTTTGTGCAAATTTGACATCCTAGTTCTAAATTTTCTCTCTGCTCACCAGCTCTACCGCACACATCCTTATTGTTGGTTTTATGGGAATCCAGTATAATATTGTTCAACTGAAATATAATAAATATTGTTCAACTGCAAATGTAAGTTCAGCTGAAATTTCTAAACCAGCCATCACTCAGCTACTTGGGATTTCTCTGGTATGCACTTTGATGATGGAATGTTAGCTCTGACTCCTCGCACTTACACATGTATATAGTTTTGTTTAAAGCAAAGATTTTCACTCTTCCCCAGATGCTACCAGACTACCATTTAAATGACACAGAAGTTGCATTAAGCTCTCATAAGATCAGCAGTGTTTTATTCCCGTATGCTCTTTCCAATTGTTTCTTGGCATCTGACAAATGCACCATGACAACCACTGCTGGGGCTTTTTGGCTGTTGTCCCAGTGGGAGGGAAACCCTCCTTCTCAGAACTGCAGGTACAAAGTAGATATTTTTCTGTGATTTTATGTTTTCCAGAGGGAAGCAGGAGGGGAAGAAAGCGGAGACAAATAAAAGACATTTTTTAACTGACAATCAAATTCTTAATGACTTAAAATAGTGTAGCAGGGGTGGTGTGGCAGGGAAAATAAGTTTTTTTTTTCATTATTATTGTTTTTCTAGCTTTAAAAATATATGTTAGAGTTAAAACCCCATATCTATATGGGTCCTGTAATTAGCTTTCTCTAAAAATGAATGTCCAAATGCGTCTATATGGAATAAACTTCAGCAGAATCCTTTGGTCAATCTGGAGGAAGATTTTAAATGCTGAGGTAGAAATGCCATTTTATTTATCATCACTCACTCCCAACAGCTTAAAAAAGGAGTTGACCCCAGCTGCTGTCCAGTACTTGAACCTTCTCATATGAATCCTTGCTCCTTGGTAGGACTTGCAACCCGTTGACTGGAAAATCGTTCCTATATGTGAACATAACCAGTCTCTAGTACATCCTCGTGTACTAGGTATGTGTAAGAACCCTCATGCCAGGGTCAGGAACCAACATTCGTATCTGTTTACCCTGGAAGAGTAACTAGGACATCAAACTTTGGAATAACCATCTCTTACCCTTCGAGGTATCCCTGTCTTTTTTTCCCTTCTACCGAGACATTAGCTCAAAGGGACAATTTTACAGTTGTACTGTCTGTAGACACAGAAACATGCAGAGACATTTTCCAAAATGGCTAAACTGTTCAGTAAGAGGTACCATTGAAATTGCCACAAAAATACCTATTTTACTTTCAGATAAGTTGTGTAAAGGCTGTAAAAGAAAGCTACAACAGGGACAAACTAAAGAACTGGTACCTTTGAACCGAAATAAAATAATTTAGCTACAAGACCAACCTCCCACTCTCTGCCTCCTTTAAAACTGGTGTAAGTTTACTAACGTCCTTGTTATATCTTTATCTTTCTCTTTCCTTCTTTTTGCCCCACCCCATTCTTTCATTAACGACTGCAGCTGCTGGGACATGAATGACAACACTGCCTTGTGGTGGGTGATCAAGGGTCCTGTGGTTGGATCTATCATGGTAAGTAGCACTCGGAGGAGGTGCTTCCTCAACACTTCTGAGGGCAAATAACTGATGCAAATAGCTTCAAATGGCTTTACAAATGATGTTGCATCTGCTGTGCTGGACTATTGGACAGCTTGTCTGAATGTCCACCATTTGCCATCCACACTGCTAAGTAATTCCGTTATTAGAAAGAAGGTTTAGTACAAGTGAAATGATGGTGCACTGCCTGCAAGCAAAGACTATGTAGACAAGGAGTTATTCAGTTGCTTAAGCATAGGTACCAAATGCCATAAGTAGGACCCTAGAGCATATGGAGCATTTGCCTGGTGCTGGCAGGTTAGTGGCACCTGAAAAGCTGTTTGGCTTACCCCATGTAGGTGTCTAATTCTGGGCATGCTAAGTTGCTCTCCATACTCCAGTGACAGCATTGACCAGGTCTTCATTGGCTGTTGTGGGAATTTAGACACCCAGCTCACAGGTAGCTGTCTACCTGTAGGTGTTTTCATCAGGTTTGGTGCTTCTCCTTCAGCCACATTATAGGTAATTCAGCTAATAACACTGAAGGGTATCGACATGGAGAGGGTCCAATGGTCTGAGGTTTTTGTGATATTGATGTATGTGAATTTCCATGCTTTACAGACGTATTCTATGAAGGATCATATTCTGGCTTTAAGGATCGGTTATACTTGGCTTCAGTGGAAGGCATTAAAGATTCAAGCAACTAGCAAGGGACGACTGGGTTTCTCGATTCATTTATAGTCCTCAGATCAGACACAAAATACGTCTGAAAGAGATGCTCCTACCTAGTTTAAGTTCTTGGTCTCCTTACAGGAGTAAAAGGTTGCATAAGAGACTGATTTAAATTTCCCACTGTTTTCTTCTGAATCTGAAGCCAAAGCATCAAAATAAACTGATTTTATTAATCTCCAGTTTTTTAAAAATATATCTGTAATGACATGATTCTACAGAAGAGAAGATGCCCAGGATGACATGTAACTAAAAGTCATGAAGAAGAAGATTAAGCGCACACACACACACACGTGCACTCTTCCCCTCCCCAAAACATTAAGAGGTCATCTCATCTTGGGACAGATTCAGCCAAGCAGAAGGAAAGTGGCACACCTTGGGGTTTCCAGGAAAGGGGAGACACTAAACTGGGACTGATGGATGCTGCTAAACTGGGAAATGCCTTAGTTCAGAGAATGGGAGATAAAGATGCTTTTACTGTTGAGATCTTTGCTGTGTGGTTTTGATGTGCAGGGATCTTTCTTTTTATTCTTTGCACCGGTTGATAATGAAAAATGTTGAACCCTTTTTGCTTATATTTGTCTTATCTGGTGCTTGGGACTGAAGAAATTCTGCCTTACTTTAGCTGCTACAAGGGGGATATTTTTGCCTGGAAAAGAGGCAATAAGACGCTTGTAAACTTATCCCAATACTCCTGACCCTATAAAACTTCTGGACTGCAATTTGGAGAAGAATAAGGGAATGGAGGCAGCAAGTCACCGGGAATGTCTCGTTCTTGTACTTGAAAAAATACATCATTGTCATAATTTTTTTCCTTTCTTTTTCCTCTAGATAAACTTTGTGCTTTTTATTGGCATAATTGTGATACTTGTGCAGAAACTTCAGTCACCTGATATCGGGGGCAATGAATCCAGCATTTACTTGTAAGTACAAATAAAGCAGTAATCGATTTAGGTTTCTAATATACACATAGGAAAAAAGACAAAGTCAAAAAGGTGCCTCAGCTGAAGTAATTTGGTTTTCAAAAAGAGTCACAGTATCTATTACATTTATTTGGTTGATTTTTGACTTTTTTTTTTAAATCCAAAAGCCACTGAATTGCATTTTAATGCCAGGTTTCAGCTTTCTTTAAAAAGCTTAGGGGAAAAAAAGCATAAATACAACATTAAAAAAAAAACAAAACAAACTTCTTTACAGGTCAGTTATCTGGAAATTAATATACTGACCAGGCATAAATATTATTATACTCGTGGGACAGTCTGCTGTGCTTCATACATTCCAGGGACATGGCCCAAAGTTCATTGAAAGCAATGAGATTTGGCAAAAAGATTTCATTAACTTTGGACAGAATTCTAATTTAGGAAGAGCTCCTGAAGTTGCTTATGTTCATGTTTCTGGTAACCTTGAATGTATTCAACTTAAGCCAAACAATTCCCCCACACCTCTAGAATTGCTTAAAAATGCACAACAAATCCTGAAATTTTCCTTTGGAAGTTTTAAAATTTTCCTCGTGGTTTCCATTTTTTTAAAGCCGCCATCCTTTTTCTTAGTTTCCACCTCATTAGACAGAGAGTGGCCATTTGAGATGGTCATCATTCCCATTTCGAGTGCATGCAGTCATCCTCCGCATAAAAAGTACAGAATCATTCTGAATAACCAGGATACACGGCAGCACATTTGCTGTTTTCTTGGCTTTTCACCCCAAACACCACCCACATTTGCTTTGCAATTTTTTTGTGAGCTCTAGTGATTTCTAGCACTCGTAAACATAGGTAGGAGTGTTTGATGTAACACTGGATACCTGGTGAAAAAGGCAAGTTGTGCAAACCTTAAATAAAAATAAAAGATGTCAGGGTAATGTAGGAGATCCTTATTTTGTAGTACTTTTAAAAAAATTATGCAGTGATCAGTTTTACCCTAAGTAGCCACACTCTTAGTGTAATGATGTCATCCATCTAAATGACAATTTTCAGGGAAAAATATGTCCTCCAGCTGCCTGTTTTTCTTCCCTCTGTCCTATTCTCTTGTTTACATTTACATGAAATAATAATATTTTATGCCTCACTTTTTCATCTCCGTAGCCAAACATCCACGTACTGAAAGTTCTGCCCTTGAAGTTTGCTCTAAACTGCGTTTCCACAGACAAAAACAATGCTTTAAATCCATTCTGCAGGTGGATATTTCTCAGAATCAAAACTCAGGAGACAGTGTAGGGAATAAGTTAAAACTGTGTGCATGGATTGCCTAGGGCTTGCATGAAATCTTCCCGTGTCTGTGCTGCTGGGAAGTCACCCACTGAACCTTAGACTGTGATTAGCGCCCAAGATGTGCAGAGTTGGGTCTGATTACGACCTGCTAAGTGCATGTTTGGCGTCTGCTGCGCATCTCGCACATATGAAGCAAAGCATGCCGTAGACTGCAGTGATTTAACTAGCCTATAAAACATCCTTCTCATTCGTGATCAATATGGTGACTGGATTTGACTGGTATTTTTCCTATGTGTATAGTTAGCCACCAAACCCAAGAGAAAACATCATATTTTCTGTTTCATTCGCTGCCATTATTTTCCATATTTTTTTGCAACTTTATAAATGGGTGTGTATAAATTGATCTCGCCTTTATGTATGTGTTATGAAGTGGAGTGTTGTTTATCCAAACAGATTCGACAACAGAAAAGTCACACAGGAATGATAAAAAGAAATGAAATGAATAAGGCTATGCAGGTATACACCAGGCATACTCAATATTTGTGCACACGTACCCTGTAAAAAGAGAGCTGTTATAACGAAGAAAAACAATAGATCATAGTATGGTTATGTCACCATATTGAAATCTCTGTGGCATTTAGACCGTGGTCCATATTGAGCATTTTCCATGTCCTATTTTGCTGTTTCAAACTATTAAACATCATCCCATCATGACCAAATTCTCCATCCAGGTCTTTATTCCACAACATATTTAAGTACTTTTGCCTTTAGTACATGAGACAGGTCAGTTGTGGTCAAGGAAGGATGTTCAGCCTGTTTCTGAAGGTAATACCACATGGCATCTGCAGCAGTGACTGAGATTTAGTCTGGTATCAACCTTCCACTCTTTGGAATAACCCTTTAGCCAGGACTTCCATCACCAAAACAGCAAATAAAAGACCCCACAAAAATTTGGTTATTGATTTTGGGTAGGAATTATCTTCTTCTTATATGTATGGTACATGTTTATGTTCAGGCCCTTTTAATGATTATTTTTGTTAGGAAAATCTACCTCCAGTTCTATTTTACAGGTACTGTCATCACGGTTCTGCAAATCACTTCAGCCTGTGTTTGGCTTCAAAAGCTTTGGGGATGTGCTTAAATTCAAAGATTAATTATATGTTGTTACCACCGTGCACTCATTATTAAAAATTCCCCCTACTGAAGGTGGCTGCGAGCTATGACAGGAACACAACAGAAGAGAGCACTGTTGGGGAGCTAATGCTTCATTAATACAGTGTAGCCACTAGAAATTGTAAGACTTGCTTTAAAAAAAACCCCAAACAATAATTTGTATAATTTGCAGAGCAATAATGAATGCTTTATCCCCATAAAAAATCAGACTTTCTCTCTAAATAACCTTTCTGATGATCATTATATGCGATAGCCTTTGCCTTCAGGCTGACAAAAATTTGGAAACACGTAGCTAATTCCTAACAATTTTCTGCAGTAGTCGAATGTTTTAGTGATTGTAAGCTTCCATTTTATCAACTTGTACGTTCAGTCATTCATCACCCGTCTCATGCCTAGTCGATCTTTCTTCACACGTTTAATTCCCCTTCAAAGCTGCCTGCATGCTGCCGATCCCATTTCAGACTGAGTGGCTCAAATCATGTCAGATTCCGAGAGAACAATAACTCCATCCTTCTTTTACTGATGTTTTAGATAGAAACTCCTCCTTATGGCTGAAATGATTGGGGGCTAGATCCATCAAAAATATCTAAGCAGCTGAGGTAGGAATTAAAAAGGAAATAGAAAACACCTTTTTTAAGGTTCATTTTAATTTTAAGATTTTGGTTTTTTTTTTTCTGAGAACCTTAAGCAGCTTTCGTACTTCCTCCCAGTAGTCATCATAATCATTATTTATTTTTTAGTGTTAGGAGTGAACTGCCAAAGGCATATAAAGGACAGAACTTTGTTTCTTGAACCATGTTCCGGTTTCAGTTAGTCTTGTGTCAAGCCTGAATAATTCCACCAAATTAAGCATCAAACCAAAGCAAGTCCGGTAATACAAATGCAATAGATTTTTATCTGAGTGGGAAGTTCTGAGATCCTCAGGTGCTGGGGAAGCATCAAGTGATATCGATTGTATTCCTGCTGTAATTAAGGCAACTATCTGCATAGTTCAGACAGCTTTTTTGCCCCATCTGGTGAATAAATTGCATAAAGAATTGTAATGTGCCATGGTCATGAACATGACTTAGTTAATCCTATAGTATGAACGACAATGTCTTGTATTTGTACCTGTATGTTCAACCCTGTTAGATTTTACTTAACGTGCTTCCGAACAGAAGGCACTGCCTGATTTTTAGCAATCTCCAGTTGCACAGTTGGTGAATATTTTGAAGAAGTAGTAGATTATTTAGGGACACTGTTACACCGTACGCTGAAAGCCAAGTAGCCCATCAGAAGCCCGTGAATCCAATGTGCACTCACAGTTCTGGGGACTGGAAACACTTATTCCCAACCCTACTACGGCCGGCTCAGCACACAGCGCGTCACGTCAGGCCCACATTATTTGTATGGATTTTCATACATCGGTCCCTTGTCTGGAATTTTAGGTAATAAATTGATCTGGCAAGGCTTCACTGTTTTTCCCGTAGGAAATCCAGCCAATACTGTGTAACATGGTACGTCAGAATCTGCTTTCAGGCATCCTGGGTTTGGTCAAGTTGTTGTAGAGAGCGTACTTTCACTCCCCAAAAAAGCCATATTCCTAGAGAAATGCCTACGCGAAGCTTAAATCCACGCTATTATTTTCATGAGCATTGTTGCATTGCTGAAAGAGTTGTCATAGACGGAAGATTATCTAACAGTATCACTCCATAAGCTGCTACAGTATTTAAGTAGGTATGCATGACGTAGATGCATGCTGGACTGACCCTTAAGGTTAAAAAGGCCCACACATTTCCATCAAGTCTTTGCTTATTCATTCATTTTCAAGGATCAAACACATTTAACTGAAAAAGCTTCTTTCTTTTTTTTTTTTTTTAATTTCGAGTTTATCATGAGTAGTATAATTTGGGAGGGGGAAGCTTGTTTCTGCTTTTGCTTTAACAGATTCTTCATAAATTTTGTATCACTTGTTGAAAACTCGATGAAACGAAAATAAACCCCACATATATGTAGCTAATTCAGGTCTACGTCATTCCTCCAATCAGCATCTTGCTGGAAAGAAAGGAGAAACATGGCATATATCATAGGTAGGTATGATTTTACGTATGGTGCAACCTAGAGGGTTAGGGCAGGAGCAGCAATGTTGTAACACAAATGTTTTGGTAAACAACACTCCTCTACAGTTCACCAACAACGTCACTGGACACTCAATGATTCATCCTGCTACCGCTTTGTCTTGCTGCAAGTGCTCAGACTGCCAGCGTTAATAATGATTGACAGGGTCCTCACGCCAAAAGTCTCATTTTCTACAAGAAAATGGCAGATGTTTGATAAACAGTATGTTCTTTAGTACGACACTTTAACTTCTTAACCCCAGGTACTACCAGTTGAGTGCTGGAATGCCCACTAACCCAGCAACGCCGGGAACTCGTGTCCCTGGGCTAACCCTTTTCTAGCACAAGAAAATGCGATGGAAAACACAGACGATGATCATTTGGTGTCAGTGCACGATCAGCAAGGACCTAGTTCTCACTTCCAAGAAATGCTGGGAGAGTAGATGTCTGCTATTTTGATTGACAATAATTCTTGAGGGATTTATTTAATGCTCTAGAGAAAATGTTCTCATTCACAAATACTATACTTTCAATTTACATTTCCCAAGACAAATTATTGTTTTGGGTGTTGATCTGAGGGTTTTTTGTTTCCATTTTGGATTTTTTTGGGGGAAGGGAGGTATTAATTTCTGCCAAATCTTTTCAGGTAGGGATTGGAAAAAAAATTGAGTGTACTCGTTAGGAATGTAGGATCATATAGGCTATGTACCATAATTAGCAAGAATATAATTACACAGGGATTTATTTACTTTCAGATAAAGTAATTGAAAACCCAATTCTGCTTTGATTATCTATCTATAGATTTGCTGTGGTCACAACTACTGTAAAACCAAACAGCACAGAATATTTAGTGTGTTTATGGTGTTCTTGTGAGCTGTTATTCCCATTGAACAGCTGAGGGTATGATGCACAGAGGGGGCTACCCAAAATCCCCCCCGGTGCCTGTGGCAAACGGAGGAGCATGAACATATATCTTTGGTTGTCAAATGTAGCTTCCTAACCTAAACGCTGCCCTTTCATCCAGTATGCATCTTTTACATTCTTACGGTGATGATGGGGTCAGACCTAAAACTATGTCCACCTTGAAAGTGGTTTTGTTATTTCATGGGCCACTTGCCAGAGGGATCTTCCAGAAGAGCAAATCAATATTTTTAAAGGAAATTCCAGGGATTTCCAATGATCTACAAGCACTTTACTGGAGCTTTGACAGGATCTGATTTTGAAATCAGTGATCACAAAACTTATTTCCTGTGGTTACAAGATCATCTGTGATGAATGCAATGTTAAAAAGTGCTCTGCTGCTGCTGTTTTGAAATCCTTAGGAGGTGGTTAGAGTGCAAGTCCTTTGTGCCTTGGCCTGCACAGGTGATGTCTGTACGATGGAGGCTGACTCCTGCTATCTTCTATTTTGAAGTAGTAATGAAAAATAGGGTAATTTTGTCTTTAAACACTATTTGTGCACGTTGCTGTAAGGTATTTTTATGGGCAATTTTATGGTTTCAATGGATATACAGACAGAGGAAAGGATACAACACCAATTTATGTGGGTGATGAGCTAGCTGGCTTTTTTGAAATCTGCCTGTTTCATGCTTCACAATTCTCTAATGGTGACTTAAAATTTCCACTTGACTCCGTGATCTGGCAGCCTTCGAGAACTAAGTTCTTTGTCCACAGATTGTGTCCTAAATGAGCAAAGCACAGACTTTTTCCCCCCATCTGTTACAAGAGCAAGCCACGAACTGGGAAAGAGCGTGTTTGCATTAAAAGAGAAGCCACTGATCGATGGCCCTTCTCTAGAAAGGTCAAGGAGGTGTGCAGGTTAGTGAGGGAGAGAACAATGCCATGTTGTATTCAACAGCGTGGTTCTCTTCATAGAAATGTTCCTTCCATTTTTTTAAGAAGAAACAGTAACGCAAAGCTTGATGCACTCTCAACAGCTCTATCAAGAGTTGGATCAGCCCTAGCAGCCCTGTTTCTGAGGAAGTTTAGGCACAAAAAAAGGCTAAATAGTGTCTTATGAATTCCCATTGAAATGTTAATAGCGTAATCTGGATATTTCAGACCTAAATGTCTTTCAAAGCCAGTACTTAAAACATCGTGGCTTGATTGCCATAACTGATATGGAACAGCACTCGTAACATCTGAAGGCTCAAGCCAGCATGATTTATACATAAGTGTTTGCGTCTGTGCTTGTCTACCTGTGCAAATATAGGTCTTTACCCACACATGTACTGTCCGAAATGCTATATATATATCTAAAATTCTTCCAGCATTTCTTTTTAAAAGACCACAAATACTTTAGCAAAGTGCACAATATAAAGCTTCTTACTTTAATGTGAGACTGACTGCACTTAGCTAAATTCTCTGTAATATTATGACATTTGCCACACAATCAAGTTTACTGATTAGCAAAAATAAGGTAAAGACAATGAGGTACAGACCTCAAAAATGTTTCTGAAGTCACAGCACTTCATCAAAGTGAATAACCAAATTTTGATCTGTATTGATAAACTTCAGTTGTCATGGAGATCAGCAGGATAGAGAACGTCCAGTGCCTAAGGCCATGCATTTTTATGAATTACCCATGGATTTGGGTGCAGTGTTGTAACCCTTATCAGGGTAGCTTACTTACTGGGCAGGATAATGGTTTTGGAGATTCAGATAATTTTTCAGAAGCCTCAAGTTGAGAGCTAACTTGGGAGCATCCAAATTAGACCATTCTGTCTGGTTTCCCTTTCCCTCCCACGTTGCTCAGAGCGAAGTTTGTTGTTTTGAACGTGTTGTTAGGCTGAAAGGGATAGATCTGGGATTTTATTTGTTCCCAAATCAGTTTGCACCTTTGTTTCTTTGAATTGGCTACTTAGTGTAAAGATAAAGGTGTAGTTGAAGCAACTGGTCATGCAGCAGTTGTTGCGAGACGGCAGACAATGGGGAATAATTCTGACATCTCTATTCTTGAACGTGCTTTCAACTTACATCAAAGCTTGATGCACACCAGCATCCATGGTCTTCCATTTACTTTTTGCTGCCATTCACATTTTTGCCTCTACCATATGAGAACAAAAGGAGTTTAATTTCCCCTCAGTGTCTCTGCTTCTCCTTGCCATTGATTTCTTGTGTCTCACTTCAGCAACTAACATGCTTCGCATCCAGCGGTTTTAGTTTTACGTCTGAAGAATTATTAGGATGTACTGCAAGCAAGTACATAGACCTTAGAGCCTGAGACATGGAAGGGGCAAGAAAGATGGTGCTGTCACAGTGCAGAAGGTTTTTTGATCTGGAAGGGTGAACTTCTCATGAGGCTTGTGTAATTAATACTGTGCATAAACGGAACTGTGTGATGCAAACTGGGTAATTGGTTAATTGCCCAGGCACAAATTCTTCCTGCCTTCCACTCAAAGGCCACCAGGCTACAATGGCTTAATATTGAATTAAGTCTCACTTAAGATGGTTCAAACAAATGTATACTACCTCAAGATTGGACTCATCCAAAGTTGTGCACATGGTTCACATCGTGGTCTTAGTACCTCATTTGCTGTGTGCCTGTATCATTACTGAGAGATTTCCAAATTGTAATTCCTCTTATATATTTCCAGTGAAAACACTGGAGCTGTTCAGCCGACGAAATGTCTGCAAGCCCAGGCCTTTTCAACAAAGGCAGCATTCTTTTTATTCATTAAGGAGGATTACAGAGATGGGTTGAAACTTGGATCGTTATCTGCAGGGACACCATATAACGTGTAAGGCAGGAGAGGCAAAATAATGTAACTGAAGCTTCAGAGCTGCAAATTATATAAACGCAGGGTAGCTATACCGATGCTGAGCTCTGCCAGCTGACAGGACTAAGACCTGTCTATAATGCTTGAAAATCCACTTCTTGGGGCAGACTGTGACAATAAACACTCTGTGGATTTTGCCCATTTGTTTGTTTTAAGGACAATGAGCTAATCACATTCTCGGATATTTTATGTCTGGATTTGGACATATATGTTCTTCATTTCAAACAGTAAATGTATATTCAAAACCATTTAAGGATCTCATTCGGTGTGGTACATTTTTCTCACTAAACATGCTATTGTCTTCTACACTACAGTTACGTTACTACACCTCCATCAGAATTATTCCATAATGCATGACATTAGTCTATGCTCTGGAATCAGTGAGAATAAACTAGCTTGTTAAAATAGGATCTTCAGAGTTAATACAGAGGAAGGATCAGGACGTGTAACCTTGAAGCTGCAGTTCATTTAAAGGCTATTTTTGATGGAAGTATTCTGCTCTCTACTACCAGCTTTATTCTCTAGAGCACAGCTAAATATTAATCTTTATCCCTTCATTATTTGATCTCTGATGGCTTTTTCCATCCTTGTATGTCCACCCTATAGAAGTTAGCAAAGCCGAGAAAGGACACTGTAGAGATGATTTTTGGCTCTCTTTGACCATTCTGTTTCATCTTCAAGCCTCAGTTCTGCACAAAGGTCAGAATTATTGGACAAAAAGTTCCAGTTCAAGTTCGTATTTGTTAAACATCCATTTTCAGCCTCAGCTATAGTCCTCAAGCAGTAATCCGGCTTCAGCCTCTGGAGAGGTGATAGTGGTTTCCTCACAGACATACTGTTTCTGTGTCAAATTATTGTTGTAATTACCATGCTAGCTTTCAGTTACAATAGATTAAATCTAACTTTGGTGGAATTAAAAGTACACTCAGATAAAGTGTGTAGAGGACATCATTGAATGTTCTTTATAACGTGGGAGCTTTGAAATCCATAGAAGATCCTCATGAGGTTTCCCACCTACATTCTAGTTTTTAGCTTGAAGTTCGATGACTTTATGTTCACATAGACACAAAAAACGCGAATCTTCTTTATGTTCCTCCAAATCACTGAAAAAAAAAAGCAATCCAGTGAGCTGTGTAAGAAACATCTACGCAAAACAGCGAAGAGAAACAAAGCTGGCCTCTCACATGTTAAACCAATGCAAGAGACTTAAGAGGTAGAAGCTAAAAAGTCAGATGAAAGAAAACTACTACCACCCATTAAAGTCAACTGATTTTAATGTGTTTTGGGCAAGGACTATAAAGGAGACCTCACACTTTCTCTTTGTTTTCCAACTTACTTGTTTTCAGATTATTCCCAGGTGTCAGAAGACCCTCCTGGAATACCTCAGACCCCTTAGAGAGGTCAGGGGAAAGTGGTTTTGGTTTGGTGGTGTTAGCAGTAAAAAGTAGAGCTATAGGTAACAAGAGTAAGACTTTGACAAAAGCCGACTAGACTAAGACTTTAGGACTTGTTTTCAATTGAAGAGCAGAGAAACAGAGTTACCTTTCTTACGAAGAGCACAACAATGCTTGTACGTTCAGCAAGACAGCATGGGATCCACCTGATTCACTAAGATAATCATGCTGGGCTCCTTCCATGTCAATAGAGATCTATCCAGTCCAGAGAATAAAATCCTTGGTACAATTTATTTCGTTGTAAACAAGATGTTTAAAATAGGTCAGATAAATCTCGCTTTATGGCTTGTTTCTCACCGCTGACTGCAAAGCTAGCATGGGTCGACAAGGTAAAAGGCACACACCTATATTGTAAACTTCGAAAATTAAATGAGATGGAATTAAATAACGACTTTGCCTGGATGAGAGGGGTGAATGAGTCTACTTGCACACAGTGGATCAGGGCCCGCAGTCACTGCGGCAGGACGGAATTGTATAGCCTGTTTTCTGCTCGCAGAACGAGTTCAGTTTTCCAAACTGTTTTTATCTGATCTGTAAGTCCAGAGTTTTTGTAAATGTAGTTGGTATTTTGGCCAGGAAACAAGACTAGCCTCAGGAAATTCTTAGCTATTGAGTAGCAAGGAAAAGAAATTCCCCAACCTATAACAATATCAGCTTTAGGTAAGCAGGCATGTAGCATAAATAATAGACGGTATGGCTCAATTTTTTAATTTTTTTCTCTCTCTCCCATACAATCTTTCTACTTTCACTTTGGTTAACTTTTTACTGTATTTTCAGTACTTTATTTCATTGATTTGTTTCTACATTCCTTCTCCTCCTACTGCATGGTTGCCAATCCTATTTATAGTGAGGTTACATAGCATTACTTGAGCAGGTGCACAAAGGTTCTTAATGAAGCAAATTTTATTTTGCATGAATCAAACTCTACCTTTATTGTGTTTCCCAAAGGATTCCCCTTCAGTATATTTAGAGACAACCCACAAACTCTGTCATTCCCTGTGTGCTATTAGTGACCTCAACCCAGAACCCCGACTTTTTTCATTATGGATCTCCATGGCCTTGGCAATAGAGCATAACTTCATTCCCCTGAATCAGCATGCTCATTTTACTTCTCTTAAGCACCTCTGAGAAACCTACAAAGTCTCTAGAATTGAATTGCAACAACCTTTGCCTCAAATTTGTGTACTCTCTCATTTGCATTAACTTGCCGGACATCAAGGTGTTCAGTCTGACAAGACGGTCTTCAGCCACATCATACATCACTCATTTAATCCTGGGAATGTTTAACTCTTTCTTTCCCCTTCCACCCTAGCACCCTCCCTCTTCCTCCCAGATGCAGCTGCAGTCCATGCCCAGGACACATGCGGTGAGACTCAGCTTGTTTGCCTTTAGCTGTCTAAAGTCTCGTATTTAATCGAAGCAGTCTAGTCATCGTCTATGGTCAAACCGAGAGACCAGGGCACCTCCGTAAGACAATGCATCCCGTATGTCTTAGACACCTCTGTTACACAGTTCAGCTCAGCCTCTGGAAGTGCCTGTTTCTTTCCATGAGTGACTGAGTTAAAGGTGACAGTTCAGTTTGAATTTGTCTTAGATACATATAGTTAGATGTGACCAATTCCATTCTGTGTGTGCCTACAGAGATCTGAGGATCCTGCCCTAATTAATGTAATGTTTTGATATCCATAATCTCATTTATATTCATTTTCTCTTATTTAGCTATTTTTTCCTCGTTATTTCTTTCCGGTTCCTGTCTCCTCTGTCTCTTCTCTCTTTCTCCCTTTCCTTCCAATAATGCTTCTATTTTGATAATAAATAAACAAATAAATAAATAAATAAAGTTTAAAATAAGGGGGAAAAAAAGGGAAGAAAACTATCAATTCTGTACTTTAAAGATTTTGGGTCACTTTACGATATCTAACATCAGACAGAGGATTCTACTGAAATCAGACAGGATGGCAGAAAAACTGCTAACAGCACTGAAATATTAATGTTTTCCTCAGAAGTGCTAGCAAAGTTTTCCATCACAAGCCCATGCGTAAACATCCCCTCATTGAGTGGGGAGCGGTAGTTAATTCTTAGATGTTATTTTCAAAATCAATTCTGTCCTTTTTTAGAATTCTAGCAAATATCAAGTGCTGTCATGTTAGTTCTGCTCACTAGAAAAACCTGTAATGAAAATCAATCACTGCCAAATAAAACGGGGCATAAGCAGTAAAGGAAACACGGTGGGGATTTTTTTTCCGGATTAGTACAGCAACATTAAACATGTCATTGAAGAACACAATCCCTTACAACACCCCGTGACTAAGAGTTTTCAAAGTGATTATTGATTTTTAGATGTTTCATTTTCAGGTTATGTACCTTAAAACGCCTTCCTAAGCTCTGCTTTTCAGCACACGCCGAGCAGCCCTCTGGTGGTAAAAACTGGTCTGATAAAATGTGTTTCAGACGAGGTGATCAAAAAAGGGGTGAGACACTCAAAATCCGTAGTCACTTCTGAAAGTCTCAGCCATAGTAAAAGGGAACCATCCCTAAAACTTCCCTCCTTGGTTTTGATCAGTCTGAGCTGACAATTAATGCACAACTCAGCCCTGTGAAGAGCAGAGGCGGTGCAAAATTTTATCACAAAACATCCAAGAAATGAGATTCATTTTGCAAGTTGAAACGTGATTACTATTTCTATTTGCTGGATGCCACAATACTGTGTTCTCTCCAGCTCTGATGCTCTAATCTTTAATAACAAAGCAGCTGTCAGGTTTTGATTACCCAGAAGGAAACAAAACAAAACAAAACTCCAGTAAATGGGATTGGCATAAAGGAGTTAATATTAGGGAGAAATTTAACCTGGTTTCAATTTATTCTGCTTTACTGTTCAGTTTATAAACTGCGTCTTCCACCTATAGCTAGGTGAACACCTGTCATAGGCTGTGCATATTAGCAGAGCAACAGAAGCAGAGTTTGATATGTTTGAATAAAGTTAGATGTTTGCCTTGTAGGCAATTGCTTTAAAAAATCATTATATTATCCTTTACAGTCAACGGAGCTTTGGTCAGGGTGGTCAGTGGTGTTTGATGTGCTGTTCTAAAGTGAACATCTAAACCAGGTCAGGTATACCCTGACCAAGAAGTGTGTATTACTCTCTTGGCTACTTATTTTCTCTGTTGATTCTCAAGGGATCAAGGATGTCCAGTTTACTCAGACTTCTACACTGTAAATATCCAACCTTCCCTGAGGTGAATCCCACCAAAACAACCATGTGTTGAAAACAAACCAAACCAAAAAATCTCCCCTCAAAAGCTGACAAGAAATTACTATTTTCAGTTCTCATGTTTTTCAGCCTACCATAACAGATACAAAATCCCGACCCCTTGAACCCCCCAAATGCCTTCCCGTGTTGTTTCAGATTACCCTTGACAGCTGATTTGAATTAGCCGTTCTCTAGCTAGTTGTAAATGTGAACATCCCGTTCTCCGTAGCAGCTCTTTCTAGAATACAACATGTGGAGACCATGGCCCTGGTCCATAGTATATGTGCCTGCTGCTTTTATGACCACACCTGTCTTAGTGTGTGTGACCAAAAATAAGTGATATACCTCCGAATTACCAGTGAGACGTGCAGTTTTCATACTGAACTCCCCTCCCCAGGCATCAAGGAAGCTGGGCGAAAAAGTGCTTTGGTGTCCTCAGTAGTACGCTTCACTAAAAAGAAGGGATCCACTGCCTTGGGTACTTACACACGAAAACGAGGAACATCTGATCCAACTTCATCTTAGATTAACCTCCATCCTACAAGTTTATGTTACTATTTAATTGTTCTCCACAAGCGTGCAGTCAACTTTCATTCAATATATCGTTCTGTTACCCTCTGTACAATACCAGACTGCGAAGGTCATGTGTATTTTGGCTGCGTAACGCTGCCCGCCTGCCTCCAGGTTGTTCAACCTTTGGCTTGTCTGTGAATCAACACATCACAACTGCCAGCCGCCGCCCGTGCGTTTTAATTGTTTTCTTTATTTTTGCTTCAGTCAAGCAGCTGGTTTGTGCTGTAATTTCATTCTGTCATGTCCGCTTTCCATCTTTGTGACGTGTCTCATGAAATGTGTTGAACGTGACCTACCTTGGCCTGTTCACGATATGCTGAAAAAAATGCTAATCTTGTCATATTTAGCAGCTGCGTTCAGAAATGCTACTGTAAGCCTAAGAGGGCTAACCAGCACTCTTGCAAGATGTCAGAACTATCAACCATTACCCTGTAAGTGTACGCAATCCTGTGACATTACTGTGTTTGTATGACGTATGTTGCAAGTAAATGAATGGATATTAGCGGAGGGGTAGTAACCAGAGAGCAAGCACTCATTTAGTTCTTGTTGCATGTAGAATTTTTTATTGTTCTTCTGTGCTTTTGCTGATGCGCCACGATCAAGGATTTCAAGGTTGTTTTTTTAAAAATTTTGTAATTATCACTGATGCTATTTATGGGTTTGGGTAGTGTCTGTATAGAAACTATTAATAGTTAATCTTTATTGTACAGCAAAGCAGTGAGTGCTGGTCATACTGAGAGTAAATGTTTCACCTGAAAGTTTGTTAGAACAAGAGGGGCAGGGCAGGATTGAGTGAATCAGACTCTCAGCTGGTGTAAAGCAACTTATGTCCATTAAACGAGTGTTAGTATACACCCAGGGGTGAGGAGAGGCTAAGGTTAACCTAATATAAAAATATTACGTGTCTAGTCAGAAGTCTTTGTCAAAGATTTGCCTATGGAGAGTGAAGCATCTAGAAAAGTGAATAAATGCCACTTAGTCTAGAGACATGTGAATAATCACTTTCTCATAGAGCACCTCACTCCCTGGTACTGGTACAAGAAGCCCACAGGATTCGTTTAGACGAGTCGTACCTTTCAGAAATCTGGTATACGATATGTTTCCTGGTGAAATTTCCCCTGAATTTCACAGCAGTCTTACGAGTGCAAAGCAATAGTCTCCGAGATGTCCTGCCACACAGATCCAACAGTCCAGCGTTTTGCTGAAGAATACTTAGTCGTTAACTTTGACACCATTAAGGAAAAAAGGTTGTTCTGTAACTTATAGCTGCATATTTTGTTATGTTTGTTAGCTAGAAAAAAAAACATTTAAAAAGTGAAAATAAATTTTGTCTGTGATTTTACATCTCCTCAAGGTATTTAAGAAATAGACCAATGAAGATGCTCAAAAGATTCAGTCAACAGACTGACACTGTGCAAAAGCCGATAGAAGAAACAGAGAATAGAACAGTCAGCAGATCCTTATTCTACATTGAGAGAAGCTTGAAGTCTAAGAGCAGTTAGGTAAAACTAGGACCTACATTTAGGAGGAGATAGTTTGAAATAAGAAGTTCACTACTTAATCTACAACCTAATGCAGCATAGACTTTATGTTGGGCCTTTGCAGAGAAACAAATTTCACATTAAATAAGTGCAGTGTTTCAGAAAGATGGCAGGCTGACAACTCTCTAAGGTGAAGAAGTTCAGCCTAAACATGAGCCCAGAAAAACTCTGTACACTTCCAATAAACTTAATTAAACCTTATTTTTTGTGTTAAAATATGAAAGTCTCAGTAAACTTCCACTGCTTTTCAAGTCCTTAGTCTGAAGATGTGCTTTATGCATGGGAAAATTAAAAAGCTTTAATCGATGACTGTGTTTAGGTGTTACCTCAGGTCTTTGAAAGTGATCCCACAGACCTAATTAAGCTTTTGGAAAAGACATGTATCTATCAGGGAGATTACTGAGGTTCCTGAAAGTCACATGTTAACTATGTTTAGCATCCTTTTGGTAAAATAGATACTTTAGTTTATTAAACATGAGCTATATTAAGCATTTCATCACTAATGACGTCCTGTGTCTTCATGGTTTGCTCTTTATCCTTCTATTTGAAATATTGTCATGATTATTTTTGTACATATTCATCACTGAGCTACGGCCAAAGAGATGAGATTCCTCTAATCTGAAGTTTACAAACCTACAGTGCAGCAGTTTATAAAACAAACTCAGTCCAGATTCCCTTTGTAGTCAATGAGAGACTTGGGATGCGACAAGGCCTTCCCCAGGGACGGGGGATTCGTCCTTGTGCGTAAGTGCCTGTTACTCTTCATTGACAATAAAGGGAATGCAGGTGTGGAATTAATTTAACTAAAAATAGATTTCATCATTGCAGATGTAACTTTAAGCTAGTCAATATATACATCAATAGATGCATTCAGTACACACCCATGGCGTTTACAACAGGAGTCACCTCTTCTTAAAGAGGCATCTGTAGCAGGCAAGAACTATGCCTTAAAAGTGCATTTTTCTCTGCATCGGCTTTAGAGGCATTATGTTAATAATTTTGACATAGATATTTACAGTACGTATGTCCAAACCTTGGTGAGATGAATGTTGTTCTACATGACTACCACAGACCTTGATGTCTTCACTGCAAAAGTTTATATTTGATCAATTTAATTTCACTTAAGACTCAGGATTTAAACTGAACAATCCTCTTACTTCAAAGATGCAGGCCTATATAGCAAAACAACTACATAGTCTTTCTTCGAAGGCTAAGGTTTGAAGATCTTTTTCTTCTTTTGGCAGTCTCTGATATTTTGTCTCAAAAAAGTTGGGTGGTGAGAACCTCTAAGAACAAGGCAACAAACTCTTTGCCAGAGTAAAAGTTATTCTGTATTTTATCCTTACCTTAACACCACACAGTGCCATCTGTCAAATCTTACGTAAGTTACAACGGCTTTTTTGAGCTTTGCAATTAGTCCAAGAGAAGCAGCTACAGTCCCAGCAGAAAGGGAACAAGACACATCTTCAGTGCGGTGGAGATAACTGGAACTGAGGGGAGAGTAAGCTCTAAGCTACACTTTTCACTTCTCTCTCAGAGACAGAAAAAAGAATGACAACCACAAATTTCCTTACACAAATGCTTCTGGAGCTTCAGGTCCCCTGATGTAGAGGACCCATGTTTTCTGATGGCCTCCTTCATTCATTCCAAATGGCATCACCACGTATCCAGCTTAGCGGTTCTTACAGTTGTATCTGCAGGTTCTGAACCTAGAGATTTATCTTTGTTACATCCCATTCACAGAAGCTGGAAGAACCTATTTAGATCATTTAGAACCCATTGGTCCTTGTTCTCTATTGCACAGTTGCTCAACATATTTATTTTTTTTTCATCTGATGTACAGTTACTGTCTTTGTTAGATCACAGCATTAATTTGTCTTCTAGAAATCTATTTTAAAATGCGGAATAGGAACACACTGGAACATTCAGTAGAAATCACTGGAAATTCTACTCAGCAAAGCAATGTGACGTGTATTTTCATTTCCAATTCATGCCCAGTTATGTCCTATGTAATATCCATAGACACTTCAGCATCTCCTTAATAAGCGTGAACGTGCAATGGAAAAATAAAGACATGGTTCCTTCAGATACTGGTCAAAGTTAGAGAATGTTTCTACTTTCTATCCTTTTACTATAAAGATGTCTTTACATAATTCAATAAAAGAGTGAGGAAAAATAGAGGACACCATTACCTACGTCTTCTTGTACTAACACTTTATGGAAAGGTCACATTCATAGCCATGCTATTGGAGAAAATCTCATGTTTAAACTGTTTTTAAGGAAAATAACAGCTGAAAAATAGAACATCAGCCTCAACAAAAACTGAAATACAACTTGCTTTTTTATAAAGTAACCTTAAGACATTCTTTACCTGTTGGAATGTAACCAGGGTTTTTGCTAGACCTTTTGGAGAACATCTCTCTCTTCTAAACAGCCAGTTTAAGCCCAACTGAGTGATTATTGTCCTCAAAACTGTGGGATCCACCCCCTGAGTTTCTTGCTGGTCTGAAAAAGTGTGGGAAGAAAAGAGGATAAATATCTTTGGCTGTTACACTCCTGAGAATTTCGCTGTATTCTTTAACATCTTCATTTCACCATTGCACATAAACTTCCATGTCTCACAGTTGCTGCTTTAAGTCTTCTTTCTTCCTAATGTTCTTGAAAAGACACAATTCATCATCATCCACACAGTCATTAATAATCTCTCAAGTTTTTCTTATAATTAAAATCTTCTTTTCCTCTTAATCATCTATAAACTTCAGAATGTGTTACTACTTACATTGCATGTATTTTCTTCCTGACTTTTATGACAATATTGAAGACAGTATCTCATATAAGTTGATGATGACATTATATTTCAAGATCCTACAAACTAATTGTATGATTAATCAGATATAATTAATGCCCCAAAACTGACAATAGAAAAAATCTTCCTCTGCATCTTTCCCCAAATTAAACTCCTATGACTGGTGAGACACAACTTACTAATAGGCAATTCTAGTCTGACTTTTAAATCAAAATAACGTTTATTCTGTTGTTGTTGTTGTCATTAATTCTGAATATAAAGGGTAACAGATTTTGAGAGATGATACTTCTTTGTCCAGTTTACTGCCTTTATTTGATTTTTTTTTATTCCATGTCTAGTTTAAGACACTTTTGTTCTTTATATCTGTTTTTGTTTATGGAGATAGTAGTATTCTACAATCTTTTCCACAATATTTCTGTTCCTTTTCATTAATGTGATTACTTGTCCATAAAGAAAAAGGACTAGAAGGGACCTTGAAAGGTCTTTTAGTCCATTACACTGGGTTGCTCCTGTATCACTTACTTTTTCTAGAGATCACCAAAGCTCTTCGTCAACCTGTTCCAAGGTTGTTCCTCTGTTAAAAAACTTTTGGTCAACGTCTAACTTGATAATTCACAAGCACTGTGTCCTCTGGTTTGCGGAGTCTTTCACCAAGACGTGAGATTTGGTGTGCATCAGCCTAATGAATCATGTGTGTTTAGAACAATCTCAAGGCAAGGGCTGCAATGTGTTTGTCACCATCAGTGCACAAAGTACAACTGAGGGACACCAGCGATGAACTGATGTCCCATTCCCAGTTTAGTATTGGATATAACAACATATGGTCACAGAGTTCTTGGCAATATATTGATTAAGCCGTCACTTTCAGTAAGACAAACACATCATTTTGGCGATATTGTGGAGCCTGTATTAGCAAATTCAAAGGTGTCCGCAATGTGCCATGTAGATATAAGCAGAGTGAACATTTGAATTTTAAAAAGTATGCAGCTCTTCCAAAAACCTTTATTGCTTTTTAGCTTCTTTTGTCCTCCATCTACTGCCTTAACTTACTTGAAGGAAATCAATAATTTTTTTCCCCCTTTGAAAATGTCCTGGAGGTTACTTTAGGCCACTTTGATTATAATAAAGCACTTGCCTTGTTTTCAGATCAACATTTGCTTTCTCTCGGGTCTTTTTTGCTGCTCAGTCAGCAAATGACACTGACCAAAACTGATACATAAGTCTTGGCTGGACCCCTACTTTTGGGGAATTTCATCCATACTCAGCTAAGTGCTTACAGGTACACACATTCATTTCCAGCCCTTTTATTTATACCTACTGAGTTCGATTTCTCTCTAAACCCTCTTTATTCTGATGCAATGGAAATTAGTTACACCATGGAATTACACTTAGGTTTCCAACAGTATAAATGAGACCAAAATCAAGACCTTGAGGAATAGTCATGAGTATAAGAACATACAGAGGTTTTGTAGCTTTATTTTTATTGCTATTTTGGAATTTTTTTGCTGTGCAGAAATAAATTCACACACACACACACACACACACAGACAAAAGTGATTTCAAATATTCCACTGGGATTAAGCAATTGGGTGAGAGGTTTATTACTGTGCTATGGTAGCAGTCTGAATCCCTTAGCAAGATTACCCTCCTCGCGTTTGGCACGGTAGAAAAAATCCCTGCTTATAATAATGCAAATTAAAATAACAGTACAGAGTATTAAGCATTACTAATGCACTATTATTGTAGCAGTGTGAAGAAGTGGGAGCAAACTACAGTGTGTGTGAAATCACTGTTTGGGAACAAATGGGAATGTTGTATATTTGTTTGTATAATTATACAGTGTATGTATTTCCCAAAAGGGAGGCAACAAAATATTTTCTGTGTTTTCTTCTTTAATTAAAGCACAAGTTGTTTATTACAAGGCTGCATTAAAGTTCTTTCACTCTATTGTAACAGGAGACTGGCTCGCTCTACACTACTGCTTATCCCCTTGTTTGGAATTCACTACACGGTGTTTGCTTTTTCTCCTGAAAATGTCAGTAAGCGGGAGAGACTAGTGTTTGAATTGGGACTGGGATCTTTCCAGGTGATTATACAGTGAATTCTGCTTTTGTTATAAAGAAATCTCTATTCATTATAACTACTTTGCATGTACAGTTCGCAGACTGTGTGTTTATTTATGTATATGTTTTGTAGACTAAGATTTTGGGTTGGTTGGTTGGTTTGTTTGTTTGTTTTAACTCCAGTTATTTTCTAGCATTTACTGAAGGATTTGAATTACATTTTTTTTTTCTCTCCTATTTACCTAGGGTTTTGTTGTTGCTGTTCTCTATTGTTTCTTGAATGGGGAGGTAAGACTTTTAATATTTAACCTCCGCCACCCACCATCTCCATCCCATTTTCTTGTGGGAGTAACTGCTATTCTAATGCTTCACTGTAACTCATCATCTACCATATTCCCTAATACCTTAGGCCGAATCTCACACTGTCTCAGCAAAAGAAAGAGGATGTGTGATGTCTTTATCAACCCAAAACCTTGGCCTTGCCAGAGATGATGGCTCAGATTAATGCTCCCTAACAGAGGTAGGGACTGTACTGGGCTCTTTGGGTACGTCATCCCAGGTGCAGAACTTTACACGTGTCTTTGTTAAACTTCATAGAGTTCTTGCTAGCCCACTCCTCCAGCCTGTTCAGTTCTCTCTGTAAGGTGGCTCTCCCATCTGACGTGTCCGCCTCACCACCCAGATCGGTGTCATCAGCCAACTTGCTGAGGGTGCTTTCGATGCCATCATCCAGATCATTTATGAAGATGTTGAACAGTTTGGAGTCCAGTATCAATCCCTGGAGGACCCCACTAGTGACGGGCTGCCAGTCTGAGTAAAAAACACTGTTCACCACCCTCTGAGTGTGGCCTGTTAGCCAGTTTCCTACCCATCTTGCAGACCACCCACCCCATCTATATCTTGCCAGTTTGCTGAGGAAAAGGCTGTGGGAAACAGCGTCAAATGCTTTGCTGAAGTCCAGGTAAACAACATCCACTGCTCTCCTCATGTCAACAGCAAACATTATTTTGTTGTAGGAGATGATCAGGTTAGTCTGGCATGACTTGCCTTTGATAGATCCTTGCTGTTTTTTCCCACTCACCTGCTTCATTTGGTTTGTGATAGTTTCTAGGTCTCATTCCATTATTTTCCCACGGTCTGAACTAAGACTAATGGGCCTGTAGTTTCCTGGGTCCTGAATAGAATAGAATAGAATAGAATAGAATAGAATAGAATAGAATAGAATAGAATAGAATAGGAGCAGAGCCTCTTTTGGGCCCTTCTTGTAGATTGGTATGACATTTGCCCTCTTCCAGTCATCAGGGATATCCCCTGATCTCCGTGACTTTTCAAACGTTATAGATAGTGGCCTTGAAACAATGTCAGCCACTTCTCTTCACACCCTGGGGTGGATTCCATCTGGTCCCATAGAAATATGTGAGTCGAGCCCCTGCAAGAGGCCATAGACCAGACCTTCCTCCATCACTGTTGAGTTGGCTCATGTGGTGTTGTAACTACTTGAGCCTTTGACCTGGGGTCCAGCTGCTCCAGTAAAGACAGAGGCAAAGAAGGTATTGTGAACCTCTGCCTTGTCAGCGTTACTAGTGACTGGTTTCCCTCTGCTGTTTAGCAATTGGCCTATGTCTTCCTGTGCTTCTGCTTACTGGTCACGTATCTGAAGAACCCTTTCTTGTTGTTCTTGACTTTTTTTTGGCTGTTTTCAGTTCTAGCTGAGCCTTAGCCTTCCTGACTGCATCTCTGCATGCCCTAGCAAGGTTCTTGTAGTGCTTGATGGCTATTTGGCTGCCTTTCCATAGCCAGGATGCTGCTTTTTTTGCTTTTAAGCAAAACCTCACTGTTAAGACAGCTGGTTTCTTGTTCTGCCTTCTTCCTTTCCCTTTGTAGGGGATGGACTGTTCTTGTGCTTCTAGGAGGCTGTTCTTGAGCCTTCTTCCCAGCACTCACAAGCTTCTTTCCCAGCACTCACAAGCTTCTTTGTCCTTCATGGATGCTTCCCATGGAATCCCTCACAGCTGGGCTCTGAGCATATTGAAATTGGCTCTTCTAAAAGCCAGGGTCTTTGTCCTACTGCTGGTCTTCACTGTCCTCAGCAGTATCTTAAACTGCACAATGTTATGATCACTGTATCCAAGGCTACCATTGGTAGTTAGTTACGTTGTCAAGTAAGTCTTGATTTGTGAGCAGTAAATCTAGCAATGTGCTGTTCCTACTTGGCATGTCCAGCATCTGTAGCAGGAAGCAATTCTCAATACACTGCAGGAACCTGATGGAGGACTTGTGTACCACTGTGTTGTATTCCCAGCCAATATCTGGGCAATTTACGTCACCCATGACAACCAGGTTCTGTTGGCCTGAGACTTCCTTAAGCACCTGAAGTAAGGTTTTGTCAGCCTTGTCATCCTGATTGGGAGGTTGGCAACAGATACCTAACAAAAGATCCCCCTTGGTGACAATTCCTCTAATCTTGACCCAAAGGCATTCAATAGAACTTTCATGGTCTCCATAACTCACATCCATACACTCAAATTTCTGTTTTACATAAAGTGCAACTCCACCTCCTCTTCTTCCCTTCCTATGTTCCCCAAAGAGTTTGTAGCCATCCATTGTGGTCTTCCAGTCATGTGAGTTTCTGTGTTTTCTGTAATATCATAACTCTCCGGCTGGGCACGGAGCTCCAGTTTCTCCTGTTTGCTGCCCAGACTACGTGCATTGGTATACACAAACTTGAGGCGACTGGACTTAGAGTTCTTGCCTTTGGAGAGGGTTGGGGGGGCATTCCTCACTATTCTGGTAGATGAACTCATCCAACCTGCTGCTTATGAATATGCAGATGTCACAGCTTTGGACACTACCCCCCAAGTTCTTTAGTTTAAAGCACAATTCACTAAGTCGACCAACCTGCTAGTGAAGATTCTTCTGCCTCTTCTAGGTAGGTGTATCCCATCTCTCCCCAATAGGCTGTATTAATTGAAGAATGTCCTATAACCGTAGAAAACAAAACCCTGGCATTGACACCACCCACGAAGCCAGATATAGATCTGCATGATACATTGACTTCTGCTTGCAACCCTGTCTCTGACTGGAAGACAGAGGAGAAGATCACTTGGGCATCTGTCCCTTTTGCTTGTACCTCCAGGGCTCTGAAGTCCTGCTTGATCTTGCCCAGGCTTTGCTTTACCGTATCATTGGTGCTCACATGGAAAAGAAGCAGGAGATAGTAGTCTGTGCTTTTAACTAGTTGTGGCTATCTCTCTGTGACATCCTGGATCTTGGCTCCTCACAAGGGGCAAACTTCACTTGACTGTAAATCAGGTGGACAGACGGGTGCCTCAGTGCCTCTCAGTAGTCACCCGCTACCAGCACTCCCCGCTTCCTTTTGCAGCTTTTACTATGTGCTGCTGGTACACTTTCTCCCTGTGAATATTGCTCATTGGTTTTGTCCTCTGATGAGGCAGTGCTTTGAGGTTTTTGGAAGCATGGTGGTAGAGACCAGGCAAGGGCTGGGCTCTGCAGCAGACAGGAATCAGCTACCTAGCCAGGCTAGCCTGGGAAGAGTGGAGGCAGCCACCCAAACAGAGCTTCCTATCAGGGAAGATGCTGTCCAGGTGGAGGGATGCAAAGACTGCAACCTCACCTCTTGGGTGGAGGAGGGTGGAAGCTCCACCTTCTCAAGGTGGGCTCTGGTGGAGTCATTCAGGCAGCAGGTGAAGGAGCTGCAGGAGGAAGTTAGCAGGCTATGCAGTGTTAGGGAGGGCGAACAAGAAACAGATAGAGTATTATTTGAGACTTTGCAAGAAGAAATATTATGGGCCTGTGGCACTGACCTCCAAGGACTACCAAAGAGCTTCAGCAGAGAACAGACAGCACCTTGGAGAAGGAGGCACCATGGTCTCTGGTGACCCTGTGGGAACAGGTTATCACTTCACTCCCCTTCCTCGTGTGTACCACCCAGCGACAGACAAGAACACCTTTGACAGAGCAGCTCATCGGAGGCTGGAAAGATATATTGAGAAAATATCTCTACATGTTTCCTTGTTCTTATGCTATTTCATTCAGAAATATGCTCCAGACTACTGTCAGGAATGGGTAATAGACTTAGTAAACGTTGATCTGAGCTAGTATAATCTTATATTAAATCTTTACTATCTTATGTATATATGCACACACATGCACACCTAGCAAGACTGCCAGGAAATTGGTGATGAATGAAAAGTAGAAAAGCTATGGAATTATTTGCTTACTTTCTGATTGGACTTTTGACCACGGATTGTTTTACTGTTAGTGATTTACTGTGGGTGCCCATGAAAAAAGCTCAAGGGAAGGGAGGCTGTTGTATATGAACACAAGAGCTGTCATCTGCTTAGAGGTGATCTGAAAGCAGGAGGCAAAGTTTTCCGTAGACATGCATCCATTAATGGCAGGTGAGAGACAAGCCGCCTTTGTGGACAGGTTATTTCACTACTGTCAGTACCGTTTGGTTGCTGGTTTCTTTGAGCCCTTGTTTTGTATTTGGCATTAGCCATTGACGAAAACAGGATATTTTTCCCAAGAAGCTAGCTAAAGAACCTTATTGGAGTTAGTGTTGAACAGGTCTTCTATGCACCTCTGGGCTGCTCCTAAATTCTCTGAAGTCAGAGGCACAGAACTCAGGCTGTTATTCCCGCTGCAGGCCTGGACCTCTTTCAGACATGGAGAAGTTACTTCAGATTTTGCTGAAGTGAGGAGTTTCATAATAGTCTTAAAAGTTGTTCTGTCAAATTGTGGGGTTTTTTTCTAAACTTGATAATTTGTCAGCATGTCCTCGAGCGGCTAAGTACATAAAAAATGACCTTTTGAAGTTTCTCCCTAAAGGTGCAATCAGAAATAAAGAGAAAATGGAGGAGCTGGAAAGTCAACCGGTATTTTGCTGTGGATTTCAAACATCGTCATCCTTCTCTAGCGAGCAGCGGAGTGAACGGGGGGACACAACTCTCCATTCTGAGCAAGAGCAGCTCTCAGATTCGGATGTCCAGCATAAATGCAGAGAACCTAGCGACATGAGCAGCTAAGGAAAACAAATCAACCAACAAGCAAACCAAAAAACATCCCTTTAAAAGAAAAAAAACAAACATAGTTTTGGTGGTGGTATAGGTCTCCCTTTCCTTTCCTTTCCTTTCCTTTCCTTTCCTTTCCTTTCCTTTCCTTTCCTTTCCTTTCCTTTCCTTTCCTTTCCTTTCCTTTCCTTTCCTTTCCTTTCCTTTCCTTTCCTTTCCTTTCCTTTCCTTTCCTTTCCTTTCCTTTTCCTTTCCTTTCCTTTCCTTTCCTTTCCTTTCCTTTCCTTTCCTTTCCTTTCCTTTCCTTTCCTTTCCTTTCCTTTCCTTTCCTTTCCTTTCCTTTCCTTTCCTTTCCTTTCCTTTCCTTTCCTTTCCTTTCCTTTCCTTTCCTTTCCTTTCCTTTCCTTTCCTTCCCTTCCCTTCCCTTCCCTTCCCTTCCCTTCCCTTCCCTTCCCTTCCCTTCCCTTCCCTTCCCTTCCCTTCCCTTCCCTTCCCTTCCCTTCCCTTCCCTTCCCTTCCCTTCCCTTCCCTTCCCTTCCCTTCCCTTCCCTTCCCTTCCCTTCCCTTCCCTTCCCTTCCCTTCCCTTCCCTTCCCTTCCCTTCCCTTCCCTTCCTTTTCCTCTCCTCTCCTCTCCTCTCCTCTCCTCTCCTCTCCTCTCCTCTCCTCTCCTCTCCTCTCCCAACATTTCCTTTCCTTTCCCAACATTTCCTTTATGTTCATAGAGGTGAAAAAGCAAAGGAAATGTGTACATATATATCTTTTTAACAGCCACTGTAAATACCCAGCTGTACTCGAGGCCATTAATGGGAACATGTGTAAAAGACAAGCCACAGGCCAAGCCCACCCACTCCGTGATTTACATTTCAGAGCATCTGCAAGTAATCCGTTGTCAGTCAGAAGTAACAAGTGATTGCTGTGCAGTTGTGATCCTTGGTTGCCAAACTGATACTAATCTGTGAATGGACATGACCATTGCTATTTTTCAAATTGTTTTCCATTTTGGTTTGGATTTGCCGGGTTTTTTTTTTCCTAGTCAAACCTGTCATAGCCTGTCCCTGTCTTTTGGCATGTGAATTTCTGCAGTGTTTCTCTTTTGAGTCTTATGATGGAGCTCATACGCTTGGGTTAATCAAACCAGCCGATTCAGGAAGAACTCCAGAACATTAAGTTCACGGCTGGTTTTAGTCAGATGTTCCCAGCAAACGTAAAGAGACTGCTGTGCCGACGTGAAGCTGCATGGCTACCATCAGTCAGTGGGGGGACTCCAGGCGAGAGAGGTGGGATCAGCTCTGTTCTTCCGTACCCAGGGACGCTTCCGAGAATGCTTTATGTTCTAGCTAAGCTGTGAATTTTCTAAAAGGGCCACGCAGTTGAGATGTAGCTATATTTTTGGCATTGACCGATTGATTGATAGATTGATTGATTGGATTCTTTGAATAATAAAAATAACTGTCCCCTCCCTCCCACCTTAAGAGCAAAAGTCAATTCCAGGATGGCCTTTCCCTCCAGGTAACCTTGAGCCCTCTGCATCCGTGTCCAAACGTGGCATGTTTTTGGGTAGTGCTGTCACGCAGAGCGTGGTGCCTTTGCAACCTGGTTGACTTCTGTGTGTTGACTTTTCCCTGCCAGAGCAAGAGGCACAAGAGCGATCTGGCCTGATCATCTTGGAAGGTAAAAGTCATCTCCATTTGGTCAGCAACTAAACTGAACAATAAGATGGTTTGGAAGGAAAAGATAAAGACTTTGGATGACTTCCCACACCTGGCAGTTTTCTCTCTCTTTGGATATTCTGTTTGTTTAACCACCAATGGTCTTACTGCTTTTCTTTGAGAGGAACGAAAATGTTCTTTCAACCTTTGCCTTGTAGTTAAAGCCACGACTGGTACATACCTACTTCAATCAAATGTCGATGATGTCAATTCTTAAAAGTCTTTATACAGTGCATAAAGGCTTTGAGGACCGTCCTAGCACTCACTTCATTTTGGATTTATGAACTGGGATATATATATATAAAAATATATATATATGCGTGTATGTGTATGCATATATTAAAAAACAGAAATGAAAATGACATTTTAAATGTGAAGTTTTGAACTGAAACTAATAGTAACCAGGAAATTCAAAATTCAGGCTTGTCCTTTGCTGTTAGTTGACATGATCATGAACTAAAAAAAAAAAGTGAAAGACTCAGAATTTTAGCGTCAGCTGAGTGTGAGCTTTTAATTTCGCTGGTTTTTGTTAGTTTAGGTAAAAAAAAGTTTTAATGTCATTTTAAGCATAGGTTTTTAAAAATAATGCTAGTTTCCTTATTTTTAAAAGGAGAAAAAAAAAGTCTCAGAAAGTTGTGAAAGAAATATTAATTATAATACTTAACACTTATGTAGTGCTTTATGGGACATAATCTGCTCTCAGCTGTAGCAGTGTAAATGAATGTAAAAATAATTTGAAACAGACGGAAATGTTGGGCTTGACCTCATATTTGTACAGGATCAGGCTCTGATGAGACGCTTACACCCCTTTCAGGTGAAATCTATCCTTGCACAGAGGACCAGCAAAAAGCTTTGAAACCCTCACATTACACACCAGTATCTTAAGTGGGAGTTAAATAATCCAGGCACCTTTTTTTTTTTCAAGTCTTCAGCACTGGGTTGCTGCTCCGAGAGCAGAATTTGTCCCTCTCTGCCAGACTCTCGGCAAAAATCACTGAAGGATTTTTAACTGATAGATTGGAGCTTCCTCTCTCATTAGATGCTGCTAAAAGCTATTTTAGAAAGTTTCCCAAGGAACCACGCACTTTGCAGTCCAGAAAGACATGGGAGATGGGGAAAGTCAGATCTATCAGGTAAATACGTACTTGGACAATTTTTAAATGAGACTATCTAATGTCAGATGAGCAGATAACATTTAGTTTTGTATTTTCTGTAGTATGGGCTTTCACAAGGTATTATATTGACAATATTGTAAGTGTATTATTTAAAAAAAAATCAAAAAGTATATTTTGCATGAATGGCTAGTAGCCAATTTTCAAGCATTAATAAATTCGATCTTTTGAGAAAAAGGTGTTGAATAACTGCCTCTAGCTGGAGACTTTTTGCCATGTTTCAGTCCAGAGCAAGAAGGTGTTTGGATCGGGGTTTTTTATTATTATTATTATTATTTATGTTTCTTGTTGTTATTGAGGCTTTTTCTGAGCTTACTTCTGGATTCTGTTGTTTTCCTGGCTGTCCTACAGTGCTGTGCAATTTGAGTTGGTGGATCTCAGTCCAGTGCCTCGTGGGCAAACGTCCACATTGCCAAAACCACCCTCCAGTCGTGCACACTGGAGACCAGGTCCTCAGCTAAATTAAAATCAGTACAGAAAACTGTTGTTATTGTTAGAACAAAGCCACTTCACTTTGGCTTGGGATTTGGCCTCAGCACATTATTATTACTATTATTTTTTGGCAGTCTCAGCAAGAGAAGCCAAGGACTGAATAGTCATGAAAATTTGGACTTGCCCCTTAAATTCCTAGAGCCAACACTCAAGAGCAAGGCAAGTTGGAGGGCAGTGGAGGGGAAATTTCTGCTGTTGCAGTCCCTGGACAAATTGAAGTCTTCAGTACCTTTTACCAGCACTGAATTTTCTAGAAGAAATGGTATCTCTCGACATATTTAATATACAATATATTATACAAGCAACCCCCTTCTATTATGATCTTTTTATTGGCGGTGTTGATGCACTTGCAGATGTGGCTTTCCTTCGTCACTCGAACTTTCTCAGTGTTACTGGAAAGATCATACTTCAGGTGTATATAGTTATCTAAACCAGACCCTGATGCCATCGCACAAATTAGCTCTCCAGAAATCCTTATGTTGAATGTAAGCTGAAGATGCTGGACATGCATGGCCACCGTTCACAGTGGCTGTCGTTTCTATTTGTTTCAGGATGGAGGAAACCAAGAGGTGGTTTGCTTCTAAGCGTGTGTAAATATCAATTGAGTGTAACAGTGCTTTCTTTGATTTTTCACTGTGAAATATATTTTGGAGCTAGAAAGGCTATGTTATTAAAAACAATACATAATTAAAAGAAAAACAAGTGTGCAGTGCTCCTTGAGCCATTTTTTCTACCATGTCTATAATGTATTTCTTGTCTAATTTTCTTATTTTGCTTTTGTAAATGTACAAAAATTTTCTGTGCTGCAGCTTTTGTGAATATTTACTGTATCTAACCACTGTTTGATTATTGACTTTTTGATGTGGAGTGCTGGTACTACATGACAATTAACATCCCAAAATGAAAACCACAACCTATATTTCAAAGGACAAGTCTTGTTTCATTGCTGCATGGTGACCTCACCTCCTTTTACCTTCACCTACATTTAGCATATCTGGAACTCAGAGCCCAGGTAATGAAACTTAAATGCTTAGTTGTGAGAGTTATTCTTTCATAGAGGAAAAATACCCAAGTTCCTCTGCCTCATTTAAGTATTTGTATTTGAAAACCAGGTGTTAAAATGGGGTGGTGGGAGAAGAGAGAGACATGAAGGCAGGTGAGTCCAGAATGAAATGCAAAAAAGGTGCAGTTTGGAAGTTTAATTCAGACACTGTATTCGGTGCCTAGCTCCTCCTTTTCGGCAGCTGTCCATCATTGCAATTAAAGAACTATGTCTTGCAACTACAAAGCTAAATAACAACCAGAAGTGGGCAGGAACTGACTGTGCTGATGATCTGAGATTACATTTGCAAAGATGACTTGCCCTAGAGTCTCTCCATTGTCAATGGCAAGCGTGAGATACCTTCCAGAGGGGAATGCAGAGCAGTTCATAGAATCATAGAATCAACAGCCCAGGTTGGAAGGGACCTCGAACAATCATCTAGTCCAACCTTTCCTGAGAAAGGGAGCCTAGATGAGATTATCTAGCACCCTGTCCAATCGCATCCTGAAAACCTTCAGTGATGGGGACCATACCATGTCCCTGGGGAGGTTTTTCCAGTGAATGATTGTTCTCATTGTAAAAAATTTCTTTCTTATATCAAGATGAAACCTCTTCTGGTGCAACTTGTACCTGTTCCCCGTGTCTTCTCCATGTGGGTCCTTATGAAGACACAGCCTCCATCCTCTTTGTAGCCACCCTTTTAGTACTGGAATACTGTGATGAGATCCCCCCGAGCCTTCTCTTCTCCAGGGAGAAAAGATGTAACTCCTTCAGTCTTTCCTCATCGATCACATTGTCCATCCCTTTGATCATCTTCATGGCCCTCCTTTTGACCCTCTCCAGTTTGGCCGCGTCTTTCTTGAATTGTGGGGACCAGAACTGAACACAATAGAGTGTTTTTTAGACTCCTTCTCAAAATCTGACCTGGGAGAATCTGATCCTCTTCAGCAGTGATGAAAGGAGTAGTTGCCATAATTTGCCTTGTCCATGTCATTTTGTAAAATTGTGGCTTTTCGTAATATTGTCGTATCAATGATGGATGAAATTCTGTTTCTGCATAGCATGATAGCTTCTGTGCTTGCATGTGAAAGGCTATGCAGGACCTCTGGTTAGCTCAAAGATTCATTTTTTTTTTGTAAATCCCATGGACAAAAGAAATCAGCAACTAAAAATATGTAAATCCAAAACAATCAAGAACAAAACGTTGTTAGCAGAGTTAGAGCTGTTGGTCTCTGATCCTCAGGTGTTCCAGAGAAGCACAGTGCCATAAGGACACTTAATCTGAAGGAAACTCTGTAATTACTGTTATTTTCATAGCATATTACTCCCACTCCTAAACTGATCAACTCTTCTTTTAAAATTCGGTAGGCTTTTGTTTTTCTCACCTTCTCTTCCCACTGGAAAGTTATTGTAAAGCTTCACTCTTCTGGCAGTTAGAAACCTTTTTCTGAATGCCAAACTAAAATAACTCCTGGCTTGCTTATGTTCCTTGTCATACTTATCATGCCTCCAGTCCTTTTCTTCCTTCCTGAAACATGAACAGCTTAATTTCGGATAAAGTCTACAGTTTATCTTTGATCGTGCAGCTGAAAGATAAGGCTAAAAATAATCATGCTATTAAGCTGCATTTGTTTGAGCTCTAATCTCAATTTGGGCAGCAAAAACAGAAGCAAATGCAGACATATGGAAATCCATTGGGAACAGCAGGGAAATTAACTGGAAGCAGTATGCCAAACACCATGAGAAGAAAAAATAACAATAAAAAGTAAGAGAAAGATTTCCAGTTCTTGAAAGTGTATAAACGAGATTTGGGGTTTGAGTAGCTTTCATTCAGTCAGATCTAAAGGCAGAAATGATCCCAATCTTCTCCTTTTCTGGTTTCAGTTATAATCTTGCAAGAGAAGCTGTATTGCTGCCGTTTCCAGTCAAAGGGATAGGACACTCACTCAGTCAACATACTGCAGGAAATCATTGTTCAAATGGGCAAAAATATACTGATTGTGTCAGCTTGGGAGGTTTCAGTGCTCGTGTGTCTGACACTGCTACTAAATCCCTACTAAATCTGGCTTGTGAACCATGCAGACACCTAATTTCACATTATCTTTCCAGCCCAGCCCTGCCAGGAATTAGATATAAAAATTTCAGAGGGTATAGCAAAAAAAAATATGTCCAGAGTGACTTCAGTAAACAGTGGTAATAAAAGAATATAAAACTCATTCATTTCATTGGCTTTATTTGCCTTGTTATTTGAAATTGTTTTTCAATAGTGTTTCAGAAACAATTGCTTATGGCAGAGGTTTTCAACCTGTGGTCTGCGGAGACTTCAGAGCTTATAGACTATTTCTGAAATGTCCATGGAAGATGATTAAGGAAAATAAGTTCATTCTTTCTATATAGCAATATATGCTTGTAAGGCTCCTGGGGGGCTTTTGGTTTACCTGTAATTATGTGAAGGCTCTCACAGATCAAAAAAAGGTTGAAAAGTATGGCTGCAAGCAGCTGAGAATGAGCTACCAGAAGCTGTTTTCCCAGGACAATCTAGATGACTGTTTCTTCAGCTTTCTGCACGTAGTGTCATTCAGTCTTTGGTGAACCTCTCAATGCCTCCCATCCAACATCCACTTTGACAAATAATGATAGAGAGGAGACGGTGAGGAAAGCGTGGCCACTGTTAGCCAGCTATAACCACAAGGAGTATCTATACCCCAATTTTACAGAGGGGCCAGGATGAAAGAGCAGCATGACCAGGTCTCTTTGTAGCCTTTTCACAGTGAGTGAGTGGTTTGAGAAGATACAGGTAGAACAGATGCTGCATCCTGGATGAAGCTACTGTACTTACCTCTCTGTGTCCTCAACATCTACAGAAACATGTAATCTGTGATTTCACAGCTGCCGTGAATTCCTGCGAAGCCTTCTTACATGACAAAGTACAGGATCCAAATGCCAGAGGTAATCCTCATAGTTTTCACATTCAGTGGATGTACCTAGAAAGTTCAACCAATTAAACTTCTCCTCCTTGGTTTGATTATGTGATTTCATGATAGCAAGACTTTCTTTTTTGTTCTGAGATTTCCTCATGTGGGCAAGACTTCCAGAAAAATGTAGGATGCTTAAAATCATCTGCTACCTGACACTGCAGAGCAATAAATATGACCTCAGCAGAGCTATTATAGCATGGATGGTCTAAAGAGATGCAAGAAAAGGTAGTAAGAACTGATAGAGCAGGATATATGGGACACCACATGGGGTCCTGCTTGGCCTCCAGCTGCCAGGCAAGATTAGTGTCTCCTACAGTTCCTATATCATATCTATGAGCTCTGTGTGGATATCTAGGAAACGGAGATAAACTCACTGGATGGGATTCAGCTCCAAACCCAGACAGCTAGTCTTTGATATCTATGTGAAGGCAGTGGCTGTTGGACACCTGAGTCTACAGCTGTAGAAATGTACATAATGCAAAGATACCACCGAATATCTGGTTTTACCTGATTTTCTTTCTTAGAGAGTTAAATATCAAGGGCTTTATTAAACATGTGCCCCTTTCATCATCCAACACTTTCAGCATTAGGCATTCTGGCTCATAGGTAGAGTCCTGGAGAAGATCTTGTGTCACTAAGAAGGCAGCTAAGCAGATAGCCACATCACTTAACCTTAGCCATCAATAGTGAAGATACCTTCCTTTGATCTAGTTTCTCCACTTCGCCTTTGTAGTCACAAGAGAGAAATGAGCAATTTTAGAGTACAAGCATCAAACATTTTTGATGTCTGCTCAAGGACGAGATGATTCATACTTTGTAATTATCTGTTTCTTTTCACCAGGAAGTCTAGCTGACCAGATCAGAGACAGATGTTAACACTGTGGAACTCTACATGTAGATGACTTTTCCCCTGGCAAATTTGCCCAGTCATTATTGTTCTCTTTCATGCATACTGAGAAATAATGGTCTTGAAAAGCTTGGAGGTGGCTTCTGTTGGGTATTACCAAGCAGATTTGGGGGAGGTGCGTGCCTGATAAAGGCTTAGTAGCTCTCACCGAGAGTAGTTTCCAGGGAGTCTTGTTTTCTCTGTCAGATTGTGTCCACATGACCAGCACTTCTGTGTCCAGAAACAAACCATGGTACATAGTGCACATGCAGTGAAAAAAAGTTAGGATTTTACCTTCTGCTTTTAGCAGTCAGGCACATGCAACCAGTTCAGAATTGCATTTAAGAGTAACATTAGGAAGGTATGGAGTATGCAGTAGTAGTTAATGATGCTCTGATGTTAAGCTCCGTCCATATCTGTACTAAAGAGCTAAATTCAGCTAAATACACATTGTACTTTGTGTATGAAAACACACCAGCAGAGCTTGAATAATGTTTTGAACCTCGTGGTCTTTCACCTTCTTATGATTAAAATTGCAATTTCCCATTGGCTTTCTTTTGGGGAATTCATCCATGTAAAGAATTACTGTGTGATATGACAGTGTGTGATATGACACTCTTCCGTGTCTGAAATGACTTAGGCTTCTGGACATGCCTTTTCCAATGGATTTTGTGCTTGCAGAGAAATCTCAAGAGGCCTTTGTGTACCGGTATAATCTGTAAAAACAAATATTTGGTGTGATCATTCTCTTTCCCTTCTCCTTGTCAATTTAGTGGCAATGTAACATGCTATAGCTCTGAGAAGAGAAGTACCAAGTTATTGGACGGAAAGTTGTATTTTGGCTTTTGACTGTGTCAAGGTACAATCTTACTGGCCTGTTGGGTCTAATACTGACCTTTTTTGGTCAAAATTGGTTTAATTGGTAATGGGATCTGGGGTTATTCAGCTTTGTTATGAGGTGGAAACACAGATATCAATTGCTGCTTTCTAACCTTTTTTGTGTTTTGAGAAATTGTTTTTAACATGTATACTGCTGTAGATGACACAATAAATGTATTATCATTTTGTATAAGTCTGTTCTGATATAAAATTGCACCAAAGAGAAATTTTTGTCTGTGAAGTTACAGGGTAGAGTATTTCTTCCTGAAGCAGTAGGATGGAGGTTTTGGGGCTAAAAGGGTTAGCTTCCTTCCTCATGGGAAGGAGTCCCTGGATTCTGCTGGGCAAAGTCAGTCCTGGACCAACCAGGCATGAAGTCTTTGCCGTTAGTGGGCCATGCACACTCTTCCTTCACCATCAGTCAGCGGGGTTACATGAGGAAGGTGTTTAGCACACTGCATCAGTATCAAGCATGACTATGGTCTAATACTGTCAATACAAATGCAACACACTCTCCATTGCAACTAATAGTTCCTGTGGCTCTGAGCTTCCATCCACAGGTCCTTTGGAGCCTACATATTCTTTCTAAGGGGTCTACACAGGAAAAGAAAGTCTGTTGACCTCAAACAAAGGCACTGCCAGTTGGCAAAGGTGGAAAAAGATTGGTCTCTATAACATCTGATATGCTTCAAGGCTTCATTTCTTTTCTAGTCAAAGCAAACCTCAAGAGTTTTATCATCATTTTTGAAAGATCAGGTACATTCACCCTACTGAAACAAAGGACTCCACAGTAGATGACCTATTTCTGATATTTCTCCCATCTTTTTCCTCAGCTTCAGCTACTGTAAGTCTTTGTCTGACTCTCATGGACCTGTGACTCCTCCACAAAGGCCACATCTTTCAGTTTCTACTCTCCTTCATTGTTTAGCCAAAGTACAGATATTTGGAGCCTCGTCCTTCAGTGGGGAAATGGACATATATCTATTGAAACTGAGGTTAGAGACATGTCAGGGAGCAGCCAGGGCCAGATGATCCTGAGGGATGGGGGCTGGGAGACAAGGGGCACCTCATGGGCAGTAGGGCCAGTCATAGACCCAGTGAGGAAGCAAGAAAGGCCTGGAGACAGACACCAGGTTCAACCAAGAGTCCAGATCACCAGTTAAGTTCATGGTGGCAAGGCAGGTCCAAGACAGGTTGAAGGCCAGGCCAGGACATCAGCCTGTGGATCCGTCCCAGATCAGTGGAGCCCTCAGTAGGGCAAAGCTATTGCAAAGCTGGAGATCAGCATCCTACAGCGTTGCTGAGGTAGGGCCTGGGTTGAAATGGGGTCTTGGGCCCATGGGCAGGCTGGGAGTTGAGGGGGACAGGGCAGATATGTGGTTTTTCATTTTTGATATATTTCAAATTATTGCAAATACCCCATGGTAATCCATTTACACGGATTTACTAGGTGACGTGAGGCAGCCTCAGCCCCTTCTTTGAGTGCTGGATTGCACAGCACAGAATGTGTCTTCCCTTTCCACCATTTACAAAAAGGTTGCGCCAGTCACTGTCTTACTAAACAGGGAGATCAGCTAATGTGGAACAAGGAATCTGGAAAAGGCCTTATTTCTAAAGGTTACATCTAGTCTAAGTGATTTTTTTTTTAAGCTCCTTTCATAGTTAAGAGGCAGAGAAAGAAAAGGCACCTCCAAAAGTATTTCAGCCCACTCTAAAAGTCCTATGGTAAAAATCCACAATTTTAAAGAACCAATACCACACTATAGCACATTTGGTCCACGACCCAGACACTGTGAAAACCTCATTGACTAGGTTTGTCAACACACCAAGGAGAGTAGTGCACCGAATCCAGCTGTATTTTCTGAAACTGAAAAATTCTCACTAAGAAACTAAAAAAAAATCTTTAATATATTTTTTTTATTTCTCCCTATCTCTAGTTTAAATTTATTTTAAAGCACTTTTTAACCCTACATCATAAAGACTTATAGGTTAGGTCTCTGACTTTACCAAAGGACTATTTCTGGCAACTTCTATCTAGTGGGGCACCGCCATCAAACTGTATCTGATACTTTTTGTAGCCTATTCCAGTAGTTGAGCAATCAGTAGCCACTGGATTTCCAGAAAAGTTGGACCCATCTCTGCATTTCATGATTTAGTCATTCATCCATTGTTGGGCTAGGCTTTTCTAAGGTCTGTTTTTAATCTTGGATATGGATTCAATCAACTTTCCCCACTCAACACAACTTGACTTGAGTTTGAGTTTGCTTGGAGAGGAATCATTTTTGCACAGCAGTTTAGTAGATGACAAGAGAGTCATAACATGCTTGTGATGCAACCACGCAGGTAGCCTGAATAGAAAGAAATCAAGCTATGACCCTCCTTTAATATGCTTTAGCTGTAGGGTGGAGTTTCTCTCACGGAGTAGGACTGAGCGAATAGGAAGGCATGTACACACGGACTAGGTGCCCAAGCTTTCATTACAGGTAACAGATATCAAGAGCAGGAATTGGATGCTTAAATGCAAGTAGCTAGTGTGATTTGGGGAGCTATGTGGTGCCCTGCCTGGCCTCCAGCTGCTCTTCCAGAAAACTGTAAGTGTCCAAAAATCAGAATCATATCTCCAGGACAGCGCAGATGTCTTGGATGCCCCAAGACATCTCAAATGGCATCTGGTAGCTATGTTTATGCAACAGAATCCAACTCCAGATCAATAGCCAGTGATGTCTAGACAGCTATACAGTTGGCCAAATGTAGGTGCTTTAGGGAGAGCTGAGTGGCTCATGGATTTCACTAATTGTATTGCTAATACTTCCACTGGCTTAGACATCCAATTCATATATAGGCTGCAACATACAGATGCCTAAATTTAGCTGTCATAACCTGTGAGCTGAACACCACCTTTGCTTTACAGAAAGAGTATCGCATTGGGTATTCCTTATTACAGCATTTAATTTTTCCTGAAGATCATTCTCCGTCATGCAATGTGCTTTTAAATTGATTAATTATTTCTTCCCTTAGTTTGAGATGCACTAAAACCTTTCATAGTTTTCAGGCCTGTTTTTTTCCAATAGCTTCTACCATCCCTCTGCCTGCTCTGAAAATCCAGCTCGGGGGGGATTAGGCAGCCTTGGGGAAGCTCAGCATTGGCAAAGCAGGTCAAGCTGCCTCCTGGAAGGATTCCTTTTAATCTGGAGTCCACACAATCAAGCTTTCTGAAAAAATATGCTGACACTGTAAGAGTTAAAAATCTACTTTTGGTGAGAAATTTCAGTTACCTTAACAACCTGTCTGTGCTGCAACACCAAGAGAAACAGCTGAAATGGTTGTTTTTAATCTTTCCAGGTTGTCATGTAGTTTGTAAAGGGATTTAAAAATAATACTTGAAGAGTTAAACTGTGTGAAAGACGCCAGGGGGTTAGAGGAAGAGAAAGCAGCTTTTCCTAGCTGATACAACTTAATGATATATTGCAGGTGTCCTTTGGTAATCAGGTAAATCTCACTTGGGAGAGGGCGTATCTCTGCCTGGCTTTCCGGACTGCGCCCATCCAGAGAGGCCAGCAGTGTGCCCCGGGCACAGCGGGCACCACGAGATGGCAGGGGCACGCGCGTCTAGACACCGTTTGTGACATCCCCTTGGCTGCCTTGGCAGGCCTGCTGGGAAGCAATATATCCTTGAAGCGTTCCCTACTCCTACACACACCATCGTGTCCTCAGATGCGCCGTCAAGAAGGGATCAGCAGCCTTTTCAAACAAAACCTTTAACCAAGAAAGTTTTGCTCTCCCCAGGATTATTAACCTCATCACCAGTTTGTTCCAAGTATGCCCCTCATACAAATTATGGCTTTGTATGTATGCAGAATATCTTCATATAGCCCTTGGTTCCAGCTTATGGCTTATACATCCTGATCCAAAATGTTTGAAAAGTAAAAGGCTTGGAAATATTAATAGCACTGGGAGGGATGGAGGGACATTTTAGACAAAGGACAGGCAGAGCAGGTGGCTGGTGTATTGCTGAGGTTGCTGGAGAACTTTCGAGGCATTGGGTTGGATCTCTGTGAGATGAGTTGTGAGGGTGACTGGAAAGAGCTTGAGGCAAAAGGGGGTATCTGGGGAGTTAATGCAAGCTGAATGTGCATGGTAATGGTATATAGGTACAAACTAGGCTGCGGGGTCTGGTAGGAATGGTGGGGTTGCTAGAGCTGTTGAATTTTATGAGGAGACTGAACACTGAATGACTGATGGAAAGGTCCTTCATGGTGTACTGAGACCTTTCACCTTTCTTTGCCATCATTTCTCCTTCCTCCAGATTCTTGGTCCAGCAAAGAAGCTTCTCAGTAACAAAGGAAGAGGACTTATAGTGAGATGGGTGATCTTAAAGTCAAATGCAGGCCATCCTGGGAGCTCAGCTGGGAAGCAGGGATTGTTGTGTGACACAAGATGGCTGATACATGCACCAAATAAATGATGAAGTTAGGTGGGAGAGAAAGTAAAGGGGAGTTTGTACTGGGAGAAGTCTCCATAACATAAAGCCTCAAGCCAAGTGGTTTTTTTGGAAGAAACATTCCCAGATCAACCAAAAGCAGAAGCATAATTCACTCCAACTTTGTTCCTTCCCAAAGGCAGATGAAAAGATATGGGTCAATTCCTTCATATAGAAAACTCAGTAATGTTTACCACAACTATTTCCTCAAGAAAACATTCAGAAGTAGTCAGATACCTGAACTAATGATCTTCTCTCAAAAATGGATAGAAGCAGGGTACCACAGACCTCTGTCTTAGTGACGGTGTCTTGGGAGGGGAGTGGGGCATTAACTTAGGCTACAGGATCATGTAATGTAAATCTTTTCTTGGATGAAAAGGTCAAAATTGTACATATTCATTGGCATCAAAACTATATTTATAGTAAACACAATTATAAGACTGTCCTTTTTTAATAAAGTCTCAAATGAAATATCCAAACTGACACAATTAAAATTTACGAAATTACAACAGCTGTAATTATCACTTGCATTTTATAGATATACATCATACAAATGTGTTCACATCACAATGCTAGGCAATAAACTTAAATAACACAGGAGCAAAGGCTACTTTTACAAGGAAACCTGATCAGGAGGTCACAATAGACAAAATGACACGTTGCAGAAGACACTTGATTCATTGGGACAGATGGGTTAAATGCCTAATTAAGAAAGGACTAATCTGAATCACATTTATGGAAATGTGCTCTAATAATGGACTAGAGATGAAGTGCCTAAAATCAACAATGAGGTTTCCACGAAGTCAAATGTCTCCTGGCCTAAATAATTAACCAAGAGTAGAGCAAAACGAGGGACTGGAGCACTACTTTTTAAAACTAAACTGATATTGCAGCTCACAGAAAGCCAACACGTACTTGAATGGCCGTGGTCTCTAGCAGTGTTTTCAAGTCTGAATGCAGGTGCTCCTGGGAACGGTCCTATCTCGAAAGGAACTAATAGCTGTGTCTAGTGTACCTTGTGTGTCCTTTCTTTGCTTTTGGAGAGTCTGAGGTAGAGTCCAACTCAGTCCTGAAGAAAGAGGAAGGCCACCCAAAGAGGTGATGCAACCACAACAGTGGTTCACTCTGTTTTACTAGACCGTACTTTGCTTCACTAGACCACACTGCTGTGTTGATAATTCTGACCCCAGAAACATCATTGAGTAGAGTGATGATGGGCTGAGAAATGATGGACAGGACTAAGACAATCACAGCAATCACAGCAGATTAGTCCTCAAAGGGAGGTCCCCCAAAAAGCACAAAAGCACGGTTTAATTGTGTATTTCATCGATGGATCCAGCCAGCCTTCAAGGTTATGGTGGCAGAAGGTCTGTTCCAGCTACACAAGGACCAGCATCTGGGCACTAGGACTAGGTCTGTAAGTTATTCTGAGCTCAAGGTAGCCCAGCTGGCATACTGCATGGGGTTTGCTCTATGTTATTCCTTCATATACATATAATCTGCCTAATGCTCAGCTGCTCCATGTTTTTCCACGGACAAGAAAGGGCTTGGGGTCCTGTGGCCTAATTTAATCTCTCTGTTCAACAGGCATGGAAGAAAAAAACCAAGCAGACGATGTAACTCATTCTTTTTTTGTGTCACTTTTGAGACACCTTGAGGTTCCTTTTAAAGGAGGTCGCTGCTCCATAAGCAGGCGCTTAGCAAGCTTCTGTGTGTAATTCCCATTAAGTAGGCCCAAGTTGCCTCAAAACAACTAGTAAAACATCACTAAACATTATGGCAAACCTTTGCCACCACATGACTGTTTCAATTGAAGATTAGGAATAGTGCTCTTGAAAACTGGAAATTTCGGGAAACACTAACAAAAACGTGACAAACGTGCTGGGCCTAGGAGATTTTAATGTAGTTCCTTTTTTTTGGGTGCTAACCTGTTGATTCATATTAGCTCAAAGCCTGGCTTTTCACAACAAAACAAGTGGATTTTATATGCTTAAGGAGAGAGAGAACCAGGATTGTGAGCCTGATCTGTACCAGGTGAGAAAAGCAGCTCGCATTCAGGACAAGAAATTCGCAGAAGGCTCTTGACACTGGAAATCCATAAAGGATCCAAGCTGGCCGTCTCTTAGGTAGTATGTTACAACATCACAGCAGCTCTTCCTGCTGGAAAAGCTCAGACAGAAGTTACACCATTCTGGTACACAGATGTTTTCCTTTTTGGACTGATTTTTTCAAGCAGGGATAACTGAGTGACATAGTTGACTGGACTGTTTTCTCTGGACAAAGTCCCGTGTTTGTGTGTGAATTTCAGATATTCTTGATACTGCCACTTGCACAGTTGTTTCTTCAGTTCACTTTGAACCTATAGAAAAGGAATTTAAAAACAAAGACTCAGAAAATTAAGACTGAGGTAAAATATGCCAAAATGTCTGCCTAACTACTTAGCCCAGATGCACAAAGGCACCCAAATCGATCAGGATTAAGCCTTAACACATTTTTAGAAGTTAAACTATGTCCCTATTCACTTTTGAAAAGAAACAGACTTAATTTCCAAAACTCAGAGGATGACGCGGAAGGTTTTGACTGCAGTTTCTTTGTTTATTGTTGAAGGTCTGCTTCATAAATATTTTGACCTTTTTTGTACAATTTCTATTTTTCCTCATACTGAATCTTCTGTGCCTCTTTGCTGTGACCTGCTATGTACAATGAGTCCTTCTCCAGGCTTTCGGTTTATCCAGACTGAAATCCTTCTTAAAGATCCCTTACTGCCACTGAAAGATACTGAATCAACTTGAATACACATTACATTTGAGAGAAGTCTCGGGGATCCTCAAAAGCATAGGTAAAAGTGATTTTTTTTTACCATCTGACACACAACTAACAGGCAGATTGAACAACCCTGGAGGTCCATGGGCTGCTATTGACACTACTGGGACTGGGGTGAGGGGGCAGTGGGAAAGGAGGTTCTGTGGCCCTACTTAAAGCAGGTCACACTCAAAGCTGTAGCAGAGGGAGAGTAAGTAGGTGCAGGAAACACCCAGCCGTTGCCACTGTTCACATGAGCAGTCTGCTCCTGTGGATTAATTGCTCGCTGGGCCGTTACCTCTGTTTATGTTCAGCTTCATCTCCATCTGGTTCTTCTGCAAGAGGGGGTGGCTCTCCAGAATGTCTACAAAGTAATTTGCAAATGCCGTCCTAAACTAAGAAGATATGTCAAATGCTTCTAACCACATAGCTGCCATCTTCTGTGGCTGCCATTAGTACTGGAAATCTGTGACAGTGCTACAGTTGTAGCACCATTAGCACAAGCCCATTCCAAATTAAATGCAGAAATAAACTGTTAAGTGAAACTATTAATGCTTACAGGGGATGTATGTATGGACAAAAGTGACTTAAGTACTTGGAACTTAGGAATTCATCTAGTAATTCTGTTACCTAATTCTCTGCTAGGTACGGGCTCTACAGAGACATTCAGAAAGGAGAGCGGGACATGCAGAAGTACATCTTGGACATCAGGGCTCCCTGGCAGTATTTATCATTGAGGTGGCCCCTTTTCTGCCTTTATTCTCTCTGTTAACCACACAGACATGCCAGCCCCTGTGTGCAACATCAAGTACGGACAGAAGATGCCCTCTGGAGCTTTCCAGACTCTAGTAAATAAAAGAGGGCTTCCTCCACCAACCATCCCAGCAAGCTCAAGACCCTTCAACACTCCTGTGTACTTTATTCCAAAAAACAAGACATACAATACCAACCCTCAGTTTCATCCCATACCGATGCCACGCTGCTTGGCAGCAGCACGGTCTCTCACATTGTTGCAGATACTTAAAACTGAAGAAACGCACACACAGAGAAAATACTAATTATTTTTTATGATTGCAGGGAACCATAAGAGATGCAGGAAGGATCCACTGCCAAGTTGTAATGAGCGGTCAATGTGTTCCAGAAGCAGTTATCTCTAAGCAGCGTGGATGTAAGCTAACATGTACCACCTAATCTTGCAGCCAGAGATCACTCTCTGCCTGTCCCTTTTTTAACACCTAGTAGATTTGAGCCAGACATGAGCCGGACATGAGCTGACAATGTGCACTCGTAGCCCAGAAAACCAACCATATCCTGACTGCATTAAGAGAAGCATGGCCAGCAGGTCAAGGGAGGGGATTCTGCCCCTCTACTCCGCTCTGGTGAGACCCCCCTGCAGTGCTGTGTCCAGCTCTGGGGCCTCAGCACAGGAAAGACATGGACCTGCTGGAGCGGGTCCAGGGGAGGCCTCAAAAATGATCCGAGGGCTGGAGCACCTCTGCTATGGGGACAGGCTGAGAGAGTTGGGCTTGTTCAGCCTGGAGAAGAGAAGGCTCCGGGGAGACCTTATTGCAGCCTTTCAGTACATAAAGGGGCTCATAGGAAAGATGGGGAAAAACTTTTTAGCAGGGCCTGTTGTGACAGGACAAGGGGTGATGGTTTTAAACTAAAGGAGGGGAGATTTAGACTAGACATAAGGAAGAATTTTTTTATGATGAGGGTGGTGAAGCCCTGGAACAGGTTGCCCAGAGAGGTGGGAGATGCCCCATCGCTGGAAATATTCAAGGTCAGGTTGGACGGGGCTCTGGGCAACCTGATCTAGTTGAGGATGTCCCTGCTCATGGCAGGGGGTTGGACTAGATGGGGTTTAAAGGTCCCTTCCAACCCAAACTGTTCTATGATTCTATGATTTGATGACTCTGTAATTCTATGACTCTATGATTCTATGACTCTATGATTCTATGACTCTATGATTCTATGACTCTATGATTCTGCGATTTGTGTGTTGGGAGATACAATATACAAGCTATTTAAAGGCTGTTGGCCTGTCTATGTAGACAGAAGGCAGGTGGGAAGTAGAGCATTCTGTATTTACAGTTAGTCCTGAAGGCACTCTCTCAGAACAGCACTAGAATGGCCATTATAAATTGTTTTCCTAACAAACAAATGTATTTTAGGCATCATTCATCCTTGGGTAGGGTTAATTTCACCTACATTCAGCCTATGAGAATTTCACCTACATACTTCACTATGAGAAGTGTCCAATCTAAGCTTGTGGGGATACTGAGGCACCGTTAGTGGGTCATTCTTCTCATTTAACCCACCCACTTTTCTGAGGATGAGATGTGTTTTTACATTTTCTCATGGCTTTTCTTTCATTCTGCTCTTTTGGGGAAAGTGCGAGCAAATTTAGTTAGTTTTTAAAATGATAAGCTCTCTAAAATGTACTGCAGGGAATTTATCCAAATTCTAACAACGTTATAAAAACAAGAAACAAAGCATTTGAACAAAACTACTGAAAATGCACAGGCAGCCCTGGAAAAGGGAAAGGGAAAGGAGAAGGGGAAGGGGAAGGGAAAAGGAAAGGGAAAGGGAAAGGGAAAGGGAAAGGGAAAGGGAAAGGGAAAAGGAAAGGGAAATGGAAAGGAAAAAGGAAAAAAGAAAGGGAAAAGGAAAGGGAAGAAACCCACTAGGAGAAAATAAACCTAAAGAAAGTAAGGAGTGTTACAAGCTTTCCATCGAGACATCATCATGATAACTATCAGACATAAAGCAGAAAAAAAAGTCCCCTGACAGGAAAGTCACCAACCATTTCTAAAGGGTCGTTGCTTCAAAGCGTGTTTTGTGCCCTTCTGTCAGAACTGTACGAATACAAATAAAGTCAGCAAAGGCACCAAGGGAAAAAAAGATATAGGTATTTCATGCTTTCAGGAGCAGATCAAAGCACAGATCTGTTCTGGAAATAGGAAAAAAATGAAAAACAAGAGAGGCCCATGAGTTTAAAAGGTTTTGATAATCTTATGTACTTGCTACTCACCTCTGCATTTGAGAAGCAATATAGAAGAGCGACAATAAAACCCTAGGACAGGGAGGGTAGGGAGAAAAAAGTCAACCATCAGGATTTAAAGCATAGAATCAGAGACAGACATTAAATTTCATTCAAAATTTGAGTAGGACAGCAAAAAATACATATTTTCCATTGTTCCGTTGGAATTTAGGCGACATGGCACTATTTATTGGGTTTTCGTAATAGGATTAAATTCCTCAATGGACTGGCAACACTGTATGTATATTATTGCCTTTGTATGGAGACACTAAGGACTAACTTACTGTTTACTGTATCCTACAAACAAGTTCTTCCTCAGAGAAGGTAGTAGGAACCTCTGTCTTGTTCTAGTCTATATTTACAGCAGTGGATAAAGTGGGTGAGGACCTGTTCTTGTTTTACATCTTTACTGCTAAACTGTCTTCTTTCACTCACAAGATGATGGCTGTGTTCAAACAACCTACTGGGAAAGGTCTTGGGTTCACATTCACCCAGAACTAGTCAAACACTGTTTGGGGGCATGTTAGCCGGGAGCCAAACAATTTCACAGCCTGTGCTAACACAGGCAAACACTGGAGCCTGCCAGACTACATCTGTATTAGTGAACTGAACAAGGCCCAGCCCTAAATACTGACCTTTGCTTCTCTACGTTGTTAAAATGTCAACATGGTCCATGACAGAGTTTTGGCTTGGGCCAGCAAGTATTTTCCCAGAGTCTGGCCATGGTTGAGAGGTAAGCATGGAAGAGGGATCATTTTCAACACATATCAATGTGGCCAAGCTGTTGTGGGGTACGAGGGAAAGGGGAAGAAAAAAGACCTCAGCTATTTATTACAATGTGTACCATACCCAGGCCCTGGCCCTCCCAAATCCAAGAGATTGTTGTGAACAGTGGCATAGCAAAATAAAAGAAATGAAGAGGTATTAACATGATGGATTCATTACTGCTAAAGGGTAAGGGCAGAACAGATTGTTATACATTATTCTTATTTTTTCAATCCTCTTATCATCACCTTTATTATATGTGGAATTAGTTTCAATCAGTTCACCTTAATCCATAGTCTGGTCTTCATGGTACGCAGTCATTGTTATTCAAGAGGTAGATGCATTTTTTTGTGTGAGTCTGAGTCAGAACTCAAAACTAGTGTGAGATTTCAAATAATAAGATAAGGGTACAAACAACAGAAAGAGCTTGCAAAGGAGTAAGATGGAATGTGTGTGTTGAATTTAGACACATTATTAACACCTGGTCTAATAACCAACCTAAAATGTAAAACTCCTGAGAGTGTGATATTTCAGCCCAAGCCTCTTAGTTCGGATAAACATTTTGTCCAGTTTACCTGAAAAGAACCCAAGCCCAACTCGATATAAAGGCGAGCTTCCAGACCAGTGCTTTCTGGGAAAAATGCAAATACAATGTAGTGCACTCCGAAGAGGGGGATCAACAGCAATGTGGATTTAGCAAGCCTCCTGGAAATCCAAGAATTGAAGAACAATGCACTGTTAGAAATATGGAATTAGCGATAGCGATTATATGTTGGAACAAATTCTAACACAGAGGACAGCTCCGTAATGGAGCCAACTACATCCAACAAAGTTATGGAAAGATTACTTTCCACCAGTCCCACCGTCAACATCTGGTGAACAAAGATGAACAAGTCAGCATGCAAGATTTCTGGATTGACCTTTAAGGTTTCTTCTCCCTGCTATGCATGCGAAAACAGGGGCACCAAACGAAGTACTCTGATCTACTCTCCTGAGACTAATCTCAGTCACACGTACGCATTCCCCATGTAAGTGTCTCAACTTCCAAAACTGTCAGTGGAGATCTAATCATCACTGTCCATAGGCCTTGATTCAGTTGCTTAAACAGTGGCGTGAAAGCCATTGATGATGCCCTCGGGTATTCTACTTGGCCTTCAGCTCAGTCCAGAAGGGCACAGGTTTACGCTAGGTCCTGTGCCATAACTAACAGCCGTACCTACGTATCTTAGGGTGAGTCAAGCAGCTCGCTAGATTCCTCTGACTGCATTAATGAGATCTCCATTGGTCGTGACGGGGACTGTAAGCAGGAAGGACTAGGTTCAGTTACCAGAACATCAGCATCGTGTTACTGCTGAGAATTTAAAGGAAATTATCTGCATCTTTCTCTATGTGGCCATTTGTGTGGAAAGGACTGGAAGCAAGACGATGCATTACCTGACATGTGGTGTTTACACTTTCAAGCTGGGTCCTGCTGGAGTTGAAATACTTCATATTTTACTTTTCTCATTGTGCCCAACACATCTACCCCACCTTCCTCCCCCTGAAGAAAATGAGACATGTGATATTTGGCGTGAAAAGGAACGTTTACGTTGTTATTTCTTCTGGGGTTTTCTCTTTCTATTAGTAAGGAGTAGAACATTTTGTGCTCCTGCCCATAAAACATCTCTTATAGCAGCTAGAACAGGTCGATACCAAGCCACCCAGAAATACTTACACAAAGTGGCTTGAATGGCTCCCTCCTCCCTCTTGAGATTTCAGTTTATGGACTAGAATTCTGATCACATTAATAAATATGATAAAGTTAATCTGAAAAGATTAGCAAAACAAGACAAAATCTGTAAACTTACTGCAAATCAGGACATATCTTCAGTTGATACGAATTAACTGAAAATCCCCAGTCATAGGAATTGCACTACCATAAACCAGTGCTGATCTGCTCTCAGATTAAATTAATAGCATTAGAAATAGTATTCATTTTTCCCACCAATATATAGTTCTACATAAAGACATGCAGAAAGTTATGTTGAATTAATATAGACCTACATATCTCAGTATCATTTTATGTCTGATATTAATTCCTTGTACTTGTTGTCAGCACCCAGTAGATCTTACATGGTCTTAATAGTCCCCCCCGCTCCCTTCACTCTTTGTGACAGGGATTATAGTAGATACAGTCCTAAATGACATACTCTTTCCTCCCTAGATTTAGAGGGAATAAATGTGTGCATAAGGGAGATTTTTTGTCTTAAGTTTACATCGTAAGGACTCATTTTAAAAATATACTAGATAAAAGGATCTATAGGTATTTCTTTTATTAAACCAGCTTCATGTTCTAAGAATCTTGCCAGTGTGGATTGCCTTTCTTCAGAAATGACTTACAGACACAAAGAGACTGGTATGTGGAATGGAGGTGTCAAGGTGACTCCACTATGACCTAGCATGACTCTAGAAAATATAGGATTTACCCTTTAGGTTGTGATTTAGGGTGTTTTGGGAGGAAAACAAAACCAACAAAACCAGCAAAAACTGCAAGAACAAAACCACACGCTATTCAATAATTGCCAGCTATTTGAAATGCAGTGCCATAGCACATGCTATTGCTTTCCTCCCAGCTTACTGAAAGGAACCGCTAACTCTGCTTTCACATTTTGAAAGATACGCAAGACAAAATGAAAAAACATACTAATACAGTTAGCACAATGGGGCCTTTGATGATCCATAACACCACTCCATTTTCATCATCGTCCCAACATCTGAAACGGCAAACAAAACCAGTCACATTATCTATCCTGCACGAGCTTTTCACAACACATGAGAGTATTTCTGTCACAGAATAGGAAAGTGATGGACATTAAGTTTTAAATCACTATTTAAAGGCCTCTGCCAGTACTGAAGCCTCCCTAAAAGCTTCTGTGCAGCCCAATCTAAAGGAATTTTATTCAGTAAGAGGCAAGGGTTGAAGAACCAAAGTGAAGTCAAGAAATGCACATTTATTTGCATATGTATCTCCTGTGGGGAAAGGCTGAGGGAGCTGGGGCTGTTCAGCCTGAGGAAGAGGAGACTGAGAGGGGACCTCATCAACGCTTATCAACATCTCAAGGGCGGGTGTCAAGAGGACGGGGACAGACTCTTCTCAGTGGTGCCCAGCGACAGGACAAGGGGCAACGGGCACAAACTGGAACACGGGAAGTTCCGCCTGAACACGAGGAAAAACGTCTTCGCTGTGAGGTGCCCGAGCCCTGGCACAGGCTGCCCAGGGAGGGTGTGGAGTCTCCTTCTCTGGAGAGATTCCAACCCGCCTGGACGCGGCCCTGTGCAGCCTGCGCTGGGTGACCCTGCTCTGGCAGGGGTTGGGCTGGATGGTCTCCAGAGGTCCCTTCCAGCCCCTGCCAGTCTGTGATCCTGTGATTCTGTGATGTATTTGCAGGTTTCTTTCCTGCTCTTCTGTTGAAAAAGTGACTGGTTTACAGGGTACAGATCAGAGACTAAACTACAGTGCATCCACAGACGTAATGACTTTGAGGTCATAAGGAAAGTAGGCAAGAAAAATCCAGACCCCTCATAAAGGTACCCTGAAGGGAAAGATCAGAGTGGGCTTTTCAGCCTTGTTTTGAGGCTCTGCATGTATTTAACACCAAAACCAGTCCAGTTTTAGCTCCCTCCAGTCAAGTGCCATACATGTCAGGTTATTATCCTGTTCCCTCTTCCTGAAAGAAGAAGAACGGAAAATAGGATGTGCCAAATGTGGTGGACCATAGAACTCTCTGCTTCCACATCGTTACTCTGAGTCCTGAGCAGGTAGGTGTAAAATAGTGTCTATCATCCATGTGAAATGACCTGAAGGCCTTCAGGGCAACTCTTAGTAAACAATGATCTGCTTTATACCGGGCTCTCATATTAGAAGATTAAAAAAAAAAAAAAAAAAAAAATAAAAAAAAAAGAATCAAAGAACTGCATGGAAATGAAAGAAGAAACTACTTCAGGACGCAACAATGTGTTTGTTTGGGAAGTACTTATTTAAAGAGATTAGAGTTAGTAATTTATGGCTGATTTTAAACAGAAACAGTGATTTTCTTAAAATATAATTATTTCAAGGACTGAGCATTAGAAAACTAAGTGAAATTTCAATACTTACTATGGTATTTCCAGTTTTTATTACTCCATCAAAATCAGAAGACTAAAAATTATTTTCTCACTTACTTGAGTATGAATTTTAAAGGTTAAAGGCACAACTTTGGAAAAATTTTGTTTTCCTAATGTGTTTTCAATCTCTGTTTTTCCCCTGCCAATTACAATCAAATTACAATACAAAATAGGACATCCTTTATTTCCTTACCCATGCTCTGACTTACCCGGTATTTTGTCGATGGATTCTTGTGAGGACCCAAGCAAACATCACAGCAGTGGGAGCTCCTGGAATAATCAACATGGAACACAATGTAATTGTTTTGAATACCACATCCCATGGAAACTTTATTACAAGAAGGTTCACAGTGCAGCAGATTGGATGCACATTAAAGTTCAGTCAACGAGCCAAGACAATTTTAAATAACTTTATGAAAGATCTTAACCTGTAGTTCAGGGAAAGAAAAAAAAAAAAGAAAAAAAGACAGGAGAATGAAATCAAAACAAACAGGGGATGCTGTGAAACTATATTTTCAAAAATAACAGCTAAGAATTACTGGAAGGTTTGGATATGAATTACGAGCACTTGTGAAGCTGGAGGAATCACTTATTTAGCTAGAGCTCTTTCATCTTGTGAACTGACCAACATACAGCCCTTTGTACACTACCTGGAAGAGTTCACATTTTTGTCCTGAGAACCATCAACTGATGAGCATTCCATGAAAATTTAGCTAAATCCAGGAATTGGTGATTTCCAGCCCCAATTTGTCACTGCTTATCCTTCTACATTTTTGACTGAATAGTTATTTCTTTTTTTTTTTTTCTTTTTTTAAGCAGACCTATAAATTAGCAATTGCTTTTGCTCTCCTTCTGTGGAATTGAATTTCCAAAGACTAAGTGACTTTCAAAGTTGCCATAAAAGGGACTCTAATCCGAAGCAGGTGACATTTTTGCTGATAAATCTATAGAAATACAGGTAATACCTTTTTAAGTATCATTTGAGATCTATAGGAAAGGCCCAGAAGTTGTTCTCCCTAATTTTAGACCTTTGTTCAAGGCGCTTAAGCTGGGATCATATTCAGTTCAAGTTGTCTTTTTAATTAATGAAGAGAAATATTTACATCTGTATCACCTAAGACCTGAGTTGCCCGAGATGTCTCTCACTTTCCATTGCTTATAGAAGGAGATGAGGATTACTACGTTATTAATTGAGGTGTTTCCTTTGTTATCTCAAGTTAGCTGGAATTAATCAAGGTCAGGCAATCATAATTGGAATGTTTCCAAATCAGCATCCCCTTTATAAAATTCAGACTTTTCCAATTTAATTACATTAAAAAAAAAAAAAAGTCTGAGAATCTGAAGATGAAGGATAAATTGCTATTTACTTCAGGAGAGTTTGGATTTCACTCCTAAGCCAAAAATGTCAATGTAACCACTCAATTTGGGTGCCTCTATTTTAGAGTAACCAATGTGAGGTTCAAGACTATCTGAGAGTCACATTAAACAATTCTCTAGAGTGAAAGAAATTTTATGTATTATGTGCACATATTCTGAGAATCAGTGATAATTTTAACTGCTGTATAAACTCAAAAGATTCCTTAAAGCCAGAAGGTCTCTGAAAAAAAAATATATATTTTTTTGATTCCTAGGCCTGAACTCACATGATTTAAGATTAATCTATCTAATTCTGCTTACTAGAAGCAACCTATCAACTTAAAGTTAGTCACCCAAATTTCTTTAGTCAGTGGAGGAAGGCAACATGTTTCCAGGATGTTATCCAGCCCCATTACTCATCTTCTGAAGGACTGGATTAAGCACCACCATGGCATGCACACTTCACTCTACTGACCGCAGGAGAAACCTGGAGAGAAAGTTTAGATTAGGTGGCTAACTTTTAAATTCCTGTAGTTACATGAAATTAATTCCAATCATAAAGATGAGTGCTGCAGTCTTTCGAGCAGGCATATCGTAGTGCTTCTAGTAATCCATCCTGTCCTTCAAAGTTTTGAACTATATAAATATCTAACAAAATAAGAAGAACGACAGTATAATGGTATGGGCTTGATGTAGCAGGACGGGATGAGTGGGCAACTTTCATCAGAAAGGTGGCACCTTTGATAGGCACCTTTTATCTCAGAACAAATATTTTATCTAGTTCTGAAAGTAAATGGAAATAGTAAATAACACAAAGAGGAAAAGAGTACTAACCCCAGCCGGTAACTATGAACCACCATACATACTGCTTGTCCGAAACAAAGGTCAGCAAAAGCAGTGTCTGCAGGTATATCCCTTCTATAAGAAGCCAGAAGAAATTGGCTAAAATACTGAACTGGAAGAATGCCACAGCAGCCTTACAAGCAACCTGGAAAGGCGGAGGGAGAAAAAACTGTTAGGTCTATTCTCCGTTGTGTCTGGTTTCTCTACAAGTATAGGCAGAATTCAATGTTACCACACAAGAATGAAGCAATTATTACAAGACTTCAGTAGATTGTGATTCCATCATTTCAATTGACTTTACTTCAGTTTTTTGAAAGGGAAACATTGGCCCTCTCTTATAGATGAAATTCTTTACGGATAGAAATTGTTACAGCTTCATTAGAGTCGACAGACCTGTACCTTATACATCAAAGCTGAATGTAGCCAGAGCACTTGGTATTTGGGTTTGTGTAGTATTGTTTGTTTTAAGTTTTCAGTTCTAGCAAACTAAAGAGAAGAGGGATTAAGAAATCTCCATGTTCTCTTCAGGTAAAGAATTAAATGTTAAATCAAGGATAAGAGAGAGGGGAAGTTTAGTACCGTCGACATTAGGCAGTGGTCCATAGTTTCATCTGCAAACAAAACAGCGTCTTTGGTGAAAACAGCAATTGCTCTCAGGATAAAGGAGACAAACAGGTGCATATGGATGTAATTCCGTGTACAGTGGAATTTTCTGACGTGGAAAGAGAAAATAAAAATTGTTCTTCAAGAGAAATTTCTCATGGTTGCATCAAAACTCAAACAGGAATACCGGGTGACTGCAGACACCTTCCAAAGCAAATAAATGATCTGTCACTATTTGAGAGGGAGCTAGACATAAGGGAGCAGAGCAGTTATTATCCATTTAAGCTAATAAAAGTGCTAGTATAATTGTCCTTGAATCACTACACATTTAAAGGAGATGCCAGAAGCAGAGAGTAACTCTGGGACTCTTGGGCTGTATTACGATAATGACTTTTAATTATTCTAAACAGCATTTTTTGTTGAACAAGCTTTCAACAGGCTCTTCAGCCCCTTTCTGGCCAGCGGAGCAGAGAGCATTGAATGGGTGTTGGTCGCAGGTTGTGGGATGGCTGCTAGAGGAGTAGCTGCCTTCCCCTCAACTGCATTAGTGCTATGAGGAGCGGCTGAGGGACCTGGGGATGTTTAGCCTGGAGAAAAGGAGGCTGAGGGGAGACCTTCTCGCTCTCTGCAACTCCCTGAAAGGAGGCTGGAGCCAGGTGGGGGTTGGTCTCTTGTCCCTAGTAACAGGCGACAGGACAAGAGGAAATGGCCTCAAGTTGCACCAAGGGGAGGTTTAGCTTGGATATTCGGACACATTTCTTCACTGAAATGGTTGTCAAGCATTGGAACAGGCTGCCCAGGGAAGTGATTGACTCACCATCCCTGGAGGGATTTAAAAGACGTGTAGATGTGGCACTTAGGGACATGGTTTAGTGGTGGACTTGGCAGTGCTGGGTTAACAGTTGGACTTGATGATCTTAAAGGTCGTTTCCAACCTAAACGATTCTATGATTCTATTTCCCTAGATTGTCCTGTCCACTGTTTTACCTTGGGCTGAAGGGATCTCCTTCAAGGTTTGGACATATCAGCCTCTTGGTCCTGGGTCCCTCCATAAGTTATATGACCTTTGAGACTGCCAGTGCACTCCAGTTAGGAAGCTGCTTCTGTGCTCTGCACTCCTGTCTGCAGAGTAAGCTTAAGGCTTTTGTCCAAGTGCATTGGAACCAATCTAAACCAGGATCCTTTTCCTAATATCCAACATCATCAAACATGACATTTAAATTTCTTTACATCTCTTTCTATAGCTCCCATTTATGGAAGCAATGGTCTTTCACCGAGGGAATGGGCAGTTTGGAGTTACTGCTGGTTCAGGGGCATGAGACACTCAGTTTCTGCCCAGCATGTCCTGCTATGCACTGGAGGAATAGTTATCTTATGCTAATAGTGATAATAGGTTGGAGTATTTCCACTGTATGGTGTCATTAAAGAGACTAAGACAGCCTGCCCAGCCAGCTTTATTGTTTTAACATCTGCGGGGAAATGCTACAACATGAATAGAGAAGGACCTATTACCATCAACAGTGTTATGTCTGAGAAGGATTTGAAAATAACAACCAAAAAAACCCCACAAAACAAAACCACAGAGGATTTGAGAGGAATTAGGATGAGGTTGTCTTAAGACACCCTGAAAAAAAGACAATTTTTTTTACCTGAAGGCAGCAAAGACAATTAGAGCCGTAATGAGTGAAGTCACTGATGCTGCATAGCCAGCAGTGTAGACACGCCAAAATGCAGAATAATATGATTTCTACGAGAAAAAGAGAACATAGACCAATGCTGGTGGTTATGCAGCATGCTACCGGTGTGCTTATTTCACTAGGATTCGTTCTCCCTTACTAGTCAGTCCCATCACCTGTGTGCTGCTTTGCGTGCTTGAGATCTGCTTCAGGTTTTTCCCTCCATCGCTAAGACACTTTTTCTTCTTTTGAATCCTGCTTAATTATTCTATGAGACACATGAGACAGGTTTCACAGCCCACAGGCTCGTCTGCAATAGTGACCCCTTTGAGCATGTCCAACAGGAAAATGTTGACTTTGTTAGGGAACTACATGTTCTCCTATAGGTGTATAAAGACGCGAGGGCACTGAGACCTGCTGATGGGCGATTTGTGAGTCTGTCACTTTAGACTTGGGTCAGATTCGATAAGTATTGGTTTTCATAAACAGCTGTAGCTAAAAGAGAAATAAAACTTGCATTTTGCAGGTGAGGAAACTGAAACACTGTGAAAGAGTCACATCCTATTCTAGAGGTAAGAAAGTTAAAGCCAAGAAAATAACTTCACAGTCCTTCATTCTTTGGACAAACAGTTCATTCAGTTGCTGTGTACGGTAACACTGTACATACTTTATAGTTCATTTTTTCATTTATTTTGCATTTAAACATCCTATATCCTAAGAAAAAATGAAGCACATTTATGTTGCTTTAGCTATGCAAATTTTATTCTAATTCACTACAAGATCATCTAATTATTTAAAATCCCAAGAAACTAAATTCTCTGAATCCAGGCAAATTTCCTCCTTGCAAATGCAATGGACGCTTTGTTCTCTAATTGGTCCAAGCTCTGTTTATCCAAAAGGCAACAATTCTAGGTTGAGACAACCGATTAGCAATTTTAAGTAGATCCATAAATAAATCATGCAACCCTAACAACCTAGGAATCATCCTGGTGTTTGTGAAATAGTCCTAATCTTTTATACAGTATTTTCTAAACACAGGTGAAAATTAGAAAGCAGGTTCTTCAGTTGAACAATGAAGTATTTCGATGCATTTTATCTGTTTTTTAGGGTAGCTAAAAAACCAATACTACATGCAGAAGATATCGTAAGTCCTCACTACAGATAGATACAAAACTACAAAACAAGGGGTTCTCTTAGAATATAAGTAAGATTCTTCTTACTTACTTCCCTATGTTTACAACGCAGTAGAGCTTACTGAGCTTATCCTCCTTTTACAGGCCTTGTGGGCTTGACTGGAATAACAAACTAAACACAGCTGCAGCACAGAACTGAGCTCTGCCCTGAAATCTTCCATAATGTTAAAATGTAAACATAGTCCCTTGCTTGATTTCAGCCTAGGCCAGCTACAAACGATGCCTGGCTTAGCACAAGCCAGGGACTGCTTGGAGAAAGCCACCCTGGAGCACAAGAGAGTTTAGCTCTGTGGGTGAGAGCCGTGCCAGGGCAGCTGGCCCCAGGGCTGGAGAGCTGTGCTCCAAAATACGTGTCACCTTATGAGCTCTTTGTACCGTTTCCAGCATCTTTCCAGAAGTTTTTTAAGAATTTATCTTTCTAGCTTCCCCACAATGTAAAGAAGTACAAATATTCTTAGTTTACAGGTGGGAAATTGAGCTCCAGATACCTATATTGCCTGTTACAGCTGTGCTTGAGTTTCTAAGTTCATGGAGCCAAATGGCTGAAGGCAATTGTGTCTACACTTCCTAAAGATTCAGATCTAGTACTTCTGTGCTTGAGTTTACATCCCTGGAGAACCAAATGGTTTATTCCAGATAACACTCGAGAGTGTTAGTGATGACAACCCTCTTCGCCTTCCTTTGTCTTGCTTTGGCCTGCGACAAATGACCTTTTTCCACTGTTGAGTCATGACTGCACACTCACAACGAGCTATATGAGGTAGTCTTTTCTTTCATAGATTGGAGGGAGTCCGTTGCTTCTATCAAAAAAACACAAGAGGAGGAGGAGGCAGTGATGTATCCCATCTTGCATTTGTGCAAGACATGTGAGCCTTGTCCAGTATAGACTGGAGACGAGGGGATGGACACACCCCTGTTCTCTCTTGCTGGAACTGTCCCATGTAACAAAGGTCAGAATTCAAAGGCAGAGGCAGTGAGCACGTCTCTGTTAATCAACAACCTTCAGCCACAAGGCAAAGTTCACCCCTGAGGCACTACCACCACCAATGAAGTGTGAGACATTCCTATCCTGGGGTCAAGTACGATGATGAGGAACATGGAAATTTAAATCATATGCAGATGTGGGTGAAAAAGAAATGCTGCTGGAGCCTAATTGAGTACCTATGGTGATCATCAGATAAGAAAAATAGAGGTTCACTTCCTACTCCACTGAATACCTAAGATATAGTGTGGAAATACTCAATGGCATCCAAGACCACCCTCCTAAAGATGTGCATTGACCATCATGCTATAAAGTTATGGAATCTTTTTCTCTAACTCGAAGAAAATATGGAAAAAAATCAACAGGAGGGATCCAAAGGAATTTTCCCTGAAAAATTCCCCCCAAACAGTTTGGTGGGGCTTCCTTGGGAGATGGGTGCATGATAAGGATTCAAATCACCTCTGTCAGAGAACCAAAGTCTTTGTTAGGCCGGACAAGTGAACCAATCATGAGTCTACTCATTAACACCAAGAGAAGACAATTGGATGGAGAGGAAAGTGCTACCGGCTACTCCCTTGACTTATATTAAGCCTAATTTGTTAAACAGGCTCTAAATATACCTAAAAGGTTTGAGCTTAACACTGAAGATGGGTAATTACTGGGTTCTGACAAGGCTCAGATGTGTGAGAGCATCCAACTTCTCAGCACACTCGGAAGAGGACGCTCTGGAGATGTCCACAAGCAGGAAATAAAAAACTCACCTGGTCCTCAGGCCCTTTACTGGAACCTTCATCAAATCCACAGGCAACGGTGTATGGTGGGAATGGTTCTGACCAATATGCCTCCTTTGTACAGTTTCTCTGAAGGAAGCCTTAAATGGTAAAATATATCAGAGAATGAATTGGGGGGGGGATGTTCTTTAAGTTTTGATGAGAAACAGATTTTTATTCCTACTTTGATTCTTAAGTTAGGCACTTACAGGTCTAGTCATGTTCACTAAGATTAGCTACGGAATTACAATATTCTATATATCTATCATTTGAAAAGTTGAGACAGATGTTGCCATTCATTTCAAGATGCAGTGAAACTTCTGTATTTCATATAGGAAATTAATTCTGCAAATTCAATCCTTACACAGAGGAAATCAAATTATGCAGTTTATCCTGCATTTACAACATAATTTGTGCTTGTGGACAGAGCCCTGAGCCATCTCATCTAGTCTTGAAGTTAGATACGATTTTTGAACTTGGTCCTGCTCTGACTGGAGGATTGGACTAGATGACCTCAAGAGGTCCTTTCTAACATAAACTATTCTATGACTTTATAAATCAGTGATTCTATGACATACTTATATTCCTTTATAACCTTAGCAACGTAGTGCAATTACCTATATTTTTTAGACCACCAAAAAGACTAGACAATTCAGTGCAGCATAACACAAAACACAGGAGTGCCAAATATTGACCATAAGCCAAGATGTGTATCTGGATAATTACTGTGTGTCAACTGACATAGGATAGCATCATGAATCAGGAAAATATGCAAGTTACTGAATCTTTAACTGGTGGAATTTATTTAAAAAAATATGTAGGGATAAAAAGAATAAGGAAAAAGTCTTGCCGTGGATATTGGTGATTTCTTCAAAAAATCTTGGACAAGGAACTTTAACCACTTCCCCAAAAGTGGCTCTGGGCCAGCAGGTCAGACCATCCCAATCTCTGACGCATCCTGAAAAAACAGTACCTCTAAATAAAGAAACACACAGAGAACATCACACAGTTGATCTTCCATAATGCGATTGTCTGTGGCTTTCCCACTAATTCACAGGCAAGAAGAGCCACAACAGGACACGCAGCTCTGCAAATGAAGGATTGTATTGTTTTCCTCTTCTGCTTGAACGCATCGCCGCTCACATACGCACTTGGTGTTGCAGCTGGACCTTCCCCCACCTTATCTCATGAGAGAACGTACCTGAAATTCAAGTAGACGCAATCTGAAAGTCAAATCAACTGGAGCTCTTCCTATCATCAAAACAAAAGCCACCAAATCAAAATACTGAATAATTATTAGCACTTGAGATTTCTCACTACTGGCTTCAGTGTCTAACTGAAAAAAATCAGACTTAAAAATTCAGCCTTAGTCTCTTGATTCTGTGCTTCAAGTCTACCAATTTCACCTGACTTAAAGGAAATAAGGGCTGAAGTCCTGGTCTTAGGCAATCAATCAATGGCATTTTTACAACGGACTTCAACAGGGATTAGATTCATCCCAAACTAGAAGAACTTCTCCCAGCATCATATAAAATAACCATCATCAGGAGTAGGTCTGACTGGTTGGCATTCACGAGGTTCCCTAAACCAGAGATTGCTAGCTGGTGACGCAGGGCGTGCTACTAGCTACGAGTCCGATAAAAAGGGTTTTCAGAAGTTATAGTTAATCACAGCTTTGTCACGGATGCATCACATTGAGACTCAAGCTGTGGTCACGCAGCGTCTGTTGGCAAGTAGGTGGGGGTGCAGCGCAGAAAAATTATCAGCATGTAAAGGTGCCTGAACCAATAAAGAAAGCACCACGCTGTAACCGAAACTAATCTCTAGGTAGTCGTAAGGTGGATATAAAGCAGTGCATGAGTTTCATTTGGGAGGTGTTATTTTCTTTCACTGATTCCTTTCTGTTTCCTCCGTGACTGATGACAAGGTAAATCTAAAATTGTCAAGAGCTGAAATGTGGAAGCAATATTACTTGCCTGTAGCTGAGCAAAGTTACTCTCCGGCTTCCGAAAGGATAGTCCTGAGAATCTCCCATAGCATTATCCTCACATCACCCTTGGGAGGATGAAATTCCTGGTATCCCCAATTTGCCAGACGGGAAAATAGAAGCCCTGATTCATGATCTCTAATTTTAATTGTCTAAAATATGTTCGCTAATCTTAGCGATGTTCCCTCTGTAATCAGTAGAAAGAGACAGGGACTTCCAGCGCATGATTCATCCCGTGTATCGGCAGCTCCTTTCTGAGGACAGGATGAATCACTCCTTGCAAATACCGAGGTCTCTCTGATGATTATAGCCTAAACTAGGCTGCTAATTTTCAAATTAATAAAGGCAGGTAATATGAGTCCCACTTAGACATGCACTAACCCACACACTTACACTTAGGGACTTAAAGGGTCCCTCTTAGAAGGACGATGGTACCTTTGAGGAGCTGAGTCTAAAAATCTATTGTATTTGGCAATGTGGGGCTAAAAACAAGAATCAGGTGACCTCACGTAGGAGTGGAACCTGTGTGTTTTATGTCTTAGATCTGGCTTCATTTCCAATGACTTCTACAGTTTATAGCAAAGAAAACACTGAGTGCGGAGGGAGAAAGAGCATTTTACGCATGGAGGTTTTCAAGAGACTAGTGATTGTCCGAGTCAACTGAGACTCCACAAAGACAACTGCAGTAGGAATTGTATCAAGTCATGTTGACATCATAGATATTTAAGTCTTTTTTTCAGTAACCCAGGGCTCCTTTTTTTAGGCAATGAAGAAAAATAAGCATTTTTAGAGCTTGATTCAATTGACGTATTTTACACACCTACTTCAAGATGAGAGGAATTGCACCCTGGACTCTACTGATGACACTCATTACACTCTGTACAACAAGAATAATGTGGAACTACTTTAGATTAAAAAGTCTGCAACATAGACTAATTCCAGCACAGATTCTCTGTGACTGCTGAGAAGTAACTGTACAAATTGTGATCCTTCAATTTGTCTTGTTCAGTCCCTGAAAACTGAAATGCAAGTTAGGGACTCCTATCAATCTTAGTCTAGTTTTAAAATACCCCAGATAAAATATTGGAGATGAGTTGTTTTTCCAGATCTAATGTTTCATTTTAAAATATATTGAGAAAGGCTGTAAATACCAGAACAGAGTCTCATTAAAGTCTTTCCATCTCTAGAGAATACAAGGTGGAAAGGAGAGCTTTAAGAAAATCAGAGTTGACAAGGTTGAAGATTTTAAAATAGTTTAACAGAACTCTGAGGGATTTTTATTTCTTTGAGTAGCTTTTTCTACAAAGAGGAATCCAAAATCATGTAATTATTTTTCTGGTAAAGAGAAAAATACTTGGAATGTCATACTGTAATGCGTGTAATAAATCATTACTGAAAATGCCTGATTTTTGCCAGAACTTCTTTGGCTGGGTTACTGGGTGTTCCAAGTGCAAAATGTGTCCAGGAGGTATTCTGGACTTGATTAAAGGGGGGAAAAATACCACTAAAATAGAGTAGGCAAGGATAAGAAGGATATCAGACATCAGAGTGACTGGAAAGGCTGCAGCAAAGTAAATAAGAAGATAAAGGAAATATCCTGGGGGTTAGTCTCTAAATTTCGATAGGGCGCTAAAGCCAGACTTCCAGGTGGTCGCAATACTTCTATTCATACCAAGTGCATGAGGCATCGTTGTCTCATAACTCCCCTGCAGAAAATGAACATCTGATAATTCATGTAATTGAAAAATCTCACTGAGGTGGATTCATTCTTTTCGCAGCAAAGTTGGCCAGAAAAAATATGACTGAACTTTTGAAAGAGTTTGAACATTTTGAAATGTCACTTTGAATCAATCCAAACATGTCTCCACAGTGCCAAAACCCCAGCAAAGAGAACCCCCTACACAGCATTTTTAAAATATCTTACAGGTTTTCTGAAATGTTCATTTTAATTTTCAAAATTTATATTTGAATATGTAATAGATTTCAAAATACCACCACAATAAATCTTTTCAAACAAAGAAAGAAACAAAGAACCTCTAAAAGTGTAGAAATAGAATATTTTGAAGAAGTTGGGATTATTTTTTTCTTTCATTTTATTTGCAAAGAACATTTTCACCAGGTTGGAATGATTCCCAACACGATATAATTTCAGCAGGTTTTTCAGCATCTTCTGTGGAAGCTTCTTTGGAGTTTCGGATGTACGTAAAGAACACAGCAAATACTTTAGGAATGTAAGACATTCCAAGCAGAATTTTCCTGCCCTAACTAAGCATCTTGTCAAGGTCTGAACTAATCATCTTAGTCTCATTCTGTAGTTAGTAAAGAGAAATACTGCTCCAGAGAATCTCATTCTAAAGTAATCATCTAAACCAGAGGCAATGGAACATGTTCTAGGGACACTCGTCTTCCTCCATTTACTTTAAGGGAATCTAAGAAGTCAAGTCCTGACTTAGACATTGAGATTTTAAAGATGTCTAAATTGACATGAGGTAAATTCCCAGCCTATAGAAGCAGCACTTCAAACTATTAAGAAACTGAATAAAATAGGAATCAAATCTTCACTCAGGAGAACAAATAGTATCTTGACATTGTGAAATGATATACAAGGGATATTCATATCAGAGCTTGACAATCAGGACCGTTACCTTTATGATCAGGTGAAACAGATTCATTCTTTTCTAAGCAGAGAGCCTCCTCTTTGACCACCTGCTGGAATATCTTGCATTCCGGATGGATTCCCGCAACCTCGGTGAGGGAAAGATAAAACAAACCGAGAAGTTTTGTGATTATCGGGATGAGAACAGCCAGGTTTCCTTCCAGTTTGTACCTCGTGGCTGATACTTTGAGGTCTAAGAATGTGAAAACTCCAGCTGAAGATTTTTCTGCAAATAGGACATGTAAATGGCAGGAGGAGGCTGTGATCTCATACATTTATCAATTTGTATGTGCATTGGGACATGCATACTCGTATGGATTCTTCAGTATATCATAATAGTCAAGCTCATGTAGTACCTCTTCTCCAATCTGGACATTTATGCCACCTCTCTTTACACCTATGTTTTTCACAAAACTTAAATGGATTTCACAGTCTTTGGATATCCACCTCTTTGTCAACTGGCCAAAATTGGATGAATCCGTCAGCTATGTGAATATTCACACTGAGTCTCCCAAACATACATGCAGTCTGTCCGTATACATATTTCTTCCCCGTAAAACAAATAAAAATGAATACATTTCTTTAAATATACACATTTTTTTTTTTTAGTTAATTATTTTGGATGTTCAGAACTATCTATTGGCAAAATATCCCTATTTTGATTCTTGGGAGCTCCCAAGAATCAAGTTTTCTTTATTAGAGGAATTAGCCCTAACTGTGACAAAAAATCTTAATTACTCTTCAGGAGGGTGTCCCTACTGTGCTTTGATGCTGATACCAATAGAATGGGCTCCTGGCATTCTTTGAAATCTTGAGATTATAGCGCCCAACAAATCACTCTACTGCGAGAGCATGGTGTAATTTCTTCCCTTTCGAATGCAGTTGGTATAATTATAAAAATAGAAGCAATAAATAGGAGCAGAAGTTTTATGTCCATTGGGGCTTAAATAAGAAATACTGAAGTCCAAGAATTTAGAGAAAATAGAAGAATGATAGTTTTGGCCATATTTTAATCTGAGTGATTATAAAATTTTATCAACATATTATCTGAGGGTGCTACACACTCCTTAGGCAGAAGCACTGTTTCCATTTTACCGGATGAAGAAATGAGAAAAAATTAATTACTTGTTTTGGGAGCTTAAGGAATGATATTTATCTCACAGATTAAGATACCTACTTTTAAACAGCTAAATGGATTTCTAGACATCAGTTGTTGAACAGGGTCTAGATTCATCTTCGTAAGTACAGATACTTAGTGTCATTTAGACGCTGTCATGTATTTTGCTTGGCCTCCATCTCCCACTGCAGAAAGTTTCATGTCCCCTGTAGTCCTGCATCATATTGCTGTGATTGCGAAGATGTTCTTAATACCCTAGAACATCCCAAAATGATTGCCTCCGGAAAGGCAATTAAATTCTGAAAAAGAATCTACAATATCAGTGTCTACATGTAATTTATTATCTGAGCTTCTTTTGCAGTCCATAGGAATTTAAAGGATGTCTCACTCACCCAGGAATGGTTAGTGCCGTTTGGGATGCTATAGAGTGTCTCAGCCCTCTTGTGTAAATTCTGCATTAATTTTACCAGCCCCATGCAGAAGCCTCAAATGCATTATTTGATGTCTCAAATATTTCTATACACCCATGTTTAGGTAACTGAATTAAACCCAGAACCAATAGAGTTAATAATAGAGTCAATGGAGTCAACAGAGTCTAGAAAGCAGCTGAACTGTATTCAGATGACTGAATACGGCACCAAAGCCTCCTTTGGGATATTGGGGTCTTCAAGACATAGGGAGTCTTACACGGAATAGAGCAGAGGGTTTGCTCCTTTGCAAACTCCGCTATTCAAGACAAAGCCAGGGGCTCAGGGGGTAGTGATTTTAATTGAAATGATGGATTGAAGGCTTTCTGAGACATTTCTGAGGAAGACTGTAGGCCATTCTAGACCTCTAATGACTTCAAAAACACAGTACAGATGAAAACATCACTGCTATATTGCCTTTTCGGTCTCAGGAAGTTGATTTATTGGCCTTCAGAATGTTTTCAGTGAGCAGTGCAACCAGGACTTCTTTTAGCCTCCACAGAAAGTGTACTGGAAGTCATGTAGACTATTACATCTCAGCAATAATATCTGCCTAGGGGAAAAAAAATAGAACACAACTTTATCTTTGAAAACCTTTAAAAATTCTGCCTTCATTTGGGTTTTAAAGTAGCATAGATAGACTGCTTTTAATTATGAGGCCCTAGAGACAGTTCGTGCATCCTAATATTAGAACAGAAAGAGGATTAAGGACACTGTTTGAAAAGAAAATTAAGACATGGCTTTTTTCATGCATTATATTCTTCTAGTGGGTAATTCAAAATACATTTTATAAATCAGCATGAGTGACTCTTAAAATAGTACTTCTTGCTGTTCAACTATAATAATACAATTCTGAAATGAAATTTTTCAGGTATTAATAGGATCTCTGCTCGTCACTTTATATTTTAACATACATTTCACATTGATGCAGCCTACATAACAAACGAACGATTTGAGTAGTAGTAACAAAATGATCGCTACATAAATCTCTCACTGTTTCAGTTTATAAAGATGGATTCAGCTGGATAGGAAAGAAGTAATTTCTCTACTGTTTGGAATTTCTGGACTCTGTTACTGCTGCGAAACTTTGTATTTGGAATATTCTTAGGCTTGATGTTTAAAAGTCATGACAAGTTGACACGATGCTATACAATTTACTATCTATACTGAGTCCTCTGGTAAAAGGCTTGAAAGCAACAGCCAGTCATAATGCAAAATGAAATCAAAACCATGAAAGGAGATTTGAAATGCCTTTGAGAAACAAGCACTTGTGCGAGACGGGTTAACTTCACTCCCACCTCATGCCAGAGGTGCTGGGAATGGTGGAAACAGACACATAAGTAGTTATGAAAAGTTTCAGAGAAGGAAGGATTATCTTTCTCCAAAAGTCAACTTAAGCAACATATGCAGCAGACGCAGGTGGACCATAAATGAGGGACTAAGCAGCTGAGCTCTCCCAAATGGTACATCAAACGCTGAACACGTGTGCCAGACGGCCTGCTGCTCGAAGTAGGCTGCATCTCCTTTTTTCTCGCCTTTGGTAAATCTACACCTGCTGAACCAGACCCTCAGTCACTGTAACTCAGCAGAGCTGCACTGAAATGAGTGGAGTGCTATCCATTTACAGCGGCTGGGGAAACCCATATCCCACCCGTAGGGAAGTTGTGCTGCATCGGTTTTACACACGACGGAGGAATTGCTGTACCAGATCAGATCCCTAGTCCGTGTAGTCCGGACTCCTGCCCCTGAAAGCAGTGATGAGTCACCAGAAAACATGATTTTACGATTTCTTCTAGAAATCCTGACCAAGTGCTGGTGATACTCACCAATGGTGAGGCTGTACTCAATCCCGCTACTACCGATAGGTAAGCAATTAATCAGCATCTCACTTTTCATTCCCTTCTGGGTTACTGGATGTGGGGTGGGGGTGGCTACAGCCACCAGAGCCCAGATTTTTTGTTATAGGCCAGTGCATAGGTTACATATTACTGAGACTTCAGTGTTCGAAAATCAACATCAAGTGCAATTGCAGATACAACCTACAGACTATCCTGTAAGAAGCAAAAATGAAGCTCGTGTTAACTTACAATCATGTAGTCTTACTGGAAGTAATCCCACTGTTACAAAAAAAAAAAAGAAAATTGACATGTATACAAGAAATTGAGAACAGTGATGATGCCTCAATTTGTTGGTTTTCCTCAGGCTTTAAGAAAAAAAAAGACATTAAACCATCGTACAGTTAAAGAAAAGCCTTCTAGGCAGAACATTACTCGTGATTTGTTGTCTATGACTTACTTATTTTTTGTTATTAATCTCACAATGCCTTGAGAGAAAAGTGCATGTTGTTACTCTAACCTGCCCACAATGGTTAGGTGATGGGGCTTTCTAGAAAACAGGGACCGAGCATTGCAACTTGCGAGGCATCTGCTGTAATGACTGAGCTCTTGTAGGAAAAGAGTAGCTCCTGTTCACCTTAGAAAAGGATAATTTAAGAACCAAAAAAAAGGAGAGATTTCGGAGGCAAGGATGTCCAATCTGGGAGAGTCTTCCCTGCCACAGTAATAAACGTAAGAGGCTGATTTAAAATGCTGCTTCTTGGATCAACATTTCCCAGTAGCTAGTGAGTAACCTGGCACGGATCTTACTGAAAATCACAGTGGGGTGCCTTCGTCCCAAGGCTTATACAGAAAACATAGAGGTTTCATGCAGCGTTGTAGACAGCACTCAAGGAACGGAGCTGAGCATCATAGCACGAAGATCTTTTTGCTGGCTTGAACATTAGTGACCAGCCAAAATTCACAGGGGTGTCCTAACCACCGAAACAATCTTGCCTGGAACAAAGCAATCACATAGTGAACACTAAAAAGTTACCTACGACAGGCACGGGCATGCTAAAAACCGGAGACAGTTTAGAGAGCCAGATTTTGGGCTTGCGCTTACTTTTAGACTTCCTTGTCTTAACATCTGCAAGGTTATTGCATTGAAACCTTAAGTGGTATACTCACTGATATGAAGTATAACATTGTTTTATATTTCCTCTCTTACATGATAGTTTATCTGTTTGCCCAAATCTGAACAGAAAAATCAAGCTAATGGCACTTTGGGCTTTGATTTGCTCATGTTGGACAACATCAGACTTAGCAAGCACTGGGAAGAGAGTTCTAGCAACATCCTCACGCCATACTTAGTGCAACTTAGTTAAAAGCAATCTTTCCTGAGAGCCCATCCAAAGACGGTGCCCCTAGGCTGTTGTGGTGATAGAAAAACTGTAATTGAGGTGTCACATAAAAGACAGATCTTCACTCATTAAGAAGTCCATTAGCACACTTGTGGAAAAGTAGGGACATTTTCTATGCTCTCTGAAAACAAGGGAAGTGCTTCAAAGCTGGGCACCGAATATATTAGTCACTTTTGAATAAGCAATTCAATGGGATCAAAGAGCCAGAAGTAAATTGGTAACACTTAGTCTTTTTGAAAATTAATCAAAAATCGAAGAAGTGCCAGAATTCATTGTCAAGATGGGAAGGTTTCAAGAACTTGAAGGGTCTTTCCAGTGATCCGGTTTAGTTTCCAATGCCGTGCAATCCTAAAACCTCACGAAGAGGTTTTGCGTCAAGTGCATAAATCATTTACTAAGAATATTCATCACTGTTCTTTTTGCCTCTGTCTCTACAGCTTGCGTCTCAGATCTCATCTCAGATCTGCTCTGAAATCATCTCTGTACTCCCTGTTCTTCCTGTCTGTGCCTCCCCTGTTCAGTTTTTCTGATATAACTCTGATGCCTGAATATTTTAGCTCTCCCTTATAGAAAACCAGACTTGGCTGCCACTCACGTCACACGCTGACTCCCAGCTTGGAGGATTAAAACTCACCTGGTATTTTAGGGTACAGAAAGGCACAGCAAAGACATTCAGAACTCCCGCATCCCCTGCCCATTTTTAGCTGTGGAATGAAGTGTTCAGTCAGTCCTGAAAGTTGGCCAGTGATGCCAAAGACACGATGCAGAGAGCCAGGATATGCTCTGAAATGCATACATTTTTTTTTCAACTGAAAATTTGATGAACAGGAAAGGTTTATAGGATGGAAGGAGGCTCATGAAAATTGTTGCACACAGGTTGAGTAACTGAAGATTATCTAGTTCTCCACCTGATCTAGTTGAGGATGTCCCTGCTCATTGCAGGGGGGTTGGACTAGATGCCCTTTAAAGGTCCCTTCCAACCCAAACTATTCTGTGATTCTATGAAGAAGACAAAGAAAACCTCAGCCTTTTTCATAAGCTTCCCAGTCTGTTGAATACATCTCAGCAAAACCTTCCATAAGGCCTGTCTCCTTCCGTCTGCCTAACTCCTTTCTCAAAAAGCCAAGTGCTAATTAGAAAGCTTTGAGGCTGGGAAACATGGGTCTCTGAAGTCAGGGCCAATTTTCACCTGGGCTTTGAAGGGAGCTGGGACCAACCTCGAGCTCCCTAAGCTCTTGTCCGTTTCAGTACAGCTACATTCACAATCCCCGCAGTAAGGATCTTCCTATCCCCTGTGCCCTGTAAGTAATTCTGGGATATTTATAATGTAATAAATGTGGTATTACGTTCTGTCAGAAAACTACAAGAAACTATACAAAAATAACCAAAGATTTCTTACGCAGCAAAAAAGTCCACCGCTCAAACGCGCTTGCCAAAATAGATGAGCATCCAGTTTGTTTCTACCGTACCCAAGCCGTGTTTCCCACTCCTCATCTTGGCTGAGTGTAGAGCATGAGGTCACCACAGCGGTGACAGGACTCCAGTCTGAGCAACGCACTGAGTTATCGCAGAAAGTCCTTCCCTCAACTGGCAAGAGCTGACACAGTCTTGATCTCAGAAGCTTTCAACCCCAAAGGTAAAGACCTATTTCCAATCTTTCCCTTCAGCCAGTTAAATAGATTATTTCAGGAGTCTTTTTGGCTGAAAATGACTACCTAGAGGACATTTTCAGTGTTTGTTTTCTCTTTCTAACTCGATTACCTATGGAACAAGAGAAGCTGAGATACTGATTGCCTTACAGTCATTTAGAGGAATATCTTTTCAAGATTGTTTTTAAGACATTGGAGTAATGCTTGAATGCTCCTCTGTGTACTGGATTGTATTTATCTGACTGTATTTAACTGCATAGCCTTATACAGAGCAGTACTTGCTATACATACGCATCCACGTATATCACTATATGTATTTACTCATAGGTATTCTGCATGTGGCAATACAACCATACTAATTTATTTTGTTTATAAGCCCTATGTAATTAGTATTATCCTGAGAAAAATGAAAATGGATTTATTAGCTCTGTGCTTAATTTGATAGAGCATTTAATTATCACTGACACTTAAAGAATAACAGAACCCTAGTAACTGCGGATCCTCGTTTTCTGCTATTGCAAGTACTCCTCCAAATTAAAGAGAAATTTCTCCCTTTCTGCAGGTGTAGCATGTTTGCCTAAAGGTGGGGTTCATGTCACCTAATCCCAGAGAACTGAAACCTAGATGTCAAAGTCCATCAGCAAGTTCAGTCACCCGAAACCATAGCCATTGCTCTTGGAGGGTTTCCACCTCTTCCCAGTAGTATTGAAGGAGGCTAAATGAGTAGATTTAGACAAGAGTCCTAATTTTAGATAGATAATTTTAGATGATTGATCTAAACTCCTCCATCAAGCCTCTCTTACTGATCAATGAAGGCAGACAAGCAGTTCCAGGGAAGGATTCCTCCTACCTCTCTCAGACACCTATTTGAGGACAGTGACTCACTGTACAGGAGCCTGTCTCCCTCCATTAACTCCCTCCAGGCTAATGAAACACCTAAACAGACTGATTCTTCCACACCCCCGGTTCCCTATGGAGGGGAATTTAAGGTCTGCAGGGATCACATCCCTAGGAGCGGCATGTATGTCCCTGTATGTTTTGTAATACAAATTAACCAAGAGTAGCTATATCAGAAATTTAGGCACCCAGCTCTGTTTTACTGGGAGGTCAGCATCTTGCCACGGATTTGGATCCGTATGCCTGTTACCACAAGAAATGCTGTGTTAAAGCAAATGTATAGCTCAGCGATAACCCATCTGTGTTTCCATTCTCACCTCCGTTCATTAGATCAGACCGAATCCCTTTCCCAGAAATGTGAAAAGCTGTTTTGTGTTTGAAGAAGAAAGCGGTTGAGCTCAGCAGGAAGGACAGTGAATGCAGAGTCTTTTCTGTTCCCCATCCTCTGTTTCCTGAGACTCTGAACTCTTTAAGACAGGAAAAGTAATTTTTATGCATTTCAGCACCCACTGCTCTCTGTTCCTTGTCACTTACAGGCAAATGGTAATTTTTAATGTCAAGGACTCTATTTTGCAAGGCACAAGGTATATCCTGCAACATACAGCTCCCCGTGGAGCTAATAGGAAGTAAAAGTACCCAGTTTCACAGAGGAAGTTTTCAGGATTACCCTTCTGCTTTATTTTCATATCTGAATAAAGAATTATTTACAGAAGCCACAGCAGAATTATTTCTCTGCTCTGACATGATCCTTTGAAATACGAAAGGACTGTTTACTCAATACATCCTATGGGTCTCTGGCCTTCCTGACTGCCTGCCTTAAGATGCAAAGCTTCCCACGAGACCTAGTTTGAGACACGAAAACCACTGATATTTAGAGCACTGACTCTTACCAGACATGTAGCTGGAGTTGATATATGAGCAATAGTTTGAGGCCAAAAGCTATGTAGAACACGCGGTTTGTAGAATTCCTTGTGTGATGGGCACAGCCTGCTGCAATATGCTAAACCACTGAAGTGATGCGTGGCAGCCCACAGATGTGCATGATACATCACTTCAGGTTAGCTCCACTCTGCTGACAGCTGCGAGAAGAAGTTGTGCCTCTATTACGTGTAAAAAGACTAGTCCAGATGCCAAAGTCACTCTACCTGTAGCAGCGTAACACTTTAGGCTGACTAGCTTTCCCTGAAAGAAGGGTGTTACACACGATAATAACTATACGTGACAAGGTTTACGTAGCAAGGACCTATATCCTATCACTTGTACGTAAAGCTGTGTAAATACAGAGGAAAAAATGAGTTCTGGAGGATGTGAGATGCAGGTGTGAAAATTTACATCCCTTCTTTCACCTTTTAAACCTGAAGGGTCAGGACCAGTCTGTAACCATGTAGGCTCTCTCTATTACCCATCTAGGCTCTCACTATTATCCATGGAAGAAAACAGGCCCTAGAGGAACGCTCCCCCCATCTGTCTTTCTCAGGGCAAGATGAAATGCCTCCCGGGAGGTGACTGTCCCCTGCCTTGACTACAGCGAGAGTCTGGATCCCAACCTCCACCAAACATTTAACTGTGAAATGGTTAAAGTCAGAATTAATGAGTCCTCAGGAATCACCCCCATAGGAAGGTTTCCAAACACTTCTCTGAGGCTGAAGATTGAGGGGAAAGAGGATATATGGCTGTACTAGTACTTACACTGGCTTTTGCTAACCAGCCCAGGCAATGCCAGCGGTAGAGCGTGGGGCTTAGGGAGGGTTATACGTGCTTGAATTGCAGCTCTGGGCTCATACATCTTCCCCGATGTTTAATGCTACAGTCTCACCTGCTGCCTCCAGTGCATGGCAGACATAAGACAGTTCATGCTCCTACTTGGTGATACTATAAGCAGATGCCTTCAGCAGTAAAAACATCAGGGCCCTTTCAAAGAGGTAAATGTCCCAAATCCATCAGGAGAAACTATTCCATTTCAGTTATCCTCCTTCCTCAGCAAAGTTGCCTTTCTCGGGACACCTGGCACAGCATGCCATCCCCTTCTGTCTCTCTAAAGCCATGCTGCAGCTACTCGGATTTAGGGATGCTTTTCTGTCTTTTGGAAACTGCAATTTTAACGAATGGAAATGAAAAGACACGTATTAATAGCATCTCAGGGCTGGAAAATTTGAAAGAAAAGAGCTGGGTCAAACCTTTAACTCAGGAATATTTTTTTATTTTCTCCCTCCCTACATTCCCATCCCCTTTTTTTAACCCTTTCCTTCTTTTTCTTTCTTTCTACCTGCTCCCTGTTACAAGAAAAGTTACCCTGCCTCTGCGGCCAGCCCGCCCCCCCCCCGCCCCGATCCTGCGGGGCAGCGGCAGAGCCATCCAGCTGTGGCCAACAACGTCGGGAGCCAGATGTGCGGTGCCCCACCTCCCCCCACACCCCCCACACCCCCTCCCCGAACGCGGAGGGACCGCGGCCGGACACTCACCAGCGGGAGCAGCAGCCAGCACAAACTTCGCATCCTCCGCAGCCGCCGCCGGGTCCTCCCCGCTCCCTCTGCCTGTCGTGGAGCTGCCAAAAGCCGAGGCTCAGCCCGCCCCCACCTGCCCAGGACCCGCCCCGGGGAGCCTCGCACCTCCCTTCCCGGCCACCCGCCTCCCTCCCGGGGCAGCCCGGCGCCTTCGTGCCCCGCAGGACCAGGTTGGCAGCCGAGGGAAAGAGACCCTCCAGCATCCCCCCCTTGGGATTTTGGACTCACCCCTATGAACCTGTCCTCCGGTTGCCCACCTGCAGAACTGCGGGGAGCTGGAGCACCGACTGGGCTTTCAGGGTGTATCTGGAAGCAGATGTGCTCCGTGCAAGAAGAGATGCTGGATTCACCCCTCCTCCTGCTACCGGGACCGTGCTTGCGGCCGGTGGCAGCAGGTTTTCAAAGGATCTGGGTTTTCGGTGGGTCTGACAGCGTGGTATTCCCTGGGCACTCTTAGAGGTGGAGCTTCTGGTTTTTGGCACCCCCCTCCTCTCAGATGGCAAATTTCGAGCAGTGAGAGGGAATTTCCTCCACAACTTGCATAAGGTCTTTCTGGCCCTTGTGTGACAAAGATGCCTCGAATGTAGCTTTATTTCTTGGCGCAATAGGTAAAAGCTGAAGCTCTTCTTGCCTACACCTTGGATTTTTTTGGGGGAAAAAAAAAGGCAGAAAAAGGACAGCATTTTTTCAAATGTCAGGGTTCGTAGGACCTAGGCACCAGTTCGGGGTTTTGCCACAGTAAATATTGCACCAAGATATTTTCGGGGCCTGGGAGAACAGGAATTGTGGGCGTGAAAAAAGCATTTTTTCTTGATAAGATTTAAGTGCTATTTCATATCCTGTTTGTCATTCATTATTTCCCAATGGTGTTAAACACTGAAGTTCTGTATAGTCAGAGGAGATTCAGGGTTCGCCTAAGTTACCCCCAAATAGGCAACTAATACCATTGGAGGAAATATCTACTTCTGCAGCTTTCTCCATAAGTGTATAGCTCTCCTCTAAGTCCTAAATCTTGTTTGCCAGCTCCAGCTAGATATTTCAGATGTACGAGGGCACCTGGAGTGGCACTCCTTGCCTATGTTTAAGAAACTGAGTCACGTCAGTGGTATCTACTAATGTCTCTCTTTGCACCCTGATAGTCCTGACCAAATGGCTCTGTTGTAACGGGAATCTAGACAACTTCTATATGTGTGGACAGCTGCGTTAAAATGCTGAAATGTGTTTCGTATCAGGATGTACCCTACCTTAGTCTTGCAAACCAAAGGAATTTGGGTCTAAAATCAAATATTCTCCCCAGGCTCATGCTGGAGAGGCAGTCAGTTCTACAACCTGTGCAGAAAAAAGAGGGGGGCAAAGGGATAGGTTTGTGGGATAACATTTGTAACCTAATTCTCATTTACCTCCTCTTTTCCATGTTTGTCTTTCGCTAGTGCATAATGGCATCTGATCACTGCACAGATAAGCCTCAAATGCTACTCCAAAAATCAAGTTTGATATAAAGAGATTAAAACATAAAAAAAAAAAAAGCATTTGAAGTCCTATTTTGACTGTTTTTCCCCATCTGTAACGGATGAATTAAAGCTGTGGCCAACTCTCGCTAGTCAATAAAGTGGTTCTCGTCACACCGGAATAATTTTTAGGATCCCACTACAAGGCAGGCACCACATGGTATCAGGCAGATCCTAATTCTAATGCAAAGGAAAATGCAAAGTAGAGGCCTATCAAATACCCCCAAGACAGGAACACATTATAATTCCTGCTGAACAGTATTCAACCAATTTGAGTATACAAGACCACAGAATAACAGAATAATTTAGGTCAGAAGAGACCTATGGAGATCTGGCCCCAACCACCTCCTTCCCTCAAAATGGGTCAAATTTCAAAGCCAGGTCACGTTGCTCAGGGAGTTTGTTGCCGTGTTTCAAAAAAAAATTGCTCTCAGGAGTCACACTGTAAACACAAAGCTGCAATTAAATGAATATCAGCATGACATTCCAGTCTACAATATTTCAACTGGATTCCATTATTTAAGGCCTCTCAGGTCACTTCGATTAAGCCTTTTAGGTCATCATAACCCGTCTTGCAGTTTGGAGCAAAACCAAGTGAGAACCTTTTTTTTGGTAGTTCCTTGTGCAGTTTCTTGACACGGGTGTTCATAAGCGACCCTTAGGAGAAGGCATTGCTTCTTTGAGCAGACGTGGTCTCTCAGAGCTTCCTTCCTTATATATTTTCTCTCCTCCATCTGCTTTTCCAGCTGATCTCCAGCTGATCTAAAACCCAGGCCACATTCCGATCCTTGATGTTTAAATTAATTAGCTGGAAACTGCTCTTGTAAGAGTTTTTGTCCGTGCTAATAGAGAAAACAAAGCCCGCTCTTGTTGGGCTTTTGTAACATCTCACTGTAGTTAATGTTATAAACCTCGCCTACATTAAAGTCTCTGAGTTCCTTAGTCTACTTAGATCTCTTCCTTACTTTAAACAGATCCTTTTGTAGGCTAAAACCTTATTTAGGCTAAAACCTAATTTCTGTTTATCATATTCATTTGCTTTATTCATTCTACTCTTTCCTATTTCTCTGTATGTACACAAAGAAGGTCCAATCATGAAATAATGCAGGAAAATAACCGTATTTCTCATAATCTCTTGTTTGCTCTGATGCATTGTATTGGGTCTGCGTGGCAAGGTTTTGGTAGTGGGGGGGCTAAGGGCTGCCAGAAGCTTCCCCCGTGTCTGATAGAGCCAACACCAGCAGCTCCAAGACGGACCCGCCGCTGGCCAAAGCTGAGCCCATCAGCGACGGTGGCAGCGCCTTGGGGGTAACAGAGTTCAGAAGGGGACAAAGTTATTGCACAACAGCAATTGCAGCCACAGAGAGAGGAGTGAGAATATGTGAGCACAACAGCCCTGCAGACCCCAAGGCCAGAGGAGAAGGAGGGCAGGAGGTGCTCCAGGCGCTGGAGCAGAGATTCCCCGGCAGCCCGTGGTGCAGCCCGTGGCGAGGCCGGCTGTGCCCCTGCAGCCCATGGAAGCCCACGGGGGAGCAGATCCCCACCTGAAGCCCAGGGAGGACCCAACGCTGGGGCAGGGGGATGCTCGAAGGAGGCTGTGACCCCCTGGGAAGCCCACGCTGGAGCAGGCTCCTGGCAGGACCTGTGGCCCCATGGAGAGAGGAGCCCAGGCTGGAGCAGGTTTGCTGGCAGGACTTGTGACCCCGCGGGGATCCACGCTGGAGCCGTCTGTTCCTGAGGGACTGCATCCCGTGGGAGGGACCCACGCTGGAGCAGTTCGTGAAGAACTGCAGCCCGTGGGAAGGACTCACGTTGGAGAAGTCCGTGGAGGACTGTCTCCCGTGGGAGGGACCCCACGCTGGGGCAGGGGCAGAGTGTGAGGAGCCTCCCCCTGCGGAGGAAGGAGCGGCAGAGACAACGTGTGAGGAATTGACCCCAACCCCCGTTCCCCATCGCCCTGCGCCGCTCGGGGGGAGGAGGGAGAGAATTCGGGAGTCAGTTTGAGCCTGGGAAGAAGGGAGGGGTGGGGGGAAGGGGTTTCAAGATTTGGTTTTAGTTCTTATTATCCTACTCTGATTTGATTGGTAATAAATTAATTACCTCAAGTCAAGTCTGTTTTGCCCATGATGGTAATTGCTGAGTGATCTCCCTGCCCTTATCTCGACCCACGAGCCTTTTGTTATCTTGTCTCTCCCCTGTCCAGCTGAGGAGGGGAGCGACAGAGCGGCTTTGGTGGGCACCTGGGATCCAGCCAGGGCCAACCCACCACATCATCTTGCTACTTGTTATCACAAAATAGTTCTTGCCTGGTAAATGGGTTATAACTAAGCATTTTTTTTTTTCTTCAGCAATTACAGGATAACTAATCTAAGATAAGGACCAGCTTTGTTTTCCTACTACTCTACAACACCAACGTGGGCTCGGAATATAACTCTGATGTGCATAAAAATGTCCTCTCATTAACATCAACAAGCAATCTAGCCATCGTGATGGTATGAAACTTAATCAATGAAGCAATAGACCTGAGATTCTTCCTAATCCCCATCATGGATATTCTGAATCAATTGATGCCATTTAATGAAAATGACTTGACATTTACTGAGCTGCTTAGAACCTTTGCAGAAGCTGGAGAATGTTTTTTCGATACCATATGCTACCTGAATAAGGTTTTTCCATCACAAAAATCTTTCTGAAACGCAACTGCGTTTCCTCTCTGTGCATGTACAAGCACCTCCGTAGACAACAAAAGTAGTGCCCCAGCACCACGCTGCAATATGAGCCATCAGCCAGAGAATAAAGGTGAATCTATTGACATTTCTAAACAATCTTTTGATAAATCTGACTAAAGATGCAAAACAAAAAGCCCTGGGAGTATGGGAAGAGGACCGCAATTACTGAAAGCAAGTAATCCAGTGGCTAGATAGAACATGAAATTACTGAGAAACATATTGCAACTATAATTAAAAGCCAAACTCCACTGTATTTTAAAAAATGGAGGGTATATAAAAAGGATAGAAGCTTTATTCCTGAGGGTGAGCTCTGTGAGATGTTTGAGAGAGTGGGGTGAAAGCAGGAAGATAAAACAACTGGTGAAATGGATTTTTTTTGAGATACTAAAGAGGTAAGGCACTAAATATCAGAAAACAAGTACTTAGAGCTGCATGAGGATAGTTTGTCCAATTCATTTTCTTTGTATACACTAGCTGTGTTATCTACTTAACTATTTTTCTTGGGTAAAATTGGCTCCCGCTGTGTCCCGGGGCGCTGGTTCCGTACGTACCCATATTCTGTTACTGCTACCTGGTCTGACTCCAGGGATGCCACAGAAATAGAGGCAGAGTTTTGTCCTGCAATCGTGGACGCTTGGCTCATGTGGATTCTGTCCCACATGTTTTAATCTGTAAACTTAATTCCACCCAAGCATCTAAGATGCTTTCTGAATTTGAAGAATGTATCTTCTCTGTACCTATCTATCACAAACATACTATTTAGATTCTTTCAAAAATAAACTCCTTTAATATTTTCAGTATTTCTACTTTAAAAAAACCTTCTCTATTTCTATTGTATCTTATTTGTTGTATAAGAAATTCATTTTTTCAAACCTAAGGGAAGTTACTTTTCCCAGTGATACACAATGCAATCTTCATTCCTATTAATAGTCTCTAAAGAGTTGACAAACCAGCTGTTCCTGTCCTCAGAAACAGTTTTATGCATTATATTATTCATTTGTTTTCTTGCTTTCCTCTGGCCGTTTCAACTCAAATTCATTTCTGTTTGTTTTTTGTGATGAGTAGAACAACACTGATTTTTATTCCTTAAAATGCGGTGTTAAGACTAAGCTTGCTCCCTTCATAAGGGCCAAGAAAAGATCCATGTTTCTCCTAGCTATAGGTTGAGTCTACAAAATGGAATCGTAGAATCATAGAATTGTTTTGGTTGGAAGAGACCTCCAAGATCATCGCGTCCAACCGTTTGAGCATAGGTAAACATGAGTAACCTATTTTTAACAACATAGAAGTTCAGTAACTGGTGTATACTGGTCTCTGCTTCTTTTATGTTTAAGAGAGAAGGGCATCTTTTGTCCAGACTTTTCTCTTTGATTACCCCAGTTGCTCCACGGGCTGTAGAGGGGGCTTGGACAGCTGGCTCATCTCACCCCCTACACTAGTACTTGTCTCATCTCATTTCAGACATTAAGAGGGTAAATGTGAACTGATTATTCCAGGTTATTTTCACAGTCACAGACATCGCTGAATGCAATTTGCCTGACATAATTTAGACGTCTACAGAGGACAAGATAATCAATTCCTCAGGGCCTACTCCTCTCCACCGTCTCTCAAAGGAGGACAGGATGATCGCTCAGATGTAGATGTCTACTTCAGGGGTGAAATTCCGCACACTGGTACGGACCCCTAATGTAGGCAGCTATCTGGATGTGCAAGCTGGAAAAGTGAGCTCCCGCTGTGGTTAATTGCCAGTCTGAGCTAATGAGCTAGGCTTCCTTTGCAGCTACGGGGACAACATAGGAAGTTCCTGTTAGAAACTCATTTGTACTATATTGTGGTGGGAGGCACCGAGTCCTGAGTCATTCTGTCTCTTTTAAGTCACTTCAAAGGGAGATGAGAGGTGGAGCTTGTTAAAGACAGAGAGAAATTTAGATATCAACATGTAGGTGTCTAGATGCAGATTGGATGTTTAAGCTTCCAATGGAGTCAATAATCATCCAAAATGGCACCTTTGTTTAGTCAGTTGAATGGTTTTTTAGACTCTATTGACTGTATTGGCTAAGATGTCACATAAATTTATACACCTCAATGCTCATTTGAGTTGCCCAATAATAGGTGACCGGTGCCAATTGAGATGCCTTAGTATATTTAACATTGACAGGAGGCTAGCAGATACGAAACACGGGCACTAAAAGCATGACAGGTTGAGGCTACCTGGGTAAATAGAACTAGATTCCTTTGTGTGGGCAAAAGAATCAAGCCTGAAATCAAATAAGGTAACTCCCAGCCAGACTAGACATCTGATTTAGGTTGATTTTTAACATTCATCCTCGGTAAGGTGAATCCCATGCTATGTGTTCCTCAAAGATGATTTGAATCACAACAAGGCCTGGCTGCACTCCTTTACCTAAATCAGTTTTTCACGCCATCACGAACTGTTTCTCCGTAGGATGCCAAGCTTCTGGCATGGTTGTGTTATCTGGTTATACTACACTTCATTGATTATTTCACTTCCTTTATGTAAAGCAGCCCCTTCTATCTCACCTAAAAAAAATAGATATAGTCTTTTGCTGAGGGGACATTATTATTAGATTTTTGTTTCTTGCTTCTTGTATTTCTGCATATTTCAAGGAATCACATAACTAAATTTTGTACGATTCACAGTTGGACTCCCAGTAAGAAAGGGATCACGTCCATGACTTTCCAAGCACACTGCTAGTCCCTCCATATATACTAAAGAGCTGAGAACATCTAAAAGGTCCCAAATGTCATTTTCTTCTTCAGCTTCCTAGGTGTGGTAAAATAGCTGCTCGGAAGAGAATGTAGTTTCTGTGGTGATTTTAAAGATGCATTAGGATTAAGGATGTTAATGCAAACACTAGCGGTTGAATAAGCATCATTGATGTCATTCATTTCTGTTCTTTCAATGGAAGATATTCCTGTGTACTCCTAATGATCCCAGGGCGAGCACAATGCATTAAGGCTGTTTGACCCTTGCTTTGGAAGGGTAGGTGATAAGGAGAGCAGACCTGTCACAAGAGCTGTATCAGGAGATCTGTGGGATCTACCGAACCTTTCTGGCAGTGGCAAGCCAGAGTGCTCTCCTGTCACAAATTATGGTAGTATGGTTGCTATGCCCTCCTGTCCTTCCCGTGTTACTCTTCACATTAAACATAAGGAAATGTGGTCAGCTCTGTTACGGATGTACACCAAGAGACAAATCTTCCTCGGAACACTGAATAGAAGACTGTCTGTCCACCACTAATTTTTCTAAACAACAACAACAAAGTTCGTGATGTGTTCCAGTTCCTCCCGTGTCCAGTTCCTCCATCCTGGCATATTGCACTTAGTTCAACCCCAACCCCAAACCAATTGAAGGGCTTTCTGAGAGTGGGATCAGGTCCAAAGCTTACATCTGCCCTAGCAAATCAAAATGGGCAAGGGCTCATTCTGTGGCTGCAAGGCAAGTGGTGGAGACGGTTCCTGTCCATACGGCTAGCTTCTCTTTCCCCCAGAAGAGCTCAGCCTCATCCCTACCATCCACTGGAAACAATCTCTGGACTGTGTTATCACCCGAGTTGTGCGCAGGCATGATCCAAAGGAGTGCTAGGCCAGCCCACGCCAGGTGGTATGCTAACAATGAAACCATACAGATGCCACAACCACACCAATGCTTCTGTCTATCCCTGGCCCTCCCTATCTTCTTGTACTCATGCCTTGCAGAAAGCCCTGCTCTGAAGAAAACGCTTTCCGAATCTGACGTTGGCAGAAGTGAGGGCAAAGAGTCAATAAAGTGAGACTGAACCAGACGCAGAATTATTACATCGTTCAAAGTCCATGGATGAAGACAGAGGAACACAGCGAGCATTACAGCAAATGTGTGTTGCTACTACCCGGCCAATTAACTCAGACACACTGATGTGTTGTCAGGAGATAATAAGGGTGCAAATACATTCACAGAAGTTTTTAATGTCTAGAAGAAGCATCAATTCCATGAGGAACAGTGTAAAGAAAGTGATACATGGGTGTGACACAAACACCTTATGTATCAGTTCGATGAGTTGGCCAATTTCTTAATAGTCATAGGACAGCGTAAAGAAAAGCCATCTAGGAGGATGATTAGCTAGGAATTGATTACCTTTTGATTAGCTAAGAATTACACACAGAACAAGATTGCAGTACGTAAACACATTGATTTTTTTAATCACCAGTTATTAGAAAAATAATGCAAAATATCTAAATAGCGATAAATATGAAGGCACAACTCTGACACTTATTTAGCGACCATTCCTAGGTGATGAATTCATCCCTGATCCTAGAAAGTATGAGGTTGTTCTCACCTTCTTTAAGTTGTGTTGCAGACATGTACAGCTGAGCTTCTCGTCCCGTACCTTTATTTGTAATGAAAGAAAAAAAGCAGAAATTATTAAATGGTTTTTTTCTGCTTTTTTTCCTTATATTTTTATTTTAACATTAGACCAATTGGATCCTGTATGTTGTTGGCTATACTGATTAAATTAATCCAACGCATAAATCCTTTATGTGATCTACCCCCTGGAGACTCATTATTCTGAGTGCTGGCATTCTGCAAAACGAGAACTAAAGAAAAATGAAATCATAACAGGAACGAAAAGCTTTCCTGTGAGGGAAATTTTGTGTGCTCAAGGCCAAGCACTGCAAGCTATGTGTAGGGGGAAATTAGTTGACTCAACTTCCGAGAGTGCAAAATACTGTAGCTAAAGATTTCTGAGTCACAACCCTCAAATGGGACAGAATCAAGTCTTACAGGGATGAAACTTGCTTGTAGGTCTTCCAGCTAAAATTGTAGTCATCAGAGCACTGGCATTTGCACTAAAAAGTAACTGTCTCAGGAAAACAGGAGCGCCATCAATCTCTAGGATGAAACAGAGAATTCTTTTGGTATCTATACAAAACATATCAACACCAGCCTACTCCCTTCAACATACATATTTGGCCTGTGGAAGGAGAACTGCAGAATACCTCCATTCGTGCTAATCTTGGATGAAAGCCTTATATTAGTTTCCTCTAAAGAGACTTAGTCCCCATGAATGCCGACGTTAGGCTTCTGCTCCGGACTACTTTGTGGAAGGGCATCTCTCTCCTTTTCTACTGACTACGGGGTACCTAGGGAGACCCCCCCTTTACGGAACACACATGAAGTCTGACAAAGCGGATGCTGCAAAGCACGGTCCCTAAATGCTACCCTGAGGAGCACATACAAGTAACTACACAATCTAAGCCACCACACATCTCGGAGACAGCAATCCCTTCAGACTCTCAGGAGCTGAAGTGTTTCCTCTTTCACAAATAGTATCTGACAGGCTAATAATAAGAAGGGCTCAAATAGAAAAGATATTAAAAAATCACCATCAGCTTTGGCTATGAAAACTACTACAGGGAGACTTTTTTCTTTTCTCTTCTTTATTCCCACTTCCCTCCCTATCTTTCTTTCTCCTTCCTTTTCTAGTATAAAAGATTTGCCCCCCCCCCCCCGCAAAGAGATGAAATACATTAAAAAAATCTGTCAAAGGGGTTTCAAATGACTGCTTTTAGATTTGATGAAAACCGTAATTCAAATGACATATCTAGCTAAAATCACAATCCAAACTAATAATCAATGAATAGGTCCATTTGTTAGCGGCAGAACATCTCTTCATGAAAAATCCATGAGAGTAATAATATGGAATCCTATTTTTTTTAGAGCTAGGCTTTTATTTCATGTTAACACAAGTGTGGTGGCACTAGATAATTATCACCTTGCCCTCTGATTCATAGGTGCAGGAAGAAATATCCATGAATCTCCCCAGGAATAGACCAAGGAAACAAAGAGGTTTTATCCTGCAAAATTTCTGAACTTGCAACAGTTTAACTGATCTGCAACAGTTTAACTAATCTGCACAAAAATTGTAAAAAATGACATCTGTCACTATCATGGCGTTTACAAGGAAATTAAAAAGAAATCTGGATTTGACTCAAAGTGAGAATATTGTTCAAACTTTCAGCAAATCGGTAAGTCAAAATACCATCTGGGGTCAAAATGAAGGCTGTAGTCACTGCTTAAGTGAAATTCTGTTTTGAGTAAATGTAATATTTCAGAAGAATAGATTACTGTATCTGTTACATTTTTTGGTCATTAAACATTTTTTTTGTCATAACTCAGCAATATGACGTATTAAGGGCAAGTGGATGCAATTTTGAGTGCTACTTCAACATCCATATTTTAATAAAACGGTAGTGGAAGCAGAATGCCACGTGAGCTAATTCTGCAACTCAAGGGACATTATTTGAATCCTGTCCAACACATGGACCATTGCTTGATTTAGTAATTCTAGATGATCGAAAGCTAACTACATTGGTTTTATTGTAAAGTATGTGGGGAAGATGTTTTCTAGTTATGTTTTTGTGTAGTGCTTGCCCATAGTTACTCTTATTTTTCTAGGCACCATTACAAATAACAAACCCAAAACTGTCTGAGAAAAGGTATCAAAACTATTTTCTTTCCATTAAAAAATTAACTTAATTCAACCATAAGGTGGTTTGGGTTTTTTTTTTTTGAGAGAACTGTGCAATAGCGAGTGTATTGCACAATTATGTAGGAAATAAGCTATTTCCTACAGCATTAGTTGAATAATGTGAGAAAATTCGTATTGTAAATACCCATGAAAAATAGCTGCATGAAAACCAAGTCAGCATTAGGATTGATCTATATCCAGGAACTCATGAATAGAAACTACGTGAAAACTAACTCAGCATTACCATCGATTTACACCCAGGAGAGCAGGAATAAGAAGCGGTTAAGTGTGCCACGACGCACAGAGAGGGGACAAGCTTACGGTTTGGGATTGTGAGGTTCTACCTTTTCAAAGATCCTATTGGATGAAGTCGCTTATTTGTCCAAAATTTCCTTTCTTTTAAGGACAATTGTGATCGTCTTCCTCTGCTTTCTCCAACAATATTTCAAACCTAGTAAAAAAACTCTGGACTTATGGTAGTCAGGCCAGAGAACATAAAACCATAATGTTCCTCTTAAACAGGGATAATTCCATTTATACTTCTAATAGCTAGTTTTCTCTGCTGAACATGGGAAATGGTTCTTCATTTATACATATTCACCAAACCTCTTTTCCTGTTACTTAATTTTTTGTGAACAGGTTTTAATTCTCCCAGATTAATTATTTGAAAAACTGGTGAATAATTCTTGCATACTGACAAACTAACTTTAACTTGAAGCTTCAGGCAGATGGTACCTTTATGTTCTCTGATCACACTGGCTTAGTTTCTGGTCTTAGGTTCCTGATGCAGAAATTACAGTGATTATTTCAATGTTTGGGAGGTTTTTTGGTGTGCGTAATATGCAATACTCACCTGAAGAGATAATGAAAGTGATTGTTTCCCTACTTTTTCTTTCTCTCCTAAAGAAAATAATTGTGAAAGATGAAAACAGAAAACAAGTCCATCACAAAATCCTTGCAATAATGTCGGTGAAAAAATTCTCTAATGGTGCTCTAATCTGTAAGGAGAGTCAAGATTTACACACAGGCCAGCTAAAATACCAGAGGAGATGGTGATGGTGAAGATGAAAAAGACCGAAATCACACATCATCCTTAATAAATATCTACTTTTAATAGCAGCCGGTTGTCAGTTCATAGGGCCAAATGGGTCAACAGCATTCAACTGCGACCAGCTGAGCCTAATACACCGTGTTCAAAGTGACCGATTTGTGTAACAAACAATTAAGCCGTTGACCAATTTGGCCCAGAATATTTTTCAGAAGTTGCTGAGCTGCAGATTGGTGGAAGGCAGCCGGGTGTTCTTGGAAGAATCCCTGCATAGTCGTTGTGCTCTTACACCTTTACCGAGCTTTCTGCTACAGTCACTCTCAGAGACAAGAATCAGCTATTAATGCCTTTGTGCTGAACTGTATCACTGTTTTTCCATGCTCTGGGGCTTTAAAAAAAAAAAAAAAAAAGGCAGAAAAAAACCTCCAACAAGCCAATATATTTTCTCATTTTAAGTATTTCAGGACTGGAAGGTTGATTCTGCTATTTAAATAAAAGCTCTTTGAGCAATCATGTTTTATTATAATGTTTGCCATTAAGAGGTCCTGAATTTTCTCTGAGATATTATTAAGGAAATAATAAAACAACAGCACTCCCATTTACACTTGCTACTAAATCTTCAGCTCTTGATGCAAATATTAACCAGCAAACCAGATTAAATAGAAGCGGAAGGTAGGCGAAGGTGAAACAAAGCATCACAGGCTTTTCTGCCTTGTTTGTTTATTCTTAGAATTGCTTTTCAGGCGGGCGTATGAATCCTGAAAAGATACGTGATTACATCCTCGAGTACAGGTCTGGCCCGGGTACACATCCTCACATCTTTTCTTGGAAACATCACCACCTTAATTCAGGTCGAAATGATCAAGTGATTACTAGGTTATTTCTGCAGCCTCCTATTATAAGGGATATAACTATCAGCTGCGAATACAATCCTCTTCTGAGAACAAGGAAAACAGCTCCTGTGGCCTCTGTTAATTAATAGATGGCAGTGAGCTTTGTATCAAGGACTTAAATGTTTCCTCCTAATGCAGGGTTTGTTGTTATTATTGTTTCTCCTCCTGACAGCGGAGGGCTTATTATAGTGGAAAAGCTACCGAGGTAGAATCACCGTAATTAAAAAGACATTTCATGAAACACGAAGCGGCAACGGGAAGACTGTTCTCTTTGTGTTGGTTAAATGCGAAACTACTCAGCGGCCTGAAGAGTCCGAGGGGCTGCTGGTATGTGCCCAAGTGCTGTTTGTGGTGGTGTGCCTGCTGCAACGGCAAATTAAACAAAAACAGATTTTGGCAGCACAGGATTCAAGGATCCAGTGAGAAAAAGAAGACGAATGTTGCTGGCGACCTTTAAAGGCTCTGATAATGCAGGCAACCCGTGCAGATTCCCTCAATGCTACTCAAGGTACTTTCTGCCCCGTACATTGTCTTCTGCAGCGAGACCTGCGGCGGGTGGGTTGGCGTCACCTCTCATCGACAGCCTTGTGCTGGTTTGCGCTCGCCTGCCTGTGCGGAGACAAAGGTCTTGCCTCTGACACGGACTGGCACCCAATTTCGTACTAGAAGTGAGTGAGTGTGGTTAGGAAGGAAGAGAAAAAGGGTATGGAAGTCAGGGCACTGCTGAACCGAGATTTTGAAGTGGAGGAACAGGAATAATTGATTTTTCAGCTTGCTGTTAATTCTTATAAATAGAAAAGATGCTCAGGCTGATCTGGTTGATTTTTCCCCTTCAAGTACACCAGTAAACCAAAAAAACCCCATACAGGTCAGAACAAGTAGGAATAGTTTGCTTAGGTTTTATTAATAGTTTGCATAGGTTTTATTAATTCTCTATTTTCTTAGTAAAGTTCATGGAAAATCGCAAGATGCCAAAAGTTGCATGATCAATATCAACAGACTGTGAATTAAAAACCATGCAAAAGATCCTCTTTGATGCATTTATCACCTTAGTTTATCTCCTCCTATCTCTGCAAAGCTAGAACAAGAAAGTAGGGGCCACTGTAAAGTGTTAGAATGTAAATGTATGTATGTGTAAATGTATGTATGTGTAAATGTATTTATGTGTAAATGTATTTATGTGCAAAACTGAGACAAGTCAAGCACTTGGAAAGGTGTTTTGAGCTTGGAAAGGTGCAAGAAAATAGATGGCTTATTAACATGCACTTGCTAACAGAAATCACATGGCCTATTTTTAAAACTGATAAGCAATCATCTTTATTATGGAATCTATTACAGAAATTTTAGCTACACCCATAGAAGTGTACAAGTCCCAAGAAGAAACATCTATGTAATGCACGTTTATAAATTTGGTAGATGTTTGTACAAGGCCAACTGTCTAAAGATCTGCTGATGGATAAATATTAATGACAATCTTGTGACAAAGGAAAAAAGAACAGACAAAATTAACTCAGAGATAAAAGAATCCTACACAATGGGGCTTTTTTGAGCAGAACCATTCAGCTTGATAACAAAAAACCAGTCATCAGATTTTATTGTTGTCTGGGCTTTTGAGAAAGGGTGAAGGCATCCCACCCATGGAAAGTGTTGACTCACACTTTGAATCCTACATTTGCAACCAGACCAGCAAGGTGATATTTGGGGAAACAATCTACGGGCTATGTCTTGCTCATAACTGTACCTCGAAGTATGAACTTCCTTCTGATGCAGTGTCCAAAGCTAGATCCCAAGGCAGTGGAGATTGGTTATTTTTTCACTGAATCCAGCAGAATGTCACCAAAGGAAGGCAGTCTACAACCCAAATTAAATGTCCTTTCCTCCTCACCCTGTTTCCAAAACAACCCTCAACCAAGAACTGTGCTTTAAAATTAGACTATATATTTTCTAACTAGATACAACTTCCCTTTTCTTTTTTTTTCTCCCCCAAAAACTGAAACTGTCTTGTGTGTGTGGTTTTTGTGGGCTTTTTTTTTTTCCTTTGGAAAAAGTTTAAATTTATCACTGAAACCCTCCAAGTCAAAATGAAAAGGAAATATTCCCTCAACAAATCTGAAAAATAATATTTTTTCTTTTTTTCCCAAATAACTATTTAAAGAGCAATACAAGTGCCTAAGGATGGACACATGGCCCTATTGGAGATACTCGAGGACATGATGCCTGGCCTCCAGCTGCCGCTCCAGAAGGACACAAAATCTCTGTTGAGGTTTAACCGCAGCCAGCAGCTCAGCCCCACCAGCCGCTCACTCACTCCCCCCGGTGGGATGGGGGAGAGAATCGGAAGGGTAAAAGTGAGGAAACTTTTGGGTTGAGACAGTTTAACAGGTAAAGCAAAAGCCATGTGCACAAGCAAAGCCAAACAAGGAATTCATTCACTGGTTCCCATGGGCAGGCAGGTGTTCAGCCATCTCCAGGACAGCAGGGCTCCATCACGCGGAACGGTGACTTGGGAAGACAAACACCATCACTCCCAACGTCCCCCCTTTCCTTCTTCTTCCCTCAGTACAATCTCTTAACTGCAGTGCTGTATCCATCTGCCTTGTGGACACCTCTGAGATACCCCTGGATGTTGGCAGTGTGATTAGATACTCACTTTTTCATGCCTGAACTGCTCCCTTACTGTGAAAAGAAATGTCAAGAAAAATGGTTTCGATTAGCAATAATCAAGAAAAAAAAATCTACCTTTGGGGAAGTAGAAATCAGGCCTTCTAATAACTTCCAGGCGCTGGAACAAAACCCGTGAGGTGACCATAAAATGCAGCGCTGAAATTAGTGGTATGGAGCATCTTAAAATGAAATCGCTCTGTGGCCGCTTCAGTGGTTTCATGGAAGACGAAATGCGTCATCCTTGTTGTCGTGGTATCCAATAGCCCTTTGGCCAGTTTGGGTCAGGTATAGCTACCCTGGCCTGTGTCCCCTCCTGGCTTCTTGTGGAAATTAACTCTGTCCCAGCCAGAACCAGGACACGTGTCTACTTGTGTGCTGTTACCTGTTTTCCCCCCAAAATTTTGAAATCCAATGTCTCATTCCAGCCACTGTTGACAAAGCAACAGAGACTGAGTAGCATTACTTTTTGTCCAGTTTGATGAAAATAAGGAATCATAGAGTGGAGCATGACCTCTTTAGCACTCCTTATCGAGGGAAAGTACAGTGCATGAGACCAAAATGTAGAAATCACAGAAATCACATGAGAGTTCAAATTTTCAGGCTCATTTTCATTAAAAAAAAGAAAAAGAAACCCTTCACTGTTTCCACTAGTCACAGAAATACCCGCATTATTTAGGATCTAAAATATCTAAACATTGCATAAAGGGTGATATTTTTTGGCCAGGAAGCACTGCTGGCATAGAAAAAGATCACATATATTTGCTGACTTATCACGTAAGTCAGCAAATAAAGCTTCATCTGTAAAGACACCTTTGTTATTCCAGAAACATTTAGTTACTTGAAAATGGCAGAAATTTTATTTGTGTTTGCACAGATGCACAGTTGTTTCCTCTCCCCAGTTCGTTGGGGGGAAAATAGAGGAATAGACCCAACAAAACATTTTTAAGCCATTAATTAGGGGGAAAAAAGGTACTTCTGTCTTTCTAGTAATGTGTGGTATTCTTTGAGATGAATGATCATTCTTTGAAAATTGAAGATTCAGATTGGGATGCCATCCAGAGGAATCTGGACAAGCTCATGATGTTCAACAAGGCCAAGCGCAAGGTCCTGCACCTGAGTTGGAGCAACCCCCGGTATCAATACAGGCTGGGGGATGTAGGGATCGAGAGCAGCCCTGCCGAGAAGGACTTGGGGGTACTGGTGGATGAAAAGCTGGACATGAGCCAGCAATGTGCGCTCGCAGCCCAGAAGGCCAACCGTGTCCTGGGCTGCATCCCCAGCAGCGTGGCCAGCAGGGCGAGGGAGGGGATTCTGCCCCTCTGCTCCGCTCTGGGGAGACCCCCCTGCAGTGCTGCCTCCAGCTCTGGGGCCTCAGCACAAGAAGGACATGGACCTGCTGGAGCGGGGCCAGAGGAGGCCACAAAAATGATCCAAGGGCTGGAGCCCCTCTGCTATGGAGACAGGCTGAGAGAGTTGGGCTTGTTCAGCCTGGAGAAGAGAAGGCTCCGGGGAGACCTTATTGCAGCCTTTCAGTACCTAAAGGTGGCCTATAAGAAAGATGGGGACAGACTTTTTAGCAGGGCCAGTTGTGATAGGACAAGGGGTGATGGTTTTAAACTAAAAGACAATAGATTCAGACTAGATATAAGGAAGAAATTTTTTATGCTGAGAGTAGTGAAGCCCTGGCACAGGTTGCCCAGGGAGATGGGAGAAGCCCCATCCCTGGAAACATTCCAGGTCAGACTGGACGGGGCTCTGGGCAACCTGATCTAGTTGAGGATGTCCCTGCTCATTGCAGGGGGGTTGGACTAGATGGCCTTTAAAGGTCCCTTCTGACCCAAACTATTCTATGATTCTATGACTGACATAACAATTTGGTGAAATAATGCTAATTTTGCCATTTTCTTTCAGCTGAATAAACACACAATTTAGAAGTAAAGAATTAAGGGCTCCCACATTGCAAAATCTTTTTTTTTAAGTCAGAGTAAGCAACTGCTCCAAAATGTTTTGCTTCACTTTGTCTTTTGTAATCTTTGAGGAATTTCAAACCTTAAGATTTGAAGAGACCAAGAAGAGCTTCAAATCTAAATGAAACATCGTACATCCTTTCACATGTGGAAAAAAGTATCAGGTACATTCACATTTGACTTCGACTTTAAAACCAACACTTTTCCTAATTTCTTAGTAATGAAAACTAAACACAAAATCCGTTATTTACATGGTTGTATTTACACACACTGAACAAATACCACTGGGCGTAAAATCAATTTTGTTTCTCAAGTCCTAAGTGCAGCACATCCGACCTCTGCCTGCCTACATGTATCTTACACAGAAATGCTTGTACATCTTCATGATCATTGGAAATAACCGCAGATTTGGGAATGATTTGGCTCACTTTGAGGTCAGTGGCTTGTTCTTTGCATAATGTCACTGCTTCAGAGTTGAGTGGGTGGAAAGTGCCCCCAACACAGGGCAGAACATAGTCGGGGCAAACCTGCTTCACTGGGGAAGGTCAATTTGAGTCCAGACAGACTGAGGAGATGGCTACGCTGGGTTATTTCCCCAAATTCATGAATGTTCTAAGTATATATCTATTTCTTTGAAGGAACAACTGCACCGCCACAAGCCTTCTGCATCCTGCATCATTAGGTGACCTCAGAGAACATCTGCAAGTGCATTAGAAGCCTCTGAGAAGGATGTCAAATAAATTCCAGTGTCAAAGAGCTGTCAAGTTTGGGGTCAGGCTTGGACACTACTATGAGGAAGGCTAAAACTCACTCAACACATGAAGGCTAAGTGCTTCTAGGAACCAAAAGAATAATTAAAAGCAGGAAAAAAAAAATAAAATCATGTGTTTATGGAGTTCTGGGCCATTCTGTGCAGAGATTTTTTAGAACTGTAATTTGGACTTTGGTACTTCTATTTTTATAGTTCTTCTTTGAAATGTAACTCTGTGGAACATACCTAAGATACTCACCTCTGGAGAGGGAAACGCAAGTACTCATCCTTGCTCCCATTGACTTCTCACGTGCTTTCCACTAACGGACCAGCGCTCTTCCCTCAGCACAGAAAGCTCATTCCCAACAGTACAGTGCTCCCGTGAGCCACTCAGCATCTCCAGTTCCTGGAGACATCAATTGTCCCTTCCAAAGCTGTGGAAATAATAAAAAAAAAAAGGACCTGTAGCTGCAAAACGTTAACTAGACAACCCTCTCCGAAAAAAAAAAAAGACCCTTTCTATTCTTGCCGAGACGTGCTTCACGCACCAACGAGTTTCCTTGTGGTATTTTCTTGGGTTTCTGGGTGGTCGCTCCCTCCCTGGCTGTTTGGCTCTGTGACACTAGATGGAGCTGCGGACCTGCTGAAGGCGCCCGGCTCCTGCTCTCCTCCTGCCCGCAGAGGGCACCCAAGGTCTTCGCACGTCCCATCATCCGGGGGCCCAAGAAAAGGGGAATTCAGTCCTGTGACACACTGGTCAGGGATTTAGAGGGGTCGAACGGTTTGATTCAATCCCGCCGATCGACCATGGCCACGGGGGGAATCTTTTAAATTGGGTATTGAGCAATCTAGATTTTTGGAAGTAGGCAGAGATGGGGATGGTCAAAAAGGTGCACAGCAAAAAGTTTGTGAATGTAACGTATTTGTGATAAGCCTGACTTTGGGATGCTTTCCCAAGCTTGAGAATGCAAGATGGGAAAGCAAAGACAGCATTGCTAAAAGCAGAGCTTTTGAGAAGCTGCATCTTTGCAGAAGCGCAGGAGGCAGGTGGATCCCTCCTTGCTTCCCACCACCGGCATGGCTGGTGGGACAGCCTGGATTGCCATCCTGATGCCTCTGATGTTCCCATCCTCTTTCTTCTCTTTGCCACCTTCCACCAAATTACAGAGCCAACTCATGCAAACCTGTGGTCTAACGTTCACCCTCAGCTCCTTGACCTGTGCGCAAGGTCTCCAGAAATCCCAGGTGCTCTCCCAGCCAAATACTGAGCCATCCCAGAGCTGCTCCATTTCCAAAAGCAGATATGTTTGCCTGCTTATCACTCAGCTCCATTTCTAGTCTTCCTGCTACGTAGCTAAGGGAACGTGATAAAAGATGGAGCGGCTTCAACAGAGGGACCACAAGGTGGTCAAAGCTTCCAGGTACTGTCCTAATAACATCCTGTGTGATGGTAATAACACACAAAATGGCAATTTTACAGCAATGTTTAAAGCTTATTTGCCATCTCCAAAGTAAATTCGATAGATGTGCTTTCTCCTTACCAGATGACAAAAGCACCGTGAAAAGATTTAGTGGCAGATGACGCTAGTAAGCCATCACTTTGTGTAAAGAGTTATCTAGTATATAAGCTATATAAAATATATATCTCTCTGGGTGTTTTTATGCAAGAATACACACATGTTTGCATATATTTACCTTCCAGTGAAGACAAACTTTGCCATGTTTACAGCCTATTCAGTCTAGAAACAGTAGTCACTAATTAGAGGGTATGTTTGTGGAAGAGAATTAATTGACTCCTTACTGCTCTGTCTATCATAACAATAAAACTAGGCAAATATGACAGCTGCTGGGGAAGACTTGTTTTTTCTTTTGCTCTTGTTTGCAATACAATTCCAATGTAAATTTTGCAATAATGTGTAGGAATCCTCCTTTTGTAGCATTTAGGATATTTTTTTCCACTGACTTTATATGCAACAGGTCCCTGCCTTAATGAGATCCAAAAGGCCTTGCTTTGAAAAGGGCATATTTGTGAGTAACTTTGACTCACGTGTCCATGATCTGCTTTGTGTATGATGGCAACGTTAAAAATCTGACCTAGTTCAGCAGGAAAAGTGCTTTCAGCTTTAACACAGCGAAGTCTGGAAGCAGAGGTGATATCTTTCATTAGAACGGCAACCACAACAGGAAAAAGCAAAGGTTTTGAGCACGCTCTCGTTTCTTCAAGTCTGAAACAGCAGCAGCGACAATGTTGAGCCTAAAAAGAGCTTGGGGACAATAGTTCCATGTTTAACTTTGGTGTGCTAATCGGCCTTAACATAAGCAGAAGTAGGCCCTGGAAAAAGGGAAAAATCACGGTTCTGTGTGTAAATCTGTAGGCATTTCTTTATTCACTTGCTGGTAAATCAGATGCCTGGAGAGTTTCTTTCCTAAATTGTGTTCATTTTTGTTTTCTATTTGGAAAACATGACGTCATTAATCTTTTTAAATCAACCCAACTTTGATCTCCAGGTCAGGCCAGCAGGGCTGGTTTGTACCAACCCGAGGCGTATTTACCTTTCCGTTACGCTAAGTCCTTTGGACAAGGAAATAATGAGTCATAGAAACAAAGTTCCTGTAGAAAAAAGGAAAGGAGAAAAAAAAAAGAAAAATAAAAGAGGCAGATGCCTTTTAGCAGGGACTCTAACAAGCTACCAGGCTGGTTTATTGTCTTTAACTTCGCTACCGCTCCGGTGCGTCACTAAAAAGCCACCGGCATTGCTGGAGGCACCTCAGCAGTATAACCAAAATTGACTGGTTTGTCCCGTCCCTGAAGTAGTGAAGCCTTATAACACCTTCAAAGGGAACATGGCATGAGAGACCCAAGAAACAAGGACAGAGAGATTCAGAAAATCAGGGGTTTGTATTCCTATCGCCCCTGGAGAATAGGAAAGGTGCTTCTGAGGCCATGTTGTCTCCCTGCAGAAGGGCTGGTCCTGTGCCTCCAGCTCCTGCCCTTCTGGGGTTAAGCAGATAGCAGAGCTTCAGGTTTTATTTGGGGGGTGTGTGTGTATGGGGATGTTGTTTGTCTTTGGGACACATCACCTGTGCCTTTGACGTAATAAGCTTGGCTAATATTTGGAGACTGCTTGTTCTTCCTTGAACATCAGGGATCTTTCTTCCTCCATAAGCAGTTTTTTTTCTTGCAACTGTCCGAACATTAAACAACAAAATCCAACTCTGACCAGTAAGTCCAACTGTGAGTTCATGCTATCAAGTTAATTAGAGGAATGATTTAATAAGCTAGGATATGCTCAAAACACAAGGATGTTAGAGACTTTGGGGAGAAGAGACCATCAAAGAAGTTATGCAGCAGGGAACATGTCTCGGTGTGTTATAACTCTAATGGGTACATTTCTGGCCCGAGTGCTGTGTGAACCGACTCTTCCTTTTAAACCTTCCATCTGATTGCTTTGAGTATCTTTTATATACCTGCTTGATGGTGAAGTAGGAAAATATCTTATTTTAAGAGTCTTTCCTCGCATTAAAAAGTCATTTATGCTTTAATCTAGGATGACCACTGATGGCAGAAGGAGCGGAATTAAGGCCCTAATTACAGGAATCCCATGCTGTGGCAGGCACTGATTTTGCTTGCAAGCAAGTCTCTCGGAGATCATTTATGTTTTCAGTTAGCCTGCTGGTGATTAAGGGCAGGTTGGCAGAAGAAGGGACCGAGAAAAAGATCAGACTGATGAGCTAAATCCATAAAGTTGATTAAAACAAGGCCTTTGAGGACTGATTATTTTTTTCTTTTTAAATTTTGTAGAACTTGCTATGAAATGTTTCTATTCAGCCATTATTATTTTTATTAATTTTTTGTAAGTACAAGCAATTTTGCAATCTTACTGATTTTTTTTTCCCCTTCACATCTGCCCCATGTTTTCAGGAGGTTGATACTTTTATGGAGATGTAACACTTTTTACTGTATATGTTGACATAAAAGGAAAAAAGCCCTTCTATCATATCCCAACACTATCATAGCTATAGCATTATACTACAAAAATGGATCGTCACAGCATGTTTCCTTCATTAGAAAAGTCCCCTTCAAGGTGTTGCCTATATATTGCCAGACCTTAAGTTCCCATTGACATCAAAGGGAGAGTCCCTAGTCCAGACTTTTTTCCACATTGTCTTCCACATCTTTATTTCTCACTGACCTGAAGCCAAAGAAACCTAAATCTATCCAACTAGCCCATAACTGGGGACTTTTTTTTTTTTTCCCCCAAAACAAGACTTCATATTTTTGGATTTTGAGTAGTAGAATGGAAAAGCAGAATTAATGTATATGGCAGCCCTTACTGACAGGCGTGGGGCTTCATCTTCTCCTTAGCCCCAGACAGGGTATTGGTCCTTCTCAGTGCTTTGATGCTACTTTCATATGTGCTCTCTCTGTTGTTGATAGTTATTGTATCTCCAGCCTAACACGATTCAGATGTTAGCAGACCTTGAGTCCACCGTGTGAGGTGACCATCAAGCAGCTGTTAACTGCTGTTCCAAAACAAGATATCAATTCTTTCAGTCCTGGAGAGTGACCATAAAGAAAGACAGAAAGCTACATCAGATCTGTTATTAAAATGACACAGACACCCCCCACAGAGTAAAACTGGGTAGGAGTGCGGGAAATCGGGCCCAATCAATGTATTTTCTTGTTTTAATTATTTTTAGAAGATTTTGAACTGTTTACATGTTGTTTTTGAAAAATAGAGTTGGGGAAAAAATAGACATTTTCCATCCAAAAATCACCAAGGATAAATCAAAGAATCATAGAGTGGTTTGAGTTGGAAAGGACCTTAAAGATCATCTCATTCCAACCCCTCCATGGGCAGGGACACCTTCTGCTAGACCAGGTTGCTCAAAGCCCCGTCCAACATGGCCTTGAACAATTCCAGGGATGGGGCATCCACAGCTTCCCTGGGCAACCTGTGCCAGGGCCTCACCACCCTCAGAGGGAAGAATTTCTTCCTCCTATCTCATCTCAATCTACCCTCTTTCAGTTTAAAGCCATTACCCCTTGTCCTAGCACTCCATGCCCTTGTCAAAAGTCCCTCTCCAGCTTTCTTGCAGGCCCCCTTTAGGTACTGAAAGGCTGCTAGAAGGTGTCCCCAGAGCCTTCTCTTCTCCAGGCTGAACAACCCCAACTCTCTCAGCTTGTCTCCATAGGAGAGGTGCTCCAGCCCTCTGATCATTTTTGTGGCCTCCTCTGGCCCGCTCCAACAGGTCCATGTCCTTCCTGTGTTGGAGGCTCCAGAGCTGGACGCAGTACTCCGGGTGGGTTCTCACCAGAGCAGAGGGGCAGAATCCCCTCCCTCGACCTGCTGGCCACGCTTCTTTTGATGTAGCCCAGGATACGGTTGGCCTTCTGGGCTGTGAGCACATTGCTGGGTCATCCTCTCACATGAATGGAATGAATGAGGAATGTTGAAGGACATGTTTCAGCTCTTTGTTTTACACAATAACAACAGTTTTGTAGCAAGAATAATATCTGGATGCAAGGTCTTTAGGAAAAAGTAGTAGTATTTATTATCCCAGATGTGATGAAGATAGATGGAAGTTTGTCCATTTTTGCCAGCTGTATCAGCTGCAGATACTGAATGCTGGAAGGAATCTTGTCTAATTCTTATGTCCCTTTTCCTACATACTGGAAACAGACTATGTTAAACGAACTCTTGGTCTGAACGTTTATGTTCTTATGGTCCTCCTTGCAACTCTTATTTTACATAGGCAGATGGACAAATGCAGTCATCCATGAAAGCACGCATATGTCTAACCAGTTAGGCCAGTGTGTTTTAAATAAAATCCAATTCTACCGTGTGCTAAACGCATTTGCACATCTCCATTTTGAAACTTAGGTGTTGAGATCCTTCTCATTGCTATGTCAAATCCAATCACAAGTGTCTGGAGAGGGTTGATGCAGCAGTCGTTCTGTCTTTGCTGGAGGACGATGAGGTCCATCTCTACCAAATGTATACAACCACGCTATAAAATCTTCCGGAGTGCTACTTTCCTCTTGCACTAGCCACAGACAGCACACGTCCTCCAGCCAAGCCCAGTAACTGGTCACATTAGAATTGGATGTATCCTGTGCCTGCTTGGTAGCCATCAGGGGGATTTTCCTGGCTATCCCCAAAGCCTCAAAGATAGGCTTCCAGCAGCTCAGACTGAGCATGAAATTTGAAGCACCTTAGGAAGAAGTCAGAAGGTCCCAAGCCCCATCACCTGTTCATGAGATAAGAGCAGAATTTATTGTTTACATGTGTGCCTTCAACCCTCATTTTGAAGACAAAGTCAAATAAGAACTTTTGGGCTGAAAAAGATGTTCAGCAGATTCGTTAGAGTCCTCATGCTGTGTGCCTGCACAGAAATCCACAGTGAGGATTTTGCTGGCGACCTCCAAAGTTGCAGAGATGGACATATGACAGCTTGGCCTGAGTGCTAAAAGGCGCATGTAGGAGAAAACTACAAGATCCTTTAAAAAGTAGAGGCTGTTTTTTTCTGGCTTACAAATTATAACAACTAAATATTCCTGTCTTGTTACTATCGCCTTGATAATAAATAGCCTACACTGTTTCTGTTTTGTACAATGTTGTTCTCTTAAATGTCTGTCGCTTTATAAGCACACACAAGTCTACTACAGATTTTTCTGTTGCGATTCCCACTAGTTAAAAAACATTTGAGCTACTGATAATGGCTATGTCTTTTTGTTTTCCTCTCATTCAGATAGCTCCTGCTACTGTGCCTTTTGCTTTACAGCATCCCATCTGGTGACCCAGATCAGCTGGCTTTCTCCCAGGCTCATCTCGCTTCTGCCTCACTTGCCTAAAATATCCAGTTATGCTAAGAGAATTCTCTCTTCTACCAAATACCACGAGCAGGCTTTTGCTGAGGACTGTGGTAACTTTCCAGGATTCCACATTTTTTTCCCCAGATCAAATCCAGAAGCTCTTTTCAGAGTGATCCTTTCTATCTAACCATGGGCAGCAAAAAATGAGGAATAACCATCAGGGATGCAACTGATGCAAGAAGACTCTACACTCATGTGCACCACTTCACTTATACTCAGTTCTGATGTAAAAAAAAATGCATGGATCTGTCTCAGCTGGGTCACTGGCTGAATCTATTCTAAAAGCTAAATGCTTCCCTCAAGATCATAGAATGATTTGGAAGGGACCTTAAACACCATCTAGTTCCAACCCTCCTGCCGTGGGCAGGGACACTTTCCACTAGACCAGGTTGCTTAAAGCCCCGTCCAACGTGGCCTTGAACACTTCCAGGGATGGGGATATTCTCTAGGCAGCCTGTTCCAGTGCCTCACCACCCTCAGAGTGAAGAATTTCTTCCTTCTATCTCATCTAGAGATTTCATTCACTTTCAGTTTAAAGCCATTACCCCTTGTCCTAGCACTCCATGCCCTTGTCAAAAGTCCCTCTCCAGCTTTCTTGTAGGCCCCTTTAGGTACTGGAAGGCTGCTTGAAGGTGTCCTTGCAGCCTTCTCTTCTCCAGGCTGAAGAACCCCAACTCTCTCAGCCTGTCTTTGTAGGAGAGGTGCTCCAGCCCTCTGATCATTTTTGTGGCCTCCTCTGGACTCGTTCCAACAGGTCCATGTCCTTTTTGTGTTGGGGGCCCCAGAGCTGAAGGCAGTACTCCAGGTGAAGTCTCACTAGAGCAGAGTAGAGGGAGAGAGAGTGGAGGTGAGGGGGAGAAAACAGATCAAACATACCAGCATGAAAAAACCTGTTAATGACCTGTCAATACTCTGCTAACCTGCCTGCACTGTAAGAGGATGTCCATGGGCCTCCGTCCCTGGGTCCGGGGATGGGTTAGCACAGCCAGCCCGTGAGCACAGGTTGTGTGGGGGCTGTCAGGGACACAGAAGGAAAGAAGCGGCATGGTCAACTTGTGACTACATTTAGAGCCTTACGGCCTCTGAGACAAAATCAACAAGGAATCCTGTAAAGGAGCCACTAAAGGGGGAAATAAAGGCTTGCCAGGACTGGTTGAGTCTCCTTGAAGCATGTCAGTGCAGGAAAAGCCCCCAGTGCTTTAGAATATAAATAATATTAAGGAACCATTAGGCCTAACAGTTTGCACCTGTCTCCCAGTGAGACTGAGGGAGGGCCGGTACTGACTTACACCCTACCATTGCAATGTGGACACTCTTTCTTTAATTTAGGAGACAGCTTCAAAACAAGCAGACTTAAGCAGACTATTCCATTACCTGCTGAAGTTCAGGCCCCCACATCCACCTCCGGTGTTTAGATCCCAGCCTGCTCCTGCTATGTGCTCCCATTAATATTTCTCTAACTCCACCGTTCTTCTTGCCACCTACTGCCCTCCACTTGCGGATGCCAACGGGAGTTTTGGCTGTGGGGGGAGGGAGGGGCTGATTTATCAGGTCATTAGGCCTCTCTTAGTGAAGCTCCCTCAGCTACAGGATCTGCTCTATTTAGTGAATTGTCTCCAGGCTTTTGGTCATACTGGTTTAAGGCACTCAATATTTTAGGGAGAGGAGGCCCACGCTGAGCTAGGAGACAGCTCTAATTACGGCTGTCATCACAGAAAATCTTTCCTGAGGGTTTTATGGTGGGAGGAAGAGGAGAAGGACCCATCAGCTACGTATTGCCATAATCGTGAGTTCCTTAGCTAGCTCATTTAGCCCATGAAGTGGTCTTTGCTGTCCAGGGGACCTCAATAACATTTAATATATGCTCTTTTTTTTTTTATTTTTTTTCATTAACTTGCTCCATTTCCAGCTCTTTATGATTTCCTCCCCCCTCAGTTACAAGCTGTATTTGCATCTCTGACCCAGGAATCTTCCACTTGCAGCTCTCCCTTCTGATCTGAAAAGTTTATATTCTACCCTAGCCAGATGCTGAGTTAATTTCCTTCCAGATTTGGACATGGTTCATAACTGCTTAGCACATTGCAGACACAATAACGAACTAATTAGTGTATTTTCCCCTTTACTTCTTGAAGAATAATATAAAGATACGAAGTGCTTTTTTACAGGCAAACATTTCCTGCAGTCAGGCTTTTTTGTGTTTGCTACTTTTTTTTTTCCCTCCCCCCCCTTCTCCAGAGTATCTGCTATTACGAATACTGAATAATAAGGCAAAACCTCGTATGAGTCTCAGGAAGATCCCTAAGGATACAGAGAACTCTCACCTGGACCAGGTAAGAGGAACCGATTTACGGCTTTGACTTAAATTTGGCTTCCCTCTTAAAGGACTTTTCTTGGTCCAGGTGCCTGGTAAGTTCACAGCATGATGTTAAATTACCTTATCCAAGACTTTTTTGTCCTCTTGGAGAAGAGCACTTACTTTTCTGGAATAAAAATGATAGTAATTGCAGGACTTAAATGTCGATAATGAAAGCTACTCCAGATGAAGTGTTCTAGCCGGAGTCATAGGGCACGCAGAAGAAAGACTGAGCAATGTGCTATTTTCAGCAAATGGTGGTGTCCTGTCAGCTTCTGGAGAGAAAAACAAGCCTGAAGCAAACTTCTCCGAAGCTGAGACCAATTAATAAGGGACAACGAGCTAACATTAAATTAACTGGAATGATAGGCACATTTCCTTGCCCATTGGCACATTAAATGACTTTCCTCACACTCTAATTTGGCCACTGAGGGCCTCACTTGGCCTGCTAGTCTTTGTGGCTTGCCTCTGAAACAGCTCCTCTGGATTTTATTTATTTTGGTTCTTTATATTCCTGTTATTTTTTATTTTATTTGTCTGAATTTTATCCTACCCTTTCGTTTCCTCTGCTGAGATGGGGACCTGCTTGGGAAAGGGTCACAAGTCTCTGTTGAGCATTTTTTGTTGTTTGCTTCTGATGTGCAGTCCCTCAGCATTCACTTTAATTAGTGAATTTGAGCTGGCTTACGAGATGCTTGGCTTCTTGTGCAGCCTTTAGAAACAGGTGATGATTTTCACAGGTATGTGGACCACAGGTTGAAAACTATCGTTGCCTGTACTTCCAGCTTGATTGGCTGTTTAATTACAGTGGAAAGCAAATGTTGATAGAAAATCCACTAATTATCGGTGACTATGGCAATAGAATTGAGCGCCTGCTGTTCTGTGATAATGTCCCAGCAGACTGCTTTCACCCTTGTCCAAGCACGAACAAGATGCTAGTGAATTCTGAGGAAGATGAAGAGCACAGTCCTTCATCTGTGGCGTGTTGCATGGAAGGAGGGAGAAAGGAGATGAAGATTGTTCAGTGGAGTAGTGTACAATGTGCTTAAAAATCAGTTATAACACGTGCTTACTCCTTCTTTGCCCTTCTCCAGTGGTTTCCACTTGAGGAAGTTAAGGAAATTATTCCCTATGTTTCATTAGTGGTGAAACCTACGGGATTTTAATGTTTTAATAATGCAACCTTTACCCTTTTTTTTGTTTGTTTAGAAACATTTATCTGTCTTGGGTGATCCACACAAGAGTGGTAAAATGGCTAGTGACAGTGCCAATCTTTAGCTACTGATCTGCACAGAATCACGTTTCAAATCAGACACACATTTAATAATACAAGATACTTTTACAAAACCCTCCCAGCCCCCCAATTCCTACAACGAATTAGCCACATGGAGGGAGATATACAAAGGATTTAGGTGCCTAAGCACTCCGGGAATCGACGGGAGCCAAACATTAGGTGTGTATGGAAGTTTGAGGTCTACCTAATGATGAACTCACTCGATGTCTATGTGCATGATTAGGCACATAAATGCTTTTGAAAATCTGGTATTCAGTAACCAACTTCAAAATCACATCATTAATGAGCAGAAAAGGTGGAAAACATGTTTAGAAGTCATAGTGGCAACATCTTGTAACTATGGTATTCTACAGAGAGAAGCAATAGAAGGTTTGTAGGCATAGGGTTTATTTTAGGTAGCAGTAAAATTTTATTAGACTGGATAGTATAATAAGGAAAAACAAACAAGCTCTTCAGGGCTTCAGTATGCTTTGTTCTAATAAAGAATATTAGCTTTATCAACAAACTTTTCTTGCATTAGAAGTCATTATTTCTGCCTCTTTGCCTTAATAATGAAAAGATTATTCTTCTCTTCTCTTCTCTTCTCTTCTCTTCTCTTCTCTTCTCTTCTCTTCTAGTCCTATGAGGAGCGGCTGAGGGAACTGGGGATGTTTAGCCTGGAGAAAAGGAGGCTGAGGGGAGACCTTATTGCTCTCTACAACTACCTGAAAGGAGGTTGTAGAGAGATGGGGGTTGGTCTCTTCTCCCTAGTAACAGACAACAAAACAAGAGGAAATGGCCTCAAGTTGCGCCAGGGGAGGTTTAGATTGGACATTCGTAAAAACTTCTTCACCGAAAGGGTTGTCAGGCATTGGAACAGGCTGCCCAGGGAGGTGGTGGAGTCCCCATCTCTGGGGGTATTCAAAAGACGTTTAGATGAGGCCCTAAGGGATATGATTTAGTGGGGGACTTGGTAGTGATAGGTTAATGGTTGGACCCGATGATCTTGGAGGTCTCTTCCAACCAGAACAATTCTATGATTCTCTTCTCTTCTCTTCTCTTCCCATCCAATGTCAAACTGTGTTATGCCATCAAAGAAAGACTGGAAGAGGACATCTTCTGCGTGGTTAGAGGTGTGAAAGCATTTTATGCACCAGCTTAGGAACTGGGACACAGGGGTTCATTTTTTTCCCCACACTGACGAGCTCTGACCCAGAAGACTTACTTGAGTCTCCATGTGCTCAGGACTTTTGTGTGGGGCCTCTCCTCTCCCACTGAATCCAAGTAGGAAGGAGTGTAAGGGTTATGCAGCAAGAACACTAGCTCTAAATTTGATCCAAGTTCCCAAGTCTCATTGATTTCATTATGTTTAGAAATATTTATTAAACAACTTCTTTCTTGTATTGGTGAAGGCACAAAGACGGGATTTAAACCAAGCATAGTAAGGCTGTCAGAAAACTGGGCCTGAAAGGTAAGGTAAGAGAAAAAAGAAACCTTACTTGTGTGAAAGAATCTGTGCTATGAGCAATTAACATGCCTTTGGATGTATTTGCCTCTAAGCAGCCGTCAGCATCTATAAGACAATTATATTCCTTCCCGCTGGTGATTTATATCTAGTCAGCCATCCCTAATTAGTGCTTCCTGGGAAACACCAGGAGCCGTGTGCATATGTACAGTTTTCCTGCTCCTGTCAGAAGGAGCATGGCAGAAAACTGAACATCTCTGCGAGGGAGCCACTTCAGCCCCTGACTGATGCAAATTAAAGACAACAGGATTGATTGTGCTCCTAGACATAACTGTAAAGATCAAAGGACCTTTCAGAAACTTGTGCTACCTGCCCTGAATAAATCCAGTACTGCCGTTCCGGCTGCATTCACAGGGAGAACATTACGCTGTCTTATGCAAGGAAAGGTTTGGATGGAGATGTATGAGCTTTTTATCAGACCATCTGAGATAGCTGGAGAGTACAGACGAGGTGTTGGACACTCCTGTCTTTCTCTGGGCCTGAGAGGCAGCAAACTTCAAACTAAGAGCGATTGCTCTGAGTTTAAATCAAGTAGGTCGGTCAATGAGACATTTTGAAAGGAGAGAGCGGTTGATGTCTGGGGGGCAGAGGGATGTCACCTCAGGGAGACTCAGAGGGAGAGGAGACAGAGATAGCTAAGTGATTGTCATCTCCATGAAAACATTGCTGTGCACTTTCTTCTATGAAAGGTAGGAAAGGCCACTTCCATAGAGGGTTCAGTCCTGACAGAAATCAAGTGGAATAGAAGTCATTTGTGGTCATGATACCCATGATTAGTTTCGGGGATGTGATCTGTGAGGACTACTAATGTGCTTTAGCCCTTTGGCAAAGTTAAGACCCAAGGGACAGCTGCGAAATGGGACCTGAGCAGCATCTGGGTGCCTGGGTTTAAAACTGCCACCCTGAAAACACTTGCACATCTGCCACTTAACCTTAATCTACTTTTTAACGCTGAAATGCCTCAGGCACCTACACTTATGGGTTGTCTGTCTCTGAGCATCTCAGTCTTGACAGTGCTAAGGAGAATAGTGCCTGTCTCACACCTCCCTGTTGCTCCTGACAGGCTTCATCTGATAATCTCTTGCTGGAAACACATCAGATACTTCCTAGATTATCCGCCATGTGAAATGGTGTCTCAGTTTCACGTTCTTCTAAAACAGGGCTATAACTACACGAATGTCCCCTTTTCTCTCCCCAGTATGAAAGAGTTCGTACGGGCACGGTGTGTTTGGTTCCTTACTGCGCCTTGGTGAATCTCCTCTCCCATTGCTGTGGAAAATGCTGCAGCTGTAAGGATGTGAGCTGAAGAAGCTTGTGCTGTTTTGCTATGCAAAACCCTTTCAGCATACACACAGCATAGCAGTGTAAACCTGGAGTGAAGCTTTCAAAGTGCCTTAATATAAGCCAAAAGTTTCAGCCCTGAAATACCTTGGGCTACAGCCCTATAACCTATGGTTCTTCTGCTTTTTACTTTAAGGGACACCTCTGGTTTTGTCATGAGGCTAAATCCTGAACAAGAAATTTATTTCTTCTTTCAATAACCTTTTTGACTCTACATGTCTTTCAAGGAATTCTCCATGTTTGCCTAAAATAATTTTCTCCCTAAACAATGGAACTAATGAAACAATGGAGCGAATTACCATGATTCTGTCTCTTAACCCTAACTATCTACAGCTGCAAAAATACCTACTTCTCCTCATGGTAATCCTGCCTCCAGACCTCCCAGACTCTACTTGCTCCATACTAGGAAAGCACAACCTGTATGATGGTTAATTCCAAGTTACATATGTATTGATTGGATTGCCTGGTACCTGCAAATTGCTGATTAGATCGAGTGAAATATATAACAGCTGATCTCCCAGGGAAGTTCTTTTTCTTTTTCTTGTGCTGCAAGGGGTGAGTCTGAGTCTTTGTTCTTTGCTCAGATTTTCTCCTTGTCTCTAAGACTACAATAAGGTAAGATTTATGAGTGTTCACCAAGTGGGTTTAGTGGTGCTTGAGAAGTGGCAGAGTATTATTACAGGCTTCTGAGTATGGTTTGTAATTATTGGTGGTCTAAAATATGTACTCTGACCTTTATATTTTCTGTATAACTAAATCTGTACGTTGTCCTTTTGGATGTTGGTTGAGGCGTGTAGAAGCTGATACGGTCTAAAAGCGTTTTTGGGAAAGGTGTTACTGGCTTCCACTACCACTTCGGTAAGGAATTCTGGAGTTCCAGTCTAGCTGATAAACCGAGGTTCTTGGATACAGCTGGTACAACTATTAGCATTACTACAGTACAGTTATTATTTTTTTTTTTGGAAGTTGACAGAAATATTTATATATTCTTGTTGGATCTTTTGGGCTCTGTAAGTGAAAATACTGACTGTCCCAGGCGAGGCTGCTGTCGGTGAAGATGAATTGAGTGAACTTGACAGTACAAAAGGCTCAGAAACCCGAGTGCAGTTCCTGTTCTTGCAGGACTTAGTTTATTGCTATCGCTCTGCCGTTCCCTGCTCCCTCCGCGGGAGCGAACAGCCTCAAGAGTTTCTTATATGACTACACCCCCGCAGGTGTCGAGCACACCTTCTTTTGAAGCCACCAGCTAGCATAGTGAAATTGCACACAGATTGCACAATTGCACTCTTCTCAGCGTCTATTAGGCTTGAAATGTGTTACTTCTGTTTCGGATCCACTTTGCTTTGCAAAAAGTAAGGAAACGTAAGTTGTCAGACCTTCAGGCCTGGCTTTGTTAAAAAGGATTTAGTTGTTTGTTCCTTTCATGAACTTTTTAACGTTACAAAGCAGAAGCTGCGTGTCCTTTTTCTATTCTGTTTTGTCTTTCATTTTAATATTGCTACGGATATTGGCCTTTATCCAGGTAATCTAAACGCAGTTTGATCTTGCTAAATTGACTTTTCTATTTACTGAGAGTAGCACTAGGAAAATATTTGTATAGCTTAAATGGATCTGTAGAGACATGCTGGAATATCCATACAATCTTTATATAGTTTATCAACATTGTCAGTTCTTCTTATCTAATTATGACACTTACATGACCCTGTTATTGAGAGACCTGAGCATTTCAGTCTTCTTTTATCTTGACAGCTCCTGTAAGAGATAGGGACATTATATAGTCTCTCTTTTACAGTTGGATGAAACCCGTAAGGTAAAGCCCGGATTTATTAATTTCTTTTAAGCAATGTTCAATCTACTGCGTTTCTCTGACTCAGCTATTCACTCATTCAGGGACCACAGTCCGATTAAGAAACAGTTTCTTAAAGGTAAGATACAATAGTGAAATATTTACATGGAATTTATTGGAAATAAGGCTCTAAATCCTGTTTAAAAAAAAAAAAAATTTGTATTCGGGAAATGGAGTTTAAGCATTTTAATAACTCAGGTCTTATAATACTGCATGAGGAAGCACTGTATATTCTCTTAAGAACCTGGTCCCAACTGGCTTGCACAGAATAATGTTGGTAATTCCATTAAAAGTAATGGAATTTGAACTTTCAGACTAACCACTGTCCTGGTCTCTACTCACATGCACTTATTAAATTGCCCTGGGTAATGAATTTCAGACACTGCACTGACGTGGTACAACTGTCCCACTCCAAAACCAGGGAACACAGAGAAACAAAGCAAGCTCTCCTATTTCCCAGCTCATGTCATCAGGAGTTTTCCTGGTCGCAACTACTCACTTCCTTCTTTAGAAAGTTACGTGGGCTGGAGAAACTTTCCCTCCTGTCCTTTTGTCTCCAGGTCTGGGCTCTCATGCAAAGAAGTGAGGTAGTTTGGGAATGTGGACTATTCCCAGTCAATTTTGCTCTTCAACTTGTAGATTTTCTAACACCCTCCACAGAGAAGACGAGCCATTCTCTTCCATGAGAGTACTGCTGGAAAGTTGGTACTACAGGCTTTTGAAGACCATTACCCTCTTTTGCAACTGGTGGGGCCATGGGGACAGAAATACAACAGTATTCCTTAAAAAAACTCCGTAATTAAATTGAACGTCTGTTGAACTTGATGTTGTGTCACGAGCAAGGAAAAAGGTAGCTTTTGCCCCAAGAGCTTCTGTCTCCCGTAGTCATTTAGAATCTAAGTTTCTAATCTAAGCTGGTTACTGAGGCTCCTTCCAGTTTTGATGGAGAACTCCAGAGGGTGATTGATCCCAGATAAGAAGGCTCAAAAAAAGGTTAGATGAATGTCTCCCTACCTTGACTCTAGACAACTGGTTTAGCCTTTGTCTTTCAGGTGACTTCCTAAATCCTGCCCTAAGAAAAAAAAAGTGAGATAAATACACAGACATCCACAGTAATTAAAACAATACATACTGGTAGTGGTGTAGACACGTTTTATCTCCCAACTTCTACTGAAACTTCAATTTTTGTTCCATAAAGATTAAGCAAAATGATCAGAACACCTGAAATACAGTGATTGGACTCCCCCTCCTGAATAAACAAACTATTTAAATTAAAAAAGAGGCAACTGTATGGATTTGTTCTCCTAAACTGTGCCATTTTGTGGACAGCAGCAATGAAGAGAGTGAGAAACATGACTTAGAAGGAAACCTTCATTACTATTTCTATTTTGAGATGTGGACATCAAATCTTCCTCTCGGGGCCGTATTACACCCCCATGCAACCATGGCTGCTCAGTCCCTTGATAAAACAAGAACAGGGTTTGCAACTGTCTAGCTGTCTCACTGAAACAGTAGTTAGTAACTATTCAAAGCTGTTTACTGCTGACCTGACCACGGTCAGTACACTTTTTTATCTAATATCTTGCCTCAGCCAGTGTTTTTAGGCTGCAAACTTCTGCTGTAAGAAGCGCTTCTTGCTGCATGTTTGCAGTACTTGCACAGTGGGGTTCAAACCAAGTTTAGATGCCTCCTGTGAATCATCATCATTGTGGGGTTAATGTGGAGGTTTGATTGGATCTTTTATTCCTGATAAGAAACTTTGTTTTCTACACACTACTTTTTTCACTCTGTTACAAAAAGTACTTAAACCCAGCCTTATAATTTTGAGAAAATTGAGACTATGCAGCTGCTGGAGCTGACAGTGTCTGACAAATACTTTTCCTTCGGGGTTATGTCAATTATGTTGTTACAGAACATGCTGAGCCTGGATCCATCCTGTCTTTTTTTTTTTTTATGACATGTTGCTAGGAGTTGTCATTTGGAATGATGGATGAAATGGTTACATTCAGGCAGCACTTTCTAAAGGAAGTTGTCCTTTCTGGAGAAAGATCAGTGTTTAATTGCAGATTGGAACCATTGTAGTGTTTGTATTAAGCAATCTGGTAATTGAATAAACATGCCTCTTCACATCTATGACTGTTCAGGTACCTGCACTAAATAAAGATTCAGAAAGCTGCAATGTCCTTTTTCCACCCTGAAGCTATTTAGAATTTCTTTTGGTTTGGTTTTGTTTTGTTTTTCTGTGGGTATTTTTTTGTTTGTTTTGGGGCATTGTTTTTTTACAGGCTTTTATGATTTTCAGTCTGGATTTCTGTAACTGATAGTGTTGAGATAAATGCCCAGGGCTTGATCCAATGCTGTATGATTTCATTGAGCTTCCTTTGTTTTTTATTGGGTCTACGATCAGAAACACCCAATAGTTTTTAAATCAGATGTCACAGTTTCTGCCTAGCAAACTACCCAGGGTAGAGCCCAAGCACTGGCAGGTTTGATTACCCATGCAGTTGAGTTGCTATGGCTTCTGGCGTGGTTTTGGCCATGCATTCAAAGCAGTTCCTAGATTCGTTCACATTAATTAGCACAAGCCATTGGTTATTTTCAAGAAGCAGTTTGGATGAGGCCACGTGCCCTGAGGGGAGGGAAAGGATTTAGCTGCATGGTGGTGGTGAGCCATGCTGTGCCAGCATGTTGAAGGACAGCAATCCCTGCTCCATTTTAAGCACAGTACAGATGGAGCCCCATAGTCTAAAATACAGTAGCCTCAACACAGTCTCAACAGATATCAAGGAAAGATAAGAAATTTTAGGACTGAGGTACTTAAGGGGCAGGATTCCTTTCTCCTGCCTTTAGACAATCACAGGTGTCTCCACCAAGGCTGGTCATGTTGACTTCAGTCAATGGAGAGAAATGGACACTTTTAGGCCATGGTTTGCTTGACTTATTTTAGACTTCTGCACTAGGATAAGAGAAACCCCACATGGAAAGCTTTATAGCTCAGACATGAGAGTTGGAAGGGACTCACCAGAGATGCTGTAGTGATGTGTTGAACTGAGGATCTGTGGCTGTTTGTGTGACACGAATTGCACCCAAAAAGTTTGTTTCTCAGCACTATTTGGGAAGTAAGTGGGATGACTGCCCTGATGCTGTCTTCTGTTTGGAACTGTAGCCATAGACTTTTAGGAAGGCATTTCTTTAAAGATAATGGGTTAGCCGGTTCCTTCAAAAAATCCCTTACTTTGGATTTCGAAAAAGTAAGGGCGCCTACCTTTGTTAAAAGGAATCTCTGAGACTGTGCATTCAGTTTAGATACAGGCTTAAATATTTTATTCCTTCTGGATCTCTGATATCGTTGTTATAAAACATACACAACGCTATCCCAAACCACCAGACTGAAGGCAGATCATCAACACATCCTGTGAAAGGAAAAGGAAAATTCTTGCAAAATGTACTGTTGCTGGATTCAACCTTACGCTGCAGTTATTAGTCATCTCCACATGTAATGGCTTATAGATAATTGTATTATTCCTGTGCCTTTTTCAGATGTCCACCACCTGTTTAAAATTTCCTTAGGCTGATCCTTTTGAAATTCCTGCTTAGTGCCAAAACACTGAATCCAAAATCCAATGTTGTATCAATCAATTTCTTGGCATCTTTTTTCTAACCACAAGGTATGAGAGTTCTGCAACTTCTCATGATGCTTCCCATCGTACTGTTTGTTGTCTCTATCTGATCTCTTCTGTTAGCTTTTTCATGTACTTTGTGACTACTTGATGGCATTTAACCCTCCTTGAAACATGAAAGTTGTGAAAGAATAGCTCTGCTTTGATTTTGGTTTGGTAACGCTACACGTATTCCTGATAGAAACAAATGCCATAGTCATTTTATATGTAGAACTCGTCCATCCTTGGTCCAAGAAAAAAATATGAAAATGTAGTGCTCCTGTTTACAATTAATATTTGGAATGATAAAGCACGACAACTCTGTGAGAAAACTCTCAATCTCACATTCATCTCAAATTCAGTCAATCGGACAAAAAGCCAGATGCTTCTAAAAAGCAAAATTTGTAGACCCTGTTTCTGTGGAGAAAGGAATTTCTATCCTTAAAGTAATAGTCCAGGACTCTTAAGGAGTTTCACATCATTTTTTCTCTGCTTACAGTAGTTTGTCCTGTGACACTTGACATATTACCAGCATTGTAAGCCTGACTCACTGTTTTCCTTTTATTTTTATGCCTTCTTCACCAGCAAAGCCTTTTAACACTAAGACCGCTTCAGTTCCTCTCTGCTACCTTAACAAGGACACCAGCTTCATAATAAACGCACCCAAGAGTTTCATAAAGGTCTTCATCCTATTGTACATTCCATGTAGATCAGGATAAACAGTTGGGAAAGTTTAATTAAGGCGGAGAACATGTGTCTTTAATCCTACGTGCATACACACTTCTGATCTCTGCCATAAAGGCAAGATGTTCAGGCTGGATTATTCGCTATAACTTGTAAGTAGCGATGCATATAGTCTCTCCTGTTGCTATTGCACAGGCATCTGTGGGAGTCCTGAAACATGAGCTATTGTTGCAAAGAAGGAATAAGAAAAGTGATTCTTGATCCTGCAAGATCTAAGCAGGAAGATCTAAGCTGTCCAACACGGGTGGTTTACAACTCGTAACCAGTCAGCGAGGATTGAATGTGACCTCTTACTTAGCTTGGATGAAATGGTGTATGTTTAAACAGCGTCCCAAAGGTGGGACAGCTGAGAGCGATGGCTGGCTGTTGGGAGCCACTGCCACTCCGTCTGCCCCAATACGTATCTTGGCAATGGCAGTCGCCTCATTTTGCCTTTCCATAAGTAAAGCTGGTAACAGGGTCCTGGGCATTTTACTGACACTGTCTGCTCTTAGCCAACAATCTGCTTTGTCTTTGCCTTCTGGACTTTGGTGGTTTGTTGCTATGCCCACTCTAGTGAGACTTCATGATCAAGAGAGTATATTAAACTGGCTATTGGGCTATGACGCAGCTTTCCAGCTTCCAGCATAGAGCTGGCTCGTGTTTGACCAGCTCAGAAGTGTAAGCAGAGGAGCTCACATCCCTCTGCTCCTGCCTGTGGAGGCCTGTCCAAAGTCTAGCCTGGGGACATTACGCTACTTAGAAAGAAAGTACAAGTGCAACTTAAAACAGCACAGCTTAATCAAGATAGCCGACAGAGCTGACAGCCTGATTAACATAAAGATAGAACTTTAAAATTAAGCTAGTAACAAAGGATTTTTTTCCACAGTTTGTTTTTTTTGTTACAGAGTAGGTAAACAGATATGGGTTGTCCAATAATTGCCACCCATCTGCATTCATACAAAACTGGCCCCTGCAGAGAAATCATTTCATTATACCAATTTATCTGACAATCTTCTTTGTAGATTACAAATCCAAGGTTCAAATAACGTAAGTCACTATTATGTGATGGCAAACTGCATATGGACATTTCAAGAAAAACTGTGTGACTACCTCCACCATAGAGCATGCAGGTGTCCTCAAATGGGCGATAAGGTTACAAATCTGTATTGGGAACTGGCTCATGGTAGCCTCCCGTTTGCTTCTTAGGATCCATGTCAGTGCAAGCTAATTCCAGGTGTGAGTGAGGAAAGCTCTGCTTTTCTTGAAGCTTACCCTGAGCGGAGTCAGAATTAAGGTTCTCACTCCTTGAAACATGTTGTCCTCAGTAAATCCCAGTAAATGTTCATGAACTGCTTAATTCCTGCTGGCAACCTTATTCATGTTCAAGTTCTAGGGATTTTAAGACATGGTAGTTGGAGACTATAATGTGCTATATAAATGCCCATCATGTATAGCTCTAGTGAGGGAAGCTCTTTGATGAAGTAAATTATGAGATTTAAATGTTGTGGGTAAGATTCATCTCATCTAGCTTTAGACATCTGCAGTTGATAGCTCAGCTGTTCCCCCTGGGAAACTCTCAGTCAGCAGAAAGAAATGAGCACTTCCAGAGTGATTCATCATGCCTTTTTAGATGTGTACAGTAAAGTGAATTGTGCCATAGACTTCACTGAGGGTGTTGATAAGATCTCCCATGAAGAGAGCCCAGGGTCAAAAATTAACTTTATATCTACATAGGCATTTGCGTTTAGTCAAATGCTTTTACCTTTTAATTCTTCATATCTATTAAAAAGTAGAACATGCATGTGGGAAAAGAAGATGTTACTATTTCAGTGTTCATGGACGTGTTGGTTCAGTCACCTCTGAATTCAGGGAACACAATTTTAGCTTGTTTCACTCAGAATTTGACTTTAGTTTTGCCTCACGGTTGAATGCTATGACTACTAGGCCGTAGGCTATTCTTGAGGGTGAGCTTTTGAAAACAAAAATCCAGGCTGCCTCTCAAACTATCTTTACAAAAATATTTTTTTGGCATAGAAATAGTTCCATTTAATCAGTCTGCCTTTACCAAAAAACATGTCTGTGAAGTGGATGGGGGGGACCCTCATCGTCTTGCTCAGTAGTCACTTTTATAAAGTTCCCAATACAGATATTCTGAGTATTTATCTATGCGTTAGCACTGGTATGTATTTGGGAACAGCAGGCAAAAAAAAAAAATCCTGTAGTTGATCTGTTCAAGATTTTTATTTCACTTCATTCTTGGAAGTGACTCAGACTATGGGCTGTTAGAGATCTTGATGTTTATTGCTTTATAGCACAGAAATAACGGATGTTTGAGAAGGGTAAATATGCTCATCTGAGCCTATTGGTTTCTCCTGTCATGCTTGCAGCTTTCTTTTGGACTGCTTTGCAACATCTTATTCTAGTTCACCTACGGAAAATTCCAGTGACGTCCAAATGACCGATAGAAACCCCCAGTTACAACTGTTGATATTTGTTTAGCTGATATTTGCTCTGTAGGAAACTTAGACCCGGACCTTTAGTAAGTACAAATCAGCATATCTCCGTTTCATTCTTATTTCTCTTTGCAAATTGACGTGATGACTGAATCTGGTGTAGTGTTAATCAATTCTTTCCTACATCAATTACTGTTAAACCAATGTTTTCTTAGCACCACTGAGGCAACCAGGCTTCATTTATACCTGGAATGTTTGCTTAACAGAAGTTTTGCTGTTTTTTCATAGTGATATTTTACATATTTAAATAAAAACAGCCCCATGTGGTGTCTTCTCCATTATGTTTTTCATCCACCTAATCTGCCTTAGAAAAATTTGTCACAGGAGAAGAGATGTGTCTGTTTCCTTGGAAAGCCAAATTAGTTCCCAAAAATGTGATAGATGGTGATACAAAAATCTGTTCATTCCTTAAGAAACTTTGAAAATGTTGCTTTCCTAGATCTTGGGTGATTACTGCCCAATTAACTAGCCAAAACCCCAAATTAATCATAGAATCACAGAATAGTTTGGGTTGGAAGGGACCTTTAAAGCCCATCTAGTCCAACCCCCCTGCAATGAGCAGGGACATCCTCAACTAGATCAGGTTGCCCAGAGCCCCGTCCAGCCTCACCTGGAATGTTTCCAGGGATGGGGCATCTCCCACCTCTCTGGGCAACCTGTGCCAGGGCCTCACCACCCTCAGTGTGAAAAACTTCCTTATGTCTAGCCTATATCTCCCCTCCTTTAGTTTAAAACCATCACGCCTTGTCCTATCATTATAATAATCTTTATAAGTAAGTTAATCAGTAGCAAGTAGACTTTTTGGATGATCCAAACAAGCCTGATTACTAATAGTTCAGTGTTTTAGAACAGAAAGACAAAGGGGCCAGAGGATAGAAGCCGCTTGTTATTCCTTATCAAGCTTACAGCCTAATTTTACTGATCAGAGTAAGATGTGGCAAACCATTCGTTTCCAGTTTCTGCTCTTAAGTGAGTACTAGATATTGGAAACTTAAGACCGACGTGTTTCTGAGTGCCTGGGACTAGAAAGTTTTCCCAGAAGTTACGATGACCGTAATATTAAAGAAAATATGCGTGGTAAGGTTTTTCCCTCATTGCTGATACCAAGAAGAGAACAGAGGTGTCTGGAAACTTGATCAAAAATTTAACGCAACTGCTTATAAAGTATGCCTGTGCTCTAATTGTGTGTAATGAGCCATGATCTATATTGTCAGTGTGTTTACCAGTCTTATAGGATGCGTCATACTGAATAAGCACAGGGCTGTCACTTCTCACACACTGCATGTATATGTATACCGGAGCAAAAAAAGGCTGGAGTTGTGCGTTTACCTCCTCATCTTCATCCTTACAGGCAGCTGCCTATAACCGCTGCCACTGTACTGCCCAGAGCAAAACCGAAATAGGACGTCATGGGACAGCCCGAGGGGTCCACAGCTCGCCTAAGCCAACGTGGCCAAGCAAGCTATAATTAATTCTGTCTGCCAGAAGTCCTCGGAGTCTGAGGCAATAAACCAGCCCATATCTGCGAAGCCCAACCAGTGGTCATTTTTCTTTGTAATTGAAAGCTTGCTCCATAGCTATTCAACTCGCCCGCCCATTTGAGGGAAAGTGGTTTAAAAACACATTAGCGAGAATGTCAGGACTCTCGACTCCTTTGGCCATGTGCTCGTAATGTGTCAAATGAACCATTTCCATTCTGCTGTGCAATCGACCTGGAGAGAAAAAAGTCCATTAGGGATAAGCTACCTCCTGATTTCTCGCAGCTGCCCCATGATAGAAGCAAACTTGGAAATTGTTTCGTGTTAAAGCCAGATTGCTAGAGTCGGTGCTGTCAGGGAAAAGACAACGTCATTTTCTAAACAATGAAACACCCTCACTTATGGGACATGGGAATGAAGCTCTGTAGCCAATTTAATCCTTGCAGAGCTCTTACCTTATCAACCTACACACTATTATCCCTTTCACCGCTGGCTGGAGCCTGCGTTATGGACTTGTCCCTCCAGCAAGGACCTGGAGGGATTATATTAACTCTTGGGCTGCTGCCAGGCTTCCCGCTGCAGAACTCCCACTGACCCAGCGAAACACAACCAGGTTGGGTTTTCAGCTTCCTCCTGCGCTTGTAAAGGCAGGATCTGTGGAGCTAAAGACATTGTCCTTGTCTGGTGGGCCCGTATGTGACCTTTCTGTTAGGAAAGCAGCAGCAGGGACCGGATTTTAATTTAAAATACAGGTTCTAGCCCTCACACTCTGAACTCGGAAAATTATTTTCTACTACTTCTTGCAGCAATCTGAACTCACAGTTTAGGATTTTATAACTTGCTGAATGGGAAGATCTTAAGTTCTACAGATCTGTTGGTGTTACTTGTTTCCATAACGTTTCGCGCCCCTCCAGCTGTTCCTGTTGGCCACGCCAACATATGCTCCTTGCTCCCACTTACCTCTATTTCATGCCATTTCCTTTTTCTGCTCAACACCTCTTAGATGGACGTCTCTGGTTGTGATAGCTACTCTAAATTCAGAAGCTTTGCTAACCATTCATATTTCAGGTAATAGAAGAAGAATTAGACCATCTCTCAGGTCACAAGAAACTCTTAAACCACTTTTTCCTGTCCTTCTACTGATCTTGTAAAAGTTTCTCACACAAATACATCTGTTTCATTCTATATTTTATAAACTTTGAATTTAACCTTTACATCTCTATGCCTTACAAGGCATGAGTAACTTGTCATCTCATGCACGTGTCGATGGTGATAACTGCTCTGAACTTCTAAATGTTGTTGTAATTATATAATGATTAGCTCATTTTAACAGAAATACCTTTCAAAACACTGAGCATGTAGAAAAACACATTTTAGTTCTGGACATTGTTTTTCCCCTACTTGTCTCTCGTTCATTGCACCAGATCACAGAATGCCACTCTTTGTAAGCTCCCTACTCATAGCTCTTAGGGTTTGCTTTGCCTTTATGCATTGGACTTGCAGATGGCTATCTGCCTCAAATAGTATCTATGTATTAGATCTGTTGTTGAGTCAGTCTCCAACACAAGATGGCCACAGGAAAATGTGGCTCCTCCTTTTTTATGCCTGATCTGTAGAACTGCCTTGGCTGTAACACTGGGCCCCCAAAACTGGTGAAAGCCTTGGATGATAGGGGACGGTTGAGAGTAGAAGCAGCAGCGTGGTTGGGAGCTCTTTAGGAACAAGTAAGGGCTGTGTGCAGGAAGAAGGGGAGTAAGATTTTATTAGTATTGGTCTGTAAAGATGGGGAGGGGCTTATGTGAACAGTGTCCCCAGTGCAATGCTATTTTAAAATAGCTTGTTGGGACTCTACTGTGAAGGAAGAATTATTGCAGATGATAGACTATTACTTTAATAAATGTTGGGTTTAGTAGTCTGATCAAAGGTTTAAAACAATGAAAATTAAACTTTTAGCACTTGATCCCACAACTTCAGTTTGATTCTGTAGAGATGCTATAGGTTGTCTAGAGTGTGTAATTCAATATTATGCAGAGCACAGGTTAAGGTGACTTGTTCAGATGAAGATTCCTGATCTGATGAACCCAGCCTAGACAAGTATTTAACTTCACATGCAGCCGACCCAAATTCTTTTTATTTGTACAATCAGCAAAAAACCTGCAGATGTTTGTTACACCTCCAGATGGTCAGAACATAGCCTTTTTCCTGGGGTACTATTTTATTCCATATCTGGTCATATTTCCAAACTGGGGTTGCATTTCCCTGTTGCTGCAAATCAATACAGAGTCACTCCGGTAAACAGGACTCCAGATTTATGTCAGTTAAGGATGTAACTACTTTTCCTCTCAGCCTTTACGTTTCTGTCCCCCCTCATCATGCCAATTTAAACCAGTGCCAATCTATCAGTGTTAATGGAGTTATGCCTGATTTATAATGTTGTGACACTAAAATCAAACTGAAAACACATAAAACTTTTAATCATTTTAACATGCACTAATCAATGTAATATACTTTCATGCGAATTATTTTACTTAGAGAAATAGATCATCATGAATTAATTCTGTATTTCTTCAAGATGAAAATGACTGCAAGCTATTTACTGTGTGCCCATGGCACTGAAGGACTCTGCAACATTTCTGTATATTCCTTATCTGCTACAATTGCTTTTATTCAGAATTTTACCTTCTGCAATCTGCAATAATTTATTAAAAATAATGTCACCAACCTGAGTAATTCAAACTACATGTTTCATCTTCCTTGGCATTAACCTTTCAGCCTCACTCTCCCATTTTTGGCATCCAGTCTAAGACAATAGAGATACTTGATTGCCTGAAATTGGTTGAAGAGAATAATAAGTATTTGGGATCAAATAGAGCAAGACAAGAAATTGTGTTTGGACTTTGATAGCCTTCTAGTCTTTTGTCAGACAAGCTCCATCCAAGTCATAGAAGTCAAAAGGAATGCCAGCAGACTGTGTCTCTCTTTGACTGGTTCCGAAAGGATGAGTACGTACCTTGAAGTTTGGCTGGTTCAGGATATGCTACTACAAGGCAGTTGTGAAGCTTCAGCATCTTGTAGGATGGTGGTTGCCGTTATCTGGGCTTCCCAGATAACCACATATGGTGTGGCATTGCACTGAGAGTACATCTGACCCCCACTGTCCCTCAGCTTCTGAAATGGATTCTTAAGTCACAGAATAAACTGGATTAATTCAGCTAATTGGTAAATATTACCCTGAAAGTTGGTGCTTTTTCAATGTTTAGTTTCTCACACACACACTGAATCACTTTTCCTCGTTGACACCCCAATATTGTTTTGCTTAGCTAGTGAAATAGAAGGATTCACAGTGAGCAACTAAAAATATCCTAACTGTGGAATTGAGAAAAATGTGCACTATTAAATTACAACAACCAGGCATGCTCTCCAACTCCCGGTAAAGGCATGAATCCCTCTCTCTCCTTCACAGTTGCTGTTACGCTGGGTGCTTTATTTTTCCTCCTCGAAGCACAGGAGCTTCCAAGTCACCTTGCCATTTATGAATTGTTGCTGTTAGAACAGCTACTGCAGTTTTTGATCTGTTAATTCCACTTCTAGATTCCCAGCTGTAATTTTTATTATTGCTGTAATCCTTTTCACCGGTAGACAGTGTACTTTTATTTACCCTTTGCCGTGCTTACATGGACAGTGGGAAAATGCCAACGGTTGCTCTGGAGAGTCTTCTCAGGCCATGGCACTTCATAAATGTCGTTAAAGAATGTCACTGTTCTAATGTTTATGCAAAAATTACTGGTCTACCATAGCAAAGGAGAAGCAGAAGATACCAAGACAGTAATCCAAAGGAACACTGCTTATCACACTGGACAGTTCTAGACCTACTAGATACCTTGACTGACACTAAAAATTTCCCATGTGTCTAGAATTCTGTTTCCAGGTGAACCTCCCAGTGCTCGCACCACTCCTACCTGAGTACGAGGGGGTTCCAAAGCTACTTGTCCCTGTGCCTTGACTGCAGCAATAGCCTAAACTTATTATGCGTAAAGCATATCTAAAACATATCTTTCAAAACTGGGCTGCCTGCGAGCTAATTTATGGCCGTTTTATTTTAAAATGCACTCAGGCTGGCATATGTGCTTACAGCTTAATGGCCAGCAGAAGTGATTAAGAACGGGAAAGATAAAAGCTCAAGTCTCTCCTCGCTCCGAGACAGACAGATTTAGGCCGTGCTTATGCTACTTCTAAGGTAGAGCCTTCCTCGCCTGTGGGGACAGTGTCTCAGTCACGCTACGCCTTAGCTGTGGCTGAGGAGCCTCTTCAACGTGGCAGCATCACCTGCTGATAGCTGAAGGGTTTTCTGCAAAGTAGGTGGTGTTTGCTTATGGGAGAAAAGGCTCTTTTCCACAAATGCAGGGGAGCAATGGCAGGCAGAGGAGCCCTGAGAACCTGATCAGAGAAATGAGCCTCAGTTGTTCCCAGGAGAGCCTTGGACCCATGGGCTGGGGGTGAGAGCCATCACCATGAGTTAATGGGAGAGGGCCCTGGATTGCCTTACAGACTGAAAGGGGGTTTACTGCTTTGGGGTATGGGGCTCAGGAAGGGACGTAGGGGGAAAGCATCCTGGGGTGGTTCAAAACTTATCATGAGATGGTTAGGGGAAGGACCAAAGGCAGGGAAATGGAGGAATTGAGGTGGCTGAGGAAGGAACAATCATGGGAAAATAGATAAGGAGATAAAAGGGACCTGTCAAATGTAAACTGTGGATGGTCAGTATGCTTGTCTGGCCATGCTCTATGTCTGATTAATGCATTAACTTATTAAACTCCACTTTCCTGGGTGAGGGACTCCTTATTCTGTGTGCATATTTGTCTGTGCAGCTCTGAGTGCAGCAACCAGAGTCACGCCATGGGTTGGAGGGCCCGTGTGTCTATGGTGCCAGCAGCTGGAGAGACCAGAATATGTGCATGTTGTGTGGATGTGTCTGTGTGTGACCACTACTGAACATCAAGCCAGACTAGCTGGTGAGGGAAATGTGTGGCTTGGGAGCCAGGTATTGGGATGGACAGAAGTCTGGGCCAAATACTGGAGAGATGCGAGGCTGACGAGTTGGCTGCTGGAGGGACCATGGGGTTTGGAGGTGATCTAAGCCTACCTGCATGTGTGTGTCCAGGTGTAAAGAGAAGAGAGGATCCAGGGCTAGACACTAGGTAGACTGAGTGTCTAAGGCCAGTTACTGGAGGGATCCATAGTGTGTACGTGTGTATGTGCAAGGGGGTCTAGCAACTGGAGTGGGTCTGTAGACCTCTAGGGCTTGTACACCCAAGTGCCGGCAGCTGGGCAGTCCAAGGATCCAGGGCTTGGTTTTGGATAGACTGAATGTCTAAGGCCAATTACTGGAAGGATATCTAGTCTTTATAAGTATGTATTTCCCACTAACCAACCTTCCCCTTGATCAGTCAGAGAGGGGAACAGGATGAGGCTATTGGTGCTGTTGGTGCTTGTGTGAGTGCTGTGTTGTCTCTCCGTGTTGATCTGTATGGATTCCACGTGGTTTATACGTGTGTGTGCCTGTTGGAAATACACACCCAGCCTTGCTACTGGCTGGACCTGGGGGCATGGGGCTGCGGCAGCTTTGCCTCTGTGCACTACCGGATTTAGCAGCTCCCTGGCAGGTAATACAGTTGCAGTAAATTGTATTTCTGGAGTGGTCTGCAGGAGTTTGTTACATATAATAGTGAGGCATAGCAGGCAGAAGGAAGTTTTCAGCTGGACCAGAATATTAAATTTGAAGAATATGAATACTGAAAGAAGTAGAAATGGAAATGAATCCTTAATATATTCTTTTACTCTTCTCCTGTGCCACTTGGTACTTTTTTTTCTTGGGGAAAGACTCATAAAATTCATGTTCCAATAAATAGCAAAAGGTCATTTCATAATTATGATGATCATTTTCATTAAACTGCCCCCATCTAAACAACCCTGCTGTGATTGCTCTAAAATGAATTACCTTCTCTAAATTAGTTATGCCAAAAGCTAAATAGACTCATATAAAGCTAGAATGAAAATTAATATTAGAAGAGATTTTGTATGGTTTGAATACTGTTGTGGTCAGTAGTTTTGGGACAATGTGTCTCATTTGGATCTGCAATATAATTGTAAATGCAAGTTGTACTAACAAAGGTAAACAACTGCCAGTCCAGGGAAGCCCTTCTCAATCGTCTTCTGAAATCCACCCCTTCATAACATGTAGTGCTGGTCTGCATTAATTTGCACTTTACTGAGAGAGGAGGAATAAAAGCTGCACAAGTGGCAAACTCCTAGATGAGAGTATTCTTGCACAATGTAGCAAAATTCAGATGCTGCAGAAAGCAAGAAGCAATAAATCTATAAACCATATGAGAACTAGGGACCAGCAACCATGGTCATAGAATCATAGAACGGTTTGGGCTGGAAGGACCTTAAAGATCATGTAGTTCCAACCTCCCCACCATGGACAGGGACACCTTCCACTAGACCAGGTTGCTCATGGGTAGAAATCCATGGATGACTGGTGATTTACTAGAAGGAAAGTGATATGAAAAAAACCCACTCTTTTTTTTACAGATCCTCAATGGTGTGATTACCCAGGCTCTAACCCCACCTGTTTGAAAAGAAAGGTGACTTTTAGGGGGCAATACGAGTCCCGCGCTCTCCATACCAAAACCAATCCTTTGCAGGTTCAGCTTGCTTTGCAGTAGTGTTCTCTAATCATTAGCATGACCGCGATATTACAGTCACAGTGAAGCCATTCTTTGCTTTCTGTTGAGCTTGCTGATTGCCCAATTGTATTTTTGGCCTTTTTTTTCTCCTTCTCCCCAACCAAACAGAAGTTTGTAGACAGGACAGTCAGATGACTGCAGCTCATCAGTCTACCTCTCCTTGCAGCTGGGTATCAGCATCTTTCAACCAACCTTCAGTAACTGGCTGTGAATCACCTCTTAAACTACTATAATGCTAAGCAAATTGAGTTTATTGAAACCTCTCGAGGTGGGAAAGACAACAAGACTGTTGTGGTTTGCAAGGCATGACAATACTGTACACACGGTTACCGTGCTGCAGCTCAAGGCAACTGTTTCCAACTGAGGGCTGGCGATGCCCTCAAACATGCTTCCTTCTGAGGATACATTGAGTTATTCGGGCCCAGGAGAAACTAGCCACCTTCTGCACTGCATCTGCAATGATTTACAGCCTAAATATCGGGTCAGTGGGGATTGCTTTCCATGTTAGCTCCCAAAAAACCTAGAATACAATATGTCAATAATAATCAAGCTGATGAGTTTTCAATCTAAGATTAAATAAGGACAGCAACATCAGAGATTTTGATAGGAAGGTCCATGTTTTGGCTTCCCTATCCAAGTTCTGTATGACTTTACCTTTGGTCACCAGGGCTTTAGGAACCAAAGATCAAGTTCTCAAAGGTATTTAGATATGTCAGGGCTAGGTGTCCATGAACATTCAAAACTGTTTCAAACATTGTTTAGCTGTCAAAATTCTTTCCATGAGACATAAAATTTTATGTGGGCTCAAAAAGTGACTGCACAATTTCATGGATGAAGTGTCCTGCAAAGGCTATTAAATATGGAGTTGCTGCCAGGGCCCAGCAAGTCTGAGTCACAAATTGCTGAAGGCTAGAGGAATATTCTGGGAATGTATCACTGCATGAATTCCCAGTTTTGTTACTGTCCTCTATGCATTCGTTATGGAGACACAGACTAAGAGTTTAAACTATTTTCCTTATTCCGAAGAGATTTATCACTACAGTCCTTGTACCAAATGACTGAAATCATTACTCAGCTGAAAAACAGGTACCGGAGTGGCAAACTTGCACCTCATTACACCAAATTCATAGGTTTAGCTCCTGTAAGATGGCATGATGGTCTAGACCTTCATTCTGGAATATACAGTCCTGGATCTCCTACTTTACCATAGCTCATCCAGGCATAAAAATCTGCACAGGGTACAGGAGGAAGATGTAGGAAGGGATCCAGTTGTTATCTGCACACTGGGGCTCATTCAGCATCGCTAATCTCTGTCCTGCTCTAAGGTGGAGTCTTCTCCCAGAGCTCTCTGGTAAATCCAGTTTGCCAAGGTAAATTCATCCATACTTAATGTTCTCTGCCCACCAGCCCAACCCTTCTTTTAAATCTTGTCTGACAGGCACTGAAAAGTGATGTTATTGGGTTAGTACCTTCTGGGGATGTTGCTGAGATTGATTCCTTTGTCAGGGTCTGCTGTGGTAGCATTGATTTAGCAGAGTGATAGCTGAAATAACCTTCTTGGTCTGTTACTGGTCAAAAATGGCTTCCAAAAGAATCAATTCTCCTTGAAAATAATCTGAAGTAACAGGGGGAAACTCTCAGATCTGCATGAGAAAACCCTTTAGTTCCCTCAAGGGATGTACAATGAAAGCCTAAATCTTCATGGGAAGAATTTCACAATTCTTTCATGTGAATTAAAGGATGATGGACTACTTAATCCATTCACGGACTAATAATGGATTAATTAATGGATAGCCATTAATACATAATGGATCTAGCTCATTGTCCTGGTTTAGGTTGAGACGGAGCTAGTTTTGTCTTCAGCAGCTCCTGTGTTTTGGATTTAGTGTGAGAAGAACGGTGACAGCACACTGATGTTGTTGGTTGCTGCTGAATGACCAAGGACATTTTGCAGTTTCCCAGGTTTTGCTGATGTGCAGGTGCAAAAACTTGGGAGGGGCAGAGCCAGAATAGTTGATCCAAACTGGCCAAAGAGAGTATTCCATACCATAGACGGCATGCCTGGGATAAGTGAGGGTTAGCTGGTGGGCCACTGCCCTTAAGCTTCCCCTCTGGTTGCTTTTTGTTCCCTGTTTTTCTTTTTTTGTTGGTTTTTTTTTGTGTTTTTTTTTTTGTTCATTTGAGCCTTTTCATTTGCTTGGCTGTTCATTCCCTCGCCTGCTCTCTCTGGAACTTGCTGTTCTGGCATAGCTGGGGGGGATACCCCTGCTCCCTGCCTGCTGCTCAGGATGGGCTGTATCAGTCATCACATGGTGAGAAATTGTGCATCATTTGTTTTATATATTCTATTATCCTTATATATTATTATTATTATTAATATTATTATCTTTTTCTTTGCTGTCTTGGTGAACTGTTTTTATCTCAACCCACGAGTTTTCCTTTTCTCTCCGATTCTCCTCCCCACCCCACTGGGGACAGGGAAGATCTTATACCTGCTACCACATACATCAACGCTCCCATGAGACAGAGGACCCACAGGCATGGGGAGATGAAGGGACTTCCACACAGGGCTTTAGATGGAATTGGGGCACCAACCCTCCCTCTGAACTTATAATATTTGAAGTGTTTGAACTCATATCTCTGTACAGGTCCAGAACCACCCCTGTGCTCATGGCCTTGAGCCAACCAGTACCTTTCTTACACTGTGGTGGTAGTTTTTGTCTTCTGCTTACGTGAAACAACCTAACAGGCACTCCCGGTGTAAGAAAGCTGGACTCTCTCTGTAATATCTTTATTTATATGATGCACACAGGAGTTGTGTCCTGGTTGATGTGCTCTACTTCACAAGTTGGTGCATCTTGGGAGGAGATGTACACAAGCTGTCACTGGGAAGCCTAGTGCCTGTTGGTGTAAGATGGGACAGAGGATACCTCCTTTCCCTCTTTGCTGCTGGCTTGTTGGACACTTTGCATAGGACGTGGTGTGTGTTTCTCTCTCTATTCACCTCACGTGCCTTCCATGCTTCGTCTGTAAGAGCACACAAAGGCATCCCTTGGTTGTCTGTGGAAAAAAACAAACCCAACATAAAACAAACAAAGAAAACCCCCAAACAAACAAAAATAAGTCAAGCCAATTTACACTAAGTTTTAGTCATTTAGGGTGGAAACATGAGACCTTCTTTGGATAGTGATACATGACCTTCTGTCCTTAGACATCTGCAGCAAGTGGGAGATACACTCGCTCATTTATTTTAAGAGAATTAATAACTGGGTTAATACAGCTGATGGGGGTAGCTCTAGAAAACAGGAATATACTGAAATTCTTTAATGTATGAATCCTGTGACAGCAGCTCTACCAAAATGCTTTCCTGACTCATTCATTGTAGTCTTCTGTTTCTGAATCTGAAAGATTAAAAAAAGACAGAGAAATTTTAGGAATTTACAGATTGTGACCTCAGACTCTTTGGATTTTTGGAGAAGGATTTTTTCTTGCTGATTTTTTTTTTTCCTCTTTCTGTTGCACATCACGTGAATAACATAGCTGCTGAAAGAAGCTACCCTAAAATGAGTAGTCTGTAACCAAAGCTAAAAGCAGAGGGTCATAAACATTCCATCTTCCTACATTCCACTTTGGACTCTGTTACCCTGTTTTATGTATTCAAACCCAATCTATTAAGCTGAATAGTTTGAGCTTTTTGATTGACAGGCTTCTCAAGATTGTGTTTTATTTCTGTTCATATTTTCATATTGTGAGTACTATCACACCACCAGGATACAAAGAATTTCATTTTTAGCTATGCTTCAACGCTGCTGAATCATAGCAGCCAAATACTACCTTGAAGCCCATCTGTCCAAGGAGAACAAGAATCGATTTGAAGTTTATCTGTGCACAAACTGTTCATAAATCAATGAGTTATAGGAAGCATCGTACCAGCTTCAGAAACATTACTCCATTATCAGCAGCTTCCATTTTGTCAGTCAGAGCCACTAAAAATTACCAAGATTAAAGAACGATGATTTTGGGGGAGCTTTTGTAATAAAATCATGGGATTTTTGTGCTTAATACTGCCTTGTTAATACTTGAGGTTTTTATGACGCTCTAATACTTATCAAGCTTGTCTCCACAATAGTAAAAGCTGAAAGTTTTGTTGTTTGAGGGTTTTTTTGTCAATGGAAAAGTTACTGTTTCACGTTATTTCATGATTTCAGAAACTGATGCTTCAAGAAACACAATAACTCTCAAGCCTTGAGGAAATCTTTTGATTTCATCACAAAAACAGAAGCGTGCCGTGCTCTGCTCCACTTGATCTCTTGTGGTGTCTTCAGTTTCACGGATCCAGGACTGCAGACTTTGCTTCTCAACACCCAGAAAAAGAGGAAAGAACCCTAATGAAAGGAGAGGCAGATGTCAGTGATGCAAAGCCCAGTCCAGTGGTTCACAGCATGGGTTTGCAGCAGGGAAGTGATTCAGGGATATCCTGTGGGCTTCCCTTGATCCTCGGCCTCAGTAGCCCCTCCGTGGTATCAGTGTTCACACACTACAGCTGTCCCTTCCCAATTCACCTCATTTTCCAGTGAGGAGCCACACAGCCGATCCAGTTCTGCAGCTTCTTTCCCAGTTCAACTTCAACTATCATTACTCACTGTGTGAAAGCATGATGTTGTGGAAACATTAGTTCACTCCGCTGCAAGGAAAGCTCTTAGCCCTCTGCATAACACTTTTCCAGTATCACGGGATACCCCACTAAAAGAATAGAGAATTAAATGATGCAAACTCTGCAACCTAACATGGGTATATTTTCATGAGAGCTTCTTTACTAAATAAAGTTCCAAAACCTTCAAAAAACCTAGGTTTATAATAATATATTTGAGGGAACTTACACTGTCTTAAATTTAGATCAATTTTAAAGCACGTTATTCCCAAGATGTAGCTGACTTGGAGACTGACCTTTATGGCTTCAATGAGTGGGTGACAGGGGATCTTCTTACACATTTAAGAAATATAACTGCTGGCACATTAGGCCTTCAAACAGTTCAGGGCTGATTTTCCAAGCATTCAGTATCTTCCTTTATCAGTTGTTTATGTAGCCTGGAGAAGCAAACTAAATTTTCAGACCTAGGATGCTGTGAAATGTATTTATGCTCATTTACTGTTGCTATATATCATCAGAAAAAGCACAGAAAACATTGACAGAAAGATTTGCATCACCAGAAGCAGCTTTGTACATACTAATTATACTATATTTTAGGTACAGAGGACAAGAAACTTCAGAACTGAAGACATTACTGTATATTGTTTTTACAACTCAATTTAATCCTACTTTATTGAAATTCATAACTGACTAAAGGGTGCAGTAAGCTTAAGATACTAAAATAGAATGTTTGGTGTTTGAAAAATTATAGTGTACCTCTACTTTGTCATTTAGGAAGATCAGTTAACCAACATGACCAATACCAAGGACACTTGCAATAGTGGTATGAAGACATTTCTGTTTTAAATAGTACTGAACGCAGTGTGATTTTTCAGCTTGCATATTGACACTAATAGAACTCCTTCAGGCCGTGCTAAATTACGTTTTATATGCCATGGTGTAAGGAACCGAAAATAGGCTTGATAAGCAAATAGCAAAAGTGAAATAGAGCATACTCCAAAGATAAGGGTAAACTTTTGGCACTATGTATCCTACATGACCATGGAGCCCATGTGGACTGTTCCATCAGGTCTTTTGCTGCTTCTTGAAATAGTAATTTTTAAAAATTTTCATATGGATGGAATTTATCTGCCCACATGTGGCTAGTACCATGCCTTGGTGTGTAGTAGGAGTAGTGTTCGCCACCCACTTCTCCCTTTGTGGTCAACAGAGATCTAACCATTACAATGAACGGAGTCTTCGGTGAAACTCCCTTCATCCTAAAGTAGATATTTTGCACAGATGCTCAAAGGCTGAATGCTTGTTAAAATGGAGAAAAATCATTTCTTAGGATCTTCTTGTAGGACAATGTTCACGTGTGAAATCAAACTGCTCAAACTGTAGTATTGGTTGCTGTCCTATGGTCACAGGGGTCTCTGTTGTAAGATACCTTGCAGCAGTACCTTCAGCTGAATCTGGTGAGGCCTCCCAAACCGCTCTTCTGTTCACTTCTTCTAATCTAGCTGGCCTGTGGTCCTGTGTGAACGCTCCATCTCATCTACAATCCATCTTTATTGATAATATTAACCACGTACAAAACGTCTCCTAGAACTCTTAGCCACCTCTAAAAGACTGTCCTACATGATTATTTCTGCATCTGCTGGAAAGTTTGCACTGTTTGTTTGCAAGTATCTGTGTACAATTCAATAACTTCGGCAGCAAGGAACTGCCTGCAAATCAATGAGTCACTTTACCCAGGATGTTAATCAACACATTCAAGCGTACAAATTGGACTGGGCTGAGCAGGCTGTGCCCGGGGGAATCTCCAGAACTGTATGAAATTCCCACCTGGGGAGCTCCTGTAGCACTCAGTTAAGTGACTGATTGTTCAGTCAGTCCCATAGTTTCAGTTCTGTCCAATATCTCAAACCAGTCCATTATCTCATCTATGCAGACGACTAGTTGGGCAGTCCCTGAAACACCCAGGGAATCAATGGCTTAAATGCACGGTGCAAGAACAGGCACAATCCTGATACCCAGCTACGCCTCAGTTGTAACTAAACCCCACATTTTATTTTCATACCTACAAGTCATTTATAATTGAAGTCCCATAGCTCTTGCCACACAACCAAAACCTGGGCAGATGAATTGCATCCAGAAAGTGCTTGTTTCTCACCACTTATTCTAGGGAGTCCAGAATAATTGCTTAGCTGCAGATGCTTCCACTGTGTACGTCTCCACTCAGGCTGAGTCCCAGACACTGTGACTTTCAGGCATGACTCACTGTTATCTTATGACAACTCTGAACCATATGCTAACGTCAACTGGAAATTAAGATGGAAGTGTGAAAGTTTTTAACAAACACAGAAGGAAATTGCTGGAACAGCTTTCTGATCAGAGCAGTGCAAGCTAAAAAGCTGACTGAATCCTCATTCTTATTCTGTGATGAACTTTTATTCATTTTTAAGGTATGATTGCCTATGTACTAGGAGTCAGAATATGATAATTACATCACTCCAAGTAAAAACTGTTTCGAGGTGCTGCGACATGGTTATCAGTGTTGCTAAACTGCTAGAATGATCCTTGGCATGCCTTCCTCCCGGGCCAAACAGCACTCTCTCAAACAACTCCCAGACACAAGAATCAATAATCAATGTCTCTATCTATACTAGCAAGTTGCTCAGCTCAGTAGAAGTGGTTACATAAACAGAAATAGTTGTGATGAGAATTCGAGAGCTAAACTCTACATTGGGGGGGGCAGGCGTGTTGCATCAGATTAAGTCTGGTCTGGACCCATGGATGCGATTGCCCTTCAGTGATGGGAGCACATTAGTTGCGCACGTGGAGTCTTCCAATTTTGTTTCATCTGCAAGGATCACAGCTCACAGCTTTCAAGACCACAATGTAAAACAAAGCACGGGCAACGGGGATGATCAAGAGAGTCACTTCTCAAGTAAATGCCTGAGCCACCTGTTGAGTTCCAGTGACTATTGCCAAAAAGCAGTTTGGAAGAAATCGTTCTGCTTTGGAAGCTGAGGGAATCAACCAGCAGGGATGCACACACTGCTGTGCCGAGTGACCTTGATTCCCAAGGACTTTTGTCAGGCGCTTGCAGCACACTGGCATAGGCTCAGTCCAGCCCTGACAGTCCTTTCCAGTTTTCTATTGACATAAACTGAAAACCTGTTCCTTAACTTCATAATTTCTATTACAAAAATTGAACCTATCAGTTAAAATCTGAACTTCTGAAGGGTCTCAAAGTGATCCAGAGTAGATTTCTGGTTTAAATACATGCTTAATTTGGGCTTAATTTGTTCATTTAGTTCTCTGATGGGAAAAGAAAATAAGTTTTCATACAATCTCCATTTGAGAAGACAGGATACCTCAGGGAGTAACATACTAGGGAAGTCTTGGGAAAAGAGAAGGAAGAAAAAGGGAAACAAAGTCTCTAATAGTGTTATTTGTTGTTCAGAAGTTCACTACAAGAAGCAGAGATACAAAGGCATTTGAAACGCCTAGAGATGAAGCAGGTAGCAAGAAAGAAGGCAGAGGCATGACTACAGGGTTACGACTCAATATTTAGAACAATTTTAGTAGCCCTAGACTGATAAACCCACAGAGTCATCCCCTTAAATTCTCTATTGTGCAAGTAACATTTTATCAAAAGTCTTCATAGGGTTCCGATATATATGTTCTCAGTTATTAGAAAACAGATTTCACATGATGGATGTTTGCTGCCTCTGCTTCTGTCCAGGCATCCTTCCACCCCCCCGAGAGACCAATGATAAATAATTTTCTGCAATATAGTGGAAGGAAAGCACTTTCTCACACCCCAGTTATTCTCTCCCTTGTCACTCATGTATTGCTTGACATCCAAGGAAAGATCTACTGTATTATTGTTTTTTGTTTCTTTTGTAATGATTTTCTTTTATTGTTTTCCCCTAAGGTTCCAATAGGAAAACACAAGTATAGAAGAAGACTAAAGAGCATCAAAAGTTTCACCAAGACAAAGGATACATAAAAGCACTGATCAAAGACAGTCCGATCTCAGTCTTTGATGATGGCAATGAAATACTAAGAGGATCTCATTCTCTCGGGGGTTACAATTATCATTTTAATTCATGTCAAGGGAAAAACTGTTAAGATGTGTTACGTCTGGGTTTGCCAATTCAGATTCCCAGTTGGCTCAGCCACATGCCAGCATCTTCCTGAGCCTAACAGAGTCGATGCTGCTTGGTTTCAGCCGGGAGGCATTAGAGGAATATTTGAGTCACATTATAGAATCATAGAATCGTTTAGGTTGGAAGAGACCTTTACGATTATGTGCAAGTATCTCACATCCACTAGATTTGCATGTCCCAGTTTTAAGTATGACACCAAAATTCAAAGCGAGCTCCAGCTGAAACTACCGAAGTTTACCTCATCTCTAGTTCAAACGGTAGAGAACTCTTGGGGTTCTCACTGTATCTTTAAAGAGAAATCAACTTTTCTTCCTACTAGGATTAATTTTATAACTCCTTTATTAAGCATGAATACATATTTTAATACATAATTTAGCCTTTATAACACATACATGGCCAAAGGCTACTGAGAAAGGAGGATAACTGGAAGCTCTCTAAGGATTCAAAAATAATGACAGGTCCAGAGGACCAAAAATGGACTGCTTGCTACCTGGAAAATGCCACAAACAAAAATTTAAACAAATTTTAATTCAAAGTTTAACAAAAATGTCACTTGGGTATGAATGAGGTGACTTTCATGTTTCGGGGTAGGGTCTTTTTGGTGCTTTTTACAGATTTCTTCTTCTTTAGTTTGTTCCATCCATAAACTAAAGTTGTCAAACAAGATTCAAATTAGAAATAAGAAATGCAGAAGAGATATTTTGTGTCTATGAATTACCAAAAAAAGATTCTGAACCGTCAAGGAAAAGTGGCATCTGAAAGGAATGTAGGGCAGGCATTTCATGCATTCCTACCACATCGACTCAGAGCAACGGCAGGATTTGTTTTTCCTCATCACCCAATTTTTGAAAAAGGGAAGAAAAAAGAGAAAGACTTGAGAGCAATTCACTGGGTAATGATTTCTACAGAATCACGAGTAATGCTTGTGAAAAAAAAACAGAGTAGAAGAAGTGTCAGCATCTCTAATGCCGGTATCACGGTAAGCATTACCACAGGATGTTTCTTCTGCTTTTGTAGTAATATTTTTCGCTCTGACGTGATGCCACCGTGGCAGCTGAGGTGGAGGGGGGAGCTTTCCACTTTCCAGGGTATTACTTCCATACTACATTAGACATACTTGGGAAAACTTATGTTTTAAGCAGACAACACGAGGTGAGCTACTTCTGTGAAGTGAATGACATAAGACTTACCTCCTCCATAACACGACTCAGCCTTTGCCTGCAAAGAAGACGTACGTTGGGCCAGTGTGTTTCCATTTGGCAGCCCAAGGGGTGACAAAACTCAGGTACTTGGTGCCTCATTCACAATTTCTTGTGCAAACACAAAGGTGATGTAATAAAGACAAGTCATCTTGTAGGGAAATAAGACCCTCTAAGTGTTAAATGGAACCACTTCCGATCATGCCCATCCCTTCTTTATGGAGATTACCCTTACTCAGTCGTGGAACAGAGATATCAGTTGACTGGAGCTAGCTGAAAATCCTTCACTGAAATTGTCTTGTGGAAAATTGTGGTTTTTTCAGTGATACAGTATCACTCGAAAAAAAAGTAATACGTGTCTGCCTTCAATAATAACACTTCACACTTCATCCAAGAAGAAAAAAAATGAAAACTACGCTATTTCTCTTATGATGTTGGTAGCTCCTGGGCAAGGCAAAACAGTGAGGAGAAGTTAGTTTTCCTTTGAGGGAGCCTGAACTGATTCAGCTTTGGTCCTAAACCCATGCAGCCTTGTTAGCTGGGCTTCGGCTGAGCCGATATCTGCTGTCTCTCAGCAGCACATGTAATAGCGTTCCAGTGAGACTCCGAGTCCTTTGATTTACCATGGTCAGTCTTTCTGCTTCCTCACTCTCTAAGAAGGCAGAATCATGGAAGATGTAACAGGCAGAATTTTTTCCTGCAGCACACTAGAAGTGCTACTTTGAATGCTGGTTTGGCTCTTGGAAAATATTTTAATTATTTTAATTCAATATTTGATTGAGAAGTCGGTGATTTCTTTCCCAAGGAAATTTCTTACCAGCTGTTTCCATGGCAAAGACAACCACACGCAGAGTCACTGGTGACTAAGGGATACATTTAGCCAGCTCGATTCATCTTTTGAGCAAGTTGTCTTTTGGAAGGTGTTTTCTTTAACTGTTTGTCAAAACTTTTGGAAAGAGGACTCTAATGATTTGCCAATTGATCAAATGAGTCTGCACCATGTCCAAGAAAAAGGAAAAGAAAAAAAAAAAAGGAGGAAAGGAGAAGGTAAAGATTGTGCCATTTTCTCATCTTCAGTGGTTCCTAGATTCTGAGCAGAAAAGAAATATTAACAATTTTTGATGAATTTTCTCATCTTGCCAAACACTAACAGATTTGTACTTGGTGTCTGTAGAATAATTATATGATGGCTTGTACGCCGGGTTTCTTCCTGCTTATCATAATTTCATTCTAACATAACAGAATGACTTCCCCCCTCCTCAATTTTCTTTTCCTCTGCTCATCCACTGGCATTTCTCAGTTTTCATTTCATTATCAGATTTTCATCAAACTTCACAGCCATCCTGCTGCATATGTTATTCCTTCAGCATATATTATTCCTTTTTGTAGATGTCAAGGTGTGCTCTCATCTTTGCCACAACTCTTACTCTAGCATTAAATTTATATACTCTGTATGTCAGCAAATCAAAAGGCTTTTACTATTTTTTGTTATACCTGAGAAAACCCCTTGTCTTCCTGGGCTCTTTATTATTCATTTTGTTTATTCGGAACTGTGTTTCAAACTAGTTTATTTTTATCACACTAAAGGATGTATGCATTCAAACTTTAAAAAGCTTAAAAATGCAAGCAGTATGCAGTGTCCTGTAATATTGGAAAATATCCTTAAAGAAATCACTTAGAAATCTGCACAAGTATATTATTTGTACCGTGCTGTACGTAACACATCTTTTCATTCTCCTTTCCCAAGCTACGTGATCTAGGCTCAATAACACCTGGATAGGAGACTATCTCAGCATCTTGAATGTTACAGGTACAAGAAATCCTCTTTAGTAGCTGGCAAATATCAATTGAGGAAGTTAAATCAGTGTAAAAATGTAATTTTGCTTTATCATGGGAATTCAGTTCAAGGAGAAAAATAAAAACCTGTGGATTATGTAAATTGAACTGGTCAATCTTGGTTCCCATTACCATCAGTCAGTAGTGAAGCATATGGACCAATTCATCTTGTCCTAAAGCAGTGCCTAAAACTGTCCTGAAAAAGTCTGATTTTGTCCATTAATTACAACGGGACACCTGAGCAACCGGGTGTGCAGGCTGGGATTGTCTAGCACTGGATGAGAAAAATGTCACAACCAATTTAATAATGTAATTTTTCAATATGCAACTCCCACCTACACTCTAACTCTGCCCAGACTGGCTTGCTAGATAGTAATTTCTGGGGCCACAACTGTCACATATAAAATTAAACGTCTTAACATTTACTTTTTAACTATTCATTGCCTGCTCAGTACTAACACTCTCCACTTCTGGATGCCAGATAACAACAGACACAAGAAGAGAATTAAAGAAAAAAAAAGAGTATGTTGCACTTTTTATATATATATTCACTGGTGGACTTGGCAGTGTTCCATTCATGGTTGGACTCGATCATTTTAAGAGTCTTTTCCAACCTAAATGGCTCTATGATTCTATGATTATTTGCCTGTGGTTTACAAATCCTGTATTTTTACATCTTCAGCATGGGTAGAAAATTCTTTATTGCCCATCAGTTGAACCCTAACATCTTGGCTTGATATAATGATATCTTTTTCCTGACACCCTGGTAATTGTTTCAGTTCATGGGAGATACATGGAGCTTTTCTGTCTGACCTTCTCTTTCTCCCTCTTTTTCTCTGCCTCCTTTAGTCCATGATCTCTGAATTACAAATGATGTTGCTTATGCAGACCCAAGTCTGCTGAGAGGAAGAAATCGTTCTTTCAGTACATTAAGTGTTGGGGTTTTGCTGTGGTTTTTAAGGTTTGGTTTGGTTTGGTTTGGTTTGGTTTGATTTGGTTTGGTTTGGTTTGAAGGGGGGTGTTTTCCAGGTTCTATGTGCAGTTCTAGAGTCCAACAACAAAATGGTTCCCCAATATCATCTTAATAGAAAGATTATTTTGTGTAAAATAAACAGATCAAATGCCTAAATAAGAAAAGTCTTTTAGCACATGCCGGTATCATATTTGCAATAAGTAAACATTTCTGTTGGAATTACTATGGGTAGTACGCAGGTGTCCAGAAGGCAAGCAGGACAGATCCGAGTTGCAGTATCCCCAAATGTCTCTGCAACTGAGGATGCCAGTTCACATTCCTGGATCTAAGATTTGAACAAAGTATGGTGAAAGATCTCTGGGTTTGGCAGCATTTACCGTGTTTTCCCTCATTAAAACCCTTTCATATTGAGAATGGGCCTGGCATAACTTCCCTAAATAATTTCATGAAAATAACAAAATGATGGTAAATGTCCTTTTTTAGCAATTGTTAATCTTCATCAGACATCAGCTGCCAATCCAGACCCAATCCCTAAATCTAGCCTAGTGTTCTTAGCCCAGTATTCCCATGATAATGAAAAGTAAACTCACAATTTGGAGCTAAAAGCACAGTGAAATATAATCACTGCCATGAAATTCCAGTAATCGGGGATATTTACTTGCTCTTCTGGACTTTTCAACTGAGCCTGAAGTCGCCGGCCAAGCTGGAACAACCGATAGCGGAGATGTCCAGGTTGGTCTGGGCAATGGGAAGCTCGTGGGGAGTGAGAGAGCGTGTAACAGCACGGTGTGTTCAGCCTCGCAAAAGGGAGGCTGGGAGGGAAGAGGCTGGATGAAAGGAGGAGGAGTGCGATTTAAATTAAAAGCCAGCGAGGGTCAGGATAAAACAGGTAGAAATGGAATATGAATGCATCTAAGATGGAAATTACAAGGTTTTCGGGTTTCAGGGCAATCAGGTTTTGTGACAGTCTCTCAAGAAGAGGAGGAGGAACAAAGGCCAATTACGTTCAAAACAGCACAATAAGTTTGTGAAGGTAATTATATAGTATCAAGGCTCTGACAAACAGAGCTTGAACCGGATCATTGAGAAGTTTCCTATTCTTATCTTTCCCTGTCTTCAAAACAGAGCACCCCAGAATTACTTAGCTGGGAATAAGCCAGTGGACTTTGGGGATAAACATGTATATATGGAGTGTGCCTAGCTTATGTCATTTAAAAAAAAAATAAAAATGGGAAATGCCCTAATCGCAATGGAAATGTAAGCTGCTGCCCAACCGCGTCATATATCAGAGCACTATATGTACTTCAAAGTGAATGTGAGCATACAGTTAATATTCACAGTAGATCAAACGGAAAGATGACAGAGAGCAAAGGGCCTCTCAATCAGTGAGATTTATTCAAAATTATCTCAGAAGAAGAGGAGTGATAATGGCCACGTTTCCACCCTATTTCTGTTACGGACATTTTTAAGCACCTATTATTCATTTTTAAAACAAAACATTGGGACATATAATAGACATTGAACTGTGAATATATAGAAACAGATGAATTAAAGACAAACAAGCTGCTTTTAAGGCAAGAAAGGTCCTAAATGCAGCCCTCAAGAAACCTTTGGACATATATGTTTTAACAATCCTTTGGCACATTCCAGCCTGAAATTTCTAGTGAAATATTGGCTGTCTGCTGCATAGTAATGTTTGACAACAGTGACACGGTATTTTGACGTAACACCTCTCATCTAACAGCTGAAGAACATTTCTAGACAATTAATTGGGACTATATGTCTTAGGTGGGGAAATATTTCTGTCCTGTTTTTAAAACGTGGGATTTCATCTATATGTCCGTAGTGTTTAAATACAAACTGAGTCACAAAAGTAATGACACAGGTTCAACCACAGCACTGTTTTTGAGTCCAGCTTTAACCTCTGAGCACCTACAAATCCCGCCGATGCAAAACCCAGCGGGAATATGTGCCCAGAAAGTGCCACAAGAGCCCCAATTCTTACTTCACAAATGAGCACCAGGTGAAACAGGGAGAGCTGGCTTCCCGCAGCCGAATTGCAGTAAAAATACAATTATCAGAAACCTGCTGTTTACAGGAAATGGAAATATTTCAGTTTAGAACAGTGGCTGCCCGGGGTTGGCGTGTCCCTGTTCTTCTCAACAGCCCGAACTGCACCTTCCCTTACCCGCTGAAGTCCTTAGTCTTGGAGAGGCCATAATCCAGGGAAAATCTTGGCAGCCAAGATGCACTAAGGGAAGAAAAAAATGAGGAAAATAATAAGCTTTCGTGGAGAAAGGGATCTTGAGGTGATGGAACAGGCGGCCCAGGGAGGTGGTGGAGTCACCATCCCTGGAGGGATTCAAAAGACGTTTAGATGAGGCCCTAAGGGATATGATTTAGTGGGGGACTTGGCAGTGCTGGGTTAACGGTTGGACTCGATGATCTTGGAGGTCTCTTCCAACCAGAACAATTCAATGATTCTATGATCCTATGATCTAGACTTTCCAAATTTGTTGAATGTGAAGGAATGATTTTTAAAAATATAAATGGTCATGACTTTTTTTAATTAGAAGTCCTTGTTTAGTTTGTAGCGCACAATTTCAATAGAAGATGCTTTTTTGTTATGGTCCTACAATTGAGTTTTCTTTTTAGTTCTGGGTGGAAGGCTCTTCTAAACACAAGGGAAAAGAGACTTAAATATTATAAATTCTTCCTGTGCCATTTCTTTTTACATTTTCATCTTTCCCAATATAAATTAAGGGTTGTCACAGTAAACGTACTCCATCGGAAAACAGCTCAGAGCAAATCTGGGTCACTGATTTGTGGAAAGATCTGTTCTCTGTCTGCAGGTTTTTGATATTTTTATAAATAACTATGACTACAGTATTGAAAATTGTGTATTTCAAGCTAATAGATGAAAGCTTCAGAAATTAGGAGTAGCCAGATGAAGAAAAACAGGAACAATTTAAATACAAGATCAATGCTATAGGTAGAAATTGGATCTAATTCAGATAAATGTAAAATATTCAGCTGTGGAGCGGACACTGACAAAGAGCATATATTAAATGAAGGAAGACGCTGAAAAAAATTGGAGAGCACTGTAAAAAGAAAATAAAATAGAACAAAATAAAACAAGACACTGCATGAATGACTGAAGAAAATTAGAAAGGAAAAAACAAAATAAACTTTTGTATGCAAAGAACTGAAATGGAAAATTATAGAATTTGTTAGCACTAAACCCTACTTCCTTCAAAGTCAAGGTCAAACCTACTGATGATCAGGCCAAGAATGAATTATAAAATCCTCTGTCTATTTATAGAGAATAAATATATAGTAATTTCAAGAGGAGTTTTGATGGGAGATGAAGGAGTTGCGTGGGAGTGTCTGTTTTAATTAAAGACAGTAACAGGCCCTACTATATCAATCACTTTTGCAAGAAAACGTTCTGCTGCCAGCACTGACATTCAGCTATTTTGGTTTAGACTAAAAATATCGCTGTAAAACAATATTCATTATTGCTCTGATCCGTGGAGTTTGAAGTTGTCAAACATTTGTTTTCTGTGTATTAAACACCTGAAGTTACTACGAACTCCGGAGAGCGAGGTGCCGTTTTACTTTGAGGCTGCTGCAGCCTGTTGTAAGAGCAGACACATGCACACACACATGCTGGTTTGGGTTTTTTTTACGTTCCCCTCTTCAACCTTAAATATCTCATTTAAAACTTAAAATGCATCATCCTCTGTTGCGCTGTATCACACCAAGGACATTCAGAGGCACGGTTTTATTCCGAGGGTCATCATCCACACCTCTCGCTCCTGCATTCTTATGGCTACACTGCAAATAAAGGTCATGGTTCAAGTGAGTTTATCACGTAATGTACAAAGAGATAAAGCAGAGAAGGTGGGAAGTATCTCTTTTATCATCATAAATAATATCTTGGTGTTCAGCACCTTTTTTTAACTCGATGATGGATTTTTTTCCCAATTTGAATCAGGGCCTCACACCCCCCTGGGAAATTAATATTCTACTCCCCGTTTTGCATGTGGGTAAAGTGAGGCAGAGCCAGATCAGACAAGTTGTCGTTCTTTGCAGAGGCAGTGCCTAAAGCTGGGGAACTCAAAAATGGCTCCTATCTCTTGGGTTTGCGCATGCTCCCCAGCTGCGTCCTTTCTTCCAGTTTGGGTCCTGATGCTCACCGTCCTTGCTGCCAGTCCCATTCCCTTTTCATAAGAAGATAAAATAGATACAAAGACCAGCAGAAAATCATGGTCACAGAAGAGCAAATACAGTTCTTTGAGGTTTTCCCTTTTTATTTCACATTTCTATCACTATATTACCTACTTTTGATAGTAGGTATTTAGGAATTGGTGCGTAAAGAAGATTGAATTTGGGGTAGCACAATTTTGATTCCTACTTGAGACCCAAAAGGTACAAAATTGGCCAGTTCCGTACACAGTTTGCCACTTTAAAAGTGCAGCATAACCACACAGAAATTGGAGTTACTTGAGATTTGTAGAGTTTAAGGGGGTCAGGAACTGACAAGAAGTCTGGCAAAGTAAATCAAGCTATTCTCTTCCATGCGCAAGAACTGAGAGTCCGCCTAAAGCAACATCCTGTTCTGACAGGGATCAGGAAAAGATGCTTAATACATGAAGGAGGGCAGCTTGGATCAAAAGATATTCAGAAGGGAAGCAACAAGGTGTTTTCACTTCTACATTTGTTTGCTTCATCTGCTGTGGAAAGAAAACTTTCCTCTTTCTCTTGGGTGCACCTTTGCCAGTACTCGCACAGATGCTGACGTACAGACATCGGTGCCAGGTGATGCATTTCAAATTGCTGAGCATAGTAGACATCAAAGTAGAACATATTTGATGTTTTCAAGAATATATTGAGGGGGGCATTTTGTTGGTGGTTGCTAACAAGGCCTTAGAAAGGGAGCCTGTTTTGGTATTAACTGCTGTTTTGATTTCAGTGGTGCCAGGTAGGCCTGGTAGAATGACATAATTCTGTTTTAGCTTGGATCCTACAGGAGAAGAAATTAGGCTGGTTTTAATACCAAAAAACTTACTGGTGTACGAGTCTGTAAGTGCAAAATGGCAAATGAGTCTGAACCATCCGTGTTGTCTTGTGGTGACCAAAACCATGGTGAAGCGTACATGTGGTCAACAAGCAAGCAGCATTTCCAGATGGCAAGCACTAGCTTTAGGCCCCAGTCTCACAGAAATGAACTTATCTGAGGGGTGCTTTACTAGGGAAGGCAAGAAAACTTTCATCCAGAGATCGTACCACTCTCCTCTTTTCCCCTTCTCCTCCCATTATCTCTGCCCCGTTAAGTGCGGTGATGTCCTGCATGTTGAGGCGTAGACACATTACTCACTTTGGTCTAAACATTAGAAGCTTAGCATCCACACAGCACCATCCTAGGCATGCCTGGTACAAATTACTATCTTGATTTACAGCTTTTACATTCCTCACTTGGCTTCAAGCCATAAACATATGGCTATTTTGGGTTTAAAGGGACGTCTGAAGCTCATTTGGTCCAGCACCACACTCAAAATATGGTCAAGCCCCAGTGCAGCTCCTTGCAAGGCCCAGGATGAAGGCTTCCCTCAAAAAGTAGGAGTAAACAGTAGTAATAAACTAACCTACTAGATAAAGGTGCAATCTAGCTTGAAATGCGAAAATAATTCCTTTCCCTGTCTGCAGCACAGAGAGGAATGCACACTCCTACATGAAAGAGGGGAACGGTGTCGCCTCCACACGTGGTTGAACACCCATCAGATACAGCATTTCATGGTCACAGCTAAAGGCCACTGAATGGGAACACACAGAAACTGTCAAAGAAGACAACTAGTCCCACACAGTGGGAGATGAAGGACGTGTCCCTCATTCTACCATGAACTTCTTAAGACATCTGTCTGCCCAAATCCTGTCCGGTAGGACACATTCTTGCACAGTTTCACAGGTCAAGACAGCTTTGCCTCTGCTCTCTTGGAGCAGAACCTCTTCCACAGAGAGTTTCTTTGGTTTCTGTGGGGTCACTCAAGGACTAAGTTGTCACTCAGTTTGCCAAAGGTGTCAAATGCTGGCTCAGACTCTGCAAAGAAAACACTGGAAAACAAGGAGAACCATTATCTGACAGTCTCCATCCCAGACTTACGCAATACCTTCTACCTTTGCAACGTTGGTACATTGTGTGCTGCTAGGAACAGTGCTCTGCTTTTCTTTGAATCAAGTGAGAGAAGACAGAAAGTTCATGCTGAAGGTGAAACGCATTCAAGCATGAAGAATAAAATAAAGAGGTGTGTCTCTGCGCTTTGAAAAGAAAAATGGCTTAAGCACACACACACTTATACAGAATGAACGCTTCTGATCAAAAAACTACCCTAGAAACAGAACATCTCCTTCTGCTCAATGCAAAGAGGAAGTTTGTAATTTCTTATAAGTTTAAGTCACTTTTTAAATGTTGCATTAAATAATGAAGGCAGTGGGAGGGGGAGTCAGTGCACCAGCGCTTCATGTCCCTCCTTAGATTTCAATTCAATTTGTGGACTGGAACAATTTTTTTCAAAGATTAAAAGACCTCGAAGCAAATGGTAACATCAAAAGTGACTCTGATGTTATGTAAAATGGACTGGATCAGGATGCTCTTAAGACTCAGGTAATTCTGCGAAACAGAAAAGGGGTATTCTAATTGCTGTGGGGAGAATCAATAGTTGTTTCTTTACCTTCATATATATTCTCTCTGATTTCTAGCAGACCGCTTAGTTCCAGTCCGTGAAAGACGTGTAAGCACTTGCTTCCTGTTGAAATACATCCAAGCCAAGAGGAATCAGATGCAGAAATGATCTTGAAATGATCTTGAAGACCTGGGTGTTTTCTGCCCCTGAACAGAAGAAGGATGATAACTCCCGACCTCACTGAGGCATGCCAGAGATCATGAAACTCTGGGGTCTCGTGGGGAGCCAGGTGTTGCAGAGTACTGGGTCAACGGGTGGATGACATACAGAAAGTTATGTGAATTGCACAAAACAAAGTTCAAGATTTGTATTTCAAGATTTTGCCTGGAGACAACAGTGAGGGACTGTCCTTTTCCAAGGGGGTTACCTTTCTCTTCAGATAAGTCACGGTTGTTTAAAAGCACCATAATTTGAATAAAAGTCCTTAGGTAGCACTCATCTTTATAGATGCATCACCTTCAGCTGATTATCTATAAAGCTGATGTATAGATGGGGCACATCAGAAACAGAGATCAGGCTTTGAGGAAACAGATTTAGGTTGCCGAGGGAAATTAGGGTCATTATATTCATGTGTATGAATGTCTATGTCTCTGTCTGTGTGTATACATATAGAATCATAGAATCACAGAATCGTAGAATTGTTAAGGTTGGAAAAGACCTTGAAGATCATCAAGTCCAACCGTTAGCCTATCACTGCCAAGTCCACCACTAAACCATGTCCTTAAGTGCCACATCTACCTGTCTTTTAAATACCTCCAGGGATGGTGACTCCACCACTGCCCTGGACAGCCTGTGCCAGTGCTTGACAACCCCTTCCGTGAAGAAATTTTTATGAATATCCAATCTAAACCTCCCCTGGCGCAACTTGAGGCCATTTCCTCTTGTTCTGTCGCCTGTTCATTGAGAGAAGAGACCGACCCCCCCTGGCTCCAACCTCCTTTCAGGCAGTTGCAGAGAGCGAGAAGGTCTCCCCTCAGCCTCCTTTTCTCCAGGCCAAACCCCCCCAGGTCCCTCAGCCGCTCCTCACAGCACTTGTGCTCCAGCCCCTTCCCCAGCTCCGTTGCCCGTCTCTGGACACGCTCCAGCCCCTCAGTGTCTGTCTTAGAGTGAGGGGCCCAGAACTGACCCCAGCACTCGAGGTGTGGCCTCACCAGGGCTGAGCACAGGGGGACGATCCCTGCCCTGGTCCTGCTGGCCACACTATTGCTGATACAGGCCAGGATGCCGTTGGCCTTCTTGGCCACCTGGGCACACTGCTGGCTCACATTCAGCTGCTGTCGACCGACACCCCCAGGTCATTTTCCGCCAGGCAGCTTTCCAGCCACCCTTCCCCAAGAGTGTAGCGTTGCCTGGGGTTGTTGTGACACATATGGAATCCTCCATAACATGCATCCTGTCTCTCTGCCAGGCCTGTCCCAGGGAAGGTAGGGTGCGATTCCAGCATATCAATGCTACCCAATACTCCTCAACCTGCTCACCTCCTCCCAGAGCTCTGTCACTAAGCAGAGGAGTCCTTCTCCCTGGGCGCACCTCCCACCGGTGTGCTCGCTGCTGCCGTCCCTGCAGCCAGAGATCTGGGCGGCAGTGTGTTCCCACCACAGCTCTGTTGGGGAAGATGCATCAGTCGTGGCGGGTGCAGAGCTCAGAGAGGCCATGGCTTTCTACCAGGTGGATGTCATCACTCCATGGTCAAACTTGCAGACCTTCAGTGCCCTTCCTGCCCATACATATCTATATATATGTGTATAACTTTGTGTCGGTTTTGTGTTTATATATATGAATGCAGTTATATAACAGGGGTCGGTCTCTTCTCCCTAGTAACAGGCAACAGAACAAGAGGAAATGCCCTCAAGTTGCGCCAGGGGAGGTTTAGATTGGAGATTCGGAAAAATTTCTTCACCGAAAGGGTTGTCGGGCATTGGAACAAGCTGCCCAGGGAGGTGGTGGAGTCACCATCCCTGGAAGTATTCAAAAGACGTTTAGATGAGGCCCTAAGGGATATGATTTAGTGGGGGACTTCGTAATGCTAGGTTGATGGTTGGATCCGATGATCTTGGAGGTCTCTTCCAACCAGAACAATTCTATGATTCTATGATTCTATGAAACCACACTGCTGCTGAACCATAGTTATTTATGACTTTTGGGTTATACACACTTAAAATATTGTAATTCCACAATCAAGAATTGCATGAATGTTAGTATTTAGAATCATAAAATAATTCATGGGAAGGGACCTCTGTAAGTCTCTAGTCCAACCTCCTGCTCAAGGTAATATCGACTACAAGGTCAGAGCAGGCTGCTCAGGATTTTATCCAGTCCAGGCCTGAAAACTTCCAGGACAAAGGCTGTAAAACCCCTCTGGGCAGCCTGTTCCCCTTCTTGTCTGTCCTCATGGGGAAAAAGTTCATTCCTATACCCCATTGGAACATCTCCTGTTTTAATTTATGCATTTTCTAATGTATTTCGTCCTCTTGAATTTCAGGACATTTCTGTCAATCAGTTCCTCTAGCTTATCCATATGTCTTTGCAGGAGAGCCCTGCCCTTAAACATATTGACTGCACCCCTCAATTTGCTGTCATCCACAAACTTGATTTCAGGAATTCTGTCTTAAAAGTAAGCGATGTCTATAGCATGGGTAATGTAACCTGCATCAACACAGCCTTGCATAATCCTTTCATTCTACAGATTTTCTTCACAGGAATTCATTAAATTCTAAAAACAGTGGAATATGTTCATGTTTTTGCCTCAGGCAAGTCTACATTTGCTACATCCTATTTCTCTGAAGTTTAGAGAACCTTGTTTGTTTGGATTTTTTTTTTTTTGCTTTTATGTTATTTTCTAAAAAAAAAAAAAAAATCAGCATATGCTCCTACTGGCTAATTTATAATTCTTGATAAATTAAATCCCTGGCATGCCCACAAGAAAGTAGAGGGCAGAGTATTTCAGGTATTTTACCATTTGATGTCATTTTCCTGGGTAAGGATGAGCCATATTTTAAGGAACATAGGTGTTACAGAGACACGCCACATGGCTCAGAGCCAAACTGAGTTGTAAAGAACACAAAATAATAGATGTCACTTCTCTCCAACATAATTTTGCCTGCAAATTGAAACATGTCATTTTCCTGACGGGAAAAAAAAAAAAAAAGAAAAAAAAAAGAAGAAGAAGAAAGAACAAAGCCTTTTGGAGGCAATTCAACCTCTGTCAACACCTTGTCCTGAATATTTAGCTGTGTCAATGAGGTGCTATGAGTTTTAAGGTGCTTTGCAGGTACATTGCCACGAAAGTGATTTATCTAACAGTGTTTTAAAATTTCAGCATTAAATCACAGAATCATAGAATGGGTTGGGTTGGAAAGGACCTTTAAAGGTCATCGAGTCCAACCCCCTACCATGAGCAGGGACATCCTCAACTAGATCAGGTTGCCCAGAGCCCTGCCCAGCCTGACCTGGAATGTTTCCAGGGATGGGGCATCTCCCACCTCTCTGGGCAACCTGTGCCAGGGCTTCACCACCCTCATTGGGAAACACTTCTTCCTTATGTCTAGTCTGAATCTCCCCTCCTTTAGTTTAAAACCATCACCCCTTGTCCTATCACAACTGGCCCTGCTAAAAAGTTTTTCCCCATATCTAAGTGAGCTTTCTGTATTTCCTTTTAACCCTTGAAGAGGAATAACTCCGTGCAGAAGGATGGGCCAGGGGCCAACAGGTTGGAAAGCAGCTTGGCAGAAAAGTCCCTCCGAGTCCTGGTGGATGATGAGTTGACCATGAACCTGAAATGTTCCCTCATGTCAAGAAAAGGCCAACAGCACCTTGGACTGCACTAAGAGAAGTGTGGCCAGCAGGTCAAGGGAGGTGATCCTTCCCCTCGGCTCAGCTCTGGTGAGACACATCTGGAGTGCTGGGTGCAGTGCTGGGCACTCCGTACAAGAGAGACAGGGACATGCTGGAGCAAGTCCAGTGAAGGACCACAAAGATGATAAAAGGATGAGAACATCTGACCTACAGGGACAGGTTGAGAGAGCTGGAACAGTTCAGCCTGGAAAAGAGAAGGCTCAGGGGGATCTATCACTGTGTATAAATACCTGAAGGGAGGAGTAAAGACAGAGCAAGTGTCTTCTCAGTGGTGCCCAGTGACAGGACAAGAGCTAATGGGCAGAAACCGAAACACGGGAAATTCAGTTTAAGCATAAGAAAAACCTTCTGTAGTGTGAGAGTGGTTGAACAGTGGAAAAGGATGCCCAAGGATGTTGTGGAGTCTCCATCCTTGGAGATATTCAAAACCAAACTGGACATGGTTCTGCTCTAGTTGACCCTCTGGTCAAAGCAGACCAGACTAAATGATCTCCGCAGATCGCTGCCAAACTCAGCAATTCTGTGTGATTCTGTTTGAAATCATACTTGAATCACCACTCTGGAAAAGCCCAATTTTCCTACACCCGTAGACATTCAGGTCTCTATAGCTGAGTGAAATGAGTCCCACTCAATGTTAATGAGAAGAATCCCCTCCACCAGGACCTGCTTTCTAAACAAAGGGTAAAATACAGTGGGGGGACACTAACAAACAAAATTAATAGTGAGGACATGTCCAGTTTGGAAAGCAGTGCTTATCACATACCAATTTTTCAAGCATTTTATGTATTTTTTTGGTGACCTATGACTATATTCCAACAATGAATATGAGCTTTCTTTAAAATACAAAATGCATAAGCAGGTACTTGTTTTTATTACATTACACCAAACATAGCATCATCTCCCTGAGGAAAAAGGTTCAAAATGTGTTTGGTTATTCACTTTAATGTTTTCAATCAATATGTAATCAAAAGTAAAGCAAAATGATCAAGATAAGCTTAAAATACAACAAAGTATCTTGCAAAATTATTGAATTTGTCCTCCAATGAGGATAAATTCTTGTTGATGGAGTTGACTTCTTTAGATTTCTATTCTAATTTTGCAGAACTATACAGGATTATTAAAAATTCAAACTGTTGGGGTACTTTTGATCCCTTTTCACTCAAGCAAACATGAGAGAATGAAACAAAGTTCCTTTAACATATATTTATTTTAAAATCTTGCAAACTGATCAAACCGAAATTGCTGTAGATCCACAGGTCTGCCATAGTTTGGATCAGAGTGTGATGACTCTTTCTAGTCCTCAGCATGACCCCTGTAGACACCTCAAGTAGGGGTAGGCACACATCACCTTATGTCTTCGTTCTTCAGGGGCAGAGCCATGGCTGCTGACATAACCACCGTTATTTCCCAGGCCATCAGAAAAAGGATGCCAGAAAGAGATATTCTACGGAAAAAACACATAAAGAAGTGGAATGGAAAATTTTTAAAGAACTCTTAGAAAGCTCAGGAGACACCAGTGTCACTTATGTTCTTCAGATCAAATCAAGGTATTGTTTCCCACCCGCTGAAACTGGATTTCACCATTTGGTAGAGGATGAAAACCATTCACTTTCTTTCCTTTACTCTCAGCAGCTCACAATATACTCTTTCAGCACAGGAAACGCACAGGAAATACTAAAATAAATCATACTGATCACTTCAACAATCCAACATAAACCTGGAAAGTTAAGAAATAAAGTACTCTTCTCTGCCTTCCCCTTGGCTGTCTGTCGACATCACCACCCCATTTTTCATGCAATATAATGGTTCATGAAATTTTACATTCAGGAAAAAGATGAATCTTCATAAGTGAAGACAAATTGTTTCTCACCTTTTTAAAAAAAAAAGACTTAAAATCAAAACAAATCAAAACAAACCAAGAAAAAAAATTCCCCCCCCTAAAAAGAAACCCCACAGCCAATATTGAAATTAGCATCCTTGCAGCAGAGGAAATACTTAGAAACTGAACTGTAAAGATTAAATTGATTTCACCTTACTTCAGTCATCTGAAAATAACATGCCTTGGCCATTGTAAATCACCTGCTCTTCCTGTGCAGACAGAGGGAAGAAAGAGACACCCCTTGCAAAGATAAGGTCATGCATTTTCAGGGATGAAACCCTTTCTGTTACTTTTTTAGCCATTTTAGTTGTAATTAAAGATTTCTAATCGATGACTCAGAAAATTTGGCTTCATAAGGGCTTGGGGGAAGTATAACAAAAGCCCTGAATCTGTGACTTTCTGATTTAATCTGAAAAATTGTGATCTACTGTGCCGACCGTCTCCAGGGCAGTACGTTATTGGAGAGACGAGAAAGCAAATGGTGGGAGGGGTAAAAAGGACACTGGGGTCCCTCAGCAGAGACCAGGTGGAACTTTCTGCAGATACAGACCTGAATAAATAAATAGTCACCTAACGGACAATCCTTCTTTTTTCCATCTAAAGGGGGTGCTGACATCCCTGGAAAGCATCCAGTAAAACACTGTTTCATCAAAAGAGAAAATTTGAATCAAATCCAAACGTGTCATGGAACCACACAGGCTTGACAAAAAGTGAAAGGCAAGGAGAAAAAGGTAAAGGCTATCATTTTGGATCAACTGTTCCTATAATGTCAAAATATTTATGTTTCATTTTAACTGTTACCTTTTGGTTCTTTTTTTTATATATAAACTTATATACGGTATACATTTTATGTACATTGTACATTATTTTATGTCTTATATTAATATAAATAATGTTTTGAACATTGCAAGAGTTTTGGATGAAAATGATACAGAATTTTTGTTGCGTTTAAAATCTAAAATAGTCGTCTTTTTTCTTGTTCAAAAAACCATTTTGCTCATAGAAATTCCAAAGACAAGTGATTTCTGTTTCCATTTAGTTCTTATGTAAAATCTCAACTATGACTTAAGAGTGCTAAGTACACAGCACTTTAAAACACAGACAAAAATGGATTACATGGCATTTCATTCCATTACGGCTGGAGTAAAGTCTTTATTTTTAGCAGCCACAGAGACATTCCCACATCCCTAACAAGCACTAAAAGCAGCTGTGACAGAAGACAGTTAGGCTGAAGACATTTTAACCTGAAAATACGTGTAGCTACCTCACAGTCTCATCTTTGCGTCTCTAAGATATTTGCTTTCTTTTAGTTCCTAAAAAAGAAGGGAATTTTGTCGAGCTGAACAAGGTGTAGAAACTTCTGTTCGAAAAAAATTACACCTATTTTCGACTCTTGTTTTTATCTGCTCTTGTTCAGTTGTCTATTTTGTTTTCCTTGTTTAGGGCAAAAAGCCTGTTTCCCTTCAGTTTTGGCAAGAAGAACATCAGGCCGCCCATGCCGACCCTGGGCTGCGTGGCACCAAGCACAGCCAGGGGACAGCTCGTCCGCTCGGGCTGTCGCAGATGACAAGGCAGAGCCACGCGGTGTTGGATGAAGGTATAAGCACTCATAAAGTATAGCATTCCGGGTAGAGAGATTTACGCTTATTTAACCCCCTAAAAGCCATGTTTTGCTTTCTTTTTAGAATTCAAATGGATTTATTAAAATAAAAAGATACCTAAAATGTTTCTTCTGTCATTATTTCAACACATACCTTTCTCTTTCCCTTCCTACCACCTACCGCTTTGACAACTGAAACTCTTGCTTATTTAATATAAATTTTTAAATAGTTTCCATTCCAGAATGCAGCAATAATAAAATGAAAAAGCAGTTCTACCTGCACTTTTTCAACAGTTGATGAAGAACAAAGAGAAAAATACGTCTAAAAAACACAGCTTGCATTTAGATAGACAGATTTCTTGTTTTCATGATTACATCTTCCAGGGTAAATACGTCAAGTTTGCTTTATTAGTATGGCTGCCGCAAAGCAGCGAATCAGTCTCAGACAAATTGTTCTTGTCACTTTTGGTTTTCTGCACAAAAGTTTTGAAGTTTGTGGTAGCAGAGTAAGGAATTTGTTGACTCCAAACTTGTATGAGCGCAGAAGAAATGGCATTCTTAGGTTAAACCTTTTCCACTTGCTTGTTTGTGACTGACGAGCTGTTGATATGATCCCTTCAAGTCTGATGTTCCTACCACATCTCATACCGTTAGGTTGTGTGATGAAAGGCTCACCCCTGTGACCCCAGAGGACTACAGAGGTCAACAGTAGGTAGAGGAGCATCAACCACCCAGCCAGAGCTGAGTGCCCCCCGCCCCAGCTGTTACCAGAGCTGTTGGAGGAAGGTCAGCCCGTGGTCCAGGGTGACACCCATCACCATGCGTCATCTGAGAGGTTCCATGGAGCACCCCACAGACTGAGAGGGTGGTATGGAGCTTGTTGTGGGATTCAGGGGAAGAGCATCTTGGGATCATGCAAGACATATTATCAGCTGTTTAGGGGAGGAACAAAGGTGAGGAGAGGCAGGGTTAGAGGTGGTTTGGGGAGACGCTGAGATGGAATTGCTGCAGTTTTTTGTGGGTGTGTCCTTCATGTCAGAGCACAGTGTTGCAACTCACCAGAGCTCTGTTTTTATAGCACAGCAATGAGGGCACATTTCCTTCCCTGATTCATCGCCGGCAGGTTTGTGAGGGGGAAAAGAAGCCTTTGAATGTACAAATCTTGCTGGGATAGTGTTGAAGGACTGCTTCAGATGAAGGGGAGCAAAATCAGACATGGTTCACATCCATAACCATTTGGAGGCAATTGTCCGGAGTCGGGTTTATCTTACCAACAGCTTCTGGATGTTTTTCTGAAGGAAGCTTGCTGGCTTGTTCAGGCAGGGAGCCCAGGAGCCTGTGTGCGGTGTAGAAGAGCCTGTGAGTCAGACCCACAAGAAAGCAAGGCAAAGGGAGAGTGTCAACCCATCTACATAATTTCCTGTAGGTCCTCTCAAAACAATCCTGAAAGGGGAATTGAATGGGAAGGCTGCAGGATGTATGCTGACATAATAACCACCAAAAAGCCTTATTATTTACTGGAGATGTCTGAAATGATTCTAAATCACAGTTCTAATCACTGCACATATAAATGATTTACTGCAGTGTGACAGTGTTCTATATTAAGTCATGACAAGAAGATCCTTATTTCTCTTTGATTTTATTTACAAGGCACAGAAGTGCAGAACTCAAGATTTATTAGCAAGTTATACACAACTTTCCTGTTTACTGACTTTCCTGGAAATTCAGAGCACTGAACAGTCTCCGGAAATGTCTTTGGGGTTGTACTGGAGATACGGGGTTTTTGAAAGGAAAGTCCTGGCAGTTTTTGTGTGGAAAAGGAATGTTCCTCTGAATGACTGTGCCTCCCTGGGAACTGGTAGGGATTTAAGTTCTAGGAAGTAGTTAAAAGCTGACCTAACGTTGTGAATAATGTATTCCCATAGCCAAGATTTAGTTTGGTGAAGTATGTGAAAAGAACCCATGAGGTCAGTTCAAGGAACCTCTTTGATGACACACTAGGAAAAGATCCACGAAATGCAAGAGTCCATGTTAATTTAACCCCATTACGATGGTAGCTAACTTCTATTTTGGTCTCTCCCAGTGGAGATGTTAAGGAATTAAGACTTCTAGGGAACAAGCTACCCTTTCTCTCCCCTTCACAGTTAAAATCCCAGTGCAGGTGAATCTAGATATTTTCAGAGAACTGAAGTCCAGACCCATAAATCAGAAGTCCGAGCACAAATGCTCAAGCAATTCCTTGAGATAAAAATATGGTAAATTTGGGAGTGAACAAGGGAGGTAAACCCACGTCTCTCCAGGTGATTACTGGATGAAACTCCCACACAGTGCCAACAGACTGCAGAACTGAGTGTCTTATAGGAATGAATTGAAAGGGATGGTGGAAGGAGGAAGAAAAGAAAAACTTTGCTGGAGTTTCTGGGACTGAACTCTGCAGATTTTGAGGGAAGACAAGTGATAAGGCAAACACATCACCATAAGAAAGTCTGGAGTCATGGAGGAAACAGGGACAAGAGACAGGCTCTTATTTCTTTCTGTAGAAGTGAAGGTTTGAAGTGCATCCTCAAGTCTGTTTGAAGAGCACTTATAATACATGCTGAAATTCTGGACTTGTGAAGCCATCAGTAAAATTTTGTTTTACTTTAATAGAAGAGGGTCTTCTCCCAACATTTATTTTTTTGAGGGCTTGTTCAAGGACCTTGAGTGTCAGGAGTCATCCACCTGCCAACACTATAATCAAATTGTATTAAAAAAACAGTCATCGTAATTTGGTTCTCTCTCTGCAAAGACAGACAATAGAGAAACAGAATGTTAAAACACCAATAGATGCTTGGCTCTTGACCTCCAACTTCCTTTTTTTTATTAGTTATATGAAAAATTATTTTCATATCTGAAAAATATGAATACTCAAGAGGCTGCCTGGAACAGATAGTGCCTTTCCAGTGCAAGGAGTGTTATTTGTTCCTTTCCTTAAAGACAAATGAACAAATCAAACAAGCAAGTAAGAAAACAAACAAAAACTTGTGTTCTTTTGGAAAAAAAAAAAGATGGTGAAGGGTACGAGAAGTCATAAGGAAATCTTGCTGTGTGACATACCTATTTCACCATGGGTGGTAAACCTTGTGGTCATAAATTAAAATGCATTTCAGGAAAACAAGGTGAGCATAGCGAGCTTCTAATTAAAGCTTCTGAGTAGCAAGTTTATTTCATGCCTTTGGATGGCACAATACCTACTTCTTATCAGGTCAGAGTAGAGTATAGTGCCGCTAGATATGTCGATGGGAATTTCTAAAGCTTTGTACAGCTTTTTGGTGTTTATTGCATGTGAACCTCAGAAAAGCGGAAAACATTGGGGGATGGGATGCAGGGGAAATGAATTTGCATGGACGTAGGCCAAGACAAGCTTAGTGGAGTGAGCTGAGAGGACAGTGGGGTTGAGGGGAGAGTGAGAGGAAAAAAAAATGTTAGAGCTACTAGAAGAGAATAAATTATACTTAGAATTTTGAGGTGAGAGAAATGAGCATACAAATATGAAAGCAAAAGAGAAATGGAAGCCTTCTGGAAAAGGGTTGAAAACCTGGGTAAGGTAAGACGGATCTGTTGAGAGAAGGATGTCTCCATAAAGACCATTCCCATCTGATATGGCAAGTTTGGATTGAAGATGGAGAGAAGCACATGGTGGCAGAGTTGGGTAATACTCATCGATCCTTTGTGTGGTCCTGAAGAGCTGGTGATCAGTTTGCTGCATCTGGATTTGAGTCAACTGTGAAACACTAAGCTACTTATTACAACATCTAATCCATGTTTCGATCACTTCCTTTGCTATCAATCAATCTTCATCAAGTCTGAAGCCTCTTTGGAGAAGAATTCCTGAGCACTTCCATTGATCTGGAGGTTGTTGTGGTCTCCCCGGGGAGGCCCTCAAACAGATTTAGGTCATCTCCACTGAGCTCCACTGTTCTCTACCAGCTGAGGCTCTAGAACTGTCACGTCATGGCAGTGGTGCTTGTTTCAGTCCAAATCACATTTGCTTATGTCCTGGTAGATCTCTAATGCTTTAACCCATTGAAATATAAACAGACGTATGCAGGAGAATAATTATATATGCCTAGGGCAGCTCTTCATAGTTTTCATTCACCATTTTTATTCTTCTTATTCAGCAAGTCATAGACTCATAAAACGGTTTGTGTTGGAAGGGACCTTTCAAGGCCACCTAGTCCAACCCCCTGCAATGAGCAGGGACGTCCTCAACTAGATCAGGTTGCTCAGAGCCCCGTCCAGCCTCACCTGGAATGTTTCCAGGGATGGGGCATCTACCACCTCTCTAGGCAACCTCTGCCAGTGCTTCACCACCCTCATTGTACAAAATTTCATCCTTATGTCTAGTCTAAATCTCCCCTCCTTTAGTTTAAAACCATCACCCCTTGTCCTATCACAGCAGGCCCTGCTAAAAAGTTTGTCCCCATCTTTCCTGTAAGCCCCCTTTAAGTACTGAAAGGCCGCAATAAGGTCTCCCCGGCGCCTTCTCTTCTCCAGGCTGAACAAGCCCAACTCTCCCAGCCTGTCTCCATAGGAGAGGTGCTCCAGCCCTCGGATCATTTTTGTGGCCTCCTCTGGCCCCACTCCAACAGGTCCATGTCTTTCTTGTATTGGGGGCCCCAGATCTGGACGCAGCACTGCAGAGGGGTCTCACCAGAGTGGAGCAGAGGGGCAGAATCCCCTCCCTCAAACTGCTGGCCACGCTGCTGGGGTTGCAGCCCAGGATATGGTTGGCCTTCTGTGCTGCAAGCACACATTGCCAGCTCATATTTGCCTTATTGTAATTAAATAGCCTCAGTAAATAAACAGAAAGAACTGGGGAATGGCAGGAAGCCTTGGAAAGGCTCTCTTCTTAAGAGACTATGAAGGGGAACTAATTTGTTTCTATCATGGAGACATCCAAACAATTTCACCATGTCTTCATCCAATTACAAACGGAAAATGAGAACTAAATCCACATTTGCTCAGAATCAGAGATGTGTGCTCTAATTCTGGCTAATTGTGTCAAGTGCCTTTTGACAGCTAGAGAAATTACTGCAGTTTGTTCACTCTTACACTGGACGATACTCAGTTCTTCTCTAGAAAAATGTTGTTGTACTTGGATAAAATCCAGAAGTTCTTAGGAAATGGAATAGTTCCTAGCTGCTCAAATGGGGCCGTGGCACAGGATCAAGACCCAGTGTGTGATGCTCTACACCATTTGCATGTTACCATGCTCCTTGGAGTGACTTCTCTTCTGTGCCCACCAGTGTCCCAGACCAAACAGTAGCTGGGTATCTCCACCCTGCTCACAGGGAGGTGGAGGGGAGGTGAATATTTAGTCAAACCAATGCCTAGGTGTCCACACATACTTGATTACATTCAACTGCAACCTGCAGACAAATTGTTTGCCTTTTTATCCTCACAGACTCAGACACCTCAATCCTTTTCCCGGTAAAGTCAAGTTTGTCTTTCCCCTGATCCTAGTAGCAACTGAGGAACTTATTTTTTCTCTGAGATCAAGAGATAGGGAGCGGGATATCGGTCTAGTATCTTTTGACTGTGTTTAATTGAAAAAAGAAAGATCAGTGTGCAAATGTCATTAAGTTTGACCTTAGGCAAAGCTGTAGATATATTTTGCATGCTAATGTATTTGATTTTCTAAATTAATTTCACTTCCCTGTCTCAGAATATTGTTTGTTCGTTGCTTATTGTTGCGATAGCCAGAATTCATTCTACCTTTTTTTTTTTGTCAAGAATACCACATTTACTAAAATTACTGTTGCTTCCATTATTCAAAGTACTTTGGATGGTAAAGAAACATTAACAATAAATAAACGGTGGGTTACACAGAGAGAAGCACTACAGAAGTTCCTGGGCAGGTTTTTGTCACATTACGCTACCAACTGGATAACAAACCCGCAGGTAACAGAGAAATGACTGCGGAATACTTCGTTTTAGGTTGCAGGGCTTGGGATAATAACTTCTATTAATTTGCCTTTAAGCAAGATCATGGTGTTCTTTATAAAAAAGAAGGAATAAAACAAAATTAACATCTAGTTGCCACCTTGAGCTAGATGGCATTAATATCAGTAATTCCTGGTTTCCTCTGCTTTATTTGGATGTGCACTTGCCTTGGGGGCAGAGGGGGAATCAAACTTAAAATAGATTATGAAGCAAAAAGGAAAATTGCTAATGTCTGTAGGAATCAGAGAAACATCTTGGAAGAAGAGTGTGCAACTCACAGTGTTAACCCAACTTAGCGAACTTGTTGATATTGCAATCTTCATCCATCTAAGTCCTGGAAGGAAAAAAAAAAAGAAAAAAAAGAACTGATCAATGATTTTTGGAAGTGCTTTGTTTTCTTTAGAAGTGACAACATTCATTACTGCTCCCCCTATAAATCACTCTACACATTAACGTAGCAGAACCAAATTGCTTCTCATTCTCTCTGAGAATCATTAGTAATTCTCCAAATCTCAGCTAATTATATCTTAATTTTTTTAAACAACACCTGTGTCACTTTTAAAGCTTTCTAGAAACTGTTGTTGGGGAAAAAAAAAGGACAACTTTTCAAGTCTCATTTGCATATGTTTCTCATAAAATAACTTGTTCTCCAAGTTCTCCAAGAATTCAATTGAAATACCGCAAGAAAATGCCTTAATTCTCAAAGGTTTATTGGAACTCTCCTTCCAATTGTAGGAGTAATAACACTATCTATGTTACATTCCTGAATAATAAAGATTTCTTTCTGCCTTCCTGCATTTTAATTTGTTCTAACATTTGCAGTGGAAAGAAATCTTTTTGCTTTAAAGCTCTCCTGGCTTCTATAGTGCTCTCCTTAAATCTGTCTTCTCTTCTGAAAACTTGGAAAGATCTCATACAACACAATATAAATGTATAGCTAATTACGAGGGTATACAAATGGCATTAGGTCATCTTCTAAATTTCTGGTTGGTTTTGCTTGACTGAATTGCGAACATACCTACATTCTACTCGTAGTTTACTCCAGAGAGTACTGTACCTACACACCCATCAGTGTAACTATTTGTATAATCGTGTTCATCCCTCCACAATCAAAAGGAATCAGATTGGAGAAGACATCTTATGGAAAACGTTAGTGCTAATGGCATCAATTTGAATAAAAAACGTTAAGGAACAATTTACACAAGGAGTGGAAAGGGCAAAAATTTTTGGCCACGGGGGCTGAGTAACAGCTGGAATCAGGATGGGGAAAGAACATGAATGTGCTTCAGCATATCTGATTTCGGCATCATTTAATCTTCTGCTAATCCAAGGTCTATAAAATAGGCTTTCAATTAATATGAGTCAAACCCCAACCGTTTTATTTCAAAGAGATCACATAAAAAGTGTTCATTCTCATTCCAGAAACTCTTCCTTTAGGTATCTCTAAGGAAATATCCCCTGGTACACATACATAAATATAGAATAACATTATTTCAAAAAACATTTAATGAAAATTTTATTTTGATTTCTCTTTTCAATCAGTTCTAAACAAAATGCAGAAAACATTCTTCCCATTCTAGCTGCTTTTAACCACTTCAATTATGATGGGAAAATTGTACTGAGATGCTTTAGCTATAAAAAATATCTTAGAAAGCCTTGATCAATATCTATAAGATGCTTTGAAAGTAAAAAATATTACCCTTACTTGTACTTTGACACTGACATTTACTTTTAAGCTTGGACTTTTGGCAGAGTTTTCAAACTCCATTCCCATTTAAGGAAAGCAATTGCTCACCACTTTCTAGCTGGGAAGACACAGAGCGAATGTTCTCCATTTACCGTTCTTGTTCGTTATACGTCATTCCCTATTAACATCTTGACATTCTCAAGAGAGCCACAGCGACATAGTGCATCAGAATAATATTTGATATGCTACCATATAATTAAGCTCATTGTAAGGGGGAATAAATAATACTTTTGAGAGAGAAAAAGCAGGTACTTAACCGTCCTGAAGAACATATCACTAAACATGTTAACAATTTCTTCTTGTCCCTTTCAACCCATCCACAGCAACAAAAAAAGGTATTTTATACACATACGCCATGTAAAAAGTAAAAATAAAGCCAGGAATATTTTACAATCTCCGTTCACTCTTGAGTATAAGGAAGAAACGGGTGTAGTGGCAAGAACAAATAGTTCAGCTAAGCTTTCTGATTTCTGCTAGTGTTTTCTTACAGAATTATTTGACTTCTCTGTGCTCCAGCTTTCCTATTTGAACACCGGAGAAATCAGTCTTCACCCTCCTGGCAACGGTTTTATGAGGCTGATTTGGCATTTGCAATATGCCCATCTATGGGAGGCTTTTTAAATGCAAAATATATCTTCTCCTGTTTCTGACTCATTTTGTTAATGCATTAGTGTTCCACCTCTGAATTCTGTGGTTTAACTAGAATAACCTTGCATTGATTTGCAATACAATATGGTTTTAGTTACGCTAGTTTTAAAGCTGCTTGAAGTATGCACATGGGTTTATCAGGATTCAAAATTCATCTAACGGAGACAAGCTGAACTCCTTCGTGGTTTAGGATGTCTGTCGCAGTTAAACATAATCTTGCCTAAGCCCCCCTGGTTTTGTCCTCGACTTTGTCACGCAGGCTCTGCCAACATCAACCTCTCCTCCTTTAATCTGCCATTTCACAGGGACACTTCCAAATCCTGTTGCTTTTCCCCACCTCAAAAATTTCTAAATTCCATCCATCTCTACAGCTCCACTAAGCCCAGATGAAGACGTTCGTTGTCCCTCGTCACTGCTGTTTCAAGCTTTAATGCTCTTTGATTTCATCAGCTCTCATAGCACTTCCAGAGAACTTCACTTCTAATAAAATGTTGCAGTATCATTTCTCATCCTCTGGCTTGATGAGCCACCCGTGGAGGTGACGAAGAACCACTGTGATGGGTTTGGACTGTGAACAGCAAGAGAAAAAAATGAGTGAGTGACAGGGAGCAGCATCCACGTGCAGCAATGCCACTTCTCTCATTCAAGCTTCTTTCTTTCAGCTTTTGTGTCGAATTCAAAGCACGCCACCTGCCCCCCCTCGCCTCGCAGTCGTTCTCCAACTCCATTCTCACCTTTTCTCCTCTTTCTCCCTCTCTTTGCCTACACACCTCCCAAGGCGTGGAGTGAAATGGGGCTGAAAAGTAAAAGAGAAGTGGTGGGGAAAGGGATTGAGCAGTCGAGTACAACCCAAGGGTACGAGTGTGCTGCACGGTGGGTAATGCTAACTCTTAAATCCACCGTTGGAGTAATGAACCGTGATTGTTCCCAGGTGACTATCTTCTCTTCGTTAAACCTCTGACTAAAAGACAAGAAAAGCAATCAAATCCATGTATTTCGCTGTGTTTATCAGCTAGCCTCTCTGCAGGACTTTTCTCTAGCCCCAACAAATACGGCCCAGTTGCGAATCACTGTATCTTCTCTACCCAGAGAGGGAAGGAAAATGCAGTTTTACACGCAGCAAAGGAAGGCGGAGAGGGGTAGTTTGAATCTTGGCTGCAAAGAACTCATAAAGCATTCAGAAAAAGTTTCAGTGTTGTAATCTATCTTCTAACTCCGTAAGCATAATGTGTCCCAAAGAAATGAGAGAGACTGCTGCGGTTCATGGTGAGCAGGTCAGACAAGCCGAATGTAACGTTTCTTGGATGGCTCCCACAGCGGTGACACTTTTTCAAAACTTTAAAGTGTGTGAGTGAATGTGACTTTTCTTCCCCGAACTGGCACCTTGCAGCCAGGGATGTAGCTACGGGGGTGATCGGAGCAGTTGCTGCTCTGGGGAAAACTTCTGAGGGATGGTGAACATATTTCTAGGTATTTACAAGACATAAAAATGTAGAGGGAGCATCTCTCTAAGCAGGGCTTCTGGCAGTCATTTGACCGTGGAGAGCTTTTGAGGAAGAGCTGGCTTGCACTGAGAAACACAAAATCTCAAATGCAAAGCTGCTCCCGCTCTCATTGCCAGCTACTTCGTTCTGCCACACTTATTTCACGGATTATATGAGATGCTCTTCATGATGCTGGCAAAAGCAACAGACCATGGCTGTGGACACTGTGGGAGATTATACTTTTCCGTCTTCTGTCTGTGGTCTCAGACGCCTGCAGCAAATAAGCTGTTCCGCCATTCACTGTCATACAAATCCACATCTTTAGTCCATGTATCATGACAGGGCCAGGCTTCTTGAACACACGCCTCTTGGACAGCCTGGGGACATCACAAATATCCAGAACGTCTGCAAAGTTATAAATGCCAAACACCCCACAGCTTGAACTGAAGTGAATACATTTAGAGAAAGGGGTAGAAATAACGCGACTACAATTTTGTGAGATTTAGTTAGCAACGTCATGACACTGACCTTGCAATACCACGCCAAATCACTCACAGCTGGAGGTGAGAGAAGGAACCATGGACTATAACTAGAGAAGTAAATAATAAAATAGGCCAGACACCTTTCTCTGGCCTTGAGAATGAGTAACATATCACGGCTCACATATAGATAACTTAATTCAGTTCTTCCCCTCAAATGAGTTTGGTCACCTCATCCATCCCGCTTGCTGGGAACAGCTCCAGGACTGTGCTGCTCCTGTGACTGGGTATAGTCTGGGAATAAGCTGGTTTGTGTGGGACAGAGCCATCCCAGGAAGAGGGGTAATTCTGCTCCTCTGCTCCGCTCTGGTGAGACCCCCCTGCAGTGCTGCGTCCAGCTCTGGAGCCCCCAGCACAAGAAGGACATGGACCTGCTGGAGCGGGTCCAGAGGAGGCCACAAAAATGATCCGAGGGCTGGAGCACCTCTCCTATGGGGACAGGCTGAGAGAGTTGGGCTTGTTCAGCCTGGAGAAGAGAAGGCTCCGGGGAGACCTTATTGCAGCCTTTCAGTACTTAAAGGGGGCTTACAGGAAAGATGGGGACAAACTTTTTAGCAGGGCCTGCTGTGATAGGACAAGGGGTGATGGTTTTAAACTAAAGGAGGGGAGATTTAGACTAGACATAAGGAAGAAGTTTTTCACAATGAGGGTGGTGAAGCCCTGGAACAGGTTGCCCAGAGATGCCCCATCCCTGGAAACATTCCAGGTGAGGCTGGATGGGGCTCTGGGCACCCTGATCTAGTTGAGGATGTTGCTGCTCATGGCAGGGGGTTGGACTAGATGGGCTTTAAAGGTTCCTTCCAACCCAAACCATTCTATGAAATTAATAGCATTGGCTATCATATGGCCATGCTCAAGACTAACCCTAAAGCCTAACCCTAAACCTTAGCTCTGTGGAGCGGCTGGTCACAAGTGGTGTTCCCCAGGGCTCAGTATTGGGGCCAGTCCTGTTCAATACCTTTATCAATGATCTGGATGAGGCAATCGAGTGCATTCTCAGTCAGTTGACAGATGACACCAAGTTGGGCGGGAGTGTTGATCTGCTGGAGGGCAGGCAGGTGCTACAGCGGGACCTGGACAGGCTGGATCGATGGGCCAAGGCCAAGTGTATGAGGTTCAACAAGGCCAAGTGCCGGGTCCTGCACTTGGGACACAGCAACCCCAGGCAGCACTACAGGCTTGGGGGGGAGTGGCTGGAAAGTGCCCGGTGGAAAAGGACCTGGGGGTGTTGGTCGACAGCCGGCTGAAGATGAGCCAGCAGTGTGCCCAGGTGGCCAAGAAGGCCAGCAGCATCCTGGCCTGTGTCACCACTAGTGTGGCCAGCAGGAGTAGGGAGGTGATTGTCCCCCTGTACTCGGCCCTGGTGAGGCCGCACCTCGAGTGCTGGGGTCAGTTCTGGGCCCCTCACTCCAAGACAGACACTGAGGGGCTGGAGCGTGTCCAGAGATGGGCAACGGAGCTGGGGAAGGGTCTGGAGCACAAGTGCTGTGAGGAGCGGCTGAGGGACCTGGCGGGGTTTGGCCTGGAGAAAAGGAGGCTGAGGGGAGACCTTCTCGCTCTCTGCAACTCCCTGAAAGGAGGTTGTAGAGAGATGGGGGTCGGTCTCTTCTCCCAAGGAACAGATGACAGGACAAGAGGAAATGGCCTCAACTTGTGCCAGGGGACGTTTAGATTGGATATTCGGAAAAACTTATTCACCAAAAGGGTTGTCAGGCAGTGGAACAGGCTGCCCAGGGAGGTGGTGGAGTCACCATCCCTGGAGGGATTCAAAAGACGTTTAGATGTGGCGCTAAGGGATATGATTTAGTGGGGGACTTGGTAATGCTGGGTTAATGGTTGGACTCGATGATCTTGGAGGTCTCTTCCAACCAGAACGATTCTGATTCTGTGACTCTATGATTCTATGATTCTATGCTTTAGTTTGCTAGTTTAGTGTTAGTACAATAAGTAAATAAATAAATATGTTTCCATCAGTGTGCACCCTTCTGTCCATGTGTAAATATGATCAGATCAATCTTTTCCAGTGTGTCACACAGATGTTTCTGTTTTGCCTCCATCAATCATGTTACTTATCATTGATTTCCTAATTAGTCTATGCCAGCTCACAAATGGTTTTGTGCTGTATTTCTCAGTCATACTTGTTTTCACATGACAGCGAAGACTAATTCTGCCCACCCCAGGAGTTACTACATGAAATGCTTCAGTTTGGGCTCAGGTAGTGTTTAGACTATATGATTACAATGGTCCCTCCTGCGCTTGCAAGTACAAAAAATTGTCCTGAAATATCTCTTGAAATGACCTTGCAGAGTTTTTTATTTTTTAGGATAAATTTCCTTTATAATTATATATTTACAATTTAGTATTTCTGAAGAACATCAGTAAAAATGTCCTTGAGTTCAATGGATACTTGTTTATTATCACACAGTGTGTTTTCTTTTGACGTATTAGGATGCAGAGCAGAATGATTTATAGCACACCATCAGTAAGTACAGTAGGTTATCTCAGCTTGGAAGAATAATAATAAAAAATGAATAAATGCATGCAATATTTTGCAGTATAATAAGAACTACAGTTTAAATAGCTTGATTTAATCAGGCACAGGCTATCCTGGTTTCAGATGAACACTATGTTCTTTCCCGAGGCATGTAAAAAGACCCTGTAATGTAAAAAAATGAAGCAGTTAAAAGCAAATCTCTCCTTAAGCAAGCAATTTCAAGATTTCTAGACTACTTGTGGTCAGCTTTATATTTAGAACTAAACTGAGCTATTTTATTTAAAAAAAAAAAAAAAAAGAAGTTGAAGTACAACACTGAAATTATCAAAGAAAAATATTTAGGTTAATATGAACGAGTTTTTTTAAGATTTCACAATTGAGAACCAGGAAAATGTCACCTTTTGGATCAGATCTGGGCTGAGAAACGTCTTTATGTCTAAAACTTAAATTTTTTATTGAGAAGGAAAGCTATTTTCCATAGCATTAAGCTTAAGAATGTTTCACTTTATAGATGCAACAGACACAGCACGTTACCTATAGAACTAGTCATCTCCAGAAGGTTTTCCACTCAACCTCTCTTGGATGCCCCTTTTAGGGTAATATAAATTACCTCCTGGAGGTGCTTTATTCTCTCCTTCAACAAAAAAGGGTGCCTGGGGTGAGGAGATAAGTTGGACAGCTAATTTCAGACACGTCTGTTATGAATCCAACCCCTGAGGAAGAAATAGCAACCTATAAACGCACGAAGCTGTGAATTTAATTTCTTTTCCTTCATGTTGTACAGGATATTTCACACAAATATAATTGATGGTGTGGGAGGAAAATAGTATGTTGGGGGGAAAGCCTATAATTCCAACATTTTTCTGCTATTAAGATGCATCTGTCAGCTGAGTACTCACCTGGAGTGAGCAGGACTCTACTTTTTCCTTTGCACATTTAAAACTGGACAAGTAAACACTAAATCTTACTGGAAGAAACAGTTGAGGATCTGCGGTGTAGTCTGTTAGTAGATTATTTGGAGGTCAAAAGCAATTAATTTCAAAGTCAGTGGCAGGACAGCTATGTTACATAAGATGCAAAATGCCTGAAATAGCACTATCACAAGGGCTCCCTGGAACTGCTGTATAGAAAAAGCTATATAAAGACAAAGCATTATTTATGTACTGTGTTGATGCCACGTGATTTTTCCTCAATTTCTTTTGAAAATTAGAACAAGAAGGTAAGTGCAAGAAAAAAGCAATCCAAGCCATCTACTCTGAAGTCCTTCAGAGGAAGCTGTTTCTCTCCCTTGTCCAGAGCAGTGATTTATGTTCATTCCTCATTATACAGGTAATTTTAAGGAGACAGGACCTAACCCAGAGCTGTTACAATACAGTGCTGAGATGGGTGTAGGTCTGCCTGAATGTCCCCGCAAACAGTTTAGCTTTCACTAAAAAGCCATAGATATTCTGCTTGTAGCAAGCTGAAGATGAGCTACAATATCACGCCTAGTCAAGGTCTAATAAATCTGTGCCCTGCATGGGGCTGACCCCCTCTGCGAGCCCAGGACATCTGCACGGTGCGTACTCAGCAGGAGAGCTGGACGGGAGTATCGCAAACAGCAAAACCACAGCAATTCGCTACGCCCAGCGCCATTAACCAACATTTCTGCTGGGAAGTGAGCCCCTTCTCCCCCTCACTGAGAATTAGCCACTTAAATAACTCCATACGCTGCTTTTCTCCTTCCTCTTGTTGTGTTTTGGCCTCGCTAACAGCATCATCACAAACTTCAGATTCATGATCGGTGTACCTATAAAAACCTCATACCTTTAAGAACTAGGCCAAGACGGTCTAAGGTGAAAGACACGGCAATCACAGCAGGACTTTTCATACTACATCGGAAGAAAGAGGGAGCTGCATTTCCCTTCTCAATTACTAACATTCTTACCGAGCCTGACTGAGATCTCCTCTTCCTCAGTCTCTTCTTCCTCACCTGTGTGGGACCCGTGAGAAGCTCAGCCCAAACACACAGAAGTGTGCTTTAGTTCAAGGGCTCCAGAATCTATGTTGTCTTTGAGGAAAGCCAAGTTTAAGGGTTCATTCTGCACAGCTACGGGAGTGGTTAATGGAAAGTAGAAACTTATGTGGATTAATTGTGCTCAGCATCTTTCCAGTGCTCCCAGCAGAGTATAGGAGAAATAGCACAAGAGCAAGGCCAGCGCCTGTGACTCACAAGATTCAATTTTCTTCAAAGCAAGGAAAAAGCAGAAAAATAACAAAAAATAAAAAGAAAAAAAAAGAAGAAGAAATTATACTTTTTCTATTAAAAGGCCTGGAAAAACACAAAGGCCATGATTTAAAAAAAAAAAAAGATAGTTTAGAATAAAGTTATTCTGAGATACTTAAGAGTTGGAGTTGTCTCATCTCCTTGTAGATGTATGCAGCAGAGATACTTTCAGTAACCAAAACTGCAAGGTTGATCAGTCTTTCTGGAATCAGTAGGAAGGAATAGGCACCTTAAAGATGCACTTCACTGAACGTGTTTTGGGTGTCTACCTTAGGATCGGCTAAATCTTCCTACATTTTACCAGATGAATTCCAAACCGCAAATCTTTCATGAAGGTTCCAACAAAAAATTTGGAATGAGAAAATGTATTGGAAGAACGGCCTTCCCCACAAAATGCCATTGTTTTCTTTGTGTTGATTCCAAAAACAAACAAGTATGAAAAAAAAATTTAGTCACGGACTGAATCATCCTCTGAAATGAGAAAAAGCATCAGCCAGAGCAGCCTCCCTGCATGCCAAACATGCACAGAGTGATGCAGCCAGTCCCGAAGGAAGGCAATTGAGTGAAAATATTTTGAGGGAATTTTGGGCATGCAATGCATCTTCCTCCTTTACAGAACCTGACATTAATCTAATGTGAGTCATTGGGAGAAATAACCTTGTGTGCAGTAAGATGAACTTCATATTGGCTTGTTTATTGTGATATTTTCTTTATGACCATATTGGTTTCAGTTAAAACATTTTTTTTTTGTCTTTCTGGAAAACAGACAAAAGGAAAAAGAAGTGAACGTCTTGCCAGAAGACATTTGAGTTGATATGAGACAGTCAGACTCAAAAAAGTATTTAGGATGAGAACCATCTGCCCTAGCATAGGTCCGGAGTACTTAGGGGTTAGATTAATCTTGCAGATTAAGAAATTCAGGTGTCTTCATGCAGGTGCCCAGAAGAAAGCTGGTTGTCTGAGCTCTCATTACAATTAATAGATATCTAGTCAGTAGGGTTAGTGAAGTTTAGAAAGTAATTTACCTCACCTAAAAACCAGGCAATTGGACAACTGTAGCAGGATTCAGTTGCCTAAATATAGACATCAGATGGTGTAGGGTACCCCAGAGTTGTTCCAAAAAGATTGTACTAAAATGCAAATAAAAAAATCTGGAAGGGAAAAAAAAAAAAAAGAGAAAGAAAACTGCACCGAGAACAAGAGTTCATGTAAATTGATAGGAATTATGTTCCATAACATAAACATTACTGGTTTGTTTGGGTATTTAAGGTTTCCCAAGTCAAAAAATATCAGATTCAGAGTGTGTGAGGGGCTCAGGAGTATTCAAATATGATGCAGACATTCAAGCAAAACAGGAACCACATATAAATTGGGAATGGAATTTCCGTGGCACATCATCCAAACCTGGAGTTATACTGGGTATTTTCTCATTTAGCTCATTTTTAGGCACTAGCTGTTGCCCTCTTGATGACATCATTTTGCTGAGCTGAAGACCTACCATGTCTATTCAACACATTTTGCTGCTGCATCCGTCTGGCAGCGTAGGAATTCATGAGGACGGACAATTACTTTGACCTTATTGTGGTAATGGAAGATATGTCAAATGCATTGATTCGACTGCTTGCCTATTACAGTTCAAGGGAACGAGCCAACCAGGGCAAGTGTTTTTAACTGCACTAATAGATGGTACAATGTGTTCTAGTACGAGATAAGAGCTTTACATGTTGTGATAGTTCAGCGTCCATCCTGCCAGATGCAATCAATAGTAGGCTCGTTCTCATTTTAACAGAATCCACAGAGATTGTAGCACATTCTGAGTGGTTTAAAGCCACTAGGTAACCAAGCCACAGAGCAGCCCAAGGAGGAACTCTGTTGTAGAAATGCACCTAGGAAAAAATCAGAGACGAGGATGACTATGAGCATTGACTCCAGCCATGCAAGGATAAGGACAGATCACAAGAGGTGCCGGTACCTACGCCTCGATGCAGGCCGCTGCTCTCAACCAGACCGCTTAGCCTGGTTACTGTGAACGTGAGATGGTCATCCATGAAGTTTCAGAGGCTCAGCTACCACAGTACTAGAATTCCTCCTGGTACATACTTCCCAAAAGTCTGTTAGGTGCCAATGGAAACAGGCTGAAAGACGCTATAAGGCATGCATTAGTGTCTTAATGTGCTGTCTTGACCAGCTTTCTCCCTTGTAGCCAGGATATATCCAGCCCAGAATTAGCCTGGCAATTCTCAGCTGTAGAAATCTGGTCAATGTGGTGATGTGGTCCATATAAAACAACATGAAGACTTCTGCTCAGTTACTGGTGGACATGGAGGAAAATGGACAATGAATCCTAGCTGGTATTTGAGCTTTTAATATCCAAATCTTAAAATTTGAACAAAATGTTATTCAAATCCCACCAGAAAGCTCATTAATGTTTAGTAGACAAACTGGAAAGAAGGAGAGGATCTTGGAAGAATTAAATGACAGATAGAAACATCTTGTAAGCTGCAGCAGGGTCAGAAAAGAATGACATTTCAGAAGGAGCATAGTAGTGAAACAGTCTGCTTAACCTGGGAGAGACTCTTTATCATCACGATAAAATATCACACATATTCTCCTTCAATTGACTTCAGTTCATGGGATTTCAGGGGTACTATTAAAAACAGTTGTAGAATAATACTTCTGGCACTCTGAAGTACTGTAAAATAAATTTTTAAAATAGAGAAAAGATGTAGAAATATATATTGCTCCTTTGCTGTTAAGAATTACAGGCTGTATCAGACCATCTGCCAAGAAGAAAAAAATGAACAGCCATAGGTAAGGCCTAAAGTAATGTTATGTGAGAGACACAACAACAGATCGAAGGGTCGAAAGTCCTCCTCGGCACTGTTTGTTCAAGAGAAAACATACCAGTGTCAGCAGTCAGCAGTGCTCTAATGCAGGGAGGCAGCTCGTGCTCTACTCAGCTGCCTTTGCCCACTGCCCCGCTTTAAATGAGCAAGTATCTACTCATAGTTAGGTTCACTGAAGTAGCCTTTCCCATAAATCAGTGACGCAAACTTGGCTTCCACTTGCATTTTTTGCACGGTCAGACAGTTTAATCAGCAGTCCCTCATCTTCCAGTGAGCTGCTGAAAGGCAGGAATATTTTGTTATACTGTAATGAAGCAGATAGCAGACCTCATTGCCCCAGGAAACTGGGAAGGGGAAGTTTTAAAGAATCAAAAATGAGCTGGAAGTATACATGTATTTCAGAAATATTCAGGGTTCTCATAGTGTGAGTTGAGTAATAATGTATTAATAATGAAGAATAGATTTAAAATAATGATAAACTACATGTTTCGAGGCTCAGACTTCTACAGAGACATCAAAAAGACCTGTTTGTAGAGATCTCCAACAGATCTCATGTGAGGGGTATAGTATACTCAAGGTGCCTGCCAAAGGGTGTTCGCCTTGTACAATGAATGAGCCAAAATATATGTGCTGCTGTGGGAAGCACTAACAGGCCACCACTTCCCTTTCCTGTAGCCGTTCAAAATGTTCCTCTGCAGCAAAGGTAGCAGGGCAAGAGTTACCTCTTCCACTTGCACAGCTTTTTGCAGGGTTCATAGCTGCAAATAGGAAATCCATTTCAGCTATTAGCAGGGGAATGCACATTCACATCCTTATCAGCAGGGAATTAAATGCGTCTCCACTGAATTTCTTCTGCTCCTCGCACCACTCGTCACCAAGAGTTACTTGGAGAAGCTAGAGGAAAGCTAGCATTCAGAATCAGAAGACCATTAAGCATCAATTTAAAAATTAGAATGTCAGTTATGGTCTGGTAAGTGTCAGCTCTAAACAAGACGCATAGTCTGCAGAAAAAAAACCACCTCAAAGCCTCCATCCCAAACCTCAGAATTTACTGTAGATATTATATCAGCAAGAATTCGGTGAGAGGTAGGAGAGGACTGCATGGTGTGAGATCATTCCCATCTTCAGCAGCTTGAAAAGTGTTAATGCTTCCTGACACTGCTAGAAACAGCTGAACGGTGAGTCACTGAGGCTGAGTTTCACAGCGTAAGTACCAGGGAGCATGTTACACTCAGACCTCTCTCCCCTTCACGGAAAATAAATAAATAAATAAATAAAAGGCTTGCAAGTTATTTAATATCTCACTTGGAGGGATATCACTCAATACCACTCTTGCAGGGTGAAGGGATCTTGAGAAAACATGAATTACTTCTACACGAAGGTTAAGGCCTCTTTAGTTAGACTGAGTGTCATCACAGAGCCTCTTTGTGCCTGAGAATCATACTCTGTGGCCGCAAAGCATACTTCTCCTCCCGCACCCCGGGACTTTAATCAAGAGATCTTGTAGCCCAGCAGTGATGGGGGAGCATAGAGAAGCCCAGTTCCTTCAAGGATGGGATAAAGTCATGGTCAGCATTGTGGTGAGGACCAACCTGTAGTGAAGACAAGAGACTTCACTGTGGAAATTTAAGTGGGATGGTTGGACCTAAAGCCTCAAAAAACAGATGCCCATCAACAGACTGGGGGCATACAGGGCCACTCAAGAGGTGCAAACTATTTTGACCTACACCTCCGGTTTTAAGAAGTTAGGAAAACCCTATCAAAATATTCTGGATCAGTCATAGAATTCATCTCGTTTCACTCTAAAGTTGTTATTCAGTTGCCTATAATAGGTATCTAAGTGCTACTGAAAATCTCCATGGGTAAATTCAGCCCCTACATGGGGCTGTCAGGTAGGAGACAGGACCTACAGGAGACCTGAGGCCTTCTGGCAAGCAGGTGGGGGGCCCAGAGGGATATATTAGGTTGTCTCAGATGGAACAAGGTGCCTATTTTAAGCAAATGAGTCCATTCATAGGTGCATACAGTACAGGCATGCATCTCTGAATGTCACCTACCTTGATATTACGAGCAAGGCAATGAACAAAATGCCTTATGTTTTAACAAACAAAATTTTGACGTTGTGCTTCACCTGCTATGTTTTAGATGTCTACTTTAGGATGAGATAAATCATGCAATGAACTCAAGCGGTCTCTGCACAGACTGAATTTGAATATCTGTGTGTATGTGGCAAATGTATCGAAACAGATACAGGAAAGTTGATGGTGTATTTCTTTGCAAACTAAACATGAACGGAGCTCTTACAAAGCCATTCTGTAGTTGATTTTCTGTGCTTTTCTTTTGCTAGATGATATGAATGTCTGTCCAAACGATATCTAGTAAATCCTTTCTACCAATATCTATCAAATTTCTGAGTAACAGAAGGTGACCTTTTATTTTGGATGAAAGCACATATTTGTTTTAGTTCAGAGACTGCTATTTCAAAATGGAATTTAAATCTTTATTAAAAATACCTTAAATAAATAAACTCTCCCAACAGTAACAAAAACAAAGACCTTTTTTACTCATTATTTCACTGCAAAGGTACTGCTTAAGAGTTTCTTTGTGTACTCTTAAAACAGCTTTTCAGTGCTGGCACAGAGATCCCAAGGCATTCACATAGCTCATTTAAAATAATGACAATGGATTACATTTAAAGTCCACCAAAATCAATAAAAGGTTCTTGGCTTTTAATGAAATAGTGTGGCCAGCAGGACCAGGGCAATCGTCCCCCTGTACTCGGCCCTGGTGAGGCCACACCTCGAGTGCTGGGGTCAGTTCTGGGCCCCTCACTCCAAGACAGACACTGAGGGGCTGGAGCGTGTCCAGAGACGGGCAACGGAGCTGGGGAAGGGTCTAGATCACAAGCCCTATGAGGAGCTGCTGAGGGAACTGGGGATGTTTAGCCTGGAGAAAAGGAGGCTGAGGGGAGACCTTCTCGCTCTCTGCAACTGCCTGAAAGGAGGTTGGAGCCAGGGGGGGTCGGTCTCTTCTCTCAATGAACAGGCGACAGAACAAGAGGAAATGGCCTCAAGTTGTGCCAGGGGAGGTTTAGGTTGGATATTCATAAAAATTTCTTCACGGAAGGGGTTGTCAAGCACTGGCACAGGCTGCCCAGGGCAGTGGTGGAGTCACCATCCCTGGATGGATTTAAAAGATGTCTAGATGTGGCACTTTGGGACATGGTTTAGTGGTGGCCTTGGCAGTGTTAGGTTAATGATTGGACTCGATGATCTTCAAGGTCTTTTCCAGCCTAAACGATTCTATGGTTCTATGAGTGAGGTATGCAACATGCAGCCAACAGGTAAATGGATGTGTTCAGGCCACAAAAGGGAGAATTCACAGCTGTTGATGCACACAGCTCTTTTGAGAAAGCTCTCTTATGTGCTGGTAGTTTTGTATGGAAGCTGGAAGATGGGATGCTACTTCTCCCTTGCCCAAGGAGATAAACGTGAATCTAGAGGAACAATATTTTTGAAGCGATTTAGGAACTCTGAGGAGCTAGGTACCCTACTCTGTGTTCCTGTCTCTGATCTCCTAAGCCGATGCTTTCCCAGATTTCTCCCCAAAAATCTGAGTTGCTACCCAAGTAGGAGTCCTTCATCCACCATCTCAGGAAAGGGAAAAGAGGGAAAGGGGAAGGGAAAAAAGAAATCATTTGTCACTTCGGTGATCTCAGTTTGCATCTCTCAGGTGCTAAACCTTCCAGCTAAATCCCGAAAAAGGCTTTTCCACAGGGAATTTTATCAGCCTGATTTCATTCATTCCTGGCTGTTCCTCCTATAGAAGGGAAGGAGCTGAGATAGAAAGGCAGATTAAATAATCAGACTTGCCAGGTATAGGAAGAGTAGAGGCAGTGGCTGCCTGTGAGTAGACTCCTTTAGGAGTAGCCACTACTAATCCTTCCTTGAGCAAAAGAAGCCACAGCCAATTGGCTTTCTACAGCTCTGCAGTAAGCAAACTAACAGAAGGACCATGTTATTTTGCCATGGCAATCCTCTACCCCTTGCCAATTTGTACCTCAAACCAGTTCTGCCCCAGGCTATAAAGTTTCCATACGGCAAATGTTTTCTACTCACTGCAGTCAACGTGCTTTCACTTTGTTCCTCACTTAGTAGCAACTATATAGATATTTATAGGAATCACCATATGGGGGGTGGGGTGGGTGTGGGATCCCTCTCACTAATTTTTACTGATGACATGTGAATGGGAATCCTACTCTTCACCCTTGGACTTAGGAGTTACATGTAAGAAAGGAAGGTTCCTATTTTGCCTTCTTCAAGGGCTGCATACAAGCTCAGTATGAAACCGTAGCTTGAAAGGGTGCGAAGCATCATGAAAGAAGAGCCAGAACGCAGGACTCACCCACCAGATCAGTTTCCTAGTCCTTAGGCCAGAGAAAAAGTTGTCAATGTTTTTCAGTTTGCAAATCCCTAAAAAATATCCTTGTGGAAGAGCAAAGTGGTGCCTGGGGAATTTCAGTAGTCTTGGATTTCTTAGTTGGCTTTTTCGGATCCCTGGGATACAGTAGCTGGATCCCCTAGTTGAAAATTATTGACCTAGAGCATAGTCTTCACCCTCACTTGCTCATTCACCAAATTAATGTCATGATTTTTCACAGGAAGGAATGATATCACTATCAAGACTTGAGTGCTCCCTCCCTCCCTAGGTTAACGAGTATTAGGAATATTTATATGGAAGATGGGGGTTCGTAAACCTCCAGGCAGAGGAAAGAAACCAACTTCATCTCCCACCTCCCGTGACTAATGAAAATCAAATCAACGTCTCACACCAGTGTCCCAGCCAAAATAACTCCTTTCTTCTCAGACTGAGATCTTTTCTTGAAATTGTGCATTAGCAGAGCTCTTTTCATTGAATTATTAAATAGAAGAGGAAGATTGTTTTGCTATATTTTGTGCTGAGTTCCTTGCAGAACACATGCTGGATGAATCACTCAAGAGAGATGTTTGGAGGAAAGCCCATCCTGCAGCTCTGCACTGGTTATAGGAGTGAGAAAAAGAAATTTGCTTGGGTCTCACAGGAGTAGGACACTCGCAAACCCTCTAAGTAGAAAAGATTAGGCATCTGCAAAAAAAGCAGTGCTAAGAAGCTTGGCTGTTTTGGACTTAAACAATTAGATGGAATGGTAAGAGCTTGAGTGGGAATTTTGAAGAAAAATTTATACTTTTACAATATAAATCACACCTACATCCCACTTTAAAGCACCTACATGCTTTTGTCAACCCAGTCAAAAGAGAGGGATTTGAAAATCCCTCGTCATTTCTATCCTTAAACTTTTACAGGTTTACCAATCTTGTTCAAAGACCTGCCCTATTCCTCTGGATACATGCAATCTGTATCATTAAAAAAAAAAAATTAAGTTTCAGTTGGTCAAGAGCACCTCATGCTTTCAGCAAGCTAAGGATCAGTTCCCAGTTAACTGTAGCCCATAATGTAGCAATATAGTCTCGGGTGAGTTACCCTGCCATTAAGATACAATCAGCATAATAACTACAATAACACAATTTGATCAAATATTTATAATAATATTCAAAAGTTACATAGTAAAAAATGAACCTCCAAGAGTAGTTAAAAAGTAAAAATAATTTTTAAATGACCATTTCTTTAGAGTGTTCATTTACAAGCAAAAAGTTGCCAAATCAACAATCCCTCTTCTTTCTTGGTCCTGTAAGAAGTACCTCTATGGGCAGTCATTTTATCAGAATAAGTAAGGGGGGGGGAAAAGCTATAACTGACAAGGATATCAGGGTTAAAGCAGTGATAGGATAGAAAGTTGTTCTAAAATTACTTTCTGAAGTCCACCCTTTTGGATGAAGTTGCCTTTTTTGCACAGAATGGATCTAGATACCAATTGCAACAACTAATTTTGGAATGTGAGGGACTTCAGGCATACAAAACAAGATTTTTTTTTTTTTTCATTAATTTGTTTCCCTCTCTACCCCCGTAAATAAGTACTAATTGAACAGGAGTTAATTTAGGAAACACCAATGATATAGGCTATGCAGCAAATTAGACTAGATGATTTCCGTGGTCTTTTTGATTTGATAATCTGTGAAAAGATTGTGCTACATACACACAGATTTGGAAAAAGCCAAAGCATGTGAGATAACAGCAACTCAAAGAAACTTTCCAGTTCTTCCCGAGGGTGGGAAACGAGAGCTCCTAAGAGCATATGTTATCTGTCACACTACCTGGCACGTCAGATTTCTACACCCATCACACGATCCAGTATGTGTCTGTTTGGGAGCAGAGGAAAAAGTCTGAGGTGTCAGAGATTTACAAGCTGCTTCTCCTCCTCAGATGCACACGCGGTAATACAGAGTGCGTGTGCCGTGAAGGTAGAGGGAAACAGCTGGAGTTATGGCCCAGCTCTGCTTAGGCTGCCGCTGAGAGGAGTGTTCAGATGCAGTAGAACGTAGAGAGGAGACCCATCCTGCAGACCTGAAAATCAATTAAAAAAAAAAAAGATTAAAAAAGCCTCAGTTGCATTAATCATGCCTTCCCTAGAAAGCAGCTATGCACGCTCTCACCTATTTTCTCCCACTGCAGAAAAGAGGATCTCCAGATTCTCACAGCACCTACACGTACTACCAAAATATTCTGCGAAATCAATCATGGCACATGCTTCTTGCCCAACGTGTCTGAAGAAGATGCTGACCTCCTTGCCCGTACCACATTCAATCATCGATCAGGTATTTTCTGTAGGAAGTGATAGAGAAACTCCTTGTAGTGCCCACGTTACTCTGAACATCCTCACCCATCCTGGCTCTGAAGGGTTAATAGCTTCTGCTTGGTGAAAAACGTTTCTGCTGGGACTGAGTCCAGGTGAAGCACTGTTTGCATTCCCATCCCACGTTTGTTTGCCAATTGGCAGTACCTTGTTCCTCTTGGTTTATAATTATGCCAGATCCTGGCAAAGCCTATCTGCCGCAGGGCTTTACCCCTTTGTCCTGTTGCATCAGCTGAAGGTCTGCGGAAGCTCAGACTGCTTCTGCTCCTACTCAGCACTTGTCCCATGCACAGGCGGATACTGCTCACGGCAAGTTGCTCCTGACCTGGTGTATAACTAGGAAAAACCACAGATACCTGCAGTCTTTCCTAGTAGGCCCCCTCACCCACTACTCCTTAGCGCTCTTGGTTTAAAGCCAGTTTAGATACTGATAGGAATGATTTCAGAATAGTCATGCAATGTCCAAAGTGAAACCATTCAGATATGTTTTCCTGGGCTTTCAATCATTATTTGCTCAGCATGAGGCAATAATAGCGTATTTAATTCTCTGATAAAAAGCCTACCACATGTATTGGTAAAAACAATTAGGGCGGAGGTATAGCATGGGTCATAGCAAGTTCCTACATGCATGCTCTCTGCCAATATTTCTCCATGTGTAGAGACAAATAAGTCATTACTATAGACTATTAGCCCAGTTCTGGGGCAGTTTTAAGTTCATTAGAGTGATTTTAAGAAAAAAAATCATTCAGAGGTAGAGAGAAAAATAAGAGGAAATAGGACATTTTATGGAAATTGGAAATTTCAAGGAAATTGGAAATTTCAATGCCTCCTGGTTGCTACTCGAGAGAAACATTTTTTCTTTTGAGTCTCTAGTGGCTCCTTTGTGTCCAGGGACGAATGCTGTCAGGATGGGGAATGTTAACAGCACCAACTCCAGCACCTATTTTAACGTTAGTTAGTAGTTAATCCTCCAAATCGGCTCTGCCTGTTTGTGCTCCACAGTGTTTGATCCTTGACCTTTTTGCACTAACCAAATAAGGACCATTAATTTTAAATTTATCAGTGTTGCTATAGCTACTAAATTGTGTATGCCAGCTAATATTTTGAAGATATGAATAGCAAAGATATATTATATACTTTGCAGTATCATGACAATAAATTCACATGCCATAGCAAATAGTCATACAGCAATTTGTAGATAGGAATGATTTAAATTAATGGTGTTTATTTTATCCTTTTGGGTGGGGAACGGCAATGAAGGACTTTGTAGGTGTTTTCTGTAGTCAAGGGTGAGAGATGATCATCTCTAGAAAGTGGTTCATAGAACCTGAACTGCTAGCTGGGTGGAGAAAGCCAAGGAGGATTATTCTGTTAAATTAAGTCTGACATGAGAGTAAAGTTGGGTGATACAAATAGACCCCATCCCATGTTATTCATGTGGATATGGTGGATTGGAGACCTCAGGGAAACTGCTTGAGAAACCTAAGTGGACATTAAGTAGTTACACAGGAGATCATTTGATAAACCTGCGTGGACAAAGGAAGCAGATATTTTCTACACAGTGAAAACACAGACTTCTTAAAAGCTTCCAAACAGTCGGGAGCTCAGGGACTTGCCTGTTCTTCTGGACTATGTTCTACCTCATGTTTCATAGTAGATGCCCACATTCATGTCCTCTCTCTGTATAGACCTATGTAACATACTTGCCCCTTACATACATTTAAATAAATAAATAACCGTATGTATCTGCTGGCACAGACCATCATATTGTACCTGCCATTTTCTGATGGGATTCTTCAGAAACCAAACATTTTAGCAGGCTGTTTTCTGCGTACTCCGGTGACTACACATTACATGCTTTAACTTTGGTTTAAAGGAGTCATTTTAACTATTCCGATCCACAGGCTTCCCCCACAGCATTCTGTCACAGACATTTCCACTTCCCACAGGTAGTCTGTTAGGGACTAATTACCCTCCATCTGTACTCCGGACGTTAAAGCATTGCTAATTTGTTTGAAATGCTGACAAGGAAATCTCTATAGATTTTAGCTTGATAATTTCATCATTTTCCAAGAGTTCAACAGAGTAGCTGTTTATTGTGTTGGTTTTCTATAACAGCACACGTATGTTAGCTCCTTAGCAGCTGAGTAAGATAAAGCCCAGTCCTGTTGCTGGCTAGAGGTCTTCCTTTCACAGAAAATGTTTTTTGGAATTGGGAGAACTAAGAGATAACAACTTTTGGTCACATAAACATCACAATCATTGTGTGTGCATATATATAATTTTAATTGCATAACATTATATACACACACTATTCTATTGCTTTATGATTCTGGTGATTTTTTTAATGGCATTTTCGCTAGAGGTTAATGGTTAATATTCCTTTATGAGGAACTGAAATGACATCAGAGTTGTTTTCCTCAGAAAGTTTTAGATGTCACTGGAGGGAATGGGAAGTCTGGCAGAATTTCGGTTACGTTTCCATGCCATACACCCAAACGTCTCTGACACTTAACTGTTGATTCACCGGCGGGAAATCATACAGTCTGCTGCACAAAACAGGTAGCGTGCAGCTGCCCAACCATCAGGCTGACAAACGTCTTGCTACCTGCAGAAAGTCTGTTGTCACCTCGCTTCCATCTAAGACAGCGCTAACAGGTGGCCCATGGGCCGCTTCGACGCAAATGCTGCGCTTTTTTTTTTCCTGCAGGATATGGGCAACAACTTTTAATGAAGGAAAAGTGGTCCAGAAAGCTGAATTTCTCCTGTCGCGCCTGGCACAGAGGCACATTGCAGCTGCCACCACTACCCCTCCCATGTCAGGTGATTTGGGAAGGACTGGAGGCATGCGTCGTCGTGAAGCTCTGGGCTCCCCAGTTCAAGAGAGACGAGGAGCTACCGGAGAGAGCCCAGCGGAGGGTACAAAGATGCTGAGGGGCCTGGAGCATCTCTCCTGTGGGGAAAGGCTGAGGGAGCTGGGGCTGTTCAGCCTGAGGAAGAGGAGACTGAGAGGGGACCTCATCAACGCTTATCAATATCTCAAGGGCGGGTGTCCAGAGGACGGGGCCAGACTCTTCTCAGTGGTGCCCAGTGACAGGACAAGGGGCAACGGGCACAACCTGGAACACGGGAAGTTCCGCCTGAACACGAGGAAAAACGTCTTCGCTGTGAGGTGCCCGAGCCCTGGCACAGGCTGCCCAGGGAGGGTGTGGAGTCTCCTGCTCTGGAGAGATTCCAACCCGCCTGGACGTGGCCCTATGCAGCCTGCGCTGGGTGACCCTGCTCTGGCAGGGGTTGGGCTGGATGATCTCCAGAGGGCCCTTCCAACCCCCACCATTCTGTGATTCTGTGTGATTCTGTGAACATGACAGTCAAGGGCAGAAGGGAAATGTATTTCAAAACTGCTTTCTAGCTCGCACAGGTACCATAACCAGACCAGACCAGCAGAGGAAGAAGTTATTTCGTTTGTAAATAGAGAAGAATACTCAAAGCTTCCCCAGTTAGAGCAAGGTCACTTCAGTCCTACATACCCAGTAGGAGGCCCACAGCAGTCTATCATACAGAAGGCTGGATGAAGAAAAGGTGAAAGGGAATCTCAGTAAAAAGAAGGATTTGAAGATACTCTTTAAAAGATGCCACATCATGATTTCAGAAGTTGCACTTTATTGATTAGCAGTCAGGAATTTGCTTGTTCATTCCTCCCACATCTCGCAGAGCTTCCGCACAAATAATCATTAAGTGAGGTGTTTAATAGAATTAAAACTAAACCGATGCCTCCATGTAGAGCTACTCATCTTGTTTTGTTATTCACCTACAGCAGAAATAATCTAAGTAGATCAAGGACAGACGTCATAGTGAAACGTGGGCATAGGGATTGGCTTCAGAAGAAGATTTAATTTCTGTGCTTAATTATTAAAATGGATTTAGATTTAAATTTGAAGAAATGGGATCTGTTTCCTAAGGGTTGAAGAAGGCATTTACACATCTCAATGCTCTTCTAGTTGTCAGATATTTTTTCTGTTTGGCTTCAGATAAATTGCAAAAGGTAGGATTAATAAAAGTTGCCTTCAGATATCTTCAGTGATGACTTTTACAGCTGAACTAGTCACATTGAGTTCCCCTTATAGGCTTATTGCTAAGGTGCAAATCAGCTAATGTGCATTGGCCATCTACCTTTCTGGTCTTCAAGCTCCTTTTGCTCTCTGCTCACAATAAGGAGATCCAAGTAACAGTCCCATGAGAGTTGTCTATGTTGCAGATATCTGTATTTGGTCAGATGAATTTCATCCTTATCTCTTTAAGTTATGCCTCTTCAGAGGAGGTTTAATAAATATAACTGCAATTAATTAATGATAGATTCTACCCATGCTCTTTTTTCTATCGTGTCTCACCTTGCTCTTTGTTGCTTTTTCTTTCATGTGTCTATGCATGGAACAGCCTCTCTGAATTAATTTGAAAGGTCACAGGCATTTCCCTCTCAATAGTTCTTTCTGGTATTTTGCTCTCAGGAAATCAACAAAAAGATACTCTAAGTGTGTAAAGTATTTTTACCATAAATCTTATACAAATTCCCACCTTCTAGAGGGACCATCAAGGTTTATCACATTTCTCTGTAACTAAATCTTGAAGATATTATATTCATATTCATATTCATTGCCCAGAACGTGACATTTATTTTCTGTATCTTGTTCCAGGCAAAGTCCTGATCCTGCTACCGGTTACACCTATGTTTAACTGTGCATAGCCGTGCAGTCCACCAACCGCCAACAGCCTGGTTCATAAGTTGTGCTTCTTTCTCCCTCTTCTAGTACACAGAACATAATTACCCGCTTTCCATTTTTAAATTGGCAAGTGTTTTTCATTACTATCAAGGACAAGATGTATTGTAGAGTGTCATGTGCTGGATATACAGGCAGAATTCCTGAGCACCCCACAACCAACTCGGAACAGGGTTGCTGGTTCTTCAGGAAACCAGAACAGTTGAACAGACTCTTCAGATTTCTCCCACACAAGAAAATGAGATGCGAAAAACAGCAACAACACACATTTCTCAAGAAATAATAACAGAAGAGATAAAATTCATGTGGCTCTACTTATTTATTGAGGTTTTATTATGATCTCACTGCTGTGCCATGAGCATTCACATCATTTACAATAGATAACAGGCCTTGTAATATACCAGGCACGTGCATCACCTCTACACTGGGCTGCCCTTGGCAGCAAAGGCAGCTGAGTATTTCAGAGGGTGCCTCAACAACAGCCTTCTGCCCTGTAAACTTCATCTCACCCAAATTTAGATGTCTATGGTGTAGATGTCAACAGCTCAGCAAATAACCTTATGCAATCTTCCTAGTCACTGGAGAGACATAGATATTTCAAAATGTGAGTCATCTGCCCTGTTCCAGACATCTGCTTTAGGATGAGAGGATTTTCACCTTGGACTCTATTGAATATATTAAGTAGACCTTCAAGGAAAGAGAAATTAATATTACAGTAACAAGCTCAGGTGTAGTTCAGGTGGGCAGGAGATGCCTCCTACACACACAATCTTTTCAGCAAGAGACAATTCAGTTCTCTCTTCCCACTTTACACTTCTTCCTTGTGCTGAAGCAGGAGAGAAACGAGAGGTGTGGGAATGATGATGCATAAAGGCAGCATGCTGCTTTTAAATAACTACATAGATAAGTGTTTAGAGTAACATGTAATCCTCTTGGCTGACTAGAGATGAATGGATCATTAAAACTTCATTAATGCAACTGCTTGTAGCAAAGAGAGGGTCAATGACTGGTCTGCTGTAACACAGATCCTCTTTCTCCTTCTTGAAGTGCACATGCAGCTCCAGTAAATCTAGACAAGCAGAGATTAATTTTTTTTTTATTCTTTTCATAGTCTTTGTATTGATTATTGTTTCCAGTCAGAACTATTATATTGCCTCTCTTTAACTGTTTGCAATTGAAATAGCTTTTTAAGGCTGAAAGTTGGGAAAAACATAGTTTATTCTATTTTGCTTACTCACCTAAAAAGGATGCTTAGCCTGGAAAGACAGACTTGCAAGAGGACAATGATATAATATTATACCCTTATGTACTCATTTTTTTCAGGAGCTTTACAACAGAACGTAGGGATAAAACGATTTGCGCAAGTTCATCCTGTGGACTGTCAGAACAACCAAAGATAGAAATCAGCTCTCCTGAGTCCTTGGCCTGCAGTTCTTCATCCACGACATCATTCTATACCTGTATGCTTTCAGGTAACATATAGCACCTCTGGATAGGTTTAAGTTCCCTTGCGCTTGTCATGTTGGGCTTTTGCTCTCAGCTTGCCTTCACTCGTATCACACCACAGAGCCAAAAGTTATTTCATGATGACCTTCAGCCAACCTGCTGTGGACAGACCACATGCTTTCCTGGACAACATTTCATCATAAGAAGTTTAATTAGAGGCATAATTCATTTCTACAAATTTAACAAATGGTACAGTCCTGGTAGGGCAGGAGCTGAAATATGAAGAAGGCAGGTTATTCCAGCTAGAGAAACTTCAGAACCATGAAGGGCTGGGAACTTGCATGTAGGATCCCAGGGAGCAATTGTGGGAACATTCAATGGCTGGCGAACACGTTGAGTACACTTCAATGAAACTTGTCCAATAGCTTGAACAGCTTCAGCATTTGAATTTCTCCCTTACTCCCGAAGGACTATCCAGCCTGAGAGCAAAGCTCAACTTATCTCAGGTTGGCTATTTGGTGGTATAGATGGCAATCGGGTGAAGGCTAACACCGATGTTACCTGTGGAGTTGGCTTTGCTCTGGTGGGAAAGGCATCAGGCTGCTGAAGAGGGAATCCTCTGGATGAAACGGAAAAGTGGGGCAGTCAGAGTCCTAAACTCTCCACAGTTGTTCCTTTACTATTAGAATCACCTGCCCAAAGCCCCTGGGGAACTTCTTTAGCCTGAATTCAATTTTGCCACTGCAAGATGTAAAGACGAGGATAAGAAATGGAAAACTTGTAGCACTCAACCACTCAGAAGAAAATTTTGGCCAGTGTTTAGTCTAAGTAAGGGACAAGACCATATTTTCTCAATATAAGTAGCATTAGAAGAATAGTTGCTGTTTTCAGTTAGACCATCCATCCACCTAAGCATAATACAGCCTTCCTTTTAAAACCCAGACTGGAAGACAATTTGTCTTCAAAAGCAGTATGAACTGCAACATCTAAGAGAAACAGTCCTTTATATAAGGATTGAGCGTTTAAACTACATCAAAAGACCGCCTAAGCACATGTTTAACAACAGAGATACCACTCCTCCTATTCCTATTCATCAAATCTTTTCTGCTTATGTCTTGTTAACCACACAGCCATGCATGGAATAGTTGTGATCCACTAGGACTTTAGGGATAAGGACATAGTCCATACCCTTCCGACTGATCAGCAAGAGCATTATCAACGTACAAAGATCTTTTTAAAATACATGAGAGCTTCTGTAAGGCAGGGAATGTTAAAAAAAAAACACCAAGGCATGCTTGTGTTCATTGGTAATTCTTTGCATGAAGGAAAGAGTAAGGGGAATATTGCAAAAAGCACCTGGCAGTGTAGCAGTTAAAAAGAAAAGGCAATAACTACTTGTAAGAAGACGACTGAAATTGAGATCAACTTGTAAGTGGTAGGGTTTTTTTTTTGTTTGGCTTTGTTCAAGTAACTTTTGAAATATTCCAGATCTTCTTGGAATCTCGTGGGCTGTAACCAATGGATAAGCGTGTGTTTGGGAAAGTAAATGACTAATCTGAAAATCTTAAGACTAATTGAAATGAGGACTTTTAAGAGACACATTCCTGTAATAGAACATTTAATAGTATATTTAAGCATAACTTTACTAGTGACGGACATTTATTAGTCCTGAACCTTATCATGACAGGGCTCTAGACATTGACAATGGGACATCAGCATGAGTTCTCAGAGCAATAATACTTCACCATTCTGCTATGGTTATTGAAAACCTGCAGCCAGATTCTCCACTAATTTTAAAGGAAGTTGGTCCATGTGCAGAAGTTGTAGTTCTAAGGGTATATAAGAGCTTTTATTTTTTCCACTGACATTTTTTCCTTTTTTTCTGTGACAACGCTGCAGGTCTGTCCTGATTAGGCACTCTGATTCTGGTGCTCAAAAGCTATAAATGCTCCGAATGTTCTCTGTTTTGAGATAATTCAATCTTGTATTTAAATCAAGGGGCAGGGTAACCTGAACCAGTTTCTCTAGTTATAAACAGCCTTGCAGTTTGCAAACAGCCGCCCTGACAGCCGTGTTGGCCACTGCTGTGACCCTCCTGTTTCCTCAAGTCTGCCAGCGGAGCTCTGCATGTGCCTGTTCCCTAATCCACTCGAGCAAGAATGAGAAGAACTAAAATGATGGTCTTTTCTGAATCACCTCTTCTTGACTGAAACAGGTTAAGGAGCACTCCGAGAACGAGACCTGCTAACAGATCCGAGGGTACGAAAACCTCCAGAAAAGGAGATGCCTGACCACGCATCCACTGCTGATAGAGGGATCGTAGAGATCCTCATTACGCTGTGTAAAATTGGAGGTGAGGAGAAGAAAGGAGAAAAGGACGGACGTCAATCCATGCCATCTATATCACTACTGTATTTCCAAGCACATCTAGTCTCACACTATTTTGTATATAAAGTATTGAGTAGTATCCCTAAATTCCTTCCTTTACTTCCAAGTCTCGAGTTAATGTTTTGTTATGTTTTCCAGTTTCTTGATCCTTTTATCCAGAAATGTCTCCAGAAAACTTGCTCCAAGCGCTTGTCTTCTGAAGAAAGATGCCAAATAGGGACCGCTGCAGTTCCCTAGCATTTCATGTCTCTTGGCTTGTCACTATTTTTAGCATACGGTTCTTCCCTACTCATTGATTATAGTCATTGTAATTGCTGGTATACGTGTACATGACGCAGCTTTTATAGCCAACACATTATTTTTGCCTTCATGCAGCCTCTAGGAACAGAGGGTGGGGATTTCCCTACACAGATATTGGATAATTAAATAGATGATTAAACAGATAGAAGCTACTGTAGAAGTATTTGTCTGTTTAACATCTTTGTCGGTGACATGGACAGTGGGATGGAGTGGACCCTCAGCAAGTTTTCTGATGACACCAAGCTGTGTAGTGCGGTCAACACACTGGAGGGAAGGGATGCCATCCAGAGGGACCTGGACAGGCTTGAGAGTTGGGCCTGTGCAAACCTCATGAAGTTCAACAAGGCCAAGTGCAAGGTCCTGCACATGGGTCGGGGCAATCCCAAGCACAAATACAGGCTGGGTGGAGAATGGATTGAGAGCAGCCCCGAGGAGAAGGACTTGGGGGTGTTAGTTGATGAGAAGCTCAACATGACCCGGCAATGTGCGCTCGCAGCCCAGAAAGCCAACTGCATCAAAAGGAACATGACCAGCAGGTCGAGGGAGGTGATTCTCCCCCTCTACCCCTTCCAACCTAAACCATTCTATGATTCTATGATTCTATGAAGTATTTAGAATGCTTCCACTGTTTTCTTTGTGGTTTTGGACTACAATGTTCCTAGTGATGTTTCATCGAAACCTTGTTTTCTTAAAAGGCTGTTTACTTTTGCCTCCATACTCTGAAACTTCTGATTGAGTACAGCATGGGATATTTACCAGTATCAGTCTTGTTAACCATCCAGGTTGCCCTCATTACCCCATCCAGTTTTAGATAGTGTACATAGAATGGTTTGGGTTGGAAGGAACCTTAAAGATCACCTAGTTCCAACCCTCTGTCATGGGCAGGGACACCTGCCACTCGATCAGGTTGCTCAAAGCCCCATCCAACCTGGCCTTGAACATTTCCAGGGATGGGGCAGCCACAACTTCTCTGGGAAACCCGTGCCAGTGTCTCACCACCCTCAGAGTGAAGAATTTCTTCCTTCTATCTCATCTAAATCTACCTTCTTTCAGTTTAAAGCCATTACCCCTTGTCCTATCATCAATCTTCCATTCTCCCAGACCTAGGAATCTGCGTCTGCATGCCATTTCTGTCAGTGTGGCTTTGATTCTCTAATTTGTCTTCTTTAGCTTCAGCTGTTTTCTGTAATTTGGAAACTTATTGGGCAATGTAGGGAGGGACGGATGCTTCTAGACACATCCAGCAGCATATTCAATTTGCAGGCTGACCTACCTCCTCGTTCCCAGCAAACATGAGATATCTGGCCAAAGGAGAAAGCAATACAGACTGAACCCTCTCTGGTACCAATTTGTTAGCCCAAAATAGACAAAGGATTTTTCAGAACTGGTAAAGATTCTAAGAAAGATTTTAGGGTTCTTCTTTGTTACTGAATATTGTCTCTGTCATGTTGATGGGCTACAGACATTCTCTTCTACCTATCTTATTTGTGTTACAGTTGGAGATGGGCAAGATTTTTTTTTTGGCAGAGAGTAAAATGATTGAAAAATGTAGTTGGGAGGAAAAGAGGGATGTGAATCAGACAATTTCCCTAATTGTCTAAAAAAGTGAAGGAAATGTGAAACATTTGTTAAAAGTCAAATATTTTATTTCGACATTTTGAGAGCAAAACAATTCTCTTTGTTTTTAAAGCCATCATCTGTTTAGAAACCCATCTTTTAAAAAAGGGTTAAATGGTGTCTTTTTAACATTCCATTTTAAGCTGAGTGTTTCATTTTGGATGAACTCCAGCTGCAGTTTCATCGCTTTATTTATATTTTGTTTGTTTCACAACAAAGGATAAAATAAGACTGTTCCTTCTCTCCTCTGCAGACAAGACAGATTAAGGACTGGGAAAAAAATATTGCAACTATTTTAAAGAGATTTAGGAGCTAGAGCAGTGAACTAAACAAACTGAGATATGCCTGACTATATATAACATCTACAGTGTGGGTGTTTACTAAAATAGTCACCTTGGTCTCCCTTTACAGTCAACAGAGGTTAAATCATTATAAATAATGTTTTCCAGAGAGTGACGTGTCTCTTCATCAGGCAGACTTCTAACACAGGATGATCAGGCCATCATGTCCCATTTCTCTCCGATGACTAAAAAAGGGACAAGAGAAAATTGCTTTGACTGTTACCAAAGGCTGAAGGCAAGATATTTCTTCCACGCCTCTCTCCAGTCACCAAACCAGCAGCGAGCAACGTGGCGAGGCCTGACCAGCTGATGAGGAATACCAAGGTGACTCCCAACCAGCAGGAGCAGGGAAGCTACTTTATGTAAGGATGCAGCTGAACAGAAATAGGACATAAGTTACTAAACACTGTCTTGTGTCAGAACACAGGAAGAAGGCGGTAACTAGCCATTGGCAACCAGAAAGGAGTTCTAAGAAACATATTTTGTCTTTTCTGAGCTTTGCTGTCTGATTCCCTCAACTGGATCAGATGTGCCTTGAAAAAGGACATGGGAATCTGGCTCCATGGAGTAGAAGTGACTCATTTAGGAAAAGAAATAATAATTAATGGGGAAATAAATAAATTTTACAAGAAATCTTCCATCTTCTCCTCCGAAAGATTGTGTAACGGTCAACTGAACTGTTTTTATAAGACATGTGTTACGGTTCATTTTGAGTTTAAAGCCAAAACTTTGATTCCCTGTGATATAAATGTATTTTCAGGAACTGTTTACATGCTGATGTTTTATGGGCTAAATATGTTAGAATGACTCACTCTGAAGATATTAGTTTGGGCAGACAGTAACTTTTAGAAACATTTAGTATTTCTTAGTCTCTAGTGAAAGTTAGTCCTTAAATGCCTCAGATGTGGAAATGGACTCATGTTTAATAATTGATGGTAAGTTCTAATAATTAAATATTAATTACATTCTCTTTCTCAGCAGTGTGTATATTATTGGACACTATACATATTTATGTTAAAGTTTTAAAATGTATTAACTTCCATTTTTTCAGACTGCTTCAGTGTATTGCTACAGGAATCTTTTCAATATTGTAATAACATGATAAATTAGTGCATTTATGTGCTAATGTGTATTTCATGTGAGAAATTATTCAAAAGAAAAAAAGCTAGTGGATGATATTTCCGAGTTACTCCATCACCTCTAGGTATATTTCTGCCACCATGGTCAGTATTTCAAAGCTGTCTGGCCCAGCCATGAATTCATCTCCCGCTCAAAATCAACAGAGATGATGTCACCCTCACCTTTAAGCATATGAAAATTGCATTTCTATTAATTCTTAAATCTGGCATTCTTCTGATTTTATATCCCTCTACTTGGTCAATTAATAATAATTTATTTCATCCTCATTTTTACACCCTAATCTGCGTATACTTATTTTGCAGGTCATGCTATTCCACAATTCCCCTGAGTTTCCACTGGACACTTAATAACGTTCAGCTTGTGCATAGACTTTCACAGGAATAACATCTAGGGGTCTGAGTGCTGTATGGGTCAGCGAATGTTCATTTGTCCATTCAAGAAAATGCTTGTATTAATTTGCATATTTTCCTAAAATGTACCTGATTGCCTTTTCCTAGAAGAATTTTGTATATTCAAATGTGTTTTAACTATTTTTAACATTAGCACTGAAATGCCTGCCAAAGAAGAAACCCGCATTCAGTTGCAATGCCAGAATGTCAGTTTGTTTTCTGTGTGTGGAGAGACACATTTTGGGCAGTCTGTGCCTCTGGCCAAGCAATACAGACTTTCAGGGGCAGTCCTGGACCATTGCCAATCTCAGGCCTTCAAAATCCTCTTGGACATGCCCAATATGCCACCCTTTCTCTTTTGTGCCGTACTAGCCAGAAGCTTTTCATGTGCACCTTCTCTCCCCACCACGGTCTATCATGGCCCAGACCCAACTGTCCACGTGCTATGAATAGCTGGAAACTAACTGTAGATGGCTACTGACACCCTCTCCTTCTCCGTCCCAATGACATTGTGTCTGTGCATATCCTGGTTTGACAGCAGCCAAACAAAACTCGGGACAGGAGGTATTGGAGAAAATCATACTATCATAGAATTGTTTAGGTTGGAAGAGACCTCCAAGATCATTGAGTCCAACCATCAACCTCATACTGCCAAGTCCACCACTAAACCATGTCCCCAAGCACCACATCTACACGTCTTTTAAATCCCTCCAGGGATGGGGACTCCACCACTGCCCTGGGCAGCCTGTGCCAGGGCCTGACAGCCCTTTCGGGGAAGAAATGGTTCCCAATATCCAATCTAAACCTCCCCTGGCGCAACTTGAGGCTGTTTCCTCTTGTCCTGTTGCATGTTCCTTGGGAGAAGAGACTGACCCCCCCTGGCTCCAACCTCCTTTCAGGGAGTTGCAGAGAGCGAGAAGGTCTCCCCTCAGCCTCCTTTTCTCCAGGCTAAACATCCCCAGTTCCCTCAGCCGCTCCTCATAGGACTTGTGATCTAGACCCTTCCCCAGCTCCGTTGCCCATCTCTGGACACGCTCCAGCACCTCAATGTCTGTCTTGCAATGAGGGGCCCAGAACTGGACACAGTACTCAAAATCACCCTTTGTCATCCTTTCATCATCCCTTTACAGCCAGTATACATCCAGCCAATATAGCCGATCCTACCAGCAGGTAAAGATTAGCCCCGATGTACACCCTTTTCAAAAAGGACTGCTTTGGCCCAGACATGTTCCTGACTTAATTCTTGCAATTTCTGTACAAAAGATAGAGAGGGTTGTATTATTATTTAGTTTGGTACTGTCACCTATGTAAAATACACTATGTAACAGAACTGACTTTACATAAATTCCTGATAGAGTGATGCTCTGAAGAACAGCTGAGTTTTCAATCTTTTGTGTTAGTAAAACTTCCTGTTGTAGTCATTGAATACTGTGGATAATAAACAACAGAAAATGGAACAGAATAATTAATGTATAAGATAGCAAAGTAACCTATTCCAAAGAATCCCATTTTTTTTCCTGACTATTCTTGACACTATTTGCATTTCAATTACACCTATTATCCTAATGTGTTATATTCCTAGATCATGGGATTTAGCGAATATTTGCCCAGTTGAGCATCTTGACAGCTATGTGTATTTCACCTGAACAAAAGCAATATTGCATGAAGATATAGGGAAATATTCCTCCAGGTACATATACCATCTCTCATGACAGTATATGCCATTCATGATGAACTGTGAAGCTGTGCTGGTTCTGTGTTGCTTTAAGATTGATCAGAATGTTATGCTTCAGTGGCTCGGTGACTCCTGTCTTAATGTTGGGGAGGAAAACTACTTTTAAAAATGAGTTTAATAGCTGCACAAAGCCAAGGAAGATCACAAGTTCCTCTGCAACACTTGACATTCAAATGAATTCACACAAGAGGTGTTTCAGATTTCAGCGGAGCTGAAAAACCAATGGGAAACTCCAGTGCAGGTATAACTGGTGTGGCATGAATCATAGAATCACAGAATCACGGGATGGTGGGGGTTGGAAGGGACCTCTGGAGACCACCCAGCCCAGCCCCTGCCAGAGCAGGGTCACCCAGCGCAGGCTGCACAGGGCCGCGTCCAGGCGGGTTGGAATCTCTCCAGAGAAGGAGACTCCACACCCTCCCTGGGCAGCCTGTGCCAGGGCTCTGAAATTGAATTAATTCTGTTTTAAGAAAAAGGTGTCCGTGACCCCATGTGTCCTCACTCCCATTAGCATCGTGGGGCATTTTCACAAGGAGGACAGGAAAGCATCCCACCTGAGACTAGGCAGGTATCTCATTAGGTTTCATACTGGTCTCTTAGGTTACCCATTTATTGCCATTAAAAACAGAAACAAAGAGACTCAGATCTAAGCTCTCGTCATAATCAGAGATGAAAATTTTGTGTATTCTGTTTAAAAAAGTGATTCCTTCCTTTTGCTTTTTTATTTTATATCCCAATCACTAGTTTTCAGCCACTGAGAATCACTGCATTTATAATTAAACCAAAATTACTACACCACATGGCAAAAAAAGGTTCTTTTCTCAAAAACATTTGAAATGTTTTTGCTGGAATGTCATTTTTGATATTTTAAAGTCATTCCGTTATATGCTATTTCAAAGAGAAGTAGCAGAAAACAATGATTCCAACAAAACCTGAAACCAGAAGAAGGGTGTTTGATTTGTTGGGTCTTAACATTCTTTGAAATGTTAAGGGAGACATAAATAACCGAGCAAGAGCTTTCCTGTGTAGTCGACAGAAGCCAGCTGCCATCAAATTCTGCTTCAAGCTTTCTCTAGCCCCCAGATTTCCTAACACAGGCTGCGTTTTCAGAGTTGCTCTATTTGTCTCTTTACCATCATTTTGTCAGGCAGCAAGCTCTGACGGAAGCCATTCAGGAGTAGATACATGAATTAGATCAGTCTTATCAAATTTGTCTCTGTATTTGAGAGCACATGGTATTTCGATGATCAGAGCCCAGAAATAGGCCAGCAGAAATTGCCACTGACACGACAGTGAACCCGTCCTAACGACAAGCAAGCCCAACTTCAGATAGTTCATCATCTCGCTTGCAAGAGTTTGCTTCCAAGATGACAAAGGCATTTCATACGGCACCTGGATTGCTAAGATATGTTAAATATAGATTGTTATTTCCACAATGCAAGTCCTTTATCCGATAACAGTTGGACCCCTCCAGTTCTGAAGTAATTTACCTGATCTTTCTACTCATGGCAAATAAAAATAAGTTGAATTGTTTTAGCACTGCCTTTGGTATTTGTAGATAGGAGGAATATTAGAAAAAAAAGAAATATCTGCATGACTGAATGTACCTCTTCTTTGAGAATTAAAAGAAATAAATTATACTGAACAGAAATAGAATTCAACAGTTTGCCAGATTGACATATCAAATCTGGGAATTCTCCAAATATTATAAATTACCCTTACAGACACCCATCAGGAATTTTTTTCTCAGACCCAAAGATCCATCGCCTGTATCTACATATCTAAAAGCTAAGCATTTATTCAGATCTGCTTTTCTAATTCCCTCTGTAATCAATAGAGCGTTACTAACATTTTCAGATGGAAATTTAACTCCTCCCAAGACAGGCATCCAGAATGGGCAAAAATCACCTTCTAGAGGTGCCTTGCTCTCTCCGCTGTACAGGCAGCCCAGGCAGAGAATCGATACTAACCACCCGGCTTTTGGATGGCTTCCTTCCGTTGGGCTAATACATTCATACAAAATTCATCGCAAATCTGAAAGTCACAACATTTCCACTATCCCATGGGAAATCCGTTTTGCAACGTTTTCTAGACCTCCTGACGTGTTGTCGTTCACTATCCGCAGCTTATGTGACAACTGTTGAAAACTTTAGCAGTTTATAAAATACTGTAATGATGATTACCACATGGTCTGGTTATTATTTTACTTGGAAGCTTATCCTGACAGACAAATGCATACAGAATTAAAATTAAAAAAGAGAGAATAGTTAGTAAGACTATTTAGTCACTTAAATTAATGACCAGGGAAGTGGCGGATTTTGTTTCTCTTGGAGACTTACGCCCTCACTTGCAATTTTACAACTGTATAAATTCTATTGTAGCTACACTCGTATCAGCTGGCCAAATAGAAGAGAAATTTGTGGAGTTTCCTTGCCTGGGTTATCCAAAGGACTAGACAAGACATTTCAGTGTCTTCCTCTAATTTCACGTGTGATGACTCTATAAACAATGTATGGAAGAAAGTGTACTGCTGTGTCTAGTACATGGTCAAAGCTACAGGAGAACTTTGTAACAAGTAGACTTAATCTGGCACAATATTTGCTACCAGGCAACAGATAAAACCACCACTAGAAACTACAAGAATAACTTCAGATAGTAAAATTCTATAAAAACGGAACAGCTCAAAACCTCCTTGAGCTAAAGGTGATCAGCTCGGACTACATGGAGGAGGTGAATTCATGTCTTTCTTTTGACCACAGTCCTCTTATACGTCATTCACTTGACACCTTCCCAGATTCAAGTGTCCCCAAATTGTACTTAGGAACAGGAACTTCTCAGACTCTTTCTACTCCAGGTGGAAAATAGTACTTTAAAAGAAAAATACACTAAACATATTACAGACAGGGATGCCTCTTCTTGTGAGTGCTAGCATCCTCATCCCCTTCCATCTTGGCCCTCTTCTTCCTCTCCTTCATCCAATGGTGGATCTTATTCATGATGGAATGTACAGGAAAGATGCAGAGAGATGAGGCACCTCATCGCACTGGCTGTTTGCCTGGCCAGCTGGCAGATTTCCCAGAAAGTGGTGAAATGTCTATTTTGCATCCTGTTCCTTGAGGACTGGTCTTCAGGAATATTCTAGGGTCAGTACTGATTATCTTTTCCTATAAACTTGGGTTCTCACTAGTGCGTCGAAAGCAAGTATTTTCTGTTTCGTTTTCTGATGAAGCATGGTAGAACTTTTCCTCATAAAATTATATTTTGTCATTTTGTCTCCAAGGTCACAAACCCCTTCTAAGGTTGCCCTTTCTAAGTTTGTGTACTATAAACTCAATATCTTCTCAACTGTCTTGGCTTTCTTGTGAACATTAGAAGTCACAGGTTTCAACCCTCGCAACACTGGTATTAGGTCATTAAGATGTAAAGATATATCAGCAAAATAACTTGTTCTTGGCAGCCAGTCTTCAACTGTTGAGGACCACTACTCAAAGGCAACGTCCAAGAGGTAATTCTTTACTTCTCCATGGAAAGACTTAAAGTGTGGTGCGTCAATATCCCTTTTGCAATACATATCTTACACAGGGTGTTTGGATGACTGCTGTGTCTCTGGACAAAACTGAAAATTAACATGAGTAACAAGCACGATGAAGAGTCAGTATGGTTTTGTTTCTTTTTCATTACAGTTGTGGAAATGTAAGTGTTTGGCAGGAGAAAGTTATTTAATTTAGCATTCTGTAAAGGTCAATGTATTTTCTAGGAGTTTTCTAAGGTTCTACGTGGAAAGCTTAACTGAATGCCAAAAGTTGGGCAAAGACTCATCAAACACAGAGCTGAGACTGGCAACAAGAGATGTGTTTTCTGGTTGAAAGTGCCACAGAAAGATTTTGGATCCATCAGGAATGGAAGAAGCCCAAACTAATAAGTTCATTTTTTTCACTCAAGTGTTGCCTTAGATCTAACATCAGATTGGTTGAATCAGGGACCTTCCAGGGCATGTCCAAGCTACTCTTGGTTTCTTTCTCCAGAAATCAAGAATCGATGGAAGTGAAAACACTGATGTCTGCCCTTGTACTACCAAAATATGAAAAAGTCAGTTCATGAAATCAGGCAAAGCTAAAATTAATCCAAACGTTAAATAATTGGACTGTGTTCTTCCAACAACTCTGCAATATTTTTTTGCTCATGGCAGTATTAACTACTTTTCCATTTTTTTCATTCACTCACTGTTGTCTGTCCTACCTCTGGAGCCATTACCTACATTTTCATATTTTTTGTGGAAACAGTATCTTGACTTTCATTAGAAACAGTATGTCAAACTCTCACAACTGTGTGTAAAATAAAAAAAAAAAAAAAAAAAAAGAAATTAAAATCACAAAACATTTAGATTCATAGATCAAAGGTTGTGGAACTTCATCTGGAAATTCAAATTCTGAACGAAAACTCCTCTGCTTGAATAGCTACACAGGAGGATAGGAACAGGACAGATTAAAAATGATCTGAGAAGGAGGGAGTACCTGAGGAATCTAGAAGATAAGAGATCTTGTCAGGGAACACTGGGTGGGACAGTTAGAAGTTGTGAGTCTGAAGTGATAGTGTCCTGCCTGGAGCGTATCAGAGCTCAAGTACATTTGTGCACAAAACAGTGAGGGGTTGTGGTCTGTGTGTGCAGTCAGATCCAGTAAACCTGACATTCCAGGAAGAATTTGAATCCAAGTACACGGGCTCTGTACCAATTTTTCATACCCGTGTGGTTACTTCAACCTTTAGAATCATAGAATCATAGAATTGTTTAGGTTAGAAGAGACTGTTAAGATCATCAAGTCCAACCGTTAACCTAACACTGCCAAGTCCACCACTAAACCGTGTCCCTAAGTGCCACACCTACACGTCTTTTAAATACCCCCAGGGATGGGGACTCCACCACTGCCCTGGGCAGCCTGTGCCAGGGCCTGACAACCCTTTCAGGGAAGAAATTTTTCCTAATATCCAATCTAAACTTCTTCCAATTCTTTAAAAAAAAGCAACATTTTTAGCATATTTCTCAATGCTTGTGGATTGAGTGTAGGAGATAGCTGGAGCCCAAATCACAGATTACGACATCTTTTTCTAGGCCCCCTGTGAACTGTCTAAACTGCCATTAATCAATGAAGCTTTAAGGTTTCAGTACGTTGGTCAAACAAGCGCACCTAGAATCAAAAGACCGTTAAAGGTATCTGCAGGGGGCTGGCAGATATGAGGCCAGACCTTTGAAAGAACTTTGCTCCTTGAAAGCCATGGCTGAGGGCCAGGACTCATCTACCTATAAGACATTTCAAATGACATTAGACACCTTTGTGTGGGCAGCCAAAGCAGGATGTTTACTCTCAGGTAGTATTCTGGGTGCTTAAACAGTCAGCTAACATCTAGACACCTCCATTTAAACACTCAACTCCAGGCAAATTATTCTATACATAAAATTCCTTGCTGAGCATTTTATCACTCATTTTGTCTTATGGTGAGGAAAATATATCCCAAGAGTCTGAGCATAAAGAACTGGTTTCAATATCTTTGATTTTGATATCTCGCACCACTGCCAAAAGCTTTACCGATCTCCTACAAAGCAAAATCAAAGTTTTAGTAGGCAGTAGCCCTTTGGCAGAGTGGTGGACACCTGTGAGGCTGGCAGAGCAGGTTGGATGATTATTCTCATCACAACAGAGACTTTTGCTGCTGTATAAATACGCTCATAGCACAGAGACACAAAATCATTTCTGCTGCTAAACTGAGACCTCTTCCCAAGTGTCACTACGTTACCTGTCAGGAGAAGTCTCTTGGTACCTGAGTTGGGCCATCAGTCATTTTGAGTGATGTGCTTTTATGTTTGTTCAGCAATCCAGGTGAAGACTGAACAAAATAATTTTTCAACATGTTTCCACTGGATCAGTACAGAAAGATAGCCTTAGGCTAAAGAGCGAGACCTTGACCCTGAATGATACACTACGAAGGCATTGACCACCACGTCCAGCCCTTCCTTTCTCACATGTACTAAAATCAATAGGATTGATTCTTGTGCCTGAGCTATGTCTGCACTACAGATTTTGAAGTCGTGTTTATTATGCTGCTCCCTGTCTTCAGAGTCAATGATGTGTGGTATCTCAGAGAGACATCTCTGGGAATGCTTCTGAGTTCTCTGACGCAAGTCCATCTACGTCCTTTGAGAGGAAATGAGAAAGCGGATTTTTTTTTCCCCAGACTTCTTATATTTACCACCTCAGCCTCGATATTTCTTATTCTTGCCATGCACACTTATGATACTCGGAACTGACAATGCTATCAAAACTCCTTAGACCATTGTTATTAAGATCTTTGAGACTTCCTATTCTCTTTTGACCTTGTTTTTGGTTGTTTGGTCTTGAGCACAGGGATTGCTATTGTAGTTATTGTATTTGGATGAGCGTTCAAGTGCTAACATCACTTATTTAAGACAGAATTGCTACCGCTTTAGTATTTTCAACCATGAAACCTCTGAAAAGGTATTTCCAAACTGTGACATCAGGCTGGCCACATAAATGGGGTAAAACTTTAAAAGTCTAACGAATATCTTAACATGACAGAACCCTGCTGACACATAAATGATATCTCTCCTGACAGATCAAGGTGCAGTGTGAGGTAAAAAACACCAAAGAAGAAAAAATAGTTCAATCTCAGTGCCACAGCCTGTTCCTTCCTCGCTCCGCCCCATCTGAGTGCAACACCGAGTGAGACCACTGGAAGTTCATTCCTGTATGTTTAATGATGTGGATAAGAGGAGGAAATCATATGGCTTCGAACAATCCCCTGTCCCATCGATGCTTTGACCTGTCATAACTAGCACAGGTCCCAAACAAAGCATGGGCCAGGCTGAGGAGCAAGCATGCACCAGCAACCATTCCCGAGAGGCTGTTGGGGAGGAGGAAGGGCAAAAGGATTGGAAGCACGTTGATGCCACCATTCCTGCGTTACTTCACCTTAGGGCACAGAGCAATACCTGCACCAGGGCTTGGAGCGCACTACCCCCATCCTCAGAGAACTACTGGCTGTGCTCAAGGCCAGCTCTCTTGCAGGATAGAGCTGTTTGACAAACTTTGGCCGGCACTGGAGATATTAAAGAAAAAGCTGGAAGAAGCCTTGACATTGGCTCCCCATGAAAAGTTCTGCTAAGAAGAATTCTCTTTCCCTTGGGAGCAGCTTTTAAGCTGCTGTGTAGTAAGAGAGGCACAGATGGAGAAAGCAAGGTTCCTACTTAGTCCAGCACTCGGGGTTAGCCTTTAAAGACCAGCCAAAACAGGGTGAGGCAAGTCTTTTATCCGGGATCGTACAAACAGTCCGGTAACACCCAGTAGGCCCTAGGGCCCACCTATTTAAATTATTGAAAGAAAGGTAAAAGATGGTTTCGTATGGTTTTATTCAAGCTAAAATTTAGTTCACCTCAGCTCTCTGACGATTAGTTTTTTATTATATGCTCAAGTATTTAGGCTGATCCTGTGCTCACTGTGGAAGCATAAGCATTTCCTAAAAGGGAATCATTGAGACACAGACAGGCACTGGAAACGCATAGGTTGTCTCTCATGGCTGATGCGAAAGACTGGACAGCTTAAGTTAGATGTGGCGAATTTCACCTTTATGGTTTCATCCTCTTCTACTGCAGCCAAAGAGCCGTTTGTTGCATGAATATATCTTTTATTGTTTTAAAGATCTTGACTCTTTTTGCTTTCTGACTCTACTAATGCCTTTGGGGTTTGTTCTATTTGTCCTTCTAGGTTTTTGATTGCATTTCTTTTCGTTTGCTTACTTGTTTGCTTTCTGTGAGTAAAATAACAAGTTTCTTCCCTACATGGAAAATAACTGCTGAAAAAGTAGAAGAAAATGCCGGCTGCAAAACCCTACATCTCCAACAGTCATGCAGTGAGTGCAGCCCTCCCATTATTCCTCAAACGAAAGGAGATAACATTTTGGAAAAGAGACAGCATAGTACCTGCTGGCAGGCTTCTTTAGCTAGGACCCAAGAAAACATTTTTGGAAGTGAAGTGACAAAAAGGAAGCCTTTTTTAAAAATATTTTTATTAACACTGTGATAAACATTGCTTTTGTTCAACTTGGAACCCATAGGGCTTAATCCAAAGAGTCACTGTCAACATAAGCCCGACCAAGCAAACAGTACTGTAGCAGTGGTTTCAGTGGTTTTCTTTTTCTTTGTTTTTAATTCAAAGAAGCAACTGTACGTGTGTGAGTCTGTGTATGTGTGAGAGACTTGCCCCTTGTCTTGCAGCCTTATCTTTTCCAGTAGTTAAAACAACTTACAGGAACTGTGCTATTTTTAGTTCAGTATTTTGAAACATTTAACAATCTTGAGGATTAACTCTTAGTAGAGCTGAAGAGGAGAATTTCTTTTTTTTTTCATTTGTATAATTGTTTTATCATAGGTAGGGCTGGTCACAGAGTTCACGATTGCAACTGCCTAATACTTCCATTTATATAGGTCCCGATTTCGTAGCTTATAACTTATAATTTTGTAAGACCATTGTAGGCTGAAATGGTCCAGTTCAGGTTTCTGCCTCATGATGATATCTCTCTTTTTAAATGAATTTTTTAAAAATAAAAATTAATCCACGTCTGAGAACAACAGGAAGAGAAAATTAGTTGCTTTGCTCATGTTAAAAATATTGAAGTCTTTCACCTTTGTTGTCTTGTCCCTCTGCTGCAAAAAAATGGTATTGAAAACTGGAGGGCATGAAAGGGCAGAAAGACTGATTCTCTCAGACATGGCTTTTTGTCTTCTGAATAATGTCCCAGTTTGAGTAAGATAAAAAGCTCTGAAATATCACCATCTGTACATAGACAGAAGAAAGCATTCAGCAATCTGCTTGGACACCTTAAATGCTACAGCAGAGGATCTAAGGACCCTAAATTCAGAAGGACAGTTCAACGAATGCTCACCCAAACTGGTTTAGCATCCAAGGCATTCCAGACACCATGGGAGGAGGCAGGTCTTCTTCAGTTTCATCTGTCTCGAGCTTTTCTGGTTTTTGTGTCCTAGCCTATGGGTTAGACCTCAGCAAGAGGCCAACCTTGGTATATGTGGGATGTGAAGACATGTCCAAGGAACAGACTTCAGGACAGCAATAGGTTAGTGCACCTCCCAGCTCTGTTGTGTGCTGCTGTGTGAGCAGCCATGAGCAAATCAAGGGTAGCCAGGAGGGAACTTAAGTCTATGTCCTGGTGATCATGCTCCTCAGCTAGGAGACAGTTATGGGGCTGCAGTTCCTGCTGTCTTCATTATTTCACCATTATTTGCAAAGAAGTCATAAGCAATCCTTACAGAAAATGGTGCTCCCAGCTCCTCAGTGCAGGGAACACTTCCATTCTCTGAATGCCACTTTCCAAGGGGCACCAACAGAAGCCCTGGAAAAAGAGGCTGAAGCTCATGAGAGACACGGGATGAGGTCATGCTTGTCCTTGATTTAGGGCAGAAGCCTGGACTCCCTGCAGAAAGAGTAAGCACTTTATGACATTGATTTAGAGAAAAAAAAAAAGCTCAGATCCTGTGAAGTGTCTTCTGGATGGGCCTATAATACCTCTTTAATTAACGAGATGTCATAGAATCATAGAATCATAGAATCATAGAATTGTTCTGGTTGGAAGAGACCTCCGAGATCATCGGGTCCAACCATTAACCTAGCACTACCAAGTCCCCCACTAAATCATATCCCTTAGGGCCTTGTCTAAACGTCTTTTGAATACCTCCAGGGATGGGGTTGCCCAAAGGTAGACAATATGAACATCCTTCAGAGCTTCGACTTCACTCCACATTCTGGCCATGGCCCTGGGGTGGCTCAGCCCCATGTTAAACCCAGCTGAGAAGCTGACAGCTCTCCATGCTCAGTTTGACTGTGCTTTTCCACGGAAGTATGATGCAGACAATCCTCTTTTGTCTAGGTAGATCCGAAATCCTTTGAGCAGCACATTGTCAACATCCTTTTCCAATACAGGTGTGTTTCTTTTTCACTATCTCCGTCAGTTCCTGACCTGACCCGAGTTAGCTTACGAAACCTGAAAAATGTCTTCTTTTGTACGTCTTCTCAAAGTGGGAATGTATTTCTCTTGGAAGCAGACCATGGTTTTGTCTCAATTTTGGGCAAGGGTCCATCCACTGACATTGAACTATGAGCCTAGCAGCTATCTAAGATGGCAGAGCTCATGTGCTGCAACTTAAGAGTATTTTACTGTAGCTAGGTTGAAGAGAGGATAGTCAGAGTTTTAGTATATTTTGCTGCCAGAAAGAAATACATGCGCATAAGGCGGTACTTTTCTGAAAAACTTTATTTTTCACAGCTAATCTTATTATATCTCTAGCTGAAAGTTTACAGAAGGGTTATTATATACGTTGTTGGAAACAAAGCATCAGCCTTCCTACTTCTTATGGTTCTTTTAATAAGCCCTGCTTATCCTATTATTATAATGATATATATGTATGACAAGTAGTATTTTAATACTGTTCAATATGAAATTCAAAAGAACTCGGTGCCAAAAAAAAAAAAAAAAAGTAGAGGAAAAATAAAGTAGCATCAGCTTAAATTTTTATACATGTTCTCATTTAGAAAAAAATAGGATCGTATTGTGGTTTATTTGTGACATTAGCTTAAATAATTAAAAGACATTTATATGGTTTTCTAATACAACAAAATTCATATTCATTTCAGCACATTTCACACTCCTAAACGTCAAGGTTTAAGCACAGGGTTTTGTCCTCGTCTTTCTAGTCAACAGAAATGGAGGCTCCTCCAGGTGAGCCAGAGTTAGATTAGGTGTCTCTTCTCATTTGATCTCTGAGGGAGCTTCTCTTATTCTGCACAGACCAGGCAGTTTTAGCCACCCGCCTTGGGCTGCAAAGATAGCTGGGATGAATATTCCCAGCTGCCACTCCACAGGAGGACTAGATTATCGTATAGGAAAGATTAAAAGATCATGAAGTGCTGAGAGCATGAAAGAGGATGGAATACAAACTGCAAACCCATGCACACTGGATAGGATTCAAATACCCAAACTGGAGCCATTTAAAATTATCATGTTTAAAGTAAGCTGCATGTCTAGGTGCAGCTTAGAGTCAGCATAGACAGATGATATCTCCAAGGGAGGGGTCATCTGCCCTATTAAAGACAATTATATTAGAACGGGGTAAATAATCTTGGTTTCATCAGCTCAAGAAAAGATCAAAGATCAATACTCAGGCTCAAAAAATGACCCCAAACTGTGCATGCAACTAATGTGCTGGAAAGGCTTTGGCACAGATGTGCCCCTCGTCTTCTCTCCTGCTCTCACACGCTACCTACACGCAGTTGGGAGCCAACAGGCAGTAGGAATAGGAGACAAGCTATGGGGATGCAAACTGTACCGTTGCAGCTCCCCACAGGTATGGAGAAAGGGCACTGGTTCATTTAATGCTTGCATAGAACAGCTGTTGTGAATACGGTAATAAAAGAACAATAAAATCTACATTTATATGAGACCCAGGACTAATCATTAACCCACTTTGCAGATTCTTATCTGTTTCCCTATAGCGATTGTGCCTCGACAGCAACATGAGGAAGCAATAAATTACACTAAAATTACTTAATAATTGTCAATAATTAATCAAACTAACAAACTATTTTTCCAGGTTCCACTAGAGAAATATTTAATCCTTATTGGCCTCATTTGTCCTCCTTAACCTGGAAACAGGAGAGTTTCTTTCTACAGTATATTTTGTTTCTAATTTCTATGAATGGTCAGTTCTTCAGGGAATGGGCGTATGGCACCTGCCCTGGAAGGGACCTGGAGATCGATTCAGTTTTCTAACTACTGCTGTAGTATGCATAAAGCAGCAATACTAATGACAGTGCTCGTAGAGGTGATGGCCCCTGCAAAGCTGGGTTATATATTTTCCAGTTGGGGCAGATTTATTCCATTTGCCTCATTGATTTGTTAAGCCTTGTACCAGGAATGCAAATAATAAGAATCTGATTTACGGTTTAGCAGAATGTAGAGAAGTCCTTACCAACATACACGTTTAAGACGACTCCTGGCAGGAAATTCGTGGCTTAAGTACATTCTAGCTGCATAATTGGCCAAAACCCCAGAAAGCAGTGCTATCTGATTATAGAATCATAGAATCATAGAATTGTTTTGGTTGGAAGAAACCTCCAAGATCATTGAGTCCAACTGTTAACCCAACACTGCCAAGTTCATCACTAAACCATGTCCCTAAGTGCCACATCTACACGTCTTTTAAATCCCCCCAGGGATGGTGACTCCACCACTGCCCTGGGCAGCCTGTGCCAGGGCCTGATAATCCTTTTGGGGGAAGAAATTTTTCCGAATATCCAACTTAAACGTCCCCTGGTGCAACTTGAGGCCGTTTCCTCTTGTCCTGTCGCCTGTTCCTTGGGAGAAGAGACCGACCTCCCCTGGCTCCAACCTCCTTTCAGGGAGTTGCAGAGAGCGAGAAGGTCTCCCCTCAGCCTCCTTTTCTCCAGGCCAACCCCCCCCAGGTCCCTCAGCCGCTCCTCACAGCACTTGTGCTCCAGCCCCTTCCCCAGCTCCGTTGCCCGTCTCTGGACACGCTCCAGCCGCTCAGTGTCTGTCTTGGAGTGAGGGGCCCAGAACTGACCCCAGCACTCGAGGTGCGGCCTTGCCAGGGCCGAGTACAGGGGGACGATCACTCTGCTAGTATATTATGGCTACATTTGTACTAGAAAATGAAGCAGGACCAGGGCCCATTTTCTGGTTCTTAGGCCAAGCGTCACTCAGAAGCCTTTGTCTTTATAAGGGAACTCTTTCAACAATCAGAACAACAACGCCAAATGCAAACTGCCTGCTGGGAATGACCCTTGTAATGCTGTAACTTCTGAACCGTGCCCAGGAGTTGCCTTGGGGAGTGCTGCTGGAGGCTGCTGGCCCAGAAGGGCTGTTGCTCACACTGAGGACAATCTTAAAAGTTTACAAATACATCCATAAAGTTACAGTTCCTTGCAATATTCCTTGCCTCTGCTTAATTCACTAGTATAATCATAACTCCATGAGGAGGCATTTCTTGCTATAGAGTAAACAAAACTGTGTTACTTGATACGTAGGATAAGTACTACAGATCCCAAGTGTTTTGATCCATTAATATGCAGTTCAGATAGTTCTTGCTTTTTTATCAGAAAAATCAAAATAAAATTAATGGCAAACGTTTTGCAGGCATACGTTAGTTTACATACACAAGTATTAAGCCCTAGCAGCTGAGGATTTTGATGAAGAACAGAATTCTCAGCAGTACCAGACCGATGTTAGATTTCATGCCAAGCAAAGGCAAAACTGCAAAGCTTGCACTTCGCAAAGTTTGAAAGAACGTATAGCACATAAACTTAGAGGCAGGAATTGAAAGGAAAGAGTAAAATGGAGGATTCCTGTATTGCTTGCCATATTTCAAATAGGCTCAGGTGTCTCTTTAAAAATATAAACTCCACTTCAGCCCTAAGTGAGTGAATGCGGTCTGGTCTAGGTCAAAATGGAGGATTGTGATGATCTTTTCTGGCCTTAACATCAACAAATCCTTTAAATAAATGCAGATTTCCATGCAGAGCTTTTGCAGCGCTCTGTTTCTCTCAGTATATATAATGGGTGGTCGTAGGTCTAGCCATTGAATGGCTGTTCCATGCAATGAGTTTCCTATGGTGATGTTTAAAATCATAGAATTTAAACATACTGCACTATGGCACTTCTTTACGCTTCCCGAAGGAGATTTAAGAAGTCATTGTATGAAGAGATTGCTAGGTTTTCTTTTTTTTTCTCTTTACAGTCACTCTATTTTTCCCCTGACTACAATTCCTTAGTTGTATTGGGTTGAAAGTACCTGCTCTTGCCTAGTTTTGGAAGCTAAGCCATCCTGGATGTACCCTGTTCCTGCATGAAAGCCAACAGGGGAAGGCGAGGCTCAAGCAGCAGAGCTGTGTCTGACCAGTAAGGGTGGGACTCATCTCACCTAACCTTGCATATCTAAACTTAAGATAGCTACAGGTTTTCTTTTCATGGTCATATCACCTCATAAAGAGATGCAACATGTTTTGTCTGTTATCTAGTTACTAAGAAGGCACCTTTGGTGACTACTTATATTTACATATGTCTTTTTCAGATCCCCAAATCAGAACAAAGAAATCCCACCTACAGGGAACTAGAAACCTCAGAACCTGGCTGAGTGTGAAGAGTGCATCTTATAACTGCTAAACTGAGAGACAATGAGGAGAGGAAGGAAAGGAGAACTGCTCTCCGACTGCCCCTAAATAAAACCCTTCTTCCTTTTTGCCTGGCTTCATCCTTTATACTTAATGCTTCCATTTTCCAAATAATTTCAAACCTTTTTATGGCTTCTGTTCTCTTTCAAACTAACCATGACTGTGCAGCTTGAGAAAAGAGGCAGAAACACAAATGTTGCAATTTCCAAGATATATATTTTTTTCCAAAGAACATAACCTTAGAAGAGTAGACTTCGCTCAAAATATTTCTCTGCTTTCGCCTTTTCTCATCTACTTCATATGGCCACCATTTTAATGCAAGCTCCTCTAGACAAGAACATCTCTTCTACAGGCTTCTTTGAAGACCATACACTATCCAGGAAGGTGACTGAGTCTTTCATAGGGTCACAACTGGTAGTTGTGAAGACGATAGTAAATCCACCTTACCAGGTGTCTTAGAAGTAAACACAAGGGATTTTTCTTTTTACTATAAAAAGTAAATGATCAGGGAAGTCTACAACTGTTGAAGGTGTGAAAGTAGTAGGCAATTAAATTATCCAGTGCTGTTTTTTTCTGTTGATCTCATTTACACAAGATTGTAATCCTAGGAGAGATGGGAAAGGAAGTAAGAAGAGAGTCAGGAGAAACCCAGGAGTTTGTACAATGAGTTACAAATCCTTGACTTGAGATAATGTGCATCTGGATGTTGACTCAAGACAGACAAGCCATGTCATTTTTCCTGAATTTTGCTCGGAGGCTAAGGCTGCGTTTATAGCCTCTAACCCAAATGCTCAGGGGTATATTGCAGACAAAAAAAAAGAACTTCTATGGCAAACCCAAATATTCTGCATTTCATGCAGAAGTGGTTATTGTCAGGTTTGAGAATCACTGTAGCCCAGAAGTGTACAGCCAGGAGATGTTAATGGAATAAAAGCACCAGATATGTCATTGCTGAAATATTTTATTGTAAATAAATTAGCAGGTGGGGGAGAACAAAGGCAGGCATGATATCTCTGCTATGTCTCCAGTGTAAATGTGAAACTCTGTCCCCCAAAGGGAGAACCTAATAGGTTCAGTTAAGATATAATTGAGCCTTTTTATGAATTTTAAAGAAATAATCTTTTGCCACTTGCCCGCAGAAGACTCACGGACCATAAACAGCTGACACTGTCATTACAATGTGCTGAGAGACATCTGCTTTCTCTGGGTGGCATTTTTGCTGCGTTTTACATGCTATTAAGCATACAAAGGGCTGTGTACTTTAAATGATTAAGAAATGATATTTAGAAGTTAGCACATTTATTTCTAAAATAGAAGTGAGATCTTTACACGACAACTTGTTGACAGCCCTACTACCTCGATCCATCATGGGAGAGTATTCTTACTCCATAGTAGCTTCTAATTAAATTTCTTTTTAGAGTGAAACTCTTCAAACCATGCTTGTGCTTAACTGTGTCAGACCTGTCAAAATACATGAAGGTTTTATGGGATTAAATCCAAAGCAGCATTGCACAGAAGGATGTGTCACAGCTAGAAATGTATTTCTTCCTTGTAATATGGACAGAAACAAAAAATTCTTTTTATGGTGGACCCTGCATACAAAGCTCACTCAAAACACTGCTACGTCCAGCAATGTTCATAACGTTAATGATTTTTTGACTGAGTAAGCATTTCCTTAATATAAATATTGGTATAGACACCTCCTGCTGTTCCACTGTGTTCTGTTTATGATGCCATGGAAATTACTCTGAAGATAAAATTAAATAAAAAATTCTACTAACAGGAAGAAATTGGAGACTGAGAATTCCAGAAGACACTAGCAAAGTGCATCCCTGGGTCTGAAGCAGAGAGGTGGAAAAGATTGATCGAATTATCTATTTCATCTCTCTACAAAGCATAGACAAGCTAATGAAAGGTGGAGGAATAGGGTCGTGTAACTCAAAGGTTGCAAAAGTATAGACAGATGCTTTATAAAAAGCAGGTGATCAAGCGGACTATTTTCTAGATCGGGAGATCTCACATAGGTCTACAGCTGGCTTTGAGACAGAGCCGTCGAAGGAATTCAGATTCACATTTTTAAATGCAAGTGTCTGCACGTGGGTTTTTGCAGGTCAGCAACCTCCCATTACAGACAGTGGAGATCTAACTGATGCTGTCGGTGAGATCTGAAAAACCATTTAGTTCAAACTAAAGCAAAGACCAACATCTGGTCAACCATTAATTCTCTCCATTGACTGTATGGACTTGATCTTCACTGACAATAGTGGCCACTTGGGTACTTAGCTCAAACATAGAGACTTAGGAGAATCACACCTTTAAATATAAGAGGCTGAATCGGGATCCAGGTGACCTTGTTTTACCTTTCTTTTCACCCTCATCTCGTTTTGCCGTATCCACTTGCATTAAAAGGTCCTGAGGACAGGCCTGCCCTGGCTGTGTGTGTTGGAGGTCTTGTTTAGGGCCAAGCTCACCAGCTCTGGCCGGGCTCTTCAGGTGCTACCAGACTGTAAAAAATTCTTTAGTCTAGTTTTTAAGAAAATAAGTACCTAGTGATATTTTTCTCAAAAATAAAATTCATCAAGTGTGGGATTTCCTTGAAAATTAGCCCAAATTAGGAAAAAGAAAATTTCTTGCAAAGTTGAGTCCCACTGTAATGGGGAGTAACTTGTTACACCTGTGAGAAATGAAGAGGCTCGTGGGATTATTTGCAAGAACTTCTCAGCTGATTTTTTGACACTGGATGCTTTATTAATAAAATTGGCATGTAGCGCTCCTTCATTTCTTCGTCACACAGAGAACCTCAGGACAGGGACGGAACATAGGTCAAGAATGACTTTGCAATTCAGATGCCTTAAGCACCTGCTTACAGAATCACAGAATCCCAGAATGGCAGGGGTTGGAAGGGACCACTGGAGACCACCCAGCCCAACCCCTGCCAGAGCAGGGTCACCCAGCGCAGGCTGCACAGGGCCGCGTCCAGGCAGGTTGGAATCTCTCCAGAGAAGGAGACTCCACACCCTCCCTGGGCAGCCTGTGCCAGGGCTCGGGCACCTCACAGCGAAGGAGTTTTTCCTCGTGTTCAGGTGGAACTTCCCGAGTTCCAGTTTGTGCCCGTTGCCCCTTGTCCTGTCACTGGGCACCACTGAGAAGAGTCTGGCCCCGTCCTCTTGACACCCGCCCTTGAGATATTGATAAGCGTTGATGAGGTCCCCTCTCAGTCTCCTCTTCCTCAGGCTGAGCAGCCCCAGCTCCCTCAGCCTTTCCCCACAGGAGAGATGCTCCAGGCCCCTCAGCATCTTTGTACCCTCCGCTGGACTCTCCCCAGTAGTTCCTCATCTTACAGCATGCCTGAAGTCAGATACTCCGTTATTCAATCTTCTGCAGAAAGCTTTGGTTGCCATTAACAGCCTGTATTTATTTTGAAGCTAATGTGAAGGGCAGGCACCTGCATGATTGTTCTGAACTGTTTATGGGAGCAGCCCAAAAATATATCTTAATCAACGCCCAAATTAGAAACCTGGGAGCAATTATCTTTTCTCATCCATGCACAGTCCCCTCAGAGCCAATATGCATTTTCCCTACACTGAGGTTATGTCCCGTTACTATTTATTATCTGTACTGCAGAAACACCTTGAAACTCCAGACTGAACTCACTTGTGCCAAGTGCTACAGAACCATAAATTAAGAGATAGTTCTTGTCCCAAAGAACGAATTGGCTAAAAATTCGATGTTCTGAGAAAAAATGTGTGAAGACGAAGGGCCACAAGGGAATTAAGTCTTTTCCTCAAGGTGACCCAACAGGTGAAAAGCAAAGCCAGGGACAGAACCCAAGTGTCTCCATCCCTGAGACAGTTCTAGACTTGTGTCTAATACAGTATTTATCAGTTTGCATTCCTGTGGGTCAAATCACATGAGATTTTCATGGCTTCTGTGTATAATTAATAAAATAAAATAAATAATTGTATATAATTTATAATATTATAATTTTAATAATTTTAAATAATGCTAGTATTTTCCTTTTCTTCTGTAACATCAGAAGAACCAGTCCTCACACCAAAATGAAAAAACCCCACCTGACTCCGGTATGTCACCTGAAGTTAAATAAGATCAGATAAATAATTTACTAACAAATATTTTAATTAATAATGCTAAGAAATAATATCAAAATAAACCACAAACTAACATTTAATTTATGAATTACATTCTTTATTTCAGGGGAATAATTGAAAATTTTGAAAAGCATAGGAGAAGAATAAATTGTCCCTATTTGTATATAATTACATAAATAACTGATATATACTGAGAGAACTATTTATCAATGTATCGACATATACAGATAATATGTATTACAAAACTAAATGTATGCAAATAGAGAGAGAGACAAAAGAGATAAAAATAAACATCGAACTTATTGCTTTCTCTTTTTTTCTTGCAAAGATCAGATTTTTTAATAGTTTTTATTTTAGAAGAAAAAATGACAAAGCATTTTTTAATTCCATTTTTTGTTTGCAAACAAGAGGGAAGGGGAACCTTCTCACCCGTGGATTTCCAGTTGCAATTTTAACCTGGAATGTGTCGCAACAGGCTTTGTTTGGGTTTGGCTGGTGGCACTTTTCGTAAGCCCGCCGAATGTTTCAATCAGATAACGTCATTGCTACGATAACAAGGGCTCAAAGAGGCATGAAATGGCCTTTGGGGATTTAAAAATAGCATCAGTGCTCTTGTTTTTCAGCTTCACTATTTTACTATCAAATTCAGGCAATTCTTACGTGTAAACAACACTACAAAAGCCTAACATTTATAAAGTGTTTTACAAGCGGAAATAAAAATGATCGTTACCATCCTCTGTGAATCTTGCTTAAAATGATCTGAATTTGCCCTGTATTTTCCACGCTGTATACAAATTTGTAACCAGGCTATGATATTTAATCAATCATTAGAACAGCACAGATGTCAGGCCATAAAAACTCAGGGTCTGAGTTATGTCCCAGAAGCCTTTAAACCAATTTGCTTTTTATTGGTGAAAGAGAAAAATCAAGACTTCGTTGGGTCGGTGACTTACAATGGTGTTGAACTGGTTTGAAGCAAAATATAATCACGTGTATAAAATCATTCAAGCAGAAGAGCGAGCCAACCTCTGGCTAAACTTACTCCTATTATATCCAGTCCATTAAAAATGGGATAACAATGATATAATAAGGTTAGAAGAAATATGATCATCGGGGTAAGGAAAATACTGACTCTTCTTAAGTGTTCTCCTCCTGGTTGGAACGAAGGCAATTTAGAGAGATTCTAGTTACTGAAGTTAACTAATGCAGCCTCAAAAGATTCATAGTGTAATGACAACAAATTTTTTAAACTGTAACGTGAGGAACTGGCCTCAAGTTGCGCCAGGGGAGGTTTAGGTTGGATATTAGGAAACATTTCTTCCCCGAAAGGGCTGTCAGGCCCTGGCACAGGCTGCCCAGGGCAGTGGTGGAGTCCCCATCCCTGGAGGGATTGAAAAGACGTGTAGATGTGGCACTTGGGGACATGGGTTAGTGGTGGCCTTGGCAGTGCTGGGTTAATGGTTGGACTCGATGATCTTGGAGGTCTCTTCCAACCTAAATGATTCTGTGATTCTATGATGTGCGTTATATTTGCCTTTTCCAGCAGAGATGGTAAATCCGAAAGGCAGACTTTATTGAGGAATAAAACAGCAAAGCAAGCAGAAGCCTGATCAGGAGGCACGCCAGGAGCACGCTGCTCTTATTCCTTCCAGGCTGCCCTCACATTGCTGAAGAAAGACACAACAAAAATGTTACACATGTGGCACCAAGTTTTATATAGTCCTGTGACTGCATGGATGAGCGGAGTCCGTGTTCCGCTTGCTATTCGTGTCAGATCGATATTTAGGGAAAAAAAAGTTGGTGTCATCACATTAGGCAAGCAAGACCATGTTAGTCAGAGCCGGTTGGATGTAAAATTAGTCACCGAGACACCATGCGCTGAGACACCTTCTTTCAGAAGGCTGAATTTAACAGAACTAAAGCTACATGATAATCTAATCTTTTTTTTTTTTTTTTCTTAGTATGTCCTCTAAAGAAACCTGCATAAGGCTAGTTAAGGAGAATATGGCTTTTTAAAAATTTTTCTTCTTCTTCTTTTTCTTCTTGTTCATTTTTTTAAAGGTAGCTTAGCTGGAAAAACTAAGTTTAGTCTGGAAATTGATTAAATGTTTCTTTTAAAGTTAAGGTTTTTCTCTTGTCTGGTAATATAGAAATATAGAAAATTAAATACAAAATGAGAAATATAAATGTAGAACATAACTAGGATATAGAATTTATATATAAATAGAGAATGATATAGGACAACCTTGCATATTTAGAAATAGAGCTCTGGTATAAAGAACAGAAGAGAAAGACAGAAAAAGAAGAAAACATCAAAATATGGAGTACGAAAGTTTAAGGAAATCTTTCTAACTCCTGAGATATTTAAGATAACATTCAGCTGTTTTACCTTCAACAACTTAAAAATTTGTTGCCTGAGTCTGAGCTAGTCACCCACACATCTTTAATAGTGGCTGGAGAAGAGACAATGCTTTTAAGTAGATGAAATCCATCCCAACTGTCCGTGTTGGAGCTCAGAAAAGCTCAGCTGTGCTTTTCTGAAGCTCGGAAGGAGAAAGACAGCATCACTGGCCTCAGGTCCTGGCCTGCAGGATTGTACCTGAGAACTAGCTTAAAACATTTATTTGTTCATCTCCATTCTTTTAGAACCGTCCAAAGTGCCGACGTGCAGCAGGAACCGATTGCCAGATTCTCACACAAGATCAGTAAGAGAAATTAAGATTCCTTAATTCACTGACTGCTGCACTTTTATTCACTATATCTGATTCACCAACCACTAATCATCATCAAAACATCCCCCCAAAAGCAGCGTGACTCGTCTTCTCTCTGTGCAAAGAAGGGAGTACAGAAACGTGTCCGAACAGCTCTTTTCAGCAGGCAGCTCTGTTGGGGCACGGTTTCTCAGAGCCGGGAAAGTGTTCGCATTTGGAATAGAAACCCTTTGCAGGCATGGGAAGGCCGCTACGTAGTCCTCAGGAAGGCGTCACTCCAACGAACGTGGTTAAAGTACCTTCCTCTTGCTACGAAGCCAGGAGATGAGGACTCCAAGGGGTGAGGCCCCAAATGACCCATGTGTGGGTGAGTATTTGCTGGGCAAGTAAAAGATCAATGACCCTCATGCAGCCTGTGTCATTTCCTCGAGTGCTGCTGGTTATCGGAACAGACATAGTTTAATCGCTATGTGGGGCCGATACTGGCCTTAGCTATCTTTTGACATGTATCGTAGAAGTCACGCTGTCTTTCTACTGTGCCCTGGGTAAATCGAGCTCTGCTGGTGTGGACGGGGGTTTGCTGGTGAGCGAGAGGGCTGGGGAGGAAGGGCGGGAGCCAGCGTGGAAGTAACGTCGTTTGTGCGCTGGTGGGAAACGCAAACTCAACAAGGAGTCATCTGCCCGCACCTCGGTGTCTCCCTAGGGTGCCTTTGTCTTCAGCAGTAAATATTATGTCTCTCCAGGACATGATCCACATAATCTAATACCCATCCTGGCCGGAGATAAATTGCCAGCTGGAGGTGATTGCCTTTTCCTAGTTCCTGTTCCTCTGGATTGAGTAAGGGCCCTAGGGTGACAAACTCCATTTTAGACATCTAATATTTAGGCCTTTAATGACGGCACAGATGAATCTCACCTTGGGTCTAAGCCAACAGTTTTCCTTTCTCCTCACAGTGACGGCAGCAGCCTATACCCCCAAGCCTGTCTTGTACATGTGGAAGTTTTCAGTGACCTTTGTTTTGTGACATCTTCCCCTGGCTTAAACATCACTGCACTCTGAAATTAGCTCCAGATAGATTTACTTATTTTTTGCTTCCTTTCTGGGTGTTGAGGGTGACCTTAAAGGTTGCACTCAAGTCCGTATTTACATGCTGCAGGTGCTGGCAAACAGCTGCACCAGGCTTCGACACAGAAAACCCTCCAGTGCCTGCAGGATCCGGACGCCGGAGGTGGATGGTGGCTGCAGGCAGCCCGCAGGTTATCTGAAGGTAGCTTGTGAGATAGGCACCACGTCACAACATTTCTCCAAAAGCCTCTCTGGCAGACCAGTATGGACACATGCGTAAAGCTGACATCTGCAACATAGACTTCCCCCTCTTAGCCTCTCTGGGTAGTCTACACAGATCCAGTCGTGGAGTTTCGGGGTGCGATTACCCTTACCCTGAAGCAGATGTCTAAAGTAGATTAAGTGAAGCATGGTCCCGAATTAACTCTTTCCTTTCCATCAATGTGCTGGGAAAGTAGGACGAGTGTCCCACTGCAGACAATTGCTGTCCACTGTCGCATTAAGTAAATGTCCCTTATTTGATGGAATCCACCCCGCAAATATCCCCGATGACTAAATCAAAGCTGTTCATGCTGCACTGTGCTTCTTGGGAACTGGCAATTGGCCATGACATATAAAAACATCTATATCTTAAAAGAAAAGACAGTCAGCTAAAATGACTGAAATTCTCAAGCTTGCTGATATTTGAGAATGCTGAAACTCATCCCGAAAACACTTTAGCTCAGCGTGTTAATTCACCTTGCTCTGCAATCCCGACACCCTGCTAGCAAGCGCTTTATACCCTGCGTGTGCTACTGAGACAACCGGGGAGCTTTTAGTACCTTCACTGGGCTTTGAATTAGCAACTTAAATACTAGGCTGTAACTCTCACCCGCTAAATGTTTAGTCTGGTCCGAATATTCCATCTGCCTTCTCTGAATTTTGGCTGGATGCTGATCATTTTAATTGAAAACATACTTACAGACTTTAATTATTTACTCTGAATCCCCAAAGAAAAAGACATTTTAATCCTGAAGAGTCTCTGTGGACAGTTATTATGTCCAGGAAAATTGATAAAACCTAATCAGCAAGAAGTGTCCTGCAGATAATTGAGGAGGTTTATGGATTATATTTCTTAATATAGCTATAAAATGTACAAATAGTGAATTGCTTTATTTTGCTTTAATTTGGCAGTCAGTATTCAAATGGGAAAACTTTTAGTTTTGGTCACTCAATTCAACATAAGCAAAGGCAGTGGTAAGAGAGTTTTATCCTGTCTTGGGTGTGAAATCAGTCAACAGTTCAGTTCTTCACCAGCTGAACATGTCATTCGGTAAATCTTACGTAAATCTTATGATTGGAAGACATGAAAAATGAAATTTCTCTCCCAAGACAAATGCTGACTGTACTAGATTCCTTTAACAGCTAATTATTTTTTTTATTATTATTTATTTTTCTAAAATTGATGTTTTCCTAAAAGAAAATACTTATTATTATTAATGCCCGTGAACTCAAAGGAAATTTTTCACTCTTTTTCTTTAAACAAGCTATTCATGCTGTATTTTTTGTCTGTAAAATTTCATAAGATCCCGCTAGTAATCATCAGTACATTTCTATCCTCATTCGAAATGGCATGGACAGGCAGCTCTAGACATCGACTCCTCCTGGACATCTCTCGCAGCAGGATGAACCACTCTCCGCTGATTAGGGAGAGAACTGTTAGAGGTTTAACGTCAGATGACAGCAAATGCCTAGATCCAGTGCCCACAGATCAGATAAGCCAGTTAAAATCAGTGTTTTCCACAGAAAAAGCACATGATGCTACAGTCAAGATTCCAAAGTAGCCTATCTGTATTTTTATTGATCTCAGAGGTTCCAAAACCAGTCATTTTTGGAACTGAAATTACTTCCATATGGTATCTGTCTGGCAGAGACTCAACTTTCTTTTTTATCTGGAGCAAAATCCCTTCAAACCCCCTGAAGTTGAGGAGACGTAACCAATACAAGTTTGCCATTCTCGTGTTAAAAAAACAAACCAAAACAAAAAAACAGAGCACTTTTTCCTTCACTTCTTCAAATATAATGGATCTTCTGGACTTAGAGATCTGTAAGTGCCTGAGACCACAGTGCATTGCTCTGCTTTTGAGTTAGGGTACCGATGTGGAGGTGAAGGCCGTGCCAACAACAACATCACTTATTGAGAGACTGTATTTAAGGCACCGCACTGGTACCAGCTGTCTTTGGATTCTGGACAGGTAATTGAATCTGTGCTTCATGACACTTACGTCTAACTATCTAAAAGTTGGTATTTGAGACTTTCCTCCCAGGAGAAAAGTATAGAGGCCTGAAGAAGATGCTTCACCTCATCTGATGGAGGGGACTCATGCCCTCCCCTCTGACTAGAGGAGCATCTCAGATTGCTGACCAGCTTTCTGGTGGGCAGCGTTACCTGAGGTGAACCTCACCCTACGGGTGGGAGTGGGGCAAGACCTGAGCCGGCCTTGCCTGTGCTTAGTTGAAGCTTGGGGAGAGCAGGGGGCAGAGAGTAGGTACGTCAGGACACAAACCTCCTTGGATGTGGGAGCAATCCACTGGATTCGCGTATGGCCTTTGTCTGTGGGGAAGAGCCTGCGTGTAGGCACAGCCATCTCCTGATGTGTGCAACTACAAACGGGACACAAATGACACAGAAATGTGAACCTCTATGAGGAATGATGGCTAATATATATCAGGCTGCTAAAAAGATAATAAATAAATAATAATAAAGGTGGAATAAGCAACCCCAAAGTAGCAGATTGTACTATGTGTTCCAAAAAAAGAGCATTCAAAAAACCACATCTTCAGAGCTCTCCACTGCCTCTGTTTGTTCCCTTCTCCCCCTCTTTTTCATGGGTCTTCCTGGCGAAGAGAAGCACTAAAGGTACCCTTTTCAAAGCCTCCAACTACTTTATATGGTTTTCAATTTACTCTGACATCTTCCTTAGGCAGTTGTAACCTTCCTTTAAAAGTTACTTTATATATATGAGCAGTGAAAAGCTCATTATTAAATCAGTACAGGGAAACCGGCAGGTGTTATGTCCCTGTTCTTTTTGGACAGAGCTTTGTTCTTACCTACTCTTATTTTTGTTGTGCACACAACCAGTTGCAAGTCATTTCTTTCCGAGAGATGCCGTATGTTGAAGTACAGTTGTTCTCCACCTTGACAGACTTCTGACATCCCTTGGTGCTGTAATAAATCCACAGAGCTTCACGCAGTATTAGTATTGCCCAGGCCAGCCCACCTGATCTGTCTCCCTGTCTTTCTAGTCTATTATTTGTGTCAAACCTACCTTTTTCTCTTCATTTTTTCCCCATTAGACTATTACATTTAGGGATTGGTGGAACAGAGGCTGTGTTGATTCTTTCTCTAAGGAAATATACTCTTTTTATTAACTCATTTTTTAATTTATTTATTATTTTCCCTTGGGCTTAGCTTGGGATTTGGTAATGTTGTATGTGTTTAAAACAAATAAAGGAACAGAAAAAAAGAATCTCTGAGAAAGATGTTCAAATAACCATTTCCCTTGACTGATGCTACAATTTCTCAATTGTCCTGACTCAGTTCTCACTTTGAAAGATCTCATATGTCAGCCTTTCCAATTGACATGTTTGAGGTTCATTAAATGGAGAGACTCAGTACAGAAAAGATGTCAACAGCCCTAAAACTGCATCTCTTATTCTCATGGCAAATGAAGGAAAGAACTGGGAAAGGCTATTTGGAAATATACTGCTTTCCTCCCTTCAGTTCATATTTCTTTCTCTTGTGGTTCCCAAATGGCTCATATGTGACCTGCACATATCCATACGCCCTAGAAAGCCGCAGGTAGTATTTTAAAGAACGTGCAGGTCTATAGATACAGAATTTGCTTCAAAGGGATCGACAGGGCTATTGCCACACGTTAAAAGGACATGAAAGGGGAATTTGGGAGAGATGTAGCTGAGTTAGGTAACAGCATTAACAATGGCATGTGGACATAAGAGACAAGAGCTTCTACATTTTAGGTTGGGAGACAAGAGTTTCTGTGCATTAGGTCTGGCACATGTGATCTGCCCCTCGTGTCCGGCTGGGATGCTGTGATTGTGCACGTAGGGACCAGAACCTCCCCAGAGTGGTGGCTGCTCCTCGCCCTGGTGGCATCACCTAGACGAGTGCTGAAGGTCACCATGCGCTTTCCACGTGTGAGCTCAAGAAGCTCCAGAGTCTTTCTAGTTCAGCCTCCTCCTCTTTCTGCTTGCTGCCCCCTTCTTGGAGCAAGAGCCATTGCCCTGGAATGAATCGTACGAGCAATACCTTCATGGAAGGTTAATACTGCTTCATATGAGATTGAAACGACTGTAGTCTCTTATACAACATGCCATCTACTTGGGTGCCAGAGGTCCCAAGGCAATTGTCCCCATAAATAAATATGTACAAACATTTTATTCTCTTCCATGAGCTATCCCACATTTTAGAGCTGTATAGCTGTTGTTGTGGTTTAACCCCAGTCGGCAACCAAGCACCACGCAACATCTTGCTCATCCCCCGCCTCCCAGTGGGATGGGGGAGAGAATCGAGAAAAAACCCTCATGGGCTGAGATAAAGACAGTTTAATAGGACAGCAAAGGATCATAATAATGACAAAAGAATACACAAAACAAGTGATGCACAATGCAATTGCTCACCACCCACTGACCGATGCCCAGCCCGTCCCCGAGCAGCGATCCCTCCCCAGCCAACTCCCCCCAGTTTCTATACTGAGCAAGACGCCATATGGTATGGAATATCCCCTTGGCCAGGCTGGGTCAGCTGTCCTGGCTGTGCCCCCTCCCAGCTCCTCGTGCCCCTCCTCACTGACAGAGCAGGGGAAGCTGAAAAGTCCTTGACTTAGTATAAGCACTGCTGAGCAGCAACTAAAACATCAGTGTGTTATCAACATTGTTCTCATCCTAAATCCTAAACGCAGCGCTACACCAGCTACTAGGAAGAAAATTAACTCTATCCCAGCCAAAACCAGGAGAGCTGTAGAGAACACATCAGGGTAGTAATACAACAATATTTCTTTTCAAGTCCCTCGGGATAAGAACTGATTGAGTAGCATTTGTCTGAAGGAAAAAAAAAAGACTGCAACATTGGATGAGTCATGGACAAATCTGCAACCTAGACTGGATAAATCTAATGTTAATCTTCTAATTTAGGCATCGATGTTATGCCTTGCTCTTTCTTACCAACCCCCAAGACTGGAACTCCAAACAATTTGGGACATAAGCAGTTCTCTCTCTTTCATATTCACTTCTCCATCTCCATTTCTCTCCCTCAAGCTCTCCAACTCCAAATCCTTGCTGTAACTTAATTAGAAACCTCACTGAGTTAGAAATACTAAGGCAGAATCCATCATCCTCAAAAAAAACCTTGGGGGATCAGGAGATTTTTTTTGTCCTAGGAGTTAAAATTCTCTTTAGATCTTTGTTTATATCCATCTGTGTCAAACAACAACAACTAAGGTAGAGGAATAAACTGTAAACTGAAAAAATAAAAGATATCCTTGTTTTTTGTTTGACATGGTTTTAAGCTTTTAGGAGAGGCACAAGAAATTGTTTATTTAGGTTTATTTCTTAAAGAGAAGAAAAAGTGAGATCAGAGCTGTTTGATATGAGCTAGGCCTCTGGAAGGACATTCACACTTTGAGACATTTTATAAAGCTGAAGGAGTAAACAAAATTGACAGGTTGGTTTTGGGTTTGTTTGTTTGTTTGTTTTTTCATTAGAATTTGTTATGCTCACATACTACAAACAAACTTATATGATTTCTGGTCAATTTTGTCTTATGCCAACTTTTGGGTTTGGGATTTGGTTTTTGCCATTCCTGTGGACACCAGAACACCATAATTGTGCAATATTTTCTCGTACTTCTTTTTTAGTTATAAAAACGCAACAGAATATTTGTGTCTTCCTCTTCGTGACTGCAGGATGCTGACAGTAGCTACCCAGTCTCCCCCGTAACATGCTAATCGTCTAGAAAAGCAATTTGTACTCATACATGTATTTGGTTTGCGTGACAAGGTTTGGGTAGTGGGGGGCTACAGGGGTGGCTTCTGTGAGAAGCTGCCAGAAGCTTCCCCCATGTCCCACAGAGCCAACGCCAGCGGCTCCAAGACGGACCCGCCGCTGGCCAAGGCCGAGCCCGTCAGCGACGGTGGCAGCGCCTCGGGGGGTAACATATTCAAGAAGGGGGAAAAACAACCGCAGCAGAACAGCAGCTGGAGAGAGGAGTGAGAAGATGTGAGAGCAACAACTCTGCAGACACCAAAGTCAGTGAAGGAGGGCAGGAGGTGCTCCAGGTGCCGGAGCAGAGATTCCCCGGCAGCCCGTGGTGCAGCCCATGGTGAGGCCGGCTGTGCCCCTGCAGCCCGTGGAGGCCCACGGGGGAGCAGATCCCCACCTGCAGCCCAGGGAGGACCCCACGCCGGGGCAGGGGGATGCCCGAAGGAGGCTGTGACCCCGTGGGAAGCCCATGCTGGAGCAGGCTCCTGGCAGGACCTGTGGCCCCATGGAGAGAGGAGCCCAGGCTGGAGCAGGTTTGCTGGCAGGACTTGTGACCCTGTGGGGACCCACGCTGGAGCCGTCTGTTCCTGAGGGACTGCGCCCTGTGGGGGGGACCCACGCTGGAGCAGTTTGTGAAGAACTGGAGCCCGTGGGAAGGACTCATATTGAAGTCCATGGAGAACTGTCTCCCGTGGGAGGGACCCCGCGCTGGGGCAGGGGCAGAGTGTGAGGAGTCCTCCCCCTGCGGAGGAAGGAGCGGCAGAGACGACGTGTGATGAACTGACCCCAACCCCCATTCCCCGTCCCCCTGCGCTGCTCAGGGGGAGGAGGGAGAGAATTCGGGAGTCAGTTTGAGCCTGGGAAGAAGGGAGGGGTGGGGGGAAGGGGTTTCAAGATTTGGTTTTATTTCTCATTACCCTGCTCTGATTTGATTGGCAATAAACTAAACTAATTTCACAAGTTGAGTCTGTTTTGCCCGTGACGGTAATTGCTGAGTGATCTCCCTGTCCTTATCTTGACCATGAGCCTTCTGTTATTTTCTCTCCCCTCTCCAGCTGAGGAGGGGAGTGACAGAGCGGCTCTGGTGGGCACCTGGTGTCCAGCCAGGGTCAACCCACCACGATACAGTATGATAATGTTCACACACTTTGTCCTTTGCAAAACTGAGGCAAATCTCAGCTCATAGTAAATGAAAAATGCTCAGATTTTACACATTTCAAAGGCTTGAAATTTTTATGCCCCTCTCTCATTATGAATGCAAGAGAAGACAAGCAAATTTCAGAAAATTTCTGAAACGCATAATGAAATAATTAATTCATTAATTTCCTTGTCCATGGCTGGCCAGAGAAACAGACTCTGTTTTACCTGCAGTGATGAAATGGGTCAATTGCTTTGTCCGTAAGTAGCTCGGGAAAGTGACATTTTGATATATCTTTAGAGCATCGTCATACAAATAAGGAAACTATGATAATCCAAGGCATTTTTCATTCTCTGACATTTAATAGGGAATAGCATTAAGGTGGATCATCAGCATTTGCATACTGTAATTGTTTTTGCATAGGTTTGGGAGGGCTGAGTTAACAGGAACCTGTCAGTTATATCAGCTTTTTAATTAGTTTATTTCACTACTGTTCTCGAGCGTCTAAGCAAGTGAACTTTAAAGTAACTTCAGAATAGATTTGTGCCTTAAACTAAAATATGAATGCGATAAGATATATATTAGCAAAATAAACTGTTCGTGTTTCTTAACCCTGACAGCACTGTTCCTCTCTCCTTAGCTGTTCAGATTTCATAGATTGGTTAATCGAGAATAATGGAAATGTACTGGTTCATATTCATTCAAATAATTATGAACCAGGGCAACTAAGGAGGAATTAGACTTTACGGACTGTAGTTCATTAAATGTTTAGGCATGAAACTTGGGCTAGCCATCTAAAATTACCCACTTCTCTCTGAAAATGGAAGATTAGTGGTCAGACAGTTGGACTAGATGATCGTTGTAGGTCCCTTCCAACTGAACTATTCATAGAATCGTAGAATCATAGAAGCATTTAGGTTGGGAAAGACCTTTAAGATCATTGAGTCCAACCATAAACCTAACAGTGCCAAGTCCACCACTAAACCATGTCTCTATTAGGGTGCACGTTTCAGGTATCAAATCAGATAAATCCCACCCTGCAAGTCAACGATTGGAGGAAGGGTAGGGGAGAGAGATATAACTAACGAATGTAATTTATAGCATCCATCTTACATCTCCTTTTTGGATGTGGAATGACCTTTTGGAGGGACCTATATCTATCACTGACTGTGGGAGAAACTCAGCAACCAATTTATGTCAAACACCAGCTCTCAGACAACAGACATTGAGATGAATCCCAGCTTCTGATCAGAAGGTTTGTGCCTTAACCTTGAAACGTCCATCTTGCACCTTCACTAAAAGACTGTCCTTGAGGGATGGATCTAAACAACAGAGCTGGTCATGGGCAACACTGTAAGCATATTTAACTGGAAAAGGAAGAAGAAACCTGTATCATGCTTGGGCTTGAGATATTAACAGTGGTATGAAAGGTTTATCTTAAAAGTTGTGAGCTTGATTATTTAAAAATCAGTGATAGTACCAGGAAAAAAATCAAAATAAAGGGATAAACGATCAAATATTAGAAAGAGAGGCATTATCAGAAAAGACAAGAGGCAGAGTTGGTATTGTACGATACCCCTGGTAATGGAATTGCACTCAAGAAGATGGGAAGAAGCAAACCAGTATATCCTTATTATTAACAACATGTTCTGACTCTACATTTCCATGAGGAGAAAGAAGCCCAAGATGTTCATGTCCACCCTGCCCTTCTTCTAAAGCCTTCAGACAGACGTGGCAGAGTGTAAGGCAGGTCTGTTCTTTTAGCCACTGCATTTCATAGTCCAGCTCATAAACAGAAGCCCAACTCAGTGCTAGAGATGTATCCCATCCTGCTGCCTCCACCCTGGGGACAAAACCACCTGCTACAGGCATGAAGCAGACACCTGGGACCTGCAGTATCTTAAATCAAACTAGGATAAGCCTCATTATTTTGTAAGTTGAAGCTTCCTTCAAGAGGTGTAGATCATATTTTCAAGCACTGATTTAAACCAGAAAACAACAGCTGTCCTTGTAAGAAAATGGTCATGTCTGTTGTGACAAGACACCGGTTGCACCACAACAGCAGTAAATGTGTTTAGTCCACTTGATATTCACGACTCTGTCATTTGTACGCTAGAGCTTTGCTGTGCTGGTTGAACCTCATCTAACGATCATTTCTGCCTGCAATACAACCAGACAGGTCTCTGCCTGTAACTCTGCCTAAATATTCACAGCATTAGCCAGCCTCGGAAAGGTACAGTTCTTAATTACTTGCCTAATACTGTGCTGCTTCCCCCTAGATCATTATAAAAGATGAAGCTAAATTAGTTTGGCATCCACAAGAAACCTTGAAGACTGTCAAGAGTTCAGAAGACAGATTTCAATAAATGGGAGGGGATTTTAGGTTGTTCATTTGTCTGTTTCCCAGAAAGGTATAGTTATCTATTTTTATTGTCTGGTGATTTTCCAATTCATTCTCTTCTTTCCTGCTTGAGACCTGCTCTTCCAAAAGTAATGAGTGATCCGGTCTCCTGCAAGAGCTGTTTTTATTGATAGTTTGGAGTTTTGCTCCGAATGTTATTTAATTCTTGTCATGCAGTCTATCTCCCTCCCTCCTCCTTTGCCAAGCCTCACGGCACTTAAAGTGTGTAGCTGTTGTCCTGTTAAATTTATCCTGCCATGCATTTCCACCCATTTCAGCTTCAATTTGTTTGTTCTTTCCACCTTTTCTGAAGGTCTTTAACTAATCTTCAGTGCCCTTCTCTTTTCTTCCAAAACGGGTGTTGTCAGAAAGCCAGGGGAGCAGAGACCAGCCTGCTTGCAGAAGCGGACAACAGGGAAAAGGACTATAAACATGATGCACATGGTCCTGATGAGATGGTTTATTCCTCTTGGGAAGAGTCATCTGTGCATCATGGCAACGGACACAGGAGGAAATGCAGATACGTATTCAGTCCTTGAGCACCACTCTCACACAGCTCTATTGCTTCTGGGACACAAAGTGGTCCTGAAAAGCACCGTTCTGCACTGCTAACGTGGGCTTGCTAAGGGAGCTCAGTACACAAACACGGATCCCTGCTCATAGAGCTGAATGGATACATGGGTACACGTCCCATATTTCTTCTATCTCTAAGCCATATCTATTATTAAAAAAAAAATGTATAAAATTGTGGTCATGATGATCTTGCTAACTTCCATCCCAGTATGATGATAATAAAGATTCCCTGAAATTTTTCACCGCTACCATTGGAAGCCTCCACCACAAAGCCTCTATCACAAATATTTCCCAAACTCAAGAGACAAGGGGGTCACACGGTGAGAGAAGTCCCATGACAGCACAGTGAGAACAGGAGCAGAGCCCAGAGGACCTTGATTCTGTTGCAGGAAGTCAGCAGTGACGGAATTAATCTCCTCCAACATGTACAAGCTAGCCATTCAAGCTCTGTAAAGGGCCGGTGGGGAGAGAGTGGAGTCTCCACAGGGTGCCTGAAGGTAAACTGACCCCATGTTAACAATGTGGTTTAAGCCAGGCTGTCTTGATTACAGAAGACTTAGTGCTCGATTCAGGTGCCCCATATAGGCATCTAGTGTCCTCTGAAGTGCCATAGGTATCCAGCTGCTGCATGGGTCTCCGACAGGTCCTGTGTGTCCTGGTTTAGACTGGGACGGAGCTAGTTTTGTTTTCAGCAGCTCCTGTGTTTTGACTTTAGTGTGTGAAGAACGGTGACAGCACACTGATGTTGCTGGTTGCTGCTGAACGACCAAGGACATTTTGCAGTTTCCCAGGTTTTGCCAATGTGCAGGTGCAAAAACTGGGGAGGGGCAGAGCCAGAATAGTTGACCCAAACTGGCCAGAGAGTATTCCATACCATAGATGGCATGCCCGGTATAAGTGAGGGTCGGGCGGTGGGCCACTAGGCTTTTAGACCCTTAACTTGCCTTAATCCTTAAGCTTCCCTTTGGGTTGTTTTTTGTTTCCCTGATTTTTCCTTTTTGTTTTTCATTCGTTCGTTCGGCTGTTGGTTCCCTCACCTGCTCTCTCTGGAACTTGCTGTTCTGGGATAGCTGGGGGGGATACCCCTTCTCCCTGCCTGCTGCTCGGGACGGGCTGTATCGGTCGTCGGGTGGTGAGAAATTGTGCATCGTTTGTTTTATATATTCTATTATCCTTATATATATTATTATTGTCATTATTAATACATTTTTATATTTTTCCTTTGCTGTCCTGGTGAGCTGTTTTTATCTCAACCCGCGAGTTTTCCTTTCTCTCCGATTCTCCTCCCCACCCCAGCGGGGAGGACGGGAGTGAGCGAGCGGCTGCGGGGTATTGGGTTACATTTTGGAGTTAAACCACGACACTGTGCCAAATCTCCATGCCCGAAGAATGAGATTCAGCTCAAGATTAAGACATTCAAGTCTAGAACTCTAAATGCAGGTTTCTCTGTGTGAGATGGGTGTATCAGCTACACGTACAGTCAGCGGACGTCTACTCAGTCTGGTCGGTGGAGATGATCAGGGAGCAGGCATGGGCTTCATTTGCCAAACAGAAGCCTACAATGTCATTTTAGACACTGGGGGGTACTCACCGGGCCTCCCCCTACAACACCAGATGCGTGGGCAAATATCTTATATATCTTGTGTAGTATCTACTAGCCTCATGCAGATGTGTTAGCTTAGATTTACTATAGTGAGAGAATGGTCACCCAGCTCGCATGTAGACACCTACGTGTACTTGCCGAAATACAGAATTCTTAATCCCAGACTGAACTCTGCCCTAAAAACTGCCTTACACTAAATACCTGGCTTTCAGAGGGCTGCATTTAGGTTGGAGGAATTCTGCTGCTAACCACAAGATTGTGGTGTTTTGTCTTAGAACTGTTATTCCATAATTCATGTCTGAATTTCCTTCCTTCTCTTTTTTGCCAGAGCCACAAGAATGTCAGCTCAGAGAAGATTAAGTTTATGCTATTTAACATTGCAGTGATAATGCTCAATTAGCCTTTTTTCAGTTCACATCTGCAAAGGCTGGTGCCAAGTTAAATCACTTCAATCTATTTGATGTCCCAGATCATGTAACAATCAGTTAAGAACAAGGCTGCAAGCATGATTTTTATTCTTCAGTGGGCACAATTGGAAGTATTGAAAGCACTCTCTGCACAAATAACTCTAGGTGTTGCCTCCTGCCCCTTTTGACGGAGGAGAAACCTAGCCTAGCAGCTGTGGGCTGTGCATCATCTTTCACACCTCAAATAAAAAAAAGTACATTTAAACTTTTGGGGGCTTTGTGAAGTTTTCTCTTATAGAATCATAGAATCATAGAACAGTTTGGGTTGGAAGGGACCTTTCAAGGCCATCTAGCCCAACCCCCCTGCCATGAGCAGGGACATCCTCAACTAGATCAGGTTGCCCAGAGCCCCGTCCAGCCTGACCTGGAATGTTTCCAGGGATGGGGCATCTCCCACCTCTCTGGGCAACCTGTGCCAGGGCTTCACCACCCTCAGTGTGAAAAACTTCTTCCTTATGTCTAGTCTGACTCTCCCCTCCTTTAGTTTAAAACCATCACCCCTTGTCCTGTCACAGCAGACCCTGCTCAAAAGTTTGTCCCCATCTTTCCTATAAGCCCCTTTAGGTACTGAAAGGCCGCAATAAGATCTCCCCGGAGCCTTCTCTTCTCCAGGCTGAATTTCTCTGAGCCAAATTTAATTCAAATGAGAACAAGGTTCTTGAGTTTCTTCCTCTCTTGAAGGATTTTTATTTATTTATTTATTGATTCATTTCTCTTCACCGTTAAGCAGTATGAAACCTGGCACATCGAAAGTACTAACTGCAGTGCAAAGGAAAATACCAAGATAGTGATAAACTTTGAGTGGGAACATGGGGAAATGGAGGGGGAAAGGAACAAGGAGACAAAGAGAAAAAAAGAAATGACAGGAAAGTAAAGGTGAGAGGCAGAAAATTCTCCATTTCCCTCTAGGTTTATCATGTCTCAATTTTTATTTTGAATTTACACAATTAAACCTGTATAATTCCCTGGAGATCAACTGAGCAAATATGCAGAGTTGTGTAGATTTAGGCCTTTTGAAAGCCCCCCCCAACAGGAGAAAAACACTGCAGACAGCGGGTCAGGATCCCTTTATTGGGTTCTAATCTCCAAATTAAAATTGTGTGTTATTGCTAGATCTAAGCACTGAAGTCAGGTCTTAAAAATCATGAAGGTGGGTTAAGATTAAGGAGATTTTAGAACAGCAATATTTTAATCTATTTCGCTGACCTGCTCGTGTTCAGGACTCACAGTGCATCCCTGTTGCCTTTTTGGCTGTGACCAAGAGATCACAGGGACTTTCTTTAGACAAAAAAAAGCAAGCGAGACTACAAGCTGAGCTTCTCACATGCTTGTGTGACTTAAAAAAGTACAGATTCTTGCAAGGCTGGCGTTAAAACCTAAGCATTCAAAGGCCTTAATGTCTTCAAACTTTTTGTCTTTGACTGACTGATTGATCAATTTTTATTTACAGCTGATTCAGAAGACAAATAACAAGAACAAAAGCTGGTATTGCCAAGACTGGAAATGAAAATGCTAAGGAACATTTTACTAGAAAGTGACTCTTTCATAAGCCTACACATTTTCTTTATCAGTTTGAGACGTGATGGGGATGATTAGATATTTGTCTTATTGTGAGTGACTGCCAGATGATGGGTTATTCAATGCGGATCACCGATGCTCTGAGCTCATCAGGCTCTTGCTGCGGTTGATTGAGGTGCAATGATTGAGTTCACCTATCATGTTCAAGAGAAGTTCATTGCCGCTTGGGAAATAAGGTCAAGATTCCCTCCATGGCAACATCAACCTTTGAGCCTACTGATTATGGTATAAAAAAATACATATTAATTAGTATTGTTATTATTATAAGCAATCTAAATGGTTTGATCTCATTTTCAGTATTAGCTTGCGCATCCAGGCCACGGGTTTAATACATATGCATTTTTGGATAAGTAGACAATGCTAAGAAAGGATAAGCCAAAGCCTGAAAGGATTTCTTTTCAGATTACCAACCTCCAGCAACTCAAGCCAAGTTTGTCAGAGAAGGACTTAAGGGATAGCGGGGACCATGCCCAGCAAATCTCATGTTATCACAGAACAAATCATTGTCTTTGGGTAAGTTAAATGCTGAGCAGTTAGCTCAGTGCAAATTTTGTCCACGATGAGCAGAGAGGAAGAGAGACTCGTCTGTTGAAGGCCTGAATCCAGTTGCCATAAAGGTTAATATGATTTTTTCCACTAAAACTGATGCAACTGGAGAAACCTTAACTGGTACAGATTGCCTGGTGGAGTCATGGTAAATAATTCCTCTTACCTTAGTGGAAACAGGAAGATAAGCTTTGGATTGTCCCAAGTGTTAACTATTACAGCAAACTTAACAAGTAAGAAAAATAAGAATAAGGAAGAAGAACAAGCCTTATTAATTGCTTCATAAAAATATGGTTTCACAGAGCCCTGGAGGGGTGTTTAGTATGAAAATAACATACTGAAAACAAGCAGGCTTTTGTATTTCTTTAAGGATATTCAGGATATTCCCTTCCAGCACACATAAATAATGGATTGCCTAAGCTTTATTACTTTTTTGGCATGATTTGTCCTTCTGTCAGGTTTGCAGTTCTTAAAAAGACATTTGCAATTTTACCGCTTTCCACGGCGGTGCTGGTTTCCTCCTCCTGGCAGCTGGCGTTTGCTTATAATAATGTTTATTGCACGGTCCTCCAGGCCCATTTTCTTCTACTCCCTGCAGTCTAATGAATGGCCCATGACATTATTATGGGCTCACTAATTTCCAGCCAGCTATTGTTCCACAGATCAGTGCTTTCAATGTGATGACTCAGCAGGCAGTTCCTCGGTCCTAAAAATCTTGGGTCTGATAAAGATTTCAATCCAGTTCAGCATTTCAGACAGGCTGCCATGTTGCTGAGTCAGCACAGACGGGGAGATACCCTAATCTATCTAAAAGAAGCACTGAAAGAGAAAGAAAAAAAAAAAGTACAAAGAAGTAAATTGAAAAACCATCATGAATGTTGCAAGGAAAAAGGGATGTCGGTGCCACAATGAAGCAGAGCAAGCCTGAGACACTTAAGGGACAAGAATGTCCATGCTGATTATGCTGCTATGGTCCCACCTTCATCTCAGCCACCAGCCAGCCCCTGTAAAACCAAACGCCTTGCTTCCAGCTTTCTCTGTTTTGAGGAAGAATTTAACTTCTTGGCAAGACCTGTAAATCTCGTCATCATGGTCTGTCTTGGCCAGTACCGCACAGCTACCTGTTTCAGTATCCGCGGAGGGACCTGTGAATCTCTTGCAAAAGAAATGTAAATGCAGAACCAAAATAACAGACCTATTCCCACACAGTTTTCAAGCAAGGCAAAGTATAGGCTTGGCTGCAAGCTTTCAGTGCCTAATTTTAGTCCTGATTATAAAATAAAATGAGGTACATAAACCAGGAACATTTTATTTACTTATGCTAACGTTAAGTAAGTTCACCTCCCCCATTTTCGCTTTCCTTGCACAAACATGTTCAAACACCAAGACATAGAAAATTGTCCCTGGCTTCTCTTGGTCAGAGGTTAGGGGTTCTTTCAGTTAGATACGATTAAGAAATGCAGTCCAGTATCATAACACGCTCCTAAGGAAATGGTTTGTCTCTATTTGACTATGCTTATTGAAAACAGCATTTTTTTAATCACTACAGCGAATATATAAACTATTCCTTTTCCAGATTATAATTAATTGCTGAAGGCCAGTAATTAATCTCTTTGTTTTACAAGATAGGCTGCACTCCACTGCACTGAGACGTAACGGCAGAGGGGAATTCATATGGCGAGGTTTTCTCCGCCGTGGTGTGCAGAAGGAATTCTGCTTTGCGCGGGTGGTACCGAGCTGCTGGTGAGACCCAACCACCTCATTGAAGCAGACCCCTCTGGAAGCCTTTCTGCAGATTGTCAGGTTTGCGCAGACCTCCACCAGCCATGAAAAGACATCTCTTCTTGAAAAGGCACTTCAGGAGCAGGTCAGAATTCACAACCTGGTACCGTTGTGTTTGCTGCTATTGTCCTCGGATGGTGCCAGCCCACGTGCCAAAAACCTTTCTCTCCGCTTCTCAAGTACTTACTAACAGCTGATGTGGGGAAATGTTTAACCCGCATAAGCAGTGTGAAATGTGAATTCAGTGTCTCAGGAAAAAAAAATGGTTTGGGATTTGAATCTCATCCTGGAAATAATATCTGCTCGACATACCCTTATCTGTACAATGAAATAATATTTAGAGCTTCCACACTTCTGACAGTGAGCATTTTCAGGACACTTTTTGCATGAATAAAAGCAGGTACCGAAGGACTCTGGTTTGACTCTAAAATAGATGACTATGAGTTGCTTTCCTAAATCCTTGATTTTTTCAACCTGATATACAATGTTTTCCACTTTTGGTAATTAAACATGAAATAATTAGGATACTCACAGCATTCTCCCCAAGAAAAGCTGAAAGCTGTTGCCTACTTCTGGTGTTTTCAACGTCTAATACCGTGCTTGTTTTTAACTCCCCCTTAACTTGGTGTCGCAAATTTTAATGCTTGTTTCTAGCACACAGAAAGCTTCATCCGTTTCTGGTTTGCAAGGTGTGCTCTGGAATGTCAAAAAAAAAACCCAGCAACAAAAGGCACCCACTCCTGCAAATACTGCAAGAGGTGTGGATTAAGCAACGCCTTTTGTTTAGAAATAGGAAGTCAATGAAAACATGCATTGTAGCGCTGCCAAAAAAGATGTTGACAATGCAAACAGAGCAGAATTCACCATAACCAGCGGCTCACGTTGCATCTCTTCAGGCAGATTTCATCAGCCTGCAAGGATTGATTCAGCTTTCAGGACAGCTGTGAATTAGACCTTTTGACCTCACACAGTACTTTTCCAAGGTGAGTAACCACGCCACGTTACTTCCGAAGACTCCGTGATCGTCCGTGGAAACTAATTAAGGGTTAGAAGTTTGTAGTCCCCGTTGTTTGGTCCAGATGCACGCCCAGCAGGGACCATCCTCCCGATATCTGCTAGGAGATGCACCATTAAAGCCCCTAAGAGTCAGTATGGTTGGATAAATACACATATTCAAAATATTTCAGTCAAAGTGAGGAGGGAAATCAAATCATGAACAGTAAGTGTGATCCAGATTTACTCCATGAGTAATCATCTTGCAAAAACACACGCCTGGGTAACTAGCCAACGGAACAGATAATTGTGGCCTCTTCTCTCCTGCTGTGCTATGTATTTGCTTCTCTACTACTCCTATTAGAGAAAAAAAAATCACGTCTGCTCATGTTTCCATTCTCTTCTGGGTTTTCTCCCCCTTTATTTTTCTCTCTTGGCACGTTTTTAGCTCCCAGAAAACCAAATAGACCCCACCCCGACAAAATCATTCTGTCTTGAAATGGCTTTTGTGTTAGTGTTCCAAGCAATTACGTTTCAGAATCAAATATTCTTTATGATTTTAAACACAGAGCAATAAACAAGATGATTCTCTATTAAAAACCAGGGGTGTTTTGCCATAAAGGGAATAGGAAGAAATCGTCTCAGAAGAAATATTCCTCCAGCAAATATTTCTACTCTCTGAAATGTGTCACTTCCATAAATCATTCTGTGCTCTGGGTAATACACATGACTGTACTGGAAATGAGCATTTAATTAGTGCTCTAGAACAAATACTAACGACCTCCTGTGTTAATAACTGACTTTTGGGGCTGTAAATGTTTATCAGGTAAATATCATGTAATTATAAGGATTCATCTGACCTCAGGCATGGAAAATGAGTGTGATGAGTTTGCTGGCTCCATCACCCAGTGAGCCAGAGAGATCAATTGGTGGCATAACATAGAGCTGGCTGAAGATGCCAAGGTCAAGGAAAGGCCATAAACTGGTTCATGGGGGAATGAGTCTCAGGCATGACAGTGACAAAGCACAATAGTGATTTTTATATGGTTAGAAGTCACAAAAAAAGAGTTTCGCATAACCACACAGTGAATTTTATTGGAAACGTAGTGGTGGTTAGCTTCTGTGAAATAGCCTAGGCTCAGCGCTCTCCACCAGGGATTTGGAGACACGTCCTCCCAGAGAGGTTCAGGGCAGCGTTTTTAAATGAGGTGTGGACAGAGACAGGACTCCATGGAGACAAGAGTGCAAGGTTCAGGGGCCCAGAGAGACACTAGGCGAGGAAGAGCTTGGTTCTGTACCAAACAGTAAAGACAGTAGCTCTGGAGGCCAATAAATTTATATGAGTTTTCAGACGGATTTTTAGTATGCACTAAAAAGAAATTGCTGGAGCTAAATCTCCCTCTTCCAGGGGAGAGACATAACCAGAATTCATTAACCAGAAGGTTGCTATACCACTGGTGGTAATGACTTTATACAATTATTTATACAAACACGCTGAATTTATAC